>CM066032.1:1468789317-1471189317 GCA_033557465.1 Ichthyophis bannanicus
GGGAAGTACTGTGTTGCACATGCGAAATCCTGACATGTGGTATAGGGTTATGTCATGTAGTGAGGACCGGCCATTGTGTGGAGTGGATCACATATAAGGTGACATACTCCCATAGCGATGCACAGCTGATATTGTATGAACACTCAGCATACAAAAACATTGGGGTAACAAAGTTTTGCACCCAATTTTGCATCTTTGACGTGCCAGATCGGCCATGTGCGCTCAGCGGTGCCAGCAGCACATCCTCCCCACAACAGCCTCCTGGCTTGTTGGATGTCTTGCGGCGGGCTGGCTGAATGAGAAACCCAGCGTCGTATCGCGCATCATGTCTGCCTTCCACGGGGACACTCGGCAGAGGTTATGGCTGTCGACCAGACACACCAACCTCTGGATCCTCCATGGATGTGTTTCGCACGCATCGCAGGCCCCCTCCGCCACCTCCTCCTGCTCCTCCTCCTCCTTCCTCTCCTCCCCCCTCCTCATGTGGTCATCATTGTACTGTAGTTCACCTGTATTGTGGGCACAAGAGATGACAACCACACATATGAACTGTGCAATACAGCTACGTATCACGTGTGTGTTGCAGAATAACTACATACCTGCTGGTGTGGGGGACCCAACACGTGTGCTGCAGGACAGGGCCCCCTGCACCACTCACATACCTGTCTCTCTGCAACATGTACCTGTACCAGGGAAACCAGGTGTGCTGTGTACCCTCTGCACACATTGAGTTTTTGCCATGCCTCTGAATCTGCTCCAATTCTGCATTTAGCACCCACCCAATTTCTCAAACCACATGCCCAACATATTTGCACACACGGATGCACATAACAGACAGTTACACCTGTAATTGCATTACACCGGTGTGGGTGTGCCTGCCATCTTGAAGGTGCATATTCACAATTGGGACATACTGTCATAAGCACAGTGCTCCGATGTGTTTGTCTCCAACATACAATGGAGGGTAGCTACCAATGTAAATCAACACTGGGCCATTGACAGGCCACATGCAGCACTGGGTGCGTATCAGTATGGCACATACACATTTCACATCTCACAGGCGGACTGCAATATGACAGCTGAGGAGATGCAGTGTTTTTGGTTTGGGTGGAGGTAAGGGGTGTGTTAAAAGTAGACATGTCCTGGGACAGGTTGGAAGGACTGATAGGATGAGGGACACATGCTGGAATGTGTCCCCTGGAACATGGCAACAGAACATGGTGACACAGGCCAATACACAGATGTTCTGCAGCTCTGAGGATGTACAACATGTTTAACTCAGGACAGATGTCATCGTCCCCAACACAGGCCATGTTTTCATGTCCCCACAGGGTCAGGTTTGTTGTATGACACAATCTGCCCTTCACCCCATGGGCATATGTGTATCACTGCACCTTGACAAGTCAGTATCAGACCCATTGGATAGGGAAGGTTACCAGACACCATGCTGCACTCGGTTACCTGCTGTGATGCCAGGCGTACCTGCACTTCTCTTGAGATACGCTCCGTATGGTCCTACACTGTGGTCTCTCAGTCCTTTCCAACAGTCACATATGTCCACATTTGTGCTGGCCGTGTGCACATGTGACTGTGAGGTGACAGACGGCGATAGCACAGTCACAGATCTAACGCGTTGTGTGATGTGCATGACCTCTACGCCTGCCAGATCTGCAGTGTCCAACTGCTCCATATTGTGGAGTGACCTACCTGTCACACACTGTGTAATGTTAGTGGGCAAGGTGTAGTCCCACTGGTATTTTGGAGGGGGAGGAGCACCTTATAGGGACACCTATTGCCCCCGTGGCTGACACCACAACCCAGCCTATGTTGGCTACGTGACATATGTCTTTGAGAACACTATTCAGCTGTCCCCTGTGTATTGCACCTCCTGGTATTGGCTTGATGTAACCTTTGGGGTGTGAGTGTTCTGTTTCTGGTTCACAGAACAGGGTATGAAGGTGTAGAGCACACACCTCTGACAGCAGCCATAGTTAGATGCTAGCACAGTTACATACCTGTAAAAGGTGATCTCTGGGAAAAGCAGGAATCAGTCTCCACATATGGGTACATCGGCAACCAATGGAGCCTGCACAGGCATACCTACCCGTTTCCAAACAGTAAGCCTTGGGCAGCATACCTGGGGCCTGTACACTGACGTCCTGCCCTCTCCAGAGCCTCTCTCCATTAGGGTTTCCCAAGCTGAGACAAGGGTGAGTTGCGAATAGGAGGATAGCTGAAAGGATAAAACTCATGGGGAGCTGGGAGGGTTGTCCAGACTACTACGTGCTGTTCACAGACATCACCTGTTACACCTAGCTCCGGAAACAAGCAGGAATGTGTGTTCACATATGTGGACTCCCTAGCTATGGAGGCCAGGGGAAGCTCCTGAGATTTGCAGTGCCGAGGCACAGGTGGGCATCAGTCCCTCACGTATCTCCACCATCCCATGTGGGATGGAGGGTGGGATTTGGGATGAATGGACCTTCAATGAAGGACAAACAACTCACCGAAGGACTACTGGGGGGGGGGGGGAGTCCGCAGTATGCATGATAAGTGCATTACACATATCATATGAACTCACATATATAATGTTTACGGACTGGATTTTAGGGGTGGAGGGCAGGCCAGGATGGGGTCTGCTGGATACGTAGTGACGGGATTGTCATGGCGACATCACAGCAGTGGGGATGACGGGCCTACCTGGAGCGAGCAGGTGATCCAGGTGTCAACTGGTTTGGATTGTGATGGCACGTCCCCAATGGCAAGCATTATGGGACACATCTGGGACCTTCTGGAGACCCATTCTTCCGAAATAATTAGGTATGACAGACGCAGACCGACCGACTGAGACACCTATCCCAGTCCTTGCGGGGAGAGCGGTTATGGGGGTAACCGCATTCCCTAGTAACATAGATGGTGTCATCAAACGGGAATACATGTACACTGTCTGTCCAAGCTGCTAAGAGATATGAAAGACATAATACGCACGAAGCTTCAAGGGTAGGGAACCTAAGTAGACATGGATGCTGATAGCATCATACTGCATCATAGTGCATAACAGGCTCTTCAGACGGAAGAATAGTGTGCGGATGGGGATATACACTGTCTGATACGTCAGTCAGTTCACTCTCTTACATGGACAGTGAGGTGAAACGTATGTAACATATATCAATCCCTACGATGGTATCCCACAGACACATATCTAGGTACAGATAAACGCACATATCTGTATTTCAGGATATGTTTGGAGACATGTGTGGACATATATACATAGGCAGCTATATTTATATGTTTGTATATAATGTTCATAATAAAACACATATCTATATGTATCCATCTATCTATCTATCTATCTATATCTCTCTCTATCTCTATCTCTATATCCATATATATCTATGTATAGTTAGATCTATATCTATATCTATATATACACACATTTATCTCTATATATATGTGGCCCATGAATATGCACCGGCAGCAAATTGACATATGTATGTAGAGTTATGAGGACCTATTCACATACATGACTTTATTCTTGACGACACATGTCTGCCACTGAGCCCCACAGTAGTTTGGGATGGGGTATGTGAGTGTGAGACATTCTATTCGTAACAGGTGGCCAAGCCCACCTGACAGATACAATGATCATCAATCTCCATGGCATACATGGATGCAGTATTGCAAACAGCGACTCACCATGATGGTTGGTTGACAACAGGGGATAAGCCCAGACAGTGCGGACATGGCTAACATCTGTTAGATATCTAACATGGCAAAGGTACAGAAATCCAGCCGACGGATACCAAGGGGACACACTGGAGGGATATGGCGGTACTATGCGTTCCCAGTAGCCGTGGATAGTCATGCATGAACATTCCACCCTCTATACAATACAAAACCAGAGGTTGCAGTAAACCCACACAGACCTCTGATGGGGTCATAAACCTTGTCTAGCCATATAGCGTCGCCCTATGAGGATGGTGTTCGCTCTATATCAGGGCCCTCATAGTGGATGAGCTCTCTGAGAGTGCAGAGAGCATATGGAGGTTGAATTTGAATGAACTGTCTGTAAGCAGATACAGTGCCATATCCCCTGGAAGGAGTTGTCCAGAGATAAGAGGTGTTCAGCCTACAATGAGTGAAAATAACCATGGACTAGCTTGGAACCACTACTACGGTTGAACAGGAACTGTGAGATAGAGAAACAGGAACATGTGGGATGTGTCTGCAGGGCAATCACTGTGCCTCCTGCAGGCACAGCAGCTGTAGAAATAGATGGGTGGCGGACATGGGCAATGGAACAAAGGACAGGGGATGGTCCTGTCCCTGTCTACTGAGTTATCCAGCACATATGTTCATGGCAGGACAAGCAATACCCTGAAAAGGAGGCTAAGGAGCATCTTAGTAAGGTAACCCTCAGCCTACGAAAGTCCTGGATGAGAGGGTGTGGAATGTAGGTAACGGAGGGGTGACGTACCCATAGGGGACGTCAGCTGATGGCACAGTGCTCATGTTGTGACAGACACTATTATGGGATAGTTGTACCCCCTCCTCTCAGTGATGAGAGGAAGACAGATCTATAACCCAGAAACAAGGATATCCCGACATCTTAACCTCATGAGAAAGGGTATGCAGTGTAGTCTCCTGGGGAACACCAGTGCGGCACCTATGAGAATACACTAACTGTATGTTACAGTTCCCCGACACCTATGATTTGTGTGAATGCTGCGGCTGCCTAGACTTTTGTAAACATCAGACCATGCTGAGGTGTTCCTCGCTGTGCTACATCTGCATGATGGGCAGGAGACCTGACAACTCCTCATTTCCAAAAGAAAGAGGGTCAGGTGGGACATTTCCTACCCCCTGACACTGATGGTGGATTGGAATGGCCTGTAGCCCTAGGGACGTCAGATGAACAGTGGGCAAACTGACGTACAACCTCCTTGTTGATGAGGCTTTCTCCAGTACATGGTGATTGTGCCACAGTAGGTTGAGGCCATCTATTCAGACCTGCAACCTCGAGCCAACCCTTGCAACGTGCTACAATGGGTGTACCAGTGGATATGCCTACAGACCCACAAGGGTCAACATAAGCACGTGAGAGAATTATGATATACCATGCCTAGGACTTAGAAGTTATGAGTAGTCAGCTACCTTTGACTCTGCCACGAAGGGCCTCAAACGGGACAGGTGTTGTGTGACCTCCTGGAGGGCGTGACTCATATACACATATGGGATATCATCCGGGATGGCAGCATAGACGTTTGGACATTGTGACGTCCAAAAGCATCATGTGCTTTAGAAGCACGACCTGGCAGACAGGATGACTGCTCCGTTTAACGTTTGACCTTCCGCATTGCTGATTCCACTACCAAGGAATGGTGGGGGGTCGGGTATTATGAGATCCTGGAGAGGGTGCCACCTCATACAGAGCATCAGTTGCTGAGGCATGGGGAGGAGGAGCCCTCCAAGGTGATATCCACATTTCCAGGAGGCAGACCTGCGAAGAAGGATTTATAAGAGACGTTAGGTTGTCCGTTCCTGCAGTGGCGCCAGTGGTAAGCGGAAGGTCAGGGATGGGAATAGCCAGATAGGTTGCCATGTCAAGGTGGAATGTCTGAGACGAAGGTCATCCAAGGGAAAACATCCATGGCAAAGGTAGGTTTGCAGTAGCAGCCTCAGCACCAGAGGGTGCAGACTGATTATGAACACAACACCTAGTGGTGGTGTGGAAGCACTTGCGATCAGGAGACAATGCAGGAGGTACTGCATTGATCACTCCGGGTATCAACTCCACACTGGGTATCAATAGTACAGCCCTTGATGTTGTCATCGGTGGCTGCTGAAGCGGCACCAGGACAACTGGCGTGGCATAGCAAGTCTCCGTAGACGTGCGTATCCTGAAACAACAATGTGCAGTTTCAAAACACATCGTGACCCAATCCTCAGGAGTACATATCGGTCATGGAGTAGGCATCTAAGAGGGTGACTCGATCGAAGTATGCGTTGATGGTACGGACATCGGTATCAGCAATGCCAACACACAGAACCCGGTCTGAGTGTTATACATTGTTTTGGACGGTAACAAGGACATGCAATGACATGCGTCGGGGAGGGAGAGGCACTACATACCGTTGCTAGTGACACGATATCGGTACTGCTCGGAGCGGATATCTACGGCAAGCATGGCTGTGGTATGTTCTGTGAGGGGTGAGGCCCTGGAACAAACTGCAACCCCTTTGATGCTTTGGGGCCAGGTGGCTCCCGCAGCCTATGTGAGGGCAATGTTTGTTTGAGGGTACGGACGGAGCCATCCCCATGCTGGCCATGAGGCGTACCACGCAAGCATTAACTAGTCCTCAGAGATGTTGTGTGGGTTACCTGATCCTGTAGAGTGGGGACAGCTTTGTACCCCATGTGGCATGGGACAAATGTTATCGAGGGAGACCTGAGGACGTCATGCTTCCAGCACCGTGTTTGGACAAGGCAATGCAGGCGGGAAATGGTCATGACCTATACTGGTTGGACAACAGTAAATGGAGTTTAAGCAGGAAACGTTGTTTCCACAGTCATAGCATCCCCTCAGTGACGTTGGCTCCATTATGCACAGGCCTTGTGCCCCAAGAGGTTGGGACATGAGGATGCGGAAAATGTTTATCACGATTCTGGACATACACCCCCAGGGGTACCTGTGTCGGTGGCACATACAGCCGCACACACACGATAACAAGGGAGATAGGTGTTGACATCATTTTCACACAAAGGTTTCTGCGGTGACAGGAGGACGTCCTTCGGGCTCCATGGAGGCCTCAAACACTGAAGGGAGGCTCTGGAGAAGGAGGCAGTTCAGCGCGCAGGCGCAAGGGATGTTGCCAAATACGTTATGATCGTTAGCTGGGCAGCATTCCCGTGCAGGCTCTGTCGGTACTGACAGTCACATATGTGATGGCTCATTCCTGCTTGTACCTGTAGATGCGTCTCGGCAGATAGCAGACAATCCCAACTGCACTCACATAACTATCTACACAATGGTGATCCCATGGGGGTCATGAGTCGTAATGGATATGCGTAGCATACATACCTGCCTGTGTGTGTGCGGTGTCCAGGGCCGTAGGCAGCCCATATGTGTAGACAGGACCGAGTCTCTGTGCAAGCTGCTGCTCCAGGGGGCTGAGCATGGTTGGTAGGGGGCCGCCGCCACCTGTGCCACGTGCATGCTGTTCGTCCTCACACATGTGCTGGCGCACACCTCTTTTGATGTCGGAGAACCTCTTTTTGAGGCTCTCTATGTCCCGCGGGTGTCCCCCTGCCTCAGCCACGCTTCTGCTTACCTCCTCCCACGCCGCATTCCGCCCTGCTGTTGATGTCCGTGTGCTCAGCCTGCCAAAGAGAACCTCGTATTGCTCTAGCACCATGGATAGGAGGTTGTGGTTCTCCCCATCTGTGAACCGTGTGGCCCTCCTTCTAAGGCTTTCAGGCACAGGGACCCTCTTCCTTTTCCCAGTGTGTCTGCTGGGAGCAGGCTGGCCCCTTGCTGATGGCTCACCCTCCATAGGGCCTGCAGGTCCTGGCCCCAGTGGCACTGGTGGGCCCACCTCCTCACCCTCACCCTCTCCCAAACTCGCCCTCCCCCTATACCTCTCTCTATCCCTCCCTCTCCCCCTCTCTCTCTCCCTCTCTCTATCCCACCCTCTCCCCCTCTCTCTCTCCCTCTCTCTATCCCTCCCCCTCTCCCTCTCTCTGTCCCCCTCTCTATCCCTCTCTCTATCCCTTTCACTCTGCTCATCCATCACCCTCCTCTCACATGTCCGCTCCCCACTCCCCTCCTCACCGCACATCATCCCTTCTGCCTCTCCTACACCACGTACAACACAGACACAACAGCTATATACTCAATAGCAATAAACCAACACAGTAAACGGAACAATACACCCAACAGTACAGAGACAAATGACAACAACAAACTAGTTGGCTACAGATACAACACACCTCCTACTATGAACCCTCACCAACCTATTCCTCCACAACCTATCTCTCACAAAACTATACGTCCTCCAACAACCCTCAACGTTTTCCAGGCGTGTAGTGTTTTTATATTTGTTTTTGCACGTTGGTTACATTGCGCATGCGACATTGTGCGACGGTGCTGCTTGTGCGCGGTGCGTAACTGCACTTACGCATAGGCGTTCGTTGGTGGGTTTGGTTGTGTGCGAGGCACGCATGTGCAACTCTTTGCGCATGTGCGTTTGTGTGTGCATCGTCACGCACAGGCAACGCATCCAGACAGGCATAACGAGATGCACATGGGCGCCGTGCACAAACCAACAAACATAAGCATCAAATTGCACATGCGCCTCGCACACATCCACACGCACATGCGCTATCATTTGAACGTGTGCGGCGCGCACAGGCAAACGCCCATGCGTATCGGATTGCACATGCGCAAACTGTTGTACAGGGGCGCCGCGCACAAGCGGCGAAGTCGCACAACGGCGCATGCGCACTCTACGGACATCCATTTACCTATATAAAATGATGCTGAACATTTGGCCACATTGAGGGTTGTTTTGTAGGCGCGGCGAGTGTTGTTTTGGGAGATAGAGAGAGCTGAGAGCAGGTGTTGTTACTAGTGTTGTTTGTAGTGTATGTAGTGTTTTGCTGTTGTCTGTTGTGCTTGTAGTGCATGTACTGCTGATTGTAGTGGTTTCTGTAGCGTTTGTAGTGTTGTATTGTGGTATGTAGTGATTGTAGTGCTCATTGTAGTGTTCTTTGTTGTGTTGTCTGTAGTGTCTGGTCTTGTGTGGCTAGTGTCTGTATTGTTTTGTAAGGTGTCCAGTGTTTCGGGAGGTGTGTGTGTGTGTGTGTGTGTGTGTGTGTGTGTGTGTGTGTGTGTGTGTGACCACAGTGGAGGGATTGATGGCGGAGATATATGTTGTTGCATGTGCCCGAAGACGTGGGCAGATGCTGCGGTTGCTGGACAGGGGATATGGTGTCCATGTGGCTGTGGCACAGGGCATGGGTGTGGACCCGCAGCAAATCAGACCTGCTCCTGTGGAGGCGGCACAGAGATGTGCTGTGCGTAGACGGCGCAGACGGCGTGCCGAGGTGCAGGCTCGGCAGACTCGCCTCTACAGGCCCAGGGCCTAGCTCCAGGGCATGCGTGAGGACCAGGTCATCTCCCTTTACCGACTAAGCACAAGGGCTATTAGGGGGCTCTATGAGGATCTAAGACCTGACCTGGAGCCCCTGACTGACCGGTCCCATGCCATACCGGGTTTAGTCAAGCTCCTTGCTGCCTTACATTTTTTTGCCTCTGGCTGTTTCCAGTCATCTGTGGCCGCAGTGGGTGGCATGAGCCGCCCCACCTTCTCACGCTGTCTTCACCAGGTACTGCGTGCCATGGTCAGCCGGGTGGGGAATTACATAGGCCTTCCCCACAATAGGCAACAGTGGGGGACCCTGAACCAAGCCTTTGCGGCGTTAGCCGGGATACCACACGTGATGGGAGCTATTGATTGCACACATGTTGCCCTGGTCCCGCCCAGAGACAGGGAGGTGGTGTTCCGCAACCGCAAACACTACCATTCCCTGAATGTTCAGGTTGTATGTGATGCTAATCTGCATATTCTGAATGTGGTCCCAAGGTTTGCAGGGTCCACCCACGACTCCTATATCCTGCATCGCTCAGCACTATTTCAGCAATTTGAGGAGGGACAGTATGGGACTGTATATTGCTGGGTGAGTATTTCCAAATATATCATGACATCATGCATATATGTGTGTGTTTGAGTAACATCTCTCATATAGTGCGCCGTTTCCTCTATGTGCAGTTGGATATTAAACTCACATTCAGCAGACAGAGGAATGTTCTGAGTTTACATCCTTAGGGGGTTGTACACGTTGAGTAACAGGGGACATGATTGGACATGTAACATCAGTTGTGAAACAATATCTGTGATATACGTGCTGATGGTGGTGTTGGAACTATGCACCTGTGCAGATGTGTATCCTGGTTGTAGTTTGCTACCTGTGTGTGTATTTCATGTGGCCACAGGGAGGGGGAGGGGGTTTAGTGTCCTTCTCACCCAGCTGTGCATACGTGGCTTTGGATTAGAACTGCGGTATGTCCTGTAACATTTATGTCCTTGACAATCAATGCACCTAACACTTGTCATGTGTGTGTGACGGCAACACACTCACTCAGTACTGTGGTTGTTAGCCATTTCATGTTAGCTAATGGGGGGGGGGGTTGAGACGTATGATGTATGTTCCTGACCTTTGCAAATGGGAGTACATGTTTGCATCGGAATGTTAATGGTTTAGGCCTGTGCCATGGCAGGGGGGGGCAAATAGTCTAGGGTTTGCATTACCTTGGGCCACTGGAGATGTGTGGTACGTAGGCATCATTGTATGTGATTATCCTGCTGTTATTCAGCATTTGGTAAGGGTGACAGCAAGGGCAAGGGGCCAACTTGGGGCCATACAGAGAGGTATTGGTAGCACATACACAGGAATGTAGTCAAACTCAGTAACTGTGATATTGGTAGGCTCATGTGGGCTACAGTGTGCAATTCTGTGGAGCGCTGATCAACACGGATGGGAACATGATGGGGACAATGCCCAGGGTGTCTACTAACATGGTTGGTGGTCAACAAGCAACAGCATATGGCGTCAGGCTGCTATATGTAGATATGTAGACCTTTCAGGACACGGGGTGTGGAGGTGAGCTTGTGTTGATCTTGTCAGACCTCCAGGTCAGACATGTTGTGTGTTGGCACCTACATTGCCTCACAACACATTATTGTGGTGTTTAGTTTGCTAACATATACATTTCACATGTTATCTGTGTATTGGTGGTTTAGTCTAACCTTGGTGGTGGTAGTGCTTATAACATTAACTGCATAACAAGACGCATGTGCTACACATAGCGTATCTGTGGAGGCACAAATGGGACTGTGGTGTTGTTTGGCATGTCTGCACAGAATCAAGAGGCCCTTTGTTCCATTTCTATCACCAGAGGTCTTATTTTGGCAAATGTACATTTCTGCTGTCAGAGCTTTCTGTCATGAGGTGTTATGCATTTGTTTCTTACGTCTATACCTGTGTCAATTTGTGCTGGCATGCGTCCATGTATTCACCTGTAACATTTCGTTTTGCAGGTGATGCAGGGTATGGGTGTCGCCCCTGGCTGCTGACCCCTGTGCGTCAGCCACAGACACGTGCAGAGCGGATGTACAATGAGGCCCATGCCTCCAGCCGCTCTGTCATAGAGCGCACCTTTGGCGTGTTGAAAAGTCGCTTCAGGTGTCTGGATAGGACAGGTGGGGCCTTACAGTATGAGCCAATGACTGTTGCAGAGATAATCCTAGCCTGTTGCATCCTGCACAACATTGCTCTCAGGCATGATATTCCTGCAGAGATTAATGAGGATCTGGAGGAGGATCCACCGTGCCCCCCTGTACATGGCAGTGGTGACACACAGGCGGGCACAGCGGTCAGGCGGAGGTTGATTGCAGAGATATTCACTGGTATGTATTGCATATATTCCCACATATATGTGTTGTTGTGTGCGTGTGATGGTTATCACGGGTGATGTTTCTGACCATGTAGCTATCTGCTGCAACACTGCATTGTCATTACACTGAACATCCAATGGTAGCATATAGCCATGAGTGTGTGATGGACACTGTGCACAGGGCACAACAGCAGCTGTTGGTGTATTGTGTGGATCAGTGTGGATACACCTTTCGGATCTTTTTGGGCTGACAGTACCAGTCAGTGGCTGTTTGTGTTAACAACTGCTGTGCTAACCCAGTTATGTCTTTTTCGTGTGTGTGTGGAGCACGGTGTCAGGCATATGGTACGGGGTTCACTGTGGGAGGGAGGCACATGTTTGTGGAGAGCTTTCCTGTGGGCTCTTTGTTCATCTCCTACAATCTGTAGGTGCTTGTGTGTGTGTTATGCTCCGGTGCGCTGGCTATGTGTGTATGTTTGTTAGGTATGGTGCAACGTGTCAGACATAGCCCAGTACACATGCGCATGACTACGTTCCCATGATGTGATTGCTTACTTGGGACGGGTGTTGGTGCAAACACACATTGTCCCGTACGGAATACCTCCTCACGTAGCACAGACATGGATATGGTGAGTCATGTGGACATGTGCAGTGTGGAGCCAGGGGTCCATATCATTGCTACTGTTTTTTTTGGAGATGAGTCATTCATTGCAGTATTTTACATGTCGACACATACAGAGGTTCAGCGGGTCAGATCACCAAAGGGTGAATGACTGTAGCCAATGGTGACACTGCATGTGTGGGTGATGTTTGCGGTTTGCAGTTTTTTCATTTGCCGCATGGCATATGTAGGTGATACTATCTCAACATTTGCCTCCTGGCTCTGGGACATGTTGTGTGTAGGGCAGGATAGCACAGTCCACATCCACAGATACCTTGTGGACACTAGCAAGGGATGTTATGTCCGCATACACACCCCGACCTAGATGGGAGTTATTTAGAGCAGATGCACATATAGCCTATCCATGGTTTAACATTCTCACTGTCACACAGTGGGATGAGATGTAGCCATCATGGTCAGGTGACAAACAGACATGGGGGTATTGTTTGACAGGCATGGTGCTTACATTGTCATGTTTGTCAACACATGCGCAGCACACAACTGTCAGTATTATTTGGTGTAGGAGATGTACACTGCAGATGATGCATTTGCACAGTGGATACAGGAGGTGTTGATGCATATTTCCGGGTGTCACAGCTATTTAGACGGGGATGACACAACATTTGGAGAACACTACACATGGAGATGGGGTATTGGTGTCAACATGGGTGACACAGTCAAATAGTGTCACCTTGGGATGCGCCCCAAACATGGTGGGTGCAGACACGTCTTTGGACCAGTGCGCGGAACAACAGAGGGGGAGGGGAGGCGAAAGTGGGATTCTGGGGACCGTCACTTAGCATCAGACATCTACATGCTGCCCTCCCATGTGAGATATCAGTACAGTGTGAGAGTGAACAGTCATTCGGCAGGCCATGTTGTGGTGTCTGACAGCTGGGGACAGTGATTTGCAGTGTGGGATTCACAGCTAGAACATGTCATATTGTTTCTGTCTGGTGTTTTGTCCACTCCACAGGACATCATTCCTGAGGATGCTGTTCCTGTGTGGCATTTGCACGTGACGGTACATCAGCCAAGATGCTGTGGTCCAGGGTATGTGGATCTTCAGCTACATTGTATGTGTGTGAGGTCAGGGGGAGAACATGTCATCTGGGATGTGTCATATTGTGCAGATGTTGTTGTTCATTTATTTTCCTTGAGCCTCCCTGACCCATATCTTGCTGTTGTCACACATCTCCCCATGTGTTTGTGTACAGTATATCCACTGGACAACTTGTTCAGCCATATTTACAGCAGAGCTACATGTGTGTGTGTTTAATCTTGTTTGCTGAATCCAACACTTGCTGCCTCCAGCAACATAGTTCGATCAGACATCAATAGGGTATCTATGCATGTGACTGGGCGGTTATGTGCACAATGTTGCACTTGTGCACATACAGGCCATGTATTACAGCTGTCCCGCTGACCTACGCATACTGTGGGGGTGTGTGTTTCGGGGTTAACTAAGTGGTGATGCAGTGTCCTGGCATGGTACATTATCATGTGGGTTGAGGGGTGTGGGTACCCGGGGGGCATTGTTGGGTATGCTACCTCTACCGTACTGCTGTTTACCTTGTCATCATGGTCAACATGTGTTGTGGGCTGTGAGCAGAACTCTGTTGTGTGTTTGGTGGGACGAGTGTTGAACAACTGTTCTTTCTCTCATATATAGGCATAATGTGGAGATGCATCACAAGTGCCTTTACATGCTGATTCTACATGTTTGGCTGACATTGTCTCCCTTCACTGTGACCAGATGTGGCTATGGAGTAGCTGAAGGAATTGATGACATACACATGATGCACAAACGGGTATGTTGTACCTTTCTTATTTGGGGATTAAATCTGGCTGTACCTGTTGTTGGGTTTCGTTTCATCTAATGGACATGTCATGTTGCATCTCTGTGGACACATACAAATGCATATAGTGTGTTGCTGTGAAATGGCTGTGTGACATGGAATTGTAACTAACCATAGCCATGTAAGACCCGTGTATGCATTGACATTTACTGATGGCTATAATCTGATTTAGATTTGATGTCCATATCCTGTAATGTTTGCCTTTGCATCCCTTTATTCCCTATTTTGTGCGTTTTGGATTTTGGCAATTTGTGGTGTTTTTGCACAGTGTCTAATAAGACCATACTTATCCTCTTGTGACACAGGACAGGAGACATAATGGACCCCTTTCCTCTGGTGCACCTGGGCTCGCCATCCAACACCTGTTGTGGGACAGACCACCATGTACGTGTTTCTTGAGATATCTGCCATTGGATGTTTGACGTTTGAGAGTGGAACACAGGCCTGTGATGGACATTTTTCCTCTTGGACTGCTGGTTTGGCCATGACTGACCTGTACAACACACAGTTTGTGCCATGCTGTGGCTGAGAGTCATGCTGATTGCAGGGACACAGATGACCTTTCACGGAGTGTGTCATATTGGAATGTGCCACCTTATTATGCATTCCCATGTTTGCAAGGGATGTTTTGAACTGCTCAGTTGGATTGCAGAGACACCTTGCTTTTGGGACACTGTGCGCATCAGGGATTGACATTCACTATGTATTTTGGACATTTCTCCACAGTTGGTTGGTGTATTGGTTTTGGCCATGTGTGTGACAGGGCACACAGGATACGCTCATCTGTTTGTTTTAACTAAAGCATACAGGCATGTTTGTGGCATAGAGGCACAGATGGAGCAGTCCTTTTGTCTATGTCCAATTGCCCTCCACCTGGACATGATACAGGCTTTGACACAACCACATGTTCATGGCCACCACCATCCTTGATTGATGTTTGGGGTGGGCAAGGGTGATTACATGCATGTGTGGCATCACTGTATCATGTTTGTGTGCGAATGGTGATTGTGCTTGTGACTAACTATGTTTGTGAGACACAGAATGTGGATCTATGGCCTCTGTGTGGTTCATTGTAAGATGTTTGGCCATCATTTGCTTATGAACATGCTGGTTATTGTGTTTGTTTACTGTGCAGACGTGACACTCTGCATGTGTGTACACACCTTGCATTGCACGTCTGCACAGTCCTGTTTGTCCCCTGCAGTAACGTCAATCTCATTGCACCATTACATTTGGTGTGTGTCAGTGTGGGTGTCCATTGTCCTCCTGCACTTCTGCAGTCCATGTACCATGCTATATATGTCCAGACACTGTCTACCCACATAAACATGCAGGGTGTACCTCCTGCATGGTATTATGTCTGTAGCTTTCTGAAGGGTTTTTGATGTCTAGTCTCTCTGTGTTCATGTGCCTCTGCTACCTGTTAGCATATGGTCATTCTGCTTGTGATGATATTTGGGGTGTGCATTGTAGCATATCTGTCTTGAGGATCAGCCATTATGTGGTTCTGGAACATTACGTTCTGAGCTTTTTTTGTCACATTACAACATTGCCCCAGCATCTGTTTTCTTCATTTGTGTGCCTCCTGTGTTGGGTGATGGCTATGTTTCGGGGGTCCGGTGATTTTTGTCGTTTCGTCATCATGCAACGCCTACAGTCTCCATGCACTGATATCTGCGACACACAATTGAGCCATGCTGCAACAAGTGGGGTGTGTGGGCCTGTTACCCAGGGCATAGCATGCACCTGATGCACATTATGTCTCATGTCTTTCATGTGTGCTCAGGGCAGTGACCTTTATGTTGCATGTGGGTTTTTAACCTGCTACATATGTTTCCATCTTTCACCATGGAGGGACTCACCTTGATATTATGATTGCAGTGTCTAACGTATGTGTGAGGAGCAACCATAATAAATATGTGTATTTGACAGACATTTGTCTCTTTTACTACTTGATCATGGTGACAATCATGCAACACAATGGGTGCCTTTGATTCAATCATGACTCCTTGTGCCCCAGGGACTCCATGGTTTCCTTGACGGTGTCCCTGCAGTGACTTGAACAAGGTACATGTAGTGCCAGTGTGAGATGAGGCCTGTTTGGTTTGTGTCCAAGACAGCTTTGTGCGCACTAGGCTACTCCTCCACTCTTTGTGCACATTTACACTTGTGTCTACTGATTTGCTGGTCATGTCCACAGCCCACCTGTGCTCACATCCTTGTACAATGGCAGCTGTGTATGTGTCTGCTGTTTGGCACATCACTGGGTATGATACGTTCCCATATAGACCCTCCCTTTGGACTATTACTTCTGCCTTGTGCTCATTGTGTTCTTTGTGGGTGTGTTTGGAGGCATGTGTTTGAACTCATTGGTTTGCAGGTTTTATCCCCACATTTGTATTTATAGTTTTTCGATTATGATAACTGAGCCATCATTAAGCAGCAGGTTCATCACCTATACACACACCCTTGTCTGTCGTCATTGTACAGCACTCAGTGCTCCCTAGCCATCATATATTATCTGTTACATAGGTCTCTTTCGTGATGGTCTTTACAGTGCAGTGCACCTGGGGGTTTTGTTGTGTTGCGGTTCTGGTGGTGTGTGTTAGAGTTGTCGTCATGTTGAGTTGTCTCCTGTCATGCCCGAGATTGCTACCCAGCTCCACCAGGCATCCTCTGCTACCCTTGGGGTTTGTTTTCTTTCCTCTTTTGCATGCTTTATCGACTGCATAACATCTCATTGTGTGTGTGTGCATGTGCCCATGGAGCCAAATACAGACTGGGATCTGATCTGTAAACACCAGATCTGCATGTGCATTTGTTCATGTTTCTTCTTGGGGGGATTCCTGTCCTTATAACCAGCATGCATCTTGTGTGATGGCTTGGACTATTTCTGTATGCAGCCTTTGCTACTGCGCTCACGTTGGTGGTGTGTCCTGGCGTTTTTTCCATTTGCATTTGTGGTAGTGGTCGTAGGTGTGATCCCTCTCTGTTCCCTTGGATGTGTGTGCTTGTCCTGCAGATGTGGTTTCGATTTGTTTTACGGTCATATGTCAGCAGATTGGTGTTGTGAGCACATTGTACCCTCATCTGAGTTGTGAGCCATGCTTCTGTCCATCTTCTGTCTGCCAGCTGTTGTGCCATCCTACCCTGATGTGCATGCTGCTACGACACGTCCTGCATTCCTACACCTTCCTGCATTTCATGTCCCCATGGTTGCCTCTCGTGTGTGTGCTGTGCATAGCACTGCTACTCCACTGTCATCCAGATATTTCACCTATCCTGCCATTTCAGTCTCCTGTGCTGGACACATCTTCCCATCCTATGTCACACACTCTCATTACAGCATGGTACATTGCCATCACTCTGTACATAGCTACACCTATCTCCAATATGTTTGTCCATTTGTGTAGCTGCCACATGGACTGGGGCTGCTTTTTGTAGTTGAGCACCTGTGATCTCTGTTCTTGTTTTACTTCTGCATTGCCTTTCCTTTCAGCTCTGTGACGTGTTTAGGTTACATATGTGTTTGCCACATACCTCTGCTGCCCCTCACATTTGGGGAGCTTAGTGCTTCTGGGAAACGTTTTTTGGTTGACCTATACATGATTGAGCATCTTATGGCACACCTTCCATTCAGTCAGTTTATGGGGGATCTACTATGCTGCCCTGGGAGTTGCCAACATGTGAACATGGACGATGGATAGCATTATAAATCACCTTTGCTGACGTGGTTGTTTATGATGTGCATTCTGGTGCACCCTGATAGGTGCAATACTCTCTGGTGGGCTTCTGTTTAGGTGGCAGCACAGATTGATGTACAGGTGCATGACGTAGACAGACTTACCTGAGCCAACGGTAATCACTGCTCATCTAACACCATGACGCCTGCACCATCAGTCACTGTCCTAACCATTGTGCTACACTGCTGTTCCTTCTTGCACGTCTGCTCACCTACTTACGATTTCGATGCGTTACAATGCACAGTGATGCCAGCACAGACAGTGCTTCGACCTTGCCCTGCCACATACGTCACCCTGTAAAGCGCCCTATACGCAACATTGTGGGGTGCCTTGGTGGAGAGTGCACCTTCAAATGTGATCTTTAAGGTACATTGTAGGGCGCCTTATGCATCACCTTATATTACAGTGCTTTTTGATAGTGCATTTGCTAACAGTAGAAATTACAATAAAATGTGACATGCCTCCTAGATTGCTATTCCTCATAACAGGTAATGGCTCAATCAGCCTTATTCATTGTGCACAGCACGGGATTGAACCCATGATGCCAGCACTATTGGTCAGTGTTTTCAGCATTGTGCTATGGCTCTGTTCCTGTGTCTGGACATTTGCGCACCGCCTTATGCCCTTCACAACTGACAGCGCACCGCCTGATGCCGGCCAAAACGCACAAGATGGACAGCGCGCAAAATTAACAGCACAACGCCTAATGCCGCACGAACTTAATTACTGCCGCCCACAATTAACAGCGCAACGCCTAATGACGCCCAAAATTATTATGCCTCCTAAAGCAGTTTTAACCATGAAAATTCATGCCTCAGCCAGCCTTTTTCCTGGCGCACAATGGGGGATTGAACCCCTGATCCTTGCACCACTGGTCAGTGTCTTCAGCATTGTGCTACAGCTCCGTTCCTGTGTCTGGATGTTTGCGCACCGCCTTATGCCCTTCACAACTGACAGCGCACCGCCTGATGCCGGCCAAAACGCACAAGATGGACAGCGCGCAAAATTAACAGCACAACGCCTAATGCCGCACGAACTTAATTACTGCCGCCCACAATTAACAGCGCAACGCCTAATGACGCCCAAAATTATTATGCCTCCTAAAGCAGTTTTAACCATGAAAATTCATGCCTCAGCCAGCCTTTTTCCTGGCGCACAATGGGGGATTGAACCCCTGATCCTTGCACCACTGGTCAGTGTCTTCAGCATTGTGCTACAGCTCCGTTCCTGTGTCTGGATGTTTGCGCACCGCCTTATGCCCTTCACAACTGACAGCGCACCGCCTGATGCCGGCCAAAACGCACAAGATGGACAGCGCGCAAAATTAACAGCGCAACGCCTAATGCCGCACGAACGTAATTACTGCCGCCCACAATTAACAGCGCAACGCCTAATGACGCCCAAAATTATTATGCCTCCTAAAGCAGTTTTAACCATGAAAATTCATGCCTCAGCCAGCCTTTTTCCTGGCGCACAATGGGGGATTGAACCCCTGATCCTTGCACCACTGGTCAGTGTCTTCAGCATTGTGCTACAGCTCCGTTCCTGTGTCTGGATGTTTGCGCACCGCCTTATGCCCTTCACAACTGACAGCGCACCGCCTGATGCCGGCCAAAACGCACAAGATGGACAGCGCGCAAAATTAACAGCACAACACCTAATGCCGCACGAACTTAATTACTGCCGCCCACAATTAACAGCGCAACGCCTAATGACGCCCAAAATTATTATGCCTCCTAAAGCAGTTTTAACCATGAAAATTCATGCCTCAGCCAGCCTTTTTCCTGGCGCACAATGGGGGATTGAACCCCTGATCCTTGCACCACTGGTCAGTGTCTTCAGCATTGTGCTACAGCTCCGTTCCTGTGTCTGGATGTTTGCGCACCGCCTTATGCCCTTCACAACTGACAGCGCACCGCCTGATGCCAGCCAAAACGCACAAGATGGACAGCGCGCAAAATTAACAGCGCAACGCCTAATGCCGCACGAACGTAATTACTGCCGCCCACAATTAACAGCGCAACGCCTAATGACGCCCAAAATTATTATGCCTCCTAAAGCAGTTTTAACCATGAAAATTCATGCCTCAGCCAGCCTTTTTCCTGGTGCACGATGGGGGATTGAACCCCTGATCCTTGCACCACTGGTCAGTGTCTTCAGCATTGTGCTACGGCTCTGTTCCTATATGTGCCCAGCAGCGCCCCACTTAGCCTTCCCACGCGCTAATGTCGGGCCCGCAACTGTGCGCGCCGCGCACACGTACGGTCGGGTTTTTTCCTTTTTCTGCCTGACCCGCCCACTCCTTTTATGGCACAGGCACACTACCGCGGACCCGCACGATACGAATGTTTAGTAAACATGCCCCGTAGTCTTAAAATGGGCGTGCACCTTAATGTAAAAAGACAAAGATCATGACAAATGGCAAAATCAATAAATTCGTTGTTGAATGAGAAGAAATTGAAATCGTGGACAACTTTAACCTACTTGGATCAACTATCAATAAGAAGCAACAAGCAGTCAAGAAATCCGATGATGAATTGCTCTTGGCAGAATGGCTATGAAAGACCTAGACAAGATTCTCAAGAGCAGAGATGTCTCTCTCCATACAAAGATTTGACTCGTTCAAGCCATGGTATTTTCAATGACATTATATGGATGTGAAAGCTGGACAGTGAAAAAGATAGACAGGAGGAAAATTGATGCCTTTGAATTATGGTGCTGGTGGCGAATACTGCACATACCATGGACTGCCCAAAGAACAAACCAGTCAGTACTAGAGGAGATCAAACCTAAGCTTTCTTTAGAAGCTCAGATGACAAGACTTTGACTTTCATATTTTGGACACATCATGCGAAGAGAGAGATCTTTAGAGAAAGACATCATGCTTGGCAAGATAGAAGGTCAATGCAAAAGAGGAAATCCAACAATGAGATGGATATATACAATAACAGCAGCTATGGGTACCGGTCTGTCAACAATGAGCTGTCTGACTGAAGACCGAATACAATTTAAGACAACTATCCCGAGGGTCGCCATGAGTCGACACCGACTCAACGGTTCTTAACAACAACAACAATCCATAATAGTACACTGTCTCCTATTTCATGACTTTTTAATTTCCGCAAGAATCTCTCATGAAAGTTCTTGTCAAGGGCTTTCTGAAAATCTAGATCCACTATATCAACTGGCTCACCTTTCTCTACCTGTTTATTCACACCTTTGCAAAAATATAACAGATTAGTGGGACAAGACTTTCCTTGGCTAAATCCATGTTGGCTTTCTGCCATTAAGCTATGGCTATCCACATGTTCAAAAATGTTGTCCTTTTTGCCCAGTTAGGGATTCCATGTAGGAAAGGGATTTAATTTTTCCTTTACTTTTCCCTCCACTTCTATTTCCACTCCTGGATGGAGCCCCAGCCTGGAATTAGTGTCCTTCTTTGTACTGAGTTGTTTTTCCAGATGATGCATCATGCCACTGTTTGTAAGATGATCCATGGGCTTCCCTCTGCTAATGTGCTTCCTACAGTCATTGCATTCTTCATATGGAAGGTCATCAAGCACTTCAAAATGCTTCCACACATGTGAGATTTTACAAGACTATCTACCTCCTTGGGGGGAGGAGGGAAATGGTGCTGCTTTTGGTACTGTTGCTGAACCCATGGCTGGAGATGGAGGAGAGGATGAAAGGCCAACAGCTTCCTTCCCACTCTCTATTGTCCGCTCTAGCTGTGAAGTGCTCTTGGCCTTGGCACTGCCAGTATCACTTTCTACTTCCTCGCCAGTTAGCATCCTAACAACAACCTCTTTAATACCCTCTTCAGCCAGTACATTTTCAATATCTGATTATTCAAGTGTAAATCCCACCCATGTGGATCCCTCAGATTCTGTTTTTGCTAAGACTATCTCCACACACTTTTCAGCAGGTAATACAGTGTATTTGTTGCAAGGATGGATTGCCTTCAACTGCTGCTTCTTTTTTGTCCATCCATCCTGTACCATGCCACCCTCCCTTTGCCCCTCTGTGGAGATGACACCAGAAACTGCAGTTCTTTCTACTCTCCTTGTAAAGGCTTTTCTCTTTAGCTTGGGCAGGGGACTTGAAGAGAAAATTACCATACACTAGGAATGCCTTGTCCCTTTCTGCACACTTGTGTTGGCATTGCTCTCACCTTCTCTTCCTTCTTTCTTTCTATGACCATTTAGTTTTTCAGAAGTACCGTTCCCAAACTTTATGATATGCCTGGAGTAGGCTCTATACTCTCCAGTTAAGCTGCCTGCCTGCTGACACTCTTTAAAGAACTGGAGAGAAGGGGCAAGTGTTTACCCAGCTAATTCTCCTATAGGACTGGATTTCCATCACTTAGGACCAAGGCTTTACTGTCTTTTAGCACTCTACAGGCCTGAGCTACCCTGGAGTACCAACACTTCAAACATGCTGCCTCAAATACTGTTGCTGGGGTCACATACTCAGCCTAGGATAGGACCTGCACTGCTCAGTTATACTGCAAGTCTTCTGATACTCTTCAAAGGATTGAAGAGAAGGGGGATGTGTTTTACCAGCAAATGCTCCAATGTGACTAGATCCCAGCTTTTGAAACCAAGAATTGCTACTCTTTTAGCATCCTGCAAGCCTCTGCTATCCTGGAGTACCATCACCCGAAGTGTGCTGCTTCAGATACCATGCCTGGGATCTCAAGCCTGGCTTGGAGTAAGCCCTGCATTGCCTGGTAATGCTGCCTGCCTGCTGAACCTCCTCAAAGGACCAAAGAGAGGGTGGATGTGTTTGCTCAGCTAAAGCTTCTATGGGACTGGATTCCCAACTATTGTGATCAGAAACTGACTGTCTTTTAGCTTTTATTTTACTTTTAATGTAACTTTTAGTTCTATTTAACTGTATTCTATAAACACATATTGGAATAGATGCAGTAAGGTACTCTCTCATCTCCACAGATGCTGTGATAAACAATAGGTGAACAAGATTTTTGAACAAAATCTTTGCACTGCATGTTCTGGTTGTATGAAAGAATACATAGATATAGATACAGTAACCTTTCCTTCCACATCTCCCACTGACTGAGTTGTATCATTAAAATACACACATCTTCTTCTACAAATGCTTAGGGTAAAAGCAATTGAATTGGGAATCTGTAAAAGCACTCCCTGACTAATTCAAACATTGCAAGAATCTAGTTGTGAAAACAGACTCCAAAGGACTAAGAAAGGCAAGAACACTCTCAAGATTTTTTTTCAGAAACTTTTTTATGTGCTTTCAAGTAGCAAACAAGCTCCAACCACCAGTCTCTCTTCAGTGCCTCGAAGTCAGGCTTGAAGCTGCCTTTGTTTATCATCCGATCCAATCCTTACCCCCTAACCTTAGCCCTAGCCAAATTGTTATTTTTTAATCTTTTCTAATCCTAAACCCCAGACAGCACTCCTTCCTCACTCTCTAAAAGTCAGAGGCAAAATGGTTCTTGTGGGCTTGGGATGGGACATGTGTTCCAGTCCTGACATGACCTCATCATCCATAGGATTTGCAGAACTCAGGCAGGGATAGGTTTCTCTGGCTTCCTTTCTAAGATTTGCAGCATCATTGGCTCATGTTTCTCATACTGGCTACTGGTCACCCCTCTTTGACCTCCTCCACCTCCCACATTGGTTCCAGTGTATCTGGCCATGTGTATGATGAAAGCAAAGTTCACAAATGGCAATCCAATCAAATTTCCTGAACATGCATGCTCAGTTAGTTGGCGATGAGATAAACTGAAAATCATGATTTTCATTGATTTTTCCATTCGTATGAAAACTAATGCATGTGCCTAGTAAATACATTGGAGAAGAAGCAGGATCAACAATCAAGCAGAAATTACTGAGAAACATAGATCAATATAGAATATTGCAAGAAATTAAAATTGTTATTGAAAGGTTATTTAACATCACAAAATAAAATAAAACTATTAATCAGATAGCAATTCCTGTGTTCTCATATGGCTTTGTAATTGTAAATTAGCCTCTTAAACACTTTGAAAAACTGGATATACAAGAAAGAAAACTTCTCTATGCATGTTTGAAGAGCGGTAGTGGCGTGAATAGTGCTGTGTTGGTGAGGAGGGATTGCTGGCTACCTGTTAGAACAGAAGTGTGCGGCGTGATGTTGAATATTGCATAAATTCCCTGAAGTGCTGTGAGATCTTGGAACAGTAGTGGCGTGAGTAGCACTGTGGTATTGGGGAGGAACTGCTGGCTACATTTTGGAACAGAAGCACTAGAAATGATGTCACATGCCAACCAGGGTATCACATATATTGCCTGATATATGCAGCCGTAGGTGTATGGCCCGAAGGGGCTCCCCTTTCCTTTGAAGCACCATTGAAGCATGGTTGGAGTCTGGAAACAAATCTGATGAGCACAACCTTAAAAGACCAATCCAATAGTATGCCAGCCAATAAGACAGTGGTGACAGGACCTATTGATAAACATTTTACTCTGATTAAACCTTCATATAGGGAGGATAACGTCCCTCAACAAAATGTCTCAATAGAGATTACCACAACTACAACTTCTTCTCCCCTCTCTAAGGTCTCCTCTGCTGGTACATTTGGAGACTTCTCTGCCAGTGTTTCTACCCCCATTGATAACACAGGTACACTAAAAAAAATTTTTTTTAAACTGCCTCTAATGTTTCGATTGATTTTTACATTTTTTGGTGCGCTGAATCCAAATCTGGTAACCAATTTGCTCCATCACGTACAGATTTTTTGCTACATTGGGTTAGCAGTTTGAGGTGAACGTTTCAGATTGAGTGCGATCGAGATAAAAGTTTCTTGGATGAATTCTTTATACTAATTGTTTAGTAGTTATTCAAATAAGAATAAAGAAAATTGTAACAAGGCAGCACATAAGAATAGAGTAATGTCAACAAAACACACTGTGATGGTAGCAAAATTGTCTGCACTTTAAACAGCCACATACATGTGCACAAACATTGAGCATATAAGAGCGAGGTTAGACACAAAGCAAAGCAAAGAAATGTGCAAAAAATGTTGTACAGGTATGTATGTAAGAATAGAAAACGCAAACCGCACCATTGCAATACATGAAGACAAACACCCGATGGTGTGAAAATAAAATTCTAATAAATGAGATCCGACACTGTGGTAATAACTAGCAAATTTTTATTTCAAAGTTTAGTAAAAACACGATATTTGTCAACACAGTTTAGATTTTAAAGTCATTCTTGGGTCAATCAATCTCCTGGTGGGCCCGTTTATTCTTCCCCTGAATGCTTCTCTTGGTGCGCTGCTTGGCGTATTTTTCATCTGGGGTTTCCCGCAGCAGCAACCAGCAGAAATCAGCCATCATAGTGGTGTTCCATCTTCCTTGGTACCTTCTCTCTGCGTCCTTGATGTCCTGGTGAAACCTTTCACCTTGTTCTTCACTGTACGCCCCCAAGTTTTCGGGAAAGTAGTTCACATGGGAGTGCAAGAAATGGACTTTCAGGCTCATGTTACAGCCTTGTTCTTTGAAGGCATTGAGCATCCTGGCAACAATATCCTTATAGTCCTCATCCCGCCTGTTCCCCAAGAATTTGAGAACAACATCCTTGAAGGAATCCCAGGCTTCTTTTTCCTTCTCAGACATCGTTTCAGCGAATGCTCCATCTGAAATGAGTTTCCTTATATCAGGGCCAACAAACACTCCTTCCTTTAGCTTTGCTTCAGAAAGTCGGGGGAACTTTGAGCAAAGGTACCGAAAGCACTCACCATCTTTTGGAAGGGACTTGATGAATTGCTTAATGAGACCCAACTTAATGTGGAGAGGTGGTAATAGAATTTTATCACGAGGTACCAAGCTCTCATGAAGAACATTTTTCTCACCGGGTCTCAAATACTCCCGAATTGGCCAGTCTTTTTTCCCCCAGTGTAGGTCGCGGGCCCGGCTATCCCACAAGCAAAGGAAGCAGGGATATTTGGTGAAACCGGATTGCTGCCCTAATAGCATGGATAGAATTTTAAAGTCTTCCCAAATCATCCACTTATGCTCATCATAACGAATCTTCTGAAGAATCAGGGCCAAATTCTCGTATTTTTCTTGGAGAAGAACAGAGTGAGCAATAGGAACTGAAGCGAATGTGTTGCCATTATGAAGAAGAACACCTTTTATGCTGTCTTTTGATGAATCAATGAACAGCCGCCATTCAGCAGGATCATACTTGAATTTAAACTTTTCCATCACTCCGTATATATCGTTGCAAAATACCAAATCTTCCTCTTTGCTGAAATACTTCAAAAATTGTGTCTCGCGGTTGCGGCACCAATAAAAAGTTGTGCCTGGTGACAATAGATTTTTCTGTTTAAGCCGAGAACCTAGCAGTTGGGCAGCATCTTTTGGGAGTCCTAAATCCCGGACTAAATCATTCAATTCAGCTTGAGAGAAAAGTTCAGGTTTCGGATCTGGTTCAGTTTCAAACTCGGAAGTACTGGACTCATTGGGAAAAGCCATCTGATGAGTCTCATCATGATCAGAACCGTCCACACAAATATGATCCAAAGATTTTGGTGGTTCAGGCACAGGTACTTCGTTGCTATGAGGCATAGGCCTAATTGCTGAGGGAAGGTTGGGGTAACTTATTACGTTTTTATTTTTTAAGTTGTATCCCTTCACAATGCAAGAGCAAAAATAGCAGTCACTGCTGTGGTCTCTTTGTTCACGCTACATCATAGGTATTCCAAAACGAAATGCTTGTTTTTTACCTTTCATCCATAAGCGTAGATCTTCCTCACATGTCTTGCACACTTTGTGAGGAGCCCACGGTTTGTCTTGATCGCCTAACTTCAAACCGAAATAGGCGAAATATACTTTTTTAATAAATGCAGAAATGTTCCTCTGCCGCTTTTTCATGGTATATTCCCCACAAATAAAACAAAAACTGTCCGGAGAGTTGACGCAACCTCTGGCTCTGTGAGCCATCACAAATACACAGCACTGCAAACTACAACTGTAGTGAACCACTTCGGAATAAAGCTGGATTACGACTGAGCAAACAAAAGGTAATAATGAACTTGCAAGAAACTGTAATTTGACAGGAACGTTCATGTTGCAACCACCGTGTTTGAGCGAGCGAACGAGGCGAGGCGAACAGGAAAGAACATGCGCCAGCGCGAGTACTGGATTTAGCCCCCCGCCTCCCAATTGTCCTGTTAATGTATAAAATGAATACAAAACACTCTAAAATATCATGAAGGAGTGTTTCTAGTTAGTTAACCATTACAAACTCTATTTTGGGCCAAGAAAATAAACTGCAGTCGGCTAAAAAGAAATTATGTGAACATTCCTTATATGGGTAAGAAATCTAATTTTGCAAGAAAACGTGACGTGATGGAACATTTTGGCTATTTTTCCTGGATTCAGCACCCCAAAATCTATAGGAATCAGTTGCAAAACTGGAGGCAGTTTTTTGGTAGTGTACCTGTGTAATGTAATATCCAGGGGAGGTGATTTGGACCTGCTCTTCCTGCTCCTAAACTGGTGTCTGTGCTAACCATTTTTTTAAGTGGGAACAATACTCCAAGTACTCGGGATATCACCTTAAAGGATATCTGGCAAGTGGTTATGAGAATAGAATCAATATTGCAAAACTGTATCCAAGTTATGCGTCTTTTCTATAGAAACTATGTCAAAGCTCTTGGATTTAGACTCTTCTGAAGGATATGGATAAGACTCTCAAGTGGCTACTTTTAAGCAGGTTCAGAATTCCACTGTTTTCAAACTTGGACAAGCATTCCAATGAGTATAAGGAATGAGTGAGAATCCACCAGAACACATAGAGCCCAATCTAGGAAGGGGCACATCCGGTCCATCCAGATGTCTCAGAAGAGGTTGAGCAGATGCAGAATCGGGCAACAGGATGGCCCAGCATGCCCCTGCAGCAGCCATGGGGACGTCTTGCAAGCAGTATGGCCAGGCCCCCCTGCTCCCACTGGTGTGTTAATGGCCCAATGCTTCCCCAGACTTGTTTTCCCACCGCCTGACTGCCAGGGCCAGGATCAAGCGGTGAGGCAGTACCTTCAGTAACTCGGCTGTGTTGGGGGGGCTGCCAGGCCAGAGGAGGGGCACCCAGTGCTTATTCCACCTTTGAGGTGGAATAAGCTGTGCAACCCCCTGGTACTCCCCAGATCTACAGGGCTGTGACCTCAATTGGCCCTGTATGTCCGGGTGCCTGGCCCGCCCACATTCCGCCCCATGCCGCCCCTCATCCTGCTCTCCCCGCACAGTGGCTTTGTGCGTGTGGGGAGAGGGGCTGCCTGAATTCAGGCAGGACGGCTAGTGGGGCTGCATGTCCCAACGCGATGTATCGCCCTGTTAGTCACCTTACGGAATCAGGCCCATAGGGGGATATTCCCGAAGTTGTGCTGTTAACACAGCAGATAATGCACACTATCTGCTGATGTTAACAGATAACACATGCAAAAAAGCAGATAATGCAGAGATTTTCTGCACTATCTGCAGAAAGTGCATTATCTGCATGAGTGGCTGGGATTAGGGTGGAGAGTGGGTGTGTCTGCAATGCACGATTACCATGGGCCTCAACAGCACATGGTAACCATTAGATTTACAGCTAGCAAGGGTGCAACTAATGCCACCTCAATGGGTAGCAAACTGCATCTGGGCTGCTGTCTGACCTTGCTTTATACATTTTTGGTCTGTTATCTTTTGGGAAAATGCTGTGCATACCCCCCAACCAATAACACATAGCTTTTGCATCTAATGCTACACTAAGTATCTGCAATTTTTTGCTGCATTAGCTGCAAAAGCCTAAAGCGCTTTAGTAAAAAGACCCCCTAGGGAAAGAAACAACAAACTTTACAAAAAAAAGAAAAATATAACTCTTCAAAAAACCCTATCAGCAAATGAGGAACAAAAAGTGGAACACGCATAAATAGAGAAGCTAATCATGGATCAAAGTCAGACATATGAATGGCTAAGGAGAAGTGAACTGAAACTGAAGAATGAGAGATTGATAGCTGCAGCCCAGGAGAGTGGATTACAGGTATGATGGTTTACAACAAGTATAGAGAAACCTGGGAAACTGACATATGTAGATTCTGCAAAAAGGAACTGGAAATGGTTACTCATCTCATAGTTAACTGATACGTTCTAATAGCAGAAAATTTCTGTACAGAAAGGCACAATAAACTGGCACATCTCATCCACTGGAAATTCTGTAAACACTATGTTGGTGTTTTAGAAAAGCATTGGGAACATGATCCTTAGAGAATGATGGGGAATAAAGAGGTTATGATCACTTGGGTCATTCTCATTTTGTCTGATAAAAGCCCAGTTACAAGGAAACCAAATATAGTGGTAAAAGAAAAAAAATAGCGGAACAAACCAAAAACAGAGGTGTCAATTCCAAGTGATTACTCTGGGAATCATGTGGAGAGAGAAAAAGTCCTTACGTACCAAGAAATGCAGAGACCAATAATTTGGCACAATCAAGTACAATAGTGAATGTGGCCAACGCCGCCACTAAGCAGGCTAGGCATCCACCTAGGGTGATAAGCTTCAGGGGGGAAGCAGTGCAGTATTTCCCTTCTCTGTCCATCTCCCTGCCATGGCTGCTGCCACCCCACCACTCTACCTCCTTGGGATGCTCAAAAATCAGGCTTCGGGGTGCGGCAGCAGAGTGTCAACACAGCACCAGGAAAGCTCTTTAAGCCACTCTCAGTAGCAGACTTTTGAGCATTTGAGTGGACACATGCATGCACGCCTCAAGATCTGATGCATCCCAACAGGGCAGGCCTTGACCATGAACATCTGTATACACACAAATGCTCAAACGCTCCCTGCTGAGAGTGCTTTTAAAGGGCTTTCCTGATGCTATGTTGATGTTGTCTTCCACCCTCCTAAGCCTTATTTTTGCACCTCCCACAGAGGTAGAATCATGGAGATGGGGGGAAGTAAAAGGGGAAATATGCTGGACACCTTGAGTGGGAGGGATACGGAAAGAGAGGAGATATACTGGATACCTTGGGGGAGGGGAAGGGAAGGAGATAAATATCGGAGATCTAGGGGAGAAGGGAAGAAGCGATATGCTGGAGACTTGAGAGGAAAGAGTAGGGCAGGGTAGGGGAGATGCCAGACGTCTAGGGGGGGTTGGGATGGGGAGATTATGGACTGAATGGGTGGGGCAGGGGATGAGGTGGGGGCACCTGGTCAGTGGTTTCCCTAGGGCTGGCCCTGACTGTTAGCAGTACATTTGGGAAACTGAGATCATTATGTGGATTATGATCTCAGTTTCTCAATTGTACTGCTAACACTCAGGGCCAGCCCAGGGGTATCTGATGCCCTAGGCGAAGCATTGGATGCTTCAGATGACACCTAAATGGTCTTTCTAAAATGCTGCTTCACATACTGCTGTAACTTAACAGGGCTCCCCTTCCTATGTCAGTCATCAGAGCACATCCTGTCAGCCTAGTTGTCTGGTTATCCACAATCAATAAACGTGAGTTATATTTGCAAATTATGAAAAGACTGCATGTAAGTATATTCCATGATTATTGACTATGAAAAATAGACTGGCGGAGAGGTCCCAGGGAGCTAATAGCTTAGAGAGACAAAAGTCAAGACTATTAAGAGAAGGAAGACTATCTAATGAAAGAGAGAGAAAAATGGAGAATATTGTTTTAGAACTGCCTAGAGGGATGAATTTTGAAACAGAATCTTACAAAGAAGGAAGTTCTCTAAGAATAGGTTGGTTCTCTATGCCATCTGTTAAAAAATGTAAAACCTACTCAAGGCCCCATGAAAGTAAAAGAGCTTTTGGAACTCTGATACAAAAGAAAACTTTTTTCTGGTTTAACGTCTTTGGAAAAGGGGAAGTGAAGCCAGTGCTGTAACTGTTATGTGGTTAAATGATATCCTGAGAACAGAAAAAGCCTTTCACTGCACAGAGAAAGCTGAACAAATTCATTAGAACAAGAGATCAGAAAGAGCTAAGATTTAAATTTATAGTTAGTTACTATTTCCTGTTCCCACTTTGGTTGGTTTATAGAGAATGTTAATAAACTCTTTCTGAACTGGGAGAAGCTGTGTTTCATTAAGAAACTGCCCTGTGCCACTGCAAAGAAGTTTGAAAGTGTAAATTGTGTCCACATATAAAAAATAAATATATCAGCATTCTATTCACTATGGAGGTCATTCCATAACACAAATAAGCCATTTGGATATGCTCCGTAGACGTTTTTCTAGAAAAAACATCTAAGACCGTATTCTGAAAGCCCCACGGCCCTGCAGGTCTATGGCACTGATCTCAGACCAAGGTGGAACAGGGATGTGGTCAACCGCAGAGATGTTTAAAGCATATTCAGGAAAGACCCGTGTACGTTTTCAGTGTTTCCCACAGACGTCCCTGTTATTCCTGCGGAAACGTGGAATAAGGCCAGGACTTAAAAAATATTCTGCTCTGCTCTTCAATATGTCCCACTGTGAAGAATAGCTGTGACAATTATGTTTTTAACTGGTGTGTCTGCACTCTGTAAAAACACAAGATGCAGTTTTAAAGAACAGAAAGCAGAGGTAAGGGAAAGTTGTAAGGTAAAGAAACATTAATAAACACCCCTACAGACATATTAAGAACAGCAATAAGCAGCAAGATGGTGGTATGAGCAGCTGCACAGATGGCTGAGTGGAGTGTGGAGAATTTGCTGGTCCTGATGCCTTGTTAAAGGAAGAGGAAAGCCGCAGCAGTGGTTACCGCCTCCATGCCAAAGGCTATGGTGCAATCTCTTCTTCCGGTTGTGCTGTCTCTCCCGGTGTTGCAGCTTTCTTCGGCTCAGTCTGCTGCTTCGGCATCAGATGCTAGCTACAGCATCTGGTACAGCTGTGGTAACACTTGGAGCATTGTGGGGTGACATAAAACAATGGATTTATCTCTGGTGAAATATATTGGCAACTTCAAATCTCAAATGGATCAAGTTTCAGGCAAGACAGAGCACCATGAGCTGAGTTTAGCTCAACATGCTATTTGGTTGGAGCAGGTAGAAGCTGTCTTTGACAATCTTCAGACTGTGAGTAATGCCCAGATGAGGGAAAAGGAAATCCTGAATAGAAAAGTGTTATTCCTGGAAGATCATGTTTGTAAGAACAATCTAAGATTTCTTAATTTCCTGAAGTGTCCTGTAATGCCACCTATGGACATGTTAAGGAAATATCTTGGAGAAGTTTTGAAAATCGCTGGGGATCAGTTCCACCAGTTGTTTTTTCATAACATGTCTGCATTATTCTTTGGTTCTAAGATATATGTATTTCCTGATGTGTCCAGAGATACACAGAGGAAGTGCCATGAGTTTCTGGCTCTGAAACTTGGTGCATCCATGAAATTGTTGTTTCCTTGTAAATGTTTGATTTCTTTTCAAACTAAACAATTTATTTTCTTTTAGCCATATCAATTACTTCAATTTATAGTGTCCAGAGAAGTACCTGAGGTTTAGGTGGACATCCCAGAGGAACAAGCTAGTTAAAGCTGGCTGTTAGACACTTCATTTAGGTAGCCACTGATGAAGGTTTAAAAATGTTCTAGGTTGATATCTTAATTTCTTAGTTACCTCTTCTTGCCAATTTGTGGTAATACTTGTGGTCTATTTTTGTAACAGTATTTTTTGGCTATGGATTCTGTATTACAACTGTTTATTTCTTATTTCTGGTCATTCATTTTGTTGGATGTATTATGTGAAATTGCATAAATTAAAAAAAGAACAACAATATTGTTTATTCTGGCTATGCAGATATTTGCTTTTGTGCTAAAGGAGCCAAACTAGAGCTCTCTAACGATTCCTACGTTCTGAAAAATGGGACTGTTGATATAAGGGTGTGTGTGTGTGTGTAGTATGAGTGTTCCAGGGAAGGGTCTGGTGTGCTCATCCGCAATTCTGGGGGGGACATGAATGTCTGGCCATAAGGATTTTTTCTTCCCGATCACACTGGCATCACCAGGTGCCAGTGTGATCGGGAAGAAAAAATCAGAAAAGTTTCTCTATAGCTAAAGGTCAAAATATATCCCTGTCAATAAGGGACTCTCAGAATGAGAACATTCAACATTTCCGTAAACATTATCAGCACCTATGGTGGAATATTGTTTGCAATATGGGCATTCATTTTCTCAATTGCACTTGTGTGTGATTGATCACATCCCTTTGGATCCAACTGGCTAAATTACAAAGGAAGGAGCAATATTGGATTTTTAAATTATGCTCTCTGGTTCCATCAGATTTGAACCTGGAAATTGATTAGCCCAGTCTCTTCTGATGTAGACCTGTCATCAGAGGGGTTTTCCTTTTCATGGATCCCTCCTCTGTTTTTTGATTGGTTGTTATGATTGTTGACATCAGACACCTTCCTTTGTAAGGTGGGGGCTATTTGCTCTAAGTTTAAAGTGCTGACATTCTTTGTCTACATAGGGGAGTTTCCTGAAACCTGAAGCAGAGTAAAGTTTGTTTTGAGCTCAAAATATGTCACGTCATGTAGAACTTCCTTGGAAAAACTTTTTTTTTAGGTGCTTCTAATGAAGATAAGTACTTTAAGCTTTTTATGACTGAATAAAAATGATTAAAATGGAGACTTGTTGATAGAGAGTAGACAGATTTCACCCTTTCGTCAAGTAACTCCAACATTCTTTAAAAATATTTTTCTACCACCTTTGTTTTATTGGGGGTCTCTTTTGATTATTGATATACACTTTGACCTTCCAACCATTTTGGGGTTATTTTTTCATTGACTGTTCTATAACAAAACAAAAAATATCTCAACCAGTGGCATAAATTCCAGCCCAGCAGCTCCCACAGTGCAGAGAGATCCAGTCAAGAAAGGGCCCAGTGATGCTGTGATGTGAGGATAGAGGCAAAGCACCGTAAGCATTACCTACTTCTCAAAATGTTTCCGCTTTGCCTCCACTAGCTTTCTTTAATTAGATTCATGACCCCCCACCCCACCCCCCAGCAGTCTCAGGAGTGTTTCATTGCCGCTGGCTAGGCTGAAGTCTCACTCAGCTATTATCTCAAGACTTTGGTCCAGAAGTGGGCGATGGGATGCTTAAGTGCTTTTCCGGCTGCTGGATGACCTCATTTGGAGAAACTTCACAGGAGGTAGTGCAACAGCTTTGCTAAACGTAAATAGTGCTTGTTGTACCTTCCCTCCTACAACCAAAGGCTAGGAGAAAGGAAGTCTTCCCCTCAGCAAAGGTTTGCATACGAGACCTTTATTTAAACTTATGCTACTAATCTTGGCCATTATAGTTTTCAGATCAGCAGATGTTACATGTATTCTGTGTGGAGCATTTGCCTAAAATGGGTGATTTTCATTGTTTCTATTTGCCATCCCAATACTCATAGAATTCTCAGCTGTCTCCAGATTTGCCCTAATCCCATGTTTATTCCACTGCATGTATAGACTTTTCCTTTTCTTAGGGAATGTGATAGGGAAATTATACCTCCTAGTCTAGTGTTTCTCAGCTCTCTCCTGGCAGCTCTGCTAGCCAATTGAGTTTTCAGGATTACCACACTGAATATGCATGAGATAAATCTGTATATAGCAGACATCCATTATATTCAAATCTGTCTTATCCATTTATATACTTATTTATTTAACATGTTTTGTATATTGTCTTTTCCTATAATCAAAGCAGTTTACATGGTAAACAAACATGATACATGGAAAGTTAGATGTTACATAGTTGTATGGTGTGGGGGGACATGTGGGAGGTTTTTAGTAGTAACTTATTTACAAAAAAGCATACATACAATATTTACAAGGCAGTGTCATGAGCTGAAGGAGCTGATTTTGTCAGAAAGGAGGGAACTATGGGAGTAGGGGGGGGGGGAGTTGAGCATTAAGTGACGGCTTAAGTTGAGCATTAAGCGTTCTGTGAAGAGGTAGGTTTGAGTTTCTTCCTGAAGTCCTTGGCATCAGAAGTGGCTCTTGTGTCAACTGGAAGGGAGTTCCAGAGGACTGGTGCTGCTAGGGACAGTGCACTTGCTGATGTGGATTGGGTGGTTTTAAGGTAGGTGCTGGGAGTTTGGATAGTGTTATATTTATGTTTATTAAGCACTTGATATACCGTACATTTTATAACAAAGAGGGCGGTTTACAATACCAAATAAAAAAAGAAAAGATCGTGGTCTGAAAGGAAAGGGACTACAATATTAGGACAGGACAGGACAGTAAGAGGCAAAAAACAAAACAAAACACAGAAGAGAGGGGGGGGGGGGGAATCAGCAGGTGCTAGAGGAGAGGATAAATGATACATTAAAAAGGTGTCCATTCTGTTACATGATCTGGGTCTTGTGCTTATGTTTGTGTTGATAAGACTCTTGAGGATGACAGGGCTGGAACTTGTATATGTTAAGAGTTGTTTTGAATCTGATCCTGGAGGTGATCAGGAGCCAATGCAGTTGGATCAGGACGGGAGTAATATATTGGTGTTTTGATAATCCAGTGATATTGGTGTTTTGATAATCCGGTATTACAATAATCCAGTATGGGCATGATTACAGCTTGGCAGACTATTCTGAAGTGGTCTTGACTAAGGAGTAATTTGAGTCTTCTTATGATGACCATCTTGTGGTATCCACTCCTGGTTGTCTTGTTGATGTGAGTTTGGAAGTTCAGGTTGCAGTCCAACGTTACACTCAGTACTTCGTTTTTAATGGGTATGGTTGTGTTGAGTAGGGAGATGAATTGTGGTAGTCCTGAAAACCTGACAGGCAAGGTGTGCCTCCAGAAGAGAGTTGAGAAGCCCTGGGTTAATGCATACCGAGGATAAACCCAGGACTGGATCAACCTATTAGGAGAATCTTGAGCCAGCTGACAATCCTGTGTGTTGGTTGGATGACCAGGGTGGTGACTATTCATGCAATAGTGATGGATCATAGAACCCTTAGGAAATCTTGTGACTAGTTAAAGTGCAAGATATATTTTCCAACAGAGTTAAGACACTGCAGTAAACTAAGAAAAAGGTCAGACAGTATAAAATTTAGGATATTAGCTTTCCTTGACAAAAAGAAGGAAGCTTGCTCTGACTGAACTTCAACAACCAGTAGGACAAATATATCAGGGAAATCAGAATCTCAAGGCCTAAGATGGAATAAAAACCAACATCCAAAACTCTCAAAAAAAGATTTTGGCACCAAAGGTATCCAAGTAAAATACTTTTATTGGCTATACCTATAAGTTAAATATATACAATGCAAAAGCAGGGTAAAAACAATAATGAAAATCAAAAGGTTAAAGTCATTTTAGTTCCCAAAGAAGCATTTATTTATTTATTTTCTTTAAGCTTATTTCTATATTGCCTTTCTACAATTCAAAGCGGTTCACAATTAAAAAAATGTGTAACAGGGGCCTGTTCATCACACTGTTTTACATGAAACAGGAACAGTAAATAGTACAACATAGCTTAACATTTTAACATCAACAGTCTACAGTTATGGTTCTGCTGGTTGTATAGTTGATGTTGAATGTGAACCGCACTGATCTAAATAGCGCGGTATAGAAGAAATGGTAAATAAATCAATCAATAAATAAATAAATAAATAACTTTTGTACAGATAAAATAATTATTTGTCTATTGTGTCCTTAGAGTGCATTTTAAGGTGGCTGGGTTTCTGAGTGCATATCTGTGCTGTATTCATTCAGAAAGCGGTATGTTTTAAGCTTCTTTCTGAATTACAGTAAGTCTGTAATTTCTCTTAGTGCTGATGGGAGTTCCAAAATGTGAGGGCAAAAAAAGGCTCGTTGCAAGTGGACTGCTTGCTCCTGATCTTCTGGGTAGGGATCTGTAGAAAGATAAGGGTGGAGGTTCTTTTGGGCTGCTCAGTTTTGGATTTGGCAATGAGAGGTAGAAGGCAACTTGTAATTCTCTGTGTAGGATTTTAAATATTATGATGAGGGCTTTGAATTTAATTCTGGCCGCCATGGGAAGCTAGTGAAACTGTACAAGCAATGGGGTGATGTGGTCTCGATGGGGGACTATGGTGAATATCCATGCAGCCATGTTCTGGGCCAATTGCAATCTGTGGAGGGTGTTTTTGGGGAGGCCTTGATAAATGAAGTTGCAATATCCAGGAGAGGTGTAACTAGAACCTGGCAGATGGTACAGAATAGGTCTGTAGAGAGAAAGGGGTGGAGGTTCTTCAGGGTTTTTAGTTTTTGGTAAATAGTGGATGTTCTCTTTATAGCTGCTGGTCGAGTGTTATGCCAAGGAATTTGATCTCAGATTTGACTCTGATTTTTGTGTGGTCTAGTCTCAATGTTTGTGGAGAGCAGAAGGTTGGGTCGGTGGTTATATATAAGGCTTCTCTTTACTCACTGTTGATGTGTAAATTGTGTCTGGTGAGCCATTCCTTTGCATCTTTGAAACAGTTTTGGAAGCTGGTGAGGTCAGGAGAGAGGAGGTTAATGGGTGTGAAGATCATTATATCATTAGTATAAATTTGATATTGAATGTTGTGGTTGTTGAAGATCTGGCAAACCGGCTGTATGAAAATATTAAAGAGGAGGGTTGAGAGGCTTGAGCCCTGGGGAATTACTGTTTGTTGAGTGAATGGGATTGAAGTCTTTCTGTTGATTCTGGCTTGCTGCTTTTGAGATTTTAGGTAAGATTTCAAAAATGTGAGAGTGATTCCTTGTAGTCAGATTTCTGAGAGTCTTTGAAGTAGAAGGTTGTGAGGGATGGAGTGAAAGGCAGAGGCAATGACTAGGAATAGGAGTAGGTAACCATTTTTCTACTTTTGTAATCCTGTTATGAGGGTGTTTAGCAGGGAGGTAATAAGGGTTTTAACCCCATGATGTTGTCTGAATCCATGCTGATGTGGGTTGAGTGGGGCATTTTCTGTAAGGTGCTCTTGAAGTTGTGTGAGTACTATTTTTTCAAGGATCTTTGTGACAAATGGGATGCTGGATATAGGTCTATAAGGCTTTGGGCATGCTGGGTCAAGCTTGGCACTTTTTATGAGAGGACGGATTGATGATTGCTTCACAGAGGTGGGCACTTGCCCTAGGGACAAGGAAGTTTGGATAATCTTCATTAGACAGGCTCTGAGTTGAGGGTGAGTGATTTTTACCCATGATACCGGACATGGGTCTAGTGTTGAGAGCCTGGTTTGTGTTTTCCAAGTAACCGAGAGATGGGAGGTCAAATTGTGATCACAGCTTCTGAGGTGTGCCAGTGTGGTCAGCTTCTGTTGAGGAGTGGATCAATGTAGGATAGCTGTTTGGAGATTAAATAAGTGGTAAACCTTTGAGGACAAATGTCTTTTTGTGGTCCATCTTTGGACAATTCCTTTAGGAGTGTTTTCACTATGGCAAATACTTCTCATGGTTTATTTATTGTTTTGTTGATTAGATTGGTATGGTATTCCTTTTTCTATTTGCGTGTTTCCACATTATAAAGTTTAAGTAGTTCCAGATAGGTTGTGTGGAGAAGTGGATCTTTAGAGCTTCTCCAATTGTATTCTAGGCATCTTAATTCACTTTTTTGCTTCTGCAGGAGGGCTGAGAACCATGGGGCCCTCGTCCTGGGTTTCCCTATATATCTTTTTGGATGGTGAGATCAGCTTTCGACAGAATTGTGTTCCAGCCTTGGATTAAGCTGTCAAGGTCAGCATTCAAGTCTGCTATAGTATCAAGTTGCGGAATGATGAATTTGATTAAAACTTCCTTGATGAAGTTCTTGAATCTCCTGGTGGTGCGGGATGAAGGATCTTGAGTAGCCTGCTGTGAGGTGAGGTGAATTGGGAAAAGGTTGGCCGCATGGTCTGACCATAGTACTGGGAGGATTATGATAGGTGACTGGTGCGGAAAAAGGGGAGAGTTTGAAGACAAAAATATGAGGTCTAAGATGTTGCCTTTTGTGTGTGTTGGACCATTTAGAATCTGGGTGTTGTCGAGGGCTTCCATTGCATCTAGGAATGCATTTTCTTGTGGGTAGGATGTGGAGGCTAGGTTGACATCTCCAAGTAATATAAGAGGTTTGTGGTTGGTTGGGGTGGAACAGGCAGTTTCAAGTTTCAAGATGCATTGCTCTGGGGTGCTCTTTATGCTAAACAGAGTGATATAGAGCTATTAGCCACTATTGAGATATCAATTTCTGTAGTGGAGTTGGTGTCAATAACTTTGAGCTTAAGGTGTTCTTTAGAAATGATGCATATCCCTCCGCCCCTGCTATGGATCCTATTTGAGGTTAATATTAAGTATGAGGAGGGGGCAAAACTGGTATAAGAGGACTGTGTCTGAATCTGTGAACCACGTTTCTGTTATGCAGAGAATGTCAAGATTATTATCATTGATGAAGTCAGTTAGTATCTGCATTTTGTTTCGGGCAGAGCAGGCGTTAATGAGGGCACATCTTGTGAAGTGTGTTATATTGTACTTCACCTGATCTATATTGTGTGCAGTTCTTTTCAACCTACAGTGTCTTGTATGGCATTGTGTGTAGAGCAGTTGGGGCAGAGATCCCTCATGTTGATACTTATAAGTCTGAATTATGGGTATGGTGTTACTGTGGACTGAGCTGGCAGAATCAGCAAGAATGGTGAATATTAGGAGGAGTAAGACATTTTTCATGATGAAGGTGGTTAGTCTTCTGTGTATTGCTTCCATGTTTATTGTCTGGTATTTAATTTAGAGGGGGCTGTCTAGAGGTGGGGGCTTACTGGCATTGGCTAGGGATCACTGTGGTAACAGTTGATTTCAGGAAGGAGCTGACGCAGAGATCCTTTGGAAGGTGAAGCTTTCGGCATGAGAGGTTGCTCTGTCGTGTCTACCACTGGGAGGTGAAGGAAGGTGTCTTTATGGCTAGTATCTTTACTGATTAATGTCCACTGGTCAATTGGGTGGGTACCTTCCTTGTTCCTGTATCTTAGTCCCTGCCTAAAGGCCATGCCAAAGGGCCCTCTGGTGAGGCCCTCAGGCATGGGCTCACCAGAGGTGGTCATGCCCGATGGCACTTGAAATTTAAAGTCCAAAGTGTGGGGCCCTGATTGGTCTTGTGATGGAGAAAGGGAGAGGTTTCAACCTCCCATTCTCTATCCCAACGCCAATCAGAGCCCCATAGTTGTGGTGATGGTATCTTTCATGTCCAATGGTGCTTGAAATTTAAAGTCTGATGTGTGGGGCCCTGATTTGCCTTGTGATGGAGAGCAGGAGGGGTTTCAACCTCCCATTCCCTGTCCCGATGCCGATCGGAGCTCCTTAGTGGTGGTGGTGGTGTCCTGCACACTCAATGATGCTTGAAATTTAAAGTCCAAGTGTGGAGCCCTGATTGGCCTTGTGATGGAGAGCAGGAGGGATTTCAACCTCCCATTCCCTGTCCCGATGACGATTGGAGCTCCTAAGTGGTGGCGGTGGTGTTCTTTGTGCCCGATGGCACTTGAAATTTAAAGTCTGGGGTGTGAGGCCGTGATTGGCCTTGTGATGGAGAGTGGGAGGGGTTTCATCCTCCCGTTCCCTGTCCCGACACCGATCAAGGCTCCTTAGTGGTGGCGGTGGTGTCCTTCGCGCCTGATGTTGTTTGAAATTTAAAGTCCAAGGTGTGGGGCCCTTATTGGCACTGTGATGGAGAGTGGGAGGGGTTTCAACCTCCTGTTCCCTGTCCTGACACCAATCAGGGCTCCTTAGTGATGGTAATGGTATCCTTTGCGCCCAATGGCACTTGAAATTTAAAGTCCAAGGTGTGGGGCCCTTATTGGCACTGTGATGGAGAGTGGGAGGGGTTTCAACCTCCTGTTCCCTGTCCTGACACCAATCAGGGCTCCTTAGTGATGGTAATGGTATCCTTTGCGCCCAATGGCACTTGAAATTTAAAGTCCAAGGTGTGGGGCCCTTATTGGCACTGTGATGGAGAGTGGGAGGGGTTTCAACCTCCTGTTCCCTGTCCTGACACCAATCAGGGCTCCTTAGTGATGGTAATGGTATTCTTTGCGCCCAATGGCACTTGAAATTTAAAGTCCAAGGTGTGGGGCATTTCACATCCTGAGACGTCTTTATGCTAGTATTCTATAAAAACAAGTAAACACCTATCTGGGCTTAAAATAGGCAAAGTTTTGCTGCCTTAGCCTAGGTCCCATGTTATTCAATGAGATCTAGTTACAAATAGCACTTGAACCATTAGCCCAGCTTAGTAAACATGCCCCTTAGTGGCTTGTTTAACAAATCCAAAATCTCTTTCATGAACATATCTCCTTACTGGAAATATCAAAACTGGGGAAATGTATTCAACCTCCCCAAGGCAATAAATAAAGAAAATTCAAAATTGAAAAAAGTAGATGGCATGATCCAACCCTTGCATTCCAGCTCTAGGTTTCTCAGTACTACAGATGAGATGCACTTTTTTGGTTCACTCATCTTACTAAGGAAAAAATGCTTCTGGGTCAGATGGCCTAAGCTGCATACCTGTCACCTTTTGCTCTCTGGATTTCTCATTTGGCTGCTTCTTTAGCCCAGATCCTCCTTGGATCTCTTCCACCTTTCCCTCTATTAAGTCTATTTGGCTCAGAGGTAACCGCACAGCCTGTGTATTATGAATTTGCCTGCCACCATGGATGCTGCCTCCCAAGCTCTGACTAAGCCTCCTTGGATTCTTGTGGAAGACAAAAAAGACCGCGATGCAGAGAATCTCATACTTCCCTCCAGGGGCAATTCAGACAGCATGCCCTGACCAGTGATTGGAAGACAGGACTCACACTTTAGGACAAAGTCAGATTAAGAGCAAAACTCCAGAATGTCCCCTTGTATAAACATAGATGGCAAAGATGGCCCAAGGGTGTTGTATGGCCATGTGTGGAGACTCATTGTGGGGCCTCATTTGCATAAATATTTGCATATCCACTGGGCTTCATTTGTATAAATCTATTTTTTTAAATTGTATAAAGTACATGTTGCCCATCTAAAATTTTAAGTGACTGTCAAATGATTCCTTCACAAGTCTCTTTTTTGTCCTAACAATGACTTAGGAGCATGTTCATTAATTTTTATTTATTTATTTACATTCTCTTATATACTGTGTTATTCTGCATCAGTGTGGTTTACATTGAACAAACTGAAATTGCATTGAACAGGGCATTATAACTTGGAGATAACTATTTTAGAGGGAACATGGGCTATGGAGGGTTAAGTGGCTTGCCCAAGACCACAAGGAGCACCTGTGGGACTAGAAACCCCAGTCCTTCCAGCCCAAGGTTGCTGTCCTCTAGTGGGATTTGAACCCCTGACCTTCCAGCCTGAAGTAGCTTGCCCCAACCCACTAGGCCACTCCTCCCCTTTACTTGTTGCTATGTAAACTGTCACTATGTTTTACTGTAAACCACTTTGAATGAAGGAAAATGCAGTATAAAAACCTGTTAAATAAATAAATAAGCGTTAATGTGCATTAAATGCCACTGTGCTGAATAGAAATAAATGGGTGCTGCTGCACTTAGCAAATGCAATGGAATGTGTGCCTTCGAGTCAGTCCTGACTCCTGGCGACCCAGAAGCTCTCCTGGGTTTTAGCACACATTCATATTTATGAATGCACATTAATCTTTAGTAAACATGCCTCTTAATGAGTGTCTGAATACTATTTGCATGTAAGTGAGGATAAAAAAGGTTACCATATTTCTGGATTACTATCCTCCAGTGTGAACTGCCAAGTGCATTATTACAAAACCCTGCTCATTTAAAACCTATAGCAAACCTGCCATATCATAGCAGCACTACCAGGACTCACAGAGCACCTAACCCTACTTAACAAACAGTAGCACTACCAATACATTTTCTGCTGGGAAAGGGAACAAGTGAGACTGCTACACAGAAACCACATGAATAGAATAGCACAGTTCTGTCATACATGCAAAACAGACAGACCATCACCAAATACAAAACAAGGGATCACAATTTAGAAATATGAAGACAATAATTGAACTGGGAACCCCAAAAGCCAAGCTTTGATGTACCACAACACTGGAAAAATAAAACTATGAAATTAATTTCCTCTTGTACTGAGCAAAGTGCTAAGACATCAGTGATGCACATTTCCCAAAGCTGATATATTTCAGATAATAAATTCAAAACAAAATATGTTTTTTTCTACCTTGTGTTTGAGCATTTTATTTTTCAGTTGCAATTGCCCCAACTCTCTCTTCTGTGTTCTTCATGCCTTCAGCTAACTCTCCATTGTCTGCTGTCCTCAACAGGTGGCATTACCTGCAGCCCAGCAACAGGTGCCACTTTGGCAATCCAGGGCACTGACACCAGCAAACTGGCACCTCACACTCTCCATTTCAGCATTCCCCACCCCCCCAGACACCACCCAACCCAGTAGAACTGCTGTCCAGGGGGAGTTTGGTGCACCCCCCTTCTCCCTCCAAAACATTCTTGCTAGCCAATTGGGAAATCTCCCACCCATCTCCCAGTGTCCAGCAACAATCCTGACTAGCCAATTGGGCTATAAACCCACCTCCCTCCCAGTGTTTAAAGAAATTTCAGGCTAGCAAAGTTGGAGTAGCTTCAAAAATGTCTCCATGGCCTCCCCTCACCTTGAAAAGTGTTAGTGGTCTAGTGGAAAGGGGGCAGGGGCAGTCCTCTTCTGCTCCTGCCCCATTCTCTGGCAACTAACAAAATGGCACCAGTCTCGCAGTGCTGCCCCTAGCATGAAGACGTCAACACTCCCTCTGCAGACACCGCACATTATTGCAGCTTCTGCAGGCATTTTTCCATATGCTATGTGGTAGTTGCAAAACCAGTTACCTCGATTTAGTAAACATGCCCCTAGGTTTGAACCTGAGACAATGAAGCGACATAACCCACTTCCCTATCCATTAAGCTATTCATCCACTTAACAACATGCTATAGAAAATAATATTGTATTTTCCATTGATTTTTTTAAATTATTTGCCTTTAAATAAGTGAAACAATCTGTTTCTTCCTTATGTGCATTCCTAACAAATATTATCAATATTTACTTTTTTCCTTATGGGACCCGATCAGCTCAGCAGAAGGGAACAGGCAAGTAAGCTCCTTCCCGCTCCCCCCCACCAACACCAATCAGGCCACCGCAGCCACATTTAAAAGTCACAGCAAGCAGGAACCAGCCTTTCCTTATGGGACCCAATTGGCTCAGCAGAAGGGAACAGGTAGGTAAGCTCCTCCCCACTCCCTGCTGCTATACCTATCAGGCCACCGTCGCTACATTTAAAAGCTGCAGCAAGCAGGCATGTCCATATCTGTTGGGCTTGTACTTGAGGGCCTTGCCAGAGGGCCCTTTGGCATGGCCCTTAGGTGAGGACAAACAGCAGCAGTGTTTGCATATCTGGTTCACTTACGACCTCCAACCCCAGCAATCTGGGCTAAACACTGGCAGCAAATCCCCTACCACTCAGTGACATTGTACATCAAACACACACAGCAACCTCTCCACCCTGCAGAACATGCAACTCTACATGGACTCACTCTCAATAGAGGCTAAACAACCAGACAGCCCCAACCTATTCAGCAACAGAAACCTCTGCTTCCACACTCTCAACCAACTCAACTAACCTAACCTTCAGCCACAGGAAACAAGTTATCAACCTATCAATGCTTTCACTCATCCTACTCTTCCAACCCTCAACTGCAGGAAACAAGGTACCAAATTATCCCCTCTCTGCTACCCCACACAGCAAAATGACCCACTCACTTTGCTGGTTAATTATCCTGAGTGTCCTCCTCTTATATCTCTTCCAGACACCAGTGCTTACGATTGATCACCTTTCCATATGCCTAATTCCTACTCCTCTAATTAGACCACCAAACCTATGGCACCCATCCAGTACACATCATGACAGAAAGTATGGACAATTCATCAGGATACACATGGTTCTTCAACAACCCTCTAAGCACAAGAAACCCACGCAGTATATCTCATAAGATGTGCCTTCATTAACTCATGCTCCGCTTGAAACAAAATTCCTACCATACACGACTACATAACAGACAATACGATTGACATACTATGCATCACTGAAACCTAGTTCTCTGAGAATGAAAATATCTTGCTTAACCAACTCAACACCTCCACTCACAACATCCACAATTGCCCTCGGACATCCAGCAGAGGAGGTAGAGTCTGAATACTCACAAGGAAGAATCTTAAATTCAACACCGTCAACTGCACCTCCACTCCAAACCTTAATTTCATCACAGTCTCAGCCTGACACCTCACCATCTGTCTAGCATACAGATCCTCTCACACCAATTCTGAAGAGCTCACCACTTTACTATAAGAAATCTTCTCCATTCATCCATCCACAAAGACTTTATCCTACTTGGAGATGTAAAGCTCCCACCTGCCTCCACCACCCACTCCTCAGCTTTCCTCAAAGCTATGACAGACCTACAATTCACACAGCTCATCTCTACCCAACCCACACAAAAGGTGGCATCCTTGACATGGTTTTCTTCCCACATTGACTCAAATGCACATGGATATATTCCACCATCAACACTTCTAGTCCTTTGGTCTGATCACAACCTAATCTCATTTAACATACCCAGTTCCTGTCCACAAACCTCGACTCAGAGCTCCCTTCCAATAACTCAAAGGTTTCTTTTTTTCAACAAACAAGCCTTCCTCCAAAATACTGTCCCAACATTAACTAACCTACCAGCACAGACAGACCTCAAAACTAAAGTCTGCTCATGAAACTCAACCATCTCGGCTGCTGCTCTTGCACGTCCAAAACCCCCTCAAAAAACAACAATCACACGATCCCTGGTACTCCACAACCCTAAAAACGCAGAAAAGTAACTTGTGATGTCTTGAAAGACAGTGGAGAAATACACAGTGGGCCTGATTCTGTCCTGCATGTACAGCTCCTTTATATGTCAGGTCTGAGCCAGACATACAAAGGGGAGCGCGATTCTGATCCAGTGGGGCACGTCTAGCCCCATGGGATCAGAATCGCGATCAGGCCTGAACGTGCAGGCCAGGACTGTGATTCAGTCCCGGCCTGCACGTACAGGCACTGCCTGGATAGCTCGGTTAAAAATCTACCGGGCGTTTCTCAGAACAATGTATTCTGTCACAATTAAATATCAATCCACTCTATGAATAACCAAACAATGTTTTGTATCAATAAGTACTTCTTATTGTGATGATTCTATATCAACAATTCACTTCTAAATATAATCAAATTGCAAAGTACCATCAGAAATGTGTATTTTATTGTTCATTGTAAACCGCACTGATGCTGAATAGCGCGGTATAAAACAGACTCAAATAAATCACAGTTCTTCTTAAAATTATGTATTTCAAAAATGTGCTTACCTTAGCAATTCTTTTTCCCATGCTTATCTTAGCAATTAGTTTTCCCAACGCCTCTTGTCGGCGCCTCTCCGCGTTTCACTCTTTCGAGTTTCTTCAGGGGTTGATCCCACAAAAGTGAAGTGTTGTAATCAGATACTTTCCCAGACACTTTTAACTTAGGTTTAACCATCATTCTTATATATTCAATGTTAAAACCGTTTGCAAGATATAATTCGCACAAATGTAATTCAAAAACTTTCTCCGGGCTCAATTCGAACTTAAAAGACGCCACATACCTTGATGCTGCAAACGCCTTCCTCTTACTGAACTGGCAATTTGCCAAGTTGAAAAAACACCGCGCATGCGGCTTGTCTGCTGAACTTACGTTCTTATACCGCTGTTCTCTGCCCCATCAGTGACGTATTGTTCAACTTGTCATTTGACACTGTGTACTTGCAATCTGCAGAGCTAGGGTAACCCTCCCAGCAGTTCTCATAGACATGCTCCCCAATCAATTTGACTATTTAATACTCTAGGGATTACTGATTCTAAATTGAATCCAGCAGATTTAACATCCTAATTTCTAATGTAGAGACCATTCAAGACCAGCACTGGACTGCCTTCAAAACCTTATCACCTGAGGAACTCAATAGTATAATCAGCAACATCAACACAACAAGCTCTTCGCTCGAAAGCATTCCCGTCTCTTGGCTAAAAACAGCAAAGAAACATTTCCTACATGATAAAGGAAAGGGTAATACATACGGTATTACAAAAAATTGTTCTTTATCTTTACCTCTTTACCTTAAAAATGATTGTATCCTTGAATTAATAAACAAAACATTTAGAAATTACAGCTACTAAGGAAATATTTATAATGAAGTACTGATTTAATTTATTTTGCTGGTGTTAATTTTCAATTTTCTTGTAATTGATAATATAATTATAATAGTCTAGCTTTACACACTATTAAATTTAAAAATTTCATAAAATAACTTTACAGTTTTACTTTAATGGTGCCTTAAATAATGAAAGATGCAATGGGACTGACTCACCATAATTCTTTGCGTTATTCTTCTTACATTGTAATGGCCAAATATGGTCAAAGAAAAACACTAATCTTTATAATAAAACAAACAGCAAGTATATCGGTGTACGTTTTCACAATTATAATAGCGTTAAGGTGCCCCAGGTTGTACTTTACTTGAAATTAGAGTAATTCTTCACAGATTGAGCGTGTTGGATTCTGGATTTATGCCTCTAAAGTACCAGAGATGTATTGTAATGAGAAAGTGAACCATTCTTCGGTACAAATTATTCCATATTTAAATGTATTCTAAAAAGGTTCAACTATTAATTTTCTTGCATTTTGTTATTCAATAATTAACCAGATATTCAATATATTTGTCTTAAAACATAACAACATTATATAGTAGTGATTATTTTAATGATTAGGATGTCACTCACAAAACTAGCAGAGTCTAACTTAAAGTAATCATCTCTCAGAATGTTTTCTCACATATTTAGAATTTTTCTACACCCTGATTAAATAAGCAACAATAAAATAAAGTATAAAGCAGATGGATTAACTTTCTATGGATTGTAAATCAAAATACCCTGTCCCTTGTAAATACTAATCAGTCAATATTCAGACATGGTGATCGGCATTTTTTTTTAAACACTGCCCACCAGGACTAAAACAAATTTGGATATTCATCTCTGTTATCTAGACAGTGGCTGCGGCTCAATGTCCAGATAGGGTGGTCAGTGTTAGGGCTATCCAGATGGCAGTGATATTAGATACCAATAACCAAATAGCTATCCACATAGCTTAGACTTTGCAGTCCTAAGTTATGCAAATAGTTATCTTGATAGTGGTGTTCAATATCACCTCTATTCAGAGAACTAGCCACCCCACTCCCTTTCTGCTCACAGACCGCATCGGTAGTATCCAGATATTATCAAGACATTCTGGAAGGATGTTTAGCGGCACTATATAGCGACATTCAATATCCCAATTAGTAACACTTATCGGGATGGCAAGTGCTGCTATTCATATAAGTGCTCCTGAATATTGACCCGTAACCCTTTATTGAAAGGACTTCTCTGAGTACTCAAGCAAGGGCATTTTCAGGGGTAATTTAACAAGTCACTTCAGTAGATAGAACAGCATTATACATGTACTGTACATTCTAAAGGAGATGCTTTACAAAATTGCCCTGACATATATACACTCAGAAACTATTGCACCTCTCTTTAGGCAATATACATTCAAGCATTCCTTAGGACCACAAATGGGTGGAGCAAGGTCAGGGTTGGCACCTATATGCCTATCTTAAAAAATACAAGCATAAATAAAAATTCTTACCAGCATATACATGCACAGTTAATCCTGGCTCAGAGCAAGTATCACCCTGTATGGGAACTTTCGGGTAAGCAATTTAATAAAGGCACACAGGAGCCTTTATAAAAATAAATGCAAAATACAAGGTGTGATCAAAAATTAGAGAATCTGCAATAACACAAGAAGTATAACACTGACAGTTATCGCACTCAGTCTCCTTCAAAGTAGTCCCCTTCTGATAAAACACACTTCTTCCAGCTTTCCTACCACTGCTGGAAATAATTTTGAAATGCTTCTTTCATTATGCTGTGAAGCTGCTTAATGGTCTCCAAGTTTTCGAATCTCCTTCCTTTCAGTGATAATTTCAGTAACCGAGGCACGGCGGACACGGTGCCTGTCTCCCTCACCCACCCCCCACCCCCCCTACCCACAATAAATCACAACACTCCAATATTGGCATAGCACCAGTCGCAACTTTATTAACTTTAACAAACTTCAACAATAATTCCAAACAATACATTCCCGCCTCTACCTCAACAGTAATGACTCACCAGCCATGTGGGTAGCAAAGTGAGGTCATCGCTGTTGCCACCGCAGCGAGGCTACTTCTATCAACCTACCACCCCTTCCTCTGGCTTCGCCATATTACTAGCAAAAGCCTCACCGGGGTTATCCGGGTCAGGGGTACCCCACCACCGCCCAACTAATGGCTACGGCTCTGGACCCCGGAAACCTCCGGGATCCCGCCACCCCTCCCCCCCCCCAGCTGCGACAACCCAATCTCACCACCACACTCCCAATGAAGGGCGGGAGGGTGGGACGTCTGGTGCCTCCTGCCCTGCGCACCCGAATGCGAGATGCACCGGCTCCCGCTCCCTCTCCTCCCTCCCCCCTTGCTATACAACATCACTGATTGGCTCCCGCCACCGCCGCTCAGCCGCGGGAGTCAATCCATTCATAAAATGCCGTCCTGTCCTCCCAGCATTCCTCCGGCCCCCGCGGCCTGAAGGGGACGCCATGCGCCGCCGGCCCAGTTACTGCCGGCCGGCCAGGTACGTGGCCCTGCGGCCTATCTAATAACTGAGGCACGGTGGACACGGTGTCCATCTCCCTCGTCCACCCCCCACCCCTCCTACCCACAATAAATCACAACACTCCAATATTGGCATAGCACCGGTCGCAGCTTTATTAACTTTAACAAACTTCAACAATAATTCCAAACACTACATTCCCGCCTCTACCTCAACAGTAATGACTCACCAGCCATGTGGGTAGCAAAGTGAGGTCATCGCTGTTGCCACCACAGCGAGGTTACTGCTATCAACCTACCTTCCCTTCCTCCGGCTTCGCCATATTACTAGCAAAAGCCTCACCGGGGTTATCCGGGTCGGGGGTACCCCACCCCCGCCCAACTAATGGCTATGGCTCCGGACCCCGGAAACCTCCGGGATCCCGCCACCGGTTCAGGCGATCCCAAATCGCTGAACCACCCCCCCCCCCCAAGCTGCGACCAGTGCACCTGCTGCCTAGCACCACTTCCACGACCTCTCGCCAGTCATTAAGGAGCAAATCCCACCCAACCGGGGATAAATGCACCCCATCCTGCCGGTATAAACCTGCACAGGAAACTTCCACTCAGGGATGCTGTATTTGAATACCCCCATGCTCCACCACCCAACGCCCAATCTGGCGATTAATCTTAGTCAACCCACGAGACCATCGCCGCTGGTCCCCACAGGCCGGCCGTGGAATAATATCCGACCAACATAACTGTACATCAGGAAACATTTGCAACATTTCGCTCATATCCCATTTTGCTGCTCGAATCAGCTGCTTACAAGTCCACGACCCCAGATCATTGCCCCCGAGATGTATCAGCATCAATTGCGGCCACTCCTTTGCATGCCCATGGTGTCACAGCAAAGGCAGGAGCTGCATCCAATGCAGCCCCCTCTCACCCAGCCATAAGACCACCAGCCCTCCGGGTCTATCCCGAGTTTAGGCCCCATCGGCCGTACCATTGCTCGTCGCTCATCCCAGTGCACAAAGGAGTGGCCAATCAACCAGCAGGTCCCAGGACGCCGCTCCCCATCCGAAACGCAAAACAACAGTTAGCACCCCCCCCAAAACCCCTTCCGCCCCATCACAAACACACCTACCCTGAAAGGCCTGCGAACGCCATCGGCTAATCCGCTGAATCTCGCCTTGCGGCAACCCCTCTGCTGCGTCACTGGTAGCGGCACTAATCCGAAAGGAATGCGGAGTAAACCCAGCAGGCTCTACCCCTATCATCATCAAAGCCAAGCACAGGACTGCCGCAAACTGAAAAACACGTCAGCGGACTAAAGTCTTCATGCAAGAAAAACTGCCCACCCAGCCTCTGGGCGCACCCTCAAATAATCCCTCACCAACACCACCGGACAAGTCAGGGGATTCCCTATCGCTCCGAGCACCACCCACTGACCATGTCCATGCTAGTTCGTTTTGGACCTGGACAGCAATATCCGCAGCTCCCGGTCCCCCAAATACACTTGCTTCCTCCCCAAACCCTGCGCTACGCGGCGTGAACCTGCCACTAGCTCCCCGACTCAGAAGGGCCCAAAAAATGCCCAGCAGAACACCGCCCGAAACAGCTGAGCCTCATAAAAGGAGGACGTGACCAATGGCAACGCTGCAGAAATAAGTACCAGCAGCTCGCGCGTAATGGGCCACCGACCATCCGGTGGAGTCGACTGGGAGCGCTCCCACCCGTGCAGCAACCTCTGTGTCAGGAAACCCCCCACCCTGGCAACCCCAGCCCACTGCCCACGCAAAAAAGGAAAAACCCCACCAAGCGTGCCCGCACCGAGGCGGTAGACACCCCCTGGGCCTTTGCCGCGATCACATACTCAGCCATTAAGTGGTCGGGCACATGCCCTTCCCGCCACCCCCGAGTCACCAGAAAGCTGACCACGTCATCGCTGCTGCGCTGATACTTTGTCCATGTCCCCCGGTGCCACCGACCACTGCAGCAGCTTTGGCATCTCCACCGGCCAAGCTGCCATAAGTACTCCGAGACCCGCGCGCCCTCGGCATCTGCTGCTGGCGCCAATGTCCGAAACTGCTCCCACTTAAAACAAGAAAGAACATCCGCAATACGGTTAGTGCTATCCGGAATATGGCGAGACCTGACCATTACATTCAACCGCAAGCAAGCCAAAACCACAGCCCTCATCAAAGCAGCCACCTGTAGACAACGCGGCATATAATTATTTATCCCACTAACCACTGCCTCATTGTCACACCACCACACTACTCGCCGATTATGCAACTGGTCAGGCCACAGTTCCAAAACATTCGCCGCCAACCCTTCGTCCCGCCAAGCCTGAGGCCAGGACGCCGCATACCACGACCCCCCAAAATAAATACCTAAGCCCCCACTTCCGGCGGCATCTGTGAACATCTGCAAATGCACAGAAGAAATCTCCGCCTCCAGCAATACCGACGTGCCATTGAATTCCCGCAAGAACATGTCCCACACCCCTAAATCAGCCCAGAGACTCCGCGTCAGCCTGATCCAATGATAAGGCTTTTCCACGCCCACTGTAGTTGCCGCCAAGCACCGCAGGGACACCCTGCCCATTGGTATCACCCTGCAAGCAGAATTCAGAGAACCGATTAAGGCCTGTAGCCCATTCAATATGATTTACACAATCCCAGCGCGCCAGCCACCAGCAACCGCAACCACACTATCTTCGCTACCGGCAATCTCGCCACCAGAACCACTGTAACCAACTGTATACCCAAAAAGGTGATGGGCGTAGCCGGACCCTCCATTTGTCCCCCGCCAGTGGCACCCCCCACACCCCCGCTAAAGTTACAAAGCCGTCCAACAACGTCTGCCATTGTAACATCTGAGTCTCCCCCACCAACAAAAAATCATCTAAAATAATGCACGACATTTGCACAACCCACCTTTTTAACCAATTCCCAATGCCAAAAGGTGCTGAACATCTTGAAGTAGGCACATGAGATCAAGCAGCCCATCGGCATACATTTGTCAAAATACCAGCCCCCCTCAAAACAAAATCCCAACCACGGGAAAGCCGAAGGGTGCACCGGCAGCAGCCAAAATGCCGATTCAACGTCCACTTTTGCCATCAGGCTCCCCACTCCGCAGCGATGCACAGGTCTACCGCGGCATCAAAGGAAGCATAACACACCGAGCACCACTGTTAGGGAATCCTGTCATTAACCGACGACCCCGCAGGGAATGACAGGTTATGAATCAATCTGAACTTCCCCGGCTCCTTTTTTGGAACAATACCCAAGGGGGACACTCTCATATCTGGAAACGGCCGACACAAAAATGGACCAGCCAGCCGGCCCAATTCCCGCTCCTTTTGCAACTTAGCCCGGACCACCTGGGGTAATCGGTGCACTGAAGCCACATTGTCCGCCCGCACTGACCCAACCGCCCCTATCACCGGAATACAGAACCCATCCCTAAAACCCTCCTCCAGCACCTCCCGCCGCAGATAACGCTAGAGTCAAGACCGCATAGCCTCCAGTCGAATTGGCGTGGAAGCTCGCTCCCCAAAATCCACACTACTTGGGAGCCAGAAGGGGGGGGGCATAAACGCCCTGCTTCGTACATTTGAGGGCAGAATGCCCCCCTACACAGATGGAACAGGCATGACGAAACTTACAATCGGGAAAGGGGCACGACGACTTGTTAAAGTGCCAGCAAAGGTCTCCGCAACCTGCACTTCCCGCCCTTTGTGAACCGAACGCCCCTGCCCGACAGGAACGCCCCCTAGCCACCAAACCTGCTCCCACCCCTTTCGCACCCCCTTGCCCCCCAGGCCTCCAGCGTCTCCGACCCTGGCAGCCATTTGGGTCGACCACAAATTCATGTCCTGCGTCCCCCAGGACAACAGCTGATTTTCTTCCCTCTTGTCGCAGAACGTTTCATCGTAGTCGAGCCAAGCCCAACCTTCATGCGTCTGCGCGGCTTCCAAAATCGAATCAGCATACACCAGCAACATCCCATACTGCTCTGGGTACTGATGACACCACACGCTGGCCAAGCGTAATTAAGCCCTCATCTAATTCACCACGTTATGGGCAACTCGCTTGATCCTACCCACCTTTTCATCTTCCTTCCGCTTCTTACGGCTCTCATCTGATCGCTGCCGCCCCTCCAACAAACGGAAGATGTCAATGTACTTCCTCTTCCTGATTTCTCTGCGCTACACCCGCGAACCCCTTCCCACAGCTCCGAAAAGGACGCCAGTGTCGGAAATGACCCACCTCCTCCCACCCCAAGGGTCTTAGCAACCGCCGCCCGCCCCACCGAATCCTCTCCCGAAGACTCCGTCGACGACCCACTGGAAGAAGAAGACGAAGTCTCGTCCCTGCGATACCTCCGACAAGAATGCTTACGCTGCCTCCGCGCCTTACTCCCAACAGCAACATTCGGTCCCCCCCCCACGGTCCCCACTGCTCACCCCCCCCCCACAGTTAACTCACCTGTCCGCTCTGCCGCATCGCTGGCCTCAGGTGCACCTGCTATCTGTTCCGAGGGTATCACCGGCTCTGAGTCGCTGCGATGCTCCTCTGCACACTCAACCCCCGCTGCCAATCCTGGAGATGGCCTTGTTGACCCGGTCGCCGCACCTCCCGAACTCCCCGGACCAAATTCTCCCAGTAAACACCATGCCGCCGAAGCCTGCGAAGGAAGATAAGGAAGAACAGGGGGGGGGCAGCCCCTGACCAGGAGGCTTCCAGACCCCCAACCAATTCGTACTGGATGTGCCCTGCCCTCACCTCTCCAGTAATCCCAGGCCATAGGCCCCACGGCCGGGCAGAACCCCCCCCCCCCGCCCGACCACCCCAAAACCCACGCCCTGGCCGAACTGTCCCGCAGGAAGTACCAGTAAGCCTACGAGACTCTAACTTTAGGGAAGTTAGGAGTGAATGACGATCCAGATGACTTCCTGGACTCTTTTGAGAGGATTGCTCTGTCCGTAGGTTGGCCGGAGGAGCAATGGCCCATTAGACTGGCAGTATCCCTTACTGGAGAGGCACTGTCAGCCTATAAGGCAATGCCCGCTACGTTGGCTAAAAATTATAGCGAGGTGATGAAGGCCATTAGGGATTGCCTCGGCCTGACTCCTCTTGTCTATAACCGTAAGCTACGTGCAGCGCATCTAGAGGTAGGCGAAATGCCTAAAACATTGGGACACAGGCTGAAGAGCTTGGCTGAGAAGTGGCTAAGGCCAAATGAAAGTTCTGTAGAAATGTTAATGGATGTAATAGTCCTTGAACAGTTCATGACTGCTGTACCCAGTAAAATAAAGAGCTTCCTTATTCTTCAGAATTGTCGCACTACTGCAGAGGCTATTGCCTTAACAGAAAGGTATCTAGGAGCTGAATTAGCTACCCAGAGTACTGGGGAGGTAGCAAAGACAGCAGTAGCGACATTCAGACAAGCCTCAGGAAGTCTCTCCCAGTTTAAAACTCAAAATATGAAAGCTGATAAGAATGTAGAGAAAAATCTTTCTAAAAGATGTTTTGGCTGTGGAAAGTTGGGTCACCTTATGAACGAGTGTCGAGTACGCACTGCGCTCATGGGGGAGCACAGACACTTGGTATCAGAGGGATTTGTACTTGACGTGACGGTACAAGGAGTAGCTGCCAAGGCTTTACTTGACTCTGGTGCGGACCAGACAATGATTTCGCGAAAGCTCTGGTCCATTATCAAAGAGCAAGCTGCGTCCGCCCCAGATCAACCGGAGGGTAGAGTCAAGATAAAGTGTGTGCATGGCGCTACTACCTTTTACCCTGTGTACAAATTACTGGTTAGAGGTTTGGGGTTAGAAAAAAATATGCTAATAGCTGTTGTGCCCAGGTTACCTAAGGAGCTGGTCTTAGGTAGGGACTGGCCACAATTTGAAAGAGGCCTAGAAAAAGTTTTAAACCCCAGAGACGTTTTTGTCTCCACTCGCAACCAGGCGAGTGCTTCAGAAAAACCCTCATGTTCTAAGGAAGAAAGTGTAGTTGGCCTTCCATCCCATGATGACTTAGTCAACCTTCCTCCAGATAGGGATAGGAAGACAAAGGCTGAAAAACGCAAAGAGAGAAAGGGACGTTCTCAGGGCCGAGCAGAGTTGGAAGCGGGTGAGGAACTACCCTGGATTCCAGCGGAGCTTGTAGAGAAGTTCCCTTCATTTGCCAAAGAGCAACGGGATGACCCTGCGCTGGCACGCGCATTGGAATATGCCCAAACGGAGAGAGATGTTTTTCCACGATTCATAAAGGAAGAAGGACTCTTATATAGAGAAAGTATAGACCCATGGACTAGAGATGTCCGCAAGCAGTTAGTAGTCCCAAAGACGTTTAAGTCTGCAGTGCTAAGATTAGCACATGATCACCCAGTGAGTGGTCACAAAGGGGTACAGGGGACCCTTGACCAGATACTGGCCAGGTTCTATTGGCCAGGAGTTTTCAAGGAGGTCTCACGCTTCTGCAAATCCTGCGCCTCCTGCCAAAGGATGACCTACACAAAAGAAGTAGGGATACCACACTTTTTGAAAAATTTAAGAAGCCGATTAAGAAGGACTTCACATTTTGCTGAAGATAAGCTGAAGGCCAGTCAGCAAAAGCAAAAGAAATACTATGACTGAGATACCAAGCCTAGACATCTAACCATGGGTGAGAAGGTGAGCGTCTTGATATCAGGCCCCACTCCAAAGTTTGAAGCCCGATGGAAAGGACCTTATGTTGTGGTCAAATCACTTGGTCCAACATCCTACTTGATACGGGATGGAAAAGGACATGAACAAGTATACCACATAAATGTTCTACGAAGATGGCAAGAGAGGTTAGCTTTATTTTCGTCAGCACAGAAGGGGTCCAAGATTACGTGCTGTAATAATGCTGATTATTCAGCCCGTAATATTTTAAGAGGGGGGATGTGTCATGATGTGCGTATTGATAAAGTTGAAAGTTTGAAAAGAAATCCTGTTTCTTTTAAGAAGCTAGGTGTGCAATTACCTTCAGGCACAGCTAGAGGGAGCAGGAAGGAATATTCAGGAGCTAATGAGCTTGAGAAGCCTAATGACTTGCACCTGGAAATGACCCCGGAAGTCAGGCAGGAAAGATTTCCTTATAAGCCAGAGCTGAATGCTTGCAAGCTGTGCACGGTTACACAAGGAGCTCCAGGTCCAGCTGCCTTAGGGAAAGGCAGTCCAGCAGCATTGTGCAGTGGGAGTAGAAGTGGAGGTAGAGATCCAGGACGGGGTCCAGCTGCCCTGAGGAAGAGGAGCACGGCTACACAGGGGAGCACGGCTTCACCAAGGAAGGAGAAAGAAGAGAAAAAGAAGGACCTGAGAAGGAACAGTGAAGAAATCCTAGAAGAGCAAGCCCACAGGAACAGGGTTTACAAGGGTGAAATCCAGAAGGGCCAGGCTGATTGTGCAGCTCTCCCAAGGAGGTTTGTTAGAGCCAGCTCTGAGGTTAGAGGCTGTGCCACGCCCTGTTCTTCCAGTGTTCCTGACTCCAGAAGAGAGAGAGCTAAGCCAGAAGCCAAAGGGAATGGTTTGGTGAGAAGCTCACAGTCTCTGAGGAATAATTACCCAGTTTTAGCAAGCAAGAGAGGAAAGGCATTTTATAATAAACCTGAGTTCTTACCAACGGAGGAGAGAGTCCAAACCAGGTTTTACTAAACTGCCAAGAAGCACAGCCCTGCCTAATGCTGAGAGGCAGAGACTTTGCTACAACAGGAAAGTTGCTGAAAGGAAAAACTCTGTGTAGTCAAGCCAGCAAAGTTCCAGGTATGAAACAGTTATTGATGCTAGTAAATGCATGAAGCATAAAGGCCCTGGAAAACCAGTCCTCACTTTATAAGGAAGGAGAAACCAGATTGGTTTAGTAAAATCCCTAAAGCCCTGAGAACAGACCCTTATTTGAGACAAGGCCTCCGAGGCATAGCACACCAACACGAGTCAGACAGGGACAGTGTTTGTTCCCCTGGTGATTTTAGTGAGGAAGAATGCATGGAGACAGAATGCATTGACACAGTTTCCCTATCACCACCAGAGCAAATGGAGTGTGACCTGTGCACAGCCTTATGTCAAGAGTCTGTAGTAAATGAGTAAAATAGAAGAGTCTAGGAAAATGTGGATGTCTTTGGAATGAACTGAATTCCTGTTTTCTGACCACTGTATTAATTGTGAAGTGTAACAATTAAGCACATGTTTTGAATACTGGTGACCTTTTGCAAGAAAGGACTTTTCTGTTTCATTATTCATCTCTTAATTTGCATTGATGGGGAATAAAAGCCTTAATTCCCTCCACTTGGTGTGGTTGCTAAGTTCTTTTAGGCAGCCGGAATTGGTGAGGACATTTGGCTATGTCGATGAACCTTACTTTCCCGGTGGCTCCCTAAATATAATCTTTGCCGTGGATTGCCCATAGGCATAGGGGGCACTCCCCACGACAAGCTGCATACCTGCCTGTACGCTGGACCCTTATAATCAATCAGGGAAGGCACGTATGAATGAAAAAGTTTTAACAATTGTTGAAATTTTTGGTAATTGCTGTCCGTTCTAACATTGAGAGGACTATTCCACCAAAAAGGACCTAGGTATGAAAAAGAAGATCTTAGAGCAAACTCATTTTGGATTCCCTATAGAGATAGTAAATATAATAATGAAGGTTCAGATGTTCAAACAGGACGAGATGGTATATGCAGAATTAGAAAAGAAGTTAAGCATTGTAGTTGAACAGAGACAAGAGCACTTTGTATTGTATCTGATAGACTATGGGGGTCATGCATGCATGTGGACATCCTGATCACTGAGACATCCGCAGGGCCACTCTCCCTTTAGATATCACACAGGTTTTGCACCTTCCACGTGGCATTTTGACATATGCCACGCAGTAGTTGCAAATGCATTACCACACTTTAGTAAACAGATCCTTAAGTTGTCCTTAAAAGCACAAATGACAAGATTTCAGCTTTCATAATCTGGACACATCATATGTAGAGAGAGATCATTAGAGAAAGGCATCATTCTTGGCAAGGTTGAAGGTTGGCACAAAAGAGAAATACCAGTAATGTGATGGATGAATACATTAACATCAGCTATGGATGGCACTCTGTCAACAATTAGCCAACAGACCGAAGATCTAACACAGTTTAGGGTAACTATCTACAGGGTCACCATGAATCAACATTGACTCAACAGCATTAAACCACAACACAATGCTAAGCAGATAGCCTCTCCAAATAGAGGTTGAATATCAACTCTTTCCAGATAGCACTGGCACTGACCATTGAATCTGGATATTCAGTGCCGGCTGGCATCTGGATACTGATGCTGAATACTGTACCTGGAATATATTTAACCTTAGTATCTAGCATTTCAAAACACTGCTGACCTCCACAATTAAATATCAGCAGGAGAGCTTTTAGCTTCTTATGTCCTTTATATACAAAGTCTGGTGACATCTCCTAGAAGACCAGAAAAATCTCTCAGATAGCAGTCAACATAATCCTCCAAGTCATTGATATTTATAACCCCCATTCTAATGGAGCTTCACTGGCTCCCAATAATTTGTAGATTATCTTATAAAACACTTCTTATGACCTTCAAAGCATTCCATAATATTTCACCTTCTTCAATCTCTGATCTACTCATTCATACCCAAAACAACAGATCAAGAAGATCTACAACTGAAAATACTCTAGTGATTCCAAATGAATTAGTAAAATGTACTCAAACTACCATTAACAGATCATTTTCATCCTTTGCTCCAAGGTGCTGGAATAAGCTTCCATTAAACATCAGATTGATAAAAGATATATCGCAATTTAGAAAAGCTTTAAAAACCCACCTTTTTTTACAACACTTCTCTTATATCAATATTTTCCCCCCTCTCACCCCATTATCTCAACTCAGCAATAATAGTTAAATGATGATGTTAGACCGTTCCACCTTATGATATTTCACTGTATATACCTGCTCTGTTAAATGTTATTTATGACGTCTCTATACCCACTCAAGATCTCTAGTCTTATGTAATTGCTTTGATTTAATTATTTATATGCTATTCCCCAGTTAATCCTTGTTTTATTCCCCTGTTACCTGTAACTTGGACAAGTTCTCTAAATCTGAGTGTATTTTGTTTAATGTAAACCGCACTGATGCCAAATAGCGCGGTATATAAGAGCTGTTAAATAAATAAATGTATAGGCTTAAACCTAGGAACTAGTAAGTTAACTAAAACTCTTCATGGTGAAAAACTAGTAGTGCCACAACACACACAAGTGCTGACTCTTCAGTTTCCTCCAGCAAAACTGATCACAGTAAAAATAAAAATGCAACCTCTACAGGTCTTACCACACACTTGCTTAGCAGGGGTCTCCAGATTTAACAACAAGGGCTTAAAGCATATACCTCCTAGGAACAGCAAGGTTCCAGAATGATTAGGAGCACTTGACTAGAGAGCACTAGTGCTACACTGAGAAGACAACTGCCATTTCCCAATCTTTAATAGACAGGATGGATCCTTGATCCTAACATGAGCATATTATATGGAAGGGAGAGGGCTGGACTGTCCCCAGTCTTTAACAAACATGGAATTAGAACCTAGCTTTATAGAAAACCTCTAATCAGGCAGATAAAACTTTAGTGGATGGCTGACATGAGTGACTGTAACTCCTTATTGCTTGAATATTCTTGTTTTCTCCTATGTGAATGGGAAAATTGGAAAAGCTTCCATGATGTAGCCATGTTGTTCCAACATAAACACTTTCTATACATTATCTCTCATTTCATGCAATTCTTCAAGGGTTCATTGAAGGCAGAAGCTGTAGGGGTAGCAGTGATGTATGGTAGGATGGGCAGACAAAAATGTGTTCCATATACATGTGACTGGTGTGTATCATGATGACATAGTAAAGATTCAGCATTGGATGTTTGGCTGTGCCCATCAGTTTATTACAGGATAGCTGAATGTGCCTGAATGATTTGTTTAAAGCCTGTAAATCTTTTCTAAAGATGTGAAAAAATAACATGAACTGGTATGAAGATTAACTAACTGAAAATGAGAAATAGAAATTATAAATTGCTATCTGTACATATTAAATGATTAGTAGACTAGTAATCTAGCTCATAAGATCTTTTTCTCTTCTTCGAAGTATGCTTGTCTTTTAAACCTAAAATCAAAGCCAACAGCTTATAACAATCTGTCATTTTCAGGAGTGTTTTCTTTACTTTTTTCTGATGTGGAGAAAACAAGCATATGGGAATGACTAGTTTTAAAAAAGGAGATATAAAACTTCTGCTGTTGACGTCTTTTTCTAAAGAAGCAAATGCCAAGTTTATCAAGTGATGCAACAGCAGTACCTAATTTTAACAAAGGACTTTAAACATTACATCATGCATTTTAAATAGCTATAGGTAGTAAGCTGAAGGGAAGGAATAGCCTGTAAACCAGCAAAGCCAGGGTTCTAATCCCACTGATGTTCCTTATGACCTTGGGCAAGTCACTTAATCATCCATTGTCTCAGGTACAAACTTAGATTATAAGTCCTCTGGAGACAAGGAACAATTACCTACTATACTTGACTATAACTTGCCTTGAGTCACTACTGAAAAGAAGTGAGCTAAATCCCTCCAAAAACTGTACTAAAAGGGAAGAATGAGATGGAAGTAAATCAAAGGTTATGCAAGTGAAATGATATAATAAGTTCAGAACTTGATATTGTAGTCCTGGAAGAACTTAAAAGTTTCAATGCCCTGTAACACACCTTGGTATAATCATCAGCTGATTGACAGGAAAGAAGTGTGCGTTGAATAGACAGGGAAATGGTAGAGGTATAAATCGGAGGAAGCAGGTGAGAGATAAAGACAGTGAATAGAGAATTAAAGGCAAAAGGTGAGAGAAATTGAGAGCAAATATTATCAAGATTGATGATTCTTTGAATAGAACTAAGGAGCTATTTCAAGTGGTTAAACCTCTATCAACAATCAGCCCCCCCCCCCCGGCCCCCCAGCTGTCAGAATCATATTGTTTAGCTTTGAATTCCTTGCTCTTTGCCACCGCTCAGAAGCTGCCACTCTAGCCAGCCACCTTGTTTGCCCAGTGGTTGGCCGACCCTGTCAACAATACATGCTGGATCTCAGTCTCGGGTAATGGTTTCATAGCAGGAATTTGCATTATATCTGGCACAAAAATTAGAAAATAAGACTAAGCCTGTTTGGGAAATGTTAAGCCTATTGATTGGAGACAGAGATGATGCTGATGGATGGTCTAAGTTTCACCCAACAGCTGGTTATCCAACTCAACTAGTGCAATTGACCCATGTCCATTGTCAATGATAATAAGCTTAATAGATGACTTTACCAAAACCCTAGTGCCATTAATGAATCATTCTTTGGGTGAGGGAATTATGTCAACTGTGCTTAAGTAAGCCACTGTAAAGTGGATATTGATCTCAGGTACAGTTCTGATGATGTAGCATGTTATTACCCTATCCCTTATCTACCTTTTTTTAGCAAAAGTGATTGAGCTTATTGTCCATCAACAATTAAAGGATTTTATTGATATAAAAAAGCTTCTTCATCCACAACAATTTGGCTTTTGGCCAGTTACTGTACTGAAACTTTATTATCTCTAATGAATCATTAGTTCTTGATAATAGAGTCTCATAAAGCAGTGGTGGTTATGTTTTTAGATACTGTATATCTTCAGCTTTCAATAACATTCTAGATGATGTTCATCTCCAGTCATTAGTCACCACTAGCATTAGAGGCATAGAGGCACATTCTGTCATGTATGTCTCCCAGTCATCCAGACATACAGACATACAGATGGCCAGGAGACACAGCCAATTCTGCTCCCATGGGAACTAGACGGCCCCGTGGGACCAGAATCACAGCATAGTGGCTGGATGTCCAGAACGTGCCCCTATTCAGGCACCCCGGACGTCCAGCCACTTACCCGGCTACCTCAGTCAGGTTCCTCAATGGAGCCACGGTGCCATGGCATCATGTTGCCATGACACTCTGGCTCCATTAAGGAGCCATGATCCCCAGTTGCTGCCGAAAAGTTCCTTTCCCAGCAGCTGGACCCCCGATTCAGCCTCCCATGGCCAGGATCCGGCTGCGGGGAACTTCCTGCACCCCTGCCTACCTTTATCCCCACCAACCGCCACCGAAACACCATGTCCAGGGGTCTTATTCCACCACTGTGGTGGAATAAGTCCCCCATCTACCCGGCTGACCCTGGACGTAAAGGGATAACATCTGAATAGGCCTTGTACATCCAGGGAGATGATCCGCATCTAAGGTTCCCTTTTACAACTCCGATGTCCGTATGGGGAGCCTCTTTCTGGTAGCCGCATTTGTACGAATAGTGGGGATGTACATCCAGGCTGGATGTACATCCCCATTATTCATGCCACAGAATGACCCCCATAGATTTGAAATGGTGTGGTGTGGTTTGGTGTGGTGTGGTGTGGTATGGTGAATGTGTGCTGTTGAGTGAATGCCAACTCCATTTATCCAACAGGCAATTTAGGAATCAAAATGGTTTGAAGCGGACAGACTGGTCTGATATTCAGAAGGGCATACCACAAGGTTCTATTTTGTCCGCCACCTTGTTTAATTTGTGTCTACAACCTCTGTGTGATGCATTGAAAGAAATTGTGGTAGAATTAGAGTTTATGCTGATGATATATTTACCTTGCAAATTACATAACACCACCCTGAAAAGATTCACGCTATATCCTATTGTCGCAGGGCTGCCCCGTCTATGCCTTAAGAATGTTGGGGTGACCCCGGGCAAAGATTATACTAGGCAGTCCAGGGAATGTAAGTTCACTCGGCGTAGTTGAGAAAAGTGACCTCACAGATTCCAACTACCTAGGAGCACTCATTAATGAGACCAGGTGGAGGGAAATAAGGCTTTTTATTCCCCGTTAAATGCAAAGGTTCAACATAAGAGATAATCATTGAAAACAGAAAGTCCTTTGTATCAAAAAAGGTACCAGTATTTACAATAGTTGCTTAATTGTTGCTTCACAATTAAGGCAGGCTTCACTACCGGAATTCAGTACAAGAAAACAGCCATTAACTTTCATTAATTCTTCTTCACTATACAGAGCACACAGACTCTGGAGCTGAGGCCGTGCACAAGTCACATTCCATAAGTTCTGGCAGAGATAAGGGAACAGTATTTGGGTATTCAATTTCCATAGAATCTCCTTCGCTATACTCAGTAGAGGAATATTCACTGTCCCTGTCTGACCCAGACTTGTAGGTTAGGACTCTGGGGTCTGGCTTCCCATAGCCAGGGGTTCTCAAGGCTGCAGGAATTTGATTAAACCAATCTGGTTTCTTTTTCCTCACACAAGGGGCACGGGTTTTAGCAGAGCTTTTAGGAGCACAGTATTCACAGTCATTGGTTAGTGATTCATACCTGGATTTGGACGAGTTGGAACCAACAGTGTTTTCTCCTCCAGTCACTTTCCTTTGGTAGCAGAGCCTCTGCCTGCCAGCATTGGATATAGCCGTGCTTCTGGGCAGTTGAGTAAAACTTGTCCTGGATTCCCCTCTCTCTCTGGGTAAGAACTCCAGCTGACCACAAAAGTGCTTTCCTCTCTGACCTGGTAAAACTTGATAATAATCCTTCAGAGATTGTAAGCTCTTCTCAGAACCCTTCTCCCTGGTTCTTGGCTTCTGTCTCTCTGTTCTGGATTCAGGCAGACTGTAAGAACAGGGCGTGGCAGGCACTCTCACCTTAGAGCTGGCTCTAGCAAACTTCCCTTGTGCAGCAGGGTCAGTTTGGGCCTTCTGGCTCCCAGCCTTGTGAAGTCTGTTCCTTCTCAGGTTCCTCTCAGTCTTCTCTGCCTCCTCTTGGTGTTTCCAAGCCTTCTCTGGGTACTTCCCAGCCTTCTCTGGGTGCCTCTCAGCCTTCTCTTGGTGCCTCTCAGCCTTCTCTGCTCTACAAGCATTCTGTTCTGATTTATAAAGTAAACTCCTTGGAATGACTTCCGGGTTCACTTCCAGGTGCAAGTCATCAGAGTTCCCAGGCTCATTAACTCCCGAATGTCTGTTCCTGCTCCCTCTAGCTGTGCCTGGGGGTAATTGCACACCTAGTTCCTTAAAAGAAACAGGATTTCTTTTTAAACATTCATCTGTATTGACACACGCCTCATGACACTATGTATAAACACATACTTCATGCCTTGAATGTTAAATACTCGTATATCTAAAATTTTAACTGTATAATCCAAGTTGTAGTACTCCTGTTTAATGTACTCTGTCCAGTTTAATTTACACTGTAAACCGCTATGACTAAATGATATAGCGGTATAAAAACTGTTACATAAATAAATTTGATCTTTCAAGCGTGGGAGGCTCTCAGGCAAATTTCTGGATGACTGATTCAATTTGGATGAGATAAAAGGTTAATTTCCAAAAGACACAGCTATTAAATATATCACAGAATCGTGATTTATTTTGCCCAGGGGTGATTTGATGTTGGGAATTAGATTTAGGCATGTGATCAGGTGAAATGTTGTTGTTGTTAAGTGCCAACAAGTCAATGTCAGCTCAGAGCAACTCTGTGGATAGTTGTCTTAAATTGTGCTCAGTCTTCAGTCATGCAGCAATAGTTGATAAATTGTCATCCATAGCTGCTGTTTTTTGTATTCATTCATCGCATTGCCAGTCTTTCTCTTTTGTGTCGACCTTCAACCTTACCAAACATGATATCTTTCTCTAATGATCTTTCTCTTTGCATGATGTATCAAAAATATGAAAGTCAAAATCTTGTCATTGTAGTCTCCATGGAAAGCTTAGGTTTGATTTCTTCCAATACAAATTGATTTGTTCTTTGGGCAGTCCATGGCATATTTCATATTCTTTTCCAGTACCATAATTCAAAAACACTGATTTTCTTCTTGTCTTGCTTATTCAGTGTCCAACTTTTGCATCCAAATAACATTATCGAAAATACCATGACTTGGACAAGTCAAATCTTTGAACGCAGAGATACAACTCTGCACTTGAAAATCATGTCGAGTTCCTTCATAGCCGTTCTGCCAAGAGCAATGCAACATTAAATTTCTTGACTGCTTATGATTTCATTATTAAATATGGATCCAAGCAGGTTGAAGTCTACTATTTCAATTTCTTCTCCATCAAGGATTGAGTAATTGATTTTGCCAGTTGCTAGGATCCTTAACTTCTTCATGCTAAGGTGCAGGTCCGTTTTAAAACTATGTTCCTTGATCTAGATATGCAGATGTTTCAGATTGTCTGCTTAGGAATATTGTAGCTACAAATTCAATTTAAAATCACAGGCTAGAGCCATTGTTAAAAACGTTTTCTATACTGTAAATTGAGATTATTGAAATGGTTGTGATCTTTCACATTAAAGACTTTTGGGCCCTTTTACTAAAGAGCACTAAACATTTAATGTGGGCTTTATGCTTCTCTAACCATTAACACTGGGCCAAGTTAACAGTTTCCAGCCCCACAGTAAAAACCAGCCCCACAGTAAAAAAAAAAAAAAAACCATACTAAGTGCTTACTTTGGTTTGGTGCAGGATTGTGCGGGTTCAAGACAGAGAGTGGTCATAGCAGCCAGTGACATCTAGCATGGAGAATATTACCATGTGCTAACTGGCATGACTGCTGATAGCATGGCATTGACATGACAGTGGTAATCCTTTGTGGTAGTCTTGCGGTACAATGGCTAGGGGGTAATCTTATATACAGTATAAGAGCAATCATATTGAAGATTAACCCCAACTAGTAGTACTATAAGACTACCACTAGGTGGAATTAAGTGCAGACATGCTACTCTCATTCCAGTAACATGGCTTCTTCTTTAAGATGCTTTGCAAAAGCAAGCTAAAATGTAAAAGTCCAAAACTGATAGATTTTTTAAATCAAACCATGCCAACTACAGGGATCATAACCAGTCCACACAAATGCACTGCAAAAATAATAAATTAATTATAGAGACCATCAGCATGGCACCCTGTACTCTTCTCCATAGAGCTATGCTGTGCCCTTACACATCAACTGCTCCCCTACTCATATGATACTGATCCCAATATACTTTAAAATGTAAATTAGAATCTTGTTCATTCTCTAAATTAGTCCAATTCTTCCATAGTAGATGACCATATGAAAAAAGTATCATCAATATATCTGTACCACTTTAAAATTTTCTAATACTGGCCTGATGAATAAAATATTCCTTATTCAAAAGACACAACATAGAATTTAGCCACAAGAGGGCCAATTTGGTAGAACAAACAAGATCCTAATTTACTTTTTAAAGCACATTGGGATCAGTATCAAATTTCCTTTTTGGATATATGGATATTTAGGCAAGGTTCATTTTTGAGCACGATCTTGTTTTGCAAATCAATAGATTATAACAACTATGTGCAATATGAATCTTATTATCTGAAATATCTTTGTTAGAGTCTTCCTGTTACCTAGTTCCTATGACATGGGGAACACAGGATTTGGTACAAGAGTTAACTATGCTGGGACCACTCCATACTAGTGATTGTAATACAATCATATTTAACTTAGTAATTTAAGTGAGTATGCAAAGGAAATCTTGTGTCAGTATTTAATTTTTTAAAGAGAGACTATAATAAAATGAGGGAAATGATTAGAAAAAAACAAAAAGGAGCAGCTGCAAAGGTCAAGTGTTCATATTAGGCATGGATGTTATTTAAAAACACAATCCTGGAAGCCCAGACCAGATATATCTCAGACACTAAGAAAGGTGGAAGGAAGGCCAAACAGCAGCCAGCTTAGTTAAAAGGTGAGGTAAAAGAGGCTAATAGAGTCAAAAAAGCATCTTTCAAACATGAAAAACAGAACCAAATGAGTCATAAGCACTGGCAAGTTAAATGCAAGGCCCTGATACAGAAGGCAAAAAGAGAATTTGAGAAATTTGCCATAGGGAGACAAAAATTCACAATTAAATCTTTTTCGGGTACATATAAAGCAAAAAGTAGGGAAGGAGTTAGTTGGACCATTAGATGATAAAGGGGTAAACGGGCAAACAGTGAGTGCAAGGCTATAGCTGATAGACTAAATGACTTCTTTGCTTTGGTCTGTACTAAGGAAGATGTGAGGAAGCTACCCTTCTTAGGGGAACTACCCAGTCTCAATTAAGACAGCTACAAATAATACAAAATACGGTGGTAAAACTCAACTATAAGGCCAAATGGCATGATCATGTCACTCCTCTCCTCCTCGAACAGCATTGGCACCCTCTTACCGTTCACATAAAATTCAAAATCCCAACACTAACATACCAAGCTTATCATTTTGGCAAGCCTGCCTACTTTAACTCATACCGCATTCCTAATTACCCCTCCCACACTCTGCGCTCATCTAACACCATCCTCCTTGTTGTCCCTACCACACGTTTGATCCGTCTTGAAACCTATCACTCCATGGCTTTCAGTTTTCTTGCTCCTCAATTGTGGAATTATATGTCTACGGACCTCCGTATGTAATTGTTGCCTCTCCTTGTCCAGAGGCGTCTTTCTGTTTTCCACTTTGTTCTGGTGTACCCAATCAATCAATCAATAAATAAAAAAGCATAAACTTGTCACATTCTGAGCAGATTGGGAACAAAACTTGGCTGAAAACATCCTGTGTGGAAAAAGCAGCTTCAATAACAATCTCAGAAGGACAAGCAGGGAGTGACTCTGCAGTGATGAAGACTTTCATGAAATATTTGCATCTTCTTTTCCAGAAGTGGTTACAAGGTGCACATCATAAAGATTATCCATTCTGGTGCTCTGTTGCTGGAAAGAATATAAGGCTGGTTAAAGTTGCTCAGATGGGTTGCTGGTAAGTATTAACCCCTAATTATTTACATGCACTTTGATATTTTCAGTGCTCATATAATTGTTATGTATTTATTTATTTAGCCTGTTTATTCTCACTTTAACTATAAGTCAAAGCAAGTTACAAGAAATGGAAAAAAGATTTCATTAAAAATAGGTAGAAACATTAAATGAGTATGGAGATATAACATGAGCATGACTAAATGACTATAGTAATATAACATGAGCATAATAAGATTTGTTAGGGAGATATGATATGCAGTAAAGAGACATTAGATGCTCTATGGAGACATGAGATGTAGTATAGGGTATTGGACTAATAGACAGAAGAGTTGGTTATGTCTCTTCACCATAGTGATCCTTGAACAGGAAGTTTTTTAGTTCCTTGAGAAAGTCCGAAAGATTGTGCATTGTTCTTAACTTGTTAGGTAGTGTGTTCCAGAATTTTGGAACGTAAACTGGGAAGGCATGAGTGCAGCTCATTTGACTGTTTCAAGCTTTGAATAGTGGGATGCTGAAGAATTTTTGCATGCAGGGCATGTTGTATTTTGGTTGTTAATCATTCTGCAAAGAGGTTATGTGAGATTTTGAATATGGTTAAGAGGGATTTGAATTTGATGTGGCTTAAAATAAGGAGCCAGTGTACTTGTTTTAGAAGGGTCGTCACATTAGAATGTTTTGGTGTTCCATATAGAATGCATGCTATCGTGTTTTGAGAAAGCTGTAAGGCATGAATGGAATATTTCAGTAGGACTTGGTACATTATGTTACAGTAATCAAAGTGACGAAATATGAGGGCATGAAGGATGATTCAGAAACTGTTTTTGTCCAGCAATAGGCAGAGGTGCTTGACAGTTTTCATCTTGTAGTAAACAGATTTCTTTTAGTAAACAGTCAGTGTGCAAAATACTACAAGATTGCAACGTATGCTATCACCTATATGCAGACGACCTAATGATATACACCGCCCTAGACACAAGGACCCCCAACTACTCCAGCATCTCATCCTGAATGACAGTAATAACTGAATGGTTAAATCTACGCAACTTTGAGATCAACTACAAAAACTCAGAAGCCCTTATAGTCACAAAGGACCCCACATTCAAACCTCCAGAAAACATAACAATTGGAAACAGATCAATCCCAGTAAAAAACGAGGTAAGGTACCTGGGAATTTACCTTGATCAGAGTCTCAACTTCCAGTTCCACATTAGTAAGACTACTTCCAAAGTCTATTCGATCTTTACTCAATCAGAACCACTTCCGGTCTGTTTGTCAGGTGCTAATTACACCACATTTTGATTATTGCAACCTAATTCTACACGGCTTATCCAAACCTGCAACCCAAACCTTACAACTAGCCCAAAACACAGCAGCCCGACTAATCACAAGATCCAGCAAGCATGACCATATCACCCCCATACTCAAATCACTTCATTGGCTCCCCATCAGTTCTCGAATAAAATTTAAAGCCATAATGATGGCATTCAAGATCCAACACAACCAATCCGCTGGCTGCTTAAAAAACATAATCAGAAGAACCCCTGACAACAGATCAAGGAGAACCCAGCACCAAAACTCCCTTGCAAGCACTACATCACTTGCAGGCACCTCCAGAATACCCTACGCAGAGTATTCAAATTCAACATCCCTTCACTATGGAACTCTCTCTCACGCCTCCTGAGAGCCACCACAGATGTCACCAACTTCAGGAAACTCCTGAAGACTCACTTATTCACTGAGCATTTCTATAACCCTCCAGCTGTGCAATATATTGACTATAACTCCAGATAGACCTGGAAATCCCCAGGCACCCGCAGAGCTTAAACTCTATGTAAATAGTTAAATTGTTAAATGTAAGCACTGTTAACAGTTTTTGTATATAATTCTGATGAAACATTTTATGTAAACAAAGTTCTGTTCTGTGTAAACCGCCTTGAGAACTTGAAAGGCGGTATATAATAAAATGTTAAATAAATAAAATAAATGAAACTGTTGATGTGTGCATGGAGAGTAAGGCATTGATCAAACGTTACACGGAGGTAAATATCACCAGCACTCTGTTTTGCGGTTTTACCAGGATGAAAGGAAGTAAATCCCACCTGATACTACCCTTCTTTCCCAGGTAGAGGCTCCAAGTATTAGAGCCTAACCAAGGGGATCTCCTGCCAGGCTGGTCCTAGACCCAGGGACAGCCTAGCAAGTCAATGGAGCATTACATATGCACTGTAATATACACACAGAAAGGAGAATGTTATTTTAGCTATCCATACTTTTAATGATTCTTTTATTTCAGAACTGTAAAGTCTGTTTTGTAAGAATAATAACCTAAGATATAGCTATTAGCATATCACACTCAAGATTAATGAACAGTTGAAAAATATATGGAGTAGTTGCATATTCCAAATGTTTCCCGGGTGACTAAATTGACATCTGTGATACAGTCCAGTATGCAGGTCTAATGGGAATACTGAATGGGCATCTGCAATGGGATTTACTATGCACTGTAAATGAAAAGTATGGTACTTAAGCCAGAAAATATATAATCAAATATAGCTGGAATGCAATAAATACAAAAAAATAGCTCCATATGGTACAATAATAGAGGTATATGTGCCAGTTCTACTATAATTTAGATTTGGTAAGTTTGCTATGTTAAACTTTCTTTTTTTTCATTAGACAATAATCATATTCCTAAACTTCCTCCAAGCAGAAAAATAGCAAGCAAGTCCTTCTTAAAGGAGGAATTTTATTTTGCCCTGAATTACCTAAATCAATAATGTCTTATTTTCCAATGTACACTGAATTATGATAGGGCAGCCTAAAATCTATTTCCCATCTAAAGTCCCTTGTATTTGTTTATATGGATTGCAGCTTGCCCAGTAGAATTGTCTGTTCTCTGGTTTCCCAAATTCCCACTATTCAGGCTATCATTTCATCTTCATTCCAGCTTTAAAACTGTGCCTATTTCTTCTATGCTTCACATCTAAGGGTTGCATGCACCCTTTTTGTTAGTCCCTGATAGAATCTATTTATTTTAACAATTTATATATCACTTTATTTTATTTATTTATTTTATTTTCGTTTCTTATATACCGCACTTTTGAGATCAGCGCGGTTCACAGGGAACAATAACAAAACCAGAACAACAGGCTGTTCGGTATTACATATAACAGGGGTGACAACTTGGATCAAACTGGGAGAACTATATACATGGAATATGTAGTCTGTTAACTAGATAACATAATCGAACTATGTACATGATTTAGCATGGTTGTTGGGCGAGAATGAAGAGAGTAAGAGAACAAGAAAAAAATAAAAAAATTGGAAGGATAAGTGGTGGGACTGTTAAGCTATGTTTTATGTGGGGTAGTATTTGGTGAATAGGATGAATTTAATGGCCTTTCTGAATTGGGTTAGGTCGGTTATGGCACGGATGTCGGAAGGGAGGGAGTTCCAGCATTTTGGTGCGCAAAACAAGAAAGCTCTGTTCGCTGTAGATAGATTGCATGTTATTATGGCCTTTGGTACTGCTAAGGAGTTTAGTGCTGCCTGTCTTCTAATTCTGTTTGATGGAACTAATTGGATGAGCTCAGAAAGTGAGTTTGAGGATATACCCTTGATGGCCTTGAATGTAAGAATCAGGGTTTTGAATATTAGCCTTCCATGTATGGGGAGCCAATGGAGCTGTTTGAGAATAGGAGTGATATGTTCACTTTTGGAAACTCCTTGAAGAATCCTTGCAGCAGTATTCATAGCGAGCTGTAATGGGCTCAAGGTGGATTGTGGGAGCCCTTGAAGAATTGAGTTGGCGAAGTCAAAATGTGGTAAGATTAATGCTTGGTAAATGGTTCTGAAGTCTTCTGGGTCAAGTAGGGAACGAAGGTGCTTGAGCGTGCGTATCTTGAAGTACACAGCTTTTACGATATTGTTTATGTGTGGTATCATGTTGAGCCGATGGTCAATTGTTACTCCGAGGTATTTTATTGTTTCCTTGGTGTATAGTTCAGCACCCTTGACGTTTATATGTGGTGGTGGGGTGAAGTTGGGGTCTCTGGAGATAAAGAGAACCTCAGTTTTTTTGTGCTGAATACGGAGGTTTTGTGACAGGAGCCAGTCAGAGACTGCATTGAAGCAATTCGTTATAGGCATTAAATCCATTTGCTTTGTGGAAAATGGCATGTAGAGAAGGATATCGTCTGCATATATCATACATTTCACATTGAAGGATCTGATGATATTGCAGATCGGCTGCATATAGATATTGAACATGAGGGAAGAGAGAGAGGACCCTTGTGGGACGCCTTGTTTTTGATGGAAGAGTTTGGATTCTCCTGTTGCGGATTTCACAAATTGCATTCTGGTGTCGAGGTATGATTTGCACCATTCAAGTGCTGAGTTGCAGATGCCCTTTTCCATCAGTCGACCGAAGAGGATCTCATGGTTTACTGAATCGAACGCTGCTGCTATATCCAGGAAGATTAGTACAACGCCTTGCTGTAAGTTGTCTATGGTGGTGAGAACATCGTTGAAAAGAGTAGTAAGCAGTGTCTCAACACCATGGAATTCTCTGAAACCGTGTTGAGCATGGTCCAGGGGGGCTGCAGAATCTATATGGTCTTGAATTTGCCTTTGTGCTTCTTTCTCAAAGATTTTAGCTAGCAGGGGGATGCTGGCTATTGGTCTGTATGAATCGGGCCGTTTAGGGTCTAGTTTCGCGTTTTTTAGTAGAGGTCTAATGGATGTGAGCTTTAAAGCAGATGGGAAGGAGCCAGATGTAAAGGAGAGGTTAATTAGTCTAGCAATGAAAGGGCTAAATGAGCTTCGGAGATCCTTTATCCAAAAGGCTGGGCATGGGTCGGTTTGTGCAGTTGAGGTGTTGAGTGAGGCGATTGTGTCTTCAATGTGTTTATCTGAGGGAGTGGTGAGTGCAGTTAGGGGTGTTATGCAGGTTGTTTCGTGTACAGTGGTTTTGGAGAGCTCATCTGTTTGTAGAAGTTTCGATTGTAAGTAATCAGCAAATTCCTGTGGGTGGATATCTTCTTTTTGTTCAGAGGATGGTTCCTTTGATAGTGATTTGACCAGGTTGAAAAGGTCACGCGGTTTGTTCAAAGATCTTTTGAGCATATCGGTGTGGTATTGTTTCCTTATGGTTGTGATTGCATTGCGGTGAGATGTAAGGTGTTGATTGTAGGCTGTGTGATCATCGCTGGAGAGTGATCGGCGCCAGCGTTTCTCAAGTCTTCGTAGATGGGAAAGGGAGGACTGTAATTCAGGGGAAAACCATGGAGCAGAAGTTCTTTTTCTTGGTGTTATGTTCTTTTTGGTTGGTAGTTGCGCTAATCAATCAAAATATCTCCAACTTCAACTAGCCGCACAATCCTTCTAGCATCAGAGGACCAAAAGGCACATCTGCATCCTTCTCCCAGCAATCACAGGAGAGGATGTCAGAAGACACTCAGACACATCTGACCTACAACTTTAATTAACCAGTCTTGTATCCTTCCAGCAATAGAGGACCAGAATGGGTGTTCTTTGTGGTATACATGTCGCAACCACAAAATAAAATGTAAAGATGGCTGAAAGACGCTATGTCAAGAAAAACTTCACCACTGCAGAATCAACCTTTGCTTGTACTTCTCAGATTGCTAATGAAGCTGCCCCTTCCACACAGGATGTTTCCACTCAAGTTTTGAACTCAACTTCATTCATAGGCCTCCACGCATATCTTATTTCTTATCCTTATTTTTTGTGTCCTCTGCCTCACTTTGCCTCACTTTGGATCAGAAGAGTAAAAATTGGGTACTCTTCTTGAAGTAAGTACTTTTTTCATGGCAACCTCAGTATGGGGCTTTTATAACTGCTACTGTAGATCCAGTGTTATACCCTGCTCCTGTCAATGACACATATCTTAATCCTTATTCTTATTTTTTTGTGTCCTTTACCTCACTTTCGGATCAAAAGAGTACAAATTGGGCACTCTTCTTGAAGCTAAGTACTTTTTTCGTTGTATAGAAGCTTGGAAGTTTTCACAGGTTTTAATTGCAAAAATGTTGGTAAAAAGGATACAAAATATAATAAGAAGAAATGAGATATGTGTGGAGACCTATGAATGACATTGACAGGAGCAGGGTGTAACATTGGATCTAGCTGTTATAAATGCCCCGTACTGAGGTCGCCACTACAAAAGTTTCTTTTGGGTACTTAGCAGACATTCTAATCAGTGTAATGTGGTGAAGGTATGGTGTACTACAGACTGTTACACTGATACACACCATATTTAGGAGTTCTTGTTTGGTTTGTGACAACAATGAAGAGCCACCCAAAATAGAAAACGGAAGATACAGAAGAAAATAAAATAAGTTCATTCCTTTTAAATAGAAATTGGAAGATTGCCATCAGGGTTGGTGCAAGAAGATGAGCTGCCCTAGATGAACCTCATCCATTGCCACTGCTGCCACCCCTCTCCAGGACATACAGTACCAGTAATGGCCTGAAACAGCCCCAAGGTGCTTGCCTCAAAACTTCGACACCGAGGGGCTGTTTGTTTCGACACCCACTGACATTCAATGCATAACGATTCTGTAAGTGAACAGATAAAAATCTTGATCTTTGATAGAAAATAATAAATATAGTAATAAAAGATGTAGCATTTCAAATGGGACGCCCATTAAAAAGACAACGTTTTGCAAAAAATTCCTTATCTTTGGGGCATGTTTTCTAAAGTGCGCTAATGGTTAGTTCAGGCATTAGAGTGCAGGAAACAGTGTGAGGCTGCAGTAATCATGACCATGCATGAAAAATGCAGCTGTGCTAAAATTCCTGCACTAATCGCTTAGCATGTGTGTTGGGGTGGAGAGTGGATATTGACTGCACATTTTGGTTTGCATGGATGTCATTAACATGTACTAATCCGCATAGGTGACATAAATAAATTGAGCAGCCTAGGGATGGACCCCAAGGTGAATGATTGACTGGGTTAGAAATTGATTGGGTGGGAGGCGACAAAGGGTATGAGTAAATAGGGCTCACTCTGAGGAGTAGGAGGTTACTAGTAATGTTCCACAGGGATCTGTCCTTGGTCCAATTTGTTTTAACATTTTTGTTAATGATATTGCAAAAGGGCTATCAGGTAAGGTTTGCCTCAAATCTGCAATAGATTACATACCCAGGAAGGAGTAGATAACATGAGGAGGGATCTAGCTAAGCTTGAAGAATGGTCAAGAATTTCGCAGATGAAATTTAACACTAAAAAATGCAGGGTCATGCATTTGGGCTGCAAAAATCCAAGGGAGAAGAGTATAAGAAGAGTGGGACCTGGGCATGATTGTTTCTGATGATTTTAAGGTGGCTAAACAGGTAGAAAAGGTGATGGCAAAAGCCAGAAGGATGCTTGGGTGCATAGGGAGAGGAATGGCCAGCAGGAAGAAGGAGGTGATAGTGCCTCTTTGGTGAGATCTCATTTGGAGTATTGTGTGCAGTTCTGGAGACCACACCTTCAAAGGGATATAAACAGAAACAATCACCCCCAGTTCCCACTCTTCTTTCATGGATAGAAGTACTTCACCCAACATACCCAACATACACAACATATAGTAATATTTACATTAAGCATCAAAGTGGTTTATTTGGCTTATTTATTCATCTTTGCATTTACATTTTATATTTTAATATGTCTTAATGATTTTACATTACTGTATGTCTTTACACCATAATTTCTTTGTACTCTGTTTTTAATGTATTTCAAATGTATTTTCTTGTTTTTTATTATTTTTTAATGTATTTTTATTGCATTTTCTCAAGGTTTGTGTATCCTTTATTCCCCCTGAAGAAGGCCTTTTGGCCGAAACACTTTGGGGTTCAATAAAACCTGAAATCCACCAGTCTTTGCACCAGCTCCTTTTGTTCTTCACCCCCTATACTGTACCCTAGGATTTTTTTGCTGCAAATACATGACCCTGCATTTTTTAGCATTAAAGCTCAGCTGTCAAATTCTCAACTATTATTCAAGCTTTGCTAGATCCCTTCTCATGTTATCTACTCCTTCCTGGGTGTATGCTCTATAGTATATTTTGGTATCATCCTCAAAGAGGCAAACATTACTCAACAGCCCTTCTACAGTATCACACAAAATGTTTAAAAAAATTGAACCAGGGGGGGCGGAGCCTGTTGTCCAGCAGGATGGTCGCATAACGCTGAGGCTCCCGAGAGGCCTACTCAGAATCCTGAATTAACACCGGACATTCTTGAACTTCTGCTCTGATCTTACCGGGGCACATTGGTGAGATGGCGGGGACCAAACCTACGCGCCTGGAATTTGGATCTCCAGCGGCTTCTCACGGCAAACGCTCCAAAACTGAACCCCCGTCCCCGCAGAAGGGGCTGGCTCTACGCGAGGGCCCCGAAATGCAGCAGGAGATCCTCGCAGAGATCAGAGGGGTTAAAGACCTCGTGCAGTCAAACGGGGAAGCACTCCGAGCGCTGCGGGAAGACCTTGGTGTGTTGCAAGGCAGGCTAGAGGGGCTCTCCTCGCGTCAGGACAAAATGGAGAGCATATTGGATTCTCATGTGGTCCGGCTATCCAAACTCGACAAAGTTGAACGCCAGGTGCGGGCCTTGCAGAAAGAAGTGGAAGATGGCAATAATAGAGCGCGCCGCAACAACCTGCGACTAGTGGGCATACCGGAGGGAGCGGAATCGGGAGATATGAAGGAATTTCTATATAAAATCCTCCCTTCTCTGCTCCAAATCACCTTTACCAAAGAATTGGAGATCGATCGCGCTCATCGTATACCCACAAACATAACGCTCAACAGGAAGACCCCGCGGCCTATCATCTTTCGACTTTTGAGATATCAACATGTGGAGCAAATTCTCAGCGCCTCTCGGGCAAAGAGCCATATGGAGTTTGAGAGCCACAAGATCTCCTTCTATCCTGACTTGGCTAAACCCACGGTTGATCGCCGAAAGCGCTTTCTGGAATTCCGGCCGAGGCTTCAAAAATTGCAAGCACGCTATGGCCTGATGTACCCGGCCAAGCTTCGAGTCACGCTGCACAATCAGACAAGAACATTTGAGGACCCTGATCTACTAGCGGAGTTTTTGGATGCTAAAGAAGCCGACTTGATGCGCTGACTTCCAGAGTGTTCCTACTAGTTTCTCCTACCCGCTGTACCCGCCATCTTGGATTTGCCACGGTCCAGCGAGGAGTCTATCGAGGGCGGTTTGTTGCCTTCTTTTGATGATGTTTGTGACCCGACTCCATCTACCCAGAGTAGCCTCTATGAATATCAGAGACAGTGTTAATTATGGACTCTGGTGTTTCTTCTCTTTTTTTCATGTCTTCATCCTCCTCTCTAGGGCCTCCTCCCGCAGACATATGGTCGCCATATTCTTTGGGGGTTTTGCTTCTTCTCTAAGTTACTTTGGTACATGCTTTTCAATATGGGGTGTATTAGCCAGCATGCTCGGTGATTATGTCATTGCCGTACAGATTCTGCTTATGTTGTATGTTTTCAAGCGCCCTTACCTAAAATGTCTATTACCGATTGATGGCACCATGTAAGATTTTATCATTGAACGTAAAAGGTATCAATAATCCGATAAAACGGAAGAAAATCCTGAGCTACCTAAGTCATGAAGCTGCGGACCTGATTTTCCTCCAAGAAACGCATTTAAATTCGAAGGAAACTCTTAAACTCAATGTTAAACCTTACATGGTGGCCGCCTATTCCCCAGCTGTCTCCAAGAAATGTGGGGTTGCCATACTGGTTAGGAAATCTCTGCATGCTACTATTATTGCGACTAGCTCAGATACAGCAGGCAGATGGTCCAGGGCTCACCTTAAGATTGGTAACCTCGAAGCTACATGTATATGCCTTTATGCTCCTAATGTAGATGACCCTGCCTTTTTTGCTACCATTGCTCAGGTTGCGCAGGCCTCTGCTAATACTTCATTGATAATTGGGGGGGATTTCAATTTAGTTCTTGATCCCCTGATTGACAAACAGCCGCCTAGAACGAGTGGTCCCCCCAAGAGTCACACTACGCTTACCTCTATGATTAAAGATCTTGCTTTAGTCGATCTATGGAGGTTACTACACCCCAATGAGCTTGACTTTACCTTCTTCTCTTCCCCTCATAAATCCCAGTCTCGCATAGATTTCTTTCTAATATCAAAACTGTTAGTTCCTCAGGTAGACACTGCAAAAATTCACTCCCAACATATCTCAGATCATGCTGCCATTTCGTTTCAATTACACACCACTGCGCCCCAAGGAAATTCGGGGGCCTGGTTCTTTGATAGAGCCCTATTAACTCAACCAGAGTTCCAGTTAGAAATTCGTGCAGCCATACAGGACTACTTTCACTTTAATCTACCCCAGGACACTGCAAATTGGGCTTGGTGGGAGGGTTTTAAAGCGGCCATTCGTGCAACGATCACTAGTTATCAAATTCGCCTGCGGAAACAACGCAAACAGCAGCTCCTTATATTAGACCAACAAATCAAAGCAGGCGAACGAGTTCTAACTTCACGTACTGATCCATGTGTCTTAGTTCGCTTACAGCGTCTCCGTTTTCAATATAATGCAATCCTCTCAACTGCAGCTTCTCAGAGTATTGCACTTCAGCAAGGGACATATTACCGTGAAAGCAACCGAGCCGGTCGACTTTTAGCCAACGCCTTGAAAGGTCAAAAAGAAGCCAAACGCGTAGCGGCCCTTCGTGCCCCACAGGGAGGGGGCATACTGACCACAGACTCCGATATCGTAGAACTTTTTCGGGATTTCTATACCCACTTATATCAATCTGAATGTGAATTCTCATCCGAGACCTTCGAGCGCTTGTTTTCTGGTATTCAGCGGCCGACCCTTTCTGAAGCTGATAGGGAGGCGCTGGATGAACCCTTCTCTACTTCAGAGATCCATTCTGCCCTAAAACGAACAGCCTCGGGTCGAGCCGCTGGGCCTGATGGTCTCCCGTCAGAATTCTACAGAACGTTCAGTGCAGATTTAGTTCCCTACTTAAAACTTTACTTTACTGCCCTTGCGGTAGATACATCCTCTTTGGGATCCTTTTCTGCAGCTAATGTAGTAGTTTTTGAGAAAGAAGGCAGAGACCCGCTGCTAACCGCCAACTACCGTCCAATCTCCCTACTTAATGCCGATTATAAGATCTTCGCTACGATCTTGGCCACCCGGCTATCTGACAAGATGGCCACCTTAGTCCATCCCGACCAATGTGGTTTTATACCCGGCCGCTCCACCGCTGACAATGCTCGGACCTTGTGCCATGTGCTATCCAGTGCTGCCAATTTAGACCACCCATGGGTGGGTCTTTCCCTAGATGCTGAAAAAGCCTTTGATCGCCTGGAATGGCCCTTCTTATTTGCAGTTCTCCGCTGGTATGGCTTTGGGGAGGGCTTCCTCCGATACCTCCAAGTCATGTATTCTCAACCCGTTGCCAGTATTTGTGTAAATGCCATTAAGTCTCGGCCTTTTAATCTTCAAAGAGGCACGCGTCAAGGTTGCCCCCTATCACCCATGCTCTTTGATCTAGCTCTTGAACCCCTCGCCCTCCTTATTAGACAGTCCGCACGTATTCGAGGTGTCCCCTTCAGTCACAGAGAGATTAAACTCTCTGCATATGCAGATGACCTTATGCTCTTTGTATCCCTGGACTCGGTCCCGGCTGTCTTGGACCTGATTGATGGATACTCGCAATTATCGGGCTATAAAATAAACTGGACCAAATCCGTAGCATTCCCACTGAACCGTTGGGTACATGAAGCTGACATGCAGGCCTTTCCTTTCCTTTGTCAATCCCGCATGGTGAAATATCTTGGCGTCCACTACTGTTCTCCTTTAGAAGACACTATCAGTTTTAATGCCAAGGAGGTAGTCTCCAAAGTCCGGGAGCTCACAAATCGGTGGTCTCCCTTATCCCTAACATGGTGGGGCCGCCTAGAAACCGTCAAAATGATGATAGTCCCCAAAGTGAACTATATTTTAGAAATGCTGCCCTGCTTCCTCCCGCTACACACCTACAAAGACATAGAGGGCCTTCTCGTCCGTTATCTCTGGCAGGGAAAACCACCAAGAGTAGCTAAACAAAAACTACAGTCTGCGAAGGAACTAGGGGGTACCCGTTTTCCTGATTTTCTTAGATATCATCAAGCCTTCCTACTTAAGCAAGGTACCCGATGGCTCGCTGCCTCAACAGACAACAGACCAGTTTGGCTTGACATTGAAGAGGAGCTAAGTAGCCCAATTCCGTTGATCCATCTCCCCGGCATGTCCCATCAAGTAGATACACGCCATCCCCCAATGATTGTCGATACTCTTGCGGCCTTTAACACTCTCATTCTGTCACTGGGCCCAAACGTGTGCCCTCCTGACGGACTCCCGCTGTGGAATAACCCCAGAATTCAAGTCCTAAATAAATCGATTGCATGGAAACCCTGGTACTCTAGGGGGATCTGGACACCCCAACAACTCTTCTCTGCAGCTCGTTGGAAGACCTTTTCTGATCTACAAAAGGAATTTGCGTTACCAGCGAAACATTACTTTCAATTGATGCAGCTTCAACACTGCCTCAAAAGTGCTCAAATCCTGCCGCCCTCTGCCCCTACGGAGGATGGGCTATTAGAACTAATTCACTCTATTAGTAGTACACATGGGGTAGCCTCTAACTTTTATAAATTATTATGTCAGGGTACCGATACTGCTACTTGTAGAGCTCAACAAGCCTGGGAACGCGAACTGCAAACCACTTTAACCCCTGTGCAATAGAGCGTTTTCTGGAGCAAAGTAGTGCGGGTTTCCCGATCTGCCTCTGTAACCCAAACTCTATTCTTTTTTGCACATAGATGCTTTTATACTCCAGAAAGAATAGCCAAATGGAACACAACTGCTAGGGATCAGTGTTGGTCTTGCCATACTGCTGTGGGAACCCTTGCTCATGTTCTTTATGAATGTCCTCAACTGCAGATTTACTGGGGGCGGGTCTGGGGTCGTATTCAATCTATCTTACACCTCCACGAGCCTCTTTCTTGGAAGATTGTGGGACTCCGCTCAGTGGCGGAGGTCCCCTCTCTTCCTAAGAAGGGTCGCTTTCTCCTTGATTTCATGCTGGGTATAGCCATCTGTTTAATCACGAGGAATTGGAAGGATAGCTCTCGGATTACTGCCAATGAATGGTGGAACCTCATCTGCTTATATAGTAAATATGAGCAGATATCTCGGAGAGCTATTCCCCATATCCAAACTCACTCTCGCTTGTCTAAATGGCAGATGCTTAATGATTATGTACACTCTGCTCATTGCTCCGGCATGTCTGTTTAATGTATACTCATCATGTTTCAGATCACCGTTAGGTCTTGTACCACAATAATGTCAGTACACGCCCGTTTTCGGGAATGATTAGTTTCTAGAGAAGAAGCAGGGGGGAGGGGGGTGGCAGGGGTTTACTTTGGTGTATGTATCACATTCTATGTATGTATTTGTCTTTAGCTGTATGTCTTCCTTTCCTTTGTTGTTATAAAACGAAAATAAAGCATTAAAAAAAAAATTTGAACCAAGGACAGATCCCTGTGGCACACTATCGGTAGTATCCTTCACCTCAGAGTGATCTCCATTTACTTGTGCCTTTTGTTGCCTCACCCTCAATCAATTTCTAACTGAGTCAGTCATTTTGGGATCTACCCTGGGAGAGCCCAATTTAGTTATTAGCTGTCTGGGTGGAATAATGTCAAAGGCTTTACTGAAATCTAAGTATACCACATTTAGTGCTCTCCCTTGGTCCAACTCTCCAGTAACCCAGTCAAAGAACTTAATTAGTTTTGTCTTACAAGATATGCTTCTGATGAAATCATGCTGCCTCAGACCAGAAGTCCATTGGACTCCAGAAACATCAATATCTGTTTTAGCAGTGTTTCCATTAATTTACTCACCACAGAGTTCAGACTAACTAGCCTGTAGTTCCCATCCTCATCCTTACTTCTGCTTTTGTGTAAAGGGACCACATGCACCCTTGACCAGTACTCTGGAATCACTCCCAACTCTAAAGAACCATTGAAAAAGTCAGACAGTAGAGCTGCTAGAACGTCCCTAAGTTCTTTCAATACTCTTGAATGTATCGCATCTGGCCCCATTGTTTTTCCTTTAATTTAGCTAGTTCCTCACAAACACAGTGTTTTGAAAATCATTCAAGATCCCCTTCACGTCTCTCCTTTTTGTGAGTATTTTCTGAGGCCCTGCTCCTGGCCCTTCATCTGTGAACACAGAACAAAAAATATTTGTTGAGCAATTCCTCTATATCCCTCTCGGCATCTACACATTCCTCCCATTCATCCTTAAGTCTGTCAATACCACTTTTACACTTCCTCCTCTCAGTGACATATCTGAAAAATCCCCCCCCCCCCTCCCTTTTACTGCATTGACTATTTTTATTTCCATTTGTATCTTTGCTTTCTGGACTACTTTCCTAACTATTCTTGGCTCTTCCAAATAATGATGCTTGTCTTCCTCTTTCTGTGATCTCTTGTATTTTGTGATGGCCACCCTCTTTTTCTTCACCTTTTCAGTACTTCTTTTGAGAACCATAGTGGCCTCCTTTCCCTTTTCCATTTATTTACTTTCCTAACAAAACTTTTTGTAGCCCTGACAATATCCCCTTTCAATTCTGCCCACTGCTTTTCTACATCCCCCAGCTGTCTCCATCCTGCTAACCACTTCCTTTAGGTATTGTCCCATCTTGGCAAAGTAAGTTTTCCTAAAGGTTAGGACCCTTACTTTTGAATAGACTTTATCAGCCCTAGTCCTAATACTGAACCACATCATTTGGTGATCACTGGATGCAAGATGATGACCCACTATGGCATCAGAAGCACTCTACCTATTTGTAAGCACCAGGTTCAATATGGCCCCTTCACATATTGGTTCTGTTTCCAGTTATTGGAATAGATACAGCCTGGGCAGAGTGCACAAGTGTACACGTAGATTATGGGCCTGATATTCAGTCCATGGTGGTCAACATTTTCAAAGTGCCAGGCTGCTGCAGATAAAAGTGAAACTGAATATTCAAAATTGGAATTCAACTATCCTCCAGTGCTGAATATCTGGGTTCTTTTGTTAAAAATAGAGAAATGTGTAACCCAAGTCCAAAACTGACGTGTGTAGCTCTGTGTAAATGTCGGAAGTATAGCCGTGAGACAGCGTGCTATCTCTTGTAGCTAATGTTCCATTTTACTCAGAAAATTGAGCTCACGAAGGAGCTTACAATAAATAAGGTTTAACACCACATTTAAGTGTCACCAATAATATTTTGTTGTAAAACCACTGTGAGATTCTTTTGTTAAAAATGCAGGCTAAAGCAGGTCATTAGTAACCGGGTACTTAACTGAAGTCTGTCCTCCACACGGTCTCAGTCCCGTTGTATGAAACTCTGCGGCTAGCCCAGAAGAAATTCTTCAGAAGCAATAAATCAGCACATTTAAGCAGCCAAAATAGCAAAAGTAGCCAAATAGCAGACACAGTACTGCGTTTCGGGCGATTCAATACTTTCTGCCCTGTTTCAACGCTCACCAACTACATCCACTTTTTTCATTGTTGCTGATTTCAAAGAGAAAACGCCAGCGCATGCTCAATAGCAGTCCTGGGTTCAGCATTGACTGGTATGGCCATATTCCGTTGCATAAAGTTAACAGAGCTAGTGAGATGACATAACTTTATGCAGGCACTTATCCAATAGTAGACTGAAAATTGCTGCTACTATTACTAATACTACTATCAATTATTTATATAGCACTACAAGGCATACGCAGCACTGTACAAACACATATAGAAGACAGTCCCTGCTCATAGAGCTTACAATCTAGTTAACTCCATCTTAACTTGCGGCTATTATTGAGAAAACACTGTGGTGTTATTTTAAAGCAGATGCAACCTTCCCCTGTGTAGTCTCAGACCAACATCGCGCTCTTAATCACATATACTAGTGAAAACAAATGGCGCTGCTTAGCATCAATGACTACAGGGAAGCTGTCTTTTTTTGTTTTTGGTTTTTGTAAATAATTTGTTAAATACACCACTCGTGTTTCCCACCCGTTTATATATTTATAATTTTATAGTGAAACAAGCTTATCTTAAATTCTTGTCCCCACTGGTGTGGGGGTCTCTCCGTTATGTTGAATCTTCTCTTTATCTCTCTCTTTATCTCTCTCAACACCTTACTCGGGGACAAGAATTTAAGATAAGCTTGTTTCACTATAAAATTATAAATATATAAATGGGTGGGAAACACGAGTGGTGTATTTAACAAATTATTTACAAAAACCAAAAACAAAAAAAGACAGCTTCCCTGTAGTCATTGATGCTAAGCAGCGCCATTTGTTTTCACTAGTATATGTGATTAAGAGCGCGATGTTGGTCTGAGACTACACAGGGGAAGGTTGCATCTGCTTTAAAATAACACCACAGTGTTTTCTCAATAATAGCCGCAAGTTAAGATGGAGTAAATCAGTTTGATTTGAACCATAGGTTACTACTCCAAGAAGACCAATTTAATTTTTGTACGAGTACAATCTAGTTAAGACAGACTGCACAATACAAGAGAAATAAGGGGTTCAATAGGGAGAGCAGACACAAGGGGAACAAGAGATTAGGGTCCAAAAGTTGTCTCAAGGAGGTAAGCCTTTAGCATGGATTTGAAGAGGGAGAGCAATGAGACTTGACATAAAGATACAGGAAGTTTGTTCCAGGCATAAGGAGCAGCAAAGTGAAAAGATCAAAATCTGGAGTTTGCAGTAGAAGAAACAGTTATAGAGAGAAGAAGGCCAGAGGAGGAGTGGAGTTCATGAGGAGGCATGTAGGGAGAGAGGAGAGAGGAAAGGTAATGAGGGGCAGTAGAGTGAATGTATTTAAAGGTTAGAAGTTTGAAATGGATACAGAAATGGAAGGGGTAGCAGTGAAGTGATTTGAGAAGAGGGGTTATGTGCGTGTATTGGGACTGTTGGAAGATGAGCCATGCAACAGAGTTCTTTTTTTTAAATTTATTTTCTTTATATAATTTTCCAAAAAAATGCTTACAATTAGCACAAGAAACAACAACAATAAACATAAGTAATTGACTAAATGACATAGGAATATAATAAATCTCACAAAGCCCATATTATGGAAGGGGACACAACCTAAGCTTTAGAGCAGCTAACAAAACAAATTTATAAACTAGGGGGTATGTTTACTAAACGGTGCTAACGTCGCAGCTGCAATGTTTCGTGCGATACGTGACATTATCACACGATTACCGTGCAAGAACGTCATGTATCGCGCGATAACGTCTCCAGCAGTGGTAAGGTGCACAGAGGGTGGAGTAAGGCTCCCCAGAGGGAGGAGTAAGGCTCCCCAGGGGCGGAGATAAGAGGTCAATGGGCGGAGAGTGGGCGTGGAGAGGCTTCATGCACACTAATGCCGTGAAATGAAGGTCTGAAAATTAGCGCCAGTGAAAACCTCGCGCTAGAGGCACATTTGCAGGGGAAAGAGACCATTTCAGTCAGCAATGTGCAGCAAAGGCAGGGAAACTGAGAAAAGTGATAGTAGTGATATATGTGCAGCAACATCATAGTGCCCAAGTACGAGAGGGCACTACAGTGAGGCTGCAAATGGGGTACAGGGTGCTGCAGGTGGGACATGCAATGTGGCAGCTGGGGCACAGGGTGGGCTAGGCAGATGCCTAGGTGACACATAGGAATGTGGAAGCGGAAAACCAGCAGGACAGCAACTGACCAAGGGCAAATATGGCCACAAGTGTGTCCCACAGTGTCCCAGGGGACAGTATTCAGCAAGTACCCCAAAGGGCACATAACATTGGCAGGCGGTTCCGAGGGGAAGCGTGGATATCTAGGCAGGCACCCCTACCCCATATCATGCAGCATAGGCAGCCGCCTAAAGGCACACTGGATGGTCTGGGACTGCGCACCACCAGCACCACCGGTACAAGGGCATGTCAGCATGGTGGCGGAGGGCTGCTGGTGGCAGAAGGGGCAGTGGCATCTGCCCACAGCAGACTATGGCCAAGCCCTGTTTATGTGGGTGCCGTGCACTGCAACAGACAAGGTCTGTCTGACGAACAGTCATGGTATCCCCAGGGAATGATCTGCCTCTGTGGCAACAGTTTGGTGCAGTACACACAGCCAGTGTGTTCAGGGGCAGAAGGTCACAAATTCAAGTCCCAACTGTGCCTCCTGCAAACCATGTCTCTACATTTTACCCAGTACTAAACCATGGTAATAAAGATGGAACCTTTATTGCAGACAAAAGAAACACGCCATAAACGCCTATATGTTACCCTACAGAGCACATACACCATAAACATGTGCAATCCCTAGAGCAGAGTTTCCCAACTGCAGTCCTGGAGAGCCAAACACCATTCAGGTTTCATGCTGCCCCTAATAAATATGCCTGTGATGCATTTGTATGCACTGCCTCCATTGTATTCAAATGTATCCATGCATATTCATTAGGGACAGCATGAAAATCTGAACAGTGTTTGGCCCACCAGGACCGGAGTTGGGAACCTCTGCCCTAGGGCATCGGCCAACAGGGGCATAAACACCCACACCCACAGGCTCCACTATCCAAAGCCTCATGGAGAATCAGGCTGTTGGTCCCTGCACGGAGCAGCATCTCCCAATACTGGCACCTGCATACCTTAGCAATGCCATCCTAAACTTGGAAACACATTCCACATATATGAAAAGGTTGCTATGATTAATGTCAGATAACAAATCCTAGGTTAAACACGATTTGTTGACAGAGACTCATCATGGCAACCTTTCTGATATCTGTGGAGTGTGTTTCAGTTATTGATTCTGACAGTGTTTACCACCCCAGGGAGTGACCCCAACAGTTTTGCATACCATAGCAATGCCCGCACTGTGCCCAGGACTGGTGTGGCGGCCAGGGCTGCCACAAACCTCTATATTTGCACAATGCTGGCATAGGTGTGGGAGTGTGTGTATGTCTATCCAGTGTTTTGTGGCTGCCTACACATTACTGAGCCCATACTGCTTGCACTGTTTCCAGTGTAAGCCTACCAATGTGCATAATGAGCAGCAAGGTACTGTGGGCATAGCCCAGACAGGGCGGCCTGGGCAGGATGCAACTGCACAGGGCATAGGGCAATGGCTTGGACATTGTAGTGCCTGACCACTACCTGCACGGACAGGGTGGCCACAGCATGTCATACTGGGAGGTCACTCTCACCCTGACTGAGCAGTGGCCACGGCATGGCTAGGTTCCCCCATAGTGCTATACAGTATTTCATTCAAGTGATATTTAAGGGTTATCTTTTCTGGGGCCCAATCACTGACATGCCTGCTTGGTGTGTGTGCTCACATCCCATTTTTGGGTGCACACAGTTTCTCCAGGAGCATGCACTATGTACTAGCTAGCAGACTGTCTGTAGTTAGCAAGTGTATGGCTAGAACACCTTGCAGGGTACAGTGGGTGGAGACTGACTGTGCCCTCTGCTGGTGAATGTCAGATAGTGGTGGGGGGCAGCTGAGCTTTTCCAGCATTCTGCCTGTCTGCCATTGTCTTATGTGATTCATACAGATCTGCATTGACTGCTCTGTAGGGTGCCCGTTCCCCAGTAGAACTGGAGTTGATGGTCCCCTCTACTGCCACCATTGCAGAGATGTAGAATGTGGATCTGTTGGTGGGAGATTCTGTCCCCCACCCCTGAGCCACAGAGAGCGGGTTGGGTGGTGCTACATAATCCGCATTTGGGTCCAAACACCCCCCTTCACCTATAACATGTGACCATGGCACCCACACACGATATGCACTATTCTGGGTGCCTCATAGTCCATAAGGGCTAGACGTGACTGGGAAATACAGATGGACACAGGTGTAGCCTAGTGTGTCTGCAAGGACTACCTATCACACACTGGCACTGATGGGTCCTGCAGCATAGCCTATCTCAGCCAAGCCAGGTGCTGCGGACCTGGTGTTGGGCGCCCCACCTCCCCCTCAGGGTGAGCACAGGACCCGCACAAGGTCACGATCTGTAGCTACTCTGTGCCAGTAACACACACAGTCAGTTCCCCCTACCAGGCCGAGGTGCTGTGGGGGTGCATACCCCATCTTGTGATCAGCTATAGACTGCTGATCTGCATGTACAGTGCATCATGGGTACGGGTTGGTTTACCCTATCCTGGTAGCCAAAGAAGACAGTTTGTGTGGTGACCTGTAGTCTTTCTCTAGCCAGCCAATGGTGTGTTCGTAGCTATAGAGATGTAGCCCACTGGTTACTTCATTGACTGTGGAGGCAGAGGTCAGGGGTGAGGACTGTGGTGGTAATAAGGCTGTCTGAGGTTTTTCCTTTTAATTTAAATCAGTGCTGCCAGCAAAATTCACCCTCACAGTGCTGTAACCTTAAGGTGCCTCATAAGGCGCCCTATAAAGTGCCCGATAGGGCACATTAGAAGGCGCCTTGGCGGACAGGGCACTTTATAATGTGCCCTATGGAGTGCCTCATGGGGCGCCTTTTGCGGCACCTTATGTTACTGCACTGTGAGGGTGTTTTTGCTGGCAGCAAAGATTTAACTTAAACAAGGTACTGATTTAAATTAGAAAAGGGAAATGCCTCAGACAGCACTGATTTAAATTAAAAAAGGGAAATGCCTCAGACAGCCTTCTTACATAACACCACTATAGGATTGAACCCATGACCTCTGCCTCCGCAGTCATTGCAGTAACCAGTGGGCTACATTTTTACAGCATCTAACACTACGTGGCATGAACTTAGGGTTAACGCGCGTTAATGTGCCACGACGACTGCTATCGCGTGATACAGATTCTTGCTACCTTGCCGCCAGAACGCCCACTCCTTATATGGCATCATTCACATTATCGCTGCAACTAGCGCCGGTAACATTAAGACAGTTTAGTAAACATACCCCTAGGTATAACCACCACTTCATAAAATTGTACCCATAACAACAAAACAAAGCAAACATCGTGTGCATGCCAACAACTGCAGTAATATAATACCCCATCCCACCAAACAGAAGGATACTAAGAAGGTGCTTTATTCAGAAGAAAAAGTCTCCAGCAGTAAAGAATCTAAGAACACATATTGCATTCCCTGATACATTACAAGGCACTTGCAAGGAAACTTAAGAAAGAAACTTGCGCCAATAGCCACAACTCTAGCCTTAAGAGAGAGAAAGGCTTTCCCCCACAATAGAGTTGCTCTAGCAACGTCTAGGAAAATCATAATTTTGGCTCCACAAAACATATCATTTTTCTTTTTAAAATATAACTTCAAAATAGTAGATGGAAAAGATGGGATATGTCTAAAGATATATGCTCCATATGGAGCTCAGTCCAATGAAAAGCTGAGAAGCCAGAAATGTTTCGCAGCAGTCACAGCTCAACTTCATTTCCACAGGCTCTGAAACATACACTCATAGCCAATAATATTGGGCAAAAAGTGTCATTCAAACTACATATGAAACTTGTTAGAGCCTAAAAGTGTCCACATAAGGCCTGATTCCAACATGGACGTGTCGGCCTTCTTTGCGCCGGGTCGGAACCGGATGCACAGAAGGAGCCAGGAATCTGATCCCGCGGGGCACGTCAAAATCACGACAAGGCCTGTACATGCAGGCTGGGACCCCAATTCAGTCTGGCCTACACTTATAGGCCCTGCCTGGATGGCTCAGTCAGGGCTGTTCAATGGAGCCGCGGTGTCATGTCGTCCAGTTGCATTGGTACCACGGCTCCATTGAAAAGCCGTGATCCCTGGCCGCCAGCTCCAAAGGTTCTTTCCCCGCAGCCCAACTCCCGATCTGGCCTACTAAGACCAGGGTTGGGCTGCGGGAAATGTCTTCTGCTCCCCCCCCCCTGTCCTTTCCGCGCCCCGGACCCGCCATCCCCCGCCGAGGTGGAATAAGTTCCCCGTTCAAGCCGCTGGCCCCGAACGTACAGAGCTGACATTGGAATCGGCCCTGTACGTCTGGGGCCGACAACCGCCCACTGCCCACCCTAATTCCGTTCCGATCCACCCCTTTCCCGCCCCTGTCTAACTTCCCCATAAAACACGCGGGGAGGGTAGGCAGGATCGGAAAAGGGTCCAAATAGCAGGGATGGACGCTATTTGTGCCTCGGAATTACCCCATTACTGTATATTTTGCAAAGTACAAAACATTTGCAACTACTGGCATGGGATGAGTATAAGAACATAAGAACCAAAGAAATGCCATACTGGGACAGACCAAGGTCCATCAAGCCCAGTATCCTCTTTCCAACAGTGGCCAATCTAGGTCATTAGTACCTAGCAGTCTCCCCAAAAGACACAGGTTCCTCAATGCTTGTATTGGGTCAAGCAGTGATATCCTGGGTCCCTTTTAATAATGGTTTATGAACCTTTCCTCGAGGAACTTGTTCAAACCTTTTTTAAACCCAGCTACACTAACAGCTTTTACTATATCCTCCGTCCTATAATACTGACGTCCTCTTTGCATTTGACCAAAATGAAGAGAACGGAAACGACGAAAGTCCCTATACTGACCTCTGTAGGTTTGAACTGTGTGTCCTAGCCTTTGTCTATCTTCAGGGAGCTTGCCACCCTTACAATCTCCCAAATCCTTTACTAACTTTTCCAAATCTTCTCCAAAGAGAAGCTTACCCCTAAATGGAAGCTTAGAAAGTCTTGCTTTTGAAGAAGCATCTGCAGCCCAGGTACGCAGCCACACATGTCTTCTAGCTGTGACCACTGAGCCCATACCTTTTGATAATGCTCTGATAAGATCATAATGAATGTCATCTAAATAAGACGCTCCAGTCTCTAATTTAGATGTGTCCTCCGAAGAGGTCCCCTCCATGTCAGTATGTAATCCTTGTGACCATCGCAAACATGCTCTAGCCACCCATGCTCCACAAATTGATGCCTGAACAATGCATTTATATCAAATATTTGTTTCAACAGCGTGTCTAATTTCCTATCGTAACTATCTTTCAGGGCTGCACCGCTCTCTATTGGAATAGTAGTCCTCTTAGTAACAGCCGAAACTGCTGCATCTATTTTAGGTGGAATAAATAATTCGCTATCCTTCTCTTGTAAAGGATATAAACAAGCCATAATTCTAGATCCTCTTAATGCAGCCTCAGGAACATTCCATTCCTGCTGAATCATTTCCTTTACCACTCTATGGACTGGAAAGGCTTTCTGCATTTTCCTGAATGCTTGTAACAAAGGATCCTCTAAATCTAAGTTTTCCTCAGGCTCTGACACTGAAATATTCAAAGTTTTAAGAGTTTCCGCAATTAATGCAGGTAACTCTTCTCTAAGAAAACCACATACAATTCTGGACTGGTCTTCTTGATCTACCAGTTCTCCTTCTTCTAACTCTTCTTCAATATCATCATCTGAATGTATTTCTTGAGATGATATTGAAAAATTCTTTGCTACCCTAGATCTTTTACCCGGTAGCGTAGCTTCATCCATTTTGAAAGGATCAGCCAAACGCTTTTCTCCCAGATTAGATACCAGAGGCAATTCAGGAAGCTTATGATCATCCCTAAAGGTTTTATGAAGTAGCGAAACAAACTCCTTTGAAAATAATGCTGCTATACCTGAAGAAAGAGTTGCTATACCTGCAGAAAGGGTTATAGGCTCCGGTAAAAAATTCCAGAGTTTGATTACACGTTGAGTGAAAAAATATTCTCTCTTATTAGTCTTAAATAGGTTACCCTGTAGCTTCATTGCATGTCCCCTAGTCTTCTGATGACATAAACAATCAATCTACGTTTACCCGTTCCACTCCATTCATTAATTTATAGACCTCTGTCATATCTCCCCTCAGCCATCTCTTTTCCAGGTTGAAGAGCCCTAACCTTTTTAGCCTTTCTTCATAGGAGTATCCTTCCATCTCCTTTAACATTTGGTGGCTCTTCTCTGTACCTTTTCTAATAACGTTATTTCCTTTTTAAGATAGGGTGACCAGAAGTGCACACAATATTCAAGGTGCAGTCGCAACATGGAATGATACAGAGGCATTATAATATCCTTTGTTTTATATTCCATTCCTTTCCTTATGATACCTTGCATTCTATTTGCTCTCTTAGCCACCCTGAACGGAGGGTTTTAACATGTTATCCACGATGAAGCCTAAATCTTTTTCCTAGGTGGTTGTTCCCAATGTGTAATCTGCATCGTGTAACCATAGTTTGGGTTGTTCTTTCCTAGGTGCATAACTTTTCACTTGTCCACATTAAATTTCATCTGCCATTTGGATGCCCAGTCTTCCAATTTATCAAGATCCTCTTGCAATTTTCCACAATCCTCATGGGTTTTAACAACTTTAAATAGTTTTGTGTCATCTGCAAATTTGATAACCTCATTTGTTATTCCCTTTTCCAGGTCATTTATGAATATGTCAAAAAGCAGCGGACCCAGCACAGATCCCTGCGGTACTCCACTATTCACCTTTTCCATTGGGAAAATTGGCCATTTAGCCCTACCCTCTGCTTTCTATCTTTTAACAAGTTCCTGATCCACAATAGTACACTGCCTCCTTGTCTAAAGCCATGTTGTCTTTTTCCCATTAAGCCATGACTATCTTGTTCTTTATGATGGTTTCTACCATTTTTCCCTGTACTGAACCCTTTTTAAAAATTGGCGTTACATTGGCGATCCTCGAATCTTCAGGTATTATAGATTATTTTAATGATAAGTCACATATTACTAATAGCAGGTCTGCAATCTCATATTTCAGTTCTTTCAGCACCCTTTGATGTATATCATCTGGTCCAGGTGATTTGATACTCTTCATTTTATCAAATAGTTGTAATACATCTTCCCGGTGTAGCGATATTTCTTTCAATTCTTTTGCAGTATCACCTTTAAATACCACTTCAGTCATAGGTAACATCCCTATATCTTCCTCAGTAAAGACTGAAGCAAAGAATTCATTCAGTCTCTCTGCTATAGCCTTGGCCCTCTTACTGCCCCTTTTACCCCTCTATCATCTAATGGTCCAACTGACTCTCTCACAGGTTTTTTGCTACAAATGTATTTGAAAAAGTATTTTTTATATGTTTTTGCTTCCACAGCAAGTTAATTCTTAAAGTCTCTCTTTGTCTGCCTTATCAATGCCTTGCATTTAACTTGCCAGTGCTTGTGCTGTTTCCAGTTTTCATCATTTGGCTCTTTTTCCCATTTCCTGAAAGATGCTTTTTTTGGCAAAAACAGCATTTCTGACCTCACCTTTAAACCATGCTGGCAGTTTTTTGAACTTCCTTCCACTTTTCCTAAAGAATGGAATACAGCTGGTCTGGGCTTCCAAGATACTATTTTTAAACAACACCCAAGCTTGATGTAAGTCTTTAACCTTTGCAATTGCTCCTTTTAGTTTTTTCTTAACTATTTTCCTCATTTTATCATAATCTCCCTTTTGAAATTAAAAGGTAGTACCGTGGATTTCCTTACCATCCCTCCTCCACTAATTAAATCAAACACGATCATGCTATGATCACTATTGCCAAGTGGCCCCAACACTGAATTCATATGTACCAAGACAGCAGACTCCTTCCCAGTGCTATCTAAGACCTTGTCTAGGTGGCGCATGAGGTCTGCTACCTTCGCACCAGGCAGGCATGTTACCAGGTGATCCTCACGTCCACCAGCCACCCAGTTATCTACATGCCTAATGATTGAATCACCAACTATAACGACTGTCCTAACCCTTCCCTCATGGGCATATTGCCCTAGAGAAATTTCCTTGGTGTGAGAGGGTTTTATACCACCTGGAGGACAGGTCCTAGCTATAGGATCACTTCCTGCCACACCAGGGTGATGCTCTCCGTCACGTGACCTCTCTCCTCCATGGCAACAGGGATGCTGCCAGACTGGAGTTTGGACTTCAGGACTATATCCCTGTAGGTCTTGTCTATGTACCTCTCTGTCTTCCTTATGTCTGCTACTCTTGCCTCCAGAGACTCAGACTCATTCCCTGAAAGCAAAGAGCTCCTTGCACCTTGTGCACACGTAAGACCCCTCACCAACTGGGAAAAAATCATACATGTGACACTCAATACAAAAGACTGGAAAGCCCCCATCTCGCTGCTGGAATGTTGTCTGCATCTTTATTTTAAGGTTGTGTTTAGATATTTAAGTTATTTACTTACTAAGGGTTGCTGTGAATACTTATACTATTTATTTATTTATTTATTTATGTATTTATTTATTTTACTTCTCTTATATACCGTGCTATTACAAATACTAATAAAACTATACCTAATACGTTTAATGTACTTTGTTCACCTGAAGTTTAATTAATCGCAGGTCCTTAATGTATGCTGATGAGAATAAACAGCTGCACCTGAGAGTGAATATGGCACTTCCTTTACTTTAAGAGGTTTAAGCACCTATAAAGCTATGATTATCCCAGGGGTGGGTGGGTGTCGAGGATGGAGGGAAAGAAGACTTATTAAAATCTGGCTGCTACACAGTACCCTGTCCTGTGCTTCTAAGGTAATCTGTGACCAATCTCCAGGGCATATCCCCTTGCTTGGATAGAGGGAGTCTTGGGTTCTAAATTTAACTAGAAAGCTCTCTGCTGTGTTTTAAATTTAAACTGAAAACTCTTTGCTGCTACTAGGTCCTGACTGATTTAACAAATACACTGGGTTCACAGATTAATCAGCTTTAATCTACAGAATTACTTTTTTCCCAAGATTTAGAAAAATTCCCAGAAGTAAAGACTTACAATTGCAGATCACTTTTCTTCTGTCATTCAGTGACAGATATGCTACCCATTAAGTATAGTGTTGTTTTCTTATCAAGCAAAGCCTACCTTTCCTTTTCATAAACCATATGATCTACTTCTGGCCTTCTTTCAAAGCCTCATAGATCACGATAGTAGTGATCACCTCCACATAGCACAAGATGGGTAGGGCCACTGGAAAATGGAGTCTTGACTTTCATACAAAAAGGCTCCAGCTTTGTCATACCTATGCAGTAGCACTCTATAAAGGGCATGCCCATCAAGGTATCCCCTCACACAGAGGCCCCGTTTTCATATTTGCCATCTCTGCCAGAACTTGGATTATTGCATACTACATCCATCACCACCATTGAGAAAGTGTCGTATGAGATAGAAAGCCCTGCTCACCTTCTCTTTTCTCAGCTTTGTACCAAGATTCTGCATGTTACTAGACATCTCATTAACCAGACCACATAGAAACAGAGGTATGAGCGCTGACAGAAGCTGCTGATCATTGGCACAAAGAAACAGAGGAAGTCTTTCAGCTGTGCTGTGTGCAAATAGACATGGTTCCTTGTAGAAGGTAATTTTATAACATGGTGTCATGGATAGGCACCGATAAAAGCTCCTGCATAGGTGATATTTTATAAAGACAACTAGGTGCCTCCTTGTCTTTATAAAATACTAGCAGATGTGGATGAGGATACACCTTGAATATAGGAGCAATCACACTTATACAGTACCTGCTCAAGAGCTGGTGAAATGTTCACAGTGTACTTTTCTGCACATATACGCTTATCTTAAGGACTGGAATAGTAGCCTAATGGTTGGAGCACTAGGCCAAGAACTAGGGAAGACAAGTTTGAACCACCACTGCTTCTTATGACCTTGGGCAAGTCACTTAACCCTCTTGTGCCTTAAGTAGAAACTTCAATTGTAAGCCTTTTGGGAACAGTGGAACACCTACTGTAACAGAATGTAATTTACCTGAAACATCTGAGAAACGTATGAACTAAATCAAATTATTTTATAATTTACATGTGTGCATGCAAGCTCCACCCAGATTGTATCCCCAGCTTTGCCTGCTGGCAAAGTACATTCCATTGTACATACTTTTACACCAGATGGTATTTTATAAGTTGGGCATGACTTTATAACATTATCTCTTAAATGGTTGTAATTCACTGTCCTTGCACAGGCTCAATATACTATAAAACTAGAGGCATTGTATGTTAATGTTCATTGTCTAACTAACAGAAAACTATGGCCACACTACTGGAAAGTGCTTCATGACCTCCACATTAGCAATAATCTATCTTCCTGTCTTCCTATACAGTTGTGGTCAACATTATTGCCATCCTTGCAGTTCAACCCCTTAATGTCCAATATCTCCAAAAAATAGCAGCCAGTGAACTGGTTTTGGACTATATATACTTACATATAATTGACACATAAAATAATCAAATAAATCAAAACCAATTAAAAAAGGGAATGGTAGGAAATAGTATAAAAACTGGGACATTGCCAGGATGTGATTATTGGCACACATAAACAATTCAAATCAGTTTCAACAGAAGAATCGCATTCCCATTGCAGTAAAATTAAACGCACCTGTGATCAATTGTCAGTATTCACATGACTTGTATCAAACAATGAAAGATGGCTCTAATCTTTAAAATGGCCGCATTGACTTCCTGTTCCATTTTCACAGTGATGAAGACAAGAGCACTGTCTGAAACCATCAGAAAAGCCATTATTACCAAACATCAAGCTTCAAAGGGGTACAAGACCATCTCCAAAAACCTTGGGATTCCTGTGTCTACAGTTTACTATGTTAAGAGGTTTTCTGCTTATGGAACTGTCAAGAACCTCCCAGAATGTGCTGAGAAGAGGAAAATTAATCCAAGAAGTCTTCAAAGGCTAATGCAAACCACTGGAAAAATTTCATGTACAACATCCAAAGAACTTAAGACTGACCTGGAGCAATCTGGAGTGATGATTTCAACACGCACCATACACCACGCACTAAACAAAGAAGGACTTCATGGGTGAAGTGCATAAAAAGGCACGCCTGATCTTATCCCGAAACCACAATTCTTCTGGAAAAGATTCTGTGGACAGATGAAACCAAACTTGAGCTCTGGCAATGCAGAGCTCTGGCAAACTTGAGCTCTGGCAATCCAGAAAAGAAATGAAGCTTATAAGGAAAAAAAAACACCCTTCCTACAATTAAATATAGTGGAGGTTCCATAATGTGGGGCTGTTTTGCTGCCTCAGGAACTGGAGGCCTTGAACATATTAAAGGAATCATGAAGTCAGAGGACTACCAACATATTTTGTAGCAAAATGTGCTGCCTAGTGTTGGAAAGCTAGGTCTCTGACGAAGATCATGGATCCTCCAACACAACAATGACCCAAAACATACATCCAAAAGTACAATAGAATAGTTTAAAAAGAAAAAATGGACTGTTTTAAACTGGCCTGCAATGAGACCTGATCTTATTCCATTCAAGAACCTTTGGAAAGAGCTGAAATCTGCCATTGGTAAAAGGATTCCTGAAAACATTCATGAGCTGGAACAAATCACAGTTAAAGAATGGGAGAAACTACCAGCAGACAGATGTACGATATTTATAGATGGCTTTAAGAAACGTTTGGAGGCTGTCATCACTGCCAAGGGTTGTGCAACCAAATATTAGTGAAAGGTGCCATTAATCTAATCCAGGTAATATTTTGTTTTTTTCTCACAAATTATTACGTCTAAGTTGTATAGACATTATTTTAGTTGTATACCTTTGAACATACTATTAAAATATTATGATGACATACATTTGGAATATTTCCAATTATTTTTCAAGATATTGTACACAACATAGTTAAAATGCAAGAGTGCCATTAATGTTGACAACTACTGTAGCTGATCTTCCTGGAATAACAAGGACAACCCCTAGTGGGGCCCCCAACAAATTTATGAGGGAACTGAATGCCCCAAGGGAGAAGGCCTAGAGTCCCTGAAAATGTGACAGCAGAGGCCTGCCATCTCAACTCTAGAAACCTAGAATGCCTTAGCAGGAATAAAAATAATAAATTACTGTATTGTCCATAGGCTTACTCTCCTGTGTCATCTTTAATAGGTTCAGTGGTATATGAACATGATTTTTGGGTGCAAACATGTATATAGTATAAGTACAAATAGTATACGTTTCTGAGAGAGGATGTTAGATGAAAGATGAATGAATGGAAGGGGTATGTGTGGTTAGTGAATGAGTAAGGATGATTGTATATTAGGTAAAGTCTGCCAAAGAGCTTTTTAGAAGACACTTCAAAAGCAACTAGAAGCCTGCCAAAATGGTATTTTTGAAAGCTCTATCTTGGCACTTTGTTATATTCTGTATGAATGGGATATATAAAACTAAAAGAACAGATGGCACTACAGGATGGTTTCCATGATTTTCTATGGGAGGAAAAGAAAGAAATTTCACAAATTTCTGCCCATAAAAAATAATGAGAGTCATGCAATAAAAAAAAGCAGCTCAAACTGTCAACTATCTGAATAAATATATTTAGGGAAGAGACCTTTAGGAGGTGGGCTAATTATGGACAGAATAAAGTGGAGTATTGGATGGTGTTTCCACTTCCTGTGTTCCCCAACCATCTTTTCTTCAAGTTGTGGCACCAGGCCCCGATCCCCCAGCCATATCTTCTGCTCAGAATCTAGGGAGTATGTCGACTAAAGGGCATTAGCTGCTACCATGGGGCTACTGCAGGATTAATGCTCTGTGGTACAAGCTATGAAAAAATCAGATATTGCAGGCAATTTTCCATGATATCTGATTTTTACACGGTAGATTAAGAGCGGGATTAGGGCAGATTGGGATGAGGAGTGGGGGTGGCCATGGCTGGCAGCCACCATGCGAAAAAGATTTTGTATGGCGGCTGCCAAAATCAGGCCTGATCATGGAGGCAGATAACACCACCTCAAGAGGTGGCGTCATCTGCCGGGAGGTTTGTTAACACGGGCAATGCCATTCAGCCGATGGGGCATCTAAGTGTTGTGATCTGACCTTGTCCCCTCCACAATACTGTTGGTGCCATGGTGCTGCAATTCACAACACAACAATAGAAAAAATAAAAGTGTGGGCCCCGAAGCACCAGTCTCCACCTGCACAGCTGCTGATCCCCAAAGGGAGTTGCCCAGGGGGGGGGGGGGATCGGTGCACCCCCAAAGGTAAAAGTGTTCCAGCTAGCCAGTTGGGCTAGGCCTCCTTTCTTCTGCCCTCTCCCCAATGCATATTTGCAAAGTGGGGGGCCCTCCCCCTCCCATCTTCCGTAAAAAAAAAACAACATTCTGGCTAGCCAGAAGGAAAAGAGGGACCCTGCAGCCCCCTGACCGCCCCCCAGAACATACACTACCTTTAGATCCATGAGGGTCTAGTGGAAGAACAGGGCAGGAGTGATCCTGCGGTCTTGCGGCCAAAACAAACTGGCCACATCACAAAGTGCTGTCCTCTAGCTTCTCACTAGGGGGCAGCAACGTGATATCATGGCCATCTTTGTTAGAGCCTATGAGAAGGTCTGTAAAAGAGCCCAATGAAGGAATAGCCTACTGGTTAGAGCATTGGCTTGGGAGCTACAACAGCAAGGTTCAATTCCTTCTAGCACTCCTTGTGGCCCTAGGCAAGTCACTTAATCTTCCATTGCCTCAGAAAATTCCAAGCTATCAACATCCCTGTTTAATGTACATTATCAAGTTTAAGTTACAATGTAAACTGCTTTGACTGAAATGATAAAGCAGTATAAAGCAACTGTTAAATAAATACAGGTATGTGCAGGGGGCCCTTTTGCTATCTGGAATTTCTTTTTTATACTGGCAGGTGGTAGGGGAAGGAAGAGGTGCCATGGATCCCCCACCCTTGCAATTGAGTATCGGGGAGGGAGGGAAGGCTTCCTGGTACATTTTTAGCTGTGGAGGTGCACTGATCCCCTCTGGACAGCTCCCAATCTCCATGAGAATGCCACCTGCAGATACCATGGAGATTAACTGCTTACCACACGGTTTTGGTCAAAACTAACACAGTTTAGTAAACATACCCCTGGGTGATGTGTGTGAAGGGTTCTGGCGATTTCCTTACCCTTCAAGGGATATGTGAGAACAGGGAGAAGTCCTGCTATAGGGCCCTACTATGTGGACTTTCTCTCTTCTCAGTCACTTCAATCAGTCACCCAAAGAAAACACAGTCCAATCAGTTCTTGAGTTTACTGTCTTTAATGGATGAACAAAGGCATCATTTGATAGGAATTTAGAACATGTTGGAAATTTTCTAGCATCCTCCTCCAAAAATGTATTTTCTTCTCTCTTCTAGCTGTCTCAGGGTGCGCTCCTGTTTAGACAGACTGATCTCCTTCAGAGCACATAGTTTCTCCTCTCTCTTCAGGGACTTGTAAACCAATCTTCAAAAAACACTCGGCAGCTTCCTTCATTTCTTTTTTTTTTAACTTTTATTTTCATTTTGCAACAAACAAAAGTAACAACACACCAAAAGAAACAAATACACACATACGATAAAGAAAGCAACCCCAATTACCCCCCACCCCAATGCTTCTTCTCTAAGCTGATAGGAATCATCATATAAGCGCTTACATATAACAATTATTGTACATCAAACAATCAGAAGTAGAGTCTATGATACCGGATGAGCACGTGACAGAGATTAATACAGAATCAAACAGTCAACTGAGAGCATTGAATAGTTTGAACATAATCGTGGAGCGTCTTCTAGGAAGACCAATAATGAGTGGTTTGAACGGAAGAGGCTAACATATAAGGTATTTGCACATATTTGCAATGAAAACAAATATGATTACCGTTCATTAGAGCTCAAAAAAAAAAAAGAGCTGTTTTCCCAATATTTCATGAGTGAGGAACCAGGAAATAGCAAGGCCCAGCATAAAGGCTAAAAGGAAGTAAGCCAATTTAGGAAGAGAGGGGATCCCCGCAGGTGAGCGGAGCCCCACAATCTCCCCAAAGAGGAGTTCCGGAAAATATAAAACAGAATGAAGACGACCCCAGACCAAACTCCAGTAATACTGTGGTGCGGGACAATCATACTTAACAGGAATTTAATAGACCAAAGGCAAATGGCATGTCCAGCATCAAGTGCTCTGGATGGCTTTCCAATTAGCTGACCTATCGGGAGTATATGTCCACTTGGAAAAGCAGTACTGAGGAAAGAAGAAAAAAAATCAGATCTAGTTTATGAGTGATGGGAGGGCTGAGAAAAGGTGAGCTCTAAGTCGGATGGGCAAAGCAGCTTCCATATATCTACTCGCACAAGATCTTTCATCAGAGCTGGCAGGGTGTAGAGACTCTTGGGTGGACCACGCGTTCTAGGCAACAATCTATCTATCAAAGGATCAAATACTTGACAAAAGTCACCCCCGGGTAACAGTAACAGGGTCATCCACATTCGGAACATAAATACAAATACACGGAATTCACAATCTCCAAACTAGAATATACACAGGCCCAACTACCCTCCCATCAAAACTAGTATCCAGTACAGTGGGTGGCAAAGATTTCTCAACCAAGATGGCTACCCCGCACCGCTTAGAAACAGCGGGAGAAAGGCAGCCATCATATAAGGTGTGGCAGTAAGTTTCAGTGATGCAACGAAGGTGAAATGGGGTTCCGGAAGAAACACTACATCAGTATGGTCATGATTAAAATAACAAGAACGGTCATTCTTTTGATTGGACCATTAATGCCTCTTCCGTTCAATGACAAGAGTATACAAAAGGCCATACAACAAAGTCAAACATTCTGAGAAAGAAACATGATGGCGCACCGAGTTGCGCAATGTCCCTCATATCAACTATGAATGACTATACACACGATCTAATAAAAATAAACCAATAAAATCATGAAGCGCCCTATATAACAGGAGAAGCACCGAAGTGCCTTAGAGAAGAAGCAAAACCCCAGAAATTACTGGCGACCTGATGTCTGCGGGGTGAAACCCCAGAGAAGGCCTAATTGAGACAGATAAGCGGTATAGCTGTGCGTGCTCCGAATCCAACCGAGGTGCACATCATGGAGGAAAAGGAGACCGAGAAAGGTAGATATTAAAGAAAGAAAGGTCCAGGCAGTCTCTATTCCAGACAATGATCACCACGTCGGGTCATTCAAAATGACGGGCAGTTCCAGCGGAGTCTATCCGAGTTGCTAACTTAGCGCATCTGGTCTGCCTCTTTGGAATCTAAAAATGTTGCTAGCAGAGCAGGATCTTCGAAGGTGCTAGTTTGGTTATGGAGAGTCACTCTGAGCTTCGCCGGATATAAGAGGCCAAAGCGAGCCTGTAACTGTTGAAGTCTAGGTCGAAAAGCAAGGAGTCCCTTCCGCCGGTCAGCTGTGGCCTTTGCCAAGTCGGGGAAGAAGGAGACCTTATGATCTTCAAACTGCAGATGTTGAATCACCCGGGCTGCTTCGAAAATTTGCTCAACTTGCTGATACCTCAGTAATCGAAAGATAATGGGCCGGGGGGTCGTCCGATTAAGTGCGATGTTGGTGGGAGCACGATATGCGCGGTCAATTTCCAGAGCTCCGTAAAAGGTAATCTTCAGCAAGGAGGGGAGAGTTTTAACCAGAAATTCTCTAAGATCTCCTGCTTCCGCACCCTCTGGTACTCCTATGAGCCTGACATTGTTGCGACGGGCTCGATTATTGCAATCCTCTAACTCTTTTTGAAGATTCTGTATCTGCCGCTCAGCCTTGTCCAAGTTCACCAAGCGCTCCGCGTGCGAATCGAGGACCCCCGCCATGTTGTCCAGCCGTAGTGAAAGACCTTCAAGCCGGTCCTGAAGCATACCGAAATCTTCTCGCATGGCTCGGAGCGCTTCTCCGTTGGACTGCACCAGTTCTTTCACACCACGTATTTCCTCCAAGATCTCCTGCTGCATTTCGGGGCTTACCCGAAGTGGAACCATCTTTAGTGGGGAAGACAACTCTGTTTTGGAGCGTTTTCCATGTGAAGAAGAGGGAGACCCAAAGTCCAAGCGCACTGGCTTGTGGGCCGCCATTCCCCCCAAGGCACCCCGGTGAGTTCGGAGTAAAATATTAAGTTTATGTAGATATTAAGTCAGGATTCTGAGTAGGCCCCTCGGGAGCTTCAGCACGAAGCGTCTACCCCGCTGGACATCAGGCTCCGCCCCCAGCTTCCTTCATTTCTATATTTAGGCTCTAGGAATGTCTTTGAGTATCTCCATGGGCCAATTTCAAGCTCCCTCACATCACTGGTTCATGGAACTAACTGGGGCACTGAGAAGAAGGAAACTCAAAAATTCTCTGTATCTTGAAGTCCAGCCCAACAACCATTGTAAGTACTACTACTACTTATCATCTATATAGCACTACAAGGCATAAAGACTGCCCCTGCTCATCAGAGCTTATAATGTAGTCAAGACAGGCAACACAACAGCTGAGGACAAGGATATATCTAGGAAAATGACAAGGAAACATATAGGAAACTAAGCGACTCAGGATGCAAAAGCAGCCTTGAAGAGCTGAGATTTCAGCCTGGATTGAAAAGGGCCAGAGATGAAGCCTGACATACAGATGAAACCTGACATAAATCCCCTTTCTGCAAGTTCAGAATTTCACTGAATGACTCCTAACCCTTACCAAGAAGTTTTTCAGAGTGAAAAAAAATCTTCTAAATACCTTGAACTTCTTCTAAACTGATACCTTTTGGCCAGAGGACCTCACTTCAAGGAGTCTGAGAACTCCTGCTTTTAGCTTCAGCCTTACATAAGAACATAAGAACATAAGATATGCCATACTGGGTCAGACCAAAGTCCATCAAGCCCAGTATCCTGTTTCCAACAGTGGCCAATCTAGGTCATATGTACCTAGCAGTTTCCCCAAGGGACGCAGGTTCCACAATGCTTGTATTGGATCAAGCATTGATATCCTGGGTCCCTTTTTAATAATGGTTCATGGACCTTTCCTCCAGGAAATTGTCCAAACCTTTTTTAAACCCAGCTACACTAACAGCCTTTACTACATCCTCCGGTAACAAATTCCAGAGTTTGATTACACGTTGAGTGAAAAAATATTTTCTCTTATTAATCTTAAATAGTTTACCCTGTAGCTTCATTGCATGTCCCCTAGTCTTTCTATATTCTGATAACATAAACAATTGATCTACATTTACCGGTTCCACTCCGTTCATTAATTTATAGACTTCTATCATATCTCCCCTCAGCCGTCTCTTTTCCAGATTAAAGAGCCCTAACATTTTTAGCCTTTCTTCATAGGGGTATCCTTCCATCCCCTTTACCATTTTGGTGGCTCTTCTCTGAACCTTTTCTAATAATGCTATATCCTTTTTAAGATACGGCAACCAGAATTGCACACAATATTCAAGGTGCGGTCACACCATGGAACGATACAGAGGCATTATAATATTCTTTGTTTTATTTTCCATTCCTTTCCTTATGATACTTAGCATTCTATTTTCTCTCTTGGCCACCACTGCACACTGGGTTTTAACATGTTATCCACAATGACGCCTAAATCTTTTTTTCTGGGTGGTGGATCCTAATGTGGAACCTTGCATCATGTAAACATAGTTTGGGTTGTTCTTCCCGAGGTGCATAACTTTGCACTTGTCCACATTAAATTTCATCTGCCATGTTGATGCCCAGTCTTCCGATTTATCAAGATCCTCTTGCAATTTTCCACAATCCTCATGGGTTTTAACAACTTTAAATAGTTTTGTGTCATCTGCAAATTTGATAACCTCACTCGTTATTCCCTTTTCCGCGTCATTTATGAATATGTTAAAAAGCAGCGGACCCAGCACAGATCCCTGGAGTACACCACTATTCACCTTTCTCCATTGGGAAAATTTGCCATTTAGCCCTACACTCTGCTTTCTATCTTTTAACCAGTTCCTGATCCACAATAGTACACTGCCTCCTATCCCATGACTCTTTAGTTTTGCCAAAAGTCTCTGATGAGGGACCTTGTCAAAGGCTTTCTGAAAGTCCAAATACACTATATTAACCGACTCACCTTTGTCTACCTGTTTATTCACACCTTCAAAAAAACATAGGTTTGGTAAAAAAAGATCTTCCTTGTCTAAAGCATGTTGGCTGTCTCCCTTTAAGCCATGCCTATCTACATGTTCAGCGATTTTGTTCTTTATGATGGTTTGTACCATTTTTCCCGGTACTGACATCAGGCTCACCGGTCTCTAGTTTCCCAGATCACCCCTGGAACCCTTTTTAAAAATTGACGTTACATTAGCCATCCTCCAATCTTCAGGTATTAGTAATGATTTTAATGATAGTTCACAGATAGTAGGTCTGCAATCTCATATTTCAGTTCTTTCAACACCCTTGGATGTATATCATCCGGTCCAGGTGATTTGCTACCCTTCTGTTTATCAAATAGTTGTATTACATCTTCCCGATGTATGGATATTTCCTTCAATTCTTCTGCACCTTTAAATACCACTTCAGTCATGGGTAACATCCCTACATCTTCCTCAGTAAAGACCGAAGCAAAGAATTCATTCAGTCTCTCCGCTATTGCCTTTTCGCCTCTTAGTGCCCCTTTAACCCCTCTATCCTCTGCTGGACCAACTGACTCTTTCACAGGTTTTTTTGCTACGAATGTACTTGAAAAAGTCTTTATTACGCGTTTTTGCTTCTGCAGCAAGCTTCTTCTCAAATTCTCCCTTTGCCTGCCTTATAAATGCCTTGCATTTAACTTGCCAGTGCTTATACTGTTTCCAGTTTTTGTCGTTTGGCTCTTTTTTCCATTTCCTGAAAGATGCTTTTTTGGCAACAACAGCCTCTCTGACCTCACCTTTAAATCATGCTGGCAGTTTTTTGGACTTCCTTCCACTTTTCTTAAAGTGTGGAATACAGCTGGTCTGGGCTTCCAAGATAGCAGTTTTCAACAAAACCCAAGCTTGATGTAAGTCTTTAATCTTTGCAACTGCTCCTTTTAGTTTTTTCTTAACTATTTTCCTTATTTTATCATAGTCTCCCTTTCGAAAGTTAAACAGTAGTACTGTGGATTTCCTTACCATCCCTCCTCCACTAATTAATCAAACGCGATCATGCTATGATCACTATTGCCAAGTGGCCCCAACATCCTTATCTCTTGCATCAGATATGGAGTTCCACTAAGGACTAGGTCCAATATGGCTTCCGCTCTGGTTGGTTCATGAACCAGCTGCTCCAAGAAGCAGTCATTTATTTCATCTAGGAACTTTATCTCCCTAGCATGTCCTGCCGTGACACTGACCCAGTCAATACCGGGGTAATTGAAATCACCCATTATTATTACTGTGCTGTAACGTTTGTTAGCTTCCTTGATTTCTTTGAACATTTCATCATCCATTTGTTCATTCTGGCCAGGCGGTTGATAGTACACCCCCACTGCCATTGCCTTCCCCTTTTTACATGGAATTTCAATCCATAGAGATTCTACAGCAAATTGTGTTTCCTGCAAAACTTTAATCCTTTCTGACTCAATGCCCTCCCTAACATAGAGCGCAACCCCTCCACCAATTTGATCAGCTCTATCATTACGATATAGTTAGCACCCAGGTATCACAATGCCCACTGGTTGTCCTCCTTCCACCATGTCTCTGAGGTTCCAATTATATCTAACCTCTCATTTGGTGCTATATATTTCTAGTCCTATAGGCACTGCTTGTGGCATTGGGCAAGCCACTTAACCCTCCATTGTCTCAGGTACACATAGATTGTGAGCCCTTTGGGGACAAGGGAATATATCCAGTACCTGTTTCAAGTAATTACATAATGTAAACCGCTTTGATTGAAGGATAAGTCGGTATAGAAAACTGGTTAAATAAATAAATAAATATATCCTAACTCTCCCATCTTATTTTTTAGACTTCTAGCATTTGCATAGAAGCATTTTAGAGACTGTATTTTATTCATATTAATTTGGCTATTGGTAGGCATGGGTAATTTGGAATCTTTAAGCTTTGTCTGCTCTATACTCAAGGGCATTTGGGATACTTTACTCTTTTTTGGAACCTCTCTGCTTTTGGTAGTTTCCTTCAAGGCTACATTCTTACGAACCATGCGCTCTTGTGCAACTGTCGGCTTTCCCCTATTATCTAGTTTAAAAGCTGCTTTATCTCCTTTTTAAAGGTTAATGCCAGCAGCCTGGTTCCATCCCGGTTAAGGTGAAGCTCATCCCTTTGGAAGAGCCCCTCCTTTCCCCAAAGTGTTCCCTATTTCCTAACAAATCCAAAACCTTCTTCCTTGCACCATCGTGTCATCCACATATTGAGACTCCGGAGTTCTGCCTGCCTTTTGGGTCCTGCGCGTGGAACGGGAAGCATTTCGGAGAACGCTACCCTGGAAGTTCTGGATTTCAACTTCCTACCTAAAAGCCTAAATTTAGCCTCCAGAACCTCCCTGCCACATTTTCCTATGTCATTGGTACCGACATGTACCAAGACAGCAGACTCCTCCCCAGCACTGTCTAAGACCTTATTTAGGTGGCGCGTGAGGTCCGCTACCTTCGCACCAGGCAGGCATGTTACCAGGTGATCCTCATGTCCACCAGCCACCCAGCTATCTACATACCTAATGATCGAGTCACCAACTATAACGGCTGTCCTAACCTTCCCTCATGGGCACATGGCCCTGGAGAAACTTCCTAGGTGCGAGCAGGGGCGGCCCAAGGGGGGTGCGAGGCCATGTGCGGAGACTCGGTGCGGGGCCTCATTTGCATAAGTGGCCTTATTTGCATAAATATTTGCATAATGTTACCATACACTAACTTTTAGTAAACATGTCTCTTAATGAGTGTATGGATAAAGAAAGACTAAAATATTTCTACATTACTATAATCCAGTGCCAACTGCCAGGCACATTAGGAACTACTACAAATGCTGCCCATTTAGAACCCATAGCAAACCCGCCGTATCCTGACAGCATTACCAGGACTCACAAAGCACCATACCCTACCTATCAAAAGGCAACACTGCAAATATTAAACCAATACATTTCAGAGAATACTGGGGAAAGAGAACAAGTGGCAATGTCAAATAGGAATTACATAAACAGAATACCTCAGCTCAGTTACACATGCAGAACATAGACCATCACCAAACAAGGAATCACAATTTAGAAACAGGAAAGCAATAATTAAACTGGGAACCCCAAAAGTCAAACTTGGAATGTACAACAACACTGTAGAAATAAAACTATAAATTAATTTCCTCTTGTACCAAACAAAGCGCAGACGTTAATGATGCACATTTCCCAAAGCTTTCATATTCCAGTTAATAAATTCAAAATAAAGAGATATCTTTCTACCTTTTGTGCATTTTTTTTCCAGTTGCAATTGCTCCAGCCACTTTCTTCTGGTTTCTTCATGTTTTCTGCTAACTCTCCATCGTCTGCTGTCCATTTGTCCTTTCTTCTCTCTTCTAGTTTTTTTCCCATTCTCTCTCTCTACCTCTGCTTTAACATACTAATCTTTCTCCTTTTGCTCTTTCCTCATTCCTATTTCATCCACTCAAATTTTACCCCTCCATCCTCAATCCCCACTTACTCTCCCAATACCAGGCCAATTGTAGATTTTTCATCCCTCCCACACAAAATATTTTTCCTCTCTCCATTTTACTCTCCCAGCCCCATCCCATTTTAATCCTTCCCCAACATCAGCTCCCTTCAAGCTTCAGCCTCACCCAGCATCCATTCCCTTCTAGTCCCTGCATCAGCCCATTTCCAGTCCTAGCCCCCCATCAGCCCATATCCAGTCCTAGCTCCCCCATCCATTTCCAGTCCGAGTCCCTTCATCAGCTCATTTCCAATCCTAGCCCCCCATCAGCCCATTTCTAGTCATTTCCTAGCACCATCATCAGCCCATGTCAAATCCTAGCTCCCCTCCACTCAGCCCAATTCCAGTCCAAGCCCCCCCATGAGCCTACTTCCAGTTCTAGCCCCTCCATGAGTCCATTTCAATCCAAGCCCCCACCACAGCCCATTTCCAATCTTTGCTCCCCCCAACAGCCCATTTCCAGTCTTATCCTAGCTGCTCCATCAGCCCATTTCCAGTCCTAGCTCCCTTCCCTCACAGCCCATTTCCATTCCAAGCCCCCTCCCCATCAGCTATTTGCAGTTCAAGCCTCCCCTTCCACTCAGCCCATTTCCAGTCCTAGCAACCCCCCAACCCATTACCAGTTCTAGCCCCCCATCAACCCACTTCCAGTCCTAACCCCCCATCAGCCCACTTCCAGTCCTAACCCCATCAGCCCATTTCCAGTCAGCCCCCCATAGCCCACTGCCAGTCCTAACCCCCCTCCCCATCAGCCCACAGCCCATTACCAGTCCTAACCCCATCAGCCCACCTCAAGTCCTAACCCCTCCCCATCAGCCCATTTCCTGTCCTAGCCCCCCATAGCCCATTATCAGTCCTAACCCCCCATAGCCCATTACCAATCCTAACCCCCCCATAGCTCATTACCAGTCCTAACCTCCCATCACCCCATTTCCAGACAGCCCCATCAGCCCACAGCCCATTACCAGTCTTAACCCCCCCATAGCCCATTACCACTCCTAACCCCCCAACAGCCCACAGCCCATTACCAGTCCTAACCCCATCAGCCCACCTCAAGTCCTAACCCCTCCCCCTCAGCCCAGTTCCTGTCCTAGCCCCCCCCTCGCCCATTACCAGTCCTAACCCCCCATAGCCCATTACCAATCCTAACCCCCCCATAGCCCATTACCAGTCCTAACCCCCCATAGCCCATTACCAGTCCTGACCCCCCAAACAACCCACCTCAAGTCCTAACCCCTCCCCATCAGCCCATTTCCTGTCCTAGCCCCCCCATAGCCCATTCCCTGTCCTAGCTCCCCCCTAGCCCATTACCAGTCTTAACCCCCCATAGCCCATTACCAGTCCTAACCCCCCCAACAGCCCACCTCAAGTCCTAACCCCTCCCCATCAGCCCATTTCCTGTCCTAACCCCCATCAACCCACAGCCCACCTCAAGTCACGTCTTAACCCCCTCCATAGCCCAGGCCATTACCAGTCCTAACCCCCCCACATCGGCTCAGGAAAATTTAAAAAAAAAAAAAAAGCTGGCTGCTGCTGCTGCCGCCGCGGCAGCGGCAGAATGGAGTGTCCCACGGGGCCCCCTCTGCCCGCTGAGCCCCTCTGCAAGGGCTTTCAGATTCGCGAAGGGAGAGTGTCTCCCTCGCGTCTCTGTTAAGCCCGCAGGGGTTAATGGGAAATTTCCCATCTGCCCCTTTAGACGCGAGGGGCTGATGGGAAATTTCCCATTAGCCCCTGCGGGCTTAACAGAGACGTGAGGGAGTCACTCTCCCTTCGCGAATCTGAAAGCCCTTGCAGAGGGGCTCAGCGGGCAGAGGGGGCCCTGCGGGACACTCCATTCTGCCGCTGCCACGGCGGCAGCGGCAGCAGCCTGCTTTTTTTTTTTTAATTGAATTTTTAAAAAAGCAAAATGTTCTTTGCGCGGGGCCCCCTGAAACGTGGGGCCCTGTGCAAAAAACATTCTTGCTCAATGGATGGGCCGGCCCTGGGTGCGAGAGGGTTTTACATCACCTGGAGGACAGGTCCTAGTTACAGGATCACTTCCTGCTACACCAAGGTGATGCTTTCCTGTCACACGACCTCTCTCATCCATGGCAACAGGGATGCTGCCAGACTGGATGTGAGACTTCAGGACTATATCCCTGTAGGTCTTGTCTATGTACCTCTCTGTCTTTCTTATGTCTTCCAAGTCTGCTACTCTAGAGAATGGACTCGTTCCCTGAGAGCAAAGAGCCCCTTGTACCTAGTGCACACGTAAGACCTCTCAGCAACTGGGAGAAAATCATACATGTGACATTCAATGCAAAAGACTGGAAAGCCCCATCTCGCTGCTGGTCTGCTGTCTGCATCTTAGTTTTAAGCTTGTGTTTAGATCTTTAAGTTCTTTACTTACTAAGGGTTGACTGTGGATACTTATACTAATAAAAGTGTACCTAATACGTTTAATATACCTTGTTCACCTGAAGCTTAATTAATCACAGGTCTTTAATGTATGACTGATTTGGATAAAGAGCTGCACCTGAGAGCAGCTCCTTTCCTTTAAGATGTGTAAGTACCTATAAAGCTACGATTATCCCAGGTGTGGGTGGGTGTTGCGGAGGGAGAGAGGATAATAAGACTTATTAAAAGAGGGCTGCTACACAGTACCCTGCCCTTTGCTTCTAAGGTAAGCTGTGATCAACTTCCTGGGTGATTAACAGTCCTTGCTTGGATAGAAGGAGTCTTTCAAATTTTTGAACTGCCACCTGGCTTTAACACCTATTTAAAAGGTTTCACAGGTCTCTTGCCCCCTAGGTAGAAGGCATCTTTGCAAAGGTCTCTAGAAAACTTTATTTGTTGCTCAAAGAATACTGACCCTGTTTTGCCTTTTATACCAAGTTATATTCTGATTTGAAGCTCTCTGCTGGGTTCTAAATCTAACCAGAAAGCTCTCTTCTGTGCTTTAATTTTAAACTTAAACTGCTGCTACTAGGCCCTGACTGATTTAGCAAATACACTGGGTTCACAGATTAATCAGCTTTAATCCAAAGAATTCCCTTCAGAAAAATTCCCAAAAGTATATACTCACAATTGCAGATCTCTCTCCAGAAGTAGCAGTCCCCTTTTATAGTCCTTCAAGCCTTCTCATGGAAAAGGAAGAAGGGCTTCATTCCTCTCTTTTTCCTTGATCCTTAAACCAGGTTGGATCTTAGAACCCAGTTCCCATCAAGTCAGGAATGCGTCCTCTGACCTCTGCAATACTGGCAAAAAAGAAGGACAGAAAAGAAAAAAATACCTTCCAGATGCAGTGTTACTGTATATGTTCAAAATGGCATTGCAATAGATCTCTGTATCTCCTCCCAGCTCCCTTATAGGGAATATGTTTTGAATGCACATTCCATACTTAGATACCCTCGGCTCCAATTATTTGAGCGGCACTACAATCTTAACAAGTTATTAGTTGGAAACTACAAATGCGAACACACCATTTACTGCATGACCTCTTCAAGGTCACAGCAAAGTACAAGTATAAAGCGTAAATTATTGTTCACCAGCACTGAGTATGAAATTCATATGCACAGGCATGGAAAACATATGGATACTTAAAAAAAGCTGACAATTGGTCTCACTAGAGGTGGTCACTGGGGTCCAAGGACCAGCAGAAAGCAGACCAACCTGCAGTGTCCAGAGAGCAAGAAAAAGCAGGACTCACAACACACCATGAATGGATGCAAAATGATTTTATTTTGGTATCCAACGAGGTCAAACCCTACACGTGTTTTGGTGTGAAGCCAGCCTCAGAGGCTTGAGACATTCTATGAATGAGAAACAATAAAATAATAAATTTATGCATAAATCAGTTAAAGAATGACATCTGTTTGTGCTTATAAAGCACAACAAAAAGACAGTTTGTGCTCTGTTCGTAGTGTGTATCGTCTTTAATAAAAGGGTCAGGGAGAGTAAGCAGAAGCAGTCACTCTTCAGGCTTTACCTCTCTGTATGCATGGGGTTTCCCTGTTTGCTTCCTGCCTGCTGATATTTGAAACCATTTAATAGCAGCACCATTAGGTGTGCCCACATCTGGCAGGTCCATGCCTGAGGGCCTCACCAGAGGGTCTTAGGATGGCCCTTAGGCGCAGCTATGTTTAGGCCACAGTGTTCTTCATTGGAAGCTTTTCAGTTGTCCTGATTGTTCTACTCTGAATGACTGCTGTTATATTTCTTGTGGTTGCTATCTATTCTTGTCTGCTGTTATTATGTATTTTGTTGTTTGCTGTTGATTCCCTGTCATGGAGGGCTCCTTCCTTTGTGTCTGTGTGTACTTTTATATTTATTGATTTCATAGTTTTAATACCAAGGATCACTGAGTATTTTCAATTGGCTTGTTATCTTGTATAGAGGGATATTTTCATTATGGTGCAGTATCTTGTACCTGTTTTGTTATAGTTGATGACACTGTTTATCATATTGCACATTGCTACTGATTGCCTTAGTGGAGGAGCAGCCTAATGGTTACAGCAACTGTCTAATATCCAGGCAATCAAGGGTTCAATTCCCACTTGCACTCTTGGTGAATCGCTTTACCCTCCATTGTCTCAAAAGAAAAGACCTGATAACCCACCTCCAGTGATATGTTGTCAAGAAAACCCAGAGGCAGCTGGGTCAGCACTGACTTGATGACACTAAAAAAAAAATTGAATGCTGGCTGCATTTTTTTTAAAGCTGGTGACCGCTTGCTTTGAAACTAGTGGAATCTGTGACTACCACTTGTTTATCCAAAAGTATTTTATGGTGCTTATTATCCCTCCTGTCACTATGGTCTCACCACTTACATTAACTTCTCTTGTCCTCCTTTTCTCTCCTCCACAGATATTCACCCTAACCCTGGCCTCCCTAGACTTGCTCATCACCTTCCTACCTCTCTGTCCCATCCTAATCTCATCTCTAGTCCTCTCCTTCCCCCTTCCTCTCTCCCTTTTTCCTGCAGTTTGTGGAATCCACATTCAATCGCTAATACACTTTCCTTTGCTCTTGACCTGTTTAATTAAAATCATTTTAATCTTTTTGCATTCATGGAAACTTGGCTCTGTCCTGATGACACCGTTTCTACTGATGCCCTCTGTCATGGCGGGTTCCATTTTTCCCATACTCCCCGTGCCTCTGGCCATAGCGGTGGTGTTGGATTTTTGCTTTCGCCATCTTGTCAGTTTTAATCACTTCCTCAATCTCATTTCATAGCTTCCTTTGAAGTCCATTCTATCCACCTTTTTTATCCCCTACCTCTCTGTGTGGCTGTCATTTACAGACCTCCTGATTTATCCATTCCCTCCTTTCTAATTGACTTTGACTCTTGGCTCTCACAATTCTTTGACTCTTCCTTTCCCTCGATTGTCCTTGGTGATGTCAGTATTCACATTGATAACCTTTCTGACCCATATACTTCTAAGTTCCTTTCCATCACCTCTTCTTTTAATCTTCAGCTCTGTTTCTCAGCACCTAACCATCAGCGTGGTCACTGTCTTGATCTGGTTCTTCCCTCTAATTATTTAGTCTCTAACTTCTGCAACTCAGTTCTGCCATTATCTAACCGCTCTTTCTTAAGTTTCTCCCTTCATCACACCCCTCCTCAATCACGCCCTGTTTCCTCTTGCCTTTTTAGGAATCTTCATACTATTGATCCTTCATCTCTCTCCTCCTTATCTCATTCTGCTACTGGGTTCTCTAACTCTGTTGATGATGCAATTGTTTCTTACAATACTGTATTCTCCACTGCTCTTGAATCCCTTGCTCCTCCTATCCCTCACTCTATCTGACACACTATACCTCAACTTTGGTTGTCCACAACTTGTCGTATTCTCCACGCCTGCACCCATTCAGCTGAGCGTATTTGGTTAAAAACTTGCCTTCTTTCCAACTTCTTTCATTTCAAATTTATGTTTAACTCATTCCAGTTTGTATTAGCCCTCACCAAGCAGAACTACTATGTTCACCTGTCTGAGTCTCTTGCTTCTAATTCCTGTCGACTTTTTTCTACACTTAACTCTCTCCTTAAAATGCCTCCCCCTCCTATTCCTTCTACTATCTCTGCTCAGACTTTTGCAGAGTTGTTTCATAACAAAATACATGAGATTTCTCTTCAATTTCCTATTTTATCTTCTTTGCTCCCTCTTCACCCTCAATATCAAATTTTTCCCTTCAACTTCATCTATCCTTTCTTCATTTCCTTTGATCTCTGATAAGGAAAGTTTCATCTTCTTTCTTCCTCCAAACTTTCTACCTGTTCTTCTGACCCCATCCTTTCCCACCTTCTTGTCTCCATTTCCCCTGTTGTCATCCCTTCCATTTCTCATATTCTGAATCTCTCTCTTTCCACTGATACTGTCCCTGCTGCCTTCAAACATGCGATGGTCACCCCTCTACTCAAAAAATCTTCCCTCAATCCTAGCTCTTCTTATAACTATCGTCCAGTCTCCCTTTTTGCCTTTGTTTCTAAGCTTCTTGAGCACACTGTCCTTCACCGTTGCCTTGACTTTCTATCCTCTCATGTTCTCCTTGAACCCCTTCAGTTCGGCTTTCATCCCCTACATTCTACTGAAACAGCTCTCCAAGGTCTCCACTGACTTTTTTATGGCCAAATCTAAAGATTTTTATTCAATCCTTATCCTTCTTGACCTTTCTGCTGCATTTGATACTGTTGAGCACCACCTTCTTCTCAATATGCTTTCTTCGCTTGGTTTTTGAGGCTCTGTTTTGTCCTGGTTCTCTTCTTATCTCTCCTACCACTCTTTTAGTGTTGTTTCTAATGGTTCTTACTCTTCCCCAATTCCACTCTCGGTTGGTGTTCTCAGGGATCCGTTTTGGATCCACTACTCTTCTCTCTCTCTTCAATCCCTTGGTTCTCTCATTTCTGCACACTGTTTTCAATACCATTTCTACATCGATGATTCTCAAATCTATCTGTCCACACCTGTTATTTCCTATGCATTGCAGGCCTGTATTTCTGTCTTTCTGATATTGCCATCTGGATGTCTCACCGCCATTTAAAACTTAAAATGAATAAAACTGACTTGCTTATTTTTCCTCCCAAACCCTCTTCTCCCTTTCCTTTGTTCTCTATCTCTGTGATAATGCCCTTTTCCTTCCTGTTATCTCAGCCCGTAATCTTGGTGTTTCTTTGATTCCTCTCTTTCCTTTTCTGCACATATACAACAGACTGCTAAAACCTGACATTTCTTTATCTATAATATTTATAAAAAAAATTCTTTCCTCTCGTTAACACTGCACAAATGCTTGTCCAATCTTTAATTACTTATCACCTTGACTACTGGCCTTCCTCTCATCTCTCTCCACTTCAATCAGTTCAAAATTCTGCTGCGCGTTTCATCTTTCGCCAGCCTCATTTTGTTCATATCACTCCTCATATCACTTCATTAGCTTCCCTTTCATTACCGTATTCAATTCAAGCTCCTCCTTTTGACTTTTAAATACATTTATTCTTCTGCTTCACTCTCAGCTGAGCAAGGACATAGCCATTTTGTGAGCTGCCCCACTATGCCTCCCCTCTGTGTATCTCCCCTCCCCAAAGTGTCTCCATCCCCCCTTTCCCCACCAAGGAGTGGATGACTTCTCTGTTAGTCAATAAAAATGAAGTTTATTTGGAAACTCTTGGCCATAGCATGGCCTATCCTATACAATAATTGGATACCAACTCAATGCAACATATATACAAACATCAATAATCCAGCCCATGAAGACTACCTCAGTGAACATTCCATGAATGGGATCACGTGAGACACAGGGACACACAGCCTGTACTGCCCTGGGGTTGGGCCATTAAAGCTCGACCCCATTCTTGTTTCACATACTTGCACACTTCAAATGCATGTCATCATACTTTCCAAACTAACATCTTATCTTTGGGGTAAGGGGAACAAAAGTAGGCCGTAAAAGCGTGCCCTGAACCCACCCTTCCGACCCTGTCCACAGCAGGGGATTGTACCCTCTGGCTCCCTGCACCAGGCACAAAAAAAAAAAAGACCAGGGAAGTTATTCCACTTCTGAGGTGGAATAACTTCCCCACACTAGTCTCCGGCCCTGGACGTAGAGGGCTGACATTAGAATCGGCCCTGTACATCCAGGGCCGGTGACCGCCCAACACCCACCCAGACTCCACCCCCGAGCTGACTCTTCTCCGTCCCCGTCTAACTTCCTCGCACAACCGCCATGGAGGTTAGACGCCAGCGAGGGAAGGCATGAATAGCGGGTATGTATAAGAACAGAATTTCTTGGCTGAGTATGTGTGGTGGACCTGTCCGGTGCAAAGTCCTACAGGGGAAACATTGCAGAAATAGAGCTCTTATGCATTGGCAATTTTATTCATTTGCTTATTTGTTCATTTTAAATATGTATATATATCACACATGCAGAGACCAGCCTGTTCATTGTGCTTTCCAATCTAACATATGTAATATCCATCTATGAAATGCACCAAACACAACAAAATATACAACATCAAAAACAATAAATAAACCAAAATTGGTAAAACCACACAGATCCAACTAAGCTTTCCAAATAGCCCCATATTGTCTTCCACATAACTTACCATCTTATTGCCCAGATACCAACATATCATTGTTCTTAAAATATTCACCCCCCCCATCCACTCCACCAATCCTGACACATTTTAATCTATACTGTAGGGAATAGCCACATTTTAATCTTCTGTGAAAATGTGTTTTAATTTAATTTAATTTAAACCTAGCTTCCTTTGGTAAACTGTTACACCAAATAGGCACCATCACCAAAAGCACCCTCGACCTCCATCACTCTCCCTGTACCTCTTTCTCTGTTGGTATTCTCAATGAAAGCTCTCAGTTTTAAACTCTGATTTTATCTGCCAGATCTCTGTTAGCATTCCTTTAACACTTAGGAGATCAAGTTTAACTTTTAAACTTAGGGCCATGATCGGAAGTCAATGTAAGATTTTCAATATTAGTGTAACTCTCTCTACGTGACCTACTCAATATCATTCTTGCAGCTGTATTTTAAGCTAGTAGTAACTTCCTCACCATTCCACCAAGCATTCCGAACGTTAATATGTTCAAATAATCCAGATGGTAAATAACCAACAGAGTTACCATCTGTAATGGTCTCAGGTCCCTCAGCTATCTGTTGAAAATAAGCCTTCCATATTTCAGCTGGGACATAAGTTTCTATTACAAAATTATAAGTAAATTCTACATCCAGGATTTTTGTCTTTATTTATTTTTATTTATTTAGCTGGACTTATATACCGCTTGTCTCCAGGTTAAAGTGGTGTACATGGAACAATGAACAATAGATTACATTAAACAGGTATTGACTTAAGTACATCGAACAATGTAGAACTTGTAATTTAACATATTTACAGGTACATAGTAGATACATATGTTGCAAAGATGGCTTATTTAACCTACTTAGATGGTACTAAGTACTAGTCTTGAATTCTTAATTACGTAGTAGAGGTGTCTGTTTCTGGGTGGTGAGGTTATAAAGAGGGGACATAGTGTTCAATAATAAGGCAAGTTTTCAGTTATTTATGGAAGGTGAGGAGGTTGGCTATGGATCTCAGAGGGGTCCATATGGATGGGGCGTAGAGTTCAAATGAGTGCGTGCAGGCTTGATTGTTGCTCTTTGTTCTGTCATGGAGGATGATTAGGGTGTTGTTTGTGAATTGTCTTTGTTCTACTGGGTTTGAATTCTTGGAGGAGTGTATGGAGGTAGAATTTATCTTGATAGTAGATGGCTTTGTGTGTGAGGAGGAGGGCCTTGAATTTGATGTGACTTTCTAAAGGGAGCCAGTGAAGCTGTTTTAGGATGGGGTGATGTAGTCATATTTCATAGCACCTTGTATAATGTGTGTCATTGTATGGAGAGCTATGCATAGTGGGAGGAGCAAGGAGCGAAGGAAACCCTGGTAGGTTTAGTTTCTATAGTCAAGATGGGGAGAATTGTGGCCTGTGGATCTATGAGGGGCATAGGCACTGGAAGGTTCTTACTTTGTAATAGATCATTTTGGTAGTTTTGTCTATTTGTAGCTTGAGAGAGAGAGCTTGGTCTAGGATGATACCCAGATACTTTATTTGTTGCACTTTTATTTGGGTGCTATTCAGAGTAAAGTGGGTTAGTGGTGTGAATTGTCATCCCTTGTTACAAATAGTGCTTCTGTTTTCTTGTAGTTGATGGTGAAGTTGTTGTCTGTGAGCCATTTAGAGATGTTGTCAAAGCATTGTAGGAGCTGTGGGTTTGTAGGTTGTTTGGTGGTGAATGGTCTGTAAAGCATGATATCATTGTAGATGTGGAAGTTGATGTAGTGGGATCTTATAATGAAGCAGAGCAGTTGCAGGTAGATGTTGAAAAATAGGGTAGATAGCGTGGATCACTGAGGGAATCCCTTGGTTTGGCAGTAGGAGGGGAGATGTGGGCTCCAGTTTTTATTTGCTGGTGTCTGTTCATCAAATATGATTTGAACCACTGTAATACTGTGCCTTGGATCCCAGTTGTTTTAAAACAATGGAGGAGGATGTTATGGGAGACTGTCACATGTAGCAGCAATGTCCACGAAGATGAGGATGTATCCATTTTGCTTGTTCTGGATCCCCTTTTTAAGAGTGTTGAAAAGGGAGACCATGAGGGTTTCTACTCCATGATGAGATCAGAAGCCATGTTGTTGGAGGTCCAGGATGATTGTGGATGTTTATGTGGTTCTGTAGCTGATTTTTATAGCTGTGAATAGTAGGCTGGCAATGGTCCGGTATGAAGCAGGGTCTAGGAGGTTGAGGTCTGGTTTCTTGAGGGGGGGGCAGATGGAGGATATTTTGGGGCAATCGGGCATCTGGCCTAGTTTCAGTGAGGATTGAGTGAGACTGGCAAGTATGGGACGCAAATCTTGTTTGGCTGCTTTGACCCCTCTAACTGGGCACGGGTTGAGGGGTGAGGTGGTCATGTTAAGAGAGGCAATGATGGATTCAAATTTCTCTTAACCAATTGTGTCAAAGGCGGACAAGGGATAGAGGGGAATGTTTGCTGGTGCATGAGAGTGAGATGGAGGATGGGCTGGGGTGAAGTTGTTTGTATTGACTAACCAGTTGTTGGTGGATGATGGTGATGTCTGGGTCAAAGGTGGTGGGTGGCTTTGTGAGATTTTTGATCAGGTTAAAGAGCTCACAGGGTAGTTTGGTATGGTAGTTTTATTTGGTGCTATCTGTTTCAGTTTGGTAGTTTCTGAGTGTTTCCATGTAGTCTTCGGTCGGAGTCTAGAGTGGATTTTTGCTATTTTAGCTCTAGCTTTTGCAGGTAGGTTTTGAGTTTCTATAGGGTGGGGGTGTACCAGGAAGTCCTGGGATGTTGGTTTTTTGCCTTTTGTAGGTTTGCTATTGATGTTGCAGCTTTGTTGATGATGTTGTTCCAGTTGGTTGGGGTCTGATGAAGCAGATTGTAGTTCGGGTAAGATGTCTTGATGAAGATGTTCTTGTTGAAGGGTTTGAATCATATCTGTGTCTGCTTGTGGGTGGTGATGGTGGGGGGCTGGTGGGTAGAGCGAATGTGATAGGTCTATGGTCAGACCAAGGCACTTGTAGAGTTTGCAGTATAGGGTGTTTCCTGCTCAAGTTGATTGAGTATTGAGGAAGACTAGGTCCAGGGTATTTCATTTATCATGAGTGGGCATCTGGATGATCTGTTGCAGTTCCATGGATTCCATGGCCTTGAGGAATGAGGTAAACAGTACAAAGACGTGAGCAGTATTTAGAACTCACAACTTTTTACTGGTCCATATGTAATACAGGGGGGGCCAAAAACAACACAGGCCGTGTTTCATAATGTACTTCTTCAGGGGTGAGGCACACCAAGAAACTATAAAAACATCAAAAAATAATTTAATAATAACTCCCCCAAAAAAACATAATAAATAACAACATAAGTAAAAATGAAAACATGAAAAAAAGGCCTTGCGTATTAAACCACAACATAGAAATGTAATAATGTATATAATACTAAATATATAAATATAAATAACAAATCATAATGGCATAATAAGAATATAAAAAACATCCAAATATCATATAAAAAACATGAACAACATATATTAAAATAATGTGCATAAGAGAAGTTCATGTAAATTATGCACAATATGAGAGTAAAAGGGAAAGATGAACAAAATCTGTTAGGTAACAAACATAATAACATATATGAAAACAATTCATAAATGCTAAAACGGAGACATGCAAAAACCAAAGTCTAATGATAATTATTTAAAAACAAATAAATAACATGATGCACTACGGAACACAAGGAGACAGGAGTGAAGGAGAGGTAATTACCTTAGGACCATAGGCTGATGTATGAAGTCGCTGAATTTCTAAAAAGTGTCCTATATACTGTAAAGCCCAATATTTTGTAATTAGGATGGAAAACAAAAAAAATGTTTTATGGATTAATCAAAATCATGGATGAGCCACGTGGAGCAGACATGACTATATAATAGGAATTATAGTGCAATGGCTGTTAAATATAATTTAATATAGATAGTGTTAAAGCTAGATAGATAAACTGCATAAAGATATATGAGTTAATCCAAATTACAACCAAAGATGAGATACGTAATGCAAACATAAATAAGCAGTATGAATTATGGAGCAACGACTGCAGTGCCTGCTAAATGTAGTGTAGGGTAGATAGTGTTGAGCCTTGATGGATAAAATTACATAAGAAAATATGAGTGTTATGTTGAAGACAGTGGATGTGCGCCACCCGCATGAACAAAAATTCTCATAAGGTTGCAGAGAATACCATCATGCACCTTAAGATAAAACAATACATAGGGTGTTTGAAATAAAACAGTGGCGATCCTGATATCGTATACGCACTACAACCGTGAAGAAGTAAATGAACAATCTTGAAGATCCAAGTCTGTCTACAAGAGAACAGCTGCAAGAAAAATAAAAACTGTGTATAAAACTAAAAAATGTAGTAGGAAGATGGATTTGTGAAAAGGAGAAGATTACAGAGAACCTACTGCATTTACAACGTTGTGACTTCTTCAGATTGGAAAAAATGCCAGCACGTGCATGTCTTTAAATCTCAATTTGAATGCGGGAAAATAACAGGGGGAGAGGCGGTCCATTTAGTAAAATAAAGTGTCATATAACAAAGAATCAAAAAGATGATAAATGAAAATAAAGAATGATAATATAATCAATCCTGAAATAAAAGTTTACTTTTTGAGAGAAGTAAAACCCTTTACGATATAGAAAACACCACGGGTGTTACATATATACATGCGCCAATGCTGCCTAGAGGAATTGCACACGCCACTATTGTTAAAAGGCATTGCGTTATAAATATGCTCCATGTCAGCTAAGGGAATGTGCTGCCCCGTGTAAAACTATTATAAAAATGCAGTTTTTTTATATCCGGACCAAAAAAATAATAAATAATTAAATGAACTGGGTAAATACATCTACATATGGAACAAAATGTAAAATGTGCCTCATATAAAAGTAAAATGAATTGTGTATTATCAACCAATGTGCCCGTCTCATAATAAGATTATGAACATAACCAACATGATTTAAAAAACTTATAAAGGGGCACATATAAAAAGACCACAGAAGAAAAATAAAAGAAAAAACAGAAGATGTAATAATGTTAAGAAGCTAAAATACCAATAAGACAAATCAAATAAATGGGCTTCTGAGAAAATCCCCTAAAGACAAATGCACGTGGCTAAAAAGTTAAAAAATAAATAAATAAATAAAATATAAAACGAATAAAACATACATGATTAAAGGAACACTGAAAAATCCCTTTCCAAGTTAAGCCCGTGTGGTGTCAATGTGTTGAGGGAAAATATATAACATTGTTCGAAACATAGGATGGTTTTGTCAATGTCACCTCCTCTCCAATTGAGTTTCACCTTCTTAATGACAAAAAAATTTAAATCTGATATTTTGTGTTCTTTGTCTATCCAATGTTGGACCAAAGGTTTGTCTACTAATTTCCTCTTTATACAACTCTTGTGCTCTACAATACGTACATGAATGCTTCGTATTGTCTTTCCAACATATAATAGATTACAGGGACACAAAATAACATAATGAAGAGGCCGCGTGGCAGGGTCCCGGCGGCCGGTGGTAACCGGGCGCGAGGCCCGGCACGAGGACCCTGCTCCCGGAAGCTCGGGGGGGTTCGCGATTGGTGGCCGGGGGGAGGCATCCTTTAAAATCATTGGCTCGCCGCTGAGGAACAGCTAGGCGAGCCAATGATAGGCGCTGGTGCATCGGGGTGCGAGGGAGATGCACGTTGCATCTCCCTCGGTCGTTGGAGGCAGAAGGAGCGGGACCTTTTGCTGGGCGACTGTGTCTTTTTTGGGTCCCGTCAGTGTTTTTTCTCTACACGGCGTTTTTGTTCGGGCCCTGAGCTGTAAGAACATGAGCACAGTGCAGAAGGAGAGGCAAGGGACGCCGGACCTGATCGGGTGAGGCCGCGGCGTTAGCGATTTGTGCAAGTGGGGCACAAGTACTTTGGAAGCAACGGTATTTTTGGGGCAGGGCAGGATATTTCCTTCCTCCTGCATTTCCCTCTATTAGGATGCCGTTGCGGAGGGGGCGGATGGGCAAAGTGAGTGGGGGTAGCCGGGGGGGTCGTGTTTCTGGGGGCAGGAGGGGGGGCCAGGTCGCCTTGCCTGCGGCTGAGTCTGGGGAGAGCAGTGCTGGGGCTGCGGGGAGTAGCTTGGGGATTGAGGCAGCTCAGGTTCTCAGGGGCAGGGGCAGGGCTGTAGTTCGTGGTAGGGGGGCCAGAGGTGGAAGGGGGAGGGGGGCCACAGCCAAGAAAGGGACAGTTCATTTATCTCAGTAGAGACCCAGGGGGGTTGGGATTGGGGCTGTGCAGCAGCATGGGGAGAGGAGAGATCTGCCTCCTCAGGGGACTGATAGTGATAGGGATGGGGGGTTGGCGACAGGGTATCCGGTGATGTGGGGAGGTGGGTGTGTCCCTTGGGTGTGCTGGGGCTGGTGGTGAGGGAGTTGGTGTTCAGGGTTTGGGTGGGCAGAGGTTAGGAAGGTTGGGGGGAGGGGGTGGAGGGGTATACCCTGCCTTGGCGTGGGGCGCATGCCTTTTCTTATGGTCCCCCTGTCCAGATGGGCTGGCCTGGAAGTTTAGTGGGAGTTGATGGGCCCTGTGCTGGGGCATATTGGGACCATTGGCAGGGTGGGAGGCAGGGCTCCTCCACTTGGTTGGCGGCTTGGCAGCCGGCCGGTTCTCCTTTGGTTCCCCCCCCCCCCTTCTTTTCCTTCTGTTTTTTCTCCGCAGGTTACTTCAATGATGCAGGCCGGGGAGCGTGCGACTTACGGCAGTCCATCGTAGGTTGCAGGGCTGGAGCGTCACCCGAAGTAACGCAGCGGATGCAGGCCAACGTTCTGGACGGCGACGAGACCCAGCGGAGTTGGCTGGCGGAGGTTCTTCAGGGAGAGGCGCAGGTCGGAGACGCGGCGGTGGCGGGTGAGTCTTTGGTGGACAGAAGGGAAGAGCCCGAGCAGCCGGGTGTGACGGATGGGGGTGGTAGGAAGGCACGGAAGAAGAAACGTCATTCTCGGAGGTGTCGGCACAGGTCCTCTTCCTCTTCCATATCTTCATCATCGTCTTCGTCGTCGGGAATCTCACGTTCGGTACATGGGGTGGGGCAGGTACGTGCGGCGCCTTCCCTTGGGTCGGGCAAGCCTACGCTGGTATCTTTCACGGAGCTTTGGGAGCGGGTGCCCAGGAGTTTACGCCGTAAGATATTGAAGCGGCGATACATTGACATTTTCAGGCTTTTGGAAGGCAGGAAGCGCTCGGGTGAGAGCAGGAAGAAGAGGAAGGAAGACGAGAAGGCGGGGCGAATAAGGAAAGTGTCGCGGAATATAGTTAATTGGGTCAGAGCCTTTCTGAGGTTGGCCAGTGTATGGGGCCAGCAATCTCTGGATGATTATGGAATGTTATTGGCGTATGCTGATTCCATTTTGGAAGTGGCACAGACGCATGAAGGCTTCGCCTGGTTGAACTATGATGAGATGTTTCGGGACAAGATGGAGGAGAGTCGGTGGTTGACATGGGGCACCCAGGATATTAATTTATGGCTGACCCAAATGTCGGTTTGTACGGGTGCTGGTGGGGGTGTGGGAGCGAGAGCATTGGTCGGTAGTGGTTTGGGATCAGGTCGGCCCTTTCGTGCGGCGGGCGGTAACCCCACATAGAAGGTTGGGGTCGTGGGTCAAGGGGACATCTGTTGGCGGTTCAACCGGTCTTTGTGCCCTTTTCCGGATTGTAAATTCCGGCATGCCTGCTCGTCCTGTGGGGGCGGGCATTCAGCTAGTAAGTGCGTTAAAAAAGGAGGTGCCGGTCCCTCCTCCTCCACTGCCAAGTAATTTGGATGTCTTAAGTATGGCCCCTACTCCTATTCGGAAGGACATTTTAGAGGACTGGTTGCGTGGGTACCCGAGGGGGCGGGATAAATATTTGTTGATACGGGAGTTTCGGGTTGGTTTCTGGATACCTGTTGTCACGCCGTTGCTTGTCCCTTCAAGCTAAGGCGGGGTATTAAGCCGAGGCCTTGTGTTTAACCAGCCCAGAGACCTTGCTTGGCACTCTGGGATACGTAGTTTTTCTTAGGCCAGTCAAAAGAATAAGTTGTGGAAACGAGGTAAGGCTTAAACAGGCTTTATTCCCCTTCCGGGAGGATTCTTTCAGTGGTCAAAACAAAAAGGTAAACAGTCCCTCTTTGGGCACAAACAAAGAAACAAAATGGGAACAGAAAAATGCTTATCTTCAGCTTTTAACATGCAAACAAAAGTAGTTAAACAGCCCTTTTCCAGCACACAAAAACCCTTTTCTTTGTAGCTTTAAGGCTTGGCAAGTATCACAACTTGTTCACCGCAGAGAAGATATATTATCAGAAATTGTAAGCGTACAGTCCATGTATTCATTACACGTTGTGTTCCCCTGTACCTCACACTGCATATCCTCCTCTTCTGCCTTTAACAATTCTTCTCTTGCACAGTTTGGCACATTATTAAACAGTCTCTCTTTGTTATTCAGAGATTCTCTTTCTCTCTCTGTGAGAATGTGTGACAGGCTACTACCACATTCACTGGAGTACTTCATTTGGGAGCCTCTCAAATGCTGAGGACCATAGGGGAAATTACAACATTCACCTTTCCCTCTATTAGCTACAATTGGTTTACCTCTTGGCAGTCTCTGACTCGGGCTTCTCTCTGCTGCTGCAGACACCGGAGTAACATCAAGTGGAAGCTTTCCACGGCTCTTGCCTTTTGACCTTCTCCCAGATACAAGATTATCTTCAGGTACAAAAGCTTTACTTTTCCTGTGCCAATTACTTGGGTAAATAGTTTCCTCAGGCTTCCTCCAACTAGCTTCCCAATTGAACTCTCCGTTACCTTTTAGATAACTTCTGCTGAGCTCTGATGCTTCTGTGCTCTGCCTTCCACCACAGGCACCTGGGTTCTCACTCTCTCCCTTGGAATAAAACTTTTTAGCTTTTACAGCTCTTCCATCGGCTTCATTCCAACCTGAGCTTCTCCCAGCACGTCCTTGGCTCTCTGAACACTCACGGCTACCTGTTCCTGTGTTCCTTCCGGGTTTTGTTCTGCTTCTCCCTCTAACTCCATGTGCATTGAGTTTATCTGCGTGTGTGTCAGCTCCACCCACTCCCAGCTGGCTTTCATCAGTTACTGATCCCTCAGCCTTTCTGCTGCTTGGGCGTGTTTCTCTAGCTCGTGACCTGATTTGTTTGGGTTGCCTATAGCAACATCCTGACATGTGCTCCTCTGAAGTGTCAGAATCAGTTTCACTGCCTGCGTTTCTGCCTATTTCCATGGGCTCTGTTAAACCTACTTTGTGACAGATTCCCCCCCTTAAAATATTACGGGCTGCCGCAATTTCAGGCGGACAGCACGTAATCCTCCTCCGGGTACTACTGTGCTGCTCTCTAGAAACCAAATTGGCAGTGGCCGACCTTTCTTCCCAAGGCTTCAGTATGTTGAGGTGGTAAACCTGCCTACGTCCCCTCTCATTCTCTATGAGGTAGGAAACGGGCCCAACCTTTTCCACTACCGTACTCGGCCCTCTCCAGTGGGACTCGAATTTGGGACCTGGGTCTGCTACTTAGACCATGACCTTATCCCCTTCTGCCAATTGCCTGGGTTTTGTGCCCTTATCGTAGTAGCGTTTCTGACGCTGATGACTAATTTTCAGATTTTCTAATGAGGCTTTGGACGTTTTTTCTAGACGCGTCCTTAAGTCTTTCAAAAATTTAGGTATCCCCACCTCTGGTATTTCGGGCTCTACCCATTCTTCCTGTAAGATGTCTAAAATACCCCTCGGGGCCCTACCAAACAGGAGTTCAAATGGGGACGCCCCCAAGCATGTCTGTATTCGCTCCCTGCACGCGTAAAGAACGAATGGGAGTAAGGTGTCTCATTCTGTCATTTCTCCTTTCCTTAAACCCCTCCTTAACAGGTGTTTTATGGATTGGTTCATACGTTCCACAAGACCGTTTGATTGGGGGTGGTACGCCGCAGTCTTAATGTGGCGTATACCAAATGCCTCCCAAACTCTAGTTAACTATCTGGATACAAAGTTACTCCCCCAATCCGACAGTATTTCCTGGGGAAACCCCACTTCACAAAATAGTTTAACTAGCTCCTGTGCTATCATTTTGGCTGAGGTGTTCCTAAGGGGAATAGCCCACGGGAACCGTGTAGCGTGGTCTACAACTACCAAGATGTATTGAAAGCCCCGTGGTGTTTTAATTAAAGGGCCCACAATGTCCATTCCCATGCACCGGATTGGTACCGATATGGTGGGTAAGGGCACCATGGGTACAGCCTTTGGTCTCGCCACTGAGACCCTCTGGCAGGTGGGACACGACTCGCAATATTGCTTGGTCTCCTTATAAACCCCCGGCCAATAGAGTCGCGCTAGTATTTTGTCCAGTGTTCCTTGAACACCCTTATGGCTACCTATCGGGTGGTCATGTGCCAGGCGTAAAACAATGGCTTTAAAAGTCACTGGCACCACCAGTTGCTTCCGTACAGCATCTGTATAGGGATCTATACTTTCCCTATATAAGATATCTTTGTCTAACAAGAATCGGGGAAGCATAGGTCGATTCTCTTGGGCCCATTCAAATGCTCTTTTGAGCGACTGGTCAGCTCTCTGTTCCATGGGGAAAGAAGGGAACTTTTGAACTAGGGCTGAAGGCACCCACGGTAACCCTTCTCCGGCCTCTAGTTCTGCCCTCCCCCGGGTTCTATTGTATCTCTCGTGGCGCTTCTTGGCCTTTGTCTTTTTCCCTTCCTTAGCTGGCACCTGAATTAGCTCGTCATGGCTAGGAAGTATATTTGCCTCATTTTCCTCTACACCTTCCTCAGGAAATTCCTCAGCTTCCTCCCTCTCAGGCTCCTCTGTTCTTTCCACAGATGGTTCCCTGGCCCTTGAGGTTCCAGCTTGCGACCGGGTTGAAACTAGACTTGTCCTAGTACCTAAACCCTCCATCAGTCCTCCCCTAAATGGAGGCCAGTCTCGCCCAAGGATAAGTTCCTGTGGCAGCTTTGGAACCACTGCCACCTGTATTTCCTTTTCTATACCCATTCCCTTGACATATACTTTATGTAGGGGATAGTGGAAGTGTGTGCCATGTATGCATTTTATTTGTACCTGGTCCTCTACTCGACTCGGAGCTGACGGGCGTTTCCCAAAACTCCTGAGAGACCATGCTCTGCTCAGCCCCCGAGTCGAGTAGTGCCAACACATCTACTCCCTCTACCTGGACCTGAAGAAAGAGGCCCTTCGGGACTGGCTTTCTTGCTCCAGATATGAGGACTGTACGTGCCTTACAGTCTCGTTGGAAGTGACCTGTCCTTCCGCAACCATAACATTTCCCTCTATAAGGAGATGAAACATCATTATTAGTGTTATCATACTTATTCACTTTAGACGCTTTAACTCTTTCAAACTTTCTCATGCTATCAGGATTTGCCATTCCAGCCACTTTTAAAATTCCAATTCCCGAGGTATCAGCCATTTTAGCTTCATAAAACCTATCTGCCATGTTGACTGCCTCTTCTGTGCTGTGGCAATCCTGTAGGGTGAGATACATTTTTAACTCAGGAGATACAGCCTGTAAAAACTGCTCTAGAATAATTTCGTCCAGAATGGAGTCGAGTGACCTTCTTTCTGGGGTAAGCCACTTGTATGCTATACTCTTAAGCCTCTGGTACAGAGCTCTAGGAGTTTCTTTACAGTTAATCTTCACCTCCCTAAACATGCGCTTGTAGTGCCTAGGGGTGAGACCTAACCTATCTTTTACTGCCTTCTTTATTTCTGCGTAATCGTCAGCAAGACTAGCAGGCATGGCCTTAAATGCAGATAGAGCCTCTCCTTTAAGGGTCATTGCGAATCAAATCTCCCATTGCTCTATCGGCCATTTAAGGGTCTCTGCTATTCTTTCGAAAGCATCAATGTAATCATCGAGATTGTCCTGTTGCGTTAACTGTCCCAGGGAAAAAGCATGGCAACTGTCCATTCCTGCTTGGGGAAACATAGGAAAACTTGCCACTCCTGTTGCCTGTGGCTTCCTTAAGAGGGTTTCCATAGTCTCTAGCAGAGGCCGTTGCTGCTCCCTTAGTATTTCCGCCTGTCGTGTCTGGAGTTGCTGAACAAGCTCCGCCTGCTTGTCCCATTGCGTTTGCATCCACATCATGACATCTCGGGGTTCCATCTCTCCTCTGGAGTCCGCTGCCCCTGTGGAAGAAAAGAAAAAGAAGGACCCACCCTTCTGCCCAGGCTACCTTTACCTCAGGCTCCAGGTAGACTCCAGCATGTGAGAAAAGGTCTTTTCCTCCTTCCTGGCCGACCTGCCAGCGAAAGTTCCGCTCCGACAGTACTCCTTGTAACAGCAGTTTTCTCCAGAGATATCCTCTCTTTATTTGTCTTCTCAGGAAAACCACACACCAAAAAAAAAAAAATCCTCAATTCTATGCCATCTGTCACGCCGTTGCTTGTCCCTTCAAGCTAAGGCAGGGTATTAAGCCGAGGCCTTGTGTTTAACCAGCCCAGAGACCTTGCTTGGCACTCTGGGATACGTAGTTTTTCTTAGGCCAGTCAAAAGAATAAGTTGTGGAAACGAGGTAAGGCTTAAACAGGTTTTATTCCACTTCTGGGAGGATTCTTTCAGTGGTCAAAACAAAAAGGTAAACAGCCCCACTTTGGGCACAAACAAAGAAACAAAATGGGAACAGAAAAATGCTTATCTTCAGCTTTTAACATGCAAACAAAATTAGTTAAACAGCCCTTTTCCAGCACACAAAAACACTTTTCTTTGTAGCTTTAAGGCTTGGCAAGTATCACAACTTGTTCACGCAGAGAAGATATATTATCAGAAATTGTAAGCGTACAGTCCATGTATTCATTACACGTTGTGTCCCCCTGTACCTCACACTGCATATCCTCCTCTTCTGCCTTTAACAATTCTTCTCTTGCACAGTTCGGCACATTATTAAACAGTCTCTCTTTGTTATTCAGAGATTCTCTTTCTCTCTCTGTGAGAATGTGTGATAGGCTACTACCACATTCACTGGAGTACTTCATTTGGGAGCCTCTCAAATGCTGAGGACCATAGGGGAAATTACAACATTCACCTTTCCCTCTATTAGCTACGATTGGTTTACCTCTTGGCAGTCTCTGAATCGGGCTTCTCTCTGCTGCTGCAGACACCGGAGTAACATCAAGTGGAAGCTTTCCACGGCTCTTGCCTTTTGACCTTCTCCCAGATACAAGATTATCTTCAGGTACAAAAGCTTTACTTTTCCTGTGCCAATTACTTGGGTAAATAGTTTCCTCAGGCTTCCCCCTACTAGCTTCCCAATTGAACTCTCCGTTACCTTTTAGATAACTTCTGCTGAGCTCTGACGCTTCTGTGCTCTGCCTTCCACCACAGGCACCTGGGTTCTCACTCTCTCCCTTGGAATAAAACGTTTTAGCTTTTACAGCTCTTCCATCGGCTTCATTCTAACCTGAGCTTCTCCCAGCATGTCCTTGGCTCTCTGAACACTCACGGCTACCTGTTCCCGTGTTCCTTCCGGGTTCTGTTCTGCTTCTCCCTCTAACTCCATGTGCATTGAGTTTATCTGCGTGTGTGTGTCAGCTCCACCCACTCCCAGCTGGCTTTCATCAGTTACTGATCCCTCAGCCTTTCTGCTGCTTGGGCGTGTTTCTCTAGCTCGTGACCTGATTTGTTTGGGTTGCCTATAGCAACATCCTGACATGTGCTCCTCTGAAGTGTCAGAATCAGTTTCACTGCCTGCGTTTCTGCCTATTTCCATGGGCTCTGTTAAACCTACTTTGTGACACTGTGCATGGGACGTTGTCGGGCGGGCCGGTGCGCAACTCGCCTTCAGTAAGGCATTTGCGGCCAGTAGTCTGCGATAAGTTGTCTGTTGAGCTAGGTCGAGGTAGAATTGCTGGTTCTTTTGCGGAGCAACCTTTCGCGAACCTGGTGGTTTTGCCACTCAGGGTGGTGCCGAAGAAGGAACCAGGGAAGTTTTGGCTGATCCACAACTTGTCCTTTCCGATGGGTGCTTCAGTCAATGATCTTATCCCGAGAGAGTTGTGTGTGGTTCATTATGCTTCTTTTGACGAGGTGGTTAGATTGGTTAGACAGTGTGGCCCGGGAGCTTTGATGGCAAAGGTGGACATTGAGGCGGCGTTTCGGTTGCTGCCTGTACACCACGGTGATTTCTATTTATTGGGTTTCTGCTTTGACGATATGTTCTATGTTGATAAATACATGCCTATGGGGTGTTCGGTATCTTGTTCGTATTTTGAGAAGTTTAGTTCCTTTTTGCATTGGAATTTGGTCCAGAGGATCGGTTGTGGTAATGTCGTGCATTATCTGGACGATTTTCTTTTTGTGGGGGCGGCGCAGTCGGGGGAGTGTCAGCAGTTGTTAGAGTGTTTTGTGGATATGGCTATGGCCTGCGGTCTCCCCTTGGCTACAGGAAAAACGGAAGGCCCGACCATGTGTCTTACCTTTCTGGGGGTAGAGCTGGATTCTGTGGAGATGGTGGCGCGCCTTCCAGTGGACAAAGTGATTCGGTTGCGAGTCTTGGTTGCCAATGGTTTGGCATCCACTAAGTTATCTTTACGGGAGTTGCAGGTTTTGATTGGCTCTTTGAATTTTGCTTGCCGTGTTATACCGATGGGCCGTGTTTTTCTTTGTTCTTTAGCCGCGGCTATGCTGGGGGTTAGGAAGCAGCATCATCACATCAGGCTGTCCAAGGTCCTGAAGGATGACTTGCGAGTATGGGATGATTTTTTACAGGGTTTTAATGGGATCTCAGTTCTTATGGAGGCGGAGGTCTCTAGTGAAGATTTGCAGTTGTATACAGATGCGGCAGGTAGTGCAGGCCTGGGTATTTATTTCGGAGGGGAGTGGTGTGCTGCCAATTGGCCACCGGCGTGGCACTCTTCTCGTCTTACGAGTAACATCACGTTTCTGGAACTGTTTCCGTTATTGGTCGTGTTGCACCTGTGGCCGGACAAGTTGTGGAACCGTAGAGTGGTCTGGTGGTGTGACAATACGGCTGTGGTTGCGGTCATTAATCGATATACGCCACAGTGCGTGCAGGTGGCTGGGTTGATAAGGGACATCATTTTGACTTGTTTGCATTTGAATGTTTGTGTGAAGGCTCGGCATATCCCGGGTTGCACTAACAGAATTGCTGATGCCCTTTCTCGTTCCAAGTGGGAGCTGTTCCGGACCTTGGCACCAGAAGCGGAAGTCGAGGGGTTGGCAGTTCCGGAGAACTTATGGCAGCTTGGCCAGCGGATCTAATCCTATTGTTGAGGAATTCAGTGGGGCCTTCGACGTGGTCGACGTATCGAAGAGGATTCGATGCGGTGCTGGCACATTTGCAGTTGATGGGTTGGCAGCCTGGGCTGGAGGCGGATCCCTTCTTGGGGCGTTATGTAGTGCAGGCAAGGCGGGAGGGAGCTTCCAGGACGGCCGTGCGGAGTCGTTTGGCTGGCTTCACCTTTTATGCCAGAGCAGCGGGTTGGGGTCATGCAGTACTCGGGTTCTTGTCTCGGAAATTGTTGCATGGCTGGGAGCGCATTTGTCCGGCTCCTCGCGATTCGAGGTTGCCAGTGACGCATGAGCTGCTGGTTCAGCTGTGTGCGGCCTTGCCGAGTGTGGCCCGGTCACGTTACGAGGCTATACTGCTCAAGGCTGTTTTTTGTGTGGCTTTCTTCGTGGCCTTTCAGATGGGGGAATTGGTGGCAAGCTCTAGTCGTGCCTCCACTGTCGGTGGCTTGTTGTTCAGCCATGTGCGAGTCTGGGAGGGGCAGCTCTGGTTTAGGTTGGCAAGGTCGAAGACAGACCAGTTAGGTAAAGGTGTGTGGGTGGTTTTGAATGAGGTTTTATCATGGCCTACGTGCCCGGTGTCAGCCGTTAGACGTTACATGTTGGTACGCCCGACAGCCGGCCGGATGTTTTTTCAACATGGGGATTCACGTGGGGTGACGCGCTTCCAAGTGGCGGCCGTGCTGCGGCTGGTGTTGCGTCACCTGGGCTTGGATCTGCAGCGCTTTGCACCGCATTCCTTTCGTATTGGTGCGGCCACCAGCACGGTGGCAGCTGGGTTATCTGAGGCTGAGATACGGAGCATTGGTAGATGGTGATCACAGGCCTTTAAGGGTTATGTGCGGTTCTAAGGGATGCTGTTCGTATGTCTGTCTTCTCTTTTCTTTTCCAGATCCCGTGCAGCGTCAGCATGGCTGCTGGATGATTGGGCACTCATTCGTGCATTGGGCGGGACTGCAGGCAGCTGATCGACCATTGGGGCGTAATTTGGGTCTTGACCAGGATATGGTGTCCGTCGAATGGCTGGGTGAGCGTGGTCTTCGATGGCCACAGTTGTTACCTTTGCTTCGGCATCATCAGCGAGTACGGAGAGAGCCGGCAGTGATTCTTCTGCACATTGGAGGCAATGATTTGGCCAGCTGGAACTGCAAGCAGTTAATCCGTGCAGCAAAAAGGGACCTGGCTGAAGTTCTTCGGATGTTTCCGGAGGTTATTTTGTTGTGGTCGGATATCATTCCAAGGCCTGCCTGTCAGCAACAGTGGCGCTGGTCGCGAGGGTTAGCTAAGATCAATCGCCAGATTGGGCGGTGGGTTTGTGACCATGGGGGATATCAAGTATTGCACCCCTGGGTGGATGTCACTTGTGAGGGCTTATACCGGCATGATGGGGTGCATTTATCCCCTGTTGGAGTTGATTTGTTGCTCAATGACTGGCAGGAGGCCTTGGAGTGTGTCATGCAATGGGAGGCTAGATGGTCGCAGCTTGGTCTTGGGGGGGCAGTGTAGGGGAGCGAGCTTCTCCTACGCCGGGTGGTGGGATCCTGGAGGTTTCCGGGGTCTGGAGCCTTTAACTGGAATTGGGGCGGGGCGGGTGCCCCCAACCCGGATGACCCCTTGCCGGTCTTTGCTAGTAACATGGCGAGGCCGGGGAAAAGGGGGGCTGCGTTTGCCGCTGGCTTGGCCGCGGTGGGAGTGGAATGAGGTCATCTTGCTAGTGGTATGGCGGGTGATGACTCGTTTCACTCTTGGGTAATTTAAGGAATTTGTGTTCAAGTGATGTTTGGAATTTTCTTAAGTGTTAATAAAGCTGCGACCATATGAGCCCAAGAAATGTGTGGTGTGTGTTTGTATTGGTGGGGGGAGATATAGGAGGTGGGGGGGTAAGGGGGGATGTATAGGTTAAAGAAAGGGGGGTCTGAGAGTGGGTTAGCGCCGGGTCCGACCTGCCTCGGTTATGAAGAGGCTGCGGGGCAAGGTCCCGGCTGCCGGTGGTAACCGGGCGCGAGGCCCGGCGCGAGGACCCTGCACCCGGCAGGTCAGGGGGATTCGCGATTGGTGGCCGGGGGGAGGCATCCTTTAAAATCATTGGCTCACCGCCGAGGAACAGCTAGGTGAGCCAATGATAGGCGCTGGTGCGTCGGGGGTGAGAGGGAGATGCACGTTGCGTCTCCCTCGGTCGTTGGAGGTAGAAGGAGCGGGACCTTTTGCTGCCCACCCTCCCGCCCTTCAGATGGGTTTGGAGGTGGGGTATTTGTTTCGGGGTTGTGTCACAGCGGGGGGGGGGGTGTGGTGGGATCCCGGAGGTTTCCGGGGTCCGGAGCCTTTAACTGGAATTGGGGCGGGGGCGGGTGCCCCCAACCCGGATGACCCCTTGCCGGTCTTTGCTAGTTACATGGCGAGGCCGGGGAAAAGGGGGGCTGGCGTTTGCCACTGGCTTGGCCGAGGTGGGAGTGGAATGAGGTCATCTTGCTAGTGGTATGGCGGGTGATGGCTCGTTTCACTCTTGTGTAATTTAAGGAATTTGTGTTCAAGTGATGTTTGGAATTTTCTTAAGTGTTAATAAAGCTGCGACCATATGAGCCCAAGAAATGTGTGGTGTGTGTTTGTATTGGTGGGGGGAGATATAGGAGGTGGGGGGGAAGGGGGGATGTATAGGTTAAAGAAAGGGGTATCTGAGAGTGGGTTAGCGCCGAGTCCGACCTGCCTCGGTTAATAACGTGTGACGTGTCACAATTTGAAAAGTCATCGATGTAAAATTTCTTCTGAGTGACCGGATGACTAAAGAATTTTTGTACAGGTAAAACATTTATACAGACAGAAGAGTGGCCACACTGGTATTGTCCTTTATGTATTGACAACATACGCTTCTCAGTAAAAGCAGAAGGCACTAAAAGATTGCGAAGGTTAATATTCCGTTTATGGGCTATCATTAGTGAAATGTCCTTGAAGCCCGGAATAGCCTGTATAAGATGCCATTCTTTCTTAAGAATTGATACAACATGTTGAGACTGCAAAGAGTATAGCAAAGGGCAAACCATTTTGGTCTGAACTTTTTTGTATTGTAATTTCAATAATTCTGTACGTGATGACGTACGGGCTCTAACGTACGCTTTATTTATATGTTGTGGAGGATATTGACGTGCTTTGAACCTTTCTTTTAAAACCATAGCCTGTCGTTCAAACTCAATGTCTGTTGTGCATATTCTTTTAGCTCTCAAAAATTGTCCTACTGGTAGATTATTCTTTAATGAAGGATTATGGAAACTGGAATAATGTAATAAATGATTTCTATCAGTGGGTTTCCTATATAACATTGTGCTAAATTTCTTCCCCTCTTTCTTAATCACCAAATCTAAATAAGGGATCTGTATTGGGTCATATGTGCATTGAAAACGTAAATTTTCATCTAGTCCATTAATCCATGTATTAAATAATGACAATTCATCCATGGGACCATCCCATATTACAAGAATGTCATCGATATATCTGATCCATAATTTTATTCTAGACAAAAAAGGATGATCTTTTAAAAAAATGTTTTCAAACCTGTACATATACAAATTGGCAACGTCTGGGGCCATAGATGACTCCATCGCCACGCCCTTAATCTGCTGATAGTATAAATCTCTGAAGCAGAAGAAGTTTTTACATAGCGCAATCTCAGCTAGTGCAAGAAGAAATGAAGTAGGAATGCGCCCATGTACCTGCCTAACAAGAAGATGTTCCTCAATAATATGTAAGGCCTCTAGTTGTGGTACATTAGTATACAAGGATTCTGCATCCAGTGTAACAAGTATGACTTCAGGACCTAAGTCAACAAATTTAGAAAGAAACTCTATTACATGTGAGGAATCTCGTACATATGACCACATTTGAGTAACATATGGTCTTAAAATAATATCTAATAACTGGGAAATGGGTTCTAATAGGGATCCTATTGCTGACACAATGGGCCAGCCAGGAGGATTGTCTAAAGATTTATGTATCTTCGGAATTATGTAAATGGTAGGCATGATCGGTTTATCAACGATTAAAAATTATTTTTCTTTCTGATGAAGCAGATTGTAGTTGGGGTAAGATGTCTTGATGAAGATGTTCTTGTTGAAGGGTTTGAATCATATCTGTGTCTGTTTGTGGGTGGTGATGGTGGGGGGCTGGTGGGTAGAGCGATGAGTGATGAGTCTATGGTCAGACCAAGGCACTTGTAGAGTTTGCGGTATAGGGTGTTTCCTGTTCAAGTTGATTGGGTGTTGAGGAAGACTAGGTCCAGGGTATTTCCTTTATCTTCAGTGGGCATCTGGGTGATCTGTTGCAGTTCCATGGTTCCTTGGCCTCGAGGAATGAGGTGGCATATTTGGGTTGTGCTGATAGGAGATTAAAGTCACCCAAAATGAGGATGTCTTTAGATGAGTTGGAGATGTCCAGTGCTCCCTTTAAAATGTTGGAGAGATCAGACATTGTCATAGTGAGGGCTCTATAGTTGAGTCAGATTGTGAGTAGCTTGCTGGTGATGATGAGGGTGTCGCTCTCTTCAGTGCTTTCAGTGCTGCTACAGAGGAAGTGGAGGTGAGCTTTTGCCAATATCAGTACTCCGCTCCCTCTGTTGTAGGATCGTGGGCAGTGGGGAAGGAGTTGATTCATGAGGACAGTCAGTGCCTGCAAGCCAGGAATCAATTATACAGAGTGGGCTCGATTCCGTTTTGGACGTGCCGGCCCTCTATGTGCCCGGTCGGAACCGGATGCACAGAGTGAGCCAGGATCTGCGGGATCAGAATCACGTACAGGCCTTCCCTGGCTAACTCAGTCAGGGCTTTTGAATGGAGCCACAGCACTATGGAGTGAGGCTGCCATGACACCGTGGCTCTATTCAAAAGCCATGATCCCCAGCTGCCGGACCAAAATGTTCATTCCCTGCAGCTCGACCACTGATCTGGCCTCTCAAGACCAGGGTCGAGTTGTAGGGAATTTCCTCTGCCCCCTCCCACCTCTTTTGAGCCCCGGGCCTGCCTGATCCACCCGACTAGGAGAAATTCCACCTCAGAGGTGGAATAAGTTCCCCATTCAGGCCACCGTCCCTGGACATATAGGGTTGACATTGGAATCGGCCCTGTACATCCGGGGCCACCGACTGTTCACTGCCTGCCTTAACTCCGCCCCCGCACCACCCCTTTCCCACCCCCATCTAACTTCCCTGTACAACGTGTGGGGAAGATAGTCGGGGTCAGGAGCGGGACCAGATAGCAGGGATGGATGTCCCAATGGGACATCCATGCCCGCTATTCATGTCTCGGAATGACCATGAGTATGTCTAGATGGTGGGTTGAGAGGATGTTCCTGATGATGGGGATTTTGTTTCTTATTGCTCTGGTGTTTATGACAGCACATTGGAGTATGGGCACATGGGCTGGAGGAGTTGGGGGTGCTGTTGGCGGTGTGGTAGTACTGGCTATAGAGATAAGGCATTGGGGGTCTCATTTTGTGTTGTATGTGGCTGTGGAATAGGGTTTCTGTAGTGTGTATGGCATGGTGATTGTGTTGGGGGAGGAAGGGAATGCATGGTTGGGATAGGCTGAGGCCAGTAAGGCTATTGTGGATATTGTGTACAGGGATACCTGGAATAGTGGCATGATTCCCAGTAAGTCATTCAGGGTGAGCGTGTATTGTCAGAGACTGCTTCTCTGTGTGTGTAACAGTGCCTTTGCTGGTATAGTCCTTTTCGGGTGTTGTGGATTCTGGGACAAATGTCTGCATCAGTTTGCTCTTTTTTCTGAAGTCCCTCCTAACGGCCATGCCAAAAGGCCCTTTGGCGAGGCCCTTAGGCGCAGGCCCACCAGGCCTGAGCACGCCTTGTACAGTAGCGAGGTTTTAAAGAGCCAGAGGAGGACAGAGATGCCTGCACTTCGGCAGCGTGGGAGGAACTTACCTACACGCTGTTCTGCTGGTTCTTTGTGCTCTGGTTTTCGGTGGTGAAAAAAAGGCTGGATCTTATGGCGGTTTTGGTGCTAGATGTCTGGATGCTTGCTTTGCTGGTGTGAGTGTGTGTGTGCAATGTCCTGTGCGCCTTGTGCAGTAATGAGGTTGTAAAGAGCCAGAGGAGGATGGCTATACCTATACTTCAGAAGCATGGAAGAAACTTACCAAAACGTGATATTGGTGGAAAAACACTTTATTTATACCAATAACAAGGACCTATTACCAACCCGACACAGGCCGTGTTTCGCAAACCTTCATTAGGGGTTGATCAGGTAGGTACTAAAAACATAAAAACATAAATACTTAATACAATTACAGAATTAAAATAATGTGAAAGAACAGAGATAAAAACATAAAACATGCATATGTATATTGAAATCATTCTTATAAATAAATAAAACAATAAATATATGTAAACCAAATAGGAATAATAAAAAGTGTGGATACACAAATATAAATAACTAAAATAGAATCATAGTATAAACAAACAATTAATAAAACTGAGCCTAGAATTGTACAAAAACATGACGGGGTGTGACAAGCAATTATGTTCCACAAAAAATACCTTTGTATGTAGACCCAATAACTTGTGGCCTTCAGAATGTGTTGATATAGCTAAAATAAAGAAAACAAACTTAAAAAGAATACATATCCTAAAATTAATAAATAAACGATAACACTCAATGCATCTTAAAAAAACGACTAAAATATAAAGGGACAAACCATTGGAGACCAAGAAGCATTGAAATGCAGCAGGAGCGAAAAAAAGGGGGGAGAAGAACTAAAAATCAAAAATACTTCCAGCACCTCATATCAATATACAAACCACACGGTAACTAATATTGGAACAACATTCCATTATCTAATCATAGCTTGGGAGTGACATTATTAGTAAAAACAAGCATATCATCATAGATAGGTCCTTGTTATTGGTTGCACGGCCTGTGTCGGGTTGGTAATAGGTCCTTGTTATTGGTAGCACGGCCTGTGTCGGGTTGGTAATAGGTCCTTGTTATTGGTAGCATGGCCTGTGTTGGGTTGGTAATAGGTCCTTGTTATTGGTAGCACGGCCTGTGTCGGGTTGGTAATAGGTCCTTGTTATTGGTAGCACAGCCTATGTCGGGTTGGTAATAGGTCCTTGTTATTGGTAGCACGGCCTGTGTCGGGTTAGTAATAGGTCCTTGTTATTGGTAGCACGGCCTGTGTCGGGTTGGTAATAGGTCCTTGTTATTGGTAACACGGCCTGTGTCGGGTTGGTAATAGGTCCTTGTTATTGATATAACTAAAGTGTTTTTCCACCAATATCACGTTTTGGACTGTGTTCTTGTAACCACGTGATTTTTGCCTCACCTGTTGGACTCTTTCTGGTTATCGGCATGTTTTCCCCATGGAAAGACATTCTCAGTTTTGGGGAAGATGCTCTCGAAAAGCTCATACCACAGGAATCCCTTATAGATTCGAACGATGAAGTTATGGATGATTCTTGGATCAAATTGGAGGAGGTGGTTGAACAGACAAAGAAATTGGTGAAAGAACAGATGCATTCAGCATATCTCCTGGAGTGCTGCAGATCTAAAATCATTCCAAGAGGATTACGGATGAACAAAGCACCAGGATTGTATACTACAGAAGAAGGTTTTATAAAGTGTTGGAACGCAATACTCAATAAATGTTCATTAGATCTTATGATCCTTTTAATAACTACTGCGAATAAGAAATCAGAAATTTTAAAATCTGAGATAGATGAAAAGCTTACTACATTGAAGGGATGTGACAAGTAATTTGATAAGGTCTTTGAAGACTATCAGAAGAATATACAACATTTTAAACAAGAAATTAAGAATATTAAAATAGATATGTTTAAAAGGGATGAAGACGACTATAGGATAGGTTATGTGTACCATTGGAGCAAGAAGATAGACAATGATCGACTTTGGTTTAAAAAGAGGACCTCTATCTTTGATCGTAAGGAAAGTATAGCTGATGGAGAAACTAGAGAAGGCCCTTTAGAACAGAAGAAGAAACGCAGCAGGAGCGAATCTGGTGATTTCGATAACTCTGCTTCTCTTTTTTCTACTAAAGAATCTAGTAGATCTCAAGGGGATAGGAGAGCTAGAGAAGATCAAAGCCAAGATAAATCCAAGGAGCCTTTTTTCAATATGGACCAACTTTGGAAGGGAGGAGGTCGAGAGAGCTCACGTACCCGTCCATGGCAAAAGAAAGTGGACGGAGATCTAGAACAGGATCATGGGTTCCATTACGGTCAAGATCAACGTCGCAGAGGTCACGATCAGTATTACAGAGGCCGGGGTCGTGGCAGAGGGAGAGGGAGGGGAGAGTGGAAAACAGATCAATCAGAGGAGAGGAGGTATCAATAGATCATTCGATGGCCAATAGTTCTAATAATGTTATTAATATTTCTCATTATACCCTTACGAAAGATGAAGAATCAATTCTTAGTAAAGGGTTATCATTTGTTCCTAAAAACAGAGCTGATACTTTTGAGATACAAATTGATCTATATAAATTTTTCAGAAAACTAAGGATTCAACAATTTTTTTCAGATCAATTAAATACCTCTTGTGATGTTTCAGTTATCAGCAAGAAATCAACTTGGATTCCCCCCAAAAAAACAGATTCTATTTTGGAAGCATTTGAGAAAATAGTTCTCAAACAAGTTAAAGATGTTACTAAAGACACATCACCTTCTTATCAGAATATTACACAGGGAGAAAGGCTAGCCATTACATCTCTACAGAAGAATAGCCAGATTATTATTAAACCCGCTGATAAGGGGGGTGCTGTTGTAATTCTAGATAAACAAGATTACATACAAGAAATTAATAGACAACTGAATGATAAGACCTTTTATCAGAGACTCAATAGAGATCCTACTTCAGATATTAAGAGAACCATTGACAGTCTTGTGATTACTGGTTTTGAAATTGGTTACATCACAAAACAAGAGAGAGATTTTCTTATTGTAGATCAGGGGTCTCAAACACGCGGCCCGCGGGCCGCATGCGGCCCGCAGGAGAAGGTTGTGCGGCCCGCGATGGCTTCTGCTGCTGCCGTTGCCGCCGTGGCAACGGCAGAATCGACGGTCAATTTAAAAAAAATAAAAAACTGGCTTCTGCTGCTCTGTCCTGCGGCCCGTTCCCCTCTGCGCGAGAGCCCTGAATGTGCTTCCTCTGCGGCGTGCTTTTCAAGCCGCGAAGGGAGTATTTCCCTCTTGCGAGGCTTGAAAAGTGAATAGGCTTAAGCCGCGCGAGAGGGAAATACTCTCTTCGCGGCTTAAAAAGCATGCCGCAGAGGAAGCACACTCAGGGCTCTCGCGCAGAGGGAAAGGGGCCGCGGGACAGCTGATTTTCTGCTGCAGCAGAAGCCAGCAGCAGAAGCCAGGTTGTTTTTTTATTTACCGGGGGGGGGGGGTATGACTGGAAATGGGCTATTGGCAGGGGGGGTATGACTGGAAATGGGCTATTGGTGGGGGGGGGGGTTATGACTGGAAATGGGCTATTGGCAGGGGGGGGGTTATGACTGGAAATGGGCTATTGGCAGGGGGGGTGTAGGACTGGAAATGGGCTATTGGCAGGGGGGGTTATGACTGGAAATGGGCTATGGTGGGGGCTAGGACTGGAAATGGGCAGGTGGGGGTTAGGAAGGACTGGAGGTGGGCTGATGGGGGGAGTTAGGACTGGTAATGAGCTATGGAGGGGCTGACTGAAATGGGGTAATGGGGGTTAGGGCTGGAAGTGGGCTATTGGCAGGGGGGGTTATGACTGGTAATGGGCTATGGGGGGTCTAGGACTGGTAATGTGCTGGGGGGGTTGCTAGGACTGGAAATGGGCTGAGTGGAAGGGGGCTTGAACTGCAAATGGCTGATGGGGAGGGGGGCTTGGAATGGAAATGGGCTGTGAGGGGAGGGAGCTAGGATTGGAAATGGGCTGATGGGGGGCTAGGATTGGAAATGGGCTGATGGTGAGGCTAGGATAGGACTGGAAATGGACTGATGCAGGGACTAGAAGGGAGCGGATGCTGGGTGGGGCTGGAACTAGAAGGGAGCTGATGTTGGGGGAGGATTAGAATGGGATGGAGCTGGGAAAGTGAAATGGAGAGGGGAAAGATATTTTGTCTGGGAGAGAAGACAAATCTACAATTGGCCAGGTATTGTGAGAGTAAGTGGGGATTGAGGATGGAGGGGTAAAATTTGAGTGGATGAAATAGGAATGAGGAAAGAGAAAAAGGAGAAAGATTAGTATGTTAAAGCAGATGTAGAGAGAGAATGGACAAAAAACTAGGAGAGAACAACGGGCAACTGGAAGCAGACGATGGAGAGTTAGCAGAAGACATGAAGAAACCAGAAGAAAGTGGCTGGAACAATTGCAACTGAAAAAAAATGCACAAAAGGTAGAAAAATATCTCTTTATTTTGAATTTATTAACTGGAATATGTCAGCTCTGGGAAATGTGCATCATTAATGTTTGCGCTTTGTTTAGTACAAGAGGAAATTAATTTATAGTTTTATTTCTACAGTGTTGTTGTACATTCCAAGTTTGGCTTTTGGGGTTCCCAGTTTAATTATTGTCTTCTTGTTTCTAAATCTTTTAGTCTTTCTTTATCCATACTCATTAAAGAGGCATGTTTACTAAAAGTTAGTGTATGGTAACATTATGCAAATATTTATGCAAATGAGGTCCCTTATGCAAATGAGGCCCCGCGTCTTATGCGGCCCCCGGGTTACTTTACAAGTCCTCATTTGGCCCTCAAAGCAATTTGAGTTTGAGACCCCTGTTGTAGATGTACCAGTAATTCCCACTATCTATATCCTGCCTAAGATCCACAAATCTCTTGATAAACCACCCGGGCGTCAGATTGTTTCGTCAATTGTTTCCTAACCAGGGCTCTACAGATCAACAAACAGGGAACTTTCCTTGAGCACAGTAGGTTGCTGAACTCTAGTAACCTCCTCAGGTTTGGAAACTGCTAACACCTAATCAGGAGTTAGTGGGCCTGATTTCCTGAGTGCAGCTGAGGCCTGCATAAAAGGCTCCAGTGCCCTGCCCTGTTGAGGCTTTCCTAACCATTCTACAGATCAACAAACAGTAAGGATTTGAGGGTTTGTTTGTTTGTTTGTTTTTATTATTTTACCTTGCTAGCTCTCTGACTGGGAGCTCTTAAAAGGGTTTTTTGTATATTTTTTAAAGCAAGATTACTTTCTTTTTTGGTGCTTTAGGGGAACTTTCCTTGAGCACAGTAGGTTGCTGAACTCTAGTAACCTCCTCAGGTTTGGAAACTGCTAACACCTAATCAGAAGTTAGTGGGCCTGATTTCCTGAGTGCAGCTGAGGCCTGCATAAAAGGCTCCAGTGCCCTGCCCTGTTGAGGCTTTCCTAACCAGGGCTCTACAGATCAACAAACAGTAAGGATTTGAGGGTTTGTTTGTTTTGTTTGCTTTTATTATATTACATTGCTAGCTCTCTGACTGGGAGCTCTTAAAAGGGTTTTTTGTATATTTTTTAAAGCAAGGTTACTTTCTTTTTGGTGCTTTAGGGGAACTTTCCTTGAGCACAGTAGGTTGCTGAACTCTAGTAACCTCCTCAGGTTTGGAAACTGCTAACACCTAATCAGGAGTTAGTGGGCCTGATTTCCTGAGTGCAGCTGAGGCCTGCATAAAAGGCTCCAGTGCCCTGCCCTGTTGAGGCTTTCCTAACCAGGGCTCTACAGATCAACAAACAGTAAGGATTTGAGGGTTTGTTTGTTTGTTTTTATTATATTACATTGCTAGCTCTCTGACTGGGAGCTCTTAAAAGGGTTTTTTGTATATTTTTTAAAGCAAGGTTACTTTCTTTTTGGTGCTTTAGGGGAACTTTCCTTGAGCACAGTAGGTTGCTGAACTCTAGTAACCTCCTCAGGTTTGGAAACTGCTAACACCTAATCAGGTGTTAGTTCCCTCCCTACCCACCCCGACTCCCATCCACCCCTAGTGAGAAGTCTTGCTTTATAGGGCACCTCCCCCTTTAACAAATCACAGAATTGGACCAGCACATTTTGAATATAATTAAAGAGATTTAACTGTTTTTTCTCTGAAAGGACAGCTGGGAAACCGGCTGGTACTTGGTAGATCTCTCTCTATTGCTTTAACAGATACCTAAGCTCCACGAACCGAACAATGGCTGGGAAAAATCATATTGCTAAAGCTGTTGCCCCCGTTAGTCCAGACAGAGGTCCTAATGCCAGTTGAAGGACCAGTGCCATGTGCAGGGTGCCTGCATGCTGAAGCTCTGAGGAAACAAGTGGAGGAACTCAGAGAGGAGGTGGTGAGGCTGTGGAGCATTCAAGACCGTGAGAAGTACATTGATGAGATGCTTCTTTCAGCAACCAAGCTCTCCAGCACAGGAGAAGATGGGTGCCAACAGAATGTCGATGGTTGGACACAAGTCACCAGGGCCTGCAAAATCACCAATTCAACTTCTCCAGCCCTTGAATTGAAGAACCATTATGCAGCCCTGGAAGTGGAGGAGGTGAAAGCATCGCTGGAAAGGGAAGAACCAGAGTTCAAGTACCCCAAAGTTGCAGAATTAGTGACCAGAAGGAAACGAAGGGTAGTGGTGGTTGGAGACTCTCTTCTGAGGAGTACTGAGGCGTCCATCTGCCGACTAGACTTGATGTCTAGAGAGGTATGCTGTCTGCCTGGTGCCAAAATCCAAGATGTTAAGGAGAGTTTGCCGAGACTCATCAAGCCCACTGACTATTACCCAATGTTGCTAATCGGGGTTGGGCTTTCGGGTGGACAGATACAAAGTATTGGCAGGTGGAGGTCGAAGGCATTCCAAGGATATGTTCGTTTATGAGGCTGAGGAGTGTCTGGGGGGGGGGGGGGTGTTAGTAACTGTTGATTTCTTTTGCAGATGGGGTGCATGGTTTGCTGCATTGCTGGATCATCGGGCACTCCTTCATCTTCTGGGCTTGCCAGCAGGCTGAGGCGAGGCCAATCGGAAGAAACTTGGGAGTTGATCCTGCGAAGGTGTCGGTTTCATGGCTGGGCGAGCGAGGTCTGCGGTGGATGCAGATGCTGCCTTTGCTTCGACATCAGCGGATTTGTCTCCCATCACCAGGGATTTTATTAATGCATCTAGGCGGCAACGACTTGACCTCATGGACTTCCAAGCAATTGATTAACGTGGCAAAGAGAGATCTGGCAGTGGCGCGGCGTTGGTTTCCGGGGGTAGTATTGGTCTGGTCGGACATTATACCTCGACCAGCATGCTGGGGCCAGCAGAGGTGGTCCAGGGGCATAATCAAGATTAATAGACAAATAGGGCGCTGGGTCTCGGAATTGGGGGGTTATCAGGTACAGCATGATTGGGTGGAGGTGCATTGTGCGGGCTTGTATAGGGTTGATGGGGTCCATCTATTGCCAGTGGGTGTCGACTTATTGTTGAATGACTGGCAGGAAGCAGTTGAGCGGGTGGTGCTGGATAATGTGTGCTGGTCACAGCTTTGAACAGAGAGGGGGGGCGGCACAGAATTTCAGCAGGCCTGTGCCAGTGGCAGGTGCCCGGAGGTTTCCGAGGTCCGGAATATTAGGCCTTTGGGGCATGGGCGGGGTGCCCATGACCCAGGATAACCCGTGCAGACCTTTGCTACTGGTATGGCTAAGCCAGCGGAAGGGTGATAGGACTTGGCCGAGGGATTGGCCACAACACGGGGGACGAGAGGTCACCTTGCTAATAGTACGGCTGGTGACGGATCCCTCCGTTCTGTTACGGTTGCGTTGCAATATTGTTCTGGATGTTAAGCATTTGATTATTAGAAATAAAGTCTGCAACCGGCTGCTTGCCATACAGTGTGTCTTGTGAATTTGTGGGGTACTACGGTCTGGGGAGATGGGGGCGGGTTTGGAAGGTGGTGAAAGGGGTGTGTTGAAGGGAAGTGGGTGGTTGGATAAATCAACGGATTGCACCCGAGAGAGGGTGAGCCGGTCCGGCTACCCGGTTATACAAAGGGCGTGGGCAGGGTCCGGGCGCCCGACAGTAACTAGGTGCTCGGTCAGCATCGGGCCCCTGCTCGGGAGGGGGGGGATGGAGGGAAGAGTTTGGTCATGACGAGGTGCGTCATTTGAAATTATTGGCTGGGAGAAAGGAGCATGTGCTGCGGCAGTGGCATGTGCGGGTGCATGTGCTCAGCGCGGTTGCAGTCTGAGCACATGCAGGTGTAAGGAGCTGAGGCTCCCACCCGCCCTCCCTTTAGGAGGCTAGATGGAGAGTGTGCGGAATATATTAGGGTTGTTGCAGCTTGGGTGGGTGTGGGTGACCGGAGGTTTCTGGGATACGGAATATTAGGCCTTTGGGGCATGGGCGGGGTGCCCACGACCCAGGATAACCCGTGCAGACTTTTGCTACTGATATGGCTAAGTCGGCAGAAGGGTGATAGAACTTGGCCGAGGGATTGGCCACAACACGGGGGACGAGAGGTCACCTTGCTAATAGTACAGCTGGTGACGGATCCCTTCGTTCTGTTACGGTTGCGTTGCAATATTGTTCTGGATGTTAAGCATTTGATTATTAGTAATAAAAGCTGCGACCAGTTGCTTGCCATACAGTGTGTCTTGTGAATTTGTGGGGTACTACGGTCTGGGGAGATGGGGGCGGGTTTGGAAGGTGGTGAAAGGGGTGTGTTGAAGGGAAGTGGGTGGTTGGATAAGTCAACGGATTGCACCCGAGAGAGGGTGAGCCGGTCCGGCTACCCGGTTACTGGTTAATCCACATATTAAATTTGGATAATAATTCCTTAGTACCTTTCCAAAGTATCAAAATATCATCTATATATCGGATCCACAAAACGGACGCTAAGGGCACTCCCAACTCTCGAGCCAACCCCACGAAACCATCCAAAAGTTCTTTACAAGCTGTCGTATCCCCCGCGCCCACAAACAGGAAATCATCTAGATAATGCACCACTTCGGACCTTGCCTTGTCAAAAGATGCGTACCGCACCGTGCAAAACTTGCGCGGTATGTGATCATTCACTGACTCACCGCCTGGAAACGACAAATTGTGAATCATCCTGAATTTGCCCGGCACCTTCTTCGGTATGATTCCAACCGGTGACACCACAAAATCTGGAAAGGGTGGCCGCATGAACGGCCCTGCGAACCTACCCAACTCCAACTCTACCGCCACCTTCTCCCGCATGACTGCTGCAAACCGCCGCACCGAGGGAGAGTTTCTTACCGCAGCCGCCGAAACAATACCACGCACCGGTATAACAAAACCGAACTGAAAACCTAACCATAACATTTTTCCCACCCCTGGCTTCGGGTACCACCGGAGCAACTCATGCAATATGTCGCCTCTAATTGGCATCGGAGCCACTCCAAACCACCCTCCACTACTTAAGGGCTGGTGAGGCTGGCAATCCAACACCTTTCTTAATACACTTGGCTGCCGCATGACCACCCCCGTATGACGAGCATGCATGCTGAAACTTGCAGTCCGGAAACGGGCAGGACGAACTGTTAAACCACCAACAGATGTCCCCCCCCTGCACCCGCAACTGGCCTAATGGGCGAAACAACTCCCCCACCCCGAAAGGAACCTCCTCCTACTGACGCCCTCGCCGACATCTGAGTGAGCCACAAGTTGATGTCTTGCATACCCCAAGTTAACAACTTGTGCTCTTCCATTTTATCCCTAAACCTTTCATCATAATTAAGCCACGACCACCCTTCATGGGTCTGTGAGGCTTCCAAAATCGAATCCGCATAAGAGAGCAACATACCATACTGCCCTGGGCAATGGTGCCTCCACACACTAGCCAACCTCAAAAAAGCGTGAATCCAATTAACCACCGTCCGGGACACCTTCTTCACCCTGCCCGCCTTCTCATCCTCTTATCGTTTTTTACGGCTCTCCCCCGATCGCTTCCGACCTTCCAGCAAACGGAATATATCGATGTACCACCGCTTGCAGATTTTGTGTCTCAAATGCCTCGGAACCCCTTCCCATAACTCTGCCAGAGTCGACACATTCGTGGGTCCGCTAGACATCTCGGACACCGTAGCTGCTCCATCCCGTGTGCCGATCCTCCCGCTGTCACCATCTAAGGAGGATCCGGACGATCCTGACGAAGAAGAAGACGTTGATTCGGAACTCCGTCGACGCCGGCATGAATGCTTCCGTTTCTTGTGCGCTTTACAAGACCGCTCACACTGGTCGTATCCGACCCCTGCCCCAATTTCCCCTTGCAACTCACCTGACACCGCAGGATTCCCCACCTTCCTCGCTGGTTGCACCATCCCCTGCGCAGCCTCCTCCTGTGACTGCCTCACCTGTACGCCATCCTGATCCACATCTGTCACCCTGCTTTGCTCAGGCTCTCTGTCTCGTTCTTCCACCGCAGCCTGTTGTCGCCCAACTGCTCTGTGTGCCGGACCAGAGGACGCCATCCAAGGCACCTGTGGAGAGACAAAAGGAAAAAAGGAAGGAGAAGGGGGGTACCCAGCCATCCAAGCCGGCTGCCAAGCGTGCGCCCAATCAGCCCCCGAAGAGCCTTGACCTCCAACCAACCATTGATCCCAACCATATTGGCGAATCCCTGAAGGACATCCTAACATCCCTGCATCCCCTACTCTTGAATGGCGACCACCACCAGGTCCCCATCCTACTCCTTGACCCGCACTACTCGTGGCACCAGCCCCAATACCGCTCCCAGCATGCCCTACAAACCCAACCCCTTGTCCCAGTGCCCCCCCAGTCTGGTCCCCATTGTCTCTGTCTACCCCATAGCCCTAAAGGTCCTCCCATCCTCCACATGGGAGGCCACAGCATCTTCTTGTCCCCCACTATCTCTAGACAAGCTCCCCCTACCTTGAAAATGTGCCCGAGGGCCCCCCCCCTTACCTCACCCGCAACTCTCAGAGACCTACCCCGACCCGTGGCTGCCCTCCTGGCCCTGCCCTCCCCCACCACTGGAACAGGGCTCATAGAACCTCGAAGCCGGCCCCCGGCCCTGCCCCTGACCTCTTTTGTTTCCTTTGAACCCCCCCCCCCCGGTATGGGCCCACCAGCTCTACAGGTCCCGTGACCCCTGCCACACTGTCTGCTGCCTGCCGGCATTCTTGCAAAAGACCAAGCCCTCCAAATGAAAAACCTGCCTTTCAACGATGTATTAATATCAGTATTATCTTAGGCATGCAAACCAAGACACCCAGCCCCACGCTTCCTTTTTGTACCCATGCTGACTGCCCAAACTCGCCTGGCCTGCAGAAATGCCGCTCCTTTGCTGCCGGACCTTGCCGCCGCGCGGCCCTGAGATCAGTCTCGCCGCCCCGGAATACTCGCTCTGAAGCCAAACTGCTCCCCGCAATCTCCCGGGCCCCAACACACGACGATGCAGGCAAAAAAACTCCCAGCCTCAGCTCCTTACACCTGCATGTGCTCAGATTGCAACCGCGCTGAGCACATGCACCCGCACATGCCGCCGCAGCTGCACATGCTCCTTTCTCCTAGCCAATAATTTCAAACGACGCACTGCGTCGTGACCAAACTCTTCCCTCCATCCCCCCCGCCCCCGAGCAGGGGCCCGATGCCAACCGAGCTCCCCGTTACTGTCGGGCACCCGGACCCTGCCCGCGCCCTTTGTATTAGATACGAACTTGAGTTTTCAGATTACATATGATTTCCACAAGATCTCATATTTAGACCATTGATAATTAAAGAAGAGTTTGGTTTCTCTACAACACTTTACAAGAAACCCACTGATAAGCATCATTTTTTACACTACGATAGTTTCCACAACCCATCTTTGAAGAATAACCTTCCTGTGAGTCAATTTCTTACAGTTAGGAGAGTGTGTTCCAATTTACATGATTTTGAAGATGAGGCATTAAGTATGAAGAGACGGTTTCTTGACAAAAAATTTCCCACATGATATGTTGAGTCTGCCTATAGAAGAGCTAGGGATACATCACGAGAATCACTTTTGAAACCCAAGGCGAAGAAAGAAAATATAGGGCTAGTGTGTCCCCTCCTGTATTCCCAGTTCTCAGTTAAGATAACTGAAATACTCAAGAAGGAATAGCATATTCTCCAAACTCTGCCGGTTTTCCAGGACAAGAATCTCATTATTGCACATAAGCGCAATATTAATTTGCGCAATCTCCTTGTACCCTCAGCACTTACAGAGAAGAAATATTTACCACAATATAAAGGCCAATTCCAATGTGGGAGGTGTTCCGTTTGTCTCAATGTGTTACCCGTTAGAAATACATTTATTCATCCTATCACACAGAAGAAGTTTCATATTAATGACTTCTCTAATTGTGATACATACAATGTGATTAATGTAATACAATGCCCCTGTAATTTTTTATACGTTGGTAAAACCACTCGGAGCATTAAGACCAGGATTATGGAACACAAGAGCTGTATCAGGAGGAATGTGGAGGATAAACCTCTGGTTTCTCACTGGCAAGATCAACAGCACAAAGTTACTGACTTAAGATTTTTTGTTATAAAGCAAGTTAAACCTAATTGGAGAGGTGGTGACATAAATACAACTATTTTGAGGATAGACCATAGATACATATTCCTATTAGACTCACTTGCTCCCAATGGCCTCAACTTAGACAAAGATTTTTCTGTTTTTCTCTAATAGTGTCCCCTTCAATAGAGTTCTTTCCCTTGGGATTTTCATTTATACATTATTAATATATGTTTTCCCTCTTTTATTCTTTGATTCTATTTATTGTTTTATTTATCTATTTATTCATTTTTTAGCTGTGTCTTATTATATTGTTTTAAAATATATTGTTTTTAACGAATGGATTCCTTTTAGACCATTTTTGTGTAATCTCCTTGGATATAATTTCCGAGAGCTGTCTAACTTGGAGGATGCCTCACTTCATTGGTCTTTAGTTAGCCGCGATCTTATTTCCCTGAGTTGTTACTCTAATCATTTCAGTATTTTAGTAGCGATTTTATCATTACAAGTTTTTTGGCTTGGTCTAGCTCCGCCTTTGACACGCCCCTCCTTTTCCCGCTCCTAGACAAGAGTAGAAGTATGCGCATGAGTCGGCGTTTTTTTAGTTGGATTATTCATTAGCGCATGAAGCACGGAGCTGCTTCACATCTTAAGGAGAATTTTTTATACAACAGTTGTGTTACGGAGGTATGGTTTACTTTTTATTTTTCATTGATGCTGGGTTTTAGAGTATTATCTTGTATATAGGTAATCTAACATAATTATAAGAAATATATATAGTTTTGTTTATTACACATTTAGCTAATAGTTGATTCTCCCTTGGATTTAGAAGATCTCCTATTACAGACCTCTACTAAGATGGTATACCCTGTGAGTTCGGTTGAACCCGACGGTATTTATACCGCATATGAATTTTTAAAGTGGTTTGTCTCTTTTTAATAGAGCTATTTTTAAATTTTAGTACTCCATGTGATTGGATTTGAAAGTTTTTTACTCCGCTTTTGTCACGCCTCCCCTTCTTTTGTTTTTCGGCTAGTTTATTATGTACAGAGAACCGGTGTTTCTTTAGATAAAATGTTATATCACATAAGTAGCATGACTGGATTTGGGTCAGTAATACTATTCTAGTTTACAGATACATCTATGATGATATGCTTGTTTTTACTAATAATGTCACTCCCAAGCTATGATTAGATAATGGAATGTTGTTCCAATATTAGTTACCGTGTGGTTTGTATATTGATATGAGGTGCTGGAAGTACTTTTGATTTTTAGTTCTTCTCCCCCCTTTTTTTCGCTCCTGCTGCATTTCAATGCTTCTTGGTCTCCAATGGTTTGTCCCTTTATATTTTAGTCGTTTTTTTAAGATGCATTGAGTGTTATCGTTTATTTATTAATTTTAGCATATGTATTCTTTTTAAGTTTGTTTTCTTTATTTTAGCTATATCAACACATTCTGAGGGCCACAAGCTATTGGGTCTACATACAAAGGTATTTTTGGTGGAACATAATTGCTTGTCACACCCCGTCATGTTTTTGTACAATTCTAGGCTCAGTTTTATTAATTGTTTGTTTATACTATGATTCTATTTTAGTTATTTATATTTGTGTATCCACACTTTTTATTATTCCTATTTGGTTTACATATATTTATTGTTTTATTTATTTATAAGAATGATTTCAATATACATATGCATGTTTTATGTTTTTATCTCTGTTCTTTCACATTATTTTAATTCTGTAATTGTATTAAGTATTTGTTTTTATGTTTTTAGTACCTACCTGATCAACCCCTGATGAAGGTTTGCGAAACACGGCCTGTGTCAGGTTGGTAATAGGTCCTTGTTATTGGTATAAATAAAGTGTTTTTCCACCAATATCACGTTTTGGACTGTGTTCTTGTAACCACGTGATTTTTGCCTCACCTGTTGGACTCTTTCTGGAAGAAACTTACCTCCACGCTGCTCAGCTGGTTCTTTGTGCTCCGGTTCTCAGCGGTGGAAAAAAGGCTGGATCTGATGGCAGTTTCAGTGCTGGATGTCGGGATATTTTCTTTGCTGGTATGAGTGCACGTGTGCAATCTCCTCCCCTTCAGGACTTCAGGACACATCTCACGCTGTTAATACTCAGGATCAGATTTTCAACATCCACTTCTTTCCTCCCAACCTGCAGAGATCTTTAAATTAATTATTTAGCTTAACACTACTTCCATTTAGCCATATTGAGACATTATGCAATCATGAATGAACCCCATGGATGGTTCTATCATTGAGTGACTGCATTTTTTGAACATGGCCCCAGTTTTCTGCCCCAACTGACTTAAGCAACTGAGAAATGCCTGTTTCTCATCAGCGCCAGCGGTCTCAGCTTTAACAGAGCCACGAGAAAGGGAAACTCTCCCTTCGCGGCTCTGAAAAGCTGAGCCGGTGCTGAGGGAAATACAAGGCAGGGCTCTGCTGGGGAGGTTGGGGGCAATGGGGCACTTCATTCTGCCGCTGCTACAATGGCAGCGGCAGCAGCTCCTGTGATTAGTGGGGGGGGGGGGGGGGTTGGGGGGGGTTAAGGCCAAGTGAGGTGGTCTTTTGGGGGGCAATTTTTGCCACTCCCAAAAAGTTGCCGCCTGAGGCCACCCCTCACTTGGCCTCATTATAGAGCCACCCCTGAATCTAAGTGAATGATACTGCAATTAACATAGGTCCTATACTATATCATTTATGAAGACCTGATTGAAATGCATCCAATTTATGATAATCATCCAATAATGCAGACGTTTGCGCATGAACAATTCTATCCAACAGTTTAGCCAAAGAAGGTTGGTTAGCAACTGGTTGATGATACTCAAAAAGGGCCATCTAGGACACTATTTTTCACAATTAGCTTAATAATTGAATTCCTCAATATCCCTGGTATATACTTTTCCTGTAAGAATCTATTTATTATGTCACTCAGGTTTTACCAGAATAGGATCACAAGGGTCTAAAAGAAAACTTCCAGGTCTATTCTTCTTTAGATGATACTAGATTTCCTCCATTGTCATTGGTGAAAAAAAACCTCCAGATGTTCCCCTTCCTCAGAGTCTCTTATTTCTTTCATAGATTCATTTTTCCTGTGTATAACGTTTCCTGAAACTTGTGAACTTTTTCAACATTTTTCTAAAAAGCATCTCATGTCTTCATGTTTTCAATTATAATCCTATTACGTTATACTTGTTACCATTTATAACAAGTTGCCGTTAAATGTAATCCTTTCCCTAACACTGTTACCATGTATTACATTGCAATTCCTAATTATTTCATAATAAGTTACTGTTGAATGTAATCCTCTTCCTAACCCTGTTCATGTTTTATAGTTATGACACCATGTAATGTTAAAGTTAGTGCGTACATAAAAAAATAAATAAATAAACCTAGGCACCCAACACTGAATCTTTTCACTCTTATCAGTCACTAGCAAATTGCACTCAATCACAAAAAGATCTTCAGATGGATTTTCAGTATTAGGTATTGAATTCTTTTTCTAGAAGCATCCCACATATAAAGAGTGGCATTTAAACACATAGATCATCTATACGTGCAAATAGCAAAGTTAGAAAGCCGCTTTTTAGAAGTGGTGACTCACATCACACTTAGATTATAAGGCAGTGTGGTTAGAGCATGGAGAAGGAGTGGTTTGACAGGCCTGAAATATTGACATGTTTGGTCCTCGGACCTGTTTTCTTCATCCTTGATGGATATTATATTTCTTAATTTAAAGTGCTGTTGTCACTCCCTTGATGTGGGCTTCATTGATGTTCTTGAGGTGCTGTATCTCTGATGTTTTCTTTGACTTGTGTAGAGATGGAATGTCAATTTTCTTTCATTATCTTGTATAATGTCTTTGTTAAAAATTCTATAAATTAAAAAAAAATATATTGACATGTACTTCCCATTTAATAAGAGGAATACATGTGGATTTTAAAAATTCTTTACATCAGCATTTACACTTTCCCTGAGACAGGTGTAAAGGTTTAGGCCAGTCTCCCCTGAAAACCCCCTCTCAAAATCAGATCCCTCACCTAATACTCCCCTCAATATTAATTACACCTTCCCCATCCCAAAAACCTCTGACATCAATATCCTTCATTATAGGACCCTTCAAAATTCAGATCTCTCCATTACAAACCTCCCAGAAACCTCCACTTCCCTATCCCCCCAATTCTTATTGGGATCCCTGGTGGCCTAGTGGGAGCAGGGGCGATTGCCAGTCACTTCTGCTCAATGGCAAAGTCCATGGTTCAAAATGTCATCCATGACCCTAGTGGTAATCTCATGAAACTACTGCTATGGGTGAAACTGCCAAATAAGAGTGAAAAGCTATTATATGGCAAATTGTACACTAATGGTAGCACTGCGATACTACTGCTGTGGGTTGACTGGCATCATTTTGAACCCAGAGCCAGACAGGGTAGGAGAGACTGGGGATCACTCCTGCCCCTTTCCTCAAGGACTTTTGAGGGGCAGGGATTCTTCAAGAGGAGCGGGGGGTTCTTCTTTGAGGGGGGTCAGGAGGGTTTTCTTCTTTGGAGGGAAAGGGTTCCTAGGAGTACTGGGGGGGGGAGGGGGTGGAGGTATTGACTGATGATCCAGAAAGTGTCTGCAGAGGGTCCAAGGTCTGATCAGGGGGGCTAGGAGACTTTGCCGCACATTAGTGGCCCAGTGCTCCCAATGAGAAGAATAACGCTGTCTGTACAGTTAATTGCAAGTTGCACTATTCATTTTGTGCAGGAGTTACTAACCTACGGTACTGAGTTACCACAGGTTAGCGATTCCCGCTGTAAATTAAACTGTAGACAAATGTGATATTTTATCACAGCTTAGTAACTTCCCCCCTAAATTTAACCAAACATAAGCACCGATGTATCTTTATAAAATTACCTCCCTGAAAGCTCCCACACAAAGTTACATCTACTTGGAGGCTGAAGTAACTTTGCACATGTATGTGCCAGCAAGATCAGCACATATGTGCATAGATTATAATATGCCATTATAGAAGTTCATCCTGCACATGCTTTGCCCATTCCCTGCAATGTTTTCTGGGAACATACTTTTCTGCACATACACCCCTGAGCAATTTTATAAGAATCTGTTTGTGCACTCAAAGCACTTATAAAATTACATCTATATAACTAAATACCCCTTTAAATAAAATCAGTTATCCATAATTATCTCCCAAAACAACTACACTAAAGTTCTCATCATCCCAAACCTAACTTATAGTTTTAGCAAACTAATAAGACTGTACCCAATATCCGGTCATAGAAATGGATTATGAAGAGTAGCCCCTTTTAAGTAGCAGTGGTTTCACCAAGGATTGTTCCCAAGTGTGTTAAGTATAGATCTTCATTTATGCTAATAGCGGGACCAGCACCAATAAGGGGTAGGCCCCATAACCCACCGCAGGCAGAGGAAGGCCAGGAAGGGGCAGATGGGGAAAGGCCAGAAGGGAGGATGGGGGCAAGGGCGGGGATAAAGGGAAGTTGCGAAGGCCACCACTTCCTTTTTCCCCAGCAGATGGCACAGCACAGCAGAGGATGGGACGCTTCCCAGCAGACTGAACGGTGAAGGACAAGATGCCGGTATCGGCGATACTCCAGTGCTTCCCCCTGCTACAAAAAAGGCTCTTTTCAGAGCCATGGAGTAGTGCATGGTAGGCGGAGTGGTGCTCAGAAGGGATCGTGCCGTCGGGCCTCGGAGCATGGTGCACCCTCCCTTACCAGGCAGCATTCAGCAGGTGGAGGCCTCCTGAGATTGATTTTGGCAGCTGACGGGGTCCAGAGGCACGGGGGAGCATACCTGGCAGAAGCGGGAGAGGAAGCAGCAACAGGAGAGGAGAGCTGGCTCAGAACACGAGGTCTGAGGAGAAAAGGAAAAAAAAGCTGGTCAAGGGCACCACCTGGTGTGATGGGGCAAACTGCACCACTGGAAAAGTCTCAGTGGGGCATAAAAGTTTAAAAATAATAATAATAATATCAGCAATACATTTTTGTCACCTCAAAATGGGCACGCCAGCAAGCAGCAGGGGCACAGCGCAAGGGGCAGTGTGGATGGCAGCAGAGGCATTCAGACAGTGGGATGGGCATGCCATGCCAAGGCAGCGGCAACCCAGCAGCAGGAACAGGGACTGGAGGTTAAGAACTAGATATTAGGGGAAAGCCGACAGTCGCCCAAGAGCGGATGGTTCGGAAGAATGTATCTTTGAAGGATACTGCCAAAAGCAAAGAGGTTCCACAAAAGAGTAAAGTAGCCCAAATGTCCTCAAGTATGGAGCAGACAGAGCTTAAAGATCCCAAATTACCCATGTCTAACAATAGCCAAATTAATATGAATAAAATACATTCTCTAAAATGCTTGTATGCAAATGCTAGAAGTCTAAAAAATAAGATGGGAGAGTTAGAATATATAGCACTAAATGAAAGGTTAGATATGATTGGAATATCAGAGACATGGTGGAAGGAGGACAACCAGTAGGACACTGTGATACCTGGGTACAAACTATATCGAAATGATAGAGCTGATCAAATTGGTGGAGGGGTTGCGCTCTATGTTAGAGAGGGCATTGAGTCAGAAAGGATTAAAGTTTTGCAGGAAGCAAAATCTGCTGTAGAATCTATATGGATTGAAATTCCATGTAAAAGGGGGAAGGCAATGGCAGTGGGGGTGTACTATCGAGCACCTGGCCAGAATGACCAAATGGATGATGAAATGCTCAAAGAAATCAAGGAAGCTAACCAAAGTTACAGCGCAGTAATAATAATGGGTGATTACAACTACCCCGGTATCGACTGGGTCAGTGTCACGTCAGGACATGCTAGGGAGATAAAGATCATAGATGAAATAAATGACTGCTTCTTGGAGCAGCTGGTTCATGAACCGACCAGAGGGGAAGCCATATTAGACCTAGTCCTTAGTGGAACACCAGATCTAGTGCAAGAGATAAGGTTGTTGGGGCCACTTGGCAATAGTGATCATAGCATTATCGCCTTTGATTTAATTAGTGGAGGAGGGATAGTAAGGAAATCCACAGTACTACCTTTTAACTTTTGAAAGGGAGACTATGATAAAATCAGGAAAACAGTTAAGAAAAAACTAAAAGGAGCAGTTGCAAATGTTAAAGACATACATCAGGCTTGGTTGTTGTTGAAAAATACTATCTTGGAAGCCCAGACCAGCTGTATTCCACGCTTTAAGAAAAGTGGAAGGAAGTCCAAAAAACTTCCAGCATGGTTTAAAGGTGAGGTCAGAGAGGCTGTTGTTGCCAAAAAAGCATCTTTCAGGAAATGGAAAAAAGAGCCAAACGACGAAACCTGGAAACAGCACATGCACTGGCAAGTCAAATGCAAGGCATTGATAAGGCAGGCAAAGGGAGAATTTCAGAAGAAGCTTGCTGCGGAAGCAAAAACGTGAAGTAAAGACCTTTTTAAGAACATTTGTAGCAAAAAATCTGTGAGAGAGTCAGTTGGTCCATTAGATGATAAAGGGGTTAAAGGAGCACTAAGAGGCGACAAGGCGATAGCGGAGAGACTGAATGAATTCTTTGCTTCAGTCTTTACTGAGGAAGATGTAGGGATGTTACCCATGACTGAAGTGGTATTTAAAGGTGCGGAAGAATTGAAGGAAATATCGATACGTCGGGAAGATGTGCCAGCAAGAGTAGCAAATCACCTGGGCTGGATGGTATATATCCAAGGGTGTTGAAAGAACTGAAATATGAGATTGCAGACCTGCTATTAGTAATCTGTGAACTATCATTAAAATCATCTCTAATACCTGAAGATTGGAGGATCGCCAATGTAACACCAATTTTTAAAAGGGTTCCAGGGGTGATCTGGGAAACTACAGACCGGTGAGCCTGACATCAGTACCGGGAAAACCATCATGAAGAATAAAATTACTCAGCATGTAACATAGAAACATAGAAACATAGAAACATGATGACAGAAAAAGACCACAAGGCCCATCTAGTCTGTCCTTCCATAACAACAACTACAACAGTCCACTTTCTATCTTTAGAGATCCTCTGTGTTGGTCCCATGTTTTTTGAATTCAGTTACTGTCCTCATCTCTACCACCTCCACTGGGAGATTATTCCACGGATCCACTACTCTTTCTGTAAAGAAATATTTCCGCATATCACTCCTGAATCTATCTCCCTTCACCCCCATCCCATGTCCCCTCGTAGCAGAACTTGCTTTCAATTGAAAGAGGCTCTCTCCCTGAACATTTATGCCACGGAGGTATTTAAACATCTCAATCATATCACCTCTATCCCGCCTTTCCTCTAAGGTGTACATATTAAGATCATTAAGTCTGTCCTCATATGCTTTATAATGAAGCCCATTAATCATTTTAGTAGCAACCCTCTGCACTGACTCCATCCTGTTCACATCCTTTTGAAGGTGCGGTCTCCAGAATTGCACACCATACTCCAAATGAGGTCGCACCAAAGACTTATACAGAGGTATTATCACCTCCTTTTTTCTGCTAGCCATTCCTCTCCGTATGCACCCAAGCATCCTTCTAGCTTTTGCCGTCGCCTTTTCTACCTGTTTAGCTACTTTAAGATCATCAGACACAACCACGCCTAGGTCCCGCTCTTCTTTAGTGGACAAAAGTACTTCACCTCCTATACTGTATTGTTCCCTTGGATTGCTGCAGCCCAAATGCATGACCTTACATTTTTTAACATTAAATCCCAGCTGCCAAATTCTAGACCATTCTTCAAGCTTAGCTAGATCCCTCCTCATGTTATCTACACCTTCCTGGGTGTCTACTCTATTACAGATTTTGGTATCATCCGCAAAGAGGCAAACCTTACCCGACAGCCCTTCCGCTATATCACTAACAAAGATGTTAAAAAGAATCGGACCAAGGACAGATCCCTGGGGCACACCACTGGTAACATCCTTCTCCTCAGAGTGAGCTCCATTTACTTGTACTCTTTGTCGCCTCCCACCCAACCAATTTCTAACCCAAGCAGTAACTTTAGGGTCCATCCCTAGGGTGCTCAGTTTGTTTATAAGTCGCCTGTGAGGAACAGTGTCAAAGGCTTTACTGAAATCTAAATACACCACATCTAGAGCTCTCTCTCGGTCCAACTCCCTGGTCACCCAGTCAAAGAAATCGATCAGATTTGTCTGACAAGACCTGCCTCTGGTGAATCCATGCTGCCTCGGATCCTGTAATCCGCCGGACTCCAAAAACCTCACTATTTTCTCTTTCAGCAGCGTTTCCAATAATTTACTCACCACCGAAGTTAAACTAACCGGCCTGTAGTTTTCAACCACATCCTTACTTCCGCTTTTGTGTAAAGGCACCACATGAGCCTCTCTCCAGTCCTTTGGCACCACTCCCGACTTCAATGAGGCATTGAAAAGGTCAGTCAGTGGAGTTGCTAGAACGTCCCCAAGTTCCCTCAGTATTCTAGGGTGTATCCCATCCGGTCCCATCGCTTTGTCTACTTTAAGTTGAGCTAGTGTCTCACGAACACAGTCTTCTGAAAATTGTTCAAGATGTCCCTCGCTTCTGTTCTTATTTGTGGGTGTTTTCTGAGGTCCTGCTCCTGGTTCTTCATCTGTGAACACAGAACAAAAATATTTGTTAAGCAATTCCGCTTTATCCTTATCAGCTTCTACATATTCCCCAAAAAGGTTGGTTGCCTTTAAAATACCCCCTTTCAGTTTTGCCCATAGATAGTCATGACCTAATGGGAGACAGCCAACATGGCTTTAGACAAGGAAGATCTTGTCTTACTAATCTGTTATGTTTTTTTGAAGGAGTGAATAATCAGGTGGACAAAGGTGAGTCAGTTGATATTGTGTATCTGGACTTTGGGAAAGCCTTTGACAAGGTCCCTCATCAGAGACTTTTGGCAAAACTAAAGAGTCATGGGATAGGAGGCAGTGTACTATTGTGGATCAGGAACTGGTTAAAAGATAGAAAGCAGAGGGTAGGGCTAAATGGTCAATTTTCCCAAAGGAGAAAGGTGAATAGTGGTGTACCCCAGGGATATGTGCTGGGTCCGCTGCTTTTTGACATATTCATAAATGACCTGGAAAGTGGAATAACGAGTGAGGTTATCAAATTTGCAGATGACACAAAACTATTTAAAGTTGTTAAAACCCAAGAGGATTGTGGAAAATTGCAAGAGGATCTTGATAAATTGGAAGACTGGGCATCAAAATGGCAGATGAAATTTAATGTGGACAAGTGCAAGGTTATGCACCTAGGGAAGAACAACCCAAACTATGGTTACACGATGCAAGGTTCCACATTAGGAACCACCACCCAGGAAAAAGATTTAGGCGTCATTGTGTTAAAACCCTCGGCCCAGTGTGCAGCGGCAGCCAAGAGAGCAAATAGAATGCTAGGTATGATAAGGAAAGGAATGGAAAATAAAACAAAAGATATTATAATGCCTCTGTATGGTTCCATGGTGAGACCGCACCTTGAATATTGTGTGCAATTCTGGTCGCCGTATCTTAAAAAGGATATAGCGATTTTAGAAAAAGTTCAGAGAAGAGCCACCAAAATGGTAAAGGGGATGGAAGGATACTCCTATGAAGAAAGGCTAAAAAGGTTAGGGCTCTTTAACCTGGAAAAGTGACGGCTGAGGGGAGATATGATAGAAGTCTATAAATTAATGAACGGAGTGGAACGGGTAAACGTAGATCGATTGTTTACCTTATCAGAATATAGAAAGACTAGGGGACATGCAATGAAGCTACAGGGTAAACTATTTAAGACTAATAAAAGAAAATATTTTTTCACTCAACGTGTAATCAAACTCTGGAATTTGTTACCGGAGGATGTAGTAAAGGCTGTTAGTGTAGCTGGGTTTAAAAAAGGTTTGGACAAGTTCCTGGAGGAAAGGTCCATAAACCATTATTAAGAAGGGACCCAGGATATCAATGCTTGAACCAATACAAGCATTGTGGAACCTGTGTCCCTTGGGGAAACTGCTAGGTACATATGACCTAGATTGGCCACTGTTGGAAACAGAATACTGGGCTTGATGGACCTTGGTCTGACCCAGTATGGCATATCTTATGTTCTTATGACAAAGGGACCGGTGAAGATGCCTGAAAAAGGGAAGGAGAACAAGTGTGCAGATGGCAGGCCAAAAACTGGTGGTGGCACAAACAAAACTGGCTGAAGTAGCATGTGGCAGCATGCAGAGCCTGCATCAGGATTGGGAAGGATGGCACAGGAACCAGCAACCAGCAGCCTGCCCCTGCCCCTGCCATGCGGTGGGGATCAATGGGATACAGAGGCCTCGGCTATGCATGACCTTGTGAACCAGGTAGGGCCGTGATCACAGTCCATGATGCAGGATGTGTCCATGCTCTCCTTTCACTTGAAGGACTGCTGTCCAGAGGTTGAACATACGCAGAGGATACAGGTGTGAGATGTGTGGCAACACCCAGCAGAGCAGGTCAGATGGGTGAGAATGAGCAACTGTCCTTTTTGTATAATAGTGCTGGGGGAGGGAAGGAGGTGGGGACCAAGGGAGGGTATGGGGCTGGGCACCAGGAACAGTTGGCATGGGAGATGGGAGCGGGAAAGGGGATGACCCGGATAGGTGTACGGGAGGGCGGCCCCGGAGCGGGGAGGCACTGTGGGGGGATTGGGAGTGCAGCCAAGGGTGACCAGCAGGGTACTGAGGGACTCCTGCAGGTGCTGGTGCGGATAATTGCTGGTCACGACAGCACAGCAAGGGGGCCCACAGTGGCGCAGGGTGCACCGAGAGCAGTTGGGGCCGGAATGCCTTCCGGCCCTCCTCCAGGGGACATCGCCACCATGAACCCTGAGGGGACAGTGGAGGTGACCCCGAGTAGGGACATGGAGCTGGTAGCGGAGTTCAAGCCGGCGGAATATGTGTGCAACACAAGCGCCCTAGACAGCCATGTTCCTACTGGTCAAAAGGAAAAGATTTGGAAGGGTGAGTACATGAATAATTTTTTGCTGCTCATCGTGAGGGGCAACACCAATTGCAAATGCTCAGGCTATCACAAAGAGTGTAAGCTGGTTTCCAGGAAGGCCGACGGCATCCCACGGATGATGCCAATTGGTGCACAGCTTTTTGGGTGCTGACCAGCGTAGTTGGCGAGAAACACCCAGAGCAGTGCTGGGTCCTGTTCAAATATCAGGACAGTATTTGCTAGACCTACTGTGTGTACGGGGGCACCGCCTGGCTTGAGTACAACAAACAATTTTATTGGAATATGGCAGGCAACAAAGGGCTTAGCTGGGATAGGAAGAACATCAACCTGTGGATCCGGTTGATGATGCAGGGTCAACGGGGCAACAGAGAAAGCGGGGTCGCAGTAGGGATTTCGCCCGGTAGGTATGCGGGGCTACAGAAGTCTTTTTGAGGGGATGGTAGGATGGGCATTAGGAAGGCAGCTCTGGCTCATTGCAGCCTAACTACCCATCCTGCTGGGGCATTTGCAGGTTGTATAATGGGGCACCTTCAGGTTCAATGATGCATGCAAATACCGACACGCATGTGCCACTTGTGGGGAAGGTCACCCACAGGTACGATGCAGAAAGCGGCAGGGGGGAGAGCCCCTGCACCTATGCTGAGGCTGCCTGGTCAGGGCAGGCCAGAACACCTATCAATATTGAGGCGCTGACGTGGAATCTGCAGGGCTACAATCATGGGAAAGTGCAATGGTTACTCAACGGTTTTACACACTTCTTCATCATTCCTGACAGCGGCCTGCCGAGCCCGTGAGTTGGGGGTGGGGGGCAGACAACTTGAAATCTGCTCTGGCGCAGAAAGAGGTGGTCCAGAAGAAGCTGGATAAGGAGCGGGCACTGGGCAGGATGACAGGCCCCTTTGAGAACAAACCCTTGCCCGACCTGATAGTCTCCCATCTGGGCCTAGTCCCAAAAATGGAGCCGGAGAAATACCAGCTCATTTACCACTTGTCATACCCCGACGGCACATCCATGAATGACTACCTGGACTCAGCAGCATATTCGGTAAGGTATACTCCATAGAGCAGGCCCTGGATTTACTCTGGGGTCTGGGGAAGGGGGCATGGATGACGAAGACAGATGTGGAGGCCACTTTGCGGCTGCTCCAGATACACCCGGATAGCTTCTACCTGCTGGGGCTGTGGTTTCGTGGGGGCACTACTATGTAAACAAATGTCTCCCAATATCTTGCGCCTACTTTGAGGAGTTCAGCTCCGCTCTCCAATGGATAGCTGAGAAAAGGTTATGCCAGGGCAGAATCAAACATTACTTGGATGACTTTCTGCTCATGGCATGGGATAAGCAGAGTTGTTAGCACCTTCTGGGTTCCTTCTGCAAGAAGGCGGAGGAGCTGGGGGTACCATTGGCCCCTAACAAAACAGAGGAGCCAGTGCAGTGTCTATCCTTTTTGGGGATAGAGATAGACACTATGGAAATAGTGACATGCCTACCGACGGATAAAGTGTCGTCCTTGAAGGCTGTGGTTCACTCAGCAGGTGGCCACCAAAATGGTCACACTGGGACAGATGCAATCTCTGATGGGCCATCTAAACTTTGCCTGCCAGGTGATTCCTATGGGGCGGACTTTTATCCAGTGACTTGGAGACGCCACGAGGGGTATTCACCGAAAACACCACTTAATTATGTACCCCTGAGAGAGCACCTGGATGTGTGGCAGCGGTTCCTGTTGCATTGCAATGGCAGGAACAAAGGGAAGGCACCAGCTACCTGCATTAGGGAGCTGGAACTATTCACAGATGCAGTAGGTGGTGTGGGTTTTGAGATTTATTTCAAGGGGCAATGGTGCCACGAGCACTGGCTGGCGGAGTGGCATCAGCACAGCATGATAAAGAACATTGCATTCCTTGAAATGTTCCCCATTGTCATAGCCATGGTCATATGGAAGTGACTTTTCACTGATAGAATAGTTTTCTGCTCAGATAGCGCTGCTGTGCTGTTTGCCATCAATAAACAAACAGCGAGGGCGGGGAGAGTGATGAAGTTGGTTAGGAAGCTGGTGCTGCTGAGCCTAGAACTTAATGTGTTCATTATGGCCCAGCATGTCCCAGGGAAGAGCAACAAGTTGGCTGATGCTCTTTCTCGTTTCCAGCTCCAGCAATTCCAGCAGCTCGCCCCGAACGCTGCGCCCCAGGCAGCACGTATGCCCGAAGAGATGTGGAGCACCGGCAGATTGCTGATGGTGTCATTGTCAGCCAGAAACAAAGGAACAGATACCAAGACTGGCAGATATTCAGGTTTAACAAACCCCTTTTATTGACCCCTACGCGTTTCGGCCATAGGCCTTCTTCAGGGGGATATCAAATGAGGAAACAAAACTCGTAAAAATAAATTCAAGATTAAAATAAATTCAAGATAAATAAGAACACCGTCAAAAGAAAAAACATTAAATGAATAAATAATTAAATAAATAAATGGGCATGCAAATCGTTGTACATTAACAAAAACAAAAACAGTATAGCAAAGGATCTAATTATGAATTAAAAACACCAACAAATTCTAAAAATATAAAAATATATATAAAAAAATATATAAAGAATATATATATAAAAATGTGTGTAATAAAACATTTATATATGTGCATTAAGGCATAACCGGGTAAGGCGGACATGGTGCTCCTGTCCCCGCCCCCCCCCTTCACTCCACTCACCACCCCCACCCCGCCTTAAAAATAACCACAACACAACCATTGGGAAGCAAACTGGTCGCAGCTTTATTAACCGCACAACATTATCCTTTAACAACAACCAACAGCAAGCCTTCATCAACTGAATTCCGGCCGCGGAACGAATCCTCACCAGCTGTGTGAGTAGCATGGTGAGTTCCGCCCGCTTCTGCCGTGAACCGGCCACAAGCCATTCCATTCCCTCTCTTCCGGCTTCGCCATATTATTAGCAAAAATCCCGAGGGTTTCACCGGGCCGAGCGTACCCCACCCCCGTCCTGCATCTTACCAACGGCTCCGGACCCCAGACACCTCCGAGATCCCGCCTTCTCCCTCCAGCTGCAACCCCCCTTCCCCATTCCTGCCCAACCCTAGGAATGGGAGGGTGGGACACCAGCCACCTTCTTGCACTCCCCCTGGTGAATGATGCTCCCGCCGGCTCGCTCTGCCCTCGCACAACCTCCCTCCCAAGCCTACACGATCCCCCATTGGCTCCCGTGCTCCTCACTTATCCGCGGGAGCCAATGGGGTTCAACTGAAGCCCCACGCCGATGCCGGGATCCTCTTCCTTCCTCGTGGGGCCGGGACCACGACCCGCCACCCCCCCCCCAGTTAGCGGCGGCCAGCGGGCACGTGGCCCCGCGGCCTTTCTGTTATCTACCAAACCTATTGTATGTGAGAGAGATGAGGAGGATACAATATGACAGGTCAATCAAAGTGATAATAAATATGAAAACATTAAAATGTAATCATATAAAACACCAATACCTTTAGTAAAATCTTTCGTGCAAATAAAAGACATTGACCACTGGACTAAATAATTAAAAATCAATTGTCAATAGTACAATAACTAAAATAATAAAACACGTAACATAGTAAGTGACGGCAGATAAAGACCAGCATGGTCCATCTAGTCTGCCCAGCAAGATGGCAAGAGTAGGTGCACCTGTCGCTTTGTGCAGGCCACCCCTCCCCATGTCTTTGTTTAGGGGTGAACCCACCACTCCATGTAGGACACCCCTATTTGTTGAGACGTTAGATGGTTCAAAAGTTAGATGGTACCGTTTATTTTGTTTTTATCCTGTTGCTGTAAAGGGATCCACTGTGTTTTTCCCATGCTGTTTTGAATTCCGTCACCGTGTTTGCCCCCACCACTTCCTTCGGGAGGGCATTCCAAGCATCCACCACCCTTTCAGTGAAGAAATATTTCCTGACATTGGCTTTCAATTTATCCCCCTGCAGCTTCATATTATGCCCTCTAGTTTTACAGCTTCCCCGTTTTTGGAAGAGGTTTGTTTGTTCATCATTTCTCTTTAAGTATTTAAAGGTCTGAATCATATCTCCCTTGTCCCTCCTCTCCTCCAAAGTGTACATATTTAGGTCTTCAAGTCTCTTCTCATAAGGCTTCTGACACAGGCTTCTAATCATTTTGGTCGCCTTTCTCTGAACAGTTTCCAGTCTTTTTACATCTGGAAACTGTTCCGAGAAAGTTTCCAGATGGAAAAAGACTGTAAAAACACATATATCACAACTATGTTTGTGTCAACACCAGCATGAAAATTTCCATAAAAAACACCAGCATGAAAATTTCCATAAAAACATAACATTTATCAAATTAAAAACTTAAAGGGACATTCTAAAAGTCCCTATGCTTAAGAACAATTGCAACATAAAGCCAGGCAAAGGAGGAGCTTAAAATTCTAACAAAGTCTAACTAATTATTAGCAAATAATGAATGAAATTAAGGTTTTAAAATTGTCCTTAAAACCATTTACGATCACTAAATGTTACAAGAAATACTAATTTGTTTGAAGAAACAGGAACTCTGTATCATTAAAACAAAATTAAAACGGACCCTAACGTAAACCATCTTGTGCCGACATTAATAATATCAAAACTATCATGTTATGAATAGAACACTAAATAAAACATATTCAGAATGTTTCCTATCAACAAGAACATTGATAAATCAAAGAGTTTTGGAGCTGTATTTCTTGTTAGTAACAAGCAAATTTATATATTTTAATCAAATATAAAATTGCCAGTCTTGGTATCTGTTCCTTTGTTTCTACGTATCCTACAGATACTCTGTTGCTTCTTTTTGTTCTGTCATTGTTATGGTCCGAGAGGTGATGGATGGTTGGGCCAAGGAGGCCACACAGCAGCCTGATGGTCACTAGCCTGTCTCCCTTCCCATACTGGGCAGGGTCATCCAGCAGGCAGCAGCTATCACCAGTGACGGGTCTGAAGAAAAACTGTTTTGGCTGGCGGCTCTGCTGATGTTCTTTGGGGCCTTCCACATGAGCGAGTTCTTGCCTCAGTCCAGGGTGGACACAGCCGGCACAGCCAACCACGTGGGCGACACTGCAGTCGTGGGGGACAGGGTAGGCTTATTCCTGGCCCAGTCAAAGACAGATCGGCTCGGAGGGGGAGAGGAATATGGCTGAACGCTGGCAGAGATGGAAGAGGCAGATCGCCCAAAAGATGTTGAGAAAAGCAGAAGGAAGCTGAATAAGGAGGTTGGAACTTTGGTGCAAGCAGTGGGAGTGGTCGTAGTGCAGCATTAGGGTATACTGGAGGGCAGGGGCACAGTGTTCTCAGGGGATGGGATCCACCTGTATGACATCAGCCTGAAAATGTTTATTGAGGGTTGCGGCGAGTCATCAGTTTGGTACTCACTATGTGGTGAGTCAGGCCACGGGCCGTCCAGGTGGCAGGATCTCACTGATAGAGTAGGAGAGGAGGGGTAAACCAGACAGAGAAAAGGGGAGGCCCAGGTACTAAGTTGGGAGTGCCTGGGCCCGGTGACAAGGAGAGCCAGATACCAATGGACACAAGTGCCTGGCCTCAGTTGCCAGGAGTGGGGGCCACCCGGACACCAACACAGAGTGGTTGGTGGCAGGAAGGTGAAAATGTGGCAGAGTCCTTGGCACCAGAGCAGGCCAGGGTCATGGAACCAGGCAGCTGGGACAGTGGTACCCCACCGCGTTAGCTAGTCTAGGGTTATTGTTTACTCATTGTTACTCATTATGACCTATGGTTTACTGTTATGATTATTGTTGTTGTTAATGTTTCAATGCAAGTTTGTATCCGCAAGCTGTGGCCTGTAAGTTCCACTAATAAAGCAGTTTCAGAAAAGAAATGATGGATCGGGACTTTAATTGCAAGAAAGTGTAAAGGGAGGGGAGAGGGAGAGGGGGAGGGGGCAGGGATGGAAGGGAGCGGCATGGGCCTGAAGCCAATCCAGCGTTTCTTGGGTTTTTCTGTTTTATTAATACCATTGCAAGGATCGTAAAATCCACTGTACCATACAACTTCCTTCTTTCATGTAAAGATGTCCTTAGTTGCTTACCATTTCTTAACAGATTTACACATCTTCTGTTGATCTACATTTAATTAATGCATAAAACTCTTTCCTCTGTACCAGGCACCTCCACTTTAGATCTTAAATCTCTCTTATGGCTTCATTCCTCTCTGACATTCTCTCGCTTCTCATAGGAAAGGTTATTTATAGTCACAATATTGGTTTTCATTTTCAAACAGACAGTGTATAACTATATTTCTTTCTTTGTAAAGCACTGAGGAGACTTATTCTGTTGCACCGTTGTATTTAAGGATTGCATCTTCAGTTACAGTTTAAATATAAAGTCCAGATTATTCCATTTTTAAGGATTTATACTCCTGGAAGAAGAAAGCTTTAAGACATGGTCATTCAAATTCTTTAGTCCATTTCCGCAAACAATTCCATAAGATCTGTAAAATTTGCATCACTTTTAATTTTGATGCTTGTTATCTTTCCTCGCGTGTTTTTTGGACTACTGCAGTTGTCTCCTTCTTAATCTTCCTGATGCCACATTCTGGCCATTCCAGTTTCTCCAGCAGGACCAGTCCAACCCATTAGGTACGACTAAGCAGTTGCCTAGGGCAACAGATTCTGAGAAGCAGCAACGAACAGCAGCCGTCAAAGCAACACTATAGATCCAGCCAACCAGCCAAAGGGCCAGCAGCACTTCCTGTTACTTGCAGAGAGAGTGGGCCCGCACACACATACAAAGCAAGTTTAATATTTAACGTATGATGTCCAATTACTCATTTTCACAGGATTATTGTGGGAGTGGGAGTGGGAGCGGGCATAAGGCTGAAGGCTCACCTAGGGCGCTCAACACTCTTGCACAGGCTTTGTTCTGCAGTGTATATCCACATCCAGCATCCTCTCTTATCATGCAACTCTAATTCCCTGATCTTTACACTGGTCCCCGATGAAGTTTCCAACAATATTTAAGCTTCTTGTCATTACCTTTAAATACATCTAGTTCCTCAGTATGTGTCTGCTCTAGTCTGTCACACACCAGCTTGATCTCTCCTCTTTGAGTGACTTACTCTTCTCTATAGTTACCACTTGTTTGTAGGTTTTCTCGGTGACAGCATCTTTCCACTTGAATAAGCTTCTTCCCAGTATAAAAGATGCTACGTCCTTGACGAGCTTTCAGTCAAATCTCAAAACTCACTTCTTCAAACTGGTTCAATCCTAGTGTCTGAATTCCCTATACTCCTATACTCCTATTTCACTTTTTTTATTTTGTCCTAGCTTTATTATAATGTGCCTGTGTAGGGTACCATAGAAATCTGTATGTAGGCCATCCCTTCTGTGTCCTCATGGTGAAGGGATATTGGTTCTTTTTGAGAAGGCAGGAAAATTACATTTTAGACACTCGGGCCTTGTTTTCATTTCAGGACACCTATGTGAGAAGTTCAAAAGGTACCAATTTTAAACCTATTTTATAAAGGCATCTATGTGCCATTATAAAATAGGCTCCTAGATGCAGCCCATAAGTGCACAAATTTACATCTGCTTCAAAGTAGGTATAAAAGTGTACATGTATTTTATAAAATATGCGTGAGCATTACAACTCTACCTCTTCGCCCAGACTACACCCTTCAGAATCCCAAGGAACAGAGCAGGTAAAAGTAGTTGCATGCTTTTCATGCGTATACAACCTCCTGCCAAACCCAGCTACTTTTTATCCAGACAGGCAAGAAGCACAAGAGAAATCTGTACTCGAGTTCTTAATCTTGCAAGATAACACAAGGATATTACTTGCATGTGTCTCTTATATTGGAATTTATTTTAAGCATGCAATGCATTTGGTACTTGGGACAATTAGAATCCCATAATATATCTATATAATATTAACGTTTACTGAATCAAAGAAGCATAAAAGAAATAATATCCCTTTTGTTAAATTTCACAAGTCAACAATCTAGAGTTGAAATTTAAATGCGCGCAATTTCTGTGACTAAGCTTTAACTATGGCACTAAAGAGGATGTTTACTAGTGTATGCTGGTAACACAAGCTAAAAATAGCCGGGCAATAAAAATCTCATGCTAACTGTTTAGCAAACGTTGGGGGCGGAGCTATCTTATGGCCAGCATTGACAACTAGCATGCATTACCTACTGCAGGCCAGCTATCAGGTTATCGATAATACATACGCACTTAATGCATCTTCACTACCAGCAGTCAGGAAGCATGACCGCTACCTCAAACTACCATCCCCAGAAAAATAATGGTGCCAAGCACACAATCACAATCCTCCAACCCACCCCCACCCCCAACCACAACCTTCCCCCATCACAAAACTTCTCAGTTCAATACCTGACCATCCTCCACATCTGACCCCCCATCAGCAACAGCTATCCCTGGTAGTCTAGAGGAAGGGGCAGGAGCAATCTCCCTCTGCTCCTTCCCCCTTGATGCTAGGGTTCCAAATGGCAGATTCGATCCATAATGGTAGTTTGCATGTATAAGGCAGATTGACCCCTAGCACCATAAGACAAGATTCAGATCTGCCATTTTGAATCCAGACAACAAAGGGATAGGAGAAGAGGGGAATCACTCCTGCCCCATCCACCAGTCTACCAGGAATAACTTTAGCTAAGTGAGGGGAGAGGATTGGGGTGGGGGAGGGGGAGGGGACAATATTGAACTTAGAGGAGTTGGTGATCAGGGGGATTGGAACCAGGGAGAACATAAGAACATAAGAACATAAGATATGCCATACTGGGTCAGACCAAGGTCCATCAAGCCCAGTATCCTTTTTCTAACAGTGGCCAATCTAGGCCATACGTACCTAGCAGTTTCCCCAAAAGACACAGGTTCCACAATGCTTGTTCTGGATCAAGCATTGATATCCTGGGTCCCTTCTTAATAATGGTTTATGGACCTTTCCTCCAGTAACTTGTCCAAACCTTTTTTAAACCCAGCTACACTAACAGCCTTTACTACATCCTCCGGTAACAAATTCCAGAGTTTGATTACACGTTGAATGAAAAAATATTTTTTTTTATTAGTCTTTAATAGTTTACCCTGTAGCTTCATTGCATGTCCCTTAGTCTTTCTATATTCTGATAACGTAAACAATCGATCTACGTTTACCCGTTCCACTCTGTTCATTAATTTATAGACTTCTATCATATCTCCCTCAACGGTCTCTTTTCCAGGTTAAAGAGCCTTAACCTTTTTATCCTTTCTTCATAGGAGTATCCTTCCATCCCCTCTACCATTTTGGTGGCTCTTCTCTGAACCTTTTCTAATAACGCTATATCCTTCTTAAGATATGGCGACCGGAATTGCACACAATATTCAAGGTACATACTCACCATGAAACGATATAGAGGCATTATAATATCTTTTGTTTTATTTTCCATTCCTTTCCTTATGATACCTAGCATTCTATTTGCTCTCTTGGCCACCGCTGCACACTGGGCTGAGGGTTTTAACATGTTATCCACAATGACGCCTAAATCTTTTTCCTGGGTGATGGGCCCTAATGTGGAACCTTGCATCGTGTAATCATAGTTTGGGTTGTTCTTCCCTAGCATAACTTTGCACTTGTCCACATTAAATTTCATCAGCCATTTTCATGCCCAGTCTTCCAATTTATCAAGATCCTCTTGGGTTTTAACAACTTTAAATATTTTTGTGTCATCTGAAAATTTGATAACCTCACTCATTATTCCCTTTTCCAGGTCATTTATGAATAAGTCAAAAAGCAGCGGACCCAGCACAGATTCCTGGGGTACACCACTATTCACCTTTCTCCATTGGGAAAATTGGCCATTTAGACCTACCCTCTGCTTTCTATCTTTTAACCAGTTCCTGATAAACAATAGTACACTGCCTCCTATCCCATGACTCTTTAGTTTTGCCAAAAGTCTCTGATGAGGGACCTTGTCAAAGGCTTTCTGAAAGTGCAGATACACTATATCAACCAACTTACCTTTGTCCACCTGTTTATTCACACCTTCAAAAAAACATAACATATTAGTAAGACAAGATCCTCCTTGTCTAAAGCCATGTTGGCTGTCTCTCATTAGGCCATGACTATCTACATGCTGAGTAATTTTGTTCTTTATGATGTTTTCTACCATTTTTCCCCGGTACTGACGTCAGGCTCACCAGTCTGTAGTTTCCCGGATCACCCTTGGAACCCTTTTTAAAAATAGGCGTTACATCGGTGATCCTCCACTCTTCAGGTATTACAGATGATTTTAATGAAAATTCACAGATTACTAATAGCAAGTCTGCAATCTCATATTTCAGTTCTTTCAACACCCTTGGATGTATATCATCCGGCCCAGGTGATTTGCTACTCTTCAGTTTATCGAATAGTTGTAATACATCTTCCCGATGTATCGATATTTCCTTCAGTTCTTCCGCACCTTTAAATACCACTTCAGTCATGGGTAACATCCCTACATCTTCCTCAGTAAATACCGAAGTAAAGAATTCATTCAGTCTCTCCGCTATCGCCTTGTCGCCTCTTAGTGCCCCTTTATCCCCTCTATCATCTAAAGGACCAACTGACTCTCTCATAGGTTTTTTGCTATGAATGTACTTGAGAAAGTCTTTATTTCGCATTTTTTATTTATTTATTTATTTATTTATTTAACAGTTCTTCTATACCGCTCTATTTTAGATCAGAGCGGTTTACATTTAACATCAACTATACAACACAAGGAACTTTGAGTTGTATTTACAATAAACAGGGAGATCAACTTGGAAGTAACTGGGGGAAACTATGTACAATTCTTAACTCTATACATTGTATCACACTGGTACCTGATTTCAGGCAGAACATATCTACATCTTATTTACACTGGGGTACATTCTGAGCGATCAGTTGATTATCCTTTTTCATGCTGAGTCTGATTGTTTACTTGTAATGAGAGATTGTCTGGGGGGCCATATGTATGGTTACTAAGGCTAGATTCAGGGTAGTATGTAGTGAACAGGTGCTGCTTTATTGCCTTCCTGAAGTGGGTTAGGTAAGTGATATTTCGAATATAGGTAGGGAGAGCATTCCATGCTCTGGGAGCGTAAATCGTAAAGGCCCTATTTGTTGTTGTTCTTGTGCATTTTGTCATTACTTTTGGGACCTCTAGGGTGTTTTGCATCATGGTTCTTCTGTTTCTGTTCTGTGGTACTTTATGTATCATCTTGCTGAGGGCTGTGGGGGTCAGAGTGTTTGAGGCTTTGAAAGTTAAGGTTAGAACTTTGTGGAGGGTTCTTGCTTGAACCGGTAACCAATGGAGGTTCATCAGTACTGGCGTTATGTGCTCTCTCCGTGAAGCCCCTGTTAGTACTCTTGCAGCAGTGTTCATTGCAAGCTGGAGAGGAGCTAACGTTGCTTGAGGGAGACCGTGTAGAATTACGTTGGCATAGTCGAAATGAGGTAATATTAATGCCTGATAGATCGATCGGTAGTCGCTGAAGTCGAGTAGCGGTCGGAGATGTTTTAAGGTCTTTATTTTCATGTATACTGTTTTTACTGTGTTTTTTATGTGAGTTTTCAGATCCAGGTGTTGATCCAGTGTAACGCCAAGGTAGCGGATTGTGGGTTTGGTTTTCAGTTCTGTGTTGCCGATTTTTAAAGAGAGTGGAGGGGTGAAGTCCTGGTTCCTTGAGATGAAAAGGACATCTGTTTTACTGTAGTTGATTCTCATGTTTTGTGTGCTGAACCATTCTGCTACTGCCTCAAAACATCTTGTTAGAGGGGAGAGGTCCGGTTGGTTAGTCCTGAATGGGATGTATAGGAGGATGTCATCTGCGTAGGCTAAACAGTTGACCTTGAATGAACGTGCTAGGGCACATATGGGCTGCATGTAGATGTTAAACATCAATGCAGATAGTGACGAGCCCTGTGGCACGCCTTGGTTTTGTAAAAATGGTTCGGAGGTTGTGGAGCCTGACCTTACATGTTGCCATCTATTAGTCAGGTATGACTTGCACCACTTTAGGGCTGTTCCCTGAATTCCTTTCTCGCTGAGGCGTTGTATGAGTATCTTGTGACTCACCGAGTCGAAAGCCGCCGCAATGTCTAGGAATATGAGGGCGAATCCTTGATGAATTTTGTCGGTTCCAGAGACTAGATGGTCAAATAGGTTGGTGAGGAGGGTTTCAACCCCATGTGCTTCTCTGAACCCATGCTGGGAGGGATCCAGTGGGGCTTCAGTATCAATATGCTGTTGGATTTGGCGCTGTACTAACTTTTCGATTATTTTAGCAAGCATGGGGATACTTGAAATTGGTCTGTATGATTCCACTTTCGATGGGTCCAGCTTGTTATTTTTTAGTAGTGGTCTGATGGATGTTTGTTTCAGACTTGGTGGAAACGATCCGGTTGTAAGAGATTGGTTTATTAATTCACTCAGATATTGGCTTAAGTCACATCGTAACTCCTTTATCCATAATGCAGGGCATGGGTCATTGGGTGCGGTAGTAGGGTTGATTGCAGCGATAGTGTCTTCAATCTCTCTGCGTGATATTTTTTCAAATTTGTATAGTGGTGATGGTTGGGGCAAGGTATGCTGAGAGCTGTTTTCCCGCGGAGTTCGAGGTTGTACCAGCCTGGTCTCTTCAGGTTGAAGGTAGTTGGTTGCAGATGTAGTAGTCTGGACCATTTTTGACTGTAAATAGTTGGAGTATGCCTGGGGGTGTGGCATCTGTGACTGGTCTGCAGGAGGTTCTCTTATGAGAGATTTCACTATATTGAAGAGGTCGTGGGGCTTGTTTAGTGACCGCTTCAAGATGTCGGAATGATATTGTTTCCGCTTTTTTTGTTAATTCATCACGGTGTACTCTTAGATGAGCGATGTAAGTATCTTGTGCAACCGTAGAGTGAGAGAGACCGACGCCATCTTCTCTCTAGCCTGCGCAGGCACTTGAGTGAGTCTCGGAGGTCTTTGGTATACCATGGTGCATGCTCTCGTTTCTTTGTTGTTTTATTTGTGGCTGGTATGCATGCAATGGTCTTGAGGCTCTCGTCCCAGGTGGACACCAATGCATCTAGGTCGTGTGGTATGTTGTTGAGGAGTGGGAGGATCTTCTCTCTAAGCTCTTCTTTATTAAAGGGGACGGAAGCGCTTCAAGGAGGGTTCGAGGGAAGTGTTGGTTATGTTGGAGTTTATATAGTGTGATTTAATAGGAATCTGGAATTGGATCAGTCTGTGGTCGGACCAAGTCACAGGATTTATGGTAGGTGGTATTAGTGTGGTGGTATACTTAACCGACAGCGGGGCAAAGATCAGGTCAAGTTTGATTCCCTTGACTTGAGAGGGATTAATGACTAGATGCTCATATCCTAGATCTTGTAACGCTTCTAGGAAAGCAGAGGCTTGAGATTCATGTAGCGTAGGCAGGTTGAAATCACCTAGGATCCAGTTCTGGGATCGTGGTCTGTTTGAGTTGCAGGCGAGGCCCATTATCGTTGCAAGCTTCTTCTCAAATTCTCCCTTTGCCTGCCTTATCAATGCCTTGCATTTGACTTGCCAGTGCTTGTGCTGTTTCCAGGTTTCATCGTTTGGCTCTTTTTTCCATTTCCTGAAAGATGCTTTTTTGGCAACAACAGGCTCTCTGACCTCACCTTTAAACCATGCTGGCAGTTTTTTGGACTTCCTTCCACTTTTCTTAAAGCATGGAATACAGCTGGTCTGGGCTTCCAAGATAGTATTTTTCAATACTAGAGGTAGTGATAGAGTAGGATTAGACCCAAGGAGTGCTAGGATGCGGGAAGGGAGTGAAATCAGTGGTGGGAGTACTGTGATCCTTGTAGAGAGAAAAATAATTCTGGGGAATACTATAAGAATTTACCCTCAGGTTTCTTATGAGACTCACATCCATTGACAACAATTTCAATCACTGAGGTCCTAAATACTAGTTATAGGTGCAATGTTTTATTTAAATTATCCATGTTAATATAAGATTAAGTAAATACATATTCATTTTTCTAAGTCTATTTTCAGAAAATTAATCAGTAACAAATATAAATGTAAATATTAACAAATGAACACAATTGTATCCCTCCCTCCCACCTTCAAACAAAACAAAATCAGAGATCAACATCCAGCAATACTAATATATTACAAAAATCAGACATTTTCCAGATAATTATCTAACATTTTCCAGATTCTTTCCACTTTCCCAATACAATTGGACATGACCAATGCTGGACCCTCCCATTTTCGGGTTATACACAAGGTATGCCACCAAAAGGTAGTATTTAAAGCTGACAGATCTTTCCAATTGCGCAGTACATGTTGGACAGCAACAGAGATCATAATATTGAATATAGATTTTTTAATCCAGACCAACTTAAGTTTGTTCTACCGAGTCATTATAAGGATGCATCCTTAGATCCATAGTAACATAGTAACATAGTAAATGACGTCAGATAAAGACCAGCATGGTCCATCTAGTCTGCCCAGCAAGATGGCAAGAATAGGTGCACCTGTCACTTTGTGCAGGCCACCACCCCTCCCCCCCCCATGTCTTTGTTTAGGGGTAAACTCACCACTCCATGTAGGACACCCCTATTTGTTGAGACGTTATATGGTTCAGAAGTTAGATGGTACCGTTTATTTTCTTTTTATCCTATTGCTGTAAAGGGATCCACTGTGTTTGTCCCATGATGTTTTGAATTCCGTCACCGTGTTTGCCCCCACCCCTTCCTTCGGGAGGGCATTCCAAGCATCCACCACCCTTTCAGTGAAAAAATATTTCCTGATATTGCCTTTCAATTTACCACCTTGCAGCTTCATGTTATGCCCTCTAGTTTTACATCTTTCCCGTCTTTGGAAGAGGTTTGTTTGTTCATCATTTCTCTTTAAGTATTTAAAGGTCTGAATCATATTCAGATTTTGAAACTTAATTATTTTTAAAGATTAGCTCTCTTTCATGCAATAGCTGATAAAAGCTCTCCAGCTTCTATTGAGTTTATTTTATTGGGTTTTATTTGTCTTAGATCCTTTATAATGGACTTATTGTATTATTTTGGAAATGTTTCTTCCTTTCTTAAGAGTTTGAGATATATTAACAAAAATAATTGAACTAAAAAGGAATATGAAAAAATAAAGTTCAACAAAGAAACTGTAAGTGAGAACTTCTCTTTGGATTAACTTAAAGCTTTTGTGACAAGCTTTCGAAAGATGGCATAGCTAATTCTGTCAATTGGTGCCAGATTTCCCTAACAGGTTAATCCAGTCCATGGCATGCATGGACTTGTATATTTGCGTTTCCTAGGGAATACATTAGGGAAATGAGAACTGCAAGTACCTGCATGCAATGGGGTTAATCCAAAAGCTGGAAGAATGGTCTAATGCTTGGCAGTTAAGATTTAATGCAAAGAAGTGCATTGTCATGCACTTGGGAAGCAGAAATTCAAGGGAAATGTACGCGATAGGGGGCGAGAGGTTGGTGTGCACGGACCAGGAGAAGGACCTTGGTGTGATTATTTCAGAAGATCTCAAGGTGGCAAAACAGTGTGACAAGGCAGTGGCAAAAGCCAAGAGGATGTTGGGTTGCATACAAAGAGAAATTACCAGCAGAAAGGAAGAGATACTAATGCCACTGTATAAGTCACTGGTGAGGCCTCACTTGGAATACTGTGTTCAGTTCTGGAGACCATGGGGTATGTTTACTAAACCGTCTTAATGTGCGCTCTGCCACGTTATCACGTGATAAGGTACCTTATCGTGCAATAATGGCGCTTTATCGGGCACACAGGTACCTTAGCGGCGCAAATGAGCGCTGAAGGCGGGGAAAGGCTCCCGGAGGGCAGAGTAAGGCTCCCCAGGGGCGGAGAGAGAGGGTCAATGGGTGGAGAGTGGGAGGTGAGAGGCTCCCTGCACAATAACGCCGTGAAATTCGAGGCTGAAAACTAACGCCAGTGAAACCCTGGCGTTAGAGCCGATTTAAAGGGAAAAGAAACCATTTCCATCAGCAATGTACAGCAGAACCAGGGAAACCTACAAAAAGTGATAAGTGTCATACATGTGCACGGAACAAAAGGGCAAATAAACTGTAAAAATGACCTGAACAAAATTGAAAAAAAAACATAACCAAGCTGGGCAATATTGATATTAATGGTAAACATCAACCCCCCCCCCCCCCCCCGAGAAAGCTCCAAAAAATATATATGAATTTTGGAAGGGTCCATGCTCCGTCCCCATACAAGGTAAATGAGCCCACAATGAAACTGCGCTGAGCAGGGTTTTCCCTCTCCATTGGGCAGGTTTCCTATGGCATGCACATGTTCCACAACAGCAGGGCGGACATGTCGGAATGGACAAGTGGACAGATGCTTGAAAAGGGGACACAGAGGGCTGCAGGCGGCACATGCTGTGATGCAGCTGGGCCACAGTGCGGACTAGGGTGATGCCTAGGTGGCCCATAGGAATGCTGAAACAGTAGTGCAGACAGACAGCAACTGATGAGGGCCCAACATGGGCATGAGTGTGCTTCCCACAGTGTCACAGGAGATAGTACCCAGCAGGTACCCCCAAGGGCACAGAACATTGGCAGGCGGTGCTGGGGAGAAGCATGGACAGCTATGCAGGCACCCCTACCCCAGAACACGCACCATAGGCAGCCGCCTACCCACACACTGGATGTCCTGAGACTGCACTCCACCAACACCACCAGCAGAAGGGCATGTCAGCAGGGTGGCAGAGGGGTAATGGTGGGGGAGGGGGCAGTGGCAGCTGCCCAGAGCAGACCATGGCCTAGCCCTGTGTAGATGGGTGCCATGCACTGCAACAGACAGGCCCTGTCTGACGAACAGTCATGGTATCACCAGGGAATGTCCTATCTCTGTGGCAACAAGGTGGTGCAGTGCACACAGCCAGTGTGCTCAAAAGCAGAAGATCACAGGTTCAAGTCCCAGCTGTGGTTCCTACCATCCCAGTCCCCATATTTTACCCACTACTGTAACGTGCTAATACAGACAGAACCTTTATTTCAAATGATGTAAACATGCCCAAAACACCTACATTTTACCCTACAGAGCACAGACACCATAAACATGCGCATTACCTAGAGCAGAGTCTCCCAAATGTAGTCCTGGAGGGCCAAACACCATTCAGGTTCCATGCTGCCTCTAATAAATATGGCTGTGCTGCATTTCTATGCACCACCCCCATGGTATGCAGATGTATCTCATGCATATTCATTAGGGACAGCATGAAAACCCGAACAGTGTGTGGCCCTCCAGGACTGGAGTTGGGAACCTCTGCCCTAGAGCAGCGGCCAACAGGGGCAGACACACACGCACCCACAGGCTCCATTATCCGAAGCCGCCTGGAGAGGCAGGATGTTGGGCCCTGCGTGCATCTCCCAATACTAGCACTTGCATACCTTAGCAATGCCACCCTAAACATGGGAAAACTGTACACAGCTATCAAAAGGTTGCTATGATAACTGGCAGATAGCAATTCCTACATTAAGAACAATTGGCTGATTGAGCTGCATCATAGCAACCTTTCTGATTCTGTGGAGTGTGCCTCAGGTCTGATGTCTGACAGAGTGACCCCAACAGTACCATAGCCATGCCTGCACTGTGCCCAGGACTGGTGTGGTGGCCAGGGCTGCCAAACACCTCTATAGTTGCACAATGCTGGCATAGGTGTGGGGAGTGTGTGTGTGTCTATCCAGTGTGTGGTGGCTGCTAACACCTTCCTCAGCCCACACTGCTAGCACTGTTGCCAGTATTGGCCTGCCAATGTGCATAATGAGGAGCAAGGTACTGTGGGAATAGCCTGGATAGGGTGGCCTGGCCTGGATTCATCTGTACAGAGCATAGGGCAATGGTTCGGACATTGTAGTGCCCGGCCACCACCTGCACGGACAGGGTGGCCACAGCATGTCCTGCTGGGAGGTCACTCTCACCCTGACTGAGCAGGGAACACGGCATGGCTAGGTTCCCCCATAGTGCTGTATAGTATTTTTTTCATGTGATATTTATGGGTTCTCTTTTGGGGCCCAATCACTGACTTATCTGCTTGGTATGTATGCTGACATCCCAGTTCTGAGTATGCGCATCTCCTCCAGGACCATGCACTATGGACTAGCTTGCAGACTGTCTGCAGCTAATATGTGTCTTGCTGGAACACCTTACAGGGTGCAGTGGCTGGAGGCTTGCTGCTGGAGAATATCAGATAGTGGTGGGGGGTAGCTGTGCATTTCCAGGCCTACTGTCTGTCTGCTATTGCTTTATGGATGTGTACAGCTCTGCATTGCCTGCCCTGTAGGGTGTCTGTTCCCGAGCAGGACATGGGTTGATGGTCCCCTCTACTGCCACCATTGCAGGGAGGTAGAATGTGGATTTTTTGGTGGGTGATCCTGTTTCCCACCCTGAGCCCCAGAGGGTGTGTTGTGTGGTGGTACATAATCCGCCTATGGGTCCAAACCCCCCTCCCCCCTCCCTCCTCCCTCCTCCCTCCCCCCTCCCCCTCCTCTTCCTCCTCCACCTCCCCCCTCCTCCTCCTCCTCCTCTTCCTCCTCCTCCTCCCCCCTCCTCCTCCTCCGCACCTCCTCCCCCCTCCTCCTCCTCCTCCTCCTCCCCCCTCCTCCTCCTCCCCCCTCCCTCCTCCCCCCGTCCTCCTCCTCCCCCCTCCTCCTCCCCCTCCACCTCCTTCCCTCCTCCTCCTCCTCCTCCTCCCCTCCCCTCCTCCTCCTCCCCTCCTCCTCCCCCTCCTCCTCCTCCCCTCCTCCTCCCCTCCCCTCCTCTTCCTCCTCCCCTCCTCCCCTCCCCTCCTCCTCCTCCTCCCCTCCTCCTCCTCCTCCCTTCCCCTCCTCCCCTCCCCTCCCCTCCTCCTCCCCCTCCTCCTCCCCTCCCCTCCTCCTCCTCCTCCTCTCCTCCCCTCCTCCTCTTCCTCCTCCCCTCCCCCTCCTTCCCCTCCTCCTCTTCCTCCTCCTCCCCCCTCCTCCTCCCCTCCTCCCCCCTCCTCCTCCCCCTCCTCCTCCCCCTCCCCCTCCCCTTCACCCCTCCCCCCTCCCCCTCCCCTCCCCCCTCCCCCCCTCCCCCTCCCCCTCCCCTCCCCCTCCCCCTCCCCCTCCCCCTCCCCCCTCCCCCCTCCCCCCTCCCCCTCCCCCTCCCCCTCCCCCCTCCCCCCTCCCCCTCCCCCTCCTCCCTCCCCCTTCCCCTTCACCCCCCTCCCCTTCCCCCCCTCCCTCCCTCCCTCCCTCTCCCCCTCCCCTCCTCCTCTTTCCTCCTCCCCCTCCTCCCCTCCTCCCCTCCCTCCCTCCCTCCCTCCCCTCTCTCCCCTCCCCTCCTCCTCTTCCTCCTCCTCCCCCTCCTCCCCTCCTCCCCTCCTCCCCCCTCCTCCTCCCCCTCCTCCTCCCCCTCCCCCTCCCCTTCACCCCTCCCCCCTCCCCCTCCCCTTCCCCCCTCCCCCCCTCCCCCCTTTTCCCCCTCCCCCCTCCCCCTCCCCCCTCTCCCCCCTCTCCCCCTCCCCCCTCCCCCCTCCCCCCTCCCCCCCTCCCTCCCCTCCCCTCCCTCCCCTTCCCTTCCCCCTCCCTCCCTCCCCTCCCCTTCCCCCCCTCCCTCCCTCCCTCCCCTCCCCTTCCCCCCCTCCCTCCCTCCCTCCCTCCCTCTCCCCCTCCCCCCCCTCCCTCCCTCCCTCCCCCCCTCCCTCCCTCCCTCCCTCCTCCTCCCTCCCCCCCCTCCCCCCCTCTCCCCTCCCTCCCCCGCCCTCCCCCCCTCTCTCCCCTCCCTCCCCCCCTTCCTCCTCCCCCTCCCCCTCCCCTTCACCCCTCCCCCCTCCCCCTCCCCTTCCCCCTCCCCCTCCCCCTCCCCCTCCCCCTCCCCTCCCTCCCCCCTCCCCCCTCCCCCCTCCCCCTCCCCCTCCCCCCTCCCCTTCCCCCCCTCCCTCCCTCCCCTCCCCCCTTCCTTCCCCCCCTCCCCCCTCCCCCTCCCCCCCCTCCCCCCCTCCCTCCCTCCCTCCTCTCCCCCCCCTCCCCCCCCCTCCCTCCCTCCCTCTCCCCCCTCCCTCCCTCCCCCTCCCTCCCTCCCTCCCTCTCCCCCCCCTCCCCCCTCCCTCCCTCCCTCCCTCTCCCCCCCCTCCCTCCCTCCCTCCCTCCCTCCCTCCCTCCCTCCTCCTCCCTCCCCCGCCCTCCCCCCCTCTCCCCTTACCCTCCCCCCCCCCCTCCCCTTACCCTCCCCCCCCCCCCTCCCCTTACCCTCCCCCCCCCCTCCCCTTACCCTCCCCCCCCCCCTCCCCTTACCCTCCCCCCCTCCCCTACATCATGTAACCATGGCAACAACACAGGATATGCACTATTCTGGGTGCATCATAGCCCATAAGGGCTAGACATGACTGAGAAATACAGAAGGACACAGATGTAACCTAGGTGTGTCTGCAGGAACTACCTATCACACACAGTAGCACTGATGGGGACCTGCAGCAAGGCGTATTTCAGCCATGAAAGGTGCTGTGGACCTGGTGCTGCGCGCCTCACCTCACCCTCAGGGTGCCATAGTACCCGCACAATGTGACGGTCTGTGGCTACTCTGTGCCAGTACCACACACGGTCAGTTACCCCTACCAGGCCGAGGTGCTGTGGGGGTGCATACCCCATCTTGTGCCCATCTGTTGACTGCTGATTTGCATGTGCAGTGCATCATGGGTACGGGTGGGTTAACCCTATCCTGGTAACCACAGCAGACAGTTTGTGTGGTGACATGCAGTCCTTCTGCAGCCAGCCAGGGGCTTGTTAGTAGCTGTAGCCCACTGGTTACTTCACTGCCTATGAAACCAGAGGTCATGGGTTCAAACCCATGGTTGGGTTATTTGATAGGGCTGTTTGAGGCACTGTCTATTTTTAATGTACATTAGTGCTGCCAGCAAAAACACCCTCAGAGTACTGTAACCTTAAGTGCACTTTATAATATACCCTATGGAGTGCGTTATGGGGTGCCTTATGCGGCACCTTAGGTTATGCCACCGTGAGGGTGTGTTTGCTGGCAGCACTAATTAAAATAAAAGTAAAATGCCTCAAAAAGCACTACTTAAATGTACAGGGTGATGCCTCAGCCAGCCTTATGCATTCTGGGGGATCAAACTAATGACCTCATACCATCAGTCAGTGTATTAACCATTGTGCTACACCTCTGCTTCTATGGCTGCATGTCTGCGCGCCTACTTAAGATTATCGCGCGTTAACTTGCTTAGCGGCGTTTCGCCCAATAATGTGCGCAGCGCGCGTTATCGCGCGATAATCCCTTTTTGCTACGTTAAGACCGAAACGCCCACTCCTTTTATGGCATGCTGCACACTATCGCTGGGCGCACATTAAGACGGTGTAGTAAACATACCCCTATATCTTGCAAAGGATGTAAAAAGACTGAAAACTGTTCAGAGGAAGGCAACAAAAACGATTTGGAGCCTGCGTCGGAATCCTTATGAGAAGAGACTTGAAGAACTAAATATGTACACTCTCGAGGAGAGGAAGGATAGGGGACATATGATTCATACCTTTAAATACTTAAAGAGAAATAATGAACAAACAAACCTCTTCCAAAGACGGGGAAGCTGTAAAACTAGAGGGCATAACATGAAGCTGCAAGGGGGTAAATTGAAAGGCAATGTCAGGAAATACTTTTTCACTGAAAGGGTGGTGGATGCTTGGAATGCCCTCCCGATGATAGTGGTGGGGGCAAATACAGTGACAGAATTCAAAATGGCATGGGACAGACACAGTGGATCCCTTTACAGCAACAGGATAAAATCAAAATAAACTTAACTATCTAATTTCTCAACATGGAGCGATGGGTTCACCCCTAAACAAAGACATGGGGAGGGGTGGCCTACATGGAGCGGCAGGTGCACCTACTCTTGCCTTCTTACTGGGCAGACTAGATGGACCATACTGGTCTTTATCTGCCGTCATTTACTATGTTATTATGTAAATCAACCTACCAGGTAGCTCTGGAATTGTCTGGCAACCATAGGCTATGAAAAGCCAATCAGAAATGTATTCAGTTAACCAAAAATATCACCCACTTATTTAACAGGTTTTATCATTTCAATCAAAGTGGTTTACGTTGTAACTTAAACTTAGCAATATACATTAAACAGGATTACTAATAACTTGGATTTTTCTGAGACAATGGTGGGCTAAGTGACTTGCCCAAGGCCACAAGGAGTGTTAGTGGGAATTGAACTCTTCTCTTTGGGTTTTTAAGCCAGTGCTTGCAACCATTAGGCTGCTCCTCCTACAATATATTGGTTTGCCTTTGATTCTATATAAAATGTCGACCCATTTCAAAGCATACCATAAGGACTAATTAAGAACACTAACCATTAAAATGCATAATTTAAAAATTAATTCACATTTGTTCATCATGGAAAAGGCAATTTTCAAAGCAAGCTAACTGTATTGAAATATAATAACGTGCCTAGATTGCTTTTCTTTAAAATTGTTTTGCTCAAGCCAACTATATGAAAGTAAATTTGGGTTTTCACAGAAATTGTATGTCTATTCAGACTGCAAGGAGGGATTCCCAGGGATATGTTTGGTCAAGGAAGAAAGACAGCACACAAGACCTATACTACATCCCCCCTCAGCCACTCCCACAAAATGACAGCCTTAAGATACACAGATACTTTTAGGGGGCAAAGTCATAAAGCATTTTTCACCTGTGAAGCATGCTCAGCATATAGGAAATGACTTATAAAACTATGTGAGGTATATCCACATAAAATGTAGCTGCCGAGTCTATTTTTAGGCAAACTGGAGCTGTTTGTTAAAGTGCACCACCTAGTAGCGCAGGATTTAGAGCACGTTAGGAGTGCCTTGCTGAAAAATAGCATAGGCCATCCTGCACTAACCTTGTTCCACGTGATGATGCAGGGACTGAGTGGCCGAGGGGTGGAACACAGGCCTTGATGGCAATGTGAGGTCAGCAAGAGCGTTATTAGCTTGTGTTAACCACGCCAGGTGCCCTTAGTGTGGTGTTAGGTGTGCCCGCATGCTGGCTTGTGCAGTACTGCGCCTTAGCACTGAACTAACTGCAGGGGAACAGATGCACACATGCCCTGCAGTTAGTATGGGCCCCGTGCTGGTAACATAGCCCACTCCTGCATTTCTGGCACAGGCTTCATTTGGCATGCCACTTGGCAATAACAATCATAGCATGATCACATTTGATTGATAAATGGAGAGAGGATAGCAAGCAAATTCACTGTGCTAGCATTCAACTTTCGAAAAGGAGACTACGATAAAATGTGGAAAATGGTTAAGAACATAAGACATGCCATACTGGGTCAGACCGAGGTCCATCAAGCCCAGTATCCTGTTTCCAACAGTGGCCAATCTAGGTCATACGTACCTAGCAATATCCTCAAAAGACACAGGTTCCACAATGCTTGTACTGGGTCAAGCATTGATATTCTGGGTCCCTTTTTAATAGTGGTTTATGGACCTTTCCTCCAGGAACTTGTCCAAACCTTTTTTAAACCCAGCTATACTAACAGCCCTTACTACATCCTCCGGTAACAGATTCCAGAGTTTGATTACACGTTGAGTGAAAAAATATTTTCTCTTATTTGTCTTAAATAGTTTACCCTGTAGCTTCATTACATGTCCCCTAGTCTTTCTATATTCTGATAGCGTAAACAATTGATCCACGTTTATCCGTTCCACTCCATTCATTAATTTATAGACCTCTATCATATCTCCCCTCAGCCGTCTCTTTTCCAGGCTAAAGAGCCCTAACCTTTTTAGCCTCTCTTCTTAGGAGTAGCCTTCCATCCCCTTCACCAATTTGGTGGCTCTTCTCTGTACTTTTTCTAATAACGCTATGTCCTTTTTAAGATACGGTGACCAGAATTGCACACAATATTCAAGGTGCGGTCGTACCATGGAGCGATACAGAGGCATTATAATATCCTTTGTTTTATTCTCCATCCCTTTCCTTATGATACCTAGCATTCTATTTGCTTTCTTGGCCGCCGCTGCACACTGGGCGGAGGGTTTTAACATGTTATCCACGATGACTCCTAAATCCTTTTCCTGGGTGGTGGTTTCTAATGTGGAGCCTAGCATCGTGTAACAATAGTGTGGGTTGTTCTTTCCTAGGTGCATAACTTTGCATTTGTCCACATTAAATTTCATCTGCCATTTGGATGCCCAGTCTTCCAATTTATCCAGATCCTCCTGCAGTTTTCCACAATCCTCTTGGGTTTTAACAACTTTAAACAGTTTTGTGTCATCTGCAAATTTGATAACCTCACTAGTTATTCCCTTTTCCAGGTCATTTATGAATATGTCAAAAAGTAGCGGACCCAGTACAGATCCCTGGGGTACTCCACTATTCACTTTTTTCCATTGGGAATATTGGCCATTTAGCCCTACCCTCTGCTTTCTATCTTTTAACCAGTTCCCGATCCACAATAGTACACTGCCTCCTATCCCATGACTTTTTAGCTTTGCCAAAAGTCTCTGATGGGGGACCTTGTCAAAAGCTTTCTGGAAGTCCAGATACACTATATCAAACGACTCACCTTTGTCTACCTGTTTATGCACACCTTCAAAGAAACATATCAGATTAGTAAGACAAGATCTTCCTTGTCTAAAGCCATGTTGGCTGTCTCCCATTAGGCCATGACTATCTACATGCTGTGTAATTTTGTTCTTTATGATGGTTTCTACCATTTTCCCTGGTACTGACGTCAGGCTCACCGGTCTGTAATTTCCTGGGTCACCCCTGGAACCCTTTTTAAAAATTGGTGTTACGTTGGCGACCCTCCAATCTTCAGGTATTACAGATGATTTTAATGAAAGTTCACAGATTACCAATAGCAGGTCTGCAATCTCATATTTCAGTTCTTTCAACACTCTGGGATGTATACCATCCGGTCCAGGTGATTTGCTACTATTCAGTTTATCAAATAGTTGTAATATATCTTCCCGGTGTAGCGATATTTCTCTCAATTCCTCTGCAGTATCACCTTTAAATACCACTTCAGTCTGGGGTAACATCCCTACATCTTCCTCAGTAAAGACCGAAGCAAAGAATTCATTCAGTCTCTCCGCTATAGCCTTGTCTCCTCTTACTGCCCCTTTTACCCCTCTATCATCTAATGGTCCAATTGACTCTCTCACAGGCCTTTTGCTACGAATGTACTTGAAAAAGTCTTTATTTCGTGTTTTTGCTTCCGTAGCAAGTTTCTTCTCAAATTCCCGCTTTGCCTGCCTTATCAATGCTTTGCATTTAACTTGCCAGTGCTTGTGCTGTTTCCAGTTTTCATCATTTGGCTCTTTTTTCCATTTCCTGAAGGTTGCTTTTTTGGCAGCAACAGCCTCTCTGACCTCACCTTTAAACCATGCTGGCAGTTTTTTGGACTTTCTTCCACTCTTCTTAATGCGTGGAATACAGCTGGTCTGGGCTTCGAGGATAGTATTTTTAAATAACACCCAAGCTTGCTGTAAGTCTTTAACCTTTGGAACCGCTCCTTTTAGTTTTTTCCTAACTATATTCCTCATTCTATCATAGTCTCCCTTTTGAAAGTTAAAAGGTAATACTGTGGATTCCTTTACTATCTGTCCTCCACTAATTAAATCAAACATGATCATACTATGATCACTATTGCCAAGTGGTCCCAACACCCTTATTTCTTGCACCACATTTGATTGATAAATGGAGAGAGGATAGCAAGCAAATTCACTGTGCTAGCATTCAACTTTCGAAAAGGAGACTATGATAAAATGTGGAAAATGGTTATGAAAAAACTAAAAGAAGCAACTGCAAAGATTAAGAGTTTACATCAGGCCTGGACATTATTTAAAATTACTATCTTGGAAGCCCAGACCAGTTGCATTCCACACTTTAAAAAAGGTGGAAAGAAGGCCAAACGACAGCCAGCATGGCTTAAAGGTGAGATCAGAGAGGCTGTTGTGGCTAACAGATAATCTTTCAGAAAATAGAAAAAAAGCCAAATGACAAAAAACAGGAAGCAGCAGAAGCACTGGAAAGTTAGATGCAAGGCAGATAAGGCAGGGAAAGAGAAAATTTGAAAAGAAGCTTGCCGTGGAAGCAAAAGCACATAATAAAATCTTTTTCCAGTACATTCATAGCAAAACACCTGTGAGGTTCAGTTGGACTATTAGACGATGAAGGGGTAAAAGGTACACTGAAAGAGGACAAGTCCATGGCGGAAAGATGGAATGAATTTTTTGCTTCAGTCTTTACTGAAGGAAATGTAGGAAATTTACCCATGTTAGAAATGATATTTAAAGGTGATGTATCAGTGGAATTAAAATAAATCTCGACAAGGAGATCCCACGTGATGCGTGAGTGAGCAGGTCGTGGCTCTGCTCGCTCTGGGGCCGAACTGAGCAAATTGTCAGATTAATCGACAAATACCCTTCCCCACCTGAATTACCTGAACCAGGAGAAGGAAAGGCACTGAAAGGTATGAAACAGAGCACCAGGGTGGAAGGCTCAATGGCGGCGGCCCCGAGAAAAGACAAAGAAAAGTCCGCTAGGCTTGGGGCCTGCGTGACCACGCCGTCGCAGCCAGCGTCGCCTGGGGTGGAGAGCATAGAGAGTGCAGACTCCCATGCAGAAGACCTTGCCAGGGATGTCGCTAAATTTTTGGAGCCAAAATTTGATCTGGTGCTGCAGAAGCTAGAGACCTTGGGTGAAACTATAGCAGACATGGGAAAGAGAGTTGATGTGCTGGAGCAACGTGTGTCGGCCATTGAAGATGAGGAGGGGCGGCGAGACCGAGACTGGAAAGAACAGCGCACACAGATTGCAGCTCTCCAAGCCAAAGTGGATGACCTGGAGAATAGGTCAAGGCGGAACAACTTGAGAGTGGTGGGAATCCCTGAATCGTACACGGAGAGCAGCCTCATGAAGTTGCTTAGCGAATGGCTACCTAAAGCATTGGGCCTCGCCGCATTGGCGGGGAAGCTGGATATAGAGCGTGCGCATCGGATTGGACCACGGAACACAGAACATCAGAAACCTTGAGTGGTGATTATGAAACTCTTGAATTTCCAGCATAAAGTACAGATTGTGCAGGCCTTCCGCAACCATAGAGATCTGCAGCTAGATAATCACAAGTTACCGATTTTCCAAGATTATTCGACAACTGTTGCTCAAAAGCGTAAAGAATTTTCTCCTATATGTACAGCTCTTTTCAAGAGGCATGTGCGCTTTACTTTACTTTACTTTACTTTCGCTTTCCCAGTAACGTCCCGGGGCAAAAACTTTGCCTTTGACTCTGTGTCTGCGGCGCAGCATTTCCTGGAGGGACTCTCGGGGGATGGTCTAGCGCAGGGGTCTCCAACTCCAGTCCTGGAGGGCCGCAAACCAGTCAGGTTTTCAGGGTATCCCTAATGAATATGCATGAGATATATATGCATTAGAAATAGCCTGTCAAACTGACTGGTTTGTGGCCCTCCAGTGCTGGATTTGGGGACCCCCACCTTACACCTCTGTCATTTAAGATTGTGAGTGGGCAAGGTACAGATGTCCTCGACATCAAAAGAGTAGATAGAATGTGTCACATACCTCCTCGCTTCTCACCACCACCAAAATATTGTCTATTAGACAACTTTTTGGTGGTGGTGAGAAACGAGGAGGGATGTGACACATTATATCTACCCTTTTGATGTCGAGGACATCTGTACCTTGCCCACTCACAATCATACATGACAGAGGTGTATGGCAGGGGTCCCCAAATCCAGCACTGGAGGGCCACAAACCAGTCAGTATGGCAGGCTATTTCTAATGCATATATATCTCATGCATATTCATTAGGGATACCCTGAAAACCTGACTGGTTTGCGGCCCTCCAGGACTGGAGTTGGAGACCCCTGGTCTAGCGGAAGAACGGCTACCCTGAGCAAGTGGGCCTGCATTGTGCACAGTTTACAATTAAGAGAGACTGCTGAGCCAACTGCGCAGAGATGCCGACGGCATGACAGTGCTGGATGGGAGCTAAGCGGAAGTTTGTGAGGAAGAGAAGTGTCTTGGACGTTGGGGGTCCCTATTTCTGTTAAATTTCTGTCGAATGCTGAATGTTATTATGCTGTTTGTTCTGATAAGGGTTCATGTTGTTGATTATTTGCGAACAGTTGGAGGGCGGGGTCCTGAGCGTTATTGAATGGCTCGGGGCGGCCCTGTGGCACCTGGTGGGATATACCTCAGCGGTTAGAGCTGGGGCATGGAATCAGGTTTTTTATCCTGTTGGGACTGGGGATGGGCAGGGCTGGGGAGAGGGGGGGTGGGGGGAGGAGGATGGGGGGATGGAGTGGGAGGAAGGAGAGTAAGGGGGGTGGGCATGTAGGGGTGTGGAGCGAGGAAATAGCCTGGAAACATCAGCGGAATGCAAGCTTGTTTGTTCATCCTTTGGGAAGTGTAGAGGGAACCCATGAAGACAAGAAGCGATGGCCCACTGTGGATGTTAAGCTCGGGGTTGAGGCTGGGCGACCCAGAGCTCAGGATGTGGCAGGAGGAATGTTAGTGAGTATGATGCCTGTAGTCTGTGAGAATGCGAGCTGACCTTCGGATAGTCTCTTGGAATGTGAGGGATGTGAACACTCCTGTTAAGAGGACCAAGATATTACAGACCTTAAAGAAGGGGAATACACAGATAGCATTATTACAGGAAACCCATTTGAGCACACTGGAGCATGGCAAACATAAGAAGGATTGGGTGGGATGGGTTTTTTCGGCCTCCTCTGGCAGCAAGAAAAGAGGAGTAGCGATCTTAGTGAAGAAGGGCCTAGCGGTAGAGGTTCTTAATGAAGAAGCAGACCCGCAGGGCAGATTTTTATTTGTGCATTTAAAAGTTCAAGGGGAAGAACTCTTTTTGGGGACTACCTATGCACCTAATACGTATGACCACCAATTGTTTCAGCTTTTGTTGCGTAAGATACTGGGGGCGCCGAAGATACCACTGATACTGGCGGGAGATTATAATTGCCCGCACGACCCATTCTTAGGTAAATCTCAGGCAAGAATATCTCGAGGTGAGTGGAATAAAAAAGGCGTGGGATACCTTTGTACTATGGGTGGTTTGATTGATTCGTGGAGGGTATTGCATGGTGTAGAGCGAGATTACACGCATCTGTCGAGAGCACACCAAACCTGGTCCAGGATTGATTATATTTTGGTCTCCAGAGAGAGTTTTGGAAAAGTGCTTGGAGTAGAGATTGAGCCAGTAGTAGTGTCAGACCACGCTAAAGTGGTCCTAGATTGGAAGGGGCGGGTTGCTAGTGGAGCCAGGTGGATTTTTCCTGGGTACCTTGGCAAAAGTGAGGAATTTTGGGAATATTTGGCGCATCATTGGAAAGAATATCTAGAGCAAAATGATACAGGTGATGTGCCGGTGGCGACCCTGTGGGAGGCCAGGAAAGCAGTACTTCGAGGGCACATCATAGCGTACACTGCGAAAGAAAGGAAGGGTATGGATCTCCAGATCTTGGAATTGGCGAGCCAATTACAAGAGGCTAAACAGGACGCTATGGTGCGGTCGGCCACGCTCCCTGTGTATCTCGAAGTGCAGAAGGCTTTAAATGCGGTACTACATGAGAGAGCAATTCAGTCGATGCAATATTATCGGCATCAGTTATTCCGATTTGGTGACCGGTCGGGGCACTTATTAGCGCGTTTGGTGAAGGGGAGGGGTGGGATCCAGGGAGTGACCAGGATTAGGGACAAGCAGGGCATGCAGCACTCTGAGTTGAGTCAGATTGTACAGGTGTTTAGCCAATACTATCAGGACTTATATACACCTGAAGCTGAGGATAGGGAGCGTGAGAGAGAGTTCTTGACATCGACGCAGCTTCCCCGGTTGTCTGAGACTGATTTGCACGAACTTAATGGGAATATTACTGCGGCGGAAATACAGAAAGTGATTAAGGCTGGGAAACCTCATAAGACCCCAGGTCCAGACGGATATGGCTCTGAATTTTATAAGATGTTGATGGCTCAAGTGACACCCACCCTGATGGTCCTTTACCAAGAGGCACGAGGAATGGGCTCTTACCCGAGAGACATGCGGACGGCTGCAATCACCGTTATACCTAAAAAAGGCCGGGATCCAGAGGATCCGGCCTCTTACCGCCCTATCTCCTTAATGATATGAAGCTGGTGGCATCGGTACTTGCTGCCCGGCTGCAAAGGATATTGCCACGACTGATAGGTAGTCACCAATCGGGGTTTGTCAAGGGGAGGGGAGCCTTCTCCAACATTAGTAAAGTGTTGTTGGGGATGGAGCGGTGTCTTGCTTCGGAGACGCCCCTGATTTTGGTCAGCCTAGACGCAGAAAAGGCCTTTGATTGAGTGTCCTGGCCGTATATGTTTGAGGTCTTAATGAGATTTGGATTCAAGCGGGCTTTTTTGGATTGGGTGCGGGCATTGTACGCACAGCCTTTGGCTTGTGTAGCGAGTGGAGGGACTTGTTCCCAGCCTTTTACATTGCAGTGCGGCACTCGACAGGGGTGCCCGCTCTCGCCTCTGCTATTTGTCCTTCAGTTAGAACCCCTGCTGCTCTCGCGTATTGGAGCGGAAGCAGTGAGAGGTATTGAATGGCAGGGTGGGGGAGTTAAGGTTAGTGCTTTTGCGGACGACATGTTGTTATGTCTGTGTAACCCGCAAAGATCCCTGAAACAGGCACTGGGGATTATTGAGAGGTTTGGCTCTTTCTCAGGACTTCCAATCAACGTCGGTAAGTCGGTGGCTTTGGATGTCGTGGGTAGAGCGAGACAGGAGTGGCAAGGGCAGTTTCCTTTACTTTGGGCACAGGGGGAGTTTCGGTACCTTGGGATTCAGATACCCGACTGCGTTTCAAAGCTTTATGAAGCAAATATCAAACCTATGTTGCATAAAACCATTGCCACTTTGCAGAAGTGGAAGGATCTTCCTCTCTCGCTCATGGGGCGCATAGCTTTGGTTCAAATGATAGAGGTGTCCCGATGGATGTACCTTTTGTGACATCTTCCTGTATGGCTGTTACGCCGTGATGTATTGTTTTTGCAGAAGCATATTGTGAGATTTTTGTGGAGGGGTAGGAAGTCCCGGATCCCGGTGTCGGTGTTAATGAGAAGTAGAGAGGAGGGAGGGCTAGGGTTGTTTTCTGTGAGAGATTACAACTTCCTCTGTTTGCTTGGCCCTTTGAGGGATTTAATTCTGGGAACCGCGGATGTACTCCCAAAGGCCTTGATTGCTTGGATGTCGACACCGTTCCATGCGGCTTATTTATTGCATGTTAAGTGCGTAGATCTCCCGCAAATGTGGAAAAGGTCAGTATATATTGGGGTGCTTAGAAAGGCGTGGAGATTCTTGTGCCAGAAGAAAGGTCTTTGTTGGTCCGCTACGGAGTGTCTTCCACTGAATGATAATGGGGCTTTTGAGCCTGGGAGGCAGGGAGGATTACCTAGAACCTGGGCGGATAGTGGTCTGCGATATCTTGGCCAGTTGCGCATGCAGACGCAGGGGGAAGTGGACTCGTTCCAGTCATTGATGCAGAGGTACGTGGTTGCGCCGAAGTCTTTTTATTTTTACTTGCAAGTTCGGCATTATGTTAGGGTGCTCCAGCTTAACCAGGGGTTGCGGTTGTGCACCGGTGGGATATGGGACTTTATCACGGAGCCAGACAGACGTCTGTCTTTAAAGGCCTTGCGAGCAGAGTGGTACCCAGGGGGGGAGCTGGGCGCTTTAGAAGACTTAGCTCAGAAATGGAGCCGTGAGGGGAAGATGCAAGTCTCGGCAGCCGAGTTGCAGGAGGCTTTTCAGTATGCTAAGATTGCCTCGGAGACGATTAGATTGCAAGAACGCCAATATAAGTTGATATGGAGGGCCTACGTGCCGAATACTTGGGCGGTTAGGATGGGGTTGCTTCCGACAGATGTGTGTCAACTTTGCGGTTCCGAGAGGGGGTCGTTAATGCATCAATTTTGGGATTGTGTGCACATACAAGAGTTTTGGCACGCAGTTCAGGATGCGTTATGGTTTTGGAGGCCCCCGGGGGGGGCACTATCCCCGGAGTGGTGTTTACTCGGTGTCCCCAGCGGCAGCAGCAGCAACAGAGGAGTGGGATTGGGAGGATCAAGTGGAGTTATGGGTGCAGGGGTGGGGGGGGAAGACTTGGGCCCGTACATGAGTCCGGGCCTCTGAGTACTTATGATGTAAAGTTGTATGATAGAGGTTTTCTAATAGTGAAGCAGTGTATTCTTAAACATTGGGTAGAGGATAAGGCCCTGAGGATTGCTGAATGGTGCCGTGGTATGCTAGAACTGAAGGACCTAGAGCAACGCACAGCCCAGATTCTGGGGGGCAAGAAACAGGTGGAATTTGGAAAAATCTGGCGAGGAGTGAATGGGGGTTCTACTTTGGAGACTGTTGGGGCCGATGAGGAGGAACATCTGGAACAGGCTGATTGAGTCTTGTTGGGGGAGGAGGGGCGGATGATCTGCGAGATGACTATTTGAACGGGCTGTCTGACTAGATGAGCGCATGAGTGGATGCCTGTTGTCAGGTTGTAGTTTGTGTTCAAGAGGGAGGGGGAGGGAGAAGAGGTGCATCTGCAGAAGAGGGCGGGGAGGGAGTGGGGGGGAGGGAAGGGGAAGGGAAGCGAGGGAGGATTGGGATGGGAGTGGAGGGGCGTTGGGAAATAGCATTGCCATTGTAAACTTGTTTGAAGTCTACTGTTCAACAGCATGTAGATGGCACCTTGTTTGTAATAGCCAACCAGGGGGTTTTTGGACATTGTTTCAGGAGGTGGGTGTTCTCTTGATTATGCTATGTTTTTCTGCTGCTGCCCTACCATGTTGTGTTCTGTTGTACTATCCTGGTTATATTTGCGAAATTAATAAAAATGATTTACAATAAATCTCGACAAATCGGGAAGATGCCATACAGCCAATTGATATACCAAAGGGCAGCAAATCATCTGGATCGGATGCTATACATCCTAGGGTGCTGAAAGAACAGAAATATGAGATGCAGAACTACTATTAGTAATCTGTGACTTATCATTAAAATCATCTGCAGTACCCGAAGATTGGAGCACGGCCAATGTACCTCAATTTTTAAAAAGGGTTCCAGGGGTGATTCAGGAAACTATAGAACAGTTAGCCTAACATCAGTACCAGAGAAAATGGTAGAAACCACTATAAAAAAACAAAATTACTGAACATGTAGATAGTCATGGTTTAATAGAAAGCCAACATAGATTTAGCTAAGGAAAGTCTTGTCTTACTAATCTCTTATTTTTGGAAGCTGTGAATGTACAGGTGGATAAAGGTGAGCCCCTTGATTTAGTGAGTCCCTCATGAGAGACTCTTGGGGAAATTAAAAAGTCATGGGATAGGAGGCAGTGTACTATTGTGGATCAGGAACTGGTTAAAAGATAGAAAACAGAGAATAGGACTAAATGGCCAATATTTTCAATGCAGAAAGGTGAATAGTGGAGTATCCCAGGAATCTGTACAGGGCTCGCTGATTTTTAACATATTTATAAATGACCTGGAAATGGGAATAATGAGTAAGGTAATCAAATTTGCAGATGACACAAAATTATTCAAAGTTGCTAAAGCACAAGAGGATTATAGATAATTGCAAGAGGACCTTGAAAAATTGGGAGACTGGTCATCCAAATGGCAGCTGAAATTTAATTTAGACAAGTACAAATTTATATACGTTTAGGCCCATTCTCATCGGGGTACATCCGGCCTGTCCAGATGTCCAGAATCTGGACAGACTAGATATGCACACGATCCTGATATTACAGGGGCTGTACGTCCCTGTGGGATCAGAATTGACTGCAACCAATCTGGATTGGCAGGCCATGCCCCATTTATGTTAGGCTGAACATCTCACCCTGGATAGCTCATCCTGGGCTCCTGCATGGAGCCACGGTGCAGTGGTGTCCCATTTCCATGGCACCTTGGCTCCACTCAGGAGCCCTGATCACCTGCACCACCGTCAAACCTGTGTTCCCCACTGCCTGACCCCCGATCGGGCCTTCTGGGGCCAGGGGCTGCAGGGAACCCCCAGCCCCTCTCACCTCCTCTGCTGGTCCCGGCATGGCTGTCTCCCTCCATCAGGTGGAATACATCCTCATCCTGCTCCCCCAGCCTGGACATACAGGGCCATCACAGGAATAAGCCCTGTATATCCGGGTTGAGGGTCACAGCTCCGGCCCGCCCTGACTCCACCTCCCGCCCTCGTACAGAGCTCCCTGAACATCTCGGCAGTATGTGCAGGAAACTCTGCACTCCAAATCGGGTCTAAGGGAATGGCGGGGGCTGGACATCCATGTCAGACGTCTATCCCTCGATATTCGGGATCAGAATTATCTCCTTAGGGAAGAACAACCCAAACTATGGTTACACGATGCAAGGTTCCACATTAGGAATCACCACCCAGGAAAGGGATCTGGGCATCATCATGGATAATACGCTGAAACCCTCTGCCCAGTGTGCAGTGGCAGCCAAGAAAGTGAATGCTAGGAATCATAAGGAAAGGGATGGAGAATAAAAAAGGATATTATAACGGCACTGTATCACTCCATGGTGCGACCACACCTTGAAAACTGTATGTAATTCTATTTACCGTATCTTAAAGAAGATATAGCAAAATTACAAAAAGGTACAGAGAAAAGTGATAAAAATGGTAAAGGGGATGGAAGGATATCCCTTCAAGGAAAGGCTTAAAAGGTTAGGGCTCTTCAACTTGGAAAAGAGAAGGCCGTGGGGAAAGATGATAGAGATCTATAAAATAATGAATGGAGTGGAACAGGTAAATGTAGATTGGTTGCTTACACCTTCAAAAGTAGAAAGACCAGAGGACATGCAATGAAGCTGCAGTGTAGCACATTTAAGACTAATTGGAGAAAATATTTTTTCACTCAATGCATAATCAAACTCTGTAATTCATTACCAGAAGATTTATTTATAACTGGTGCTGTAATCAATAATTTTCATGATTCAGAAGAAAATAACTTATTTACAATTAATATACAAGAAATGTTATGATGCAAAAGGGTAAGTTCAGTGGGTACTGGTGGGGGAGATTGTTATATTATGGGTTCGTATAGTTTGAATAGTAGGGGGAGAGTAGTTATTTACATAGGATCCGTGTTGAATTGTGGTACGTTTTGACCAAAATGTTGAGTAAAGAGGTGATGTAGTAAAAGCTATTAGTTTAGCTGGAATTAAAAGTGATTTGAATGAGTTCCTGGAGGAAAAGTCCATAAACCATTATTAAAGAGGTCCAGGCAAATCCACTGTTTACCCATGGGACAAGCAGCATGGAATCTGTTTACCTTTTGGGACCCTGACAGGTACTTGTGACCTGGATTGGCTATTGTTGGAAACAGGATATTGGGCTTGATGGACCCTTGGTCTGACCCAGTATGTTCTTATGTATAACCTGTCCTAGGGATACAGTTTGGGCAGAGCAGGAGAAGATATCCAGTATATATGTATTGCTTTCTAAAATACACATGTACATACACACAGTACATGCACATGTTTATAGTTTCCTCAGAGCATTGGGGGCTATTTCAGGAGCCTATTTTATAAAGACACATAGGCACCATATTGCTGTTATAAAATAGATATGAAATATGCTTGCTTTTGAGAAGTTGTATCGGTGCCCTGTTATATTATTTATTTATTTATTTATTTAACGATTTTCTATACCACGCTCTTTAAAATCAGTGCGGTTTACAAATAACATTTTTGTACAAAGCAGGGGGAGCCTGCTTTGTACTTACATTGAATGGGTAATGTAACTTGGATTTAGAACTGGGGTAACTATATACAGTATGAGCAGAATGTCACTGAGTAGTTGTAGCGACATGGCGTGCCCTAAGAACTATGTACAGGGTTGTAAGTTATTTACAGGATTGTCGCTTATTTACAATTAGATGGTTGGACTGATGGGTGGGGGTATGGCAGGCAAAGTTGTATTGTTGGCCTGTGAGTAGTGTAGGAGAAAACGGTGGTGCTTTAGTGCCTTTCTGAATTGGGCGAGGTCAGTGATCGCTCGGATGGTCGTTGGGAGCTCGTTCCAGCGCGTGGGTGCATAGAACATAAAGGCTCTGTTCTTTGCTGCCGGAGTGCATTTTGTTATTTCACTGGGGGTTATTAGTGTGTTGGTGGTGAAGGTCCTTCTTGATCTGTTTGCAGGAGGGGGGTGGAGAAGGTCCATTAGGGAGGTGGAAGATATTTTGTTGATGGCTTTGAAGGTCAGCAGTACTACTTTGTAGGTGAGCCAGAAGTAGATTGGCAGCCAGTGCAGGTCCTTTAGGATTGGGGTGATGTGGTCTCTTCTAGAGGCCCCGTGTAGGAAGCTGGCAGCGGCATTCATTGCTATCTGTAGTGGGTTTAGTGTGTTCTTGGGGAAGCCATGCAGGATCATGTTGGCATAGTCAAAGTGGGGGATTACAAGTGCCTGGAAAACTGTTCGGATGTCATCTGGTTGCAGCTAGGGTCGGAGATGTCGAATTGTCCGCATCTTATGGTAGATTGCCTTGATGGTGTTGCCTATGTGCGCTTTCATATCGAGATGCTGGTCTAGCGTGACGCCTAGGTAGAAGATGGTGGATCTACTTGGGAGCTCAGCATCTCTCATCTTCAATGCATCCTTAGTGCTCACATGCTATGCAAACTTTCAAAAAGAAACTACTCATATACATGTACTAAAAGGGCCTGCATAATTTATATTCATGCAAGGTATTTGCAAATGTCCACGGATATATTATTTTGAGAAAAAATCTAAAAACCCATCTATTTACTCTGCACTACAATAACCTCCACATTGAAGATAATCCTAACACAGAAAAAAACACCGTTCATCAATCACTCACTGACCCTACTTAGACAAAGCATAAACCTTTCCTACACATTCACATTGCTCACCTAGATTAAGCTTACCCTTAGAAAGCAATTTGCTTGTCGCTAATGTGAATAACTGTAATTTAATGTAAATATTTGACTTTACTGTTGATATACTGTTGGTACTATGTTTTGAAACATTATCTAATTAATACCCAGTTCAAATGTTCCTACCCCTCCTGTTATCTCATTGTATTTCGAAGTTACACTTAATAGTTGAATGTTCTTTGTTCTAAATCTGTTCTATGTAAAATAGTTCTTTGTTCTAAATCTGTTCTATGTAAAATAATAGTGCTCTATTATTAATGTTTGTTACCTGTAAACCGCCACTGATCTCTGGAAGTGGCGGTATAGAAAAGATGTATAAATAAATAAATAAAAATAAATAAAATAAATTGATTTTAGCCATTGCTGGTTATAAGGATATTAGTTCCAAACTTCACAGTCTAGAATTATCTGAGAAAGAAAGAAAAACTCCCGGCCCCCTTCAGTGAGCCTTAGTCAAAGAAAAGAGAATTTGTCAATAACTACATACAATTTCCTTACCAGAAGGTATATGTTGTTGTTTTTTAACCACCTGCCTGTGTGGAGCCCTTGCAGCATCTGCATCCACTGCTTGGCATACATGGCCACAATCATCCAACAGCAATGCAGTCTTTCAATCTCTACTCTTGAGAAAATGTAGTGGGTTATTTGAATGGGACTAGAATATACTGGGAGACCTATAGCACCTAAAAGCTCCACTCACTCCTCTTACCTTTTCAGAATAATGGAGCGGCCAAAATGTGGGTGCTGAACTAAAAGGTTTACTTAAAGAAATGTAAGGTCACTGATAACAATAGCAAAAATACAAACAGCAGAAACAACAAAAACAAAATTACATTCCAAGCAGTTAACTTCTTTTCCTTTCTCTCCAATTACTGTTCAACAGCCAAAATGCTTCAGCCACGAAAGCAGCTGTTCTAAACTAATTTAAGGCTGCTGAACACAGAAATCATAATGAAAATGGCTGATTAGGTCTAGTTGCTAAGATATACGCTATTAATTAGTCATTAGGGGCCATTAACTGTGTATTACGCAATATTGCGTAATCTCTACTTGCAACCAATAGAAATATCTGTCCAAAACCAGATGATGCAATCAGTATTTAAATTTGCATCACTTGACAGTATAAATCTTAAGGAGTATTAGTCACAGAAAAATTAAAAAATAATTATGTTGCATTATTTTATGCTGATAGGTCAATCACAGTGTATCCAGCAATGCATCGTACTTGTGTTAATAATGCAGATAAGTTCTACCATATTTGTGGTGGTTAAGAAAGCCTACAACTTATATTTTGGCTGCAGAATAGGAGATCAGGATAAGAGTTGGGCGCCACACATATGCTGCAATACATGTGCAACAAATCTCAGGCAATGGATGAATGGGAAAAAGCAATCAATGCTTTTTGCAGTTCCAATGATCTGGAGAGAGCCCACGGATCATGTCAGCAATTGCTACTTCTGCATGGTTCCTCCAATTCAGAAAGGCATATCCAGAAAGAGTAAGTGGACTGTGTAATATCCAAACATTCCATCTGCAATATGCCCAGTGCCTCATGGAGAAGGGTTGTCGTGTCCCAAAATGTCAGAATCATTATCATTAGAATCAAGTGAGGAAGAGGAAGAAGTTTGTTGTCATGAACCGTCAACCTCTCATGACCCAGAGTTTCTTCTGGCCACTGCTAATGAGCCACACCTCATAACGCAAGGTGAATTGAATGACCTTGTCAGGGATTTGGATCTCCCGAAGAATAAAGCTGAGCTTTTGGGTTCCAGACTACAGCAGTAGAATCTTCTGGCTGGTGACATTCGAATTTCTTTTTTCCAGGACCATCAGAAAGACTTTGGGGTATGTTTACTAAACTGCATTAGTGTGATTCGCATTAGGAGCCGCGTTAGTGGAAGAAATGCCAAAAAAGGACATGGGCGGTACATCATTACCGATAACGCGCGTTATAAGGCGCCGCGCAGCAACGATCGTTACAGGGCGCATTACTGCGCGTTAAGCTTAAGAAGGCGCGCTGACACCCAAATACAGAAACAGAGCTGTAGCACAATGGTTACTACACAGATGGATGGTACAAGGGTCATGGGTTTGATTCCCCAGTGTGCCTAATGAATAAGGCTGGCTGAGGTATCATGTGTAACCCTTTGAAGGCCTACTATAATATTTTAATCCACATTCTGCAGCCGGGTTAAAGTTTGCATATGTCAGGAAAATTGTACCCGTCTTATTCAATATGTTCCAATAGTGACGTTCCCTCTGCCATGCGCTTACGATCGTTAACGTTACATAACGCATGTTATTCATGATTACCGCAGTTTAGTAAACATACCCCTTTGTGTCATTCTTTTTCAAAGAAGGTGATCTTGTTGCATGCAACAACATAAAAGGTTTAATGGCAGCTCTCAATATCAATTACAATGCAGATGATTGGAGGCTCTTCATTGATTCATCAAAAGCAAGTCTTAAATCTGTATTGCTGCATAATGGCAACTTGCTATCATCAATTTCTATTGGCAATGCAGCTTTTATGAAAGAGACTTATGACAATATGAAATAACTTTTGAAATGTATTAACTATGATCAACATCTATGGTCAATCTGTGGTGACTTCAAAGTGGTCGCCCTCTTGCTTGGTCTTCAGGGTGGATACATCAAGTACTGCTGCTTACTGTGTGAATGGGATAGTCGTGCTAGAGATTGCCATTTTCTCAAAAGGGACTGGCCACTCCATCAGTCACTGGATCCTGTAAGCAAAAATGTTGTTTCCAGCACTTGTAGACAGCAACAATATTTTGATGCCTTCCTTGCACATCAAGTTGGGACTAATGAAAAACTTTGTCAAGGCGATGGATAAAACTAAACCTGCTTTCGGGTATCTTGGTGGTAAATTTCCTAGACTGAGTGATGCCAAAGTTAAGGAAGGAGTTTTAGTTGGCCCTCAGATTCGTGCACTTCTTCAAGATGACAAATTTCTTCATTTATTGCGTGGAAAGGAAAAGGCTGCATGGATAGCATTTGAATCAGTGACACAAATGTTTAAGCAAATAATTACCAAGAGGTTGTTCTAGATCTTCTCAAGGCATACAAAAATCTTGGTTGCAACATGTCCTTAAAGATTCATTTTCTACACTCATCTAGATTTTTTCCCACAAAATTGCGGAGCAGTAAGTGATGAACATGGAGAACGATTTCACCAAGACATTGCAGCATGGAAAAGAGGTATAAGGATAAATGGAGCCCATCAATGCTTGCAGACTACTGCTGGACAGTGACAGGGGATATTCCATTGCTTCAGTACAAGAAACAGATCAGGAAGAGTCGTGAAGCCACTGAATGAGAACAAAACTTGCTAGAATGTACTTACAAATGTTCTTAATGAAAATTAAATTGCAGACATAATTACTCCTCTGTTTCTTCTAAGTACGTTTATGAACTTTATTTTATAAAAACATGCTTTTTATTGTGCAAAGTTTCATTTGTAATAGATTTTGATTTACATCTAAGGATTTAGGCTCAATTTTCACCATACATAGTGGTAAAATGTAAATTCTTCAACATATCATAGAAACAGGAGCTAATTGACCAATTTCACTATCATATTTGAATTCAGCATATCAAATTCTTTAAGAAATAGCACATTTAATTTCTGAAGCAAACAATTTTTGAAAATTTGTAGAACATATATATACACCTATTTTACTTTTCTTCTCCTCTCCCCTGGTATATATCACAAGCATGTTACTCCTTTTAATCCTTGTTCTGAGTGTTGGGAAGTTATTCCAGGCATTACAGTCCTCACATCTCTATTGCTATTCCTCTTTGGACCTCACTAAGAGAGAACCCTCCTCTGTTCTAACTTCCTGACAGTGTACCAGAGCTGGTAGGTGTCACACAATGTAGGTCCCCATACTGCCTTGATCATTTCTGGTTCTGGTCACTGGTGTAACTGACAATTTCCTCTGGTTCCTCTCTTCTTTCTTGGTAGCTGGCCTCCTATTCCTCTTAGGCTCCTTTCGTTCACATATGAAGCGGCTCTCCTCCAGAGCTAGTGGGAGGTGCTAGCAGGGTTTGCATAGTCACAGAGGAACTCAGGGTATAGGCTCAAGCTCCAGATATTGTCCTACCCCTCTGTTCTTCTTCTGGACTGTCTCTTATCTTGTTCCTTCCTGGTGGTACTGGGGAAAGGGGTAGCCTCAGCTACCTTCCCCTAAAGGGCAGATACCCATTTTCCAGCATGGTACAGTGGCTTTCTGCCAAACACACCTGCCCCTAAGGTTAGACATCTTTACACCTCATGGTGGAGTGGCTTCCTGCAGAAGAAGTGATTTATAAATAAATAAATGAGTTGGATGTTCTCTCCCAGAGGTGTCTCTTCCCAGCATACTGGAATGTAACTAGGTTATATTGTAAGAATTTAGTAGGGACACTGGAGATCTCTGCTGCTCAAAGAACTAACGTCCAAAGGATCTCAACATTTTTGTTTTTCAGATTGCTTATAATTACTGGCAATAAGCATTGTGATGTCAAAATCAAAGCAAAGAGTTACTTCTTCTTTGCCTGAAGCTATGTTTAATGGTTTTATTTTACAAAAACATTAGAAAAGACAATACATTTAAGAATTTATATGCAAAGTCCTACATGACAAACAGTAATTTGTAAAATTATTAGAACATAAGAACATAAGATATGCCATACTGGTTCAGACCAAGGTCCATCAAGCCCAGTATTCTGTTTCCAACAGTGGCCAATCTAGGTCATATGTACCTAGCAGTTTCCCCAAGAGACACAAGTTCCACAATGCTTGTACTGGGTCAAGCATTGATATCTTCGGTCACTTCTTAATAATGGTTTATGGACCTTTCCTCCAGGAACTTGTCCAAACCTTTTTTAAACCCAGCTACACTACCAGCCTTTACTACATCCTCCAGTAACAAATTCCAGAGTTTGATTACACGTTGAGTGAAAAAATATTTTCTTTTATTAGTCAAATAGTTTACCCTGTAGCTTCATTGCATGTCCCCTAGTCTTTCTATATTCTGATAAGGTAAACCATCGATCTACGTTTACCCGTTCCACTCCGTTTATTAATTTATAGACTTCTATCATATCTCCCCTCAGCCGTCTCTTTTCCAGGTTAAAGAGCCCTAACCTTTTTAGCCTTTCTTCTTAGGAGTATCCTTCCATCCCCTTTACCATTTTGGTGGCTCTTCTCTGTACCTTTTCTAAAATCGCTATATCCTTTTTAAGATACGGCGACCAGAATTGCACACAATATTCAAGGTGCGGTCTCACCATGGAACGATATAGAGGCATTATAATATCTTTTGTTTTATTTTCCATTCCTTTCCTTATCATACCTAGCATTCTATTTGCTCTCTTGGCCGCCGCTGCACACTGGGCCGAGGGTTTTGACATGGTATCCACAATGACGCCTAAATCTTTTTCCTGGGTGGTGGTTCCTAATGTGGAACCTTGCATCGTGTAACCATAGTTTGGGTTGTTCTTCCCTAGGTGCATAACCTTGCACTTGTCCACATTAAATTTCATCTGCCATTTTGATGCCAGTCTTCCAATTTATCAAGATCCTCTTGCAATTTTTCACAATCCTCTTGTGTTTTAACAACTTTAAATAGTTTTGTGTCATCTGCAAATTTGATAACCTCACTCGTTATTCCACTTTCCAGGTCATTTATAAATATGTCAAAAAGCAGCAGACCCAGCACAGATCCCTGGGGTACACCACTATTCACCTTTCTCCATTGGGAAAATTGGCCATTTAGCCCTACCCTCTGCTTTCTATCGTTTAACCAGTTCCTGATCCACAATAGTACACTGCCTCCTATCCCATGACTCTTTAGTTTTGCCAAAAGTCTCTGATGAGGGACGTTGTCAAAGGCTTTCTGAAAGTCCAGATACACAATATCAACTGACTCACCTTTGTCCACCTGTTTATTCACTCCTTCAAAAAAACATAACAGATTAGTAAGACAAAATCTTCCTTGTCTAAAGCCATGTTGGCTGTCTCCCATTAGGTTGTGACTATCTACATGCTGAGTAATTTTATTCTTTATGATGGTTTCTACCATTTTTCCCGGTACTGACGTCAGGCTCACCGGTCTGTAGTTTCCCGGATCACCCCTGGAACCCTTTTTAAAAATTGGTGTTACATTGGCGATCCTCCAATCTTCAGGTATTAGAGATGATTTTAATGATAGTTCACAGATTACTGATAGCAGTTCTGCAATCTCATATTTCAGTTCTTTCAACACCCTTGGATCTTTATTTAGACAGTTTCTATTCTGCAGTTCCTCAAATTTTGTGGTTTTGGGCGGCAGCCTGCTGTTTAAAGAGAAGTGGCAAGAAAGCACGGGCTGTTGTGGATCACATGTAGGTCTCCTATCCTTATACTTCAAAACATCTGCACATCAGAATCAAAATAAACTGAAAAGAAAACAGATTAAAAAACCCAACATTATCAAGCAATGTAACACTGGCTATCATAGGAGGCAGTCTAAATGCAGGTAAGTTCTAGCAAATACCAGAGTAAATGCAAATTAAAGAACATAAGATATGCCATACTGGGTCAGACCAAGGTCCATCAAGCCCAGTATCCTGTTTCCAACAGTGGCCAGTCTAGGTCACACGTATCTAGCACTTTCCCCAAAAGACTCAGGTTCCACAATGTTTGTAATGGGTCAAGAATTGATATCCTGGGTCCCTTTTTAATAATGGTTTATGGACCTCCAAGAACTTGTCCAAACCTTTTTTAAACCCAGCTACACTAACAGCCTTAGAAAGCAAATATGATTGTGTGCTTGTTGTCTTTTTTTTAATATACATTCACACAAGCAAAATGCAGACAAGTGAAGTTGTATTCATCAGAAACTAAATCTTCCCAAGTTGATTTTGATAAATTTGTAAGCGAGATTCAGCGGCCCGTTCTGGGTAAGGATATCTCTGTAATGTTGGATAGACTGCTTTCTCAGTCTGAGATTCAGCAAGCCATAAGGTCACTGGCTTCGGGGAAAGCAGCGGGTCCTGATGTGCTCCCTGCTGAGTTTTTCAAGGCATTTGCCAATGATTTAGTTCCCTATATGCAGCAGTACGTTTTGCGGCTAGGTGAGGGGCCCGTGTCTGTGGGTACCTTCGCGCAGGCAAATGTGATAGTCCTGGAAAAGCCAGGTAGAGATCCCCAGCTAGTAGGTAATTACAGGCCCATATCCCTACTTAATATAGATTATAAGATATTTGCAACAGTCTTGGCTCAGTGATTAAATGCAGTGATACCCCAGTTGATTCACCCAGATCAATGCGGGTTTGTTGAAGGGCGGTCTAGGGCTGATAATGCGAGACTGCTGTGTCATATTTTGGCAGGAGCTGAAAATATAGATAGTCCCTTGGTAGGGCTGTCTTTAGACGCTGAAAAAGCTTTTGACCGCTTAGAGTGGCCTTTCCTGTTTTCGGCTCTTAGATGGTTTGGTATAGGCGAAGGTTTACTTGGACTGCTTAAGGTGCTGTACACCCACCCGGTAGCAAACGTGTGTGTGAACGCTATCCAGTCTCGTGATATTTGCTTGGAAAGGGGCACTCGACAAGGTTGTCCTCTTTCCCCGATACTTTTTAATTTAGCCCTGGAGCCACTAGTTCTGAGCATATGGCAGTCTCCAAAAATTAAGGGGGTTCAGTTAGGTAATAGGGAAATCAAGCTGTCGGCCTATGCTGATGATCTTCTTTTATTTACAGATCCTGATTCAGTGCCGCACGTACTTGAACAAATTGAGAGGTACTCCGGGCTTTCAGGCTATAAGATTAATTGGTCAAAATCAGTCGCATTTCCACTAAACTCCTATGTGCATAAGGAAGATATGGGTCAATTTTCATTTGTGTGGGAGGCGAAAATGGTAACGTATTTGGGGGTGTATTATTGTCATCCGTTAGAGGAAACGATAAGGTACAATGCCAGCATGCTATTAACTAAAGTACAGGATATGGTCACTAAGTGGTCCCCTTTAAATTTGTCCTGGTGGGGTCGACTGGAGACGATTAAAATGACTATCGTCCCAAAGGTTAATTACGTGTTGGAAATGTTGCCAAGTTTTTTGCCGGCTTCTGTGTATCAGCAGGTAGAAAGGGTGCTGACGCAATTTTTGTGGAAAGACAAAACCCCCAGGATTGCTCTAAAAAAACTCAAGGGTAACAAAAAGATGGGTGGGGTAAAATTCCCTGATTTTCGCCTGTACCATAGGGCATTCCTGTTGAAGCAGGGATCTGGTTGGGTAGGAAATGGATCAGCTCAATGGCCAGTCTGGTTGGACGTGGAGGAGGCCCTTCTGACACATTTTCCAATTAAGTATCTCCCTGGCATGTTAATTCCAGATGGTAGGAAATGTCCTCCAATGATAACGGATACGCAAATGGCTTTCCGCGCATTGAGTAGCGCCCTGGGGCTGGAGGGCCAGGAGGCTTTCGACCTCCTCCCCTTGTGGTACAACCCTTTATTTAAAGTGCAACAAAAAAATGTTTGCTTGGTGTAAGTGGTACTCCAGAGGAGTTTGGGTTCTTGGACAGTTGTTAGAGAAGGGTGTGTGGAAGCCGTTTGAGAGATTGCAAGCGGAGTATGGTCTCCCGGGCTCACTTTACTTTCAATGGCTACAACTTAAACACTGTGTAAGTAAGGCTGGAATTGATGTTAACTGCCCGCGGGAAGGAGCAGGGATTATCGGTACAATACTTTGAGCCAGGGAGGGATCAGTTGGGAAGGGCGTGGCTTCGTACTACTATGATTTATTGAGTCAAAAGATGCACCAGCAGGTTGGAGGTACACAGCGAGGGTAGGAACTTTATGCTGGGTTTTCGCTCTCTGTGCAAAATTGGAAGAGATTTTGGTCTAAGCAAACGAGAGTTTCAAAGTCTGCTGCGATTACGAAGACTTTGTTCTTTTTTGCTCATAGAGCTTATTATACCCCGGTTAGGGTTAGTAGTTGGGGCAAAAGTGGGAAAACTCGTTGCTGGTCTTGCCACTGGGAAAAGGGTACACTCGCTCATATTGTATTTGAATGTTCCTGTTTACAGGTTTTTTGGTCAAAAGCCTGGGAGCGGATACAGATAGTCCTGGGATTTAGAGCTCCTCTATCCTGGAGGATTATATGTTTTCGCTCACTAGCTGATATTCCGACATTACCAAAAGACTGGGTTTTTTTTGTTAGATTTTATGTTAGGAATTGTAATATATCTGATAGTGTCTAACTGGAACCACACATATGATGTCAACTGGGTGTCATGGTGGAACCAAGTTTGCTTGTATAGTAAGTACGAGCAATTGTCTCGTAAAGAGGTTCAGCGGGTGTTTGCTACAGCATCTCGATGGACCACTTTGCGAGAATTTATGGAAGGTGGGTGTGTTAGCTTAGCCCACTGAGTTAGGCAGAGCAGGAGGCTTGTGCAACCTCTCTTATTATAATCCTTGGGGATGTTGTTCCTGGAGGGTCTGTGTTATGCCTATTGGATGAAGATGTTAGTAAGCTTCGGAGGGGGGGTGGTGGGGGTGGGGGAGAGGGGGAGGGTTGTGTTTTTAGGTCTTAGGATTGGGTGGGGTTAGGAGGTTTGGGGTGTATCTGTAGTCTTGTTACGTTCTTTTTGTTCCTGTAAATATGCCTTAAATAAAAATATTTAAGTAGGCGCCCAGAGATGCAAACATAAAAACAGAGGTGTAGCACAATGGTTAATACACTGACTGACGGTACAAGGGGTCATGAGTTTGATCCCCCAGTGTACCTAATACATGAGGCATCACCCTTTACTTCTAGGTTGGCATTTTACTGTTAATTTAATTAGTGCTGCCAGCAAATACACCCTCACGGTGGCGTAACCTAAGGTGCCGCATAAGGTACCCCATAACGCACTCCATAGGGCACATTATAAAGTGCACTGTCCGCCAAGGCACCCTATAATGTCCCCTATAGGACACCTTATAAGGCACCTTATAAGGCGTTTGATAGGTCGCCTTATAAAGCGCCCTATAAGGTGCCTTATGGGGCGCCTTATGAGGCAAATTAAAGTTACAGTACTCTGAGGGTGTTTTTGCTGGCAGCACTAATGTACATTAAAAATGGACACTGCCTCTGACAGCCCTATCAAATAACCCCACCATGGGTTTGAACCCATGACCTCTGGTTTCACAGGCAGTGAAGTAACCAGTGGGCTATAGCTGTTAACAAACCCCTGGCTGGCTGCAGAAGGACTGCACGTCACCACAGAAACTGTCGGCTGTGGTTCCTAGGATAGGGTTAATCCACCCGTACCCATGATGCACTGCACATGCAAAACAGCAGTTGACAGATGGGCACAAGATGAGGTATGCACCCCCACAGCACCTCGGCCTGGTAGGGAGAACCGACCCTGTGTGGTACTGGCACAGAGTAGCCACAGACCGTCATATTGTGCGGGTACTGTGCTCACCCTGAGGGTGAGGTGAGGCGCGCAGCACCAGGTCCACAGCACCTCTCATGATGGAAATACGCCATGCTGTAGGTCCCCATCAGTGCTACTGTGTGTGATAGGTAGTTCTTGCAGACACACCTAGGTTACATCTGTGTCCTTTTGTGTTTCTCAGTCATGTCTAGCCCTTATGGGCTATGATGCACCCAAAATAGTGCATATCCTGTGCGGGTGCCATGGCTATATGATATAGGTGAAGGAAAGGAGGGGAGGGGTTTGGACCCATAGGTGGCTTATGTACCACCACACAACCCACCACCTGGGGCTCAGGGTGGGAAACAGGATCACCCACCAATGGATCCACATTCTACCTCCCTGCACCAGTAACAGTAGAGAGGACCATCAACTCCAGTTCTGCTGGGGAACAGACAACCCACAGGGCAGGCAATGCAGAGCTGTACACATCCATAAGGTAATAGCAGACAGACAGTAGGCCTGGAAATGCTCAGCTGCCCCCACCACTATCTGACATTCTCTAGCAGCAAGCCTCCAGCTGCTGCACTCTGCAAGGTGCTCCAGCAAGACACATACTAGCTGCAGACTGTTTGCTAGCTAGTCCATAGTGCATGGTCCTGGAGGAAGTGCATGTACCCAGAACTGGGATGTCAGCATACACACCAAGCAGATAAATCAGTGATTGGGTCCCAAAAAAGACCCATAAATATCACATGAAAAAAGTACTATGCAAGCACTATAGGGGAACCTAGCCATGCCGTGGTCACTGCTCAGTCAGGGTGAGAGTGACCTCCCAGCAGGACATGCTGTGGCCACACTGTCCGTGCAGGTGGTGGCCAGGCACTACAATATCTGAGCCATTGCCCTATGCCCTGTGCAAGTGCGGCCAGGCCAGGCCACACTATCCAGGCTATTCCCACAGTACCTTGCTCCTCATTATGCACATTGGCAGGCCAATACGGCAACAGTGCTAGCAGTGTGGGCTGTGGAGGGTGTTGGCAGCCACCACACACTGGATAAGCAGACACGCACTCCACACACCTATGCCAGCATTGTGCAACTATAGAGGTGTTTGGCAGCCCTGGGCACCACACCAGTCCTGTGCACCATGCAGGCATGGCTATGGTATGCAATACTGTTGGGGTCACTATGTCAGACACCAGACCTGAGGCACACTACACAGACATCAGAAAGGTTGCTATGATGCAGCTCAATCAGCAAATTGTGCTTAACGTAGGAATTGCTATCTGCCAGTTATCATAGCAACCTTTTGATAGCTGTGTACAGTTTTCCCATGTTTAGGGTGGCATTGCTAAGGTATGCAAGTGCTAGTATGGGGAGATGACACACAGGGCCCAACATCTTGCCTCTCCAGGAGGCTTGGGATAATGGAGCCTGAGGGTGAGGGTGTGTCTGCCCCTGTTGGCCGCTGCTCTAGGGCAGAGGTTCCCAACTCCAGTCCTGGAGGGACAAAACTGTTTGGGTTTTCATGCTGTCCCTAATGAATATGCATGAGATACATCTGCATACCATGGGGGCGGTGCATAGCAATGCAGCACAGCCGCATTTATTAGAGGCAGCATGGAACCTGAATGGTGTATGGCCCTCCAGGACTGCATTTGGGAGACTCTGCTCTAGGTAATGCGCATGTTTATGGTGTCTGTGCTCTGTAGGGTAAAATGTAGGTGTTTTGGGCATGTCTACATCATCTGCACTACAGGTTCTGTCTGTATTAGCACGTTGTAGTAGTGGGTAAAATATGGGGGCTGGGTTGGCAGGAACCACAGCTGGGACTTGAACCTATGACCTTCTGCTCTTGAACACACTGGCTGTGTGCACTGCACCACCATGTTGCCTCAATGACAGTGCATTCCCTGGAGATACCATGACTGTATGTCAGACAGAGCCTGTCTGTTGCAGTGCATGGCACCCAGCTACACAGGGCTAGGCCACAGTCTGCTCTGGGCAGCTGCCACTGCCCCCTCCACCACCAGTACCCCTCTGCCACCATGCTGACATGCCCTTCTGCTGGTGGTGCTGGTGGTGCGCAGTCTCAGGCCATCCAGTGTGCAGCTAGGCGGCTGCCTATGGTGCAGGATCTGGGGTAGGGGTGCCTGCATAGATGTCCGCGCTTCCCCCCCACCACCGCCTGCCAATGTTCCGTGCCCTTGGAAGTACCTGCTGGGTACTATCCCCTGTGACACTGTGATAAACACACTCGTGCCCATGTTGGGCCCTCATCAGTTGCTGTTTGGCTGCTGTACAGTTTCAGCATTCCTAAGTGCCACCTTGGCATCTGCCTAGTCCGTACTGTGCCCCAGCTGCACCACAGCATGTGCCGCCTGCAGCCCTCTGTATCCCATTTTCAAGCATCTGCCCAGTTGGCCATTCCAACATGCCCGCCCTGCTGTTGCCACACATGTGCACGCCATAGGAAACGTGTCTGATGGAGAGGAAAACCCTGCACAGCGCAATTTCACTGTGGGCTCATTCACCTTGTATGGGGACAGAGCATGGACTCTTCCAGAATTCATATCCTTTTTTTGGTGCCTTCTTGGGAGTGTTTTTGATGTTTCCCATTGAGATCACTATTGCCCAGCTTGGTTATTTTATTTTTCCATTTTCTTCTGTTCATTTTCACTGTTTATTTGCCCTTTTGTTCCGTGCACATGTATCACACTTATCACTTTTTTGTAGGTTTCCCTGGTTTTGCTGTACATTGCTGACAGAAATGGTTTCTCTTCCCTTTAAATCATCTCTAACGCCAGGGTTTCACTGGCGTTAGTTTTGAGCCTCGGATTTCACATCGTTAGTGTGCGGGGAGCCTCTCCCCTCCCACTCTCCACCCATTGACCCCTTCTCTCCGCTCCTGGGGAGCCTTTCTCCACCTTCAGCGCTCGTTTGCACCGCTGCATGCGTTAGAGCGCGCTAAGGTACCTCTGTGCCCGCTAAAGCGCCATTATCGCGCGTTAAGGTACCTTAGCGCGTGGTAACATCACAGAGCGCACATTAAGAAGGTTTAGTAAACATGCCCCTTAATGTTATAAAAGGATGTCTGGGCAGAAAAGGTGCATGGGTATATTTGTTGCAGCTATTTTACAAAGGCAACATAAGATATTACTCAGTATTTCCAGTCCTGCAAGTACTTTCTCATTTGGAAATTGTTGCTGAGACTGTTTCATTTTCACCAGGGTTTGATAGTTCATCCCCTGCATCATCCTGTCTATCATGATACCTTATTATCCTTATTTTCTGTTCTGTCTGTGAATTGTGTTTACATTTGTGAAGTGCCTCTACTCTATGTTGTGTTTGCTTTAGCCCTTTTTTTGAGCATTATGCATTGATGAGTTGGTGGCTTTTTCAAAATAGGCCTTAGGTGAGATTGCTTTACTGATGGATTACGTCTGTTTAAATGAAAAGAAAGTATTCTTGTGTATTTTTAGGTCTAATACAGGTAATCTTAGTGAAGGTGCCTGGGTTGTGTTGCAAGGGTTAACTAGTAACATAGTATATGACGGCAGTATGGTCCATCTAGTCTGCTCAGTAAGGTAGCTACAGTGGTTGTAACTGCCGCTCCATGCAGGTCAGTCCCCCTCTATTTATTGAACTATAAAAGATATTTAAGTTTGTTTAGATTTTATCCTATTGCTAGAAAGGGCTCCACTGTGTCTGTCCGATGCCATTTTGAATTCTGTCACTGTATTTGCCCCCATCACCCCAATCAGGAGGGCATTCCAAGCATCCATCACCCTTTCTGTGAAAAAGTATTTCCTGTTGTTGCTTTTAAGTTTACTACCTTGCAGCTTAATTATATGCCCTCTAGTTTTACAGCTTCCCTGAGTTGAAAAAGGTTTGTTTGTTCATTAATACCCTTGAAGGTCTGTATCATATCCTCCCATCCATCCTCTCCTCCAGGGTATACATATTTAGGTCTTCAAGTCTCTTCTCTCATACATCTTCTGACGCAGGCAATAATCCAAATGAGGCCTCACCAATGACTTGTACAGAGGCATTAATACCTCCTCCTTTCTGCTAGTTATTCCTCTCTGTATGCAGCTTGCATCCTTCTGGATTTGGCTACCACCTTGTCGCATTGTTACGCCACCTTAAGATCCTCAGACACTAGCATTTCGAGGTCCCTCTCATGGTCCATGCACACCAACCTCTCACCCCCTATCGCATACAATTCCTTTGGATTTCTGTATCCCAAGTGCATGACTCTGCACTTCTTCACATTAAATCTTAATTGCCAAGCATTAGACCATTCTTTCAATGTTTTTAGATCTTTCCTCATGTTGTCCACTCCCTCAGAAGTGTCCACTCTGTAGCAAATTTTCATGTCATCTGCAAAAAGGCAAACATTTCCCTTCAATCCTTCCACAATATCACTCACATATACATTGAACAGTATCAATTCTAGGACTGATCCCTGAGGCATGCCACTATGCACCTTCCTTTCTTCGGACTGAGTTCCGTTTACTGTCACCTTCTGTCATCTGTCAGTCAACAAGTTTCTGATCCAGTTCACTACCTTGGGACCTATCCCCCTGCTGCTCAGTTTATTGATAAGTTTCCTATAAGGAACAGTATCAAAGGGTACCTGGTCTTTGCCCAGTTGGGTGGCTATCATCTTTAAGGCATTTAAAGTGGCTAGGAGGGTCTATTGTTGGTGCATGTGGATGTATCTCCTTTCATGCAGTATCAATTTGCTGCAATTCTTAGATATCTTTTAGCTATATTGTTTGGGACACATTCATTTAGGATTGAAGTGGCTTCCTTTGCTGCTACACAAGATATCTCATAAAATAAACTAAAACAGCCCTACCAACTAACCCCCCATAATAACCAAATCATCTGCATTAAAGCATTTCCTTAAAGTGGAAAAAGCAAACCTCAGAACCCTCTGACACCTCCCACAGTTCACTACAAAGTGAGCTCAGGTGTACAAATGAGGTTGAATACATCAAAGGTTCACTTATCCACACAAATAATCAAAATATCATAAGTCATACATGCACCCATGAGATCCTAACATTCACAAAACTCACAATATACATTCACATGATTCCATAAACATTTGTAATATATAAAGGTCAGCATCTAATCATGAATGTCTCCTGATATTTGAACAAAACGAGCATGTCAAATCCCGACACTCGCTGGAACGTTCCTCCTGTGTTTTGCTTCCGCTGCTTCAGGGGAATGTGATTCTTAAACATAAACATACCGCAAAAATGCTTTACGTTCTTACTACTGCCATGGAAAGTACCACTTCAAAACTTTAGATAATCAAAACAGGGACAATACTACCAAATCATCGTCAACATTTATCACGACCTGGGAGGCTGTCTTCAACAAACCAGCTCTCAACCTCTACCATCACTTCAGCGTACCGTTCGAATTTACTATGCCTTACACCTGCACTGAAATACTACTCACACTCCTCCCACTTCTCATCCCTATCAATCATCACACTTACTTTAAACACAAACTCCCCAATCCACACCAGAATTCAACCCTTCAGGTGTCACAGTCCCAAGTTGGAAAATCCAACGCTGTTCCCTATAAAGTAAATATTGTTCATGTGTTCTACCCCTCGATCCTGCACAGATCTGTTCTAAACAAAAACACTGCAGATCTAAGAAAACATGTCCCTTCATTAGACAATGCTCAACTAAGGGAGCCTCTCGCCGTTTTCAGTGCAAACGGCTCTTATGCTCATTGATCTGAATCTGAAACGGATGGATCGTCTTACCAATGTATAGTAGTCTACATGGACAAAAAATCCCATATACCACATAATCCGAGTCACAGGAAGTTGCTGATCATAAAAAGTACACTTTATCCTTGTAAATAAACTGATCCGTTTCCCACGCTACTGCACACCCTACACAAGATATACCTATTAGGAATACACAAAGAATATTGAGGTGGCAACCTTCACAATATAAGAGTTATGTACACTAGCATTGTGATCCAGCTTCCACGTTTTCTTCCAGCTTCTCAGATGGAAGAAATTAGTGTATTGGTATATTTTGGGCCCAGAAGCATGCCAAGAAAATGCTCATGGGGATTCATTTAAGTTTCATCTCAGCTGGATTTTAGTTCTGTTGGTTAGGCATTCAAGGAATGCTTTTGTAACCAGTTGTTTTCTTCATTACTGCAGGCAAGGCACTGATGTATGCCTCCTAATTTGCTTTTAATTCATTTGGGGAGTAATGATTTATGTTGTGTAAAAGCAAAGGATCTCATCAAGCAGATGAAGAAGGATTTGCTACTGATTCAATGTCAATTTTCCTCTGTGTGCTTAATTTGGACACAGAAATGTTGCTTTGCAGCCTAGTTTTGAATCATAGGGTAATAATAACTGATTGTCCAGGCCTCTATCAGCCTGATGGAGTCCATCTTTCTGATATTGATTTAATTGAATTCTTTTCAGGATATTTTTGAGGCTTGAGGTAATGAATTAAGGATTACAGATGAGTTGGGGTAGCAGAAGCCAAACAAGTTGCTGTTTCTGTTGTGGCAGACTTTGGGATACAAGTCCTTCTAATTTCCATCATAGGGTGGTTGACACATTAAGGGATTGGGCATGAGGACCAATGGCTCTGAAGTGATACCATGTTCTAGCTGAGTAGGGGTTTTTGGACTCAAGCAACCTGGCATCATCACAGGTATTTCAGAAGACGTAATGGACAGTTAGATAGTGAATTACTTCACTGTGGTTAGTATGTCACCATTTACCCAAATGGACAAGTGCATAAGCAGATAATTGATGAAACTGCCCTTAAGTATTGTACTGTTGTAATATAGTTTATTTGTTATTGATATAGCTGGTGAGACAAGACAGTTCGGTGAAGGTTAATTCTACCTACTAATGAAGTGGAGCTAATGTAAACATGTTTTGATGTTAATAAATGCTGTTGCCCTGTTCTGCCACAAATTTAGACTTTTAGTTAGGAAGTTGAAATCCAGAACTTCCAGGGTAGCATTCTCTGAAATGGTCCCATTCCAAGCACAGGGCCCAAAAGGTAGGCAGAGCTCCAGTGTCTCAATGCATGAATGAGACAATGGTGCAAAGAAGGAGGTTTTGGATTTGCTAGGAACTGGGCAACATTCTGGAGAAAGGAGGGTCTCTTCCAAAGAGATGGGTTCCACCTTAACTGGGATGGAACCAGGCTGCTGGCAAAGATGCAATGTGTGCCTTTGAGCCAGTCCTGACTCCTGGTGACCCAGAAGCTCCTGGGTTTTCTTGGCAGTGTCACTGGAAGTAGATTGCCAGGCCTTTCTTCTGAGGCAATAGAGGGTTAAGTGACTTGCCTAAGGCCACAAGGAGTGCTAGTGGGAATTGAACCCTGGTTGCTTGGTTACCAAGCCAGTGTTCTAACCACTAGGCTACTCCTTCACTCCAGGCTACTGGCATTAACCTTTAAAAAGGAGATAGAGCAGCTTTTAAACTAGATAATAGGGGAAAGTCGACAGTCACACAGATGCACATAGCTTGGGTGGAGGAGTGGCCTAGTGGTTGGGGCAAGGTACTTCAGGCTGGACGGTTGGGGGTTCAAATCCCACTAGACAACAGCAACCTTTGGCTGAAAGGACAGGGGTTTCTAGTCCCACAGGTGCTCCTTGTGGTCTTGGGCAAGTCACTTAACCCTCCACAGCCCATGTTCCCTGTAAAATAGTTATCTCCAAGTTATAATACCCTGTTCAATGTAAACTGCACTGATGCAGAATAGCATGGTGTAAATAAATGTATCCTTGAAGGATACTAACAAAAGAGGGAAGTTAGGGAATCCCAACAGAGAGATTCCAATAATGATAAAAGTAACCCAGATGCCTTTAAGTAGAGAGCTGAAAGATGTCAAACTACCCCTATCAACTGATAACCAGATTAATATGAATAAAATGCAACCTCTAAAAAAGCCTGTATGCAAATGCTAGAAGTCTAAAAAATAAAATGTGAGAGCTAGAATATATAGCACAAAATGAAAGGTTAGATATGATTGACATCTCAGAGGCCTGGTGGAAGGAGGACAACCAATGGGACACTGTGATACCTGGGTAGAAATTATATTGCAATGACAGAGTAGATCAAATTGGTGGAGGGGTTGTGCTCTATGTTAGAGAGGACATTAAGTAACATAGGATTAAAGTTTGTCAGGAAACAAAATGCACTGTAGAATCTCTATGGATAGAAGTTCCATATAAAAAGGGGAAGGAGATGGCAGTGGGAGTGTACTATCGACTGCCTGGTCAGAATGAACAAATGGATGATGAAATGCTTAAAGAAATCAGGGAAGCTAACAAAAGTTGCAACGCAGTAATAATGGGTGATTTCAATTATCCCGGTAATGACTGGGTCAATGTCACAGCAGGACATGCCAGGAAGATAAAGTTTCTAGATTAAATAAATAGCTGTTTCCTGGAACAGCTAGTTCATGAATCAACAAGAGGGGAAGCTATTTTGAACCTGGTCTTTAGTGGAACGGAGGATCTGGTGCAAGGGATAAGGGTATTGGGGCTATTTGGCAATAGTGATCACAGCATGATCATATTTGATTTAATGAATGGAAGAAGGATGGCAAGGAAATCCATAGTACTATAATTTAACTTTCAAAAGGGAGACTATGGGGTATGTTTACTAAACCTTCTTAATGTGCGCCCAGCGTTAGTGTGCAGGATGCCATATAAGGAGTGGGCGTTTCAGTCTAAAGTAGCAAAACAGGATTAGTGCACGATAACGCGCACTGCTGCGCACATTATCGGGCAAAGCGCCGTTAAGCGCATTACCGCGCGGTAATCTTAAGTAGGCGCACAGACATCTAAACTTAGAAACAGAAGTGTAGCACAATGGTTAATACACTGACTGATGATACAGGGGTCATGAGCATAAGGCTGGTTGAGGCATCAGCTTTGACATGTAAGTATTGTTTCCTGAGGTATTTTAATTATTGCTGCCAGCAAACACACCCTCACATGCCGTAACCTAAGGTGCCGCATAAGGCACTCCATAGGGCAAATTATAAAGTGCACTGTCCGCCATGGCACCCTATAATGTCCCCTATAGGGAACCCTATAAGGCACTCCATAGGACACCTTATACGGACTATAACCATAAGGTGCCTCAGAAGGCGCTTTATAGGGTGCCCTATAAGGCGCCTTATAGGGCGCCTTCTGAGGCACCTTATGGTTACAGTACCCTGAGGGTGTTTTGCTGGCAGCACTAATGTACATTAAAAATAGACAATGCTTTGGACAGCCCTATCAAATAATCCCACTGTGGGTTTGAATTCATGACCTCTGGCTCCACAAGCAGTGAAGTAACCAGTGGGCTACAGCTCCATAGCTGCTAGCAAGCCCCTGGTTGGCTGCAGAAGGACTGCATGTCACCACACAAGCATTCTGCTGTGGTCACCAGGATAGGGTTAACCCACCCATACACATGATGCACTGCACATGCAAATCAGCAGTCTACAGATGATCACAAGATGGGGTATGCACCCCCACAGCACCTCGGCCTGGTAGGGGGAACTGACCATGTGTGGTACTGGCACAGAGTAGCTACACACCGTCACATTGTGCAGGTACTGTACTCACCCTGAGGGTGAGGTGGGGTGCCCAGCACCAGGTCCACAGCAGATATAGGCCATGCTGCAGGACCCCAGCAGTGCTAATGTGTGAGATAGGTAGTGTCTGCAGACACACTTTGGATATATGTGTATTTCTCAGTCAAGGTTTAGCCCTTATGGACCCATATTTCTCAGTCAAGGTTTAGCCCTTATGGACCCATCGGAGGATTATGTACCACCACCCTTCTGGGGCTGAGAATGGTAAACAGGGTCTCCCACCAACAAATCCACATTCTACCTCCCTGCAATGGTGGCAGTAGAGGGGACCATCAACGCCAGTCCTGCTGGGGAACAGACACCCTACAGGGCAGTCAATGCAGCTCTGTACACATCCATAAAGCAATAGCAGACAGACATTAGGCCTGGATATGCTAAGCTGCACCCCACCACTATCTGATATTCTCCTGCAGCAAGCCTTCAGCCGCTGCACCCTGCAAGGTGTTCCAGCAAGACACATACCAGCTGCAGACAATCTGCTAGCTAATCCATAGTGCATGTTCCTGGTGGATATGTGTGCACCCAGAACTGGGATGTCAGCATTCACATCAAACAGATAAATCAGTGACTGAGCCCCAAAAGGGAACCCATAAACATCACATGAAAGAAACACTACATAGCACTATGGGGGAACCTAGCCATGCCATGGTCACTGCTCAGTCAGGGTGAGAGTGATCTCCCAGCAGAACATGCTGTGGCCACCCTGTCTGTGCAGGTGGTGGCCGGGCACTACAATGTCCCAGCCATTGCCCTATGCCCTGTGCAGATGCATCCTGGCCAGTCCACACTGTCTGTGCTATATCCATGGTACCTTGCTCCTCATTATGCACATTGGCAGGCCAATACTGGCAACAGTGCTGGCAGTGTGGGCTGTGGAGGGTGTTTGCAGCCACCACACACTGGATAGACAGACACACACTCCCGCACCTATGCCAGCATTGTGCTTTTTTGTAGGTTTCCCCGTTTTTGCTGTACATTGCTGACGGAAATGGTTTCTCTTCCCTTTAAATCGTCTCTAACACGAGGTTTTCACTCGCGGTAATTTTTTGACCGAAATTCAGCCCCGCTCCTGTGCGGGGAGCCCCTCCCCTCCCACTCTCCACCCATTGACCCCATCCCCCCGCCCCTCGGGAGCCTTCCTCCGCCCTCGGAATTCCTTTCCACGCCTCTATCGCACATCAGCGTGCCGCGCACTTGTGCGGGCGGTGAGCACGTGTGCGGGGCACTAAAAATGCACTATTAGCGTGCGCTAAGGTTCCTTAGCGCACGCTCAAGTGCGCCCCACACAATTCCGTGGTTTAGTAAACATACCCCATAGTTTTATTTGTTATTGATATGGCTGGCATTGGTAAGACAATTTGGTGTATGTTAATAAAAGTAAAGTAAACATATTTTGAAGTTAAAAGCTGCAGCCATACTTTACCACGGTAGGACATGTCTATTTTTGATGAGGTGGAAGGGAAGGTGTGATCGTGAATGTCCACTTTATGAGAATTACAATTTCTTCCTATGATACCCTTATTTAATTGGCACTAGTCCTTTTCATGCAGTAAAATAGGTATAAATAAAAATGTCTTGAGATAGAATAACACACAAATTAGGCTTGATTTTACAACAGGGCACCTACATGCGAAGTCCAAAAAGGAGCCTATTTTAAGCCAATTTTGTACAGGCAACATCAGCACTCATGTGCCTAAATAGAACAGGCTTCCAAAATCAGCCATTGTAGTGCATAAATGCCAATGCAAATAGTTATACCTGATCCAAAGCATGTGCTTATGTGTGCATATACTCTGTGTGTGTACTCACATATTTTATAAAATACACGCATGCATTGCAATTCCACCCCCTGCTCCACCCAAACTACGACCCTGGGAATTCCTACCCATGGTACACCTGTAAGTACTGTTTTCTCACTGTACGTGTATACCACAGGGTACTTTTCTAAAAGGCCTTTTTTGTGTGTGAGACAGCCTTTACAAATTGAAGAATTTTGATAAAACTACCCCTAATAAGACTAATTTAGAATCACTGTGTGAAATAGTAAGTGAACGCTTAGGGCCCGATATTTAAAAGGCATTTACACGGTTTACAGCCCTATAAATTGTGTAAATGCCGCTCAGTGGGATATTCAAAGGCACTAACATGGTTAGTGCAGCTGAATATCCCCACTCTTCTCCCCTACATTTCTTTATTTAATTTCTTTAACATTTTTTATATACCGTTTTTCGATATTATTAAAGCAGTTTACAATGGAACATAACGATTGACATAGAACAGAAAAAAACAACAACTATTCACATTTAACAACTGAAAATTCTTTACAACATTTTATAACTATTTACAGTAGATTGGTATTTTGCTTAGCAAGGCAACTTGTTGTGTAACGAAGGGGTTTATTGGAGAGGTTGCGTGTTTCCTGTGGAATCAAAGTGTTTTGGAAGGTGAGTCTTTAGGTACTTTCTGAAGTCGGTGATATCTGTGGTTGCTCTCAGGTGGCGGAAGAGAATTCCATAGTGATAGGGCATGGAATTCAAATACTCTGTGTAGTGCAGATTGTGAGGTGTACGAAGTAATATTAACTGTCCAGAAAATGCTAAGGTGTTGCGTCCTTCTTGATCAGGCGTTTGGAACTCATTTGATTAATCTGGTCAGGCATCCAGCTGTCTATTTGTGTATTATCTTGAATGCCACCATTATAGTCTTGTATTTTATTCATAATCAAATGGGGAGGGATTTTAGGATAGGGGTAATGTGATTGTGTTTATTTGTACCAGTGATTAGTCTGGCTGCTGTGTTTTGTGCCAATTGAAGAGCTTGGGTTGCACATTTGGGCAGACCTTGAAGGATGAGGTTGCAGTAATGCTAACTGCTTAATATAGGGGCGTGTCATGGGCGTTCCAGGGCATGTTGTGGGCGTCGACAGAGGCTAATCAAGTAGCAGCGCTATTGCACCGCTACCTGGTTAGCCTCTATGGGTAAAAGACAAGCGCTGCAAAAACTGGCCTTTCTTTACTCGTAGAAGCTAACCGAGTAGCGGCACAATATCGCCACTACCTGCTTAGCCTCTGCAGCTTTCAGGCATGTGCGGCAACCCCAGATATTCAATGCTGGGCCGCATATGACCCCAGCATTGAATATCCGGGGTTAGAGGACAGCGGCGACTCGCACCTAGCCATCCTAACTCAATATCAGGCCCTTCATTTCCTTAGCACAGTTAATTTGCTAAATAGAATCATCAGTTAAATATTCCGGTAAAACTAAACAACTTTGCAAAGTAAATTTACATGACTAAGGTGTATATCTACTAAGCTGGGCTAACAGTTAACCCAGGCTATCTACTTCTAGGTCCCACTGAATAACATGGGACTTAGGTGCAGATAGCCTGTGTTAATTGTTAGCCCGGCTTAGTAGACATACCCCTAAATGCGGGCATCGTATCCCATATAAAGGTCCAAAAGGTTTTAAGGTTAGCAGGTACATTATGCAATGTTCACAGGATCTATGAAAAAGAGTAGTTGATGCTCAAATGTCTGAATGAGGTCTTAAGATCAGTTCTAAACATTTGGTGCTGTATCCATCAGTGTCAGACACAATTAGGCCAATTCAGGACCCTGCATGTCCGGGCCATCAAGAAGTCCAGAAAATGGATGGGGCACATTTGTAACCAATTCTGAAACTTCAGGAGCTATACATTCCCACAGTTGCATAATCAGGGCACTTAGACTGCCCGGCATAACCCCTATGCTGATGCTGAAGACGTCCAGGGACTTACCTGTCCAGTCCTCTCAACACTCCTGCTGGTGTGCCGGTGCAGTGGCATCCCATTGCCACAGCACCGGCACGTCCAGCCTGATTACACAATGCCTGACTGCTGGCAAAGACCCTATCTCCGCTGCCCGACCCTCAGTGGAAGCGGCAAAGGCCAGGCTTGGGTGGCGGGAGTACACCTGGGCATACAACCCGGCTATTTGGGGATCAGAATCTACCCCAATACGAATAGAAAAATATGAAAAGCCAAACAACTCCATCCAGTCATCCTAGCAAGATCACTCCTAAAAAAAATCACAAAGTCATGAAGAGACCCGAATATCTAAAAATCTGCAAACCTCTCATACTGTGGCTGATGTGAGGATTCATGCATGAGTTATCAGAAAAAACTGAATGAGAGGGGTGTTCATGGGACCATTGCTTTCTAAAAAAAAAATGCTGTCTGCTAAGGTTCAACAAAGAATATCTGGATGACCCCGAAGACTCCTGGAATACTTGTACTTTTTAATCAAAATAACAAATGTTTTGTTTGGTGAAAACTAAACACTGTCAAGCATGGTAATGGGAGTAAATGGTGTGGAACTGCTTTGCTGCAGCAGAATCTGGGTACTGATGGAACCATAAAGTTTGTTTTATGCGAGAAAACTCTAAAGGAGAATGTCAGACCAAAAGCTGACCATGAGTCAAGACAATGACCCAAAATATTAAAGTATATCTAGTTTAGAATATCTGAAGAAGAAGAGATTACATGTTTCAAACTCACCGAGTCAAAATCCCTACCTAATTGAAATGATGTGGAAAGACATGAAGTGAGTTTTCATGAATGGAAGCCCTCAAATGTCTTAGGGGCTTGTTTACAAAGCCGCGGTAGCGGTTTCCAATCGTTATCAGAACCACGGCCCCATTGAAATCAATAACGATCAGAAACCGCTACCGCAGCTTTGTAAACAAGCCCCTTAGAGTTAAAACAATTTTTTGTGGAAGAATGGACTAAAATTCCTCAGAGGTAATGTGAGACACTCAAGCTTAGTTTATATTTCTATAAAGTGCTTCTTTCAGCCAGGGCTCTAAATGAAGGATTAAGGGAGTAATTTTCTTAATCCTCCATTTTTTATTTCCCCCTCAAAATTTTAGAAAAAAAATTGTGGCCACTAGTTAATTGGCAGCACTTATACATCTATTTTTGTAAAATGGCCCCACGATAGCTATAAATGCTGCCACCTCTACAAAGAAGGCGAATAATCATTGTGTTCACATGTATCGTTGTGTATACATGGAAGCTGCAGAGTTGAAGCTGCTATTTTTGTGCGTGTATGAATTTGTAAAATAGCTGCTCCTTCTCTACATAATGCCAAATGCAAATACACTCCTGCTCATCAGTATACACATTTAACCAAAGGCGCTGCATTAAGCAGAACCTTTTGCAAAATATAGGGGGAACTGAGCATGTCCCAACCTGGATGTCTCAAGTCCAATCTGCAATGGGCCTTTTTATTGTTGAAACTCTATGTTGAATGAATACATGGAAATGCATATGTTTTGCCTGAGTTATTCATTCAGTGGATTCATCTTTCTTCTCAGAGTTTAGATTTTGCATCTAATCACGTTGAGTATGAATTGGGTCAAAATACAGACCATCCTAGAGGGTTCACATTCTTTTTCTCAGCACTCTTCATAATTAATGTCTAAAAGCCTCCAACCAGAGAATCAGCAAGAAGAGTGGGAGGAGGAGGGCCTGCAGCCCTACAGCCATCATCATTATCAGAAAACTGAGAATCCAGTTATTTTTCTTTTGTGTTGTACTTGTTCTATAAATAAATGTTTACCGTTGTTCTGTAAATGGAAGTATTCTATGTGGTAAGGTACAGTAAGTATGTGATATGTATAGAGATGGATACAGTAAATATCTATTACATTTTGCTTATATAGAATATTAAAATACCATAACATTTTGCGAGCAGAAACACCTTTTCAACCTCTATTGGAAAACAAATTTGCTGATGTCATCTTTTTCAGTGTTTAGTACACAAATAGCTAAAAGGTTTGAAATGGATTCCACATGCAAAATTGTTACTGTTATTATATTTACTAATAATATTTAAAAGATTTTGATGTGCCTTCCAGCAATATTACCTGATCCAGTGATGTTACTTTGCAACTTAGCCCACTAATGCAGGCTAGTTAGTACTTGTCAGCTATTGATGGATTGTCGGCCATCTTGCTGGATGGCCAATTTCTGGCAAACTCAGAACAGATGCTGAGGCAATCTTCTGAGAGATGCATCAATGTTGACCCAAGTCATATCTATATTATAAATATTTATGGAAATGTACAAGCAAACCTATAAAATCTGCCAGCTTTCTGTCAAAGCCTAAGAAAAATTACAAGCAGCACCAAGTAAGGCAATGCATTTACCTGTTGGCATCCTGTGAATTGCCAACAGAAAAGCTGAATCATTGGGGTAGTATACACGGCACTGTATCAGAGCTGTACTGGAATAAGCAATGCATAGATTTATTTTACATTGTTTACATGATTACGGAGCCCATGTCCATAGCAGGATATGCCAATAGAGAAGGAGTTCTCAGTGTTATTGGTGCTAAGATATCATATAGCTCGACCATGACAATAAACAGGAAGGTAAAATATACAAAATCATAAAAGTCAAAGATCTTTACTCCATGTTTTAAGTATCTATATATGCTGATCATTGTCTTCCCTTTTGGCGTTCTTTTCTCTCTTTCTCCTCCAACTGCAGCCTGTGTTTTTTTCGTACACTGCCCTGACGCCTGTGCTTGGGCGGTATATCAAGCTCTGCTAATAAGATAAAGATAAATTATGATATATACATGGAGATAGTAGCTGTATTAGTTGCTATGGGCAAGAGCCAGTTCTCATTGTAGGTGAAACAGAGTGAGAGAGGGATTTTTGGGAGGGCAGTGAAGCAGAGAAGAAGAAGGGGAAAATAAAATAGAGAGCTGGCAAGTGCAAGTAAAACAGAGGAAAATGGAACTACCAGGATTGAAGAGATGTAGGGCTAGGAGAAGGCATGAGAGAGACAATAAGACATGAAAGAGGGAGCCTAAATGAGTAGGAAACATTAACTTTATGAATCAAAGAATTTGGAAGGGAGAAAAAGACGAAGAAGTAGTGATGGAGGGAAAAATGAGATAAAGGAGAAGAGCTATGAATATACCCAAGGAAATTATTTATTTAGCTGTATTTATATTCTGCTTTTCACTGGGTCAAAGTGGTCAATTGGGGATACATTTAACACGAGGGGATATGACACACATGTGCTAATACTTACAGGGAACATGGGCAATGGAGGGTTAAGTGGCTTGCCCAAGACCACAAGGAGTGCCTGTAGGACTAGAAATCCCAGTCCCTCTGGCCTGAGATTGCTGTCCCCAGGTGGGACTTGAACCCCTGGCCCTCTGGCCTGAAGTACCTTGTCCTAACCACTAGACCACTCCTCCTATGTGCCAAAAAATATAAGATTAGGATTAAAAATTTAAAATTATGCACTAAAAAATTAAAATTCTAAAATATTATACAAAAGCAAATGCTATAATTGTTTAGCAAATATATTAAAATAAAGTAGCATTTTAATATTTTTAGAAACATGTTTAGGAAGGAAAGCTCTCAGGCCAGTTACACCCTGTTCACCTTTCACATGTGCTCTCAAACACACACACTCGCTTGCAGGGGGCTGCCATGAAGATTTTCTAACCAACATGGTGCCTTGGCACTCTTATGCTGAAATCTTGTGCTGTGTAATTTTACAGCAAATGACTTTTAAGTAGCATGGAATCAACCTTTTTTGCATAACCTTTACGTCTGGTGTTTTTTATTTCTCCGCAGCTATTCTTCTCTCTTTCCACCCTCATATTGCAGTTTCTCCCCATATGTGCCTTTTCCCTCTCATCCTTCCTTCAGCGTGCTCAACCCCCTTCAACATTCTTGCCCCCCCCCCCCCCCACCCTCAGATCGTCCCCCCTTAAACACTCCCCTCCCCCAGGTCATTCTCAGGCTCAGATTTAGGCAACATTGGCAACTGCTAAGAGCTCCTAATTTTAAATGCACCAGCTATATGGACTAAACAGGAACCTAATTCCACAAGCGTTAGGGTCATGCTATACAGTATGTTCTCTGGAAGAGAAACATCCCCTGTCACCATGTTCTGGTCAGTCTTATGGGTGCCAACAGCTTAAATCCAGCCCTGCCGATCTTCCCTTTAATAAATTCTTTCCCCTTCCAGATAGTGCCACTAAATCCCATTCAGTGCCCTTAGCTGGCCAACCTCCTGTTTGCCAGCTGACTGAGTTCTAAATACCACCCCCTATATGTATATTGAATTAGGAAAGGCTTGAGCAAAAAGCTTTTATAAGGAATCTTTTTGAAATATACATTTTGTTATTGTCCTTGTTATATAATTGTGATACATTTATGGTTACCTAAAGCTCAACTGAATCAATATTAGCAGAGTTGGATTGGCAGTAAAGATGTTTTGTTTATATGACTTATTAACTTTTGTTTCTATGGCTTATTAACTGATATTTTTAGTTACCCTTGAGAATAACCATATTTTTATTTGTCTCTTGTTGTTAGCTTTTTATTATATGGCTTTTTGTTCAAACATTGCTCTCTCAGCCTAGAGGCAAACTTAATTTTGTATTAGTTTTATTTGGTTGTTTTTAAAAATTACCTTACATATTTATTCAGTACATATATAAGTACTTTTTTCTTTTTTTTGTAGATTGTATATGCCTGAGGAAGGCTGTACACCAAAACATGACCTTGTAAGGTCTTTTTATGGCCTATTTACCTACATTATCAATAAATATATGTATCTCTGTGAAAACTCCATTTCTTCTTGGCTTAAAAATAATAATTTTGTCAGATGCAATTAACAAATCATATGCAAATAATGTGCATTGCAGAAAAACGTGCACAAACCCAGGTGAGCAGACCGGTCACCATGGAAATGTGTACACATGTATGCAGTAGCAGCAGACATTGCAAGAGCACCTAGAGGCTACAATATGCACATTAGATGTGTGGGCCTGGAATGTCAAATGCATATAAACATTATTACTATGGCATCATCCAAATTTTTGCAGTCAAGTGCATTGCCCCTTAACGCCACATTTCACAAAGCAATCGCCAAAGTACCTCATCCCCCTGCTTGCGCTAGAAAAGAAACTGACACAAAATCCTCACTTTTGCTCCATGTCAGACTATATGCTACGAACTTAATTTTATAACAGGGTGCTTCGGCTGGGGCATTGAGAAGGTGCCTAGTTTAAGCCTAAGCTATAAAGACACAGGGGTATGTTTACTAAACGGCGCACAAGTGCGCGGCGCACAATAGCGTGCGCTAAGGTACCTGAGCGCACGCTAATGATGCGTTTTTGTGCCCCGCACATGTGCGTGCCGCACTAATGGGCCCGCTCATGTGCGCAGCACGCAAATGAGCGATAGAGGCATGGAAAGGCTCCCGGAGGGCGGAGAAAGGCTCCCCAGGGGCGGAGAGACGGGGTCAATGGGTGGAGAGTGGGAGGGGAGAGGCTCCCCGCACAGGAGCATGGCTGAAATTCGAGTGAAAAAATACCGCGAGTGAAAACCTCGCGGTAGAGCCGATTTAAAGGGAAGAGAAACCATTTCTGTCAGCAATGTACAGCAAAACCAGGGAAACCTACAAAACGTGAGCAGTGTGATACATGTGCCCGGAACAAAAAGGCAAATAAACATTAAAAATGACCGCAACAAAATATAATAAAATTATAATCTAGCTGGGCAATAGTGATAGTAATGGGAAACATCAAAAAACACTCCCAAGAAAGCCCCAAAAAATAAATATGAATTTTAGAAGGGTCTACGCTCCGTCCCCATACAAGGTGAATGATCCCACAGTGAAATAGCACTGATCAGGGTTTCCCTCTCCATTGGACAGGTTACCTATGGCATGCACATTTCCACAACAGCAGGGTGGGCAGGTCAGAATGGGCAATTGGACAGATGCTGGGAAAGGGGATACAGAGGGCTGCAGGCGGCACATGCTGTGGTGCAGCTGGGTCACAGTGCGGACTAGGCAGATGCCTAGATGGCACTTAGGAATGCTGAAACTGAACAGCAGCCAGACAGCAACTGATGAGGGCCCAACATGGGCACGAGAGTGTTTATCACAGTGTCACAGGGGATAGTACCCAGCAGGTACCCCCAAGGGCACGGAACATTGGCTATATAGTATTTTGCTCATGTGATGTTTATGGGTTTCCTTTATAGGGCGCCCTATAGGGCACCTTATGGTTACTGTCCATGTAAGGTGCACTATACGTTATCCTGTGGAGCAACTTATAGGGTGCCCTATAGGGGACATTTTAGGGTGCCGTGGTAGACAGTGCACTTTATAATGTGCCCTATGGAGTGCCTTATAGGGTGCCTTATGTGGCACCTTCAATTATGGCACGTGAGGACGTGTTTGATGGCAGCAATTAATAAAATACAAATGAAGTGCTGCAGGAAACAATACGTACATTGCAAAGCTGATGCCTCAGCCAGCCTTACATATTAGGCACACTGGGGAGCAAGCTCATGACCCCTGTATCAGCAGTCAGTGCCTTAACCATTGTGCTACACTGCTGCTCCTCCTTGCATGTCAGCGCACCTACTTCAGATTTCCATGCGTTTAAATGCACAGTGCTGCCATCAAACACAGTGCTATGACCTTGCTGTGCCTCATAGGGCACCCTATATGGCGCCCTATAGGCCGCCCTTTCAGCAACATTGTAGGGTGACTTGGCGGACACTGCACTTTAAAATGTGCCCTCTGGGGTACCCTATGAGGCGCCTTATGCAGCACCTTATGTTACAATACTTTGAGGGTGTGTTTTCTGCCAGCACTAATTAAAATAAAAATAGTATGCAAAGGTTAAAGATTTACATCAAACATGGGTGTTGTTTAAAAATACTATATTGGTAGACCAGACCAGCTGTATTCCACACCTTAAGAAAAGAGGAAGGAAGTCTGAAAAAATAACAGCATGGTTTAAAGGTGAGGTCAGAGAGGCTTTTGTTGCCAAAAAATGGAAAAAGAAGCCAAATGATGAAAACTGGAAACAGCATAAGCACTGGCAAGCTAGATGCAAGGCATTGATAAGGCAGGCAAAGAGAGAATTTGAGAAGAAACTTGCTGTGGAAGCAAAAACACGTAAACAAGACTTTTTCAAGTACATTCATAGCAAAAAACCTGGACCATCAGACAATAGAGGGATTAAAGGGGCACTAAGAGGGGAAAAGGCCATAGTGGAGAGTCTGAATGAATTCTTTGCTTTGGTCTTTACTGAGGAAGATGTAGGGATGTTACCTATGACTGAAATGGTATTTAAAGGTGATGCCACAGAAGAATTGAAATAAATATAGATACACTGGGAAGATATATTACAAGTATTTGATAAATTGAAATATGAGATTACAGATCTACTATTAGTAATCTGTGAATTATCATTAAAATCATCAGTAATACCTGAAGATTAGAGGATGGCCAATGTAACGACAATTTTTAAAAAAGGGTTCCAGGGGTGATCCGGGAAACTATAGACCGGTGAGCCTCATGTCAATACCAGGAAAAATGGTAGAAACCATTATAAAGGACAAAATTATTGAACATGTCGATAGCCATGGCTTAATGGGAGACAGCCAACATGGTTTTAGCCTAGGAAGGTCTTGTCTTACTAATCTGTTATGTTTTCTTGAAGGTGTGAGTAACCAGGAAGACAAAGGTGAGTCGGTTGATATAGTGTACGTATCTGGATTTTCAGAAAGCTTTTTACAAGGTCCCTCATTAGAGGCTCTTGGTGAAATTAAAAAGTCATGGGATAGGAGCCAGTGTACTATTGTACATCAGGAACTGGTTAAAAGTTAGAAAGCAGAGGGTAGGGCTAAATGGCCAATGTTCCCAATGGATAAAGATGAATAGTGGAGTACCCCAGGGATCTGTGCTGGGGCCGCTGATTTTTAACATGACTAGAAATGGGAATGCCCAGTGAGGTAATGAAATTTGCAGATGACACAAAATTATTCACAGTTGTTAAAACCCATTAGGATTGTGAAAATTGCAAGAGGACCTTGATAAATTGGAAGACTGGGCATCTAAATGGCAGATGAAATGAAATGTGAACAAGTGCAAAGTTATACACCTAAGAAAGAACAACCTAAACTATGGTTACACAATGTAAGGTTCCACATTAGGAACCAACACCCAGGAAAATGATTTAGGTGTTATCGTGTATAATATTTTGAAACCCTCCACCCAGTGTGCAACTGTGGCCAAGAGAGCAAATAGAATGCTAGAAATCATAAGGAAAGGAATGCAAATAAAGCAAAGGATATTATAATGCCTCTGTATCGTTCCATGGCACGAGCACACCTTGAATATTGTGTGCAATTCTTGTCGCCGTATGTTAAAAAGGATATAGCGTTATTATAAAAGGTACAGAGAAGAGCCACCAAAATGGTAAAGGGGATGGAAGGATACCCCTATGAAGAGAGGCTAAAAAGTTTAGGGTCTTCAACTTGGAAAAGAGACGGCTGAGGGGAGATATGATGAGGTCTATAAATTAATGAACAGAGTGTAACGGGTAAATGTAGATCAATTGTTTATGCCAACAAAATATAGAAAGACTAGAGGACATGCAATGAAGCTACAGTGTAACCTATTTAAGACTAATAAGAGAAAATATTTTTTCACTCAGCGTGTAATCTAACTCCGGAATTCGTTACCAGAGGATGTAGTAAAAGCTGTTGGTATAGCCAGGTTTAAAAAAAGGTTGGACAAGTTCCTGGAGGAATGGTCCATAAACCATTAAAGTGGACCTGGGAAATCCATTGCTTGCCCAATGCAAGCATTATTGAACCTGTGTCTTTTGGGGAAAGTGCTAGGTCCTTGTGATCTAGATTGGCCACTTTTGGAAACAGGATACTGGGCTTGATGGGCCTTGGTCTGACCCAGTATGACATATCTTATGTTCTTATGTTCTTAATCTCATTTCCCTGCTAGGTTTCTAAACACACACAAATACTTTAAGTCATAAATTACAAAATTACCCATGAAACAGTGGAAAATGCAGAAATAAGTCTGATGAAAACAAGATAAAGAACTTAGATTCCTGTAAGTCTTCTGCCACTCCTGATCAAAATAAGATTTCCTCAGATAGGTGAAACCAACTGGCTCTTCCAGACTCATTGAATTGTTTGAATAGGGACTGCCCAACGTTTGACGCTTCCCTAGGGCATTCCTGATGGGTTGACTCCCATTTGTCTTCATCTGTTGATGGCGAACATGCTGTCCCCAGGCAGTCCAGCTCTTGAGGATAACAGTTTGGGGATAAAGTCAGATGGAACAGGGCTTCCACACTCAGCATCCAGCAAGCAAAGCAGCTGATGAGAGGCCTTAAAGGAGAAAAATGAGAGACACAGAAGCAAGTCCTGAGCACTTCTCATGCAGAAAAGACAAGAGTCCAGGAACTGTGCATGGCTGCTCTCAAGGATACTGAACCAAGGATGATGCCTGAGGAATGGGGACTTCTGACCCCAATGCTGGGGATATTACTCAAAGAAAATCTGTTTTCTGTCAACTGATTACCATTCAACAACTATCTCAATTAAATTGTTTAGTTTTGGAAAAAAAAAAAACTTTTGTAGAGATGTCTTTATGATCCCAAGAAAGTGCCCTAAGCTCAAAGGGCCTGATATTCAAAAGCAGTTATATGGTTCACAGCCCAGTAAACCATGTAAATGCCTTTAATCGGGATATTCAACGGCACTTACACAGTTAGTACCATCGAATATCCCCTTCTAACCCCCACTATGTGCCCCGATGCTATGCGATTAGCATCAAGGTGTGTTGGGGGTGTTCTGGGGTAGAACGGAAGAGGAGACTGTCGCTAACCGGGCAGTGGGAATATTGCATGCTGCCTGGGTTAGCTACCTGCACTTAAAAGATAGGCGAGGAAAACCCTGGATATTCAATGCTGGATCCACATATGAACTTGGCATTGAATATCTGGGGTTAAGGGTTGGTGGGCAGGGCTGTGCACCATAGTGGCTGTAGCTAGCTGGAGTGGAGGAGTAGCCTAGTGGTTGGGGCAAGGTACTTCATGCCAGAAGGTCAGGGGTTCAAATCCCACTAGAGGACAGCAACCTTGGGCTGGAAGGACTGGGGTTTCTAGTCCCACAGGTGCTCCTTGTGGTCTTGGGCAAGCCACTTAACCCTCCATAGCCCATGTTCTCTGTAAATAGTTATCTCCAAGTTATAATACCCTGTTCAATGCCATATCAGTTTGTTCAATGTAAACTGCACTGATGCAGAATAGCACAGTATATAAGAGAATGTAAATAAATAAAAAAAAATAGCTGTCCAGAAGAATATCGGGCCCTAAGAGCCTTGAAGTAAATCTCCCCCTGCTAGAGAAAACTTCAAGGGTTATATGATGGTCCAGTAACTCTGGGCTGTGCTGCTTTGTCCAAGCCTGGAGTGAAGGGAGAAATTACATATGTTTCAGCATTCAATATGAGGCCAAAGGGTTTTGTATACCTTGCAAGAGGCGTGCCATCCCATATGCTGCCAATGGTGTGTTCTCTGAAGTCCCCACAGAGTTTGCTAGAGGAACCATGCAGTAATGGAGTTTAAATATAGCTGCCATTTTCATTTGGACTGCAGATGGAACATAGGGAAAATGAACAAAGAGCCACTGGGGAAAGACCTGATGTGCTGGCTTGCAATCTCTGCGGAGGAACTGAAAATTGCCCTCTGAATATTTGATAAGCAAAGTAGTGATTCAGGACTGGGAGGCTCTGTCCTGCAGTAATTATCAGTATTTGAGCTGTGGGATCGATTTGCTTACTTTTTCCCCTCAGTATTTACACTCCCAGAGCTATCCATTTTTATGTTCTCTCTATCCTGTTCAGTGTTTGAAAAGTACATAGACTGTATCGTATTAAATATTTTATTTTTCAGTCATGTAAACTTTAAAATGTTTTTTTCTGCAATATCCATTCTTCAAAAAAGAAAAACAAGTGATATTTATTTTCAAAGATAGTACTGAATGCCAGTGATATATATGAGAGGAATGTTAGAATGAATAACTAAATTTTCATGCACCATTTAACTTACATAACCCTTTGACTTTTACCTGATGTTAGTCAGCTCACATATGTCATCTGAGGACACAAGAAATGAGAGTCATAGGGCCTTATCCAATAACTGCTTGTTTTCTATAGGCACAGAATGAGAAAATGCCTTTTTTTTCAAATAATGACCTATAATGTTTCAGCTCGTATAATTCTAATTTCTGTCTTCACTGTTAAAAACAATATATAATTGAAACTGCCAGACATGCAGGGCTGAGAGAAGCAATTAAGGTGACTATTGTGCAGTCAATTCCAAGTTTCTAATTCCCATGTAAAGTTTCTTCTTGCCGAGAAACTCTTACTCCTGCTAAAATTCTGCACTTTCTGTGAATTTTTTTTTCTGTATTATGCTTTAAATTTAGTATCATTCAAGAACAATATGCTCTGACAAAGCATTCAGAATTATACATAATTCAGACCTTTTGACACAGAATGTTGAATTTTGTGTGCAGAGAATTCTAGCAGGAGTAAATTCTCAGAATGCTTTCAACCAGAAGTTGAAAATCCACTACTGACTTGCCTCTTCCCTACAATCAGCAACTAAGTGGTCATCCTGAAGCCACTCCATGCCTCAGCTGATTCCTTCCGTCCCCTGCCATCTCCCCATTCTTGAATTCAAAATACTATTATAGTTCTGTAATGAATGTATACAGCAAATCAATTTGCTTTCATCTCATCACTATAGATTAAAAATTATAAGAATAATTCTGCCAGCTTTGAATAGCTTGACACCAGAACTACATCACAAGAAGGAACAATTAGCAGTACACTAAAACCAGGATCAGTGCAAGGATATGAAAAAGCCTCATTCCTATGGCCCAGCCTCTGTTGCAGCCCCCACCCCCATATCCGCCACTGCTGCCCCTTTCCGGGATATGCAACAGCAGCAGCAATACTTGTGAAGTGGCATTTTATAAAGGACGTCCAAGTCAAATCGGGGACATCCAGCTCAGAACGTGCCAAGAAGAAACGTGAACATCGATGTCTCTACCCGATTTTAGTGACACAGATGCCACTGACATGAACGTCTCCACCCATGGCCACATACATGTCCCCCTTCAGAAAGTATTGGGCGGGGACATCCATCGCATGCATGCTAGCATAAGGGAGCATCCAGTGGTGTGGGAAAATAATAACATGAGTCCTCATCAGTGTTCGTTATCGGCATTGGAAAAGACAGGGGGCATGAGCATACTTCCTTCTCCACACCCTCCACTTTTTTGATGCCTATTCATTCCTGGAGCAGGTATATTCTTGAACGCGGCTCGGGACATCCAGAGCATTACTGAAATCGAGAAAGACACCCAGCTCTGTGAATACCTCAAACATGTCCACAACATGCCCTCATTCAGACTTGAATGTCCTTGCACTGGAGTGATCCACAGATCTAGTTTCTGGAGACACATCTGTGCTTTGGACATCTCTATGTGCATTTTCAGACATCCAAAGCATGAATAGGTCTTCTATAATAACCCCCTTAAAATGGCACCGCAGCACCGGAGTTACCTTCACCTCCGTTCTTCCGCCTCTTCCTGTTTGCCCTGGAGTGGAAGCAGCAACAGGGTTTCCTCATAAGGCTATCCTTCCATCACCTTTATCATTTTGGTCACTGTTCTCCATTCCTTTTCTAATTCCGCTGTATTCTTTTTTAGATATGGCGACCAGAACAGAAGACAATATTCAAGGTGAAGTTGTACCACGGAGCAAGGCAGAGGCATTATAATGTCCTTGGTTTCATTCTCCATTCCTTCCTGATTATTACTAGCACTCTATTTGCTTTCTTGGCCACCGCTGCACATTGAGGAGAGGGTTTCAATATATTATCCACGATGAAACCCAGATCCTTTTCCTGGGTGGTGATCCCTAACATGGAAACTTGTATCATGTAAGTGCAGTTTGGGTTGTTCTTCCCTAAGTGCATAACTTTGCACTTGTCCACATTAAATTTCAGCTGCTGTTTGCACACCCTGTGTCCCAATTTCTCAAAGTGTTCTTTCAATTATTCACAATCCTCTTTTGTTTTACAACTCTCAATAATTTTGTGTCATCTGCAAATTTAATGACTTCAGTCATTGCTCCCATTTCCAGGTCATTTATAAATATGTTAAAAAGCAGTGGGTTCAACACAGATCTCTGGGATACTCCATTATTCACCTTTCTCCACTTGAGAAAATTGGCCATTTAGCCCTATTCTCTGCTTTCTATCTTTTAACCAGTTCCCAATCCACAATAGTACACTGCCTCCAATCTCATGACTTTTGTAGTTCCTCAAGAGTCTCTCATGAGGGACCTTGTCAAAGGCTTTCTGAAAATCCAAATATACTATATCAACTGACTCTATCTATTTAAACCTTCAAAAATATAACCTTCAAAAAAAGATTAGAGAGAAAAGACTCTCCTTTGCTAAATTCATGTTGGCTTTGTCCCATTAATCCATGACTATCTATATGTCCAGAAGTTTTGTTTTTTGCCCAACTATGATGGTCTATAGTTTCCCAGATCACTGCTAGAACCCTTTTTAAAAACTGCTATTATGTTGGCCACTCTCCAATCTTCAGGTATTATTGACAATTTTAATAAAAATTTACAGCAGGGACCTTTCAAGATGGCCACTACTGCGTGAGCTCGCTTACCTTGTACAACTTTCTCTATGCCTAAATGAAAGGGGAAGGTTTGGTTGCCACCCCCAGGGCCTCATCCTTCTGTTCCTGGCCCTATGGACTGATTTGTGCAGTCCTCTGGGTCAACAATGGCGAAGATCCGGTTGGGGTCGTCGAGAGGCGAAGATCAGGTTGAGGTCATCTTTGTCTCACACGGACTCCACCCCCATGTCCAGGAGGTATACTTGTGGACCTGTCTAGCCTGGAGCCACTGGTGTCGCATGATTGCACGGAGTGTGTCTCCATTCGAGAGGGGCTGATGGGTGGCACATAGTGCTTCCGCAGTTTGCGCAGAAGGGGAATCCTCTGCTCTGGATGCTCTCCTTCGCCCATGCCATGTCCTGTGAGGCATACTGCACCCCAGCCCTGACTTTCATCCACTACCCACTATCTCTTTTCCTGTGCCCGTTCAGCTGGAGCCTGCTTGGCTCAAATCCCGCTCCCTTGCAGACTTTCTACACTTCAAATTCATGCTTGTCTCTTTCCAGTCAGCCACAGCTTTTGCCAAACAAGACTATTATGTCCATCTGACTAACTCTCTTGCCTCTGACCCTCGCCGTCTCCTTACTACTCTCATCTCTCTCCTCAAAATGCCTCCGTCTCTGACCCCTCCCTCCCTTTCTGCCCAAACTCTGGCTTATTTCCATGACAAAATCCACAAAATCACCCTCCAATTCACACAAAGTCAGCTACTTCCTCTCCTTCCCCTCTTCCCCCTTTTCACTCCCAACTTTCCCCCTCTACCTCTGCTACCATCTCTTCCTTTTCTGTGAACTCTGAAGAGGAAACTGCACACCTTCTTTCTTCCTCCAAACTCACCATCTGTTCCTCTGATCCTATCCCCACCCGTATCCTAAGCCCCATCTCCTCCACTGTTGCCCCTTCCATCTCTCATATTCTCAACCTAACGCTCTCCAATGCAACTGTCCCTGCATCCTCCAAGCATGCTGTAGTTACACCTTTCCTCAAGTAACCCTCACTTGAACCTACTACTACTACTACTACTAAGCATTTATAAAGCACTACCAGGTGCACGCAGCGCTGTACAATGAAAACACAAAAAGACAGTCCCTGCTCAAAAGAGCTTACAATCTAAAAAGACAAAGCAAGAAAAGGAGTAGAAAAAGATAAGAACAAGGGCAAAGAGACAAGAGCAGGAGAGACAGGGCAAAGGAAAGAGGTAAGAACAAGTGTAAGAGGAAGAAAGAAAGGTGAAATAAAAGAGGGGACGGAAGGAGAACAGCAAAATCAAGAGCCAAAGGCAGAGACGAAAAGATGAGCTTTTAACTTGAGTTTGAAGAGGGGCAAAGAAGATGCCTGACGTATAGACAAAGGAAGTTTATTCCACGCGTAAGGAGCAGCAAGGTGAAAAGAGCGGAATCTGGAGTTGGCAATAGAGGAGAAGGGCATAGCAAGAAGCAACTGGGAAGAAGAACGGACTTACCTGTCCTTCTAATTACTGACCCATCTCCCTCCTCCTCTTCGTTTCTAAACTACTTGAATGTGCGGTTCACTGCTGCTGCCTTGACTTCCTCTCCTCTCATGCCCTCCTGGATTCTTTACATTCTGACTTTCGTCCTTTACATTCTACTGAAACGGCTCTTGCCAAAGTCTCCAGTGACTTGTTCCTGGCAAAATCCAAGGGTCTTTACTCTGTCCTCATCCTTCTTGACCTCTCTGCTGCTTTTGACCCTGTTGACCACAACCTTCTTCTCGATACCTTGTCCTCACTTGGTTTTAAGGGCTCTGTACTATCCTGGTTCTCCTCTTATCTCTCCCATTGCTCTTTCAGTGTTAGTTCTGGTGGCTCCTCCTCTGCTGCTATCCCGCTCTCAGTTGGTGTACCCCAAGGATCTGTCTTGGGTCTGCTCCTTTTCTCTCTCTATACCCAGTCTCTTGGTGTGCTCATCTCTTCCCATGGCTTTCAGTACCATCTTTATGCTGATGACTCCCAGATCTACATCTCTACACCTGAACTCTCTCCAGCAATCCAGACCCGGATCTCTGCCTGCCTTTCTGACATTGCTGCTTGGATGTCTCACTGCCACTTGAAATTGAACATGGCCAAGACTGAGATTCTTATTTTTCCCTCTAAAACTTCCTCTCCTCTTCCTTCTTTCTCAGTCTCTGTGGATAACTCTCTACTCCTCCTTGTTTCGTCGGCTTGCAATCTTGGGATTGTCTTGTACTCCTCTCTCTCCTTTTCCACACACATCCATCTGATAGCTAAGATCTGCCATTTCTTTCTCTATAACATCAAAACATCTGCCCATTCCTTTCTGAACACACTTATCCACTCCTTAATCACCTCCCATCTTGATTACTGTAACCTACTCCTTGCTGATCTCCCTTTGAATCATCTCTCTCCCCTTCAATCTGTTCAACACTCTAATCTTCTGCCAGCCTTGCCATGCCCATATTACCCCTCTTCTCAAGTCACTTCTTTGGCTCCCTATCCATTTCCACATCCAGTTCAAACTTCTCCTGCTGACCTATAAGCGCATTCACTCTGCAGCTCCTCACTACCATTCTTCTCTTATCTCTCCTTACATCCCCCCTCGGGAACTCCGCTCTTCTGGCAAATTGCTTCTATCTGTGCCCTTCTCTTCTATTGCTAACTCCAGACTTTGCTCCTTTCACCTTGCTGCACTGTACGCCTGGAACAAACTATCTGTGTCTGTATACCAGGCACCTTCTCTGACCCTTTTCGAAATCCAGGCTGAAAACTCACCTCTTCGCTGCTGCTTTTGGATCTTGACTCACCTGATCTCCTTGTTTCTTTACCTTTCCCCCTTGTTTATCCCTGTCTACATCTTCTGTGTTGTCTGTCTTGACTAGATTGTAAGCTCTGATGAGCAGGGACTGACTCTTGCATTTCTGCGCAGCACTGTGTATGACTTGTAACATTATACAAATGCTCTAGTAGTAGTAATCGGAGGTGAGGGCGGCGCAGCGGATGCGGGTAACTATCTCTGACTGTGGCTGAACTGGCACCATTTTCTGTGGCACTCCTGAGACCTAAAAGGTTTACACTAGAAATGATATGGGATGCCATTGTGTCACTTACTGGTGTTATCTCTAAACCAACTTTGGAATCATCAGGCAAGGTGCAAGTGAATTCTGGGCAGCTTGGATTAATAGCTAAAGATGCTGAGACCCTTAAAGTGTCTTCACAAGAATTTTCTCAGAAGATAGTAGATGTGACTGATGTTCATGCTGCTCTATTGAAGGATAATATTGCCTTAAAAGCAAAGTAGAGGCATTAGAAAATGTATGGGCTGCAAATCTTCGCTTATTTAATTTTCTAAGATCGGCTGCAGTGTTATCTCGTGATATGTTTAGGCAGTACTTAGCTGAAGCTCTTTAGGTATCTCAGGACTTGGTTCCTGCTAGTTTTAGGATTTATTATTTGCTGGTAGCTAAGAAAGAGCTTTCAGCTTCGACCTCTAAACAAGTTAATAGATGTGTTGAATGTCTCTCAACCGTTGGAATCCTCTAATATTGAAACTTAACATTCTGCAACATTATTGGTATCTTTTGCACTAGTTTCTAATAGAGACTGGTTACTTTGGGTGTATTTTAAGAAGAAAAGAGCATCCTTTTGTGGATTAAATGTATTCATGTTTCCTGATCTCACTAGAGTAACACAGAAACGGCGTTATCAATTTATGTTATTGAAATCAGGTGTGCTCCAGATTGGAGCAACATATTATTTAAAGTTTCCATATAAGTGTTTGATAACATATAGAGTCATTCATTATGTGTTTTTTCAGCCACCAGCTCTGTTAGCTTTTGTAAACGCAAAATTGCTGGAAACATTTGCTGCCGCAATTTCAGCTGAGAATTTATGACCGTGCTTGGTTATACCTGACCACAGTACTTGCCCTCTATATATTGCATGTTGTTTTCTATGTACAATTTCCTCTTTACCTGCTTCCTCTGTACTATTGTGGGCTATTGAGTAACCTAAAATTTGGCTGATAACCTTTTCCTATTTTGATTTCTTCAATATTATAAATGTTAATGGGGATCCCATTTCTGTACAAGTTTATATCTTGGTTGTTATTTGAAAATTTCAATAAAAACATTTTTTTTAAAAAAATGGTAGTTTACAAATTAATAATAGTTGGTCTGCAGTTTCTTTTCTGTGTTATTTTGGCACTCTAGGATATATACCTTCTGGTCCAGATGATTTCTACTCTTTAGTTTATCAAATTACTGTCAGAGCCCATTAAGCAAACTAGGCAGATGCCAAGGGTGGCAAGCCTCAGTGGGCTTCATCGACCCCCACCCTCCTAGTGAAGCGGTAGTTCAGTGCCACCTGGCCCACAATGCCACCTCACCCTCCCCCCCCCCCCAGCATCCATTTTCTTGCCTGGGGGAAGGAGAGTGGCACAGTGATCCCTCCATTATGTTGAATGTTAAAAGAGCTGAAATATGAGATTGCAGACTTTGTTAGTTATCTGTGAGCTATCATTAAAAATCATCTGTATTACCAGAAGACTGGAGAATGGCCACTGTACCGCCAATTTTTAAAAAGGGTTCCAGGGATGATCCGGGAAACTACAGACTAGTGAGCCTCAGGGCCGGCCTGTCCAATAGGTGTTCTGAGCCATGCTGCTGCTACCCTTGCTGCCCCTGATTCCAGTGGTGGGATCAGGGGGAGGCTAAGTTTGGCAGCAATGGCCCGCCACTTCTGACCCCCCAAATTGATGTCATAGGGGGAGTCAAAAGTGGCAGTTTATGTGTGCCAAAGCACATGGCCTGCTATCGAGCCAAGCCACCAAACCCCTGACCCCATCGCCAGAATCAGTGGCAGAGGAGGGCAGCAGCGCAGCACAGCTCAGCACAGGGGGAGGGCAGTACAGTTCAGCACTAGGGGGTTGAGAGGGTAGCATGGCTCAGAATGCGAGGGGTGGCATGGCCGGGGCTTCTGCCTAGGGCGGCAGAAACCCTTGGGCTGGTCATGGTAAGCCTGACCTCAGTGATGGACAAAATGGTATAAACCATTATAAAGAATAAAATTACTGAACATGTACATAGCAATGGTTTAATGGGAGAAAACCAACATGGATTTAGCCAAGGTAAGTCTTGTCTTATTAATCTGTTACAATTTTTGAAGATCTGAATAAACAGGTAGACAAAGATTGATATAGTGTATCTGGATTTTCAGAAAGCCTTTGACAAGGTCCCTCATGAGAGACTCTAGCAGGAATTAAAAAGTCATGAGATAGGTGGCAATATACTATTGTGGATCAGGAACTGGTTAAAAGCAGAGAGTAGGGCTAAATGGCCAATTTTCTCAATGGAGAAAGATGAATAGTAGAGTACCCCAGGGATCTGTGCTGGGCCTGCTCCTTTCTAACGTATTCATAAATAACATGGAAATTGGAATAATGAGTGAGGTGATCAAATTTGCTGATGACACAAAATTATTCAAAGTTGTTAAAACACAAGAGGACTGTGAAAAATTGCAAGAGGACCTTGATAAATTGGAAGACAGGATGTCCAAATAGCAGATGAAATGTGAGGTGGACAAGTGTAAAGTTATGCAACTAGAAAAGAACAACCCAAACTATGATTCATGATGCAAGGCTCCACATTAGGAACCACCACCCAGAAAAAAGATTTAGGTGTCATCGTGGATAATACATTGAAACCCTTCACCCGGTGTGCAGCTGCGGCCAAGAAAACAAATAGATTGATTGCTGTATTACAGTTTCTGTTTATGGAGATTTGTTTTAGTTCCTCCAATACATCACCTTTAAATATCATTTCTGCCAAGAGTAATTTTCCTACTTCTTCTTCAATAAAGAGTGAAACAAAGATTTATTTCAGTCTCTCTTTTATGGTCTTGTCCACCCTTAGTGCCCCTTTTACCCCCTATCATCTAACGGCTGAAATTACTTTCTCACAGATCTTTGGCTATGAATGTACTTGAAAACATTTTTATTATCTTTTTTGCTTCCACAAGCTTCTTTTCATAGGTGGCAAGAGTAGGTGCACCTGCCACTGCGTGCAGGTCACCCCTCCCCATGCCTTTGTTTAGGGGTGTATCCACTGCTCCATGCAGGTCACCCTATTTGTTGAGATATAATAAGTAGTTATGTTTATTTTGATTTTATTCTTTTGCTATAAAGGGATTCACTGTACCTGCCCATGCCATTTTGAACTCTGTCACTGTATCTGTCCTCACCACCTCCATCAGGAGAGCATTCCAAGCATCCATCACCTTTTCAGTGAAAATGTATTTCCTGATGTTATCTTACAAATTCCCTGTCTTTGCAAAAGGTCTGTCTGTTCATTAATACCCTCTAAGTATTTAAAGGTCTGCATCATATCTCCCCTGTCCCTTCTCTCCTCTAGCATAAACATATTTAAGTCTTCAAGTCTCTTCTCATAAATCTTTTGGCGCAGGCTCGCAGTCATTTTGGTCGTCTTCATCTGAACTGTTTCCAGCCTTTTTATATCCTTTGTGAGATATGGTCTCCAAAACTGAACAAAATACTCCAAGTGAGGTCTCATTAGTGACTTGTAAGTGGTATTAATACCTCTTCCTTTCTGCTGGTAATTCCTCATTGTATGCAACCCAGCACCTTCTGGTTTTGGCCAGTGCCTTGTGACATTGTTTCACCACCTTGAGATCCTCAGAAACAATCACTCCAAGGTCCTTCTCCTGGTCCATGCACACCAACCTCTTGCCCCCTATCAAATATAATTCTATTGGATTTCTGCATCCCAAGTGCATGACATTGCATTTCTTCACATTAAACCTTAACTGCCAAGCATTAGATCACTCTTCCAGCTTTTGTAGATCTTTCCTCATATTATCCACTCCCTCAAGAGAGTCCACTTTGTTACAAATTTTCATGTCATCTGCAAAAAGGCAGACTTTTCCATTCAGTCAATATTACTCACAAATACATTGAACAATACTGGTCAAAGACTGATCCCTGGGGCACACTACTGCTCACCTTCCTTTCATCCGAGTGAGTTCCGTTTACCATCACCTTCTGTCGTCTGTTAATCAACCATTTTCTGATCCAGTTCACTACCTTGGGACCCATTCCCAGACTGTTGTTTATTGATAAGCCTCCTCTGACGAACAGTATCAAAGGGTTTGCTGAAATCTAGGTAGGTCACATACATCGCATCCCTTGATCTAGTTCTCTGATCAACCAGTCAAAAAACTCAATCAGATTTGTTTGGCAAGATCATCCTTTAGTAAGAGTTTTAATGTTAATTCTGTTCTAAAATTGTTCTCTGTAAAATAATAGCCTCCCTATTATTAACATTTTTGTTTCCTGTAAACCGCCACTGATCTCTGGAAGTTTATGTTTATGTTTATGTTTATTTAAAATTTGATATACCGCCCATACCAAAAAAGGCGTCTGGGTGGTTTACAATTAAAATTACATGGCTGCGGGAAAAAGAAAAGGAATGCCATCATTAAAAACAGTAAAGAGGGAAAAGGACAGAAACAAATAAACAAAGACATGACTACAAGGGTGGGTCAGGAGGAGAACAAGAGAGACAGACAAACAGAAGGGCAGACTATGGGGGAAGGTTGAATGCCATGGTGAATAGGTGGGTTTTTAATTTTGCTTTGAAATGCTGGAAAGATGTTTCAATGCGGAGGGAAAGAGGGAGTGAATTCCAAAGTCGGGGACCCAGGAAGTAGAAAGCAGAGGAACGGGTGGATTCCAAGTGGGCTTGTGCAGGGGGGGGAAGAAACACACGATTGAGATGAATGGAACGGAGGGAACGGTAAGGAGTGTGAAAGTGAATCTGGTCTGCAAGATAGAGGGGAACACCTGTGAAGAGAGCCCTGTGAACAAAAATTAGGATTTTGTAGTGAATGCGAGAAGGTACCGGTAACCAGTGTTGTTGTAGGAGGAGAGGAGTGACATGTGGCGGTATAGAAAAGATGTATAAATAAATAAATAAAATAAAACTATGTTGCCGCGGATCATACAACCTTTTGGTTTCAAGAAAGTGGACTATTCTCTCTTTCAGGAGCGCTCCATTATTTTTCCCGCCACAGAGGTAAGGCTTACTGACCTGTAGTTTGTCACTTCTTTCCTATTAGCACTTTTGTGAAGAGGTACCACATCAGGTGTTCTCCAGTCCTGTGGAACTTCTCCTGTCTCCAAGAATCTATTAAAAACATCCTTTAAAGGCCCTGCCAGAACCTCTCTGAGCTCTTTCAGTATCCTTGGCTGCATCCCATCCGGTCCCATGGCCTTGTCCACTTTCAATTTTGCAAGCTGTTCAAACACATCATCTTCTGTGAATGGTGTAGTATAATACTCCATTCCTATTTGTATATTTATTAATCACAGTAATCCTTCTCCAGGATTTTCTGTAGTAAAAATAGAACAGAAATATTTGTTTAACATTTTTGCTTTTTCAATGTCACTTTCCACAAATCCGTCCTTGGCACTTTTGAGTCTTGCAATTCCACTTCTCATCTTCCTCTTCTCCTGAATATGCCTGAAAAAAATTTTGTCTTTACACTTTACATCTTTAGCTATTTTTCTTCTGTCTTTGCTTTTGCTATCCTTATTTCTATTTTTGTCTCTTTTAGTTTTATCCTGTATTCTTTTCTATGTTCCTCTGTGAACTTCTGAATTTTGTTAAGCTATGTTTTTTTTGCCTCTATTTGTGCAGTCACTTCTTTGGAGAACCATATAGACTTCCTTTTCCTCTTATTTTTATTTACTTTCCTTACATATGTATCTGTTGCTAACTCCTCTTTCAGGCACTTGGCTATTTTACTGAAGCCAAGTTTATGAAGTCTAGGACTTTGTGCTTACTATGATTGACTCTTCCTTGGTTTTTATCTCAAATCACATCATGTGAGGATCACTGCTGATCACGTGGGCACCCACCCGGACATGTGACATGCTATCTCCATTGGTAATTACTAAATCCAGCATTGAACTTTCCCTGGTAGGTTTGATCGCCATTTGTCTAAGCAATGCTTCTTGGAAGGCATCCACAATCTTTTTACTTCTTTCCAGATTTGCAGAAGGAATACTCCAATTCTTTCTTTGCTTTCCACATCAGTGCCTTGCATCTAACTTGCCAAAGCATATGTTGTTTCCTGGTTTTGCCATTCGGGTCCTTTTCCCATTTTCTGAAAGATGATTTTTTGGCTGTAACAACCTCTCTCACCTCACCTTTAAATCATGTCAGTAGTCATTTGTCCTTCCTTCCACCTTTCTTAAAGCATGGAATATGTCCAGTCTGGTCTTCCAATATTATATTTTTAAATAAACTTTACAGTTGCTCCTTTTAGGATTTTTCTTAGCCATTTTCCTCATTTTATCATAGTGTCCCTTTCGAAAGTTAAATGTTAGTAAAGTGGATTCCTTGCTATCCTCCCTCCATTTATTAAATCAAATGAGATCATGTTATGATAACTACTGTCAAGGGGACCCAACACCATTACCTCTTGCACAGATCATGCGTTCAACTTAGGACTAAATCTAAAATAGCTTCCACTTGTGTCAGGTCCTGAATCAGCTATTCCATGAAGCAGTCATTTATTTCATCTAGAAAAGTATATAATCTCCCTAGCATGTCTTGATATGATATTGACATGTTGATACTGGGGTAATTGATATCACCTATTCTTATTGTGCTATAAACTTTGTTATGTTTCCTAATTTCTCTTAGCATTTTGTAATTTGTCTGTTCATTCTGGCCAGGCAAATGGTAGAACACCCTCACTGCTATTCCCTTCCCATTTTTACATGAAATTTCTATCCATAGATAATCTACAGTGTATTTTGTTTTGTGCAAAAATTTAACCTGTTTGACTCAATGTCCTTTAAACATAGAGTGCCACCACTCCACCAATTTGATCTAACCATATTTTTTGCAATATAATTTGTACCGAGGTATCAGTGTCCCATTGGTTATCCAGCTTCCACCAGATCTCTGAGATGCCAATTATATCTAATCTTTTATTCAATGCTATATATTCTAACTCTCCCATCTTATTTATTAGATTTCTAGCTGAAAAGGTGAAGAAAAAAGGAGGCCTTCATAAAATACCAGAGATCACAGAGAGAGGAAGATAGGCATTTATATTTGGAAAAACTTGGAGATGCTAGAGAAGTAGTCAGGAAAGCAAAGATACGAAAATAAGAGGAAATAGCCAATGCAATAAAATGGGGGTTAAGACATTCTTTCAGATATGTTAGTGAGAGGAGGAAGGGCAAAAGTGGTATTGTCAGACTCAAGGTGAAGGGGAGGAATATGTAGAAGCTGATGAGGATAATGCAAAATTGCTTAACAAATATTTCTGTTCTGTGTTCACCCATGAAGGGCCAGAAGCAGACCTCAGAAAACACCCACAAATAGGAACAAAAGTGAAGGGGATCTTGAACGATTTTCAGAAGACTGTTTTCATGAGGAACTACCTAAACTGGAAGTGAACAAAATGATGGGACTGTTTGAGCTACATCCAAGTATGCTGAAGAAACTTGGGGATGTTCTAGCAGCTCCACTGACTGACCTTTTCAATGCTTCTTTGGAGTTTGAAGTGGTCCCAGAGGACTGAAGAAAGGCATATGTGGTCTCTTTGCACAAAAGGGGAAGTAAGCATGAGGTTGAAAACTAGTCTAACCTTCTGTGGCGAGTAAATTATTGGAAACGCTGCTAAAAGAGAGAATAGTGAGGTTTCTGGAATCAAATGGATTGCAGGATCCGAGGCAGCATGGACTTACCAGAGGTAGGCCTTGTCAGACAAATCTGATTTATTTCTTTGACTGGGTGACCAGGGAGTCGGACCAAGGGAGAGCTCTAGATGTACTTAGAGTTCAATAAAGTCTTTCATACTGTTCCATACTGGCAAATTATAAGCAAACTAGGAATGAACTCTAAAGTTACTGACTGGGATAGAAAATGGTTGAGTGGAAGGCAACAAAGGGTAAAAGTAAATGGAGCTCACTCTAAAGAGAAGGAAGTTACCAGTGGTGTGCCACAGGGATCTGTCCTTGGTCCGATTCTTTTTAACTTCTTTGTTAGTGATATTGCAGAAGGGCTGTTGGATAAGGTTTGCCTCTTTGCGGATGATACCAAAATCTGCAATAAAGTAGACAGCCAGGAAGGAGTAGATAGCATGAGAAGGGATCTGGCTAGACTTGAAGAATGTTCAAGAATTTGGCAGCTGAGATTTAGGGGTATGTATACTAAAGAGCACTAACGTCGCAGCGGCGACGTTATCACACAATAAGTGACGTTATCGCGCGATAATGGTAAATTACCGTGCGGTAAGAGGAAATTAGACTTACCTGCTAATTGTAGTTCCTGGAGTGGAGACAGTCTAGTCCCGGACCTCAGGGTTGTCCATCTCATACAGCAGCTTGGAGACTGAGAAACTCCTCCTTTTCTGATGTCACTAGTATATCCATCCGAGAGCCTCCTCCTGCCATCAGTTCCCTATTGACAAAGCAGACTCACCGGAGCAACAAGTAAGAATATAATGCTAAAATGATCATTAAACAAGCACTGACTTAGACTTTCCGCATACAGAGCCTTCCCCCTTTCAAGTCCGGGAGGATAGGAAGGAAGACTATTTTTTTTTTTGACTGTTTTTGGGTACCCCAGCTATAAGGGTTTCCAACCCCCTCAAGAAACCATCTCATACCTGTAATTACATGGAACGCTGGCCTTCCATTCGCAGCAGAAACTCAACTAGGGAGGGATACGGGACTAGATTGTCTCCACTCCAGGAACTACAATTAGCAGGTAAGTCTAATTTCCTCTTCCTGATCGTGTAGCCAGTTTAGTCCCGGACCTCAGGGCTAGTACCAGAGCAGTGAAGGAACTTAACCACGGGAGGGACCCAGCAGGCCAGCTTGAACAACCGCTGACCCAAAGGAGGTGTCCTCCGCGGCCTGAACATCCAACCGATAGTGCTTGACAAAGGAATTCAAAAACGACCACGTCGCCGCCTTGCAGATATCTACTGGAGGCACGAGCCGTAACTCTGCCCAAGAAGCCGCTTGGGCTCTCGTGGAGTGAGCTCTAAGCCCCTCTGGCACCGACCTACCTCCGGAAATATATGCCGACGCAATAGCTTCCTTTAGCCACCGAGAAATAGAGGCCTTCGACGCCGCTTCCCCCTTTCGCGGCCCCGCAAAAAGTAGAAAAAGTCTATCTGACTTGCGGAAATCGGCCGTCCGCAGGAGGTACTTCTTTAACGCCCGACGAACATCAAGAAGATGCAAGTTCCTCTCCGCCGGGCCACCGGCAGCCCCGCCGAAGACTGGCAAAGAAATCTCCTGATTCAAATGAAATACCGAAAGGACCTTTGGAAGAAACGCTGGCACCGGCCGCAAAACCACCTTCGTCGAACGAAACTGAAGATAGGGCTCCCGACAACAGAGCGCCTGCAACTCCGAAACTCTGTGGGCCGAACAGATCGCAACCAGAAAAACAACCTTCAGGGTGAGATCCTTAAGAGATGCTCGCGATAGGGGTTCAAAGGGTTCCCGCGCCAACGCATCCAAAACAAACAGAAGATTCCAGCTAGGTACAATCCGACGAAAAGGGGGCCGCAGCAGCAACACCGCTCGCAAGAAACGTTTGAGATCTGCCTGACCCCCTAGTGACTGACCTCCAACCTTACCCCTATAACACGCTAAAGCAGCGACCTGTACGCGTAACGACCCGGCCGCCAACCCCTTGTCAAAGCCATCCTGCAAAAACTGTAGGATTTGAGGAATGGTAGATCTCAACGGCTCACACTGCCGCTCTCCACACCAGACTTCGAAGATCCTCCAGATGCGAACGTAAGCCAGGGACGTAGACCTCCTGCGCGCCTTCAATAAAGTGGAGATCACCGACCCGGAATATCCCCGGGCCTTCAAGCGAGCCCTTTCAAGAGCCAAGCCGTAAGCGAGAACCAGTCCATGTGGGGCATCAGTAGCGGACCCTGCGACAATAGATCCTCCCGAACCGGAAGACGCCAGGGCTTTGCCACCAGTAGACACATGAGATCGCCGTACCAAGGATGCCGAGGCCAGTCCGGCGCTATCAGAATTACCTGCCCCCTGTAGCGTTCCACTCTTTGAACCACTCTGCCGATCAATGCCCATGGCGGAAAGATGTACAGTAGCTGTTCCACGAGCCAGGGTTGAATGAGGGCGTCCAAGCCCTCGGACATTCATTCTTTGCGCCTGCTGAAGAACCGACTGACCTTCGCCGAGTCGAACGTTGCCATGAGGTCCATGACCGGACAGTCCCAGCGGTGCACCAGCATCTTGAACACCTGCGGGTCCACCTTTACCCTGCTGAGGAAATCGGCTTCCATGTTGTCCACTCCTGCCACGTGCGCTGCCGAGAGGTCCAGCAGATTCGCCTCGGCCCACTCGCAGAGCATCTTGGCCTTGGATTCGAGCGCGGCGCTCGTGGTCCCTCCTTGTTTGTTGACATAGGCCACTGCCATCGCATTGTTGGAAAACACTCGGACCGCCTTTCCTCCAAGAAGGCTGCGAAACTCCTTCAGTGCCAAGGCTATCGCCCGTAACTCCAACCGATTGATCGGCCACGCTCGCTCTGGACCCGACCATGCCCCCTGCGCAAAAAGACCCTGACAATGGGCTCCCCAGCCCAGCAGGCTGGCGTCTGCCATCAAGGGGATCCACTCCGGCGTCTCCAGCCTTTTTCCGTTCTGCAGGGAGCGCGGGATCAACCACCACTGCAGCGCTCGACGTGTTTCCTCGGAACACGGCAGCCTCCGAGACAAGGGGTCGTTCTGATGAGACCAACAGCGCAGCAACGCTCTTTGCAAGGGCCGCATATGCGCCCTCGCCCATGGCACCGTCTCTATCGCTGCCGCCATGGTGCCCAAAAGTTGAAGGTAGTGCCAGGCCGATGGTCTCTTGTAGCGCAAAAATCTCCGCAGAAGGAGACGCAGCCCTTGAGCCCGCTGCTCTGTCAGGAAGACTTCCCCCCTGACGGTATCGAAGCGTGCTCCGAGGTACTCTAAGCATTGAGAGGGTACCAACCAACTCTTCACCATGTTGATTATCCAGCCGAGACTTTCTAGAAACGACACCACCCTTGCTGTCGCTAACTCGCTCTCCGACCTCGACTTTGCACGAATCAGCCAGTCGTCCAGATAAGGATGGACGAGTATACCTTCCTTCCGCAATGCCGCCGCAACTACCACCATCACCTTCGTGAAAACTCGCGGAGCAGTGGCCAGCCCGAAGGGCAGCACTCGAAATTGAAAATGGCCGAAAGGAACCGCAAACCTGAGGAACCTGTGATGATCCTCCCTTATGGGGATGTGCAAGTAAGCCTCTGACAGATCGAGAGACGTAAGAAACTCTCCCTTTTGCACCACTACTATTACAGACCGCAGAGTCTCCATGCAGAACGACGACACTCTCAGGCACCGATTCACCCTTTTGAGATCCAGGATAGGCCGAACCCCGCCATCCTTCTTCGGCACTATGAAGTATATGGAGTATCGACCGGATCCGCACTGGCTTGGGGGCACCGGCACTATGGCCTTTAGATCCAACAGCCTTTGCACTGTCTCCCGCAGAGCCAGGCATTTCGTCTCGGACCTGCCGGGAGACAGCACGAAGGCGCCGCGCACTGGACGAAGCATCTCCAGCGCATAGCCTTCTCGAATGACCTCTAGCACTCACTGATCTGAAGTAATTTGGACCCAGGCAGAATAAAAATCCTGCAAACGCCCCCCTACGGCGGATAGGGGTGCCTGGGTCCCCCTGATCTCATTGCGGCTTCCGATTGTTAAGGCTTGAGGCCGAGAAAGGCCCAAAACCCCTTCCTGCTCCTCAAAACCCTCGAAACCCTTGATTCCTAGAGGGAAAACGTCCCCTCTGTCCTGTGGTAAATCTCTGAAACCGATAACGTTGAAAATCACGTTGTTGCCCCCTACCCATAGCGGGCGTTCGAGGTGGCTTAGGTTTGTCCTCTGGTAACCTGCCTCCCTTGGACTCTCCCAAATCCTTGACTAACTTTTCAAGATCCTCCCCAAACAAGAGACGACCCTTGAAGGGAACCTTACTAAGTCTAGCCTTTGAAGAGGCATCAGCCGCCCAGTTTCGCAACCACAGGTAACGGCGCGCTGCGACTGCCGACGCCATGCTCTTCAAGAGCCCACGCATAAGATCATAGTGGATGTCCGCCAAATAGGCCGCACCCGATTCCAACCGGGACGTGTCCTCCGACCGCTCAACCTCGTTACCGGGCAGCCGCTGAGACCATCGCAGGCATGCTCTAGCCACCCAAGCCCCACAGATGGCCGCCTGCAGTGAAAGAGCATTCACATCAAAAACCTGCCTCAATAAACCATCCAATTTCCTATCTTGACTGTCCTTGAGGGCAGCACTCCCCTCTACGGGAATGGTGGTCTTTTTCGTAACCGCCAAGACCGCAGCGTCCACCTTAGGCGACTTAAACATCTCCCTGTCCTGGTCAGTTAAGGGATATAGCCAGGACATCACCCTAGCTCCCTTCAGAGGAGCTTCGGGAAGGCTCCACTCTTCCTGAATCATCTCGTGAAACACTCGGTGCACCAGGAAAGCTCTCTGCTCCTTCCTAAACACCTGCAGTAAGGGATCCTCGAGGGAGGCGTCCGCCACTGAATCAGGCACCGGCATATTCAGCACCTTTAGCGTCTCCACCAAGAGTGCCGGCAGCTCCTCCCTCCGGAACACCCGGATCTTCCTTTTCCGACAGCTCCCCCTCTTCCAACTCTTCCTCCAACGACAAATCCTCCCCCTCCTCCTCCGAGTGTGGCCCCTCCGAAACCACAGACCGGTCCCCGGGATCCAGCTCTCCCCGGGACCTCTTCAGCTCTGGAGGAGTCTGATCAGCCTGCAAGGGCGCAGCCCGTCGCTTCCCGGACACCGGACTAGCGGAGACAGTAGCTTGCTGACTGTCCCGAAGAAAAACTTGCTGGAGCAAACTGACAAATTCCTTGGAAAAAATGGAATTTAGCCCCAAGGATCCGGGACTCTGAGAGGGAATAGAGTCAGGCCGCAAGGAGGGCCCTGCCACCGGCTCCTCCACGGATCCCTCTTGCACGGACTCCGCTAAAGCCTCAGCCTCAGGACTCTGACACCCAGACTGGTCTTCCTGCGGCTGTAGCCCCGAGGCATCTCTAACACAGGAGTGGCACAAGCCTGAGTCCGTGCACTTCTTAGCCCCACAAACCATGCAGTGCTGCTTGGATGGCATGTCAAACACTTAGCCCTAGAACGGGCGCCAAAAGAAACCAGCCACGCGAAAATAAAAAAGGGGCGGGCTTTAAAAGAAACTATAAAACAAACTGAAAAAGAAAGAAAATTAAAGTTTGGAACGCGAAAAACCGCGGCACCCCGGGAAGTCGCGGCACCGAAATGTGCGGCGAAAATAAATCCCGCCAGAACCAACGCTCTCTGACGCGGCTCTGATCGCGCCGCCGGCACAAGGCCGAGGCCTGAACAGCCTGTGCGTGCCAAAAACCCCCGGGATGGAATCACCGCCTGACACCGGCCCCCTTACCTTTGCTGGCAGATAGACAAGAAAGGTAACAGCCGCTTGATAGGCCCTCTTTAAGCTCCACTCCCCGGCCAAAAATAATGAGGTAATGAGCCCAGACCGGGATGATTCGGGCCGGCTAAGGATCCCCGACTCGGGGGCCCACAGGAAAATGCTCAGCGTGCTATCAGGCAAAACCTCTGAAAAAACGCCGGCAAAGTCCCGCTCAGCTCCGGTCTCTACTGATCCGAATCAGAGAACCGGAGCTGTCTCCCGCAAGTCACACTGACCCTCTAACAGAGAACCCGACAGAGTTAGGGGCAGAGGACGTAGGGGAAAAACTGAAAGGACGGCTCTGTAAGCTTAAAGACACAGTCCTCTCCAAAAGCAGAGGGGCTCTGCTAAACACTAATGCTACTCTGACCTAACAACTTTATCACCAAACTCTTAATTGTTTCTCCAGTGAGCCCGGACTACCAGGCTCACCCATCCATCCAGCTGCTTGGAGACTGAGGAACTGATGGCAGGAGGAGGCTCCCAGATGGCTATACCAGTGACTTCAGAAAAGGAGGAGTTTCTCAGTCTCCAAGCTGCTGTATGAGATGGACAACCCTGAGGTCCGGGACTAGACTGGCTACACGATCAGGAACATCACTTATCGTGCGATAACGTCCCCGGCGGCATTAAGGCGTACAGAGGGTGGAGTAAGTCATTCAGAGGACGGAGAGAAGGGCTCAATGGGTGAAGAGTGGACGGGGAGAGGCTCCAGGCACACTAACGCTGTGAAATCAGGGTCTGAAAATTAACGCCAGTGAAAACCTCGTGTTAGAGGCACATTTGCAGGAGAGAGAAACCATTTCAGTCAGCAATGTACAGCAAAGGCAGGGAGACCAATAAAAGTGATAGTAGTGATACATGTGCAGAAACAGCATAGTGCCCACGTATGAAAGGGCACTACAGTGAGGCTGCAAATGGGGTACAGGGGGGTGCAGGCAGGACATGCATTGGGGCAGCTGGGGCACAGGGTGGACTAGGCAGATGCCTAGGTGACACATAGGAATATAGAAATGGAAAACCAGCAAGACAGCAACTGACCAAGGGCAAACATGTCCACGAGTGTGTGCCCCACAGTGTCCCAGGGGACATTACCCAGCAAGTACCCCAAAGTGCACATAACATTGGCAGGCGGTGCCGGGGGAAAGCATGGATGTCTATGCAGGCACCCCTACCCCATATAATGCATCATAGGCAGCTGCCTACCGGCACACTGGATGGCCTGGGACTGCACACCACCAGCACCACCAGCACAAGGGCATGTCAGCAAGATGGAGGAGGGGTGCTGGTGGGGGAGGGGGCAGTGGCATATGCCCACAGCAGACCAAGGCCAAGTCCTGTTTAGGTGGGTGCCGTGCATTGCAACAGATAAGGTCTGTCTGACAAACAATCATGGTATCCCCAGGGAATGATCTGCCTCTGTGACAACAGTTTGGTGCAGTACATGCAGCCAGTATTTTCAGAGGCAGAAGGTCACAGGTTCAAGTCCCAGCTGTGGCTCCTGCAGACCATGTCCCTATAGTTTACCCAGTATTAAACCGTGGTAATAAAGACAGAACCTGTATTGCAGATAAAATAAACGCCTATATTTTACCCTACAGAGCACATACACCATAAACATGTGCACTCCCTAGAGCAGAGTTTCCCAACTTCAGTCTTGGAGGGCCAAACACCATTCAGGTTTCATGCTGTCCCTAATAAATATGCCTGTGATGCATTTGTATGCACTGCCCCCATTGTATGCAAATGTATCCATGCATATTCATTAAGGACAGCATGTCATGCTGTGGGGTCACTCTCACCCTGACTGAGCAGTGACCATGGCATGGCTAGGTTCCCCCATAGTGCTATACAGTGTTTCTCTCAAGTGATATCTATAAGTTCCCTTTTCTGGGGTCCAATCAGTGATGTACCTTCTTTGTGTGTGTGTGTGTGTGTTTACATCCCATTTTTGGGTGCACATAGTTCCTCCAATAACATGCACTATGTACTAGCCAGCAGACTGTCTGCAGTTAGCATATGTATGGCTGGAACACCTTGCAGGGTGCAGCGATTGGAGACTGACTGTGCCCTCTGCTGGTGTATGTCAGGTAGTGGTGGGGGGCAGCTGAGCTTTTACAGGCCTACTGCCTGTCTACCAGTGCTCTATGTGATACATACAGATCTGCATTGACTGCCCTGTAGGTTGCCTATTCCCTAGCAGGACTGGGGTTGATGGTCGCCTCTACAGCCACCATTGCAGAGATATAGAATGTGGATCTATTGGTGGGAGATCCTGTCCCCCACCCTGACCCACAGAGGGCAGGTTGGGTGGTGCTACATAATCTGTTTTTGGGTCCAAACACCACCCTTTTCTTATAACATGTGACCATGGCAACCACACAGGATATGCACTATTCTGGGTGCATCATAGTCCACAAGGGTTAGATGTGATTAGAAAATACAGAGGAACACAGGTGTATCCTAGGTGTGTCTGCAAAAACTAACTATCACACACTGGCACTGATGAGAACCTGCAGCACAGCTTATCTCAGCCAAGCCAGGTGCTGCGGACCTGGTGCTGGGTGCCCCACCTCACCCTCAGGGTGAGCACAGGAACCGCACAATGTCACGATCTGTAGCTACTTTGTGCCAGTAACACATATGGTCAGTTCCCCCTACCAGGCCGGGGTGCTATAGAGGCGCATACCCCATCTTGTGATCAGATGTAGGCTGCTGATCTGCATGTGCAATGCATCATGGGTACGGGTGGGTTTACCCTATCCTGGTAACCACAGCAGACAGTTTGTGTGGTGACCTGCAGTCTTTCTGTAGCCAGCCAGCTGTATGTTCGACACTATAGAGGTGTAGCCCACTGGTTACTTCAGTGCCCACAAAGGCAGAGGTCATGGGTTTGATCCCACAGTGGTGTTATTTAATAAGGCTGTCTGGGGCTTTTCCTTTTAATTTACCTCAGTGCTGCCAGCAGAAACACCTTCACAGTGCCGTAGCCTAAGGGCACATTATAAGGTGCCTTGGTGGACAGGGCACTTTATAATGTGCCCTATGGAGTGCCTTATAGGGCGCCTTATGAGGCACCTTAGGTTACGGCACTGTGAGGGTGTTTTTGCTGGCAGCACTGATTTAAATTAAAGGGAAATGCCTCAGACAGCCTTCTTACATAACACCACTGTGGGATCAAACCCATGACCTCTGCTTCCACAATCATTGCAGTAACCAGTGGGCTACATCTTTATAGCATCTAACCTTGCGCTGGCATGAACTTAGGGTTAACGCGCGTTAATGTGCCACGGCGCCCACTATCACACAATACTGATTCCTTGCAACCTTCCCTCTGGACTGCCCACTGCCTTATATGGCATTCTTCACATTAACACTGCAACTAGCGCCGGTAACATTAAGACGGTTTAGTAAACATACTCCTTAATGTTAAAAAATGCAAGGTCATATATTTGTGTTGCAAAATCCAAGTAAGCTGTACATAAATTATAACATGTAAATGCATCCTGCATTCCAACTTCCCCCTAGTGTATCTTCTCATTTTAATGTTATTTTTATTTCATTATTTAACAGAATTTAATATGCTGCTTTTCTACTAGTCAAAGCGGTTTACATGTAACTTAGTTTATACAAGGAACAGATTTGTAACAAAATTGGAACTTTTACAATAAACAGGGAATTCAGAACAATGAACATTATAAGGTTACTAACAAACATAGCTATATTCAGCACGCTGATAGGTTAGTAGGGATGGGGTCAGATGGGTTTCAAGGAGCTGGTGAGGAGAGGAATCATAGGGTTTCAGGAGCGAAGTCAAGGTTGTTTATTTTCAAATTGTTTTTTCAACAGGTGTGTCTTGAGCTGTTTATGAAAAGCAGTGGAGGACTTGATGTTACAGATTTCTGGGAGTAGGAGGGTAGTGCATTCCAGAAGGTGGGGGCATATAGTGAGAAAGTTCTTGATCTTGTGGACTGCTTGCAGTTGCCACACTGTGGTGAGATACAGAGCAGATCCAGGGTGCTTTTTCTTTTTGGTCTGGTATGGTTTGAGGTGTGAATTAGGTTGTGTAGTTGCTCTGCTGTGGATTATTCATGGTTTTATGGATGAGGGTTAAGACCTTGTACTGTATTCTTGAGTTGATGGGGAGCCAATGGAGATATCTGAGTATGTGTGTGATGTGGGTGTGCCAAGAGTTTTGGAAGATGGTTCTTGCAACGGTGTTTTGAGCAAGTTGCAGAGGAAGGATTGCGTATTTAGGTAGATCTTGATAAACAGAGTTACAGTAATCAAAGAGAGGTGTGATAGTGACCTGGCAGACTGAACGGAAAGTGCCAGTGGATAAGAGGGGTGCAGGTTTTGTATAGTTTTTAGCTTGTCGCCATACTGTGGGAGGAATTGGTTGAAGACGTCACTGCCATTTCTTTTGCTTATAGCAGACTAAGCTACGGAATGGATTGAGGTTTCCATGATGTGCTGAAATGAATTTGGAACCCATCAAGGAAAGTGTTTACCCTGAAGCAGAACTTTACTCAGATAAGTATGAAACGCGTCGGCATTTTTGATTTGAATGGGACTTTATGTTAATGCACTGTGAGATCACAATTTAAAGAGAAAAACGGACTTGGGGGAAGCTGTTTAATAGCAACCTTGTTTTTATGTCCAACAAAAATTGTACTCTAAGGGGTATGTTTACTAAACCACGGAAATGTTACCTGCATTAAGTTCCGTGGTATTGGTACAGATGCCCATATAAAGGAGTGGGCGGTGCATCATCAAAGCAAGGCGTGTGAGGTAACGCGCATTACAAGGTGCCTTAGACTAAAGCGCGTTACAAGGTGCCTTATAAGACACATTACAAGATGCCTTATAAGTAAGGTGCCTTGCAAGGTGCCCTATAAGGTGCCTTATAAGGTGCCTTGTTAGGTGCCTTATAAGGTACCTTGTTAGGTGCCTGATAAGGTGCCTGATAAGGTGCCTTATAAGGTGCCCTATAAGGTGCCTTATAAGGTGCCTTGTTAAGTGCCTTATAAGGTGCCTTCTTAGGTGCCTTATAAGGTGCCCTCTAAGGTGCCTTAAAAGGTGCCTTGTAAGGTGCCTCATAAGGCGCTTTGTAAGGTGCCCTATAGGGCGCCTTAGGCTAAGCGCCGTATTAAACACCCCTGGACAAGGCACCTTAGATGGCACCCTGGGTTATGGAACCATAGGTTAAGGTGGCCTAACAAGGTTACAGTGTCCTAGGTTAGTGCGCCCTAAGGGCTGCAAGGTGTTTCAAAATGACATGCATGACCTGTGAGGAACAGAGATAGATGTAGCCCTAACACTAGATAGAGCACCGAGGAAAGGCAATGAACAGGTGAGAGGAGGAGGGAGAGCTGGGAGCTGCTGGACCTGCCATATCTGCGGGCATCCCATGTGCTGCCAGTACTGATGACAAACATGTTGGGGGCAACTGTACCACAGCACAGGGTGTTGGCAATGTAAGGTACTGGACAGACAGTGGGTGGCAGATGATGGGAATACGTGTCCCCCAGTGGAGGCGGAGTGGCAGGATAGTTACAATGATGGGTGGACAGAGGAGTGGTGGTGCCATGCAGATCAGGCACAGGCAAGGCAAGCACGGAGAGGTGCAATGCAGGAAATGGTAGCAGTGCAGGACATAGGGTGGCAGCCTGCACAGGCAGACAGGACTCTACACAGCTGACAGATGCAGATAGATGGACCGAAGGAATGTCGGCAACTGTGGCGAGGGTATTATGGGCCAGCAGCACAGATCTGCAAAAATATGACTATTACAGACATGCAAACTATCTGAGTAGGACAGGCATGAAAGGAGAGAACAATGAGAAATTGAACCCATGAACACTGCCGAGAATGGCATTGTATTAACCAGTAGGCTATACCTCTGTAGTGTATGTCATAGCAATAGCTGGGTACAGAAGGACTGCAGGTCACTGCACAAACTGTCTGCTCGGAGTGCCAGGATAGGGTAACCCCACCAGTACCCATGATGCAATGCACATGCTGAATAGCAGTCTACAGATGATCACCAAATGGGGTCTGCACCTCTCCGGTACCTCAGCTTGGAAAGACGAACTGACAGTGTGTGATACTGGCAGAGAGTAGCTACAGACCATGCCATTGTGCAGATTCTGTGTTCATCCTGAGGGATAGGATAGTATTCTGCAGTCACATGTGGTCCTCTGGAACTGGACACCACCCAGATTAGTGTGTACCCAGTGTTAGTGTCTGGCTGACATGAGCACCTGTTATCAGGGCAGAGGGGTTCCTAGACTTGGATGAGGTTTATGTAGCAGTGCCTCTACAGGTCAAAGTGGTATACACTATATACCCCAAAAGGCCCACAATCACCTATTTTGTAGGTAAAGGACAGGTGCCTGAGCCCCGGTGAAGCAATCTCCATCCTGCTGGTACAGTGGTTCTTAACCAATCCTCCTTGAACCCCTAGGCCAGTCGGGTGTTCAGGATAGCCCTAATGAATATGCATGAGATATATATGCATTAGAGATATCCTGCCAACCTGACTGGTTTGTGGCCCTCTAGGGCTGGATTTGGAGACTCCTTCCTTACACCTCTGTCATTTAAGATTGTGAGTGGGCAAGGTGCAGATGTCCTAGACATCAAAAGGGTAGATAGAATGTGTCACATGCATCCTCAATTCTCACCACCACCAAAAAGTTGTCTAATAAAAGGAAAAGGGGTGGGGGTGGGTGTTTGGACCCATAGGCAGATTATGTACCACCACACAACCCACCCTCTGGGGCTCAGGGTGTGAAACAGGATCACCCACCAATAGATCCACATTCTACCTTCCTGCAATGGTAGCAGTAGAGGGGACCATCAACCCCAGTCCTGCTGGGGAACAGACACCCTACAGGGCAGGCAATGCAAAGCAGTACACATCCATAACGCAATAGCAAACAGACAGTAGGCCTGGAAATGCTCAGCTGCCCCCACCACTATCTGACATTCTCCAGCAGCAAGCCTCCAGCCGCTGCACCCTGCAAGGTGTTCCAGCAAGACACATACTAGCTGCAGACAGTCTGCTAGCTAGTCCATAGTGCATGGTCCTGGAGGAGATGCGTGTACCCAGAACGGGGATGTCAGCATACACAAGAAGCAGATAAGTCAGTGATTGGGCCCCAAAAGAAAACCCATAAATATCACATGAGAGAAATACTACATAGCACTATGGGGGAACATAGCCATGCCGTGGTCACTGCTCAGTCAGGGTGAGAGTGACCTCCCAGCAGGACATGCTGTGGCCACCCTGTCCGTGCAGGTGGTGGCTGGGCACAACAATGTCCGAGCCATTGACCTATGTCCTGTGCAGATACATCCAGGCCAGGCCACCCTATCCAGGCTATTCTCACGGTACCTTGCTCCTCATTATGCACATTGGCAGGCCAATAATGGCAACAGTGTTAGCAGTGTGGGCTGGGAAGGGTGTTGGCAGCCACCTCACACTGGATAGACAGACACACACTCCCCACACCTATGCCAGCATTGTGCAACTATAGAGGTGTTTGGCAGCCCAGGCCACCACACCAGTCCTGGGCACAGTGCAGGCATGGCTATGGTACGCAATACTGTTGGGGTCACTCTGTCAGACACCAGACCTGAGGCACACTCCACAGACATCAGAATGGTTGCTATGATGCAGCTCAATCAGCGAATTGAGCTTAACTTAGGAATTGCTATCTGCCAGTGATCATAACAACCTTTTGATAGCTGTGTACCGTATTCCCAGGTTTAGGGTGGCATTGCTAAGGTATGCAAGTGCTAGTATTGGGAGATGCACGCAGGGCCCAACATCCTGCCTCTCCAGGAGGCATTGGATAATGGAGCCTGTGAGTGTGGGTGTGTCTGCCCCTGTTAGCTGCTGCTTTACGGCAGAGGTTCCCAACTCCAGTCATGCGGTGCCAAACACTGTTCAGGTTTTCATGCTGTCCCTCATGAATATGCATGAGATACATCTGCATACCATGGAAGTGGCGCATAGAAATGCAGCACAGGCATCTTTATTAGAGGCAGCATGGAACCTGAATGGTGTTTGGCCCTCCAGGACTGCATTTGGGAGACTCTGCTCTAGGTAATGCCCATGTTTATGGTGTCTGTGCTCTGTAGGGTACAATGTAGGTGTTTTGGGCATGTTTATGTCATCTGCAATAAAGGTGCTGTCTGTATTAGCATGCTGTAGTAGTGGGTAAAATATGGGGACTGGGTTGGCAGGAACCACAACTGGGACTTGAACCTGTGACTTTCTGTTTGTGAATACACTGGTTTTGTGCACTGCACCACCGTGTTGTCACAGAGTCAGTATATTCCCTGGTGATACCATGACTGTTCATCAGACAGGGCCTATCTGTTGCAGTGCACGGCACCCACCTACACAGGGCTAGGCCACGGTCTGCTCTGGGTAGCTGCCACTGCCCCCTCCACCACCAGTATCCCTCTGCCACCATGCTAACATGCCCTTCTGCTGGTGGTGCTGGTGGTGCGCAGTCTCAGGCCATCCAGTGTGCAGGTAGGTGGCTGCCTAGGGTGCGGGTTCTGGGGTAGGGGTGCCTGCATAGACGTCCACGCTCCTCCCCAGCCCCGTCTGCCAATGTTCTGTGCCCTTGGGGGTAGCTGTTGGGTACTATCCCCTGTGACACTGTGGGAAACCCACTCGTGCCCATGTTGTGCCTTCAGCAGTTGCTGTCTGGATGCTCTGCTGTTTCAGCATTCGTACGGGCCACCTAGGCATCATCCTAGTCCGCACTGTGGCCCAGCTGCACCACAGCATGTGCCGCCTGCGGCCCTCTGTATCCCCTTTTCCGGCATCTGTCCAGTTGCCGTTCCAACATGCCCGCCCTGATGTTGCAGGACATGTGCATGCCATAGGAACCCTGTCCGATGGAGGGGAAAACCCTGAACAGCGCTATTTTACTGTGAGCTCATTCACCTTGTATGGGGACGGAGCATAGACCCTTCCACGAGTAATATCCTTTTTTTGGAGCTTTCTCGGGGGGGGGGGGGGGGTTTATGTTTCCCATTTATATCACTATTGGCCAGCTTGGTTATGGTTTCTTTCCAGTTTGTTGAGGTCATTTTCAATGTTTATGTGTCCTTTTGTTCTGGGCACATGTATCACACTTATCACTATTTGTAGGTTTCCCTGCCTATGCTGTACATTGCTGACACTTAAATGGTTTCTCTCCCCTGCAAATGTGCATCTAACGGCAGGTTTTCAATCGCGTTAGGATTCAGCTCTTCAGATCAGCGCGTTAGTGTGAAGGGAGCCTCTCCCCGCCCACTCTCTGCCCATTGACCCCTTCTCTCCGCCCTCTCTCCACCTTCTGCGGTGTTTTACCGCGCCGCGGAACTTTACGATCGTTAAGTTAATGCGCGTTATGATGCGTTAACGATCGTTAATGTTACATAACGCGCGTTATGATGCGTTACCGCCGTTTAGTAAACATCCCCCATAGACTCTTATGATACACTGTGTGAAAATTTGTTATCCTATATTTTTGATCCTTGGAGATTGATTTAGCATTTTCATACCAAGCAGGCAAGTTACCAGGTGATCCTCACATTCACCAGCCACCCACCCACCTATCTACAAATCTAATGATTGTTTGCCAACGGGAACCCAACCCCACTGACAGATGAGGATAAGAAGAACCACAGCCATGGCTATGACCAAGAAATGTGCAGGGGACTTCAACCAGGGACCTAATCCCCAGTGGCAGAAGATGATAATAAGGTCCGCAGGCATAGCAAAAACATTTTATGGTCTCTCAGCAAGGACCTAATCTCCACTGGCAGATGAATATAAGGAGAGGTGATGAGGGGAATGGGGACTTGAGTAGGACCGGATTTAGCTAGAGTGAGACCCTACGCCAAGAAAAATTGTGGGCCCCCCCCCCATGTCCCCGTGCAGTCCTGGGCCCCCCCCTGTGCAGTCCTGGGCCCCCCTGTGTCCCCCCCCGTGCCTCCGTGCAGTCCTGGGCCCGCCCCCGTGCAGTCCTGGGCCCCCCCGTGCAGTCCTGGGCCCCCCCCCATGCCCCCGTGCAGTCCTGGCCCGCCCCGTGCAGTCCTGGGCCCCCCCATGCAGTCCTGGCCCCCCGGACAGCATCGCGGCTGTCTGAGGGGCTTCAGAGGGAGCCGGGGAAGCCCGCGCGAGGCCCCGGCTCCCTCTGTACAGCCGCCAGCGTGAAGAGCCTTTTCCTTCAAGCTGGCGGCTGTTTTCTGTGAAGCCGGGAATGCTGGGAAAGGTTAAAGGGCAACCTTTAACCTTTCCCAGCATTCGCGGCTTCACAGAAACAGCCGCCAGCGTGAAGGAAAAGGCTCTTCACGCTGGCGGCTGTACAGAGGGAGCCGGGGCCTCGCGCGGGCTTCCCCGGCTCCCTCTAAAGCCCTCCGGTTGGCCCAGGGGCGGCCCAAGGGGGGTGCGGGGCCATGTGCGGAGACTCGGTGCGGGGCCTCATTTGCATAAGGTGTCTCATTTGCATAAATATTTGCATAATGTTACCATACACCAGAGCTACTCAATTCCAGTCCTGGTGGTCCACAATCCTGCAGGTTTTCGGGATATCCCTAATAAATATGCATGAGATATATATGCATTGGAGGTATCCTGCCAACCTGACTGGTTTGTGGCCCTCCAGGGCTGGATTTGGAGACCCCTGCTTTACATCTCTGTCATTTAAGATTGTGAGTGAACAAGGTACAGATATCCTAGACATCAAAAGGGTAGATAGAATGTGTCACATTCCTCCTCGATTCTCACCACCACCAAAAAGTTGTCTAATAGATAATATTTTGGTGGTGGTGAGAAGCAAGGAGGAATGTGACAAATGCTATCTAACTTTTTTGATGTCTTGGACATCTGCACCTTGCCCACTCACAATCGTAAATGACAGAGATGTAAGGCAGGGGTCTCCAAATCCAGCCCTGGAGGGCCACAAACCAGTCAGGTTGGCAGGATATCTCCAATGCATATATATCTCATGCATATTTATTAGGGATATCCTGAAAACCTGCAGGATTGTGGACCACCAGGACTGGAATTGAGTAGCTCTGCCATACACTAACTTTTAGTAAACATGCCTCTTAATGAGTATATGGATAAAGAAAGACTAAAAGGTTTCTACATTACTATAATCCAGTACCAACCGCCAGGCACATTAGGAACTACTACAAAACACTGCCCATTTAGAACCCATAGCAAACCCGCCATAATCCTAACAGCACTACCAGGACTCACAAAGCACCATACCCTAACTATCAAAAGGCAACACTGCAAATATTAAACCAATACATTTCAGAGAACAACAATACATGACCTACTGGGGAAAGAACAAGTGGCAATGTCAAATAGGAATTATATAAACAGAATACCTCAGCTCAGTTACACATGCACAACATAGACCATCACCAAACAAGGAATCACAATTTAGAAACAGGAAGACAATAATTAAACTGGGAACCCCAAAAGCCAAACTTGGAATATACAACAACACTGTAGAAATAAAACTATAAATTAATTTCCTCTTGTACTAAACAAAGCGCAAAAATTAATGATGCACATTTCCCAGAGCTGACATATTCCAGTTAATAAATTCAAAATAAAGAGATATTTTTCTACCTTTTGTGCATTTTTTTTCAGTTGCAATTGTTCCAGCCACTTTCTTCTGGTTTCTTCGTGTCTTCTGCTAACTCTCCATCTGCTGTCCATTTGTCCTTTCTTCTGTCTTCTTGGGGTTTTTTTTCCATTCTCTCTCTACATCTGCTTTAACATACTAATCTTTCTCCTTTTGCTCTTTCCTCATTCCTATTTCATCTACTCAAAATTTACCCCTCCATCCTCAATCCCCACTTACTCTCCCAATACCTGGCCAATTGTAGATTTTTTTATCCCTCCCACACAAAATATTTTCCCCTCTCCATTTTACTCTCCCAGCCCCATCCCATTCTAATCCTCCCCCAACACCAGCTCCCTTCTAGTTCCAGCCTCACCCAGCATCCATTCCCTTCTAGTCCCTGCATCAGCCCATTTCCAGTCCTAGCCCCCCATTAGCCCATTTCCAGTCCTAGCCCCCCCATCAACCCAATACCAGTCCTAGCCCCCCATCAACCCACTTCCAGTCCTAACCCCCATCACCCCATTTTCAGTTTAACCCCCCCTATAACCCATTACCAGTCCTAACCCCCCATCAGCCCACTTCCAGTCCTAACCCCCCATCAGCCCACTTCCAGTCCTAACCCCCATCAACCCATTTCCAGTCAGCCCCCCATAGCCCATTGCCAGTCCTAACCCCCCCATCAGCCCACAGTCCATTACCAGTCCTAACCCCATCAGCCCACCTCAAGTCCTAACCCCTTCCCATCAGCCCATTTCCTGTCCTAGCCCCCCATAGCCCATTACCAGTCCTAACCACCCCCCCCAACAGCCCACAGCCCATTACCAGTCCTAACTCCATCAGCCCACCTCCAGTCTTAATCCCCCAGCCCATTTCCAGTCATAGCAAACCCCCCAACCCATTACCAGTCCTAGCCCCCCATAGCCCACTCCCAGTCCTAATCCCACCAGCCCATTTCCAGTCCTAATCCCCATCACCCAATTTTTAGTTTAAGCCCCCCCCCATAGCCCATTACCAGTCCTAAGCCCCCATCAACCCACTTCCAGTCCTAATCCCATCAGCCCATATAGACTTAGCTCCCCCAGAGCCCATAGCCCCCCCCCTAGCCCATCACCACTCCTAACCCCCCCATAGCCCATTACCAGTCCTAACCCCCCCATCAGCCCACATCCATTACCACTCCTAACCCCCCATGCACATCTCCAGTCCTAACCCCCCACCAGCCCACAGCCATTACCACTCCTAACCCCCCCCAGCCCATCACCAGTCCTAACCCCCCAGCAGCCCACAGCCATTACCACTCCTAACTCCCCCAGCCCATCACCACTCCTAACCCCCCCAACAGCCCACAGCCATTACCACTCCTACCCCCCCATAGCCCATTACCAGTCCTAACCCCCCCAACAGCCCACAGCCATCACCAGTCCTAACCCCCCCAGCCCACCCCAGCCCAGCGAATTGTTTTTTACAAAACAAGCTGTCGCTGCCTCTGCCGGGGCCGGGGCCGCCGCGGCAGAATCGAGTGTGCCGCGGGGCCCCCCCTGCCCAGCAGAGCCTGCCCTCCCCGGTATCACCTCTCTCAGCTGCCTCCCTCCAGTCACACGCGCCGGCTTTCAGAGCGCGAGGGAAGAGTTTTTCCCTTGCTGCTCTGTTTAAGACCGCGGGGGCTGATGGGACTTCCCATCAGCCCCCGCGGGCTTAACAGAGCAGTGAGGGAGAAACTCACCTCGCGCTCTGAAAGCCGGCGCGTGTGACTGGAGGGAGGCAGCTGAGAGAGGTGATACCGGGGAGGGCAGGCCAGGCTCTGCTGGGCAGGGGGGGCCCCGCGGCACACTCGATTCTGCCGCGACGGCCCCGGCAGAGGCAGCGACAGCTTTTTTTTTTTTTTTTTTAATTTTAATGATGGATCAGAATGTTTTTTGCGCGGGGCCCCCTGAAACGCGGGGCCCTGTGCAAAAAACATTCCCGGTGGGCCCTTGCCAGCTGTGGGCCCTACGCCACGGCGTACGTGGCGTATAGGCAAATCCGGCCCTGGACTTGAGTAAAGAGAAAAGAATGGGAGAGATGGAAAGGAACATACATGTGGAGGGAGAAGGAAGGGAAAAATCTGGAGGAAGTGGTAAAGGAGTATATTTGAGGGGATGGAGGAGGTGAGATGAAGAGAGAAAATGTATAGGATGAAGGGAATAGGGAGAGGAGAGATGATGGTATTGTGATAAGGGGAAAGGGAATGGGGAGCGAGCAAAGTGTGAGGGTGAAGATGGAAAGGAGCAGAAAGTGCAAGGGTGGGAGGTTGAGGAAGTAAGTGTGAGGGAGCAAGAAAGAATACATGCAGTAAGAGGAACAGAAAGCCTATATACCAAGATACATACATACATACTGTGGTGAAGAGCGCCCTCCTGAGGAAATGGAGACTGAAGGAAATCCTGAAATGCAGCAGGATTTACACAGGATTTACAATCCTAAAAGGAAAAAAAAGCCCTCTTCTGGTGAGCTGAGAATGAAGACCAGCCCAGGGGAGGAGTTCAGCAGTGCTGATTGGGCACACCCAGGGGTTGGACGGGGTGTGTCTGAAAAAGAATCCCTTTATGAAGTGGTGAAGGACGCTGCTAAACGGATTAAGAGGATTAAGGGGATCAAGAAGAACAAGAAGAGAGAGAATAGCTTGAAGCAGAATTCCCAGGAGCAGAGGACCTGTGAGCAGAGGGCCTGGAAGCAGAAGCAGAATAGCTGTGAGAAACAGGAAAGCCATGAGCAGTTGACCAGGAAGCAGTTTGGCTGCACGTCTGAGCCTGGTAGCAACAGAGGACCTGCAAGGATCTTAACAGGTGCTTGGAAAGGAAGTCCTGCGAGAAGTGGACGAAGCCCTGGTTTAGAGTCTTGGGAAAAGGCAGAGCCCTCATGGATACAGTTTGGACCGGAGAGACCCAGAAGCACTCACAGCTGCAAAGCTTTTGAGCTACCTAAAAGGAGAGGAGCCTGGCAGAAAGACAGCAGTTTCTATAGGAGCCTGGATAGAGAAGGTAAAGTCCCATCTCCTATATTTAAGGCTGTTTTAAAAGATCCCAATTATTACCCTGAGTCATTCAAGCCAAGAGCTGAAGGGGGAAACATTATTGACTGGGAGAAAAACTCAGTGTTGGCTGACAACTGTTTGTCAGGAACTGAACAGGCTGAATTGCTCCTTCAGGACTTTAAAGAGTTCTTAGAATTGAAAGCAGGCAGACAGTCAAAGCTGAATGAGGACAATAGCTCTGTGCAGTCAGAAGATTTTATGCAAGTGGAAAATGCCTTACCTTTGATAAACTCTGACGATAATAGCATGGACTGTTCAATATGCTGTAAGGAAATAGCAGTATAACAAAGCTTGCCTGTACCTTGTATGAAAAGAATACAACGTGGCAATTTCTGCTGCCGTGCTCTGAAAACCTAATTGTTTGCATCTGAGTTTGAGTTCGCACTGTGAATGGAACAGTGATTGCATGAGGCTGCAATACATGTAAGTCACCTCTTGAGGCAGAGCTGAGTTAAGCTCCATAGAAGAAAAGCTGATCTCACTTTACGTTTATTATATTCCCGAGTTTCTTCTGTTACCATTTAAAGCACCATTTATGTTCATGTATCTGAATTTTGATTCGCTGGAGGAATCTCCCCAACACGAATAAAATATTCTTGCAAAGCCTTACCGTCTCTGGCGCAACTACATTTATCAGTGAGGGAAAGGAGAACAAAACTACATCTCCCATCATTCGAAGGGAATAGTTTTAATCCATTCCTCACGGGACAATAGGCCACTCCTGTCCTTTAGCCCTAGGGCGGGGGCAGGAGCGTCGCAATACCCTGCCCCATACCTCACCTCACAGGCATGCCACAAACTTATACACACCCTTACCCCACATCCTGCCAAAATCCCACTCCAGCACCTCACAGATATCCTCAAAGATACACACACTCTCAGGACAGGTACAAATTTACACACAATACCACTCACATCCCTTCATATAGTCCTCACTAACATAGACTCATAGCCCTTGCTATCCTATCGAGACATACTTTACCATGTCTCTTCGAACAGTGTCACACACACAGACATGCATGTGTTTGCAGATGGAGGAAGGGAAAATACACCATTGTGTCACACTATAAGTGGGCACTTTTTAACTTGATGCTTCTGTTGCTAATCTTTTGTGCTTGAGCATGAAGCACAAAACAGACTTTAGAGGTCAAAACAATATCCCCTCTCACTGTAAGTGCTGTAATACAATGTGTCGTATAGCCAGTCTTTTAGCTGTCTCAGAACACAAGCTTCCTTATAGGATCTTAAAGCAGGGAGGCCCAGTTGCCAAAGGGTGCAAAAGGTGCATCAATGTGATCAAGAGAGTCTGTGCTCTCTTCTCTACTCATATGAACTTTCTTAGTCTTTGGTTCAAAATTCTTGTTTATGTTTGCCTTTATTTGATATATTGTAATATCTGCAAGCAAGCAATATTGTCTACATAAAAAAGCACTAGTTAAGAAAGAAAAAGAAATGCCATCTTCAGTAATAGGAGAGGAGAATGAGACAAATATAGAGGAAAAAGAAGGGATCCAAGCAGAGGGGAATTAAGCTCTGCCAGGCAATGACCTAGAGGTGCCTGGATTTAGGGGGTCCATTTTAAAGGGATTGGAATGCTGATTCAAACAGGTGAGTCTTCAGTGCCTTCTTGAAGCATTTGAATTTGGCTCTAAGCATAAAGGGGTGGGCAGACTGCTCCAGAAGGAAGAAACTAAAACAAAGAACACAGGTTGTCGAGTAAACTTATATTTAACTTCGGACAGTGGTGGGATATGCAGTCTATACTCATGTAGAGAACAGAGAGTACAGGAAGGAACATATAAAGTGATTAATGGGGAGATATAGGGGTATGTTTACTAAAGCGCGGTAACATTACCTGCGTTAAGTGCAGCATTAATGTGAGCAATGCCATATAAGGAAGTGGGCGTACTGGCATTAAGATAGCAATGGTCGTTTAATGCGCATTAGAGGGCACCTTGGCCAGTTAGCACTCGTTAACGGGACATTGCATGCTAAAGTAGGCAAACAAAGCACAAGTCTGACAAGGTGCCCTATAGGGCGCCTTATAAAGCGCCTTAACCTACGGCGCCCTAAAATGTGTCTAATGAGGCACCTTATAAGGTGCCTTAACCTAAGGTGCCGTATAAGGTGCCCTAAGGATGTTACGATGACCCAAGATATGGTGCCCAAGGGCAGTAAGGTGCCCCAAGTTGACAAGCATGAAATGTAAGGCCAAAAACTGATGTAACCCTAACACTGCACAGAGCACCAAGGAAAGGCAATGGACAAGTGATGGAAGGAAGTAGAGGTGGGAACTGATGGACCTGCCAAATCTGCATGCAGCCAATGTGGCAGCCGGCAAAATGGACAAACATATTGGAGGCAGCTGTACCGATGCACAGGGTGTTGGCAATGTAAAGTGCTACAGTGACAGTGGGTGGAAGAGGATGGGAATACGTGTCCGCCAGTGGAGTTAGAGGTGGCAAGATATTTGCAATGATAGGAGGACAGAGCAGACACAGGAGAGGCAAGCATGAAGAGCCGCAATGCAGAAAAGGGTACCAGTGCAGGACATGGGGAAGCAGCCTGCACATGAAGACGGGATGCTATACAGCTGACAGATACAGATAGACGGAGAGAAGGATGGCTGGCAACTGTGATGAGGGTACTATGTGCTGGCAGCACAGATCTGCAGAGATATGACTGTCACAGGAATGAAAAGGACTTGCCTCGGACAGGCCTAATAAAATGAGACTATGGAGGGATTGAACCCATGACCTCTGCCTAGGACGTCATTGTATTAACTAGTGGGCTATACCTCTATGGCTTCTGTCTCAGCAATGGCTGGCTACAGAAAGACTGCAGGTCACCACACAAACTGCCTGCTGTATCTACCAGGAAAAGGTAAACCCACCAGTACCCATGATGCAATGCACATGCAGAACAGCAGTTTACATCTGATCACCAGATGGGGTATGCAGATCTCCAGCACCTCAGCTTGGTAGGAGGAACTGACCGTGTGTGATACTGGCACAGAGTAGCTAAACACCATGCCATTGTGCCGGTTCTGTGTTCACCCTGAGGGTGAGGTGGGGCGGCCAGCACCAGGTCCGCAGTACCAGGGTTGCTAGATATAAGCTTTGCTGCAAGGCCCTATTATTGCCAGTGTAACAGGTATTCCTTGTAGCCATTAGGATAATCCTGTGTCCATCTGTATTCTCCAGTTACATCTAGCCCTTGGGGACCAGGAGCCACCCAAGTTAAGCATATCCAGTGTGGTTGCCATGGTCAGTTGTTTATAAGAGTAGAGAGAAGGGGTTGTCTGGACCCACATGTGGATTATGTAGCACCACCTACCCTGTCTGGGTCAAGGTGGTGGCCAGGATCTGCCCCCCAAAAAACCCACACTCAACATCTTTGCAATGGAGGCAGTAGAGGGGTGCATGATGAAGGGCTGTTGGGCCATCAACCCCAGTCCTGCTGGTAAAGGGCACCATCTAGGGCAGTTGATGTAGATCTGTACTTATCACACCAGCAATAGCCCTGGAAAAGCTCAGCTACCCCCACCACCATCTGATATTCACCATGAGAGAGCACAGTCAGTCTGCACCCTGCAAAGCATTCCAACCATACATAAGCTGACTACAGACAGTCTACTAGCCAGTATATAGTGCATGGCCCCAGAAGAGCTATGTACACCCATACGTGGGATGTAAGCACAGACACCAAGCAGGTATCTCAGTGATTAAGCCCCAGAACAGGAAACACACAGATATCACTTGAGAGCAGCACTCTGTGGGAACCTAGACATGCCATGGGCACTGCTCAGTCAGGGTGAGAGTGACCTCCCAGCATGACATGCTGTGGCCAGCCTGTCCATGCAGGTGGTGGTCAGGCACTACAATGTCCCAGACATTGCCCCACACCCTGTGCAGATGCATCCTGCCCAGTCCACTCTGTCTGGACCATACCCAACAATACCTTGCTCCTCATTATGCATATTGGCAGGCTAACGCTGGAAACAGTGTAAGCATTGTGGGCCCAGTGAGGAGTAGGCAGCCACAAAACAATGGATAGACATACACACACTCCCACTCCTATTTCAGCATTATGCAAAGATAGGGGTGGTTGGCAGCCCTGCCCGCCACACTAGTGCTGAGCACAGTGCAGGTATTGCTAAGGTATGCAGGTGCTAGTAGTAGTGCTTTGGTGTAAGTGCTGCTCCATGCCAGGCCCAACAGCCTGACTCTCCATGAGGCTTTGGATAGTGGAGCCTGTGGGTATGGATGTTTGTGCCCCTGTTGGCTGATGTTCTAAGGCAGGGGTGGGCAACTCTGGTCCTGGAGAGCCGCAGACCAGTCAGGTTTTTGGGATATCCCTACTGAATATACATGAGATATATATGCATTAGAGATATCCTGCCAACCTGACTGGTTTGTGGCCCTCCATGGCTGGACTTGAAGAACCCTGCCTTACACCTCTGTCATTTAAGATTGTGAGTGGGCAAGGTACAGATGTCCTAGACATTGAAAGGGTATATAGAATGTGTCACATTCCTCCTCAATTCTCACCACCACCAAAATGTTGTCATGCATATTCATTAGGGATATCCTGAAAACCTGACTGGTCTGTGGCTCTCCAGGACCAGAGTTGCCCACTCCTGTTCTAGGGAGTGCACATGTTTATGTTGTATGTGCAATGTGGAGTGAAATGTAGGGACATGGTCTGCAGGAGCCACAGCTGGGACTTGAACCTGTGATGTTCTGCCTGAGGACACACTGGCTGTGTGTACTGCACCATACTGTTGCCACAGAGGCAGGGAATCCTGGGGATACCATGACTGTTCATCAGACAGACCTTGCCTGTTGCACTGCACGCCTCCTACCTGAACAGGGCTTTGCCTTGGTCTGCTATGGGAGATGCCACTGCCCCTCCACCACCAGCACCCCTCCCGCACCATGCGGACATGCCCATATGCTGGTGGTGCACAGTCCCAGGCCATCCAGTGTGCAGGTAGGTGGCTGCCTAGAGTGTTGGTTCTGGGGTAGGGGTGCCTACATAGACATCCACGCTTCCCCCCGGCACCACCTGCCAATGTTATGTGCCCTTTGGGATACTTGCTGGGTAATGTTCCCTGGATGGGATACTGTGGGACACAGACTCATGGGCATGTTTGACCTTGGTCAGTTGCTGTCTTGCTGATTTCCAGATTGTGCATTCCTATGTGCCACCTAGGCATCTGCCTAGCCCACCCTGTGCCCCAGCTGCCCCACTGCATTCCCGCCTGCAGCCCCCTATGCCCCATTTGCAGCATCGCCATAGTGCCCTTTCATACCTGGTCCCTATGCTGTTGCTGCACATGTAGCACTACTATCACTTTTTTGGGGCTCCCTGCCTATGCTGTACATTGCTGACACTTGTGCATCTAACGACAGGTTTTCACTCGCAGTAATGTTCAGTCCTTCAGTTCCCTGCGTTAGTGTAGCAGGAGCCTCTCCCCACCCATTGACCCCTTCTCTCCACCCTCTCTCCACCCTCTGCGTGACTTAACGCTGCCAGAGACGTTAACGCGCACTAACGTTGCAACTGGTAACGTTAGCATGCGTTAACGTTACATTTGGTAACATTATCGCACGCTAACGTAGCCACTGCTACGTTACCGCGGTTTAGTAAACATACCCCATAGTCAGGAGCTGCGTCGTGAATATCTTTATGAGTTAGTGTCAAGATGTTGAACTGAATACGTGATCTAATAGTGGTAATGCATAAGTAGTGGGGTTGCATGGTCAAATTTCTGATGTGGATAAGAATACATATTTCGGTGTTTTGGACTGTTTGGAAGGCAAAAATTTCCACAGTATCTTCAGGGGGCATTCCCAAGCTAGCCCCTGCAGATACAGTGGCAATTATGGATTTATCTCGGTGGTCTTCACAAAAATGGCCATGATCTTGCCTGAGACTATAGGGCAGCACCCCATGATGCAGCCATTTTGAAATGGCTTGATGGAGGCAGGAGGGAGAAGAACCACTCACTGCCCACTAGACCACCAGACTTTCATAAATGTATGTCTTTGGAGACGTTCAGGGGTGGGGGGATGAGGGGGATGAGGGGGCCTCTCCCTTTGCTGGCTGGCTAGCCAGGTTAGTATGTTTAAAATAGGAGAGGGAGGTGGGCACCAACTAGCTAACCAGGATTGTTTTTAGAGGATTCGGGGGAGGGGTTTCCACGGCTGATTAGCTGGGATGTTTCCTTGCCACAGGAGTACACTGATCCTCCCCCCCACAGTACTGGGCCTTCAGGCAGATAAAGCCACCTCTTGATATGATGTTACCTGCCACTGCAATCAAGCCAGATTTTGGCAGCCACCACATGAAAACATTTTGCGTGGTGGCTGCCAACCTTCACCACCCCCATTCTTCACCCCAATCCACCCCAATCTTGTCCCTAAAACCCTGCACCATACAAAAAGCAGATATTGCAGAAAAGTGCCTGCGATATCTTATTGTAACCCACCCCTATTTGCAAACCAGTGTTACACACCCTGATGTAGCTTCCTTACTAAAATTGTGTAGTCAGTGGCCGTAAGGGAAGGCATTATCACCAGATTTACGAATTGGAAAGGTACAGTACACACCAGTTCCTTCAAAAAGGAGCTGGGGAAGTATATATAATAAGTAAACTTAGGGGCATGTTTACTAAACATTCCTAATGTGCGGGGCCGCGGTAGTGTGCCTGTGCCATATAAGGAGTGGGCGGTTCAGGCCGAAAAAGGAAAAAAAAAGACCATATGTGTGAGCGTCGCGTTAATGTGCGGGGCACACATTAGCGCATGGGAAGGCTAAGTGGGGCGCAGCTGGGCACATATAGGAACAGAGCCATAGCACAACAGTGAAGACAATAACCAATGGTGCAGGGGCCATGGGTTCAATCCCCCAGTGTGTGCAGCCCAAAAAGGCTGGCTGAGGCACCACCTTGAATGTGGAAATGTGTGTCAGGTGGCAAAATAATTTTGGGGCGGCATAAGGCGGCGCACTGTTCATTTTTGGGCGGCATAAGGCGGCGCACTGTTCATTGTGGGGCGGCATAAGGCGGCGCACTGTTCATTGTGGGCAGCAGGATGCAGCGCGCTGATGGCCACAAGGCGGCGCGCTGATGCTAAAGCAAAGGAACACAGCCACAGCACAATGGTTAAGACACTGACCAATGGTGTAGGGACCAGGGGTTCAATCCCTCACAATGTCCATTGAAAAAGGCTAGATGAGGCAGTATATTTTATGTTGTGGAGTGCTTTAGGAGGCTTTTTAATTCTATTTTGTGATAACTACTAGCAAACGCACTCTCACAGCATGTTAACATAAGGCGGACCATAAGGCACATGTTATAGTGCACCGTCCGCCAAGGCACCCTAGAATGTCCCCTATAGGGCAGCATGTATGTTGCGACACAGGATAATGTATAGTGCACCCTATATGGATGCCAACCATAAAGTGCCCTATAGGGCGCCCAATAAAGCACCCTCAGAGGCACCTTATGGGTACAGTACGCTGAGGGTGTTATTGCAGGCATCAACATATGTACAGTAAATGTAAAAAATGCTTTGGAAAACCCTATCACAGAACCCCACTGTGGGTATGAACCCATGACCTCTGGCTGCACAGGCAGTGGCGTAACCATTGGGCTACACCTCTATAGCTGCAAGCAAGCTCCTGCCTGGCTGCAGATAGCCTGCACGTCACATCACAGACAGTCTGCTGGTGTAAACAGGATAGGGTTAGGCCACCCGTACCCATGATGCACTGCACATGCAAATAAGCTGTCCACAGATGCACACAAGATGGGAACTGCACCCCTAAAGCTACCCGGCCTGGTAGGGGGAGGTGTCCTTGTGCACCCACACAGCACCTCGGCCTGGTAGGGTGTCCTGAGTGGGTGGACAAATGGCAAAGAGTAGCTAAACACCATCACATTGTGCGGTTACTATGCCCACCCTGAGTGTGTGATGATGCGCCCAGGACCAGGTGCACAACACCTTGCATGGCTGAACGCGGCCATGCCAGAGCTCCAAAGCAGCAATAACCTGTGAAATAGGTAGGTGCTGCATAATACATCTTGGAGATCACTGTCTGCCACAGTTAGTGGAACACCACCCCCCCCCCCCCCAGTGGACCATCAACCCCAGTCCTGCTGGGGAAGTAGACCACAGGGCAGTTCAAGCAGCTCCACACACATCCATAACACAATATCAGACAGACATTAGGCCTGGATATTCATAGATGCACCCCACCACTATCTGATATTCTCCTGCAGCAAGCCATCAGCCACTGCACCCTGCAAAGCACTACATCAAGACACATACCATCTGTGCTCAGTCTGCTGGTTGGTCCTGATGGAAATGCATGCACACACAAGCAGATAAGTCAATGAAAAGGCCCCAACAGGAAACCCATATATATCACATGAGAGAAACACAATACAGCACTATGGGTGTGCCTAGCCATGCTGCCATCACTGCACACTCAGGGTGAGAGTGATCCCCCAGCAGCACATACAGAGGTCCCCCTGTCTGTGTAGGTGGTGGCCGGGCACTACCATGTCCCTGCCAGTGCCCTATGCCCTGTGCAGCTGCATCCTGGTCAGCCCACCCTGTCTGAGATATACCCATGGTCCCTTGCTACTCATTATGCACATTAGCAGGCCAATACTGGCAACAGTGCTGGCAGTGTGGGCTGTGGAAGGGGCTTTCAGCCAGCACCCACTGTATAGACCAGGGGTTCTCAACCCTGTCCTCGGGACCCCACTAGCCAGTCGGGTTTTCAGGCTATCCACAATGAATATGAATGAGATATATATGCATTAGAAATAGCCTGCCAAACTGACTGGTTTGTGGCCCTCCAGTGCTGGATTTGGGGACCCCTGCCGTACACCTCTGTCAAGTACGATTGTGAGTGGGCAAGGTACATCCCTCCTAGTTTCTCACCACCACCAAAATGTTGTCTAATAGACAATATTTTGGTGGTGGTGAGAGGAGAGGAGGTATGTGACATATTCCATCTAATCTTTTTGATGTCTTGGACATCTGTACCTTGCCTACTCACAATCTTAAATGACAGAGGTGTAAGGCCGGGGTCCCCAAATCCAGCATTGGAGGGCCACAAGCCAGTCAGTTTGGCAGGCTATTTCTAATGCATATATATCTCATTCATATTCATTGTGGATAGCCTGAAAACCCGACTGGCTAGTGGGGTCCCGAGGACAGGGTTGAGAACCACTGGTATAGACAGACACACACTTCCACACCTATGCCAGCATGGTGCTACTATTGAGGAGGTAATTAGCCTTGGCCACCAAACCTGTCCTAGGCACGGCAAGGCATGGATATGGTACGCAGTACTGCTGGGGGTCACTCCCCAGGGTGGTAAACACCATCAGAGGCCAGTCCTGGAGCACGCCCCGCAAACACCTAACAGATTGTTCTGATGGGGTCAACTAGCAGTATGTGCGTAACATATGGATATCTATCTGCCAGTACTCCTAGCAAACGTCTCAGAGCTGTGTACCGTATACCTCAGGTGTAGGGTGACATTGCTAAGGTATGCAGGTGCTAGTATTGGGAGATGCACAGGGTCCACTGTTCTGCCTCTTCAGGAGACATTGGCCAATGGGGCCTGTGGGTGTGGGTGTGTCTGCCCCTGTTGGATGCTGCTTTACGGCAGAGATTCCCAACCCCAGTCCAGGTCTGCATCACACTGTTCGTGTTTTCCTGCTGTCCCTCATGAATATGCATGAGCTACATCTACATTGCATGGGGGTGGTGCATAGATATACAGCACAGGCATTTGTATGAGTGGCAGCATGGAACCTGACTGGTGTGTGGGAGAGTCTGCTCTAGGTACTGCCCCTGTTCATGGTGTCTGTGCTCAGTGGGGTAAAAGATAGACGTATTACCATTGCATATGTCCTCGACACGAAAGGTATGTCCTTACTATCACTATGTAGGTGTGGGAAAAGTATGTGGCTAGGATTGGCAGAAGCCCTAGCTGGGCTTTGAACCTGTGACCAATGTTCCCTCTAATTTTCTGTAGGCTGTGTGCGCATAAAATATCAGCTGTGTGCAGCTTTTGAAGGAAGGTTAAATTTTTGTGCGCCACGTAACGACACTCGGAGTTATATACTTTAAAATTTGACTACACATCAGAATACAGTATGTACACCACATTGATTTTAATCAAATTAAATGAAAATAGATGATTACTAAATGAAGTGGGAAATTTCTAGTAATTACAATCATAACTTTTAAATTTTAAGATGTCTGTGTTTTCTATCATAATCAGAGCCGTAATTTTTGTGCGCTCTGTTGTAAAGTATGTGCGCTCACTCGGCGAGGTGTGTGCGCGCGCACACGCGCACAGCTTAGAGGGAACAGTGCCTGTGACCTTCTGTTCTTGCATGCACTGTCTGTGTGCACTGCACCACTGTGTAGCCACAGAGTGGCTGGTTTCCCTGGAATGTCCATGACTGTGGATCCGGCAGGGCCTGTCTGTTGCAGTGGACTGTGCCAGCCTGCACATGGCTAGGCCTCTGTCTTCTGTGGCTAGCAGCCACTGCCCCCTGCACCACATGTACTCGTCCGCCAACATGCTGGCATGAGCTTCTCTCAGAAACAGCAGATGACCAGATTGCAATGTGGCAGTACGGGACTGCATTTGGGGGATTTGGCTGTAGGTAATGCCCATCGTTGTTGTGTTTTTGCAGTGTTGTGTAAAATATGGGTATTTTCCCCATGCTTATGTTCCCTGCAATACAGGGGTGTCTGTGCTATCTTTGTTTAGTGGTGGGTAAAATATAGGGGCTGGGCTGGCATGTGCCCCAGCTGGGACTTGAACCTCTGACCCTAGAGGTACTGGCTCTGTCCACTGCACCACACTATGGCCACAGAGATAATGCAGCCCCTGGAGGTAGTATACCTGGCAGGATGGAGTCACAAACCCTGCTCTACGCATTTTTACTGTGGTCACATGCACTCTGTCTGGTGACAAACGTGCACATAAACCCCGGAAATGACCACAGACACTGGGGGACAATATATCACCACGCTGGGCAAAAGTGATATTAATGGGCAACCATAGCAAACACTCCCAGGAAAGCTCCAAAAAGGACATTTGTTTTGGATGAGTCTCCGCTCCGTAGACCCTTCCAATATTCATTTCTTCTTTCTGGAGCTTTCCTGGGTGTGTTTTCTATATTTGCCCATTACTATAACTGTTCCCCAGCTGCATTACTATTTGTGATATTTTTGTTGTGGTCACTTTCTATTTTTATTTTCACTTTTGTGCTGTGCACATGTATCACACTGCTCACGTTTTGCATGTTTCCCGATTTTGCTGTACGTTGCTGAAGGAAATGGTTTCTCTTCCCTTTAAATGCCCTCTACCGCAAGTGTTTCACTCGCGGTAGTTTTGCTTTGGGATTCGGCCCCGATAATGTGCGGGGTGCCTCTCCCCTCCCCTTCCCCGCCCATTAAACCCATCTCTCCGCCCCTCAGGAACCTTCCTCCGCCCTCCGTTAGCCGTTTCACGCCTCTATCGGACATTTGCGGGCCCGTACTTGTGCGGGGCCCGTTATTGTGCCGCGCACCTGTGCGGGGCGTTTAAGCACTCTTAAGTATGCTTTTAGTGCGCTATTTTGCGGCGCGCAAATTAGCGGTTTTTAGTAAACATGCCCCTTAGATGGTATGTATGAAGTTTACCAATAAAGTTATTGCAAAGTGTCTTGATATTTATTTTACGCAGGTTCTGACACTTTCTTGTATTTCTAGCTGAAATAATCTTTCCAGTTTCTCAGAAGGACATGAAAGAATAACCCAGCATACATTTCATCTTTTATTGCACCAACTGGTAAGTATAAATTATTTTAAAAAAAAAACAAAACAATATTTTCTTTTACAGAAGATCAACCACAACACATTACAAATCTAATGAAGGAAACCCTAACTATTCTAACCAGATAAGTATCTCTTCTGGCTAATGCAGCATATGAAGTGTAATTCTCTGTTAACTTCAATTGTTAACTCTTAAGTTCTGATGCTTTTTGTAGATTTATTTTTCTTTAGGGTGAAAACGTATTACATCAGTAACAGGTAAGAATTGTTCACTCTCTTTCTTTTGCTCTCCTTTTCCCTGTTTTAAACAACAAAGCTTATGTTAAGTACTTCACTTAACTTTATTCAGACGTTCAGGTAACATGTGAAGCTGACTCTTTGTCCAGATAACTGCGAGGTTGAAGTGTAGGGGCCCAGGTTTCGTGCAGGAACCACCGCACCTCTGTATCCTCGGAATCCAGAGTACCTGGCTCCCTAACTTAATCAAAATAAAGGGAAACAAAACCCTAACTTTTCCCTAATGTAGGTATATAACAAACTAATTTATTCTTATCCCTCAAACTTTGTTAAGTTCCCTAACTAATGAAATAAAATTAAGCAAAGTCCCTAGCTAAGGTCACCTTGTCTGAACTTAGGTCCCTATACTGAAGAGCTTAATGAACCCCCTACTTTCATACAACCATCCTTGCACCTTATTTACTCAGACTTGAACTCAGAGCTACAGTACTACGTGTCCATTCCACAACATTTAAATTCATTCCATCTTTCAACATAGCTTGTGCACTGAAACTGTAGTAACTTATGTAATCTCTGTAGAGCTGTTACACATACATTGTGGGTTTATTCCCTAAACAACAGTTTCTGGTACAGGTTATATTACACCTGTTCTCATTAAAATGTCTATTCAGCTCATTTCATTACTCTTGTCACCTTTAGAGCATTTAAACCAACATACCTTTTTGTAGTGAGCCCTATTACTTGCATCACTATAAGATATGTTCACCTGAGTCAATTATACAGTATATAATAATATACAAGGCTTTTTATAAGTAAAGGTGTGATTCTCACTGTCTTCCAAATCTCTGCATCCCCTTTCAGAAACTCTGCCACCATACAAAAGCAAAGTTCCGCTCTATTACCAAAATCATATTCACACAGGTCACTCAGTCGCTAGACTCACCCAGGAGCTCTTTTTAATACACACTTGCCCACGGTTTCAAACAGCTCTCTCTCTTTTTTACTCTCTCCCAGCCGCAACCAAGGCAACACTGCCTCAAATGACATCATCCAGGGTCCTCCAGCCAATGAAAAGCATGCTTGCACCAGCACTCCAACAACATCAGTTGCCATGAATTCTATTTTGCAGCTAAAATCTCCATTTTACCTTTCAAAACTCCCTTTAGAAATAATGGTATCAAAATTCTATATCATATTTAAACAGGAAAAATAGTATATACTCAAAAAAAAATTATCCCTTTCTTATTAATCACCGACTGACTATTAAACACTGTTTTCACACGTTTTTAACCCTAAACAGCTCTCCGCTATGACATTTCATCAATTTAACATTACCCAATAAATTTCTGAAACCCATTTCATTTTCTAAAATTAAATTGGAATCTCAGCTTTCACCTCACGCAATCCAAATTAAAATCGGAGTATCAGAACCACCATACTCCCCCATTACACAAAATAGGCTATAACTAAAAAAAATAAAGTAAACTTTTCATACCAAACTTGCTTTTAATTTTTTACTTAGGACCCCCAATTTTATATGAGTCCAAATCTATAATTTTCCAACCGATTAAACCCCTTGTACTACCAACCCTGTAAAATTGAGCCATAAAACATTAAAATTTTCCAAATTCTGACCCCGGAATCAGATTCCCCATGGTCCCTTTACTGAAAGTCAACCCTTTTCCTGAGTTTCTAGGACCCCTAAATCCCGTCGGGTGCCTAAATCAAATCCGAGGCACCTACCTCCAACTCGCCTGGAACTCTACCTGAGCAGCAGCTAACTCGAGGCCCACGGCTTCACTCCAGGCCTACCGCGAACGCATGCATGCACGCGGTGACGCGCACATGCACGTCCTGACGTCCTCTTCAACTATGGCTGCCTCTCTGCCCTATTTCGGCCCCTCCCCGCGTCGGAAAAAATCGCGGCTAGACGCTGCTGCCTGCCTCTCAGGTAAAAAAAATCTTAACCCCTTATGGGGGTTACATTATTTTCTTGCACATTTTATTTATTTTTATTTATTTGAACATTTCTTATATGCCACCCCTTCCATCGATCAGAGGCGGTTTACATTGAACAATATTCCAGGGTCCTAGTTACAGAGAACATGTCAAACTATAATACAATAAACTATATACATATTACAAATCAGTTTAAATAAACCGAGATGTAATGAAGGCTAGGTCTGAACTATTTACATACTGTATTTACAACAGAGCAGAATACAGGCAGTTATTTGTACTAAGGGGGGGGCTGGAGGAGGAGAGAGGGAGGAGGCAGATGAGTTGTAGTATTTTGAGAGGAGGAGGGTTTTAAGTAGTTTACGAAAGTCCTGAAGGTCCTTCGTTGATCTTATAATATCGTGAAGAGAGTTCCATAGAGCTCGGGCAGAGTACCTGAAGGCTCTGTTGCTCGTTGCCTTCTTAGTTTTCCTTACTGAGGAAGGTATGGCGAGGAGGTCTTTTGTACTTTTTCTTCTGATCCTGATATCAGCTTGAGAATGAATTAGGGTTGAGAGGTGTGAGGGGGAGATATTGTTATGTAGTTTATTTATTTATTTATTTATTTATTTATTTATTTATTTAAACGGATTAAATGTTGTGACTAGCATTTTGTATTTTACCCTGGATGCAATGGGGAGCCAATGGAGATTGTAGAGTATCGGGGTGATGTGGTCAGTGAGGCTTGCTCTAGCTATGGCTCTAGTGGTTACATTTTGTGCAAGTGTTGTTTTAGGTAGTCCTAGTACCAGACTATTGCATTAGTTATTGCCACAGGGCAATAAATCTGTGTTAATCCTATGGTAGCAGCTAATGCCCTTTAGGAGACATACCCCTTAATGTCATAATTTAGTAAATAGGCCTGTAGCGGCTTGGATGTGTGGGTCCTTGCTCTCCTTATTAGCCAAATATGCAAGTACCCTAGCCAACAGCTGCTTCATAAACTTTCACTAGGGACATCCCTATCTTTTGTTTCAACAACATATAGAACTCCGCACCAAACTCATCTGGTCTGGGTGCTTTACAAGGCTAACATTTGTTAATAATCCTATAGACTTCATCCAGTGCTACAGAGGCATTCAGATTTACAGTCTGTTCTTCAGACATCACAAACTTACCCAAAAATTCCTTCGTTTTTTCTATGTTCCCCAAGTCTGTTTGATACAAAGTTTGATATTACTCTTTAGACGCTCTATTTATTTGCTTGGAATTTACCAATTAGACTGTACATCCTTGACCATGTCAATAAACTTTGACTCTAATCATTTTTTGGCTATAGATGCCATCATCTCCCCAGTTTTATTGCCTTAATATATGCTAGCCTTAGGTTTGTAGTAAAGCAGTGAGTTCTGAGTCCTCTGATAAATTAGAGTTAAGGATCACTTGTGTGACTGTAAATTGAATCCAAGGCCCAGCATTGGTATTTGTGGCCATGGTAGTTCTGTCATGCTTTAATTGCTATTCCAGCTTCAACAGCTTTACATAAACGCCCTGTTACCGCTTGCTAGCATACACATTGATATCCCTTTGGAGCACAGCTTTGGCCATTTCTCGTAAATGTTGCTGAGTTATTAGCATGCTCCTCATTATGAGTTGAATAATCTTCCTATTTCTGATTCAAGTACCTGTGGAATATCTCTTCATATGCCAAATACATAGGAAGTCTCCACAAGTAATTCCCTTTTTGAAGACCCCCATTTATCAAATGTTATGCAAATAAAATATGATCAACAATCTCCAAGGTTGTTCTCCCCATATGGGAAACGTTTTTCTAGATACTAATATGTAATCTATTCTAGAACATGAACCATAAACATGAGAGACTGTGCATATTCATGTTCTATGGGGTACCACACCCTCCACAAATCTAACAGACCCAGCTGATTACAGAGAAGAATGCCCTTCTTTCTACTAACTGCCTCCCCCCCCCCCCCCCTAGCTATATACACTTTCTCCAAGTTTGGGTCCAAGATGCAATTAAAGTTTCTGGCCAATAAAGTAGGCTAGTAGAAAAGTAGACCAATAAAGTAGGCCAGCCAAAAGACATGTTAATGAAACGAAAAACCCACCTTTTGAGGAAAATATATATATTGCATAAAATTACTTTTTCGCAAACAACAGTCCTTCCAGATCCTTAACTACTCTCAGCAACTGAAGGAATTAGACATTTGGAATAGAATGGCTACTCCGGTCTTTTTCACCCCAGAGGAAGCAAATAGAACTTTGCCTATCAACCATCTTTGCAACTTATAGTGCTCTAAATCAGTAAGGGTAGTTTCTTTGTTCATGGCCATCTGAGCCTTAGATCTGTTCAGGGCTTGTGGAACTTTCTGCTGCTTAATTTTTGACCCCACCCTACTACATTGCAAGATACAATTTTAAAACCCTCACCCCTCTTTAATCCAGCAAGTGTTTTCTGCAGGAGAACCCATTGGCAATCTAAGGGGGGTCCCCCAGCCTAGACACCCCCCGCCACATCTGACCAACATTATCATCATATAGTAGAGGCCAAAGTACCCATATCCCCACTTCTATGCCACCATTCTATCATGCTCCCCCCCCCCCCACCAAAAACATTAATTCCTCCTATCTTCAGGATACAAACCCCCTTCCCCCTTTTCTGTAGGCCCAGACAGTTGTTTCAAAACTGCATGGCAGAAAAAGGAGCACCTGAGCTCCTGGATTTAACAGTGGCAGGGTTCTGACTTGTGAGGAGACTAAATAATTGGTAGTCATAGTTAGCAAGAGATTGGAACCTGACACTCTCACATTCCCCCTTCTCAATAAACAGAGTCCAGGCCAGAAAACTGAGTTCTGAATAGGGTTGCCAACCGTCCGGTTTTCAGCCGGCCTGGCCAGTTTTTCAATGGCCAGGCCGGCTGCAGGCACAGATGTAAAACCGGCCCTTGAAAAGCCATTTTTTTGCTCTGGCCGCGAGATCGGGAGCGGCCAGAGCAAAAAAACGGCTTTTCTCCCGACTCCCACGGCGCGAACGCGATTGATCCTCCGTGCAGCCGCTGCTTCTGCTTTTCACAGAGCAGTGGCTGCAAATTGCAATAAAGTTAATTTCAAAAGGAAGAAACCTGTGAGAAGCCCGCCCCCTCTGACATCACTTCCTCTGGGGCTGCAGAAGGATGACCAGAGGGCTGGGCTCCTCACAGGTTGTCTTTTCTTTTCGAATGATGTTTATTGCAGCCGCTGCTCTGTGGAAAGCAGAAGCAGTTGCTGCATGGGGGGGGGGGGGGGGTGTGAAGCATCATTAGGGGGGGTTGAAGCAGCACTATGAGGGGGTAGAAGCAGCACTAGGGGGGTTAAAGCAGCACTAGGGGGTTAAAGCAGCAATAAGGGGGGGTGAAGCAACACTAAGGGGGGTGAAGCAACACTAAAGGGTGAAGCAGCACTAAGGGGGGTGGTGAAGCAACACTAAGGGGTGAAGCAGCACTAAGGGAGGGGGTGAAGCAGCACTAAGGGGGGTGAAGCAGCAGAAGGGAAGCAGCACTAAGGGGGGGTGAAGCAGCACAAGGGAAGCAGCACTAAGGGGGGGGGGGTGAAGCAGCAAAAGGGAAGCAGCATTAAGGGGGGGGGGTGAAGCAGCACAAGGGAAGCAGCACTAAGGGGGGAAAGCAGCACTAAGGGGCCGATGAAGCAGCACTAAAGGGGGATGAAGCAACACTAAGGGGTGAAGCAGCACTAAGGGGGGGGGGTGAAGCAGCACTAAGGGGGGGAAGCAGCATTAAGGGGTGAAGCAGCACTAAGGGGAGGGTGAAGCAGCAGCAGCAGCGGCTGCAAGGGGAAGGAGGTGGCAGAAGGAACTGACAGGGTGAAGGAGGTGGCTGGAAGAGAGCTGAAAGGGGGGGAGGAGGTGCTGGAAAGGGACTGACAGAGGAGGTAAGGGGGGGTTCAAAGGGAGCTGACACCTGGAAATGGTAGTGGTAAGTGACTGGGTAATGGGGAGGGGGCACTGGGACTGGAAATAGGCTGATAGAAGGAAGTGAAGAAAAGAAAAGAAGAGACAAGAAATGGCAGATGGATTATAGACCATAGAAAATGAGCTAAGAGAAGATGGGAAAACGGAAGCCTCAGATTGGAACCAGCATGATCAGAGAATAAAACGGTCAGACAACAAAGGTAGAAAAAATAATTGTATTTTCAATTGAATGATTGGACCTTGTATTACCTTTATACTTTACACAGTATGGGGAACTGCATCTCTTATTTATCTGATATTGCACTGCATGCAGAGTCTGTCTTCTTGAGGTTTCAGTTTAATTTTTGTCTATATATTTCTCTTTTTCTTTTGTGCTCATTTATTGATGAAGACCTGTCTGTACTGTGTGTGTGTACAACCAATGCTGCGTTTTCTGTCAGTATAGAATTTCTGCTTAAGAATTTGTAGAAGTCTTGCTTGTTCAGTTTGCACATTGCCCTCTCTGCAATTTTTTTGGGGACAGGAGGTGGAGTAGGGGTGGGGGCGGGGTGGGGCGGGGCAGGGGCAGGGCGGGGCAGGTGGGGCAGGGGCAGCATGACTAGCCACAGGTGGCAGGTTTTTCTCTTTCAGAAAGTTGGCAACCCTAGTTCTGAACCAAGGGTTAACTTGAAATTTAGGGTCACTGATAAACAACTTTAACAACTGTCAATTCACAATAGAGACAAAATTATATTACAAAGATTTGACTCATTTGGTATAAGTGAGGTATAATTTACCCCATTCTTTTCTCCTCTCTGCTCTCTAGTGTTTACAAAGGTGAGTCGGTTGATATTGTGTATCTGGACTTTCAGAAAGCCTTTGACAAGGTCCCTCATCAGAGACTTTTGGCAAAACTAAAGAGTCATGGGATAGGAGGCAGTGTACTACTGTGGATCAGGAACTGGTTAAAAGAGAGAAAGCAGAGGGTTGGGCTAAATGGCCAATTTTCCCAATGGAGAAAGGTGAATAGTGGTGTACCCCAGGGATCTGTACTTATTTATTTTTATTTATTTAAAAGTATTTCTAAACCGTCTTATCCTAAAAATCAAGGCGGTGTCACAATCAAAACAATCAGATGAAGTGCTGGGGGGGTCATGCAGTGTGGGGGGAGTAGAGTGCGAGGGGGGGGATCATGCAGGAGGAATAGTGTGAGGGGGCAGAGGTGTGTGACGTGCGTGTGAGGCGGGGGACTCTAGATTAGGGTGAGCTATGTACAGTGTGCGCTATAATACAGCATGTTCTATAATACAAGGTACTGTCCAGATAGGGCTTGAGCTAGATCCTGTGCCGATATACAATCTCTTGTCGGTGTCTTATAATCTCTCGTACTGTATCTGCTGCTTTTTGACATATTCATAAACGACCTGGAAAGTGAAATAATGAGTGAGGTTATCAAATTTGCAGATGACACAAAACTATTTAAAGTTGTTAAAACCCGAGAGGATTGTGGAAAATTGCAAGAGGATCTTGATAAATTGGAAGACTGGGCATCAAAATGGCAGATGAAATTTAATGTGGACAAGTGCAAAGTTATGCACCTAGGGAAGAACAACCCAAAATATGGTTACATGATGCAAGGTTCCACATTAGGAACCACCACCCAGGAAAAAGATTTAGGCGTCATTGTGGATACCATGTTAAAACCCTCGGCCCAGTGTGCAGCGACAGCCAAGAGAACAAATAGAATGCTAGGTATGATAAGGAAAGGAATGGAAAATAAAACAAAAGATATTATAATGCCTCTATATCGTTCCATGGTGAGACCGCACCTTGAATATTGTGTGCAATTCTGGTTTCCGTATCTTAAAAAGGATATAGCGATATTAGAAAAGGTTCAGAGAAGAGCCACCAAAATGGTAAAGGGGATGGAAGGATACTCCTATGAAGAAAGGCTAAAAAGGTTAGGGCTCTTTAACCTGGAAAAGAGACGGCTGAGGGGAGATATGATAGAAGTCTATAAATTAATGAATGGAGTGGAACGGGTAAATGTAGATCGATTGTTTACGTTATCAGAATATAGAAAGACTAGGGGACATGCAATGAAGCTACAGGGTAAACTATTTAAGACTAATAAAAGAAAATATTTTTTCACTCAACGTGTAATCAAACTCTGGAATTTGTTACCGGAGGATGTAGTAAAGGCTGTTAGTGTCCCCTCATAGCAGAACTTGCTTTCCATTGAAAGAGGCTCTCTCCCTGAACATTTATGCCACGGAGGTATTTAAACATCTCAATCATATCACCTCTATCCCGCCTTTCCTCTAAGGTGTACATATTAAGATCCTTCAGTCTGTCCTCATATGCTTCATAATGAAGACCACTAATCATTTCAGTAGCCACCCTCTGCACCAACTCCATCCTGTTCACATCCTTTTGAAGGTGTGGTCTCCAGAATTGCACACTATACTCCAAATGAGGTTGCACCAAAGACTTATAGAGAGACATTATCACTTCCTTTTTTCTGCTAGCCATTTCTCTCCGTATGAACCCAAGCATCCTTCTAGCTTTTGCCGTCGCCTTTTCTACCTGTTTAGCTACTTTAAGATCATGAGACACAACCACGCCTAGGTCCCACTCTTCTTTAGTGGACAAAAGTACTTCACCCCCTATACTATATTGCTCCCTTGGATTGCTGCAGCCCAAATGCATGACCTTACATTTTTTAACATTAAATCCCAGCTGCCCTAACACTAGATAGAGTACTCAGGAAAGGCAATGAACAGGTGAGTGAAGGAGGGAGAACTGGGAGCTGCTGGACCTGCCATATCTGCGGGCATCCCATGTTGCTGCCAGTACTGATTTTATTTTATTTATTTAACAGTATTTCTAAACCGCCTTATCTTAATAATCAAGGTGGTATCACGGCAAACAATCAGGTCAGGTGAGTGTGTTATACATGCAGTGGGGGGAAATTGAGTGTGTGTCGTGTTGTGTGTTAGATTGGTATGAGCTATTTACAGAGTGGGCTATATACAGAGGTGCAAAAACAAATTCCATGCATACATTGGTTAGGCGGGATCATGCGCTGTTGTTCATTCTCTGAAGTTATGTGATGTGTCCATAGTGTTCTATGAACAGTATGGTTTTTAGCTGTTTTCTGAAGTCTTTTAGGTCTGTAGCGGCCCTCAAGTCGTCCGGGAGTTTGTTCCATATTGTTGGAGCGGCCATTGAGAGTGCTCTGTCTGTTGTGTCCTTGCGTGTGTGTTTGTATTCACTGGGGGTGCTGACTCTGTTGTGGGTTTGTTTTCTTCTGGGACGCGTACTGGTGTCTGATTGTATGAGTGTGTGTAGGCTGTTGGCTGATGTGTGGTGTTTGATCTTGAATATGTTTATGATAGTTTTGTATTTGATGCGTGCACCGATTGGAAGCCAGTGTAAGTCTTTTAAGGTGGGTGTGATGTGCTCCTGTCTTGCCGTTCCTGTTATGATTCGTGCAGCAGTGTTTTGTGCTAGTTGTAGAGGTTTGAGGGCTTGTTTCGGTAGGCCGAGGTATATCGGATTGCAGAAGTCCAGTAGTGGGGTTATCAGTGCTTGACAGACGGTACGGAAGTGTTCCGGGGCAAGGAGCGGCTTTAGTCTTCTGATGATTCGCATCTTGTAGTAGGCTTTTTGGGTTGTTTTGTCTATGTGTGGTTTGAGATTGAGTTTATTGTCCAGAGTCACTCCGAGGTATCTCACTTCTGATCTTATTGGTATAGTGGTGCTTTGTATCTTTAGATTTGGTGGGTGTTTGAAGCCTTGGTTCCGGGTGATGATTAGGGCTTCGGTCTTGTTGTAGTTTATTGCTAGGTTGTTGTTTTGACACCAACTCTCCATTTGGGTGAGGCAGTCTGTTATCTTAGAGAAGTCCGGGTTGTTGATTGATATCGGGGTGTAAATCATTATGTCGTCTGCATAAATTGTGTATTGAATGTTGTTCTTTTTCATGATATTGCAAATTGGTTGTATGTAGATGTTAAATAGGAGAGCTGAGAGTGCGGATCCTTGAGGTACTCCTTGTTGGACGTTTATGGGTCGGGAGGTGTTGTGTCCTGACTTGACCTGTAGCTGTCTTTCGGTTAGGTACGAGTGGAACCACTTCAATGTGATACCGTGTATACCAGTGTTCTTTAGTCTTTCTAGGAGGGTGTTGTGGTCCACTGTGTCGAAGGCTGAGGAGATGTCGATGAAGATCATTATGATTCCATTCATGGTGTTGTCGATTATTCTTAGGATGCTGTCGAAGAGGTAGATCAGTAGCGTTTCGACTCCATGGTTGGGACGAAATCCGTGTTGGTTGTCATCGAGTGTTTCCTGTTTGTCGATGTGCTCCTGAAGTTGTAGTTGGACCGTTTTTTCAATGATTTTTGCAAGGAAGGGTATGCTGGAGATTGGTCGATATGCTGCTGGATCCTTTTTGTCGAGATTTGTTTTCTTTATGATTGGTCTTACTGAAGCAAGCTTTAGTTGTTTTGGCATGAGTCCTTGAGTGAGTGAGTTGTGTATTATTTTATGTATGGTGGGGATGAAGCAGGATTTGGTGGCTTTGACCCATGACACTGGGCATGGGTCTGTAGGGGCAGTGCTTGTATTGATTGTAGAGATGATGTGGGATATCTGTTCAGTTGAGGGTGAGTAGAATGTGCCCCAGGTTTTGGGGTGTACGTCCGACCTGGTGGTCCCACTAGATGTTGTTCGCTCCGTGGAGTGAAATTTGTCTTTGATGTGATCTGCGAAATCCTGTGGGTCAACCTGTACTTCGCCTTCTGTTGTTTGTTCTTTTGTGAGGATCTTTACTATTTCAAAAAGCTCTCTGGGTTTGTTGATAGAAGTATTTATCATGTTTGTGTGGAATTCCCTCTTTGATTGGTTGATGAGTTCATTGTAGTGTTTTTGCTTTGTTAGATAGAGATGCTGGTCAGCGGTTGATTTGTTTTTTCTCCATCTCCGTTCAATCTTCCTGAGCTCTCTCTTTTCCTTTCGTATTTTTTCTGAGTACCATGGCTTGTTTTGTCTCCTGTTGTGGTGTTGTTTCTTGACCCCACCGTCAGATGGTTTGGCGGCGTTCGCTAGAATGCTGTTCCAGCTGGAGACTTGTTCTTCTAGGTCGTCTGTGGTAACGTTCAAGTGTTGTGTTGTGTCCTGTATGAATTCGTCCCTGTCGAAACGTTTGAATCGTCTTTGCGTGTGAGAGATGTTAGCTCTTTCGTTCGTCTGGTCCTCTTGATATCGTAGTTTGGTCTCGATTAAGTAGTGGTCGGACCATGGCACTGGGGTAATGGTAGGTGGAGAAATTAGTTCTCTTGATGTTAGGTAGTTGGATGCAAAGATGAGGTCTGGGGATGATCCATGTCTGTGTGTTGGTGCATTGATTATTTGTGTGAATTGGAGTGAGGTCATTGCTTGGAGGAAGGCCTCTGCGTCTTTGGCATTGGTGGACTTGAGGTTGAAGTCTCCGATCATTAGCGCTGGTTTGTTGTTTGTTGTTATGGCACAGGCTTCTTCGAGAGTGAGGGCTAGTTCATCGGGTGGAGCTCTGGGTGCTCTGTAGGTTAGGCAGATTGCGATGTTCTTGTTTTTGATGCTAATTGTGTTACATTGCTGTGTGTCTGTGAAGTTCTGTGTCTTGAATTTTAGCTTTGTTTTCGCTATTATCAGGACTCCTCCTCCACGCTTGTGGGTGCGTGGGCAGTTGTATGCTGAGTAGTTGTCCGGTACCAGTTGGTTGAGTAGTACGTTGTCGGTAGGGTTGAGCCATGTCTCTGTGATGCATATTATGTCGGGCTGTCGCTCTTCTATGTGGTCTACAATAGTGTGTATCTTGTTGCAGACGGATCTGGCATTTATGAGCTCAATCGTTGTTGTTTTCGTTGCTGAGGTTGGTGTTCCATGAGTTTCCTTTGTGCTTGCGTGGGAGTTTGATTTGTGTCTGTTCAGTCGCTTTGCCTGGTAAGCCCTGAGTGTCTCTTTGTGTGTGTGCTGTGGTTCTGAGTATGGTAATGCAGTTGGTAGATGCCATATTGTGTTTGCTTGTGGGTAGTGGAGGTGTGTGGTTGGTGGGAGGAGTTGTGTGACTAGTAGGTAGAGTGGTAGGAAGTATGTGGGGTGCATGTTTTCCCTTCTGATGTTCTGTTAGGGTGACGCCTGTTTTCTTGAGATTTTGTCTGTTGTCTGTTTGGGGAGAGTTGCACTTGGTGCGTGAGCTTGTTCCTTGGCGGGTGCGCCGGATCTGCGTAGGGTGCCTTGGTGCGGGAGCCTGTCCCGTGAAGGGAGCCTGTCCCGTGGGTGTAGAGCCGGGTCTGCGTAGGGTGCCTTGGTGCGGGAGCCTGTCCCGTGAAGGGAGCCTGTCCCGTGGGTGTAGAGCCGGGTCTGCGTAGGGTGCCTTGGTGCGGGAGCCTGTCCCGTGAAGGGAGCCTGTCCCGTGGGTGTAGAGCCGGGTCTGCGTAGGGTGCCTTGGTGCGGGAGCCTGTCCCGTGAAGGGAGCCTGTCCCGTGGGTGTAGAGCCGGGTCTGCGTAGGGTGCCTTGGTGCGGGAGCCTGTCCCGTGGGTGTAGAGCCGGGTCTGCGTAGGGTGCCTTGGTGCGGGAGCCTGTCCCGTGAAGGGAGCCTGTCCCGTGGGTGTAGAGCCGGGTCTGCGTAGGGTGCCTTGGTGCGGGAGCCTGTCCCGTGAAGGGAGCCTGTCCCGTGGGTGTTGAGCCGGGTCTGCGTAGGGTGCCTTGGTGCGGGAGCCTGTCCCGTGGAGGTAGGGGTGTGATTGCAAAGGCGGGTGTGGTGTAAGTGGGAGTCCTGTAGGTGTGGAGTGTGTGAGGTTTTGTGCGAGTTTTACTTGCGGTTCTGAAGTCCTTCGTTTTGGTCTGCTCCTCGTTTGTTTCTGCGGTGATGTTGTCGGCGCTGCTGTGTCTGTTGTTTCTCCCTTCTGATCGCCTCCGTGCCGCGCCTAAGGGCCACGCCAAAGGGCCCTCTGGCGAGGCCCTCAGGCGCGGGCCCGCCAAGCGCGGGCGCGCCCTGCAGGGGCGCCGCTTTTAGCTCTCTCGGCCGGCGGCTCCCACTGCCCGATTGGGCAGGAGCTGGAAGCGGCTCCCACTGCCCGATTGGGCAGGAGCAGAGGAGGGGCGGTGTTTGGTCCCGGCAGCGGCGCTCCTAGTGCAGGGGCGCCGCTTTTAGCTCTCTCGGCCGGCGGCTCCCACTGCCCGATTGGGCAGGAGCTGGAAGCGGCTCCCACTGCCCGATTGGGCAGGAGCAGAGGAGGGGCGGTGTTTGGTCCCGGCAGCGGCGCTCCTAGTGCAGGGGCGCCGCTTTTAGCTCTCTCGGCCGGCGGCTCCCACTGCCCGATTGGGCAGGAGCTGGAAGCGGCTCCCACTGCCCGATTGTGCAGGAGCAGAGGAGGGGCGGTGTTTGGTCCCGGTAGCGGCGCTCCTAGTGCAGGGGCGCCGCTTTTAGCTCTCTCGGCCGGCGGCTCCCACTGCTCGATTGGGCAGGAGCTGGAAGCGGCTCCCACTGCCCGATTGGGCAGGAGCAGAGGAGGGGCGGTGTTTGGTCCCGGCAGCGGCGCTCCTAGTGCAGGGGCGCCGCTTTTAGCTCTCTCGGCCGGCGGCTCCCACTGCCCGATTGGGCAGGAGCTGGAAGCGGCTCCCACTGCCCGATTGGGCAGGAGCAGAGGAGGGGCGGTGTTTGGTCCCGGCAGCGGCGCTCCTAGTGCAGGGGCGCCGCTTTTAGCTCTCTCGGCCGGCGGCTCCCACTGCCCAATTGGGCAGGAGCTGGAAGCGGCTCCCACTGCCCGATTGGGCAGGAGCAGAGGAGGGGCGGTGTTTGGTCCCGGCAAACATGGTGGGGGCAGCTGACAAACATGGTGGGGGCAGCTGTACCACAGCACAGGGTGTTGTCAATGTAAAGTACTGGAAAGACAGTTGGTGGCAGATGATGGGAATACGTGTCCCCCAGTGGAGGCGGAGGTGGCAGGATAGTTACAATGATGGGTGGACAGAGGAGTGGTGGTGCCATGCATATCAAGCACAGGCGATGCAAGCATGAAGAGGCGCAATGCAGGAAAGGGTAGCAGTGCAGTACATGAGGTGGCAGCCTGCACAGGCAGACAGGACTCTACACAGGTGACAGACGCAGATAGACGGACCGAGGGAATGTTGGCAATTGTGGCAAGGGTATTATGGGCTGGCAGCACAGATCTGCAAAAATATGAATGTTACAGGCATGCACACTATTTAAGCAGGACAGGCATGAGAGGAGGGAGCAATGAGAAATTGAACCCATGAACACTGCCGAGAATGGCATTGTATTAACCAGTAGGCTATACCTCCGTAGTGCATGTCATAGCAATGGCTGGGTACAGAAGGACTGCAGGTCACCACACAAATTGTCTGCTCGGAGTGCCAGGATAGGGTAACCTCACCAGTACCCATGATGCAATGCACATGCTGAATAACAGTCTACTGCTGATCACCAATTGGGGTCTGCACCTCTCTGGTACCTCAGCTTGGAAAGACGAACTGACAGTGCGTGATACTGGCACAGAGTAGCTACAGACCATGGCATTGTGCAGGTTCTGTGTTCACTCTGAGGGATAGGATGGATGCCCAGCACTAGGTCCGCAGTACATGTGGTGCTAGAGATAGACCCTGCTGTACATCCCCATCACTGCCAGTGTGTGACAGGTGTTCTTTGCAGTGCAGCTGAAAATAATTTGGGGTCCATCTCTATTCTGCAGTCACATGTGGTCCTCTGGGACCAGACACCACCCAGATTAGCGTGTACCCTGTGTTAGGGTCTGGTTGACATGAGCACCTGTTATCAGGGCATAGGGGTTTCTAGACTTGCATGAGGTTTGTGTAGAAGTGCCTTTATAGGTCACAGTGGTATACACTGCATACCCCAAAGGGCCCACATCACCCTTTTTGTAAGTAAGGAACAGATGTCCCCCTCCAGGTGAAGCAACTTCCATCCTGCTGGTATAAGATAACCTTCCAGAATTGGTGGGCCAGAGCCATACCTGTGACTGGGGCAGTGGCAGAGCAGCAGCAATGCTGGGGTTAGGGCTGGGAAACCCCAACTGCCTCACACCACTGTCTGCTAGTCACCAGCAGACAGCACCTTATAGGTGTTCCAACCATGCACAGTCTAACTGCAGACAGTCCACCTACCAGTCTATAGTGCATTCTTAAAGAGGAATTATGTGCATCAAGCAGGCATCTCTGTGATTGGCATCCCAGCACTGAGAACACAAAAGTATCACTGGAGACAGATAGTCCAGAGCACTATGTGGGAACCTAGACCTGCCATGGTCACTGCTCAGTCAGAGTGAGTGCCCTCCCAGCATGCCATGCTGTGGCCACCCTGTCCATGCAGGCAGTGGTCAGGCACTACAGTGTCCCAGCTATTGCCCCACACCCTATGAAGATTCATCCTGGCCAATCTGCCCTGTCCGGGCAATACCCACAATACCTTGCTCCTCGTTATGCACATATTCCGGCTAACGCTGGTAACAGTGGGACATTTTGGGCCCAGTGAGGGGTGGGCAGCCACAGAACAATGGATAGACATACACACACACATACTCCTATTGCAGCATTGTGCAAAGATAGGGGTGGTTGGCAACCCCGCCCGCCACACTGGTCCTGATCACAGTGCCAACATTGCTAAACTGTGCAGGAGGTAGTAGTAGTGCTCTGGTGATAACTGCAGCTCAATGCTGGGGCCAACAGCCTGACTCTCCATGCATCTTTGGATTGTGGAGCCTGTGTGAATGGGTGTTTGTACCCCTGTTCTCCGCTGCTTTGGGCTTTGCACATGTTGCTGTTGTATCTGCATTGTAGGGTAAAATATAGGGGCATGCTCTGCAGGAACCACAGCTGGGACTTGAACCTGTGACCCTCTATTTCTGGACACATTGGCTGGGTGTACTGCACCACACTGTTGCCACAGATACATGGCAGTCCCTGGGGCTACCTATACTTTTCCTCAGTCAGACTTTTTATGTTGCACTGCACACCACATACTGATACAGGGCATGGCCTAGGTCCACTACAGGCAGGTGCCACTTCCCCCTCCAGCACGGGCACACACCCCCTGCCATGCTGACATGACCATATGCTGTCGGTGCTGGCAGTGCACAGTCCCAGGCCATCCACTGTGTGGGTAGGTGGTCGCCTAGGGAGCAGGGTCTGGTGCAGGTGGCATACATGAGCATCCTAACATCCCCCCATCACCGCCTACCAATAGTAGGTCCCTTCCGCTTGGGGGAGAGTTGGCTGGGGGGATGTTAGGTCAGTGCCCTGGCAACTGTTAGCTCGGGTGGACCAGGTAGATGTAGGTGGATTGTGTTTGGCCTTTGTCACCTGCTGTCATGCTGATTTCCGGTTTCCATGTTCCTTTCTGCCACCTAGGCACCTGCCTAGTCCACCCTGTGCCCCAGCAGCCCCCGCTACATGTCCCACCTGCAGCCCCCTATGCCCCATTTGCACCATCGCCATAGTGGCCTTTCATACTTGGGCACTATTCTTTTGCATAAAATGGAGCACTACTATCACGTTTCTTGGGCTCCCTGCTTATGCTGTACATTGCTGACACTTAAATGGTTTCTCCCTCCTGCAAATGTGCATCTAATGGCAGGTTTTCATTCGCGGTAGAAGTCAGCTCTTCAGTTCAGCGCGTTAGTGTGAAAGGAGCCTCTCCCCGCCCACTGCCCACCCATTGACCCCTTCTCTCCGCCCTCTATCCACCCTCTGCAGTGTTTACCGCGGCCGGGAACGCTAACGCTCATAAGAACATAAGATATGCCATATTGGGTCAGACCAAGGTCCATCAAGCCCAGTATCCTGTTTCCAACAGTGGCCAATCTAGGTCATACGTACCTAGCAGTATCCCCAAGAGACACAGGTTCCACAATGCTTGTATTGGGTCAAGCATTGATATCCTGGGTCCCTTTTTAATAATGGTTTATGGACCTTTCCTCCAGGAACTTGTACAAACCTTTTTTAAACCCAGCTACACTAACAGCATTCACTACATCCTCCGGTAACAAATTCCAGAGTTTGATTACACGTTGAGTGAAAAAATATTTTCTCTTATTTGTCTTAAATAGTTTACCCTGTAACTTCATTACATGTCCCCTAGTCTTTCTATATTCTGATAGCGTAAACAATTGATGTAAGTTTACCCATTCCACTCCATTCATTAATTTATAGACCTCTATCATATCTCCCCTCAGCCGTCTCTTTTCCAGGTTGAAGAGCCCTAACCTTTGTAGCCCTCTTCATAGGAGTAGCCTTCCATCCCATTTACCATTTTGGTGGCTCTTCTCTGTACCTTTTCTAATAACGCTATATCCTTTTTAAGATACGGTGACCAGAATTGCATACAATATTCAAGGTGCAGTCGTACCATGGAACGATACAGAGGCATTATAATATCCTTTGTTTTATTTTCCATTCCTTTCCTTATGATACTTAGCATTCTATTTGCTTTCTTGGCCACTGCTGCACACTGGGCGGAGGGTTTTAACATGTTATCCACGATGACTCCTAAATCTTTTTCCTGGGTGGTAGTTCCCAATGTGGAACCTTGCATTGTGTAACCATAGTGTGGGTTGTTCTTTCCTAGGTGCATAACTTTGCACTTGTCCACATTAAATTTCACGTTAACATTACAAACCGCATGTTAACGTTACCTAACGATCGTTAACGTTACCTAACACGCGGTCTGTAACGTTACCACAATTTAGTAAACATATCCCCCAAGTGTCCTAGAAGATGTGTTTGGAATTGCTCAATATTAGCTCCTTTGTGAAGACCTGCAGAGCAGTGCAAATTAATTTTAAGACTTCATTCCAATCAACCCCTTTTATAAACTGGTATTACATTTGTTATTTATTTATCAGGGTTTTCTATACAACTTTATCATTTCAGTCAAAGTGGTTTACATTGTAACTTAAACTTGGTAATGCACATTAAACAGGGACATTGATAACTTGGATTTTCTGAGGCAATGAAGGGTTAAATGACTTGCCCAAGGCACAAGGAGTGCTAGTGGGAATTGAACAGTAGTTTTTTGGTTTCCAAGCCAGTTACTCCTCCACTCAGTCTTCAGAAATGGTGGGAGATCTTAGATATAGATTACAGAATATCAGTAGTATATTTTCCATTTCATATTTGAGTTGTTTCAGAACTCAAGAGTGAAATCATCTGGTTCTGGTGATATAGAAACATAGAAACATGATGACAGAAAAAGACCACAAGGCCCATCTAGTCTGTCCTTCCATAACAACAACTACAACAGTCCACTTTTTACCTTTAGAGATCCCCTGTGTTTGTCCCATGCTTTTTTGAATTCAGTTACTGTCCTCATCTCTACCACCTCCACTGGGAGACTATTCCACGGATCCACTACTCTTTCCGTAAAGAAATATTTCCACATATCACTCCTGAATCTATCTCCCTTCACCCTCATCCCATGTCCCCTCGTCGCAGAACTTGCTTTCAATTGAAAGAGGCTCTCTCCCTGAACATTTATGCCACGGAGGTATTTAAACATCTCAATCATATCACCTCTATCCCGCCTTTCCTCTAAGGTGTACATATTAAGATCCTTAAGTCTGTCCTCATATGCTTTATAATGAAGACTACTAATCATCTTAGTAGCAACCCTCTGCACCGACTCCATCCTGTTCACATCCTTTTGAAGGTGCGGTCTCCAGAATTGCACACCATACTCCAAATGAGGTCGCACCAAAGACTTATACAGAGGCATTATCACCTCCTTTTTTCTGCTAGCCATTCCTCTCTGTATGCACCCAAGCATCCTTCTAGCTTTTGCCGTCGCCTTTTCTACCTGTTTAGCTACTTTAAGATCATCGGACACAACTACGCCTAGGTCCCGCTCTTCTTTAGTGGACAAAAGTACTTCACCTCCTATGCTGTATTGCTCCCTTGGATTGCTGCAACCCAAATGCATGACCTTACATTTTTTAACATTAAATCCCAGCTGCCAAATTCTAGACCATTCTTCAAGCTTAGCTAGATCCCTCCTCATGTTATCTACACCTTCCTGGGTGTCTACTTTATTGCAGATTTTGGTATCATCCGCAAAGAGGCAAACCTTACCCGACAGCCCTTCCGCTATATCACTAACAAAGATGTTAAAAAGAATCGGACCAAGGACAGATCCCTGGGGCACACCACTGGTAACATCCTTCTCCTCAGAGTGAGCTCCATTTACTTGTACTCTTTGTCGCCTCCCACCCAACCAATTTCAAACCCAAGCAGTAACTTTAGGGTCCATCCCTAGGGTGCTCAGTTTGTTTATAAGTCGCCTGTGAGGAACAGTGTCAAAGGCTTTACTGAAATCTAAATACACCACATCTAGAGCTCTCCCTCGGTCCAACTCCCTGGTCACCCAGTCAAAGAAATCAATCAGATTTGTCTGACAAGACCTGCCTCTGGTGAATCCATGCTGCCTCGGATCCTGTAATCCGCTGGACTCCAGAAACCTCACTATTTTCTCTTTCAACAGCGTTTCCATTAATTTACTCACCACTGAAGTTAAACTAACCGGCCTGTAGTTTTCAACCACATCCTTACTTCCGCTTTTGTGTAAAGGCACCACATGAGCCTCTCTCCAGTCCTTTGGCACCACTCCCGACTCCAACGAGGCATTGAAAAGGTCAGTCAGTGGAGTTGCTAGAACGTCCCCAAGTTCCCTCAGTATTCTAGGGTGTATCCCATCCGGTCCCATCGCTTTGTCTACTTTAACTTGAGCTAGTTTCTCACGAACACAGTCTTCTGAAAATTGTTCAAGATGTCCCTCGCTTCTGTTCTTATTTGTGGGTGTTTTCTGAGGTCCTGCTCCTGGTTCTTCATCTGTGAACACAGAACAAAAATATTTGTTAAGCAATTCCGCTTTATCCTTATCAGCTTCTACATATTCCCCCCCTGTACCCTTGAGTCTGACAATACCACTTTTGCCCTTCCTCTTCTCACTAATATATCTGAAAAATGTCTTATCTCCCCATTTTATTGCATTGGCTATTTCCTCCTCCTTTTGAATCTTTGCCTTCTTGACTACTTTGCTAGCTTCTCTAAGTTTTTCCAAATACAGATGCCTGTCTTCCTTTCTCTGTGATCTCTTGTATTTCATGAAGGCCTCCCTCTTTTTCTTCACTTTTTCAGCTACTTCCTTCGAAAACCATAGCGGTCTCCTGTTCCTTTTGCCTTTATTTACCATTTTAACAAAAAGGTTGGTTGCCTTTAAAATACCCCCTTTCAGTTTTGCCCACTGTTGATCTACATCCCCCAGCTGTTCCCATCCCACTAATGACTCCCTGAGGTATTGGCCCATCTTCGCAAAGTTAGTCTTCCTAAAGTCTAAGATCTTCACCTTGGAATGGATTCTAACAGCCCTAGTCCTAATACTGAACCACACCATCTGGTGATCACTGGATGCAAAATGATCTCCCACTACAACATCAGAAACACTTTCACCATTGGTAAGCACCAAGTCCAGTATGGCCCCTTCACGTGTGGGGTCTGTTACCAATTGCCTGAATAGTTCTCCCTGTAGAGAATCCAGGATCTCCTTACTCCTTGATGATACTGCAGCAGGAAAGTGCCAATCAACATCTTTCATATTGAAATCTCCTAGCAGTAGCACTTCCCCTTTCCTAGCAATGCTGCGTATGTCTTCAATTAACTCTCTGTCCACCTCTTCCTCTTGTGAGGGATGTCTGTATATCACACCAATGCAAATAGATTTCTCTTTCCCTCTTTCTAGTTTAACCCACAATGCCTCCTCTCTCCCTTTTAAGCTCTGTAATTCCAAAGCTTTAATAGTAGTTTTTACATATAGTGCTACTCCTCCTCCCCTTCTTCCTACCCTGTCCTTTCTGAATAAAGTATAGCCAGGTATAGTTACATCCCAGTCATGATCTTCCAGTTTCATAATGATTTGCTTTGGTTTCTCAAAATAAATGCCTTCAGGGAGCAGGAAGAAGGGAGCAGGGTAAAGCGGGGTATGACAATTTAAGGGATTTTTACCATACTGAGATGCAAAAGAGTTCCGCATGTAACCATAAGATCCTGCCAAAAGGGTGTAGTTTGCACAGGCCGGAAGGTCAGTGGTTCAAATCCCACTAGAGGACAGCAACCTTGGGCCGGAAGGACTGGGGTTTCTAGTCCCACAGGTGCTCCTTGTGGTCTTGGGCAAGCCACTTAACTCTCCATAGCCCATGTTCCCTGTAAAATAGTTATCTCCAAGTTATAATGCCCTGTTCAATGTAATTTCAGTTTGTTCAATGTAAACTGCACTGATGCAGAATAGCACGGTATATAAGAGAATGTAAATAAATAAATAAAATAAATAAGCTATACCAGTCTCAGAAGTGCAGTTGCGTAACTGAATGGCATTGCTGAATTAATCATAGTACTAGTAAATATATATATATATATATTCCTGAGACATTTAGGGGTCTTATTACTAAGCAGCACTAGCAGCTTCCATGAGAAATCAGAGCCACGGCCCTGTTTTATTCACTGGGGCCACTGCTCCAATATCACACAGAAGCTGCTAGTGTCACTTAGTAAACAGACCCCTTAAAGTCAGCAGTACTACAGTACTAGTAACTGAGATTCAGCCAAGGAGAAGAAAACAAGACACTGCAGAAAAGGGACATTGAGTTTGGAAAAGCTGAATAGCACAGGTTAATCCATTAGACTTGTGGCTAAGAAAAAGGAGTAAGTGACAGTCAGAATGCTGAATGGGAGGTCAAAGATCAAGTGTGTGTGAAAAGAGAGGTGATAGAAAAAAAGAATGATACATGGAATAGCATTCTTCTGGTCTCTTAACAAATAAGGAAAGCGAAGGCAGGATAAACGTCTGAAAAAAAAAAAGAATTGATATAGGCTAGGCAAGGTTTTGTCTCCTTTTATTTGGGGCTAGTTAGGTAGTAGGATCCTGGAGGTGATTTTCACCAAAGACCACAGAGGAAGACAGCAGATGCCCTCTCTTTTATTATTTTCTTATCCAAACTGAATTCAAGGGAAAAAGTGACAGTGGTATTTATTAATTGTTCACAGTGCCAAATTATGCACCTGCAATTATGTCAGAATACTGCAGCACCCCTTATTTATGGTGTGTCACGATATGCAGCAGTAACCCTTTATTCTATAAATTACACTGGCTCAAGATTTCAATAGGATTTGTTTTAAGCTTTACATTTTTCTTTATAAATTTTGGAATGATTTTGTTCCTATACGGTTTTCATCTTTATTATCTCCTTTCCTAGCACATAAGTCTAAACATTTAGGGGTATGTTTACTAAACTCCGGTAACATAGCAACGGCTACGTTAACGCGCACTAAGTAACGTTAACGCGCATTAAGTAACGTTAACGCGCGTTAAGTAACGTTAACGCGCGTTAAGTAACGTTAACGCGCGTTAAGTAACGTTAACGCGCGTTAAGTAACGTCAACGCGCGTTAAGTAATGTTAACGCACGTTAAGTAACGTCAACGTGTGTTAAGTAATGTTAACGCACGTTAACGTCACCGGCCGCGATAAGTCCTGCAGAGGGTGGAGAGAGGGCGGAGAGAAGGGGTCAATGGGTGGGGAGTGGGTGGGGAGAGGCCCCTGCTACTCTAACATGGGGAAATGAAGGGCTAAACGTTACTGGGACTGAAAACCTGTCATTAGATGCACATTTGCAGGAGGGTGAAACCATTTAAGTGTCAGCAATGTACAACATAGGCAGGGAGCCCAAGAAAAATGATAGTAGTGTGTGACGTAGGAGTCTCTTATGAAGCAATGGAAACTGATAGTGATCCGGTGGAGAGAACCGGTACTGCAAGGGAATGCAGGATTTTCTCTTATGAGAGAAAAAAATACAGAGCTAATCAGGAACCACACCTCACCTCAAGGTAGGAGAGAAGCCAAGTCCCTGATTGGGCACGACCAAGTAGGAGGCGGGCAGTGCAGTACTCAGGTAGCTTGTTAAGAATGCAGAAACAGAAACAGTTAGATGAGCACAAGCAGCAAGAGCAAGACGGAGAGGAGGAGTCAGGACACAAGCACCTGGACGAGGACAGGTCAGAGGAACAGGAACCGTTTGAGAGAGAACCACTGAGCAGCTGTGATCCACGAAGGAGCAGACGGGAGCTGGGAGACTCAGGGGCAGAGAAAGACTTCTGTTACCAGAAGAATTCAAAGGCACTGAGAGACCCAAGGCTACAGCTCAGGTGTTTAAAGGACCAAGCAGAACCTTGGAACAGGAGGCAAAGGGAGAAAGAATTACCCTGGAAGAAGCCCCAGCACAAGGTATCTGGTGGGTTTGGAATGGCTAGCAAGCTTAACAGTGGGAAGCCAGAAAGAGTGAACTTTAATTGTGAAATACAGAACAAAGGCAGAAAGTTTGATAGTAATTGGTTAAGCCAAGAGAAGCCTGACTGTTTTCCTTTTAACACTCTGAGAGACTCTCCAAGCACAGCTGAAGCATTTTACCCTGCACTTTCATTTGGAGATAGGTGGGGGAAGGGAAATGCTTACACGCTGAACTCTTGTCCAAGTAAAAGCACTGATAATTGCCAAGAGATAGGAACATTAAACAAGCATTTACCTGAAGGAGGATATTCTCAGCTTAGCTCAGAAAATACACAGGCTGAATTACTTCTCACTAAATTCAGGGAGTTCCTTAAAAGTAGAGCAGTTTCTCCTCATGACGTAGCAAAGCCTATGAGCAGCTGTGAGGAAGAAATGCCTTTAATTTCTCTGCCGTCTACAGAGCAGGAAGTCCCGATGGACTGCTCTACATGTGTGATTCAAAAGGACATTTAAGTGATATGCTTGCCATTGTTTTAGGAAAGAATATAAAAAGGTTACCTCACTGATTGCTATGCAAAAGAAGCTTATGTGAAGAGAATAAGTGAAAGCATATTCTGTGCAATTCAGGAGCATTGCTGTTACCAGAGTTTTTCTGTTACGTTACTGAAAGGAGGTCACATGACAACCGAATGTGATCAGTAATGGACATTTAGCCAAGCAGTAAAAAGCCTTGTTTAGTTAAGTTTCTCAGCCTTGTTTTGTGCTACATTATTTCATTTATGTCTGCTGCATTTGAACTCCGGAGCTGGAGAAATAAACCTCACAAAATAAATTTTCTTTGCCTTGCCTTACTACTTGAGCACCTACACAACTACAACCTTAACCCTCAAGGGCATTCAAGGTCAGCCCCTCCCTTAACCTTCAAGGTCCAGGGAGTGGGTGGGTGGCAAAGTGGCGTAGTATTGAGGATACTGCGCAGGCGCAAGAAGTAGCCATACCAAGAACTGCAGAAGCTGACTTCCAGAAGGTGCCCAGCCGAAGAGCTGACGAGCCCAGACAAGGAAGGAAACTGCAGGAGACTACAGGATCTTCTGTTCCTGACGTGCTTGTATACCACCTGAGCCAGGTAAAGGGTATCCACCCCGGATAACCAGGATACCAGGGCAAGGGTGCAGCCTAGTGGTGACTAGGAAGAAAAAAAAAAGGAAAATAAAAGCGCAGATAGACAAGTGTACTGTGATTCAGCACTTGGGTCTGTCTTTTTGCTTTATTTCAGGTATTCCAAGATGGCGATGGACGCCAAGGAAATTTTCCACTGGATGGCGATGCAGCTGGAGCGCCAGAGAGATCTTGCGTTAGAGGCGCAGGAAAAGGCCAACGCGAGTTTGCGTGAGCAGCAGCAGCCTCTACTGACCATGATGGAGGAATGGATGAAGGAGAGGAAGCAAGCAGCTGGACAACCAACATCTACAACAGGTTCCACTTTAACAGATGCTGTACACCCTGTTGGTCTACAGACAGGAACTTTGTTTAACTTTGGTCAGCTTACTAATCAGGATGATGTGTATGACTTTCTCAAGAGCTTTGAGAGAGTAGCTCGCCTTAGCTCCTGGCCTAAAGAACACTGGGCGCTAAGATTAGCAGCATCCCTTACTGGGGAAGCGATGGCCGCTTACCGTGCCATGCCTGCTGCTATGGCCGGCAGCTTGATGAATTAAAAAAGGCGATAAGAGAGAGACTAGGGCTCACTCCTTTGGTCTACCATTCGCGTTTGAGGAGTGTGAGACTGAGGCCGAGTGAGACTCCTAAGTCATTGTGTCACAGGATTCGTAGCTTGATTGACAAGTGGTTAACTCCAGAAGGGAGGTCGGTGGAGTCAATACTTGATGACTTGGTATTAGAGCAATACATGAACGCTCTACCCCAGGGAATCCGCACCTTCCTAATCTTGCAGAATTGCAAAACTCCCCAAGAAGCTGTTGCACTCTCTGAAAGATATATAGAGGCAGAGCTAACTGCCCAGAGAGCTGGCACTACTTCCCAGGAGTCACGCAGTCGCAGATCAGAAAGGGACGGGAGGGTGCATGAGGACCCTATAAAAATGTGCATGCCTTTATGGAAAAGCTCTAAGAGTGGGCTAAGATGTTACAAATGTGGGCAAGAGGGACATTTGCAAAAACACTGTTTTGTTAAAACTGCCTTGATAGCGGGTAGTCCTATGGAAGATAGACCCGGATTTCTTCTGGCTATTGAAGTACAGGGAATTACCACTCAAGCTCTGCTGGATTCGGGAGCGGAGTTAAGCATGCTCTCTGAAGAGTTTTGGCAGAGAATAGAAGCCATGCAGGGCAAGGAAGTAATTCAGCCTGTTAGTTCAGTTAAAATAAGGTGCGTCCATGGAGGAACTTCTACCTACCCAGTATACAAGTTACGCATAGCAGGGTTAGGTGCACAAAGGACTGTCCCCTTAGCAGTTGTCCCAGGACTTGCCCATGCAGTAATTCTAGGCAGGGATTGGCCGCAGTTCTTTAGGGAGATGGAAAGAGAGTTGCAGGTGAAAGGTGCAATGGTCTCCACAAGAGCCCAGTCCTCAGCCTTAGAAAATAAAGAAGATACCTCAGAGGATCTCGGAGAAGTTCTCCCCTCTGATGATGCATTGATAGATACTCCAGAAACTAAGGTCAGGAAGCCTAAATCTGAGAAGCGTAAGGAGAAACAGTCTCGCTCTAAAGTCTGAAGTACAGGCAGGGCAAGAGCTACCATGGGTACCAGAGGAGCTAATGAATAAGAACATAAGAACATAAGATATGCCATACTGGGTCAGACCAAGGTCCATCAAGCCCAGTATTCTGTTTCCAACAGTGGCCAATCTAGGTCATACGTACATAGCAGTTTCCCCAAGGGACACAGGTTCCACAATGCTTGTATTGGTTCAAGCATTGATATCCTGGGTCCCTTCTTAATAATGGTTTATGGACCTTTCCTCCAGGAACTTGTCCAAACCTTTTTTAAACCCAGCTAAACTAACAGCCTTTACTACATCCTCCGGTAACAAATTCCAGAGTTTGATTACACGTTGAGTGAAAAAATATTTTCTTTTATTAGTCTTAAATAGTTTACCCTGTAGCTTCATTGCATGTCCCCTAGTCTTTCTATATTCTGATAAGGTAAACAATCGATCTACGTTTACCCGTTCCACTCCGTTCATTAATTTATAGACTTCTATCATATCTCCCCTCAGCCGTCTCTTTTCCAGGTTAAAGAGCCCCAACCTTTTTAGCCTTTCTTCATAGGAGTAGCCTTCCATCCCCTTTACCATTTTGGTGGCTCTTCTCTGAACCTTTTCTAAAATCGCTATATCCTTTTTAAGATACGGCGACCAGAATTGCACACAATATTCAAGGTGCGGTCTCACCATGGAACGATATAGAGGCATTATAATATCTTTTGTTTTATTTTCCATTCCTTTCCTTATCATACCTAGCATTCTATTTGCTCTCTTGGCCGCCGCTGCACACTGGGCCGAAGGTTTTAACATGGTATCCACAATGACGCCTAAATCTTTTTCCTGGGTGGTGGTTCCTAATGTGGAACCTTGCATCGTGTAACCATAGTTTGGGTTGTTCTTCCCTAGGTGCATAACCTTGCACTTCTCCACATTAAATTTCATCTGCCATTTTGATGCCCAGTCTTCCAATTTATCAAGATCCTCTTGCAATTTTCCACAATCCTCCTGGGTTTTAACAACTTTAAATAGTTTTGTGTCATCTGCAAATTTGATAACCTCACTCGTTATTCCACTTTCCAGGTCATTTATGAATATGTCAAAAAGCAGCGGACCCAGCACAGATCCCTGGGGTACACCACTATTCACCTTTCTCCATTGGGAAAATTGGCCATTTAGCCCTACCCTCTGCTTTCTATCTTTTAACCAGTTCCTGATCCACAATAGTACACTGCCTCCTATCCCATGACTCTTTAGTTTTGCCAAAAGTCTCTCATGAGGGACCTTGTCAAAGGCTTTCTGAAAGTCCAGATGCACAATATCAACCGACTCACCTTTGTCCACCTGTTTATTCACTCCTTCAAAAAACATAACAGATTAGTAAGACAAGATCTTCCTTGTCTAAAGCCATGTTGGCTGTCTCCCATTAGGTCGTGACTATCTACATGCTGAGTAATTTTATTCTTTATGATGGTTTCTACCATTTTTCCCGGTACTGATGTCAGGCTCACCGGTCTGTAGTTTCCCGGATCACCCCTCGAACCCTTTTTAAAAATTGAAGTTTCCCACATTCCCAAATGAGCAGCAAGCGGACCCCGCTCTCACACAGACATTCAAATGCGCTCAGACTACTAGGGATACCTTACCTAGATTTATCCTGACTGCAGGAATACTCTATAGAGAGAGTAAAGATCCTTTCACAGGAGATAGTAGAAAGCAGTTGGTTGTGCCAACAACCTTTAAAAATATAGTGTTACGGTTGGCACACGACCATCCTGTTGGGGGGCATAAAGGCATTCAGGGAACCCTCGATCAAATCTTATCCAGATTCTATTGGCCGGGTGTCTTCAAAGAGACAGCAAAGTTCTGTGAGGCTTGCCCCACATGCCAAAGAGTTTCAGCAGCCCATCCCAGGGATGTCCCCATGATACCATCACCAGTGATTAAGGATCCTATCCAGAGGATAGGTGTAGACATTGTCGGACCTCTGATTAAAACCCCTCGAGGTTTCCGCTATATCTTAGTGGTGGTAGACCACGCTACAAGGTTCCCGTGGGCCATGCCACTACGCACCATATCTGCCAGAGTAATAGCAAACAAACTTATTAAGTTGTTTTGTGAAGTGGGTTTCCCTAAGGAAGTTCTCACCGACAGGGGGAGCAACTTCATGTCAAAATACTTAGGACAAGTGTGGGATGCCTTTGGTATTCACCACATTAAGATGGCAGCATATCATCCCCAGACGAACGGTTTAGTTGAGAGACAAAACCAGACTCTTAAAAGGATGTTACATAGGAGTTTGGAGGGGGAAATGGACAACTGGGATACAATGCTTCCCTTTGTTCTTTATGCGTGCCGAGAGAGAAAACAGGCCTCATTAGGAACAGCACCCTTTGAGCTACTATACGGGAGGTCTCCCCGAGGCATTCTCGATATTTTGAGAGAACAGTGGGTAGAACCCGATCCCAGGGAAGCAGAGGTGCCCGAGTTCCTGAGAAACTTAAAGAAGCGGCTACGCCGGACTTCACAAGTTGCAGTGGATAATCTGAAGCGTAGTCAGGCCAAACAAAAAACCTATTATGATAGGAACACAAAGCAACGGCAACTAAATGTAGGAGAGAAAGTTATTGTAATGGTGGCTGGGACAGAACCGAAATCTGAGAGCCATTGGAAAGGCCCATGTCGGGTAGTACAAGCTGTAGGACCTGTATCTTACTTGGTCGAGAATAGGAAAGGTCACAGGCAAGTCTACCATGTCAACGTCTTAAAGCCATGGCATGAAAGAGTAGCTTTAGCCCAAATAGCCACAATAGCCTCGCCGAGACAACAGCCTCAACAGAAGCTCATCAGCACTGAACCCATAGATAGAATCACGTGCTGTGCCATCAAGCCTAAGCCAGCCCGTGATATCTTAAGGGGGGGGGATCTGTGACATAGGAGTCTCTTATGAAGCAATGGAAACTGATAGTGATCCGGTGGAGAGAACCGGTACTGCAAGGGAATGCAGGATTTTCTCTTATGAGAGAAAAAAATACAGAGCTAATCAGGAACCACACCTCACCTCAAGGCAGGAGAGAAGCCAAGTCCCTGATTGGGCACGCCCAAGTAGGAGGCGGGCAGTGCAGTACTCAGGTAGCTTGTTAAGAATGCAGAAACAGAAACAGTTAGATGAGCATGAACAACAAGAACAAGATGGAGAGGAGGAGTCAGGACACAAGCACCTGGACGAGGACAGGTCAGAGGAACAGGAACCGTTGGAGAGAGAACCACTGAGCAGCTGTGATCCACGAAGGAGCAGGCGGGAGCTGGGAGACTCAGGGGCAGAGAAAGACTTCTGTTACCAGAAGAATTCAAAGGCACTGAGAGACCCAAGGCTACAGCTCAGGAGTTTAAAGGACCAAGCAGAACCTTGGAACAGGAGGCAAAGGGAGAAAGAATTACCCTGGAAGAAGCCCCAGCACAAGGTATCTGGTGGGTTTGGAACGGCTAGCAAGCTTAACAGTGGGAAGCCAGAAAGAGTGAACTTTAATTGTGAAAGACAGAACAAAGGCAGAAAGTTTGATAGTAATTGGTTAAGCCAAGAGAAGCCTGACTGTTTTCCTTTTAACACTCTGAGAGACTCTCCAAGCACAGCTGAAGCGTTTTACCCTGCACTTTCATTTGGAGATAGGTGGGGGAAGGGAAATGCTTACACGCTGAACTCTTGTCCAAGTAAAAGCACTGATAATTGCCAAGAGATAAGAACATTAAACAAGCATTTACCTGAAGGAGGATATTCTCAGCTTAGCTCAGAAATACACAGGCTGAATTACTTCTCACTAAATTCAGGGAGTTCCTTAAAAGTAGAGCAGTTTCTCCTCATGACGTAGCAAAGCCTATGAGCAGCTGTGAGGAAGAAATGCCTTTAATTTCTCTGCCGTCTACAGAGCAGGAAGTCCCGATGGACTGCTCTACATGTGTGATTCAAAAGGACATTTAAGTGATATGCTTGCCAATGTTTTGTGAAAGAATATAACAAAGTTACCTCACTGATTGCTATGCAAAAGAAGCTTTTGCGTCGACTTTGTGCCCGTCATTCGACGCTTGCAAATAGGAGACAGCTCATGGAGACCCAGGTGTTGTTAAACGAGACTTTGCACCAACGCGCAAAAAAATCTGTTCTTTACTACCGGTATAGGTTGCACACTCAGGGAGATAAACCGGGGAAGATGTTGGCTCGGTGTCTCCTGGGCCCCCGGGGTTCCCGATTGGTCTCGGCTTTGAGGGATGATCAGGGCGAGTTGTATAGGACTAGCCCCCAAATTGCCGCGGTGTTTAAATCTTTCTTTCAAGACCTTTATACTGCTGAGCCAGACTCCCCTCAGGAGCGGCAAGCTTACTTTGCAGACCTGACTCTCCCTCAATTAACGCCGGCACAAAGGGAACAGCTGGACCTACCGATTACGGTGAGTGAAGTGCAGGCAGTTATATCCAAGGCGAGTTGCTATAAGTCACCGGGCCCCGATGGATTGGGGGCGGAGGTTTATAAGATTTTGAATGATTTGGTCTCTCTGACCCTATTGGCGGTGCACACTCGGAGAGCAACGCAGGGCTTTTTCCGGTGGGGTAGTAACCAGGCCTATGTTACACTGATACCGAAACCTGGGAAGGACCCGCTGTGTGCGGCATCCTACCGCCCGATCTCACTGCTTAATTTTGATACTAAATTGCTTGCAAAAATCATGGCGGAGCGGTTGGCCATGGTCCTGGGCCAATTGGTTCATGAGTCACAGGTCGGTTTTGTGAGGCAACGATATGCCGTTTGCAACCTGCGGCGGATTGTGGCATCATTAGAATGGGCACGACGAAAGGCCCAATCGACCCTACTGATAAGTTTTGACGCCGAAAAGGCTTTTGATAGGGTTAATTGGGCCTATTTGGAAGACCTGCTTCCTCGATATGGCCTGGGGAATTCTTTTTGTACAATGGTGAAATGTCTTTACGCCGACCCCAGGGCAGCGATATTGTGTAATGGGTTGCTTTCGGAGACCTTTTCCCTCAGGAGGGGGACCCGACAAGGTTGTCCTTTGTCCCCTCTCCTCTTTATTCTGTCCTTGGACCCTCTTATACGACGGGTGGAACACTCTCGTGAGATCTCAGGTATAGCAATGGGTAGGCAGGTTTTCAAACTGGCTGCCTTTGCAGACGATCTTCTAGTACATCTGTCCACCCCTCAGGAGTCGTTGCCGGCGCTCTTACAGGAGTTTCAGGCATTTGGTCGATTTGCGGGTTTTCGCATTAATCGCGAGAAATCGGAAGCGTTGGATGTTTCTGGGGACGTCCGGGTGGCGTGGCAGGGCGTGTTTCCTCTCAGGTGGGCACAGGACTCCTTTATTTACCTGGGGATTATTTTGACGCCTAATGTGGCACAACTCTATCCGATAAACTTGCGTCGGGTTATCAATAAATTACGGGGCCAGTTCCAAACGTGGGGACCCCTCCCTTTGTCTTTATCGGGAAGAATAGCTGCGATAAAACTGGTAATTCTTCCTCAAATTCTCTACTGGTTGAAAACTCTCCCAGTCTGGGTCCTACGGCGGGACTTAGTACGTCTTGAAGGCCTATTGAAAGGTTTCTTATGGAAGGGGGCGAGAGCCCGCATCCCGTATGTGAGGCTGAGGGGGGATGGCGGCAGGGGGGTATGGGACTCCCGGATTTGGGAGCCTACGCACTGGCCTGTCAGGCGCGGCACCTGGGGGATTGGCTGGGCGGGACTGAGATTTTCACGCCGAGGCGGGTAGAGGAGACCTGTGCTGCCCCGTATTCCTTGTTGGCAATTCTACACCATGAAGACCGTTTGCTACCCCCTTATATTACCGACAGTGTGCTACTGGGAGCGGTTCGGAGGACCTGGCGGCAGCTTAACCATTACTGGAAGAGGAGTTGGAAAATTTCCAGCTGGCTTCCACTCCAGGGGAATGTTACCTTTATGCCAGGCACGGAGAATGCCGTTTTGCGGGCGTGGGCAGCGCAGGGGATACGAACCATTGGGCATGTGGTGGATATAGGAGGTCGGTGTAAGTCTTTTCCGGCGCTTAAAGCCGAATACGGGCTGACTTTGATGCACCCATTTCCCTATTTGCAACTTTCTCATTACGTGGCTTCATTACCGACGGACGAGCTCCACGCAGATCGCTCGGCACAGGTAATTGACTTTTTCAATTTGGGAGGAGACTTTGTGCCGTCCATTCGTCGTCTGCGAGTGCGGTTGGATGGCTTTCGGCAGTCGCCAGATTACCGGCTAGTGGAACTCGCGTGGGCCGCAGAGTTGCAGCGAGAGGTTCCCCCGGGCGCTGTTCTCCGAGGTCTTCGGCGTATGGTCTATTTAGCAGAGGGAGTGCGCTGGAGGGAAATACATTTTAAATCGCTGACACGGGCACACTTCTCACCACGGAGGGCCTTTCGTAGCCATCTGACAGAGGATGGCAGCTGCCCGAGGTGTTTGACACCGATGGCGACCTTATTACATATGTGGTGGAGCTGTCGGCAACTCCGTTCCTACTGGTCACGGATTTCTGCGTATATGCAAGATTTGTTGGGGCAACGAGTAGGTTGGGATGCCCTCTTTGTTACCTTGGATTGCCTAGGGCTCACCTCCCCCAAAGGCAAATGGGGGAGGCTGTTAGTGCGTAAGGCCTGTTTAGTGGCTAAAGGACCCTTGCTTCGTAGATGGCGAGAACGGGACCCCCCGTCCTACTGGGAATGGCGGAATACTTTCCATCAATTAATGCTGCTTGAGTGTTGGAGTGCTCGGGGTCATCCTGCGAGATGGCTTACTTTCCAGGCGTTGTGGGATCCCTATATTCAGCGGTTGAGCCCCCGTAGTCGTAACGAAGTATTACAATGGGGGATATTGGCGCATGAGAATGTCGATATGGGTGATCAGCCGTTAAGGTGAGTCATACCTTAGCTTGCTTTGCCTGGGGGTGGCTCCTAGTGTGGGTGTTGGCCATGTCTCCTGGGGGGGGGAGGGCGGGGGGGGGGAGGAGGTCAAGGGGGGAATGTTCTGTTTCTCTTTATTGTAAAACTGTAACACCACTTCTCTGTTGTTCCCTCCCCCTGATGTGGGGATCAGAGACCCACCCCGCTGGGGGGCTGCTGTGCTGTTTGTGTTTGTTGTGTTGAATTGGTGTTTAAATAAAGTTTTGAAAAAAAAAAAAGAAGCTTATGTGAAGAGAATAAGTGAAAGCATATTCTGTGCAATTCAGGAGCATTGCTGTTACCAGAGTTTTTCTGTTACGTTACTAAAAGGAGGTCACATGACAACCGAATGTGATCAGTAATGGACATTTAGCCAAGCAGTAAAAAGCCTTGTTTAGTTAAGTTTCTCAGCCTTGTTTTGTGCTACATTGTTTCATTTACGTCTGCTGCATTTGAACTCCGGAGCGGGAGAAATAAACCTCACAAAAGAAATTTTCTTTGCCTTGCCTTACTACTTGAGCACCTACACAACTACAACCTTAATCCTCAAGGGCATTCAAGGCCAGCCCCTCCCTTAACCCTCAAGGTCCAGGGAGTGGGTGGGTGGCAAGTGCTCCATTTGCAGCAACAGCATAGTTCCCAAGTAGGAAAGGCCACTATGGTGATGGTACAAATGGGGCATAGGGGGGTGCAGGCGGGACATGTAGTGGGGGAAGCTGGGGCACATGGTGGACTAGGCTGCCGCCTAGGTGGCACATAGGAACATAGAAAGTGGAAATCAGCAAGACAGTGGCTGACCAAGGCCAAACACTAGTCACCAACATCTCCCCGGTCCACCCTAGCCAAAGGTTGCCAGGGCACCAACCTGACATCCCCCAGCCATCCCTCCCCCATGTGGAAGAGATATAACATTGGTAGGCGGTGATGGTGGGATGTGTGGATGTCCATGTATGCCTCCCCACCCCTGACCCTGAACCTAGGCGACCACCTGTACAGTGGATGACCCAGGATGGCACACAACTAGCACCGGTAGTATATTGGCATGTCAGCATGGCAGGGGGGATGCCGGTGGCGGTGGCACCTGCCTACAGTGGACCAAGGTCATGACCTTCCCCAATGTGCCGTGTGCAGTGCAATAAACAAGGTTTGTCTAAGAAAGAGCAAATGTAGCCTCTGTGGCAACAGTGTGGTGCAGTACATATAGCCAGTGTGTCTTGGAGCAGAGGGTCACAGGTTCACTTCTGAGCTGTGGCTCCTGCAACACATGTCCCTACATTTTATCCTAATTTACATACAACATCAATATGTGCAATCCCCAAAGCATCAGCCAACAGAAATACAAACATCCACACACACAGGCCCCATTATCCAAAGCTCCATGGAGAGTCAGGCTGTTTGCACCGGCTCAGAGCAACAGAGTCCGCAACTAGCTCTTGCACCCCATAGCAATGCCTGCACTGTGATCGGGACCAGTGTGGCGGTCAGGTTTGCCAAACACACCTATCATTGCACAATGCTGCAATAGGAGTGGCTGAGTGCATGTCCATCCATTGTGGTGTTGCGTCCTATTCTTTAGTGGGCCCCAAAATGTGCACTGTTGCCCTCACCAGCCTGCTAATCTGCATACTGAGGAGCAAGGTATTGTGGGTAGGGCCCAGAGAGGGCATATCAGGCAGGATGCACCTGCAGTGGAGGTAGAGCAATGGCTGGGACACTGTAGTGCCCAACCATCACTTTCATGGACAAGGTGGCCACAGCACATCCTGCTGGTAGGACACGCTCACCCTGACCGAACAGTGACCATTGCAAGGCTATGTTCCCACATACTGCTGAATAGTAGCTGTCTTAAGTGATGTATGTATGCTCCATTATCTCAAGGGCCAATCACTGAGGTGCTTGCTAGGTGTTTGTGCCATACAACCCATGTCTGGGTGTGCATGGTTCCACTGTGATCATGCAAGATAGACTGGCTAGTGGACTGTCTGCAGTTAGTTTGTGTATGGCTGAAACACCTCACAGGGTGCAGTAGGTACAGTCTGACTGTACCTACTGCTGATGAATGTCAGTCCATGGTTGGAGGCAGCAAGGTCCCCAATACTACTGTTGGTCTGCCAGTGGCTGAGCAAGAGGTCCTGACCCTGTCTAAAAACCTCCCTGTCAGAAAATGTCACATGTGTTATTATGTGTGCTGCATAGGAGCAACAGCTACAGAACATGCATACCTCGCCTGTGCATAGGAACATGCATAACAACACCTGTGCGCTGTCTGCATGTAACAATGCATGTATGCCGCAATACTGTGTCACAACATTACAAGTGTAATATTGGTGTCAATGTCAGACAAGATGGCTGCCTGTTCAAGGATGGCACCCTTCACAGCCTCTGAGCTGGAGGTGCTTGGGCGCCTCATCTGCCTCAAGCAGAGTCACCTGCTCCCAGGCTCCTCCAGGAGGCAGGACTTGAACAAGGTCAGGAGGGCCTGGGGGCGGGTGACCAGGAGGTTCAATACATCAGCAGACTACCCACGTGAGGTAAGTGCATGGGGGCAGGTCACACAAACCAAGGAGTGCTACCTAGTAGCCAGCAAGCAACATGTCAGTGGTCACCGCTGGGACTAATGTAGGTGTGCCTGCAGATCTGTGCAGGTCTGCCCTACTCCCAGGAGACCATAGGCCTATTTAGAGGGGTGTGTGGTTAATGCAGGTGTCAATGTCAGTGTGCCTGCAGGCCTATTTAGTGGGGTCTGTGGTTAATCCTGGTGCTAATGTCAGTGCGCCTGCAGATCTGTGCAGGTCTGCCCTACTCCCAGGAGGCCACAGACTTGTGGACAGGGGTCTGTGGATGATCGCCCCACCCTATCCCCCACCCACCTGTCACACACCTCTCAGGTGCCTGTCCCACACCACACCCACCAACAACCACAGGATGTGCTAAATGGATACCCTCTCAAGGACCTGCTGCCCCGTGAGCTTGTCACATTCCACCTGGCACTTCACACCCTCTCACGCTCACAATCCCTCCATCCCCACCATGTGCATACCTCACATTACCCCATACCCAAGCTAGCTATCGTCCTATGCACATCCCCTGTGCTCCGTCTAGGAAACAGTCCTGGCACAGCCCCCCCCCAACACATGGATACCAAGCACGTCCCCCATCCCCCCCAATCATGTACATTGGCCACCCTGCCATGCGCAATGAACTGTATATGGCTCATGGCTCACAGACCCCCTCCCAGGCACGCACAGTTCACACCCTGTCAGTACCGATGTACCTAGTGTAAGCATCCCATTGCCCTGTGCTGTGCTGCAGGGATACATACATGCACCTCTCCCCCTACCATATCTGTGGCATCCCATGCACCCACGCACACAAGCAGGTGACGGCACTGACTGATGATACTGAACTGGCACTGTACAACTGGTGCAGCAACCTGCTGCACACAGCCATGCATGTACTGCGTGAGATGATGGTCATGCATGTTTGTTCTGTAACAGCCGCTATCTATTGGTGTACCCCAGGTGGAGGATGTGTGCAAGAAGGCATGCGAGCTACTGTGGCGGTGGCCTGAGTTCATGCTGTGGCTGCAGCAGGAGCTGATGGGGCAGGAGGATGGTGAGTGATGCAGCCAATGCGACACGCGACAGCATGTTACATTGCAGCAGGAGGTTGTGGGGCTAACTACGATGTGTCCATCATGTGGGCAACACATGACTGATGTGGTACTGTCTGTTCCCCCCCACAGTGGCAGTTGTGCCGGCAGAGGCACATGAAGAGGTGGAGGTGGCAGCCACTGATGAGGGTACTGAGGAAGGGGCCGAGGCAGAGGCAGAGGTGGAGGAAGAGGTTGAGGAGGTGGATGATGATCAGGAGGATGAGGATGAGGAAACGGAAGAGGACAAGGAGGAAGAGGAAGAAAATGAAGAGGTGGATGATGATCAGGAGGACGAAGAGGAGGAAGTGGAAGAGGATGAGGAGGAGGAGGAAGTGGAAGAGGATGAGGATGAAGAGGAAGAGGACGTGGTAGAGGAGGAAGAGGATGAGGAGATGGATGATGATCAGGAGGACGAGGAGGACGATGAGGAGGAGGAAGCGGAAGAGGATGAGGAGGAGGAGAAGGAAGAGGATGAGGAGGAAGAAGGCGAGGGCGAGGAGGTGGATGATGATCAGGAGGACGAGGAGGTGGAGGAAGAGGAAGCAGAAGAGGACGAGGATGAAGAGGAAAAGGCCGTGGTGGAAGAGGAAGAGGGGGAAGGGGAGGGGGAAGAGGACATGGGGAGGTGGGTACCCAGGCAAGGGGAGAGGGGGTAGAGGAGGTGGAGGCTGTGGAGGCGCTGGGTGTGGGGGTTGGCCAGGTAGGGGGTGGGGGAGGGAGTGGTAGTGCATGGTGGGGAGGGCCATGAGAGGTGGGAGGGGTGGGGGAGTGCAAGTGGGTGGGTGGCGTGGAGGTGGGGACAGCTGAGGGGGCCATGAGACAGGATACACCCCTGGTGGTGTCTCCTGTGGGACCACCTGAGGGTGGGCATGGGGCAGCTCTACAGCCACATACCACCATGGGTGCATCCCGCCCCACTGGTCAGGGTGAGTGCAGTCCCGAGTGGTACAGGGCTGCAGAGGTCCCTGGGGGCCAACACCACCTGCTCCCTGGCCCCCCTGCTGTCTCCCACATGGCCACAGGAGGGGCAGGCAGTGCCATAGAGAGGGTGTGTGTGGATGCCTCCACCCAGACCCTATGCACATGGGGCCTGTGTGGGGGTGAACACGCACACACCCTGTCTGTGGCACTCACTGCTGTCTCGCTGGGCCAGCGGGAGCAGATGAGGACCATGGTACAGGTGGTGGGTGCCGTGTGCCGGTGGCAGATGAGCTGCGGATGCTCAAGGAGGCATCGGGGGGCCCCGCAGCTCATCAGCCGTCAGGGCATGGTGGCCCCCAGGTGGGGTAGCTCCCCGCCGTGGTCTGTGCCACCCCTGCCCTCTGCAGACCTGTGCCCCGGGACTGCTAGGACCCCACTGCCATCACTGCTGGCACTGTACGAATGTGTACATGAAAAATATATATATTGTGCTGTTAACAATATACACTGTAAATAAATAGTTATATTTTCATAATGACCCACATCACCATGGTTATATGCCTCATTACCTGTCACCCAATTGTAGTCTGACACATGTGTGCATGTCCGTGTGTGTCTGAGTGCAGTACAGAGGCCACATACATGTCACGCACTGCACAGCAGGCAGGGGGATAGGCAGGTGGGCCATGGTGGTGGTGTTGGGCTCGGACATAACCCCGCCTGCCAGTTCAGACACCTCCTGCCCCCACCATCCGCCCTCTCACCCCACCCCCCTCCGGATAGCTGTCTCATGTCGACCTCATGACAGGTCTGCTGCTACTGTTCTCACTGCCATGGACTCATGGCTCCCCCTCTTTCCGGAGCCCTCCTCCCCCACTCATATTCCCAGGGGTCCCAACATCCATGTTGATAGCCCCTCCATTCCCTCTGCTTTGGGGCTCCCCTCCCTTACCTCCCTTACCTCCCAACACTCACACACACCAGCATGGCCACTGGCCTGGCCCGGTATATGTCATTAGCTGCATATTCACCGGCCTCTATGGCTCAGTTCCTCCCTTATCTGACCAGCACCTGTTCTGCCGCAACCCTCATCACCCAGTGCCTCATCCACGTCCTATCACCCCCAATCGAGTCTACAATCCTCATGCCAGTGGTCCTCTCCTTCCCTTTTCCACCGTTCCATCATCTCTGGCTCCCACCATGTCAGCTAGGTCTGTGGACGACGCAGTGACGTCCTATAGCCCTGCACTCACCTCTGCTCTGGGTGCTTTCGCACCTCCTGTGCCAAATCCTGTGGGCCCTCTGCACCCCAGTCCTGTCTTTCATCCACTACCCGCTACCTACGTTCCTGTGCTCACTCAGCTGAGCCTGCTTGGTTCATATCCCGCTCCTCTGGGGATGTCTAGCACCTCAGGTACATGCTTGTCTCCTTCCAGTCGGTCCTAGCTCTTTTCGAAAAGGACTATTCCGTCGATGTGACCGACTCTTTTGCATCTGGCCCTTGCCATCTCCCTCCTTCCCTCAGCTCTCTCCTCAGGGTGCCTCCGCCTCTGATCCCTCCACCCCTATGTTCCCATACCCTGGCTCACTATTTCCATGCCAATATCCACAGGATCACCCTCCAGTTCCCTACAGGGTCAGCTATGTCACCTCCACCCCCTCTTCCCTCCCAACCTTCCTCCCCTACCTCTGCTGCCCTTTCGTCCCTTGCTGTGATCTCCGAAAGAGAACCTGCTCACCCTTTCTCACCCTCACAACACACCACCTGCTCCTCTGCTGCTTTCCCCACCTGCATTCTATGCCACATCCCCTCCACTGTTGTCACTTCCATTTCTCATATCCTCACCCTTTCCCTCTCCACTGTAACTGTCCCTGCCGCCATCAGACATCCTGAGGTCACACCCCTCCTCCGAGGACCCCACATGTCCCCCTGAGTCCCAGTCCACCTCTCTCCTTCCCTTTGTTTATCGACTACCTGAACGTGCCATTCACTGCCACTGCACCTATGTCCTCTCCTCTCATGCCCACCTGGAACCTGTACAGTCTGGCTTTTGTCCTCTACCCTTTGCTGAAGGGGCTCTTTCCCAGGTCTCCGGTGACCTATCTCTGGCGGGATACAGGGGTCTTTACTCTGTCCTCATCCTTCCTGGCCTCTCTGCTGCCTCTGATACTGTTGACCACATTCCTCACCTTGTTACCCTGTCCTCGCTTGGGTATATGGGCTCTGTGCTGTCCTCATTCTCCTCCTATCTTTTGCACCGCTCCCTCAGTGTGTGTTCCTGTGGCTGCTCCTTCTCTGCTATCCCGCTCCCAGCTGGTGTACCCCAAGGGTCTGTCTGGGTCTGCTCCCTTTCTCCCTCTATACCCAGTCCCTTGGTGTGCTACTCTTCTCCCATGGTTTCCATACCATCTTAATGGTGATCTCTCCCAGACCTACCTCTACACACCTGACATCTCTCAGGCTGACCAGACACAGATCTCTGCCCGCCTTTCTGGCATTGCTGCCTGGATGTCTCACTGCCACCTGTGATTGTACATGGCCAAGGCTGGACCTCTTCTCTTTCACCCTGTACCCTCTTTCTCCTTTCTCTGTCTCTGTGGTTAACTCTGTGCTCATTCCTGTTTCCTCAGCTCTCAGTCCTGGGGTTGTCCTCGACTCTTATCTCTCCTTCTCCACACACATTCGTGTGTTAGCTATGTCCTGCCATTACTTTCCCGGTAATATCAGCAGGCCCCGTCCTTTCCTTCCCACACACACTACTATGATGCCTATCCACACCTTTCTCACCTCCCGTCTTGGCTACTGTGACCTACCTCCTGCTGGTCCCCCTTTGTATCATCTCCCTCCCCTTCACTCTGATCAACACTCCTCTGCACGGCTAATCTCCTGTCGGCCTTGTCATGGCCAGATTACTCCTCTTCTCAGGTCACTCCACTGGCTCCCTATCCATTTCCGCATTCAGTGCACACCTCACCTACTGACCTATAACTGCATTCACTCTGCAGCTCCTCACTACTTTTCCTCCCCTGTCTCTCCCTACACCCCTGCTCTGGGACGCCGCTCCTCTGGCAAAGTGCTTCCATCTGTGCCCCTCTCCTCTATTTCTTCCCCCAGACCTGTTCCCATTCACCTTGCTGCACCCTATACCAGGACCAAACTACCTGTGTCAGTACGCCAGGCACCCTCTCTGGACCCCTCAGATCCAGGGTGGGGACTCACTGTTTTGCTGCTGCATTTGGATCTTAGCTCACCTGCTCTCCTTTTTCTTTTCCATTCTCCCCTTGTGTTATGTCAGCCTACACCTCCTCTGTTGTCTGTCTTGACCAGATTTTGGGTTCTGATGGGCAGGGGCTTCTCTTACATGTCTGTGCAGCGCTGTATATGGCATGTATCGCTATACAGCTGCTCAGTGGTGGAAGTGGTGGGTTGGGTCTGCCATGGGACCCTGTACCTGTCCCTCTGCTGTGGCTGTACTGGGGGCCACCACACCATGTATGTGTGCAGTTCACATGGGTGTCTGTGCAGCCCTATGCTGTGCACTGTCATGTGCTTACTGATGGGTGTGTGGCGGTGTATATGCCCTGCATCATGTAGGAGCGGTCACAACAGGGTCTAGCAGGGCTGTTGTTTGCACAGGGCCACGCAGTCCAGGTGGCCACACGCAGACAACATTCGTATCTGCGTTTCTGTATGCTGGCAGGCCTCGAGGGGAGCCGGGGTGGCTCCAGCTCCCTTCAAGAGATGCAGAGGTGGGGGTCGCCCTCCCCCTTCCCAGGGGCAGCTGTGTGGGTATGCCTGGCCCTCCCCAGCCCCCTGTTCAATGTCAGTGGACCCCTTCCGGGTGGCGGTGGGATGTGTATGCTTTGCCCGACATGAGGTTGGGGGGTGTGGTTCCAGGGGCTGCTCATGGGCCATTGCAGGGCCTAGATGGGAGCATTCACTGTGTTGGGCTGGAACTGCACGGTGACCGGTGTTGTGGTCGGACCACATGGGATGGGGCTTGGAATCTGACATGGTGTGGGTGGGGGTGGTCAGTGTAGATGGGATGGTATTTGAACATTGGGCCAGGTATTGGGTGTGTAGCTGGGGACTGTGGGTGGAAGGTTACACTGTGCATGGCTATCTGGGGGTGGTATGGGCATGCTGCTGAAGGGTTGTCATTTACGCCATATGTTGTGTGACACTGGCTGGGTACATGAGGTGAGATGACTAGACACCTGCGCAACAGGCAGCAGGGTGTTCACAGCGGACACGTGGACAACAATGGACTGCAGCCAGTCTGTAGGCAACAGAGTATACACAGGGATGGATGGTGAGGTTCTATATATTACACTAGACCTCATAGCTGTTGCCTTCCACCTGCCCTCATAGCTATCTCCTTCCTCTGGCCATCATAGCTATCTCTGTCCATTGATCAACATACCTGGGTCAGCTCTGGGATTTGTGCATCGTGAGCGTCAGCACTATGTGTTGTACAGGGGGGTCAGTGCTGTGTGGCTCACCACCTACCATAGTGCTGTAACTCCCATGTTTGGCCATTGTGATCTCCATGTCATATACCTATCCTCCTGGATCTCTATTGTGCTTCATTGTCCTTTGTTTGGTGATGGTTTGTGTTCCGCATGTCCAGTATGAGCTGTGTTATTCTGTTGCTGTGGAATGTGGTTCTCACTGCCACCTGTTCACCTCCCCCAATAGGCCTTGTGTTGTCATTCTCTGCAATGGTTTAGTCTGCTATTAGCACCGCTGCCCTCTGCGTGGTCTGGTATGGTGCATTCTGTGTACTGGTGGTGCTGTCATGGTATGTCGGGTTTGCTGGGGGTTCTACATGGCCTGTGTTTGCAGTTCATCCTACTCATGGCACCAGTTGGTACTGGCATGTCATATGGTGGATATCTGGTACCCTTCCATGTCCATGCACACAGTGTGGGGCATGTCCAACATCAGTTGCGGTAACCTAGCGGCATGCAGTTCCTGATGCATCTGTGGCCTCTGCTGGACATGTAGCCACACACTGGGTCCAGGTTATGGCCCCACACCCCCCTGTGGCAGCCCCTGTAGGTGCTGTGTTGTTAGCTTTCCCTGTACCACATATCACAGTCTTACCTGCCTGTTGATGCGCTGTGTCCAGCGCTGGGGACAGGCCATAGAGGTATATGAGCCCCAGACATTCAGAGGGCTGCTGCTCCATGGGTGTTAAGGCAGGTCTGCTTGGTCCCCTGCCACCAGTGGCCTCTGCATGGCATCTCTCACGTGTCATGTGCACACGGACCCCATGCTTTATATCACTAACTCACTTGCATAGGTTCTCAATGTCTCTGTCTGGGCCACCTGCCTCTGCGACTGCTGCCTGTACGGCCTCCCAGGCCATGCTCCGTGCACTCTGTGGCAAGGTGGAGCTGAGGTGCCCATACAGTACCTCATACTGCTCGAGGACACTGGCCAGCAGGTTGTCGTTCTCGGCCTGGCTGAATCTTTGGGCCTTCTTTCGTGCCTCCTCTGGCATGGGCCGTCTCCTCCTCTTTCCTCCTGTTGCCCCTACTGGCTGTTCCCGTGGGGGCTGGAACAACTCTAAGGGCATAGGACCGCACCATGCACAGTGCACGTAGGATCGCGCCGCCTCACAGGGTGCTATGGGTTTCCATACACACATTCCCTTTGATGGAACATATCTGCGTCGTGCTTTTTATGCTTGTTTGGCATAGTGGTTACAGACATGCGTTGTGCTACCATAGGTTGTGAGTTTGATTCCCACATGTTCCCTATCTTTTCTTGTGTTCTGCTTACCTTACCAACAATGGCTCTGGCTTCATCATTTCTCTGCACACCCTTCTTCTTTTCACTGTACAGTGCAGTGTCCCCTCTGTGCAGCCTATCCGTCACATGCTAGCTGTTACATATGGTTCCTTTCTTTGGGCTGTTTAGGTGGGCATGTGGCTCAGTGGTTTGGCATTGGTGTCAGTGAGCTTTGTTTGGGTTCCTCAGTGTACCGCTTCAATTCCCTCTTACTCTTTTTTGGATTCCATGCCCATTTTGCCCTTCTGCACACACCATCCACACAGCTGGCCCTTCAGACCGACCCCTGATGCCCTTTCTGTTATATTTGTTTACTCTTCTGCATGCTGTTTCACTGCACACCATTTCATGGTGTGTGTGACTGTGTTACCTGTGGCTCACGTTCCCATTACAGACTGCTGTATCATCTGCCTGTGGTCTATGGCCTTACACCTACAGCTCCTTTTCTCATGTGGCACCATGTCTGCACATCCCTCAGCGCTTATCTCATGTGGCACCATGTCTGCACATCTGTCAACGTGCCTTGGATTGCAACCCCCTTCAGATGCGCTGCTGCTTCCTGTCTGCTGTGGTGTTCACGCGCGGTGGGTCCATGGCACACTGTACCATGCATTAGCGCCTTGTAATGTGCGTTACCTGACACATCTTATTTATTTATTTATTTATTTATATTCTCTTATATACCGCGCTATTCTGCATCAGTGCGGTTTACATTGAACAAACTGAAATTACATTGAACAGGGCATTATAACTTGGAGATAACTATTTACAGGGAACATGGGCTATGGAGGGTTAAGTGGCTTGCCCAAGACCACAAGGAGCACCTGTGGGACTAGAAACCCCCGTCCTTCCGGCCCAAGGTTGCTGTCCTCTAGTGGGATTTGAACCCCCGACCTTTATATCGGCATCCATACCATTACCGCAGAACCTACCGCAGGTACCATTACCGCGGTTTAGTAAACATACCCCTTACAATCCTCCTTGTAAGGGAATTTTATTTAAAGTTCAACTTACACATAGTAGTCCCTATATGGCTGCAAAAGTTTGGTTAGAATTACCAATAAAGTTTGAAAAACTCCCTTTCACTTCTCCATTTCCAGAAAAACTTGAAGACACGGTTGTTTAACTCTAAATAATCTGTTTATAGATCTCATTTTTTTAATGTCCGTTTTCTTGCTGTAAATGTAAACCACACTGACCTACATTGATTGGGATCATGGCGGTATGTAAGTATATGTTAAGCGAAGCAAAAGATAAGTGTGAGCACACATCAGCTTTCAAACATTCTGTCCAGAAGCTGACATTTTTTAACTTTATTTGTAAAAAAAAATAGTTGTTGTTTTTTTAAAGGAAGTAACTGCTGACACTGCAATTCTGTGGAAACACGTTACACTAAAATAAAAATACTTACCAGAAAGTTGCTCCATCTTGTGTATCCTGAAGAAACAAAAGGGAAACACAAAGGGGTATGTTTACTAAGGCGCGCTAATGTTACCGGTGTTAAGTGCAGCGGTAATGATCCCGATGCCATATAAGGAAGTGGGCAGTACGGTGTTAAGGTAAGCATGGACAGGAAACACACGTACAAGGTGCCCTGGCCATGTAACGTGCGGTATAGGGCACCTTGGACAATTACCGCGGGTTAATGTCACTGCTGAGGGGAAGCAGCAGCGCGTCCAAAGGGGATGCAATCAAAGGCGCGCAGATAGTAGAAGACGCGCTGAGGGATGTGCAGACATGGTGCCATATGAAGAATGGAGCCGTAGGTGGAATGCCGTAGACTACAGGCAGCTGATATCGCAGTCTGTAATGGGGACGTGAGCCACAGATAAACACATGCACACACACCATGAAATGATGTGCAGTGAAAACAGCATGAAGAAGAGTAAACAAATTAAACTGAGAGGGCACCAGGGGCCAGTCTGAAGGGCCAGCTGTGTGGATGGTGTGTGTACAAGGGCAAAAGGGCCAAGAGATCCAAAAAGGAGTATGAGAGAATCTAACCGGTACACTGAAGAGTCCAAACACAGCTCACCAACACCAATACCAAACCACTGAGCCAACTGCCCACCCAGCCAGCCCAAAGAAAGGGACCATATGTAACAGCCAATATGTGATGGATAGGCTGCATGGAGGTGACACTGCAGTGCACAGTGAAGAGAAGGAAGGGTGTGTGGAGACATGACGAAGCTGGAGCCAATGTATGGTAAGGTTAGCACATGTATGATTTTCTCCCAGTTGGTGAGAGGTCTTACGTATGCACTAAGTGCAAAGAACTCCTTGCTCTCAGGGAACGAGTCCGTTCTCTAGAGGCTAGAGTAGCAGACCTGGAAGACATAAGAAAGACAGAGAAGTACATGGACGGGACCTACAGGGATATAGTCCTGAAGTCCCACCGCCAGTCTGGCAGCATCCCTGTTGCCATGGAGGAGAGAGGTCACGTGACAGGAGAGCATCACCCTGGTGTGGCAGGAAGTGATCCTGTAACTAGGACCTGTCCTCCAGGTGATGTAAAACCCTCTCGCACCGAGGACGTTTCTCCAGGGCCACATGCCCATGAGGGGAGGGTCAGGACAGCTGTTATAGTTGGTGATTCAATCATTAGGAATGTAGATAGCTGGGTGACTGGAGGACGTGAGGATCGCCTGGTAACATGCCTGCCTGGTGCGAAGATAGCGGACCTCACGCACCGCCTAGATAGGATCGTAGATAGTGCTGGGGAGGAGTCTGCTGTCTTGGTACATGTTGGTACCAATGACATAGGAAAATGTGGTAGGGAGGTTCTGGAGGCTAAATTTAAGCTTTTAGGTGGGAAGTTGAAATCCAGAACTTCCAGGATAGCGTTCTCCGAAATGCTTCCTGTTCCACGTGCAGGACCCAAAAGACAGGCAGAGCTCCGGAGTCTCAATGCGTGGATGAGACAATGGTGCAAAGATGAGGGTTTTGGATTTGTTAGGAACTGGGGAACATTCTGGGGAAAGGGGGGGCTCTTCCGAAGGGATGGGCTTCACCTTAATCAGGATGGGACCAGACTGCTGGCATTAACCTTTAAAAAAGAGATAGAGAAGCTTTTAAACTAGAAAGCAGGGGAAAGCCGACAGTCACCCAGGAGTGCATGGTTCGGACAAAGGTATCCTTGAAGGATACTACCAAAAGCAGTGAGGTTCCAAAAGGGAGTATAGTAGCCCAAATGCCCTTGAGTAAGGAGCAGACAGAGCATAAAGATGCCAAATTACCCATGCCTACCAATAGCCAGATTAATATGAATAAAATACAGTCTCTAAAATGCTTATATGCCAATGCTAGAAGTCTAAACAATAAGATGGGAGAGTTAGAATATATAGCACTAAATGAGAGGTTGGATATGATTGCACTCTCAGAGACATGGTGGAAGGAGGATAACCAGTGGGACACTGTGATACCTGGATACAAACTATATCGTAATGATAGAGCTGATCAAATTGGTGGAGGGGTTGCGCTCTATGTTAGAGAGGGAATTGAGTCAGAAAGGATTAAAGTTTTGCAGGGAACAAAATTTGCTGTAGAATCTCTATGGATTGAAATTCCACTTATGAAGGGGAAGGTGATGGCAGTGGGAGTATACTATCGACCGCCTGGCCAGAATGAACAAATGGATGATGAAATGCTCAAAGAAATCACGGAAGCTAACAAAAGTCACAACAGAGTAGTAATAATGGGTGATTTCAATTACCCCGGTATCGACTGGGTCAGTGTCACGGCAGGACAAGCTAAAGAGGTAAAGTTTCTAGATGGAATAAATGACTGCTTCTTGGAGCAGCTGGTTCATGAACCGACCAGAGGGGAAGCCATACTGGACCTAGTCCTTAGTGGAACGCCAGATCTGGTGCAAGAAATAAGGGTGTTGGGACCACTTGGCAATAGTGATCATAGTATGATCATGTTTGATTTAATTATTGGAGGACAAATAGTAAAGGAATCCACAGTACTACCTTTTAACTTTCAAAAGGGAGACTATGATAGAATGAGGAATATAGTTAGGAAAAAACTGAAAGGAGCGGTTCCAAAGGTTAAAGACTTACAGCATGCTTGGGCGTTATTTAAAACTACTATCCTCGAAGCCCAGACCAGCTGTATTCCACGCATTAAGAAGAGTGGAAGAAAGTCCAAAAAACTGCCAGCATGGTTTAAAGGTGGGGTCAGAGAGGCTGTTGCTGCCAAAAAAGCAACCTTCAGGAAATGGAAAAAAGAGCCAAATGATGAAAACTGGAAACAGCACAAGCACTGGCAAGTTAAATGCAAAGCATTGATAAGGCAGGCAAAGCGGGAATTTGAGAAGAAATTTGCTACGGAAGCAAAAACACGAAATAAAGACTTTTTCAAGTACATTCGTAGCAAAAGGCCTGTGAGAGAGTCAATTGGACCGTTAGATGATAGAGGGGTAAAAGGGGCAGTAAGAGGAGACAAGGCTATAGCAGAGAGACTGAATGAATTCTTTGCTTTGGTCTTTACTGAGGAAGATGTAGGGATGTTACCCAAGACTGAAGTGGTATTTAAAGGTGATACTGCAGAGGAATTGAGAGAAATATCGCTACACCGGGAAGATATATTACAACTATTTGATAAACTGAATAGTAGCAAATCACCTGGACCGGATGGTATACATCCCAGAGTGTTGAAAGAACTGAAATATGAGATTGCAGACCTGCTATTGGTAATCTGTGAACTTTCATTAAAATCATCTGTAATACCTGAAGATTGGAGGGTCGCCAACGTAACACCAATTTTTAAAAAGGGTTCCAGGGGTGACCCGGGAAATTACAGACCGGTGAGCCTGACGTCAGTACCAGGGAAAATGGTAGAAACCATCATAAAGAACAAAATTACACAGCATGTAGATAGTCATGGCCTAATGGGAGACAGCCAACATGGCTTTAGACAAGGAAGATCTTGTCTTACTAATCTGATATGTTTTTTTGAAGGTGTGCATAAACAGGTAGACAAAGGTGAGTCGGTTAATATAGTGTATTTGGACTTTCAGAAAGCTTTTGACTAGGTCCCCCATCAGAGACTTTTGGCGAAGCTAAAAAGTCATGGGATAGGAGGCAGTGTACTATTGTGGATCGGGAACTGGTTAAAAGATAGAAAGCAGAGGGTAGGGCTAAATGGCCAATATTCCCAACGGAAAAAGGTGAATAGTGGAGTACCCCAGGGATCTGTACTGGGTCCGCTACTTTTTGACATATTCATAAATGATCTGGAAAAGGGAATAACTAGTGAGGTTATCAAATTTGCAGATGACACAAAACTGTTTAAAGCTGTTAAAACCCAAGAGGATTGTGGAAAACTGCAGGAGGATCTGGATAAATTGGAAGACTGGGTATCCAAATGGCAGATGAAATTTAATGTGGACAAGTGCAAAGTTATGCACCTAGGAAAGAACAACCCACACTATAGTTACACGATGCAAGGCTCCACCCAGGAAAAAGATTTAGGAGTCATCGTGGATAACATGTTAAAACCCTCCGCCCAGTGTGCAGCGGCGGCCAAGAAAGCAAATAGAATGCTAGGTATCATAAGGAAAGGGATGGAAAATAAAACAAAGGATATTATAATGCCTCTGTATCGCTCCATGGTACGACCGCACCTTGAATATTGTGTGCAATTCTGGTCACCGTATCTCAAAAAGGACATAGCATTACTAGAAAAAGTACAGAGAAGAGCCACCAAATTGGTGAAGGGGATGGAAGGCTACTCCTATGAAGAGAGGCTAAAAAGGTTAGGGCTCTTTAACCTGGAAAAGAGACGGCTGAGGGGAGATATGATAGAGGTCTATAAATTAATGAATGGAGTGGAACGGATAAACGTGGATCAATTGTTCACACTATCAGAATATAGGAAGACTAGGGGACATGTAATGAAGCTACAGGGTAAACTATTTAAGACAAATAAGAGAAAATATTTTTTCACTCAACGTGTAACCAAACTCTGGAATCTGTTACCGGAGGATGTATTAAGGGCTGTTAGTATAGCTGGGTTTAAAAAAGGTTTGGACAAGTTCCTGGAGGAAAGGTCCATAAACCACTATTAAAAAGGGACCCAGGATATCAATGCTTGACCCAGTACAAGCATTGAGGAACCTGTGTCTTTTGGGGATATTGCTAGGTACGTATGACCTAGATTGGCCACTGTTGGAAACAGGATACTGGGCTTGATGGACCTCGGTCTGACCCAGTATGGCATGTCTTATGTTCTTATGTTCTTATATGTTCTTAGCAGAACACAAGAAAAGAAAAGGAAAGGAACAGGTGGAAATCAAACCTGCCACCTATGATGGCGCAACACACGTCTGTAATGACTATCCCAAACAACCACAACAAGCACAATGCAATATGTTCCACCAAGTGGCCATCATGTCTGCTATATTATATGTGTTACATTATAACGCAGTATTGCGGCATATGTGCGTTGAGGTGTACGCGCATTGCAGAGAATGCACATACTCCGCAGCGCAGGTTGCAGTGCCACAGATGCGCAACATGCACAACAATGCGCATGAATTAACAGACTTCGTACGTGCCTTATGAGATACATTTAGGCACCTTAGGTTATGTGGACAGCCTTACACCTATGGCTCCGTTTCTTATGTGGCACCATGACTGCACTACCCTCAGCACATCTTCTACTGTCTATGTGCCTTTGCTTGCAACCCCTTTGGATGCGCTGTTGCTTCCCATCGGGTGTGACGTTAACACGCGGTAATGCAGGGAGCCCTTTACAGCGAGTTACCGGACCAATCTTGCCTTAACACAGCACCACCCACTTCCTTATATGGGCATCCGTAACATTACCGGGGCACTTAACAACGGTAGCATTACCGTGCTTTAGTAAACATACCCCTTAGAGACCGTCTGTGTTTGTCACATGCTTCCTTGAAATCAGATTCTGTTCTCGACTCTACTACCTCCACTGGGAGATTATTCCACACGTCTACCCCTCTTCCCATAAAGAAATATTTCTGCATATTACTCCTGAGTCGATCCCCTTTCACCTTCATCCAATGTCCCCTCATTGCATTTCTTTCAATTGAAAGAGGCAACTATGCAACAGAGGTATTTAAACATCTCTATCATATCTCCTCTCTCCTTCCTTTCCTCTAAAGTATACATATTGAAATCTTTATGTCTGTCCCCATATGGTTTATAATGAAGACCACTGACCACTTTTGTAGCCACCCTCTGCACCAACTCCACCCTGTTTATATCCTTTCAAAGGTGTGGTCTCCAGAATTGCAGACAATATTCCAAATGAGGTCGAACCAAATACTTATACAGAGGCACTATCACCTTCTTTTTTCTGCTGGCCATTCTTCTCTCCATGCACCCAAACATCCTTCTGGTTTTCATTGTCACCATTTCTACCTGCTTAGACACTTTAAGAACATCAGAATCAATCACGCCCAGGTCCCACTCTTCTTTCATGGATACAAGTACTTCACCCCTTATACTATACTGCTCCCTTGGATTTTTGCAGCTGAAATGCATGACCATGCATTTTTTAGCATTAAATCTGAGCTGCCAAATTTTCAACCATTCTTCAGGTTTAGCTAAATCCCTCCTCTTATTATCTGTCCAATCACATTTATCTTCTTTGTACTGGGACTTCATCTGAGATGGGACTTCAATTCATAGTGAGCTATGCTGTCAATGGTGACCTTCGTTGATGTTATCTACTGAGCAGCAACTGAAGCAGTTTGCCAAAGAGGAGAAACATGCCCCTTTGTATATCCCTTCATGCAGCCTTTGGCCTTTGCCAATGCCAGGTTTGATTTGTCACTGGACAACCCTTTATCAGATGTCTCATATTCCAATATGACATGTGTCCCTCACATTATACAATGGAGTATTCATCATGTCATGGGAAAAGAGGGTGAAGTTGCCCTTGGTTTTCAAGAAAATATTTAATTTTTCTGCTGTATCAGTTTTGTCATCTCCATGCTGTGAGCATATACTGTTAAATTTTAATTCATATGTTTATTTTGATCTCTTGCTGTTTTATTGTCCACGTTGAGTTGCGACATCACAGCTGGAAGACCCATTATTGTTTATTACTAATGTTAGCATTTGATTTCAGCAAATTATTATAGTGGAGGATTTTATACTCCATTTTGATAATTCAAGTGATATACCAGCAAGCCATATTTTTGTTAACACTGGCATCTATTGGCTTTTATCAAGGGAATATTGTTGCTATATGTTCCACAGGCTATATACTTGACTTTATATTGTCTCCTATAGGGAAATCATGGTCTTATGCTATAGTATAGGCTCCTGTTTACCTGTTATTTGGTCTGACCATTACCTTTTAGAATGTTGCCACTCAATATTCAGCCACAGAGGTCAGCAGTTTTTCAGACCCCAGATAACATGGCTAAAATTATTTTGGATATTCAGTACGAATATCCAGATAGATCTGCAAGCATTGCCATTATCTGGACCATCCAGTTTATAAGGTCAAACCTCCATAAAGTCAGATCCCTAAAAAAGTCTAATTTGTCAGAGCATTTGTTGTGAGAATGAAATCCTCGAAAACAAATTCCTTTTAATCGTTTTTATAATAGTATACTCAACACCACAGAGGTGTATCAAAACACTAGGGAGGAGTAGCCTAGTGGTTGGGGCAAGGTACTTCAGGCCGGAAGGTCGGGGGTTCAAATCCCACTAGAGGACAGCAACCTTGGGCCGGAAGGACTGGGGTTTCTAGTCCCACAGATGCTCTTTGTGGTCTTGGGCAAGCCACTTAACCCTCCACTGCCCATGTTCCTTGTAAGTATTAGTGTATGTGTCTCATATCCCCGCATGTTAAATGTATCCCCCAATTGTGTTGTGACCGCTTTGATTGAAGAATAAGGCGGTATACAAAACTGTCTAAATAAAATAAACTTATCTATGCAAAAAACTCTATAAAAAAGCAATAAATATTATAAACTTGTGATCAGACTTAACTGATGTCCATCTAGAAAGCAACAAGCACTGTGAGAAGCTGTCTGTAAAACAAGGTGAACACAGCACTGCGTTTTGAGCCCTTAACCAAATATTCAAGCTCTGCATCAACGCTCTAGCAAATGACGCCTCATCTTCACGGCAGAAAACTTGAGTGTCCATGAACAAAATGGGGCTCTCAATTTGAAGTATGTGACGAGGCCACGGGCAGGGTCCCGGCGGCCGATTTTAACCGGGCGCGTGGCCCGGTGCGGGGACCCTGCGCGCGGCCACGGAGGAGCGCGTGGGAGGGGAGTTTAAATTCATTGGCTCCCGGTGGATGCTGCCGCCTGGGAGCCAATTTGTTGTCGAGTTGGCGGCATGGGGTGGGCGGGACTACGGCCCGGCAGCCTCCGCGTGGTCATTCTCGGCAGAGGCTGCTAGGGTGCCGGCTTCCCTCCCACCCGCCCAAAAATGTTTTGGGGTGGGGAATGGGGTGTTGCAGCTTGGGGGGGGATGGCGGGATCCCGGAGGTTTCCGGGGCCCGGAGCCTCAGGCTACTCTTGGGCGGAGTCGGGGTGCCCTTGACCCGGTTAACCCTGGCCGACTTTTGCTAATGGCATGGCGAAGTCGGGAAAAGGGGTAGGATACTTGCCAGGTGGCAAGTTATGGCATTGGCGGTGGCAAGGAACTTTGCTGAGGTATGGCTGGTGCGGCCGGGCTCCGCTAATCGAGTTGGATTGTTAAGGTTAATAAAGCTGCAACCAGTTGAATTTCATGACATATTGTGTTGTGTATTTTGTAGGGTTGGGAGAGTGGTGGGGGGGGGGGGGTAAAGGGGAGGAGGGGAATTGGGGCCCGATGCCTCGGTTACAGTGTGTGACATCATGAGGAGAAGTGATGTGATCCATTCCATGAGGAACAAAGCAACAGCATAAAAAAGTAGTATCAACCAAAAACCTTTTATGAGGATTGGAGAAGGGTGCACATGATCCCTTTAAATAAAAGTGGAATTAAGGATGAGGTTGTGAACTACAGATTGGTTAGTCTGACCTCTGTGGTGACTAAATTAATGGAAACGCTGCCAAAACAGAGGATAGTGAGGTTTCTGGAGTCCAATGGATTGCAGGATCTGAGGCAGCATGGTTTTGCAAGAGGCAGGTCTTACCAAACAAATCTAATTAATTTCTTTGACTGGGTTACCAGAGAATTGGACTGAGGGAGAGCCCTAGATGTGCTGTACTTAGATCTCAGTAAAGCCTTTGACACTGTCCCAAACAGACACCTTATAAGTAAATTGAGCTCACCCAGGATGGACTCTAAAGTGACTGACTGGGTTAGAAATTGGTTGAGTGGGAGGCACCAAAGGGGACAGGTGAATGGAGCTCTCTCTGAGTAGAAGGATGTTACTAGTAGTGTAGCACAGGGATCTGTCCTTGGTACAATTCTTTGTAACATTTTTGTTAGTGATATTGAGGATGGGTTGGTGGGTTTGCCTTTTTGCAGATGATACCAAAATCTGCAAGAGTAGACACCCAGGAAGATATAGATATCATGAGGAGGGATCTAGTGAAGCTTGAAGAATGGTTGAGAATTTGGCTGTTGAGATTTAATGCTAAAAAATGCAGGGTCATGTATTTGGGCTTCAAAAATCCAAGGGAGCAATACAGTATAGGGGGTGAAGTACTTCTGTCCACAAAAGAAGAGCGGGACCTGGGCATGATTGTTTCTGATGACCTTAAGGTGGCTAAACAGGGACAAAATGTGACAGCGAAAGCCAGAAGGATGCTTGGGTGAATAGGGAGAGGAATGGCCAGCAGAAAAAAGGTGATAGTGCCTCTATATAAGTCTCTGGTGCAACATTATTTAGAGTATTGTGTGCAATTCTGGAGAACACACCTTCAAAAGGATATAAACAGGATGAAGTCAGTGCAGAGGGTGGCATCCAAAATGCTCAATTGGCTTTATCGTAAAACATATGGGGAGAGACTTAAAGATCTCAATATGTATACTTTGGAAGAAAGGTGAGAGAGAGGCAATATGACAGACATTTAAATACCTCTGTAGCATAAACGCACAAGGGGAGAGCATCTTTCAATTGAAAGAAAGCTCTGCAATGTGGAGGCATAGGATGATAGTGAAAGGAAATAGACTCAAGAGTAATATGCAGAAATATTTCTTTACACAAAGAGTGGTAGATGGGTGAAATAGTCTCCCAGTGGAGGTAGTAGAGACGAGGACAGTATCTGAATTCAAGAAAGCCTGGGACAAACGCAGAAGATATCTAAAGGAAAAAAAGGGATTGTAATAGTAGTGTTATACAAATGATAGATTGTTAATAGAACAACATAATATGACAATGTTCCTTGTAAAAGTAGCACTGAATTTGTTCCCATGTTTTGTTGTGACTAAGTTGGTTATTTGTAAACCACTTTGATCCTGTGAAAAGGTGGTATAAAAAAACATATAAATAAATAAATAAGTAGCAGCTGTTGTAGTAGTATGGTCTTTATCTGCCATCATGTTTCTATGTTTCTAAGTGACGACTACTTGGGACCTGGATAGAGAGGATTATAGGATTCAACTAGATCTCTGAATCTTTTGGTCTTGTAGATCACTCAATATAGTTAGATGAATTGGCTGGGTTGGAGATCCAAGACACTGTTTTGAAATGCTTCACCTCTTTCTTGAAAGATAGCAATAAGTCAGGCTGACAACTTCATGTTTCTAATCCTTGGTCTATGGGATGTGAAGTAACACAAGGCCCCCCTCTCTCCCTTTGTTGTATGCTGCTGAGTTGATGTTGACTAGTTGCCAGTATTGTGATTCTCCCCTGAATTTCCTCGCAAGATGCAACTGAAAGTAGATTGCCAGACTTTCCTTCTGCACAGTAAGCTATAGCGCCTTCCATTTCAAGGTGGTCACCTATGTCAGTACTAATCATACCTAATCCTGCATAGCTTCTGAGATCAGATAAGATCAAGTACATTCAGGGTGGCATGGCTCTCTTCCTTATACTTTTTCATTTATTTTTTTTATAGTCATTATGAGAGATTATTAGTGAACTGAGCTGGGTGCATTATTTTTATGATGATGATGTCTCAAAAAGATCAGTCAGCAAGCAGGCTGATGCCACTAGCTTTTGCCTGTTAAATTTCAGCATTCGGTGGCCACTTTCACTTTCAATTGAACAGAGAGAAGCGCTGCATAGACGCCGCATTAAATTGTATGTTATGCATTCCATTAAAGAACCCCTCTTTTGTTTTTCTACTGTTATTCTCATTTCCTCTTTGTCTCTTTTAACAAATGAAAATAACGGGCCCGATTCTGAAAGGGATCAATGCTATTAGCAGCCCTGCTAATCGTGTTAATCCCCTTGGTCAAGATATTCAGCAGGACTAAAAGGATTAGTGTCACCGCTGCACCCCCTGATGCTAACCGGTTAGCTTCAGGGTGGTCCGGGGGCACCACCTGGCGATTACTGGGCAGTTTCGATATTGAGCCACTGCCCGGTTATTCCAATGCAGCGAGTCAGGTGCAATAAAGGCTGACCTAAATCTCACTGCTCAAGCTAATCGGGCAGCAGCTGAATATCACCATTGCCCGCTTAACTTCATGGCAATCCGGACAACCCAGATATTCAATGCTGGGGCCCGAATATGGCCCTGTATTGGATATCCAGTTCTAATGTTCAGCAGCCATGGCTAGCCGTTTTAGCAGTGCTAGCTGACACCACTGAATATAGAGCCCAATGTATTTAAATAGAAACGGCACACATATATCAACGTTTGCTACTTTCTCAATGCTTTTACATAACTCTGATTAGAAACAAGCTGAATATAGTGGAGTTATCACCACAGCTTTTTATATGTTTTCAAGTCTCCTGATTTTTTAATTGGTCTTAATTTATTTTATAAGCCTCAGGAGCTTTTTCCTCAATGTTTTTCCTGGTCTATTTTAATATCCATCTGTGGTTTGCATTTTGAATGGCAATTATTTAATTATTATAATAAAGAGGCAGCATAGAACTTCGTATTATGAGTGATATTTTTGTTCTAAGGTACATTCGTTGGTATATAGAACTTTGTTATTTCATAACATTGTTTGACATTTGCACCTTATTTGTCAAGACTACCACTAGGGGATCAACAACTACATTTTTCTTATCAGCAGCCAGTGGGGCAGGAGCTAGTGGGATCACTCCTGCTTCCATCACCTCCCAGATCACTTAGGGTGTGTTGGGGTGCTGGGGGTGGACACGGGGAAATGGACCTGCAAACTAACCCTCAGTTTTAGCTTGGTAGGGAGTGGGACTTTAGGGAGGATGAATTAAAACATTTTAGCCAATGTCAGGACCAGTGTTGGCCATACTGGGCCACAAGGAGGAGAAGATTCAAGAAGGCCTCCGACTCAGGGCAATGCACTGCCACAAGAACCTAGAATATGCAATGTTCCCAGCTGTGGGAATGCGTGAGATATTCCCTGAAATCTTTAGCTAAGGATGTAAATGATCCAAGAGCTCCGTTTCATCTCTTAGCTAAATTTCACAAAACAGACATTTCCACTGGTTAGCATATACTGCCCAAGAATGATTGGTAAGACCTCATGTGGAATATTGTGTTTAATTTTTGAGGGAATGTTTTGGAGTAGAGGAGTAGCCTAATGGTTAGAGCACTAGCTTGGGATCCAAGTAGATCAGGGTTCAATTTCCACTGGTACGCCTTGGGCAAGTCACTTAACCCTCCACTGCCTCAGAAGAATAAAGTTATCAATGTCCTTGTTTAATGTGCATCACCAAGTTTAAGTTACAATATAAACCACTTTGACTGAAATGATAAAGCAGTATTAAAAAAAACCCTAATAAATAAATCTCTGGAAAGATGAAGACAGAGTAGAGTTTATTTATTTATTTAGCTGTATTTATATCCCGCTTTTCACCGGGTCAAAGCGGTCAATTGGGAGATACATTTAACACGAGGGGATATGACACACATATGCTAATACTTATAGGGAACATGGGCAATGGAGGGTTAAGTGGCTTGCCCAAGACCACAAGGAGTGCCTATAGGACTAGAAATCCCAGTCCCTCCGGCCTGAGATTGCTGTCCCCAGGTGGGACTTGAACCCCTGGCCCTCCGGCCTGAAGTACCTTGTCCTAACCACTAGGCCACTCCTCCCACAAGTCAGTCCAAAGATGTACTATAAAATTATTTCTTCATAGAAAGTTGGTGGGCACATAGAATATCACCTTGTCAATGTGGTGGAGGCAGAAGTAAACATTAACAGAATTCAGGAAAAAGATAGGAATAACCCCTGTGGACCCTTGGTTGCAAACAAGTGAGAAGAAAGTTAGAAATAATTGTCTATGGCAAATTAGATGGGCCTTGCTGTCTTTTATCTGCTGTCACAGTCACTGTTTCTGTGATATATCACTAGGTAGCATATTACTATCAGTGCTGGGCTTCCCAAACCTGTCCTGGTGACCCCACAGTTAGTCAGGCTTTCACCAGACCCACAAAGCACAATGAATACACATAACATAAATGGGCATACATTATCTATATTCATTGTGGATATCCTGAACCCTTACTGGCAATTATCTGTGCTGCATCCCTAGAGAGGGTGATTATTAATTTTACATTGCTAGAAAATGTGGATTATCAGTGGTACGTCTCTAGAGAGTGATTATCATCAGTGTTACATTTCCAGTTAGAGCAATTTTCAGTTATATCATTAGTATTAATATCATTAGTGCTCTTGCAAAAGCAGTTCTTAATGTACATCACAGAGAATGGGATTATCAATGCTAAATTGCTAGAGAGCGATGATCAGTCCTGCCTCACTAGAGAGAGTGTGATTATGAATGCTGCATCACTAGAAAGAGCAATTATCGACGCGGAATCATTGGCAATAACATTTATTGTCTATGTCACATTGCTAGAAAGTGCAATTATTGTCCTAAAGAGCACGTTGTCAGTGCTGGAATAATTGCACGGCTATGTAGCTAGTGAGAAAGATTATTAATGTTACATCACTAGGTTTATTATGCTCCATACTACATCACTAGAGAGAGCAAATATGATGAATACTGTATGTTAAACAGTATGCCCGGATTACAAATTAGCCTGTTCACTGATGCTGTCAAATGTATTTCCCTCAAATGTTTTTTTGGAAGGATTTATTTTACCTTCCTCTTATTATCACATACTATGGGTTTAAGTCAATTCAGAGGTATGTTTACTAATCGGTGGTAGTAGCTTCCATGTGATATTGGAGCCGCAACCCCATTGAATTCAAACCCCCATGAACTTCCGGTCTTTTTTAACCTAACCATATATACAATATATAAACCAGTATTGTATTTGTAGAGGGTTTTTTTTCCAGAACTGCCCTGGTGACCTCACAGCCAGTTAGGTTTTCTGGATAAGGACAATATGTGGGGGGATACTTTACATACATTCGAGATCTACTATATGCAAATATGGGTCCTGCATATTCACTGGATTCAATATTGAAAACCGCTCATGCGATTAGCACTGTGTGCTAGCCAAATAAGTCATTTTTTTTAATACAGGGGTGATATATTAGTAAGCCTTGGCCATGTAAGTCAATATGAGGGTCATTTTATAACCAGATGCCTAATTTCTTTCTCTATAACATCAGCAAAATTTGACCCTTCCTTTCTGAACATACTACCAAGACACTCATCCTCTCTTAATCGCCTCCCTTCTAGACTATCGCAACCTGCTCCGTGCTGGTCTCCCTCTGAATCATCTCTCTCCCCTTCAATCTGTTCAAAACTCAGCTGTGCAGCTAATCTTCCTCCAGCTTCAATATGCTCATATAACCCCTCTTCTCATTGGCTTCCTATCCATTTCCATAAACAGTTCAAACTTCTACTGACCTATAAGTGCATTCACTACCTTCCCTCTCTTATTCTCTTTACACCCCTCCTCGGGAACTATGCTCTTCTGGCAGATCCCTTCTATCTGTGCCCTTCTCTTCCACTGCTAACTCCAGACTTTGATCCTTCCACCTTGCTGCTTCTTATGGCTAGAACAAACTACCTGAGTCTGTAGGTCAGGCTTCATTACTGGCCCTTTTCAAATCCAGACTGAAACTCACCTCTTTGAGGCTGCTTTTGGATCCTGATCCACATGGAGCCTGATTCATAGAGGGGCACATCTGGGCCATCCGGTGCCCCCAAGCAAGATGGGCCCATTTGGACCTGATTCTGGACACGGGAACAAAACATTCTTATTGTGCCCAGAATCGGGCCCGAGGAAGACCCGGCGTGTCCCTGCAGCCTGCAGGGACATCCTCCCCTCAGGTGCCCCCAACTACTGCGTCCTTGGCTCCCCTTTTCCCCACCACCGAACCCAAGGCTGGTCTGCCGTGGCCTGGATTGGGCAGTGGGGACCCCCCGCACCCATCCCATGCCTTGGAGGGGATCCCCAGGCCCAATCGCCAGGTTTTCATTGCTTATTCCACCTTTGAGGAATAAGCAGCACATCCTTTGAGGTGGAATAAGCAGCACGTCCTCAAGGGCCCAGCATGACGTACAGGGCTATGACCTGAATCAACCCTATACATCCTGCCGAGCTGGCCCACCCTGTTACTTCTGCTAACTTAAATTATTTGGAGGAAAACAACCTCATAATACATTCTTTAATTATTTTTTCTTGTGTTATAGAAACACTAACCACAACTGTATCTTTTCCAGGACCAGTCTTCAAGGATAATTAAAAAATGCCTCTTATAATTTGAAATATTCAAATTTGGTAATGTAACTTACTTAAAAGATTTTCTGATCCAAACACCCAATGATAGCCAGCATGTCACAACATCTGCTTCAAAAGGGGTGCAATGTTTATCATCTAAAAACACAAAATTTACATCAGTACTGGGCTTGTCTAAAATAGCAACATTTATATTATCTCACTTATGTATATCCACCCAGAATCTTATATCATGGTTGAATTGGTTTCCACAGATACCGCTAACCTCATAATTTATTACAAAAATTGACAAGACGCCATAAGTATAGAGATAATACTGTATATGTTCTCCTTCTGTTTGATATTTAACTTCAGTTTCTTTATTTGCCGTGTGCTTTCATCAAAACAGATTTTAAATGCCATAGCTGAATAAAAAAAAATACATCATTCAATAGTTTTATCTAAACTTTGCCATCTATTCGCATGACTGAGAAGCAGCCAAAATGGTGCTGCCTTTAAAACAAAACGCTAACATCAACTTTTCCGGTATTACGAACTGGAATGGGGTGGCATCACTATGGTCATCTGCCTGATCTCGACTGTGTGAGATAATTTAACTTTAATCAACTGCCAACACTCTCCTCTCTTATAATTGAATACGGTCATGTAAATAGCTCATCAGAATCAATGACAAGATCCCAGCTTTAATGGTGGCCAGTATTTCGCCACATATGCTTCATTGGGGGGTTCAATGTTTATCTCATAGCATTCAGTCATCTCAGCTAAACTTCGCCATTCTATTCCCATACCATGTGTACCTGCATACCATTACAGCAGGGGTTCTCAACCCAGTCCTCAGGACACATCTAGACAGCCAGGTTTTTAGGATAGCCATGATGAATATGCATGAGAGACATACATGCACTGCCACGATCCTATGTAAATCTCTCTCATTCATATTCATTGCGGTTATCCTGAAAATCTAACTGGCTAGGCATGTCCCGAGGACTGGGTTGAGAACCCCTGCATTACAGGAATGAACTTCTCTCCTTGCAAGAGTCTATTGGAGATTATCTCTATCTTTCAGATTCACTGATAATGCTCATTTCAGTGCTTGCATTGTGCCAAATTAAGCCTCATTCTGGAATTCATTAAGGAGCATGTTTACCAAGCCTCAAACCAGTAACGTGTGAGCCATGCTACTAGAGCGGGGACGCAGCATTAACTTTAGGAGTGTGTACTTCCATTCCCCTGCAGTTAATTTGGGCCCAAGATACATCACTGTGCAAGCCAGCACATGGGTGAACCTTAGGGCCTTGTTTACAAAGCTGCAGTAGCGGTTTCCGATCGTTATCAGATAACGATTGGAAACCGCTACCGCAGCTTTGTAAACAAGCCCCTTAGTGTTATATGCACAGGCAACATATCAAAATGCACTTGGAAATTCTGTATAATAGTGCCCACTACCTTCCACCGCTTTTTCTTGGGGTCTGTTTATATTTCTTTATACCTGAGGATCTTCTTTATCTCTACAGTATCTATATGCATACTACTACATTCCACCAGTGCAGTATGCATCATCATATCAAAGCATTTACTTTTATAAGACGCCTATTTAGACAGGTAAGTGACTATAGAAGCATTGAAATGACTTTATAAAATAATGTCCATAGATAGTAATTTTATGAGGGTGTCCATTTTAAAAGGACAAGTAGATGTCTACTTTGTTGCAATTTTATAAAGATAAATAGGCTCCTATGTGTCTTTGTAACATGCTAGCGTAAGAAGAAGAGATCGTGCCTTAAATGTAGGCGCAGACAAGTTCTATGGGATGGGACCAGCAAATTCTGGTAGGCCGTTACCCTAAGGCCAGGGTGTCAAATTTCAATCCTGGAGGGCCACAAACCAGTCAAGGATTCAGGATATCCATACTGAATATACATGAAATATATTTACATACAATGGAAGCAGCACATGCAAATATCTCACAAGAATATTTCTTAGGGATAGCCTGAAACCTGACTGGTTTGCGACCTTCCAGGACTACATTTTGACATTCCTGCCTTAGGGCAAAGTCCTACCTGCATCTATTGGTCCCATCTCATAGAATTTGTTTCTCAGAAACTGGACTGTAGAAGCATATAAATGCTGCAAACTCTGAAGATGGACACCCTTGCCTTAACACTTATGTGGGACTAAACCCCACCAAGAGAAAAAAGAAAGTTGGACGTATAGCAATGATATTTTGCCTCCAAATGGATAAATTTAGCAGCATATCTTACCTGCAGAGATGGCAGAAATAAAGTTATACAGACAAGTTATAAGTATGACATTTTCTGTATGTTTACCGCAGTGTCAAGGGTTACAGATAACTTATCCATATATCTTTATGTGGATAGACAATCACTAAAAATTCACCCTCATGGTAGATATTCTGAAAACTCAGCTTGCCTTGAGGCCACCAGGGCAAGCTTTGGGAAGCCCTGTTATAGAGGTTTCTCCGCAGCACACTACAAATATTCTATTTCCAAAGTATGTTCATTTCCCACCATAGAATCCTGCACACTGTCACGCTGTAGAAGGAGCACTCAGCTTTTATTTTCTCCACATTTCAAGCCTATCTTTGCTTTTAGTCAAATGCTGGTGGGCAGGAATTCGACTCTAGCTTTAATCTTTTCAGAATGCATCAGACTGTACTGCAACTGGTGCAGGATATGCCTTTCATGTAAGATACTGAATGCTCTATTGTGTTCCTTACTCCAAAATCTTTCCATCACCGGAGAGTGGTGAAGAATCTCAGCATTGCTTGCTCTTCAAGTGATGAACGGCGCGTTCTCTTTTCAAAACAAAGACCTTGCTCATACCATGCACTATGGACATTACACATTTTCCATGCTTGTGATTTCTGAAGATTGAAAGAAGTTTTAGCAAATGAATGAACGCTTTGTATATAACTGCAGTGTGTTTTCCAATAACTGTTACATTCCATGAGAAATAAACCCCTATTTCTAGACATCGCACAGTGGAAGTAAAAGATGAAATATGTTAGCGCAGTGAAATAATTAAGCCTGTTAGGGATATGGACAGTGGAAATAAATCATTACTTAGTACTCTAACGAGAATAGAAGATTAAGAGCACAGGGCACAGTGTACAAATGAAAACAGTATATTGCTCTGTGCTTTCAGTACCACAGATTTCCAGAATATGTATTTCAAGCTGCTGATAATGTCTGTCAGTATACAGTGTTGCTATACAAAATGTCTACAGACACTAATATAGCAGCAGGTAATGGGGATAGAAAAATACTCAGACATCAAATAACACAATCCAAAACTTTGAGTCCAAAACTATATCTTTGTTATACCTTTCTTGCACTATTTACTAGCCCAGATACATTTAGGTAGAACAATGGTCCATTTTACTTTTACAGTTGTGGTCAACATTAGTGGTACCTTGCATTCTAGGTATCTTGGGTACAATATCTTGAGAAATAATTGGAAATATTCCAAATGCATACCATCATAATATGTTAATAGCATGTTCAAAGGTATACAACAAATAAAGATGTCTGTGCAACTTAGACGTAGTAATTTCTGAGAAAAAAAATAAAATATGTCCTCGACAGGATTAAAGATACCCTTCACTAATACTTGATTGCACAACCTTTGGCTTTGATGACAGCCTCCAAATATTTCTTGTAGCCATCTATAAGTTTCGTACATCTGTCTGCTGGTAGCTTTTCCCACTCTTCAACTACGATTTGTTCCAGCTCATGAATGTTTCCAGGATTCCTTTTATCAATGGAAGAGTTCAGCTATTTTCAAAGGTTCTTGATTGGATTGACATTAGGACTCATTACTGGCCAGTTTAAAACAGTCCATTTGTTCCTTTTTAACAATTCTTTTGTACTTTTGGATGTATGTTTTGGGTTATTGTCCTGCTGGAAGACCCATGACCTTCGACCCAGACACTAGGTAACATATTTTTCTCCAAAATACCTTGGCAGTTCTCTGACTTCATCATTCCTTTAATACATTCCAGGTCTCCAGTTCCTGAGGCAGCAAAACAATCCCACAACATTATGGAACCTCCACCATATTTAACTGTAGGAAGGGTGTTTTTTTCCATATAACCTTCATTTCTTTGCCTGTAAATGTATCGCTGGTCTGCATTGCAAAAGAGCTTACGTTTGGTTTCATCTGTCCACAGAACATTTTCCCAGAAGGATTGTGGTTTCTCAAGGTGCTTTTGGGCAAAGATCAGGCATGCCTTTTTTATGTCTGTCTTTGAGCAGTGGGGTCCTCCTTGGCCTTCACCAATGAAGTCCTTCTTTGTTTAGTGCATAGCATATGGTGTTGGTTGAAACCACCACTCCAGATTGCTCCAGATCAGCTTAAGCTCTTTGGATGTTATACGAAGTACTTTTCCAACAGTTTATACTAATCTTTGAAGACTTCTTTGATTAATTTTCCTTTTCCCACCATGTCCTGGAAGGTTCTTGACAGTTTCATGAGCAGAAAACCTTGCAAACTATAGACACAGGAATCCCAAGGTCTTTGGAGATGGCCTTGCACCACTTTGAAGTTTGATGTTTGGTGTTATTGTTTTTTTCTGATGGTCTCAGGCATCTCTCATGTCTTCATCATTATAAAAATGGAACAGGGAGTAAATGTGGCCATTTTAAACATTAGAGCTATTGTTCAGTGGTTGATTCAAGTCATGTGAGTACTGACAATTGATCACAGGTTATCTAATTTTACTGCAGTGGGAATGTAGTTCTTCTATTAAGGGATTGAACTGCAACGGTGCCAATACTGTTGACTGCAACTATATAAATTATCAAAAATAAGCATTCTCCAGCCAAATAACCAAAACTTTCACTCCTACAGTTTATAAATGGAACCTTGTACAGACACAACATTGTGCTTCAAACTTTTTGCAATTTTTTAGGTTCTGCTTTAGGGCATAACCGCAATAAGCATTTTGCTTAGCCTAAGGAGATTTCTTTTCTTCTACATACAGCAGATTCAAACATTCCAACACCAGTGTAACGGCTTCAGCTTCAACTTAGGACTTCATGGCTTAGGGCAAAATGTCTATACAGAGAGCATCCCACAACATTGCCACTGACTGTACTGAAAGTGATTTGGTGATGTTTTGAGGGCCATAGGTCTCCAAGGACAAGAGGCCTGCATGCATGAGGATAAGCATATTGGGCTGCATTTGTGAACTGCTCTTTTTAGACACCAGGTGGCCTATATTTAAATGCCACCAAGTGGCCTATATTTAAATGCCACCCGGCTAAGTCCTTTGCTATCTGGTTCACGCGCGGGAGCCCTTCCCCCACTTGTGCTCCCTCTTTCTCTTCACAATCTATTCCTCTTGTCTCTTCCCTCCGGTATTTAGGTGTTATTCTTGATTCCTCTCTCTCTTTTAAGGAGCATATCTCCTCAGTTGTCCAGCGCTCTTTTCTTTCTCTTAAGCAGCTCCAGGCTGTACGCACCTTTCTCTCTTCTTCTGCTTTGGCTATACTTCTTCTTTCCCTTGTAATGTCCCGTCTCGATTATTGTAATGTCTCCCTAGCAGGTCTCCCACAATCCCAACTTTCTCGTCTCCAGCATATTCAGAACACTGCCGTCCGTCTTCTAACCTACGCTTCTCGTTATGATCATGTCACTCCTCTTCTTTTTCAACAGCATTGGTTACCCATCTCATTCCGTATTCAGTTTAAGATCCTCACTTTCGCACACAGGGTAGTTCGCACAGGTACCCCCCTTTATCTCACAGACCAGATACACTTCCACACTTCTCATCGCCTGCTTCGCTCCATTCACACAAACCGTATGTCTCTTCCCTCTCCTTCACAAGCCCATCTCGAATCTACCCGCTCCTCAGCCTTTTATTTCCTGGGTCCCAAACTCTGGAACTCGCTTCCCCCTTCCCTCCGTGCAGAGGAGTCCTATCAGTCTTTTAAAGCGCAACTCAAAACTTACCTCTTTAGCTTGGCATTTAACCTTCCCCCCCCCCCCCCGCCTTTGTCTTCCCTCCCTCCTCCCTGCTGATGTACTTTTAATTTGTTGACTTTTTCTGTTCTTTCTCTCCTCTTTTCTATTTCTATTTTAAATGGCGTTCTTTTCTTCCTTTCTTGCAGCCTGTATTTTAATTATTGTAAACCGCTCAGATGCCTTTGGTATTGAGCGGTATAACAAAATTTTAATAAACATAAACATAAGCAATGACATTTAAATATCCTCTGGAAATTCAGCAGCAGTATTTTGATAGCAGAGTGGAGGAGTAGTCTAATGACTAGAGTACTGGCTTGGTAACCAAGAAACCAGGGTTTGATTCCCATTTGCAGTCCTTGTAGCCTTGAGCAAATCACTTAACCCTCCATTCCCTTGGAAGAAAGGCCTGGCAATCTACTTCTTGCCACACTTCCAAGAGAAACCAGGAGCTGCTGGGTTACCAGAAGTCAGCATTGGCCTGAAGACACATGTTTTATCCAGATAGTGCCTGCTGCTGGATTGTGGCCATTCTCCAGATAGTGATGATTTTAAACCACTATCCATTTAGGTTATCTAGTTAGCAACTTCAGACAGCTTTTTTAGTAGCCCAAGATGCTTGTATAACTGAAAATTGCAACTATCCGGATAAGTGTTGCAATTATCCAGATAGTGGCCGCACCACCCTAACTCTACCGATGGGCCATCCCTGCTCTAACCAGATAGTGCCAAAGCAGTTTATGGACATATTCTGTGGCACTATCTGGATAGTGCCGCTGATTCTCTTGGGGGTATGTTTACTAAACATGGCCCTTGGTGTCCTTATTGGATTACGTTTTCCAGATAAGGGCTTTTGAAAATTGTCCCCCAGGTATTTTCTAATTTTTACCATTTACAAAGGGCACACTAATGATGCTTTAAATTTACATATTTAATTCACCACTGAAGAAATATTTCATTGCCAGAAAGGTCCAATCATGCTTCCAGTGATGCATAGCAAATTTGTTTAAGGAAAATAATCTGTTTCTCTAGTTTTAAAACTTACCAAGTGCAAGCTACTTATACATCTTAACCACCTAATAGCGCTTTTGAAATGATAGTAGTTGTAGTAACAATTTAGATTGTCATTTCTAATATACTCAATAGCTGCAAATTGCAGGCAGTATTAATACACCTACTTTTTGCTAATTTTCAAAGAGAAATGTTTTAAATCAGAGTAAAGTAGAAATGCCAAAACTGGCCACCTACTTTGCATATGTACTTTTATGAAGGCAGCTGTGAAGGGAAAAATAATTCACATGCTTTTCAGAATGTCATGTATTCATGCTATTTCCTCCCTCAAGGTAAATACACCTCAGGAAATGCCTCCTCACAGATCAGAAGTGATCCTTCTTATAAAGGGCTGATCGAAAAGTGCATTTTATTAAAAACCGGGGAGCAGCTGTAAATCCCAGCATGGAAATGTCAGGTCATACATGTGGATTCCCTTTATTAACTGGGGAATGAATGTGCAGATTTTTGCCTGTGAAGGCTACACCTCGTATAGCATTGCCTTGTAATTTCTGCATGTTAAGGGTGTCCATGTGTAAATTCCATTCTTTCTAAGATTGCACTTTACAAGTGATACATTGTTTCCATATACAAATGCTGGAATTTCCATGTGAAATTGTAGATTAGGCTTCTAAAACAACATCCATAGTGCAGTCAGCAGTGGCAATTATCAGAAAAATGGTGATAACATAAGAACATAAGAAATGCCATACTGGGTCAGACCAAGGTTCATCAAGCCCAGTATCCTGTTTCCAATAGTGGCCAATCCAGGTCACAAGTACCTAGCAGATTCCCAACAGGTACACAGGTTCCACAATGCTTGATCCTCTTTAATAACGGTTTATGGACCTTTCCTCCAGGAACTTGTCCAAACCTTTTTTAAACCCATCTACACTAATAGCTTTTACTACATCCTCCTGTAACGAATTCCAGAGCTTGATCACGCGTTGAGTGAAAATATATTTTCTCTTATTACTCTTAAATGAATTACATTGTAGCTTCATTCTGTGTCCCCTTGTCTTTCTACTTTTTGATGGAGTAAACAACCTATCTGTTATTGTTAAGTACCATCAAGTCGGTGTCAACTCATGGCTACCCTCTGGATAGTAGTCCTAAATTGTGTTCAGTCTTCAGTCAGGTGGCTCATTGTTGACAGACTGGTACCCATAGCTGCTGTTATTGTATCTATCAATCTCATTGCTAGTCTTCCTCTTTTTTGCGTTGACCTTCTATCTTGCAAAGCATGATGTCTTTCTCTAATTGATCTCTCTCTTTGCATGATGTGTCCAAAGTATGAAAGTCGAAGCCTTGTCATCTGAGCTTCTAAAGAAAGCTTAGGTTTGATCTCTAGTACTGGCTGGTTTGTTCTTTGAGCAGTAGATGGTATATGCAGTATTCGCTGCCAGCACCATAACTCACAGGCATCAATTTTCTTTTTGTCTATCTTTTTCACTGTCCAGCTTTCACATCCATATGTTATTGAAAATACCATGGCTTGAACGAGTCAAATCTCTCTTTGGAGAGAGACATCTCTGATCTTGAGAATCTTGTCTAGGTCTTTCATAGCCATTCTGTCAAGAGCAACGCGTCGTCGGATTTCTTGACTGCTTGTTGCTTCTTTATTGATAGTTGATCCAAGTAGGTTAAAGTTGTCCACAATTTCAATTTCTTCTCCTTCAATGATGAACTTATTGATTTTGCCAGTTGATATGATCTTTGTCTTCTTTACATTAAGGTGCAGGCCTCTTTTAAGACTATGTTCCTTGATCATGAGGAGCAAATGTTACAGATCATCTTCACTTTCAGCCAGTATTGTGGTATCATCAGCATAGCGAAGGTCGTTGATGAGTCTTCCACCAATCTTCACACCTCTAATGTCTCCATACAATCCTGCTTCTCTGATTATTTGTTCTGCATATAAATTAAACAGGTAGGGGGAAAGTATGCAGTCTTCTTGTATACCTTTGCTTATTTTAAACCACTCTGTTTCTCCTTGTTCCATTTGAACTGTTGTTTCTTGTCAATGTACAGATTGTGCAAGAGAATGATCAGGTGTACTGGTATACCCATTCTTCTTAGCGTGGTCCAGAGATTCTCATGGTTTACATAGTCAAAAGCCTTGCTGTAGTCAATAAAGCATAAATAGATATCCTTTTGGTATTCTTTTGTCTCTTCAAGGATCCATCTCACATCCACGATGATGTCTCTCTTTCCTCGCCCTTTCCACAATAACAGTACATCCTGAAACATCTGAAGGACTTTGGCAAGATCCGTCTTTGCCGCTCATATCAACTGTTTACAATTCCAGGCTCCAAGGTCACTGCCACCCAAATGTAGCAGCAGCATGGAAGGCTGCTTCTTTATACGCCCATGGTGCCGCAGCAAAGGCAACAGCTGAGTCCAATGCAGACCCCGCTCGCCCAGCCATAGAAAGGTCACCTGCGTGGTGTTCAGTCCCAGATTCGGCCCCATCGGCTGCACCGCAGCCTGCTGGCCAGCCCAATAAACAAATGAGTGACCGATGAGCCAGCAGCCAGGCAGGCAGCCTCCAACCCTCATCCGAAAGAAAAGATACTCATTAGCTTTTGCATGTGTCGTCCTGACTACCCCTTTCAGGCCGTACATATCCTTGGAAGCCTGCAACTGCCAATGGCCGAGGCACTTTATCTCCTACTCCGGTAACCCCTCTGCTGCCGCACTAGTTGCTGCCCTAATGTGGAACGAATGTGGGGCAAACTGCGATGGATCCTCCCCCACTTGGCGCAGCACTAAGTGCAGCACCGCCAACACCTGGAAGCGCATCACAGGTGCCTTATCCTCATACAGGAACAACAAGCCCTCCTGCCCCGGCCTCAACCTCAAAAAGGCCTGCAAGGCTGCCACTGGGCAAATCGACACACCCAGAATCTCCCTCAACACTACCCCAACCCCTTTCCCCATCTGATCCGTCTTGGATCTCGCAATCCGTATCTGCAACTGTCCCTCCCCCATGTGCACCTGTTGTAACAGCATACCATTCCCCCCTGCAGCCCGACCCGAGTTTGCCACCAGCTCCCCCACCCGAAAACCCCAAAAAAATGCTAAGCAAAAAACTGCCCTGAACAAAGTGGCTTTGTACAGCATCCATGTCACCGCCTGTACCGCCGCACAAATTCTCATGAGCAACTCATGCATAATAGGTTGCCTGCTATCCTGGGGAGATGGCTGAGCATGCTCCCACCCTTGCAGCAGCCTGCGAGTTAGAAACCCCCAAGCCGGGGGGCCCCAGCCCACCGCTCTTGAAAAAAAGGCCGAACCCGCCAAGTGCGTCCACACCGATGCTCTCAAGACCACTTGTGCCTTTGCATCAATCACATACTGCCCCATCAGGTGATCTGACATCCGTCCTGGCTGCCATCCGCAGGACCTGAGAAACTCCAAAATTCTTTTGCAGCCACACCGATATGCTATCCATGTCACCTCGGACACCGAACTCCTCAGCAGACTCAACATTTCTGGAGGCCAAGTCGCCATAATCGCTCCGGGACCATCTTGCCCTCAACATCCGCCGCTGGTGCCAACCTCCGAAACAGCTTCCACTTGAAACGAGAAAGGGCATCAGCAATTTTATTAGTGCTGCCCGGAATATGCCGCGCCCTCACCGACACATTCAACGCAGACAAACGAGCACCACCTCTCTCATTAAGGCCATGACCTGCCGGCACCGCGGTGCATAATGGTTAATCACGCTAACCACCACCACGTTATCACACCACCAGATTAGCTTGTGGTTTCGAAGCCTGTCCAGCCCCAACTCGAGTACCACCAAAATGGGAAAAAGCTCCAGGAATGCTACATTGCTGGTTAAACCATCCTCCTGCCACTCCTGTGGCCAGCCACCTGCACACCAAGCTCCCCCCCAATGTATATTCCCAAACCTACCCCCCCTGCTGTATCCGTAAAGAGTTGCAAGTCCACCGTGGATATTCGGGACTCCATCAATACTGAAGTCCCAATGAAATCTTCAGAAACCTATCCCACACTCCCAAATCTGCCCGGATGCTCCTGGACACCCTAATCCAGTGATGAGGTTTCCTCACCCCCAATGTAGCTGATGCAAAACTCCGGAGGAACACCCTACCCATCGGGATAACCCGGCATGCCAAATTCAAAGAACCTATCAAGGCCTGCATCTCCCTGAAATTTATCTTGCTGGATGCTAGGACATTTGTTACCAACACCCTCAACTTCGCCACCTGTTCCGGTGGCAAACGAGCCACCATTGCCTTAGAGTCCTGCTCCACCCCCAAAATGTAATCCTGCTATCCGGTCCTTCCGTCTTCCCTTCCGCTATCGGCACACCCCATAAGCTGGACAATTCCATGAAACCCGCTAGCAACTCCTGGCACACTAAGGACTGTGCCTGCCCCATGACAGGAAATCAGCCAGATAATGGACTACATTCACAGAGCCTAACGAGTGCCCAATGCCAAAAAAGTGCTAAACTTTTCAAAATACGCGCACAAAACTGATCAACCCATAGGCATGCATTTGTCGAAATAACATTGTCCTTCAAAACAGAAACCTAACAAATGAAATGCGGACGGTTGAACTGTCAATAAATGAAACGCCGACTCAATGTCAACTTTCGCCATCAAACAGCCTGTCCCGCATCTCCTAACCAAATCAACCACCAAATCAAAGAAAGCATACCGCACCGTGCACGATTCCCTAGGGATGTGATCATTGACGGACGCTCCCAAAGGAAAAGATAAGTTATGGATCAAACAAAACTTTCCCGGCTCTTTTTTCGGTATAATTCCTAACGGGTAAACTACCAGATCTGGGAATGGTGGCTCCTGAAAAGGACCCGCGATCCTCCCCAACTCCAACTCCTTCTGCAATTTATCCCGCATGATGTGCACCCACCGTTGCACTGAGAGCATTGCGAACGGCCGACACAGATACCCTCCCCTCTACTGTGATCACAAAAACCATCCTTAAAACCCAACTCTAACGCCTTATGGTCTCCATTCTTCGGGTACTAGCGAAGCCATGGCTCTGCTTGGGGACTGGCAGGGAGACCCCCAAGACCCTTTTTTAATGCATTTAATTGCAGAATGCCCCCCGCTACACACGGAGCACGCATGTCAGAACTTACAGTCAGGAAATGGACACGAGGACTTATTAAATCTCTGGCAAACATCACCCAATCCAATCCCCCCCCCCCCGACTTTGGCTGCAGCACCCCTCCCCGCCCGAAAGGAACGATTCAACCCCATTGCCATCACCGCCCCCCCCCCTCTTTCCCCCCCAACTCCCCCTCCTGTCCTGGCAGACATCTGGGTCAGCCCTAGATTAATGTTCTGCATCCCCAAGAAACCAATTTATTCTCCTCCATCTTATCCCTAAACTTTTCATCATAATTGAGCCACGCCCAACCTTCGGGCATTTGAGCCGCCTCCAGTATAGAGTCAGCACATGCTAGTAACATCCTGTAATCCTCTGGCACCTGGCGACCCCACACGCTGGCCAACCGCAAAAACGCTCGTATCCTATTGACGACGTTCTGTGACACTTTCTTGGCCCTACCTGCCTTCTCGTTCTCTTTCCTCTTTTTCTTGCTCTCCCCGACCATCTCCTCCCTTCCAAATGGAAAATGTTGAAATATCGCCTCTTCCAAATCCGACATCTGAGTTTCCTCGGACGCTCTCCCACAACTCTGAAAACGCAGCAAGCGTAGGTGTCGCCCCGCTCGTGCCCTCATTCGCCGGTGCACTGAGAACTCCCGAACGCTCAGCCCAATCCACCCTGGATAATGATGACACGGACTCCGAAGACAACTAGGACGACTCAGAACTACGCCTCTGCTGGCACGCATGACGTTTTTTCTTATGTACTTTTCCCCACACCCCGACCTGTCCCCCAGTCCCTCGCCCCGGCTTGACCAGCAACTCACCTGCCTCAGCAGTCAACGCCCTCTCCGCACTGTTCGCAGCAGGCGGCTCCGGCACTTCCACTTCTCACAATCCTGCGCTCCCTGCATTGACCACTCCCACAGGACGCACTCTGGTTGATGATCCCGACGTCCCGGTCTCCGCCATCCGGTGATCTCTCGTCCACTGTGACACAACAGGTGCCTGTGGGGGTACAGAAAACACAGGGGGGAACCGCTGCAGCCCAAGCAGCTGGCCAAGCCCCCAGCCACCCCGATCCTAAGAACCCTGTCCTCCCCCCACCCAATGCTCCCACGCTACCGGCCCCCCTACCGGATAACCAGCATTCTATCCAGCCATAAACCCCCTGAACTGCCTGCCCTAGGCCTTGAACCACTGCCTGCCCCCAGGGATTGACCCCGGACCGCAAACCCCACCTGCTGCCAAGCCCCCTCCCCCGGCCATCTATCCGTGCCCCCAAGTACCTCACCTACCCCTTCTTCATGCCCCCTCTCACCACTATCCTGGACCATCCCCTGCCCTGAGCCAGCCCCCAAGCCCTGGCACGACCCCTCCCCTGTGCTGGAAGAGACCCCCTGCCTCGTGCCTGCACCCCCCCTACCTTGCCCTGATGCCAAGCAAGACCCCCTTCTACCCCTTCCAGTCCACAGAACCCGTGCAACTTCCCTACTCTCTGAAACCCCACGCTGCCCTGCCCACGCCCGACGGACTGCCCCCATTCTCCTGCCTGCAGCAAACTGGCACTGAAACATTGCCCCCTCAACTTGCCTGCTCAAAGCCACCTGACCTGAAATGTGCCCAGGCCTCATGCTGAATCCTGCTCCCCACCATGTGGCCGTCTGCCTCCTCACCGCTCCGGGCCATCCAGACGTCCCCGCAGGATCCTGGTGATCAAGGCTGCTCCGACTCGCCAGCCCCCACTACGATCGCCGGCGACGACGCACCCACTCCGCCACTATGATCCGGTCACCCTGAGTCTCAAGACCGTTGCCATGCCACCAGCTCTCTCCTCTGCTGTCTCGCGCCGAATTCTGGATCCGTGGCCCTCGCTCAGCACTCACCCTCCCCCCTGGCACCCTCTTTCGTCCTGATTGGCTCCCCGTGCCCTCAATCACCCGGCAGGAGCCAATCAATTTGAAGGACACCATCCACTCCTGCCTCGCTCTTCCCTTTGCACCCACGGTCACCACGCCGCCGCTCCCCCGTTACTACCGGCCAACGGGGACTGCACCCCGCGACCTTAATCTTTCCATCAATTGCCTTACCATTAGACACAGAAAAGGCATTTGATAGAATTGAATGGCCTTATCTTTATAAAGTAATTGAATGGTTTCATTTGGGAAATGATTTCCTGTGATGGATAAAGTTATTATATTATAATCTCACGTCCCAGTGTATAGTCAACAATAATATCTCTAAACCAATATAGCTTCATCGTGAATTAAATAGGGATATCCTTTATCACCTCTACTTTTTTATTTAGCACTTGAACCCTTGTTAATAGCAAAAATGTTAGAGGTCTCATATCATCTACCTAACTGTATATAGTTAATAGTTACCTGTACATAAATTCAATTGTTCAATGTTAAAATCTTTTCCTTTGTTCTATGTAAACTGCCTTGACTACGGAGAAAAGCAGTATATAAACCTTCCTAAATAAATAAAGAAAGAAAATACATTCCCATCCTCTCACTACTGGTATCAAAACCAAACATAAGTTTTTATAAAATAATAGAATCCAAACTGGTAACATTTTTATGACAAAATAAACCACCTAGAATCACTGACAACCCTCTGATTTCCAGCTATATCATAAAGCCTTCCTGGCTCACTTTGGCTCATTCTGGCATCCCTCTGATCCACCTGAGGAACCGCTGTCATCATGATATTATGTTTAACTAGATCTAATATCACCTACCCCCCTAAAAAATATTCGGGGTCATTCCGAGCCATGAATAATGGGGATGGACGTTCTGTTGGGACATCCATCCCCACTATTCGGCCCCTCTGCTGACCCCGATTAATTTTCCCGTATGTTGTGTAGAGAGGTTAGACAGGGCAGGAATGGGGCATTGTGGGGGCGGAGCTAGAGTAGGCAGTAGGCAGTCCATGGCCCCGGACATACAGGGCTGATTCCATTGTCAGCAGTAAAGCAGTATTTGAACTGATGGGTCTCAGGAGTTCTCCTGGTTCATCACTGTGAGAAAGGAAGGACTGGCCAAGGCCCCCGAACAAAGTTAGAGACTATAGCAGAGACTGATGAGCTTTTGTGTGATAAGGTAACTTTGTTGTTGTTGTTGTTGTTGTTAAGTGCCGTCGAGTCGGAGTCGACTCATGGCGACCCTCTGGATAGCTATTCTAAATTGTGTTCGGTCTTGAGTCAGGCGGCTTATTGTTGACAGACTGGTCCCCGTAGCTGCTGTTATTGTATCGATCCATCTCATTGCTGGCCTTCATCTTTTGCACTGACCTTCTATCTTGCCAAGCATGATGTCTTTCTCTAATGATCTCTCTCTTCGCATGATGTGTCCAAAGTATGAAAGTCGAAGACTTGTCATCTGAGCTTCTAAAGAAAGCTTAGGTTTGATCTCCTCTAGTACCGACTGGTTTGTTCTTCGGGCAGTCCATGGTATACACAGTATTCGCCGCCAGCACCATAATTCAAAGGCATCAATTTTCTTCCTGTCTATCTTTTTCACTGTCCAGCTTTCACATCCATATGATGTTATTGAAAATACCACGGCTTGAACAAGTCGAATCTTTGTATGGAGAGAGACATCTCTGCTCTTGAGAATCTTATCTAGGTCTTTCATAGCCATTCTGCCAAGAGTAATGCATCGTCTGATTTCTTGACTGCTTGTTGCTTCTTTATTGATAGTTGATCCAAGTAGGTTAAAGTTGTTCACGATTTCAATTTCTTCTCCTTCAACGATGAACCTCTTGATTATGCCAGTTGTCATGATCTTTGTCTTTTTTACATTAAGGTGCAGGCCCATTTTGTGAGATTGTGAGAAGCAAATGTTTCAGATCATCTTTACTTTCAGCCAGTAATGTGGTATCATCAGCATAGCGAAGGTTGTTGATGAGTCTTCCACCAATCTTCACACCTCTGTTGTCTTCATAGAATCCTGCTTCTCTGATGATTTGTTCTGCATATGAATTAAACAGGTAGGAGGAAAGTATGCAGTCTTGTCTTACACCTTTGCTCATTTTAAACCATTCTTTTTCTCCTTGTTCCATTCGAACTGCTGCTTCTTGATCAATGTACAGATTGTGCAAGAGTACGATCAGGTGTTCTGGTATACCCATGCTTCTTAATGTGGCCCAGAGTTTCTCATGGTTTACACAGTCAAAAGCCTTGCTATAGTCGGTAAAGCACAAATAGATATCCTTTTGGTATTCTTTAGTCTTTTCAAGGATCAATCTCACATCCGCAATGATGTCTCTCGTTCCTTGCCCCTTCCTGAACCTGGCTTGCACTTCAGATAGTTCTTGTTCCAGGTATGGTTGTAGTCTCTTTTGAATAATCTTCAATAGAATCTTGCTGGCATGTGGGTTCAGAGTGATTGTGCGATAATTTCCACAGTCAGTTGGATCACCTTTCTTTAGTATTGATATAAACACAGATCTTTTCCAGTCAGTTGGCCATGATGTTGTCTTCCATATTTCTTGGCAGAGCCTTGTAAGTATGGTAACAGCTGCATCAGATTGCTGTAATACATCTATGGGAATGCTATCAATGCCTGGTGCTTTGTTCTTTGATAAGGCTCTTTCAATGCTGCTTTAACTTCTTCTTTCATCACCAATGGTTCTCGATCATAAGGTACAGGTTGAAACAGCTGTTGGTCCACTTGATCTTTATCATATAAAAACTCTGTATACTCCTTCCACTTTTCTTGATCTTCTCAGCATCATTCAACATAGAACCTTGAGCATCTTGTAACATTCCAATTCGAGGCTGGAACTTTTTCTTTAACTCTCATAGCTTTAGGAAAGCCGGTCTTGTTCTTCCTCAAATAGTTTCTGCTTCTATTTCCTTGCATGCGTCGTTGTAGTACTTTTCCTTGTCCTGTCTTGCTGCACGTTGTAAATCTCTGTTGAGTTCGGTTGTTGTCTTTCTTTCTCCTCTGGCTTTAGCTTCTCTGCATTTCTGGGCAATTTTCAGAGTTTCTTCCGTCATTCATTTTGGCCATTTTTGCTTTTTCACCTCTTGTAGAGACTTCTCGCTTTCTTCCAACACAACCTTCTTGATGTCATTCCATAACTCTTCTGGAGCTCTGTCATTTGCATCTAAAGCAGCAAATCGATTTTGCAGGCAGTCTTTAAATTCCATTGTGGTATATTCTCAAGGTCATATTTTGCTGCATTCATGAGTGGTTTGCTCTTTTTCAACTTTAGCTTGAGTTTGCATACTAGTAGTTGATGATCTGTACCACAGTCAGCTTCAGGTTTTGTCTTTGTTGATGTTATAGAACTTTTCCATCGTTGACTTCCACAGATGTAGTCAATTTGATTTTTATACAATCCATTGGGTGAAGTCCATGTGTACAGTCGCCGCTTGTGTTGATGGAAGGTGTTTGAGATGAATAGATCGTTGGTCTTGCAGAATTCTATCAGTCTTTCTCCTGCTTCATTTCTGTTGCCAAGTCCATATTTTTCAACTACTTTGCCTTCTTCTTTGTTGTCAACTTTTGCGTTCCAGTCACCCATGACTATCAGGATATCCTGTTTGTATGTTCTGTCAATTTGAGCTTGTATTTGTTCATAGAACTCTTCGATTTCATTATCTTCTGCATCTGTTGTTCGGGCATATACTTGGATTATAGTTGTGTTGATAGGCATTCCTCGTAGACTTAAGCGTTCGCTGACTGCATTGTATTTCATTACAGTTCTTGCAAATTTCTTCTTTATTATAAATGCACACCATTTCTTCTTTGTCTTTCATTTCCAGCATAGTAGACCATGTGATCATCTAATGCAAAGTGCCCGATGCCAGTCCATTTCAGTTCGCTGACACCCAACAGATCAAGTTGTACACGTTCCATTTCATTCTTGACCACCTCCAACTTCCCTTGGTTCATGCTTCGTACGTTCCATGTTCCAATGCGTAAGACATCTTTACAGCTTCTGACTCTCATTTCATGTGCAGCTACATCAGCAGTCAGACATCCCGATGGCTTTGATCCAACCACATCATAAATGCTGGCTTTACTCTAAGAAGTCTTCAGCTCTTCCCAGTAGCTAGTTGAGTGCCTTCCGACCTGGGGTTCTCATCTTCCAGAACTATAGCACAATTTGTTTTGTTGTAACTATCCATTGGGTTTTCATGGCAAGATACAGAAGTAGATTGCCGGGCCTTTCTTCCGCGCAGTTTAAGTTTGGTGTTGTTGCCGTTGTCACAGAAATATGATCCTCCGCCATCAACACTATCCCATTCTGCTGCTGCCCAGATTGGTGGTTTGTCTTGGTCTGGCACCTCAGCTGAGACCTGTCCATCTTGGGACCTGTCCATCTTAGGTAACTTACACTAGTATAGATCATCCTGTCTATGGCAATCTTGATTTTGATAAGGATAGTGATGACTCTATTTATGTTACTCTTGATATAGATACAGACAGTAATGAAGGCACAGATAATGACGGAGAAACAGGGCTGTGAAGGTGGCTATAGCCATATACCTCTAACCAGGTAGAAATATATGCTTATTGTAATGCCAGGCTGAATTGCAAGACATACATTTTTAGATAGAAGCTTCTGTCCCTGCAAAAACTGCTGACAGTTATTGCAAAAGAGATTAACTGACAAATTGTGTACACAGCTAGTATTACCAAAGGTTAGCTTCTGAAAATTTTGGGGACTTTTCTGTGTTACAGACAGTCCTTCCACCCTTCTTGTGGTAAATGATGGGTCAAATTTTAGATAACAACTAATGTCAGCACTATTGCATGAACTTTCTGAGAATCAGAGACCTTAGGTCAACATGTAACTGGAAATCAAATAAAAGCTTGAGAAATCAGCAGAATTTAGAAAGAAATTATAAGTGTAACTAATCAACTCTTGTTTAATGAAAGAACTGTAGCGACACCTGCCGTCACTTGGTGATTATGATTATGGCTATAAAGCTTCCGCTTTTATATGACTTTTGCAAAGCATCAGCAGAAAAATGATCCTGTAAGCAGATTTTATTCCAAACCTGTAATTTTGTAGCATGATTATCATCCAATGTTAATTAAAATTTAACTATGTCAGCCGAAAATTCTTAATAATAGGAAGATCTCTAGCAGAAGATTTTCGAAGGTGGTCAGAGGAGGAGTCCTGATTTGGACCCCCTGACGATCTTCCTCTAGAGCTCTAGATCTTAATATAACTGGTTTTCTATGTGTGTCTTGTTTTATTTCCTTCCTGTTAGAAGGGCCAGGTAAGCCTAAGAATCCAGGTAAAGGAGGGCCTGCCCCGAGAAGGGCACAACAATCACTTACTGCCCTGATGAAACTATGCCTGGACTCTCTCTGGAAATCCATTAGAGAATTAAAGTCCAAAACGCATTAACTTCTTCAGAAATGAAAGCAAGAGTCTGATCCAGTTTTTTAACTCTTGCACAGACTTGAATGAAGTTGTCACTACAGTGGATTAAAACAGAGATTCTTGCTTTGCATTCTAACAGCACTCAACAAAAAGTGCCTGGTCGGCAGGGGATGGCAGGCCCAGTAGGTGGAGGAGGTAGGAGGTGGTAGAGGAGATTCCCCGCAGCCAGACCTTGGTCTTGGAAGGCCAGATCGGGGGTTGTGCTGTGGGGAATGCAAAATTTGTTTGGCAGGAATCACGGCTCCTGAATGGAGCCGCGGAGTCAAGGCAACTGGATGCCATGGCGCTGAGGCTCCATTCAGGATCCTTGACTGACTTAGCCAGGCTAGGCCTGTATGTACAGGCTGACCAGGATCAGGGTCCCAGTGTGCACGTACAGGCCTGGATGCAATTCTGATCCCGCGGGGCACATCTAGCCCCGCGGGATCAGAATCCCGTCTAATTCTGTGTGTTCAGTTCCAACTGGGCACACAGAGGGCTGGGACATCCAGGATAGAATCAGGCTCATTGTGTCTATTGATTTACATAACACTACTTTAAAAAACAAATTTCTATTAGATACACAATTTGCTCTTCTTCAATTAGATAAAAAGCTTGCTATCTCTATTTGGCATTCCCATGAAATTTCCTTATGGCATAACCCCAAATTTAAAATAGATCACAGAGTCTTATCCTGGTCAAAATGGCAGTCATTAGTTATATGGTGTCTTGCACATCTTCTTCATAGTTTGAATCTTGTCTCCTTTTATACCTTGATTTCCCAGTACAAATTACAGCCCGATCAATTTTTTGCTTGGTTTCAATTAACGCAAAGTTGATTTTAGGTTTGATTTCTTCACCCTTGATTAACCATACATTGCTACTTCAAAAGTTGGAATGGGAAAAAATCTCTTTGTTCTTCCTCGAGGAAATAAACAATACAATAAAATATATGGACCAATATTCAGCCACAGAGGGTAAAAAAAATCTACATATTCTGTGAATAGTGATGAGAGTTCAATATCCAGATGTAGCACTATCCACCCAGTGCTATTCAGATAGTGGAGCTTTTCAGCCCACTAACTTGATAGCTCTCCTTATAGCAATTAGGACAGATTTTTAGCTGTTGAAAATTATGTAGATCGTTATCCAGACAGTGGTACTGAAAATCACCACTGTCTGGCTAAGTTCCTGCTCCGCGCCAACTCCATTCCCCCAACTTCACCAGCACAATCCGAATAATGTTGAGGCGCTCTGTGATAATATCCAGCAGCACTGCCCGGATTGTGTTCCTGAATATCACAGTCAGTGGGGCTTATGCATTGAATATCAAGCAAATAGTTTATTATCAGGCAATAAGTTAAAATGTAAATGGTTTTGTAAGATAGCACTAATTATGTTTATGTCAAGGTATCATAAAAGAAAGTTATTTGTAGTAAAATATGCTTTTTTAATGTAATTGACACGGTTCATTCATCATGTTTTACTACATTTTTTCCTGAGCAATGCCAGGTATTTCTGCATAGCTATCTATCTCTCCATTTACCATTTACAGTATCTCTCTCTCTCTCTATCTTTATATATATATATATATATACCCATGCAAATATATCTATTTGTATGTACATTTATAGGTATATATCTAGATAGATATAGAGATAATTTTATAACAGCTTCTAAGGAGAGAGAAACAAACCAATCCCTTTGCATAAAGTGAGGTAGAGTCAGATGACATGACCCATTTGAGTTTACACAGTCAGCAGTAAAGCAGGATTTGAACTGGTGAGTCTCAGGAGTTCTCCTGGCTCATCACTTACTGCCCTGCTGAAACTATGCCTGGACTCTCTCTGGAAATCCATTAGAGAATTAAAGTCCAAAACACATTAACTTCTTCGGAAATGAAAGCAAGAGTCGGATCCAGTTTTTTAACTCTTGCAAAGACTTGAATGAAGATGTCAGTACAGGGGATTAGCACAGAGATCCGTGCATGCATTCTAACAGCACTGCTTGGAAAGTAGGATGAATGGCTTTTCACTGATCATATTGGGAGGCAAAAATCAGATGGCCTGCATTGGTATAAACTCTGCAAGTGCTTTTTACCCACAGGATTTGCACCAGTAATGCAAGTAAAACTATGTAGTTAGTTTTTGGTGTGTTTTTTTTTTTTTTGGGGGGGGGGGCGGGATGGTATTATTGACCTAGGCTAATGATTCCCAAACTTGTACAGCCAATTAGATTTTATTTATTTATTTTTTAGCTAGGCTTATATATTGCTTTTCTGCGTGTCAAAGCTGTGCACATTGAATGGAGGATATAATTGTTACATCAAACAGGAGTTGACTTTTATACATGGAAAATGTCAAACAGGGGTTACATCAATGCAGTACATCAAACAGGTGCTGATTTATATACATGGATCAAATAGCTCTAGCTCATAATATGTGTAACAGTTTAACTTGTACAGCACAAATAACCTGTTCTTAGTCTGCAGGAGAGGCTCTCTTTCCTGTGGTCTCCACAGTATATCTTATATACATAGGAAGGCCAAGTCAGATCTGGGTGCCTCCTATTCTGATCTTGCACCCGATTCTGATCCTGCGGGAGCTAAACATTCCCACAGGATCAGATACCCCTGTGGGATCAGAATTGAGTGCATCCAGCCTGGATGAGCTGGCCATGCCCCAATTCTGGGCTCCCAGATGTCCAGCCACTTACCTAGCTAGCTCAGCCAGGTTCCTGCATGGAGCCATGGTGTTGTAACGTCCTGTTGCCATGGTACCGCAGCTCCATGCAGGAGCCACAATCCCCAGCAGACCCCAAAATGATACTTTCCCTGCCACCCAGAGTTGGGCCGCAGGGAACCCCCTGCACCCCTTTATCTCCTTTTCCCTGCACAGGGCGAGTATTGGTTGCTGTCTAGGGGGACTTATTCCACCTCCAAGGTGGAATAAATCTCCCATGCAAAGGCCAAACCCAGGCATACAGGGCCGACCCCGGAATTGGCCCTGTACATCCATAAGAACATAAATACATAAGATATACCACACTGGGTCAGACCAAGGTCCATCAAGCCTGGTATCCTGTTTCCAACAGTAATGAATCTAGGTCACACGTTCCTCGCAGTTTCCACAAAAGATACAGGTTCTACAATGCTTGTATTGGGGCAAGCAGTGGATTTCCCGTGTCCCCTTTAATAATGGTTTATGGACATTTCCTCCAGGAACTTGTCCTGTGCTTCAAGGAGGGGGCGTAGGCATTGTAGTGTTTTGGCTTTATGATAGATTGCCCTAGTGGATTTGTCAATTTGTGGTTTGAGTGAGAGAGTCTGGTCTATGGTGATGCCAAGGTATTTTATTTGGGGTTGGACTTTTATTTGTTTGTTGTTTAGGGTAAGGTGTGTTGGGGGCAAGAAGGTGCTGTCTTTTGTTATGAATAGGGCTTCAGGATTTTTTGAAGTTGATTGCGAGGTTGTTGTCAGAAAGCCACTGAGCAACTTCATTGAAGCAGCACAGGAGGTGTGGGTTGGTGGGTTAGTCTGAGTTGAAAGGTCTGTAGAGCATTATGTCATCAATGCCGATGTGGTAATTGTGGGCTTTGATGATGGAAAAGAGTGGTTGAAGGTATAGGTTGAAGAAGAGAACAGATAGGGTGGATCCTTGTGGTACACCTTGGGTCTGGCAGTAAGGGGTGGATATAGATTTTTGGGATACCCACAATTGCTCTGCATGAGATAGATTTGCATACACTATATCTATTGCATGCAAATTTATCTCCCAGGAGAGGTGGTGGAGATGAGTACATTATGCAAATTGAAGAAAATGTGGTACAAGCATAGAGGACCTCTGAGGGAGAGGAAAGGATTGTAGACCTTAGTAGTTGGTGTGAGTGAGCCACTAGGGTATCAGGAGACCCTCCCACATACCTTAGCTCTACTAAAGGCACACATAAAAGCAAGATTGGATATATATGGCCCCGGATTTATTGAATGAACATACATTGTATCATCAGGTGCTTGAACTTGACCCTACCTAAATAAACACCATATCCCCGAGCTTCCTAATTAAAGGTCATGCCTGAATGGTGGGGGGGGGGGGGGGTGCAGAATGCTTATCAAGTGCATTCATTAGAGAAAGAGTTGGTCAGACCTCCACCCTTATTCATCTAGTATGCTAACACTACTTCTGGGTCCAAGGCTCCATGACTCCTATGTGACTCTGTCCTTGAATCACAAGGCTCCAGGACTCCTATGTAACTCTGGCCTGCCATGTATAACAAGGTCCTGTTGCTAATATGGAACCAACATGACTCTAATGAAGGCTCCCTTTCCTACAGGCTCAGCTACCTGCCATAGAGTTTGGTTCCCCCGTGGCAGCCACATATGATTGCATTAAAATAGGAAGCCAACCTTGCCAAAAAATGTGCTACCACCAAAAGGTACAGTCATCACTAGAAATTGGACAGTGCCTTCATTGTGGTTTTCAGGAATAATCTCATTCCTAACTCAAATTCACACCATCATGGGCTAAAAAGGTCAGAAAGCAAAATTGTTGCCCATTCATTATGAATGTGCTTGCTACCCAAGGCTACAATTTTTCTGCCAATATGCCTGTTTATGCAGGCAACCCCCATTTTCCACAATCTCTGGTGTGCATACTTAAAGCAAGGGATGATTTTGTACCATCAAATATTTGTGTTTGGTAACCATGCCACCAAGGTATGCAAGTCTTCTCTATGGTTACCACCAACTGGCGACAAGACATATCTACCACATTCTTACCACCCAGGTGTACTACAAGGCTATTTAGGTATAACTTTGTGCATAGCAGTGGTGGTAGTGAGCCCACAGCACTTGATGCAGCACCAAGGCTGAACATGAGAGTGTCATAATGGTCAATGGGTAGTCCCAGAGCCTCAAAGGGTCTCCTAACAGCAAAAGCAAACTGGTATCTACTCAATAGGGTGCCATTGGTGGGGATCCAGAAGTGAGAGCCACAGAGGGACTCTGGGTGATACATGCCTTGAGGTTTTTTACAGAGGAGATATGTAGGCTTTCCACTGCCAACAAGGTGGCTTGCTCATCCTTTCTGCACTGTTCCATTTTAGATTTATATATTAAGGCACATTTTACAATGGGACATCCAACGGCAATCTGGGACATCAGAGTGAGAACATCTGAGAAAAAACAGGCACATGCAAGTTCAGGCACAATTTCAGAAATGTGGATGTGCCCGATATGGAGATCTAAAGAGACAACTACATAAATGTTCTTAGAATAGCAATTCAAAAAGCAGATGTCTAACAGCATAACAGTTAAAGTAGTAGGTTTAAAAGTAGAGTAGCCATGGTTCAAATCCCAATATGGGCTGGTGTAATCTTAGACTAGTCACTTAATTCTCCATCTTTTCTACACCCTTTGGATGTTTTAAAACCACAACAAGCACTTTCCTGATGCCTGCTCATGCCTAGAGGAGGTCTAAAGGTGGACGTCCCTGATGTTTCTGAAATCAAAAGGGATGTCTAAGTTCATTGCACCTCCCCAGACACACCTTCACCATGCCCTTTGTCTAATTGGATGTCCCTCCATGGGAGACATCTCTAAATGTCATTTGTAAAATGGCTCCAGAGATATCCCTGTGATTTTGACATCCACATGCACATCTCTGGATGTCCAAAATCACAACTAAGACTTTTAAAATGACCTCCTTAGTGATTACAACCTGTTTGCTACATATTCTATCAGCATTGAACATCAGTCCACCAGGATCAGAAACATGACTCACATTGGCTGCAAACTCACTAAACAGAGGGCGCCAAATAAAGCTATAGACAGTGAAGGCAGTCCTGAACAGGCTTAATTTTCTGTGGAGATAGCAAAGGGCAGAATATTCCACAATGAGGTTAACAATTAGTATGTCAAAAGCTGTCAGGTCTGGCCACTTCTTTGCTTTAGCAAAGAAGGACAACCTTGAAAGGTGTGTACAAACTGCAGGTTGAGATACTCCCTGCTTCTTGGCTTTGTCTATGTAGTCAGCTAGCAGGTACTCAGGTATGAATCCTGGAAACCATTCTCTACTATGAAGAAAGGAAACCAACTACTGATATCCTCTGACATATTCCCTCCATGTTTCTGGTGTGATGGATATTCACATTGTCACTGAGATCCAAAGGACTACAGGATATTAGGTGTCCCACCACATCCACATTTAGAGTGAGTTCTTGGAAGAGGTGCCAATTGCAATGAGAACCAGAATGAATTATCTCATTGCAGATACCTGGTGCATGGCATTTCTTTAAGAAACTCTGATACTATGCAACATTTGGCAGACTGTTGATTAATGACTTCTACCACAGCACTATGGTCACAGCAGAACATCACCTACCTATCTCTCAGATGATCAGATTATATATGAATGGCAATGTCTAATGGTAAGAGCTCTAAGAAGGTGATATTTTTTATTAAGCCTGATTGTATCCTTAAGTCAGACGATGGCACAGCATACCTGAAGCCCCTGAAATGTCTGGGTGCAGATGAACATAAGAACATAAAATACGCCATACTGGGTCAGACCAAGGTCCATCAAGCCCCGTATCCTGTTTCCAACAGTGGCCAATCCAGGTCACAAGTACCTAGCAGTTTTCCAAAAAGATACACAGGTTCCACAGTGCTTGTATTGGGGCAAGCAGTGGATTTCCAAGGTCCTCTTTAATAATGGTGTATGGACATTTCCTCCAGGAACATGTCCAAACCTTTTTTAAACCCAGCTACACTAACAGCCTTTACTACATCCTTTGATAATGAATTCCAGAGTTTAATTACACATTGAGTGAAAAAATATTTTCTCTGATTAGTCTTAAACGGGTTATACTGTAGCTTCATCACATGTCCCCTAGTCTATCTACTTTTTGATGAGGTAAACAATCATTTGATGTTTACCCATTCCACTCCATTCATTAATTTATAGACCTCTATCATATCTCCCCTCAACCATCTCTTTTCTAGGTTGAAGAGCCCTAAACTCTTAAGACTCTCCTCATAGGCGTATCCTTCCATCTCCTTTGCCATTTTGGTGTCTCTTCTCTGTATCTTTCCTAATTCTGCTATATCCTGTTTAAGATACGACGGCCAGAATTGCACACATTATTCAAAGTACAGTCACACCATGGAAGGATACAGAGGCATTATAATGTCCTTTGTTTTACTCTCCAGTCCTTTCCTTATGATTCCTAGCATTCTATTTGGCTTCTTGGCCATCGCTGCACACCGGATGGAGGATTTCAACATGTAATCCACGATGACGTCCAAATCTTTTTCCTGGGTGGAGGTTCCTAATGTGAAACCCTGCATCATCTAACCACAGTTTGGGTTGTTCTTTCCGAGGTGCAGAACTTTGCACTTCTCCATATTAAATTTCATCTGCCATTTAAAAGTCCAGTCTTCCAATTTATCAAAGTCCTCTTGCAATTTTCTACAATCCTCTTGGTTTTAACAACTTTGAATAATTTTGTATCATCTGCAAATTTGATTACTTCACTCATTATTCCCATTTCCAGGTCATTTATGAGTATGATAAAAATCAGCAGACCCAGTACAGATCCCTGGGATATTCCACTATTCACCTTTTCTCTTTGAGAAAATTGACCATTTAGCCCTATCCTCTGCTTTCTATCTTTTGACCAGTTCCTGATCCACAATAATACACAGCCAGGATCCTATTCCATGACATTTTAATTTCACCAAGAGTCTCTCATGAGGATCCTTGCCAAAGGCTTTCTGAAAATCCAGATACACTATATCAACTGGTTCAACTTTGTCTACCTGTTTATTTACACCTTCAAAAAAATATAACAGATTAGTAAGACAAGACTTTCCTTGGCTAAAGCCATGTCACCTTTTTCCGATTAAAACATGACTATCTACAAGTTCAGTAATTTTGTTACTTATAATGGTTTCTACCATTTTACCTGGTACTGATGTCAGTCTCACCGGCCTGAATTCCCAGATCACCCCTGGAACCCTTTTTAAAAATTGGCGTTACTTTGTCCATTTGCCAATCTTCAGGTATTAGAGATGATTTTAATGATAGTTCCCAGATTACCAATAGTAGGTGCAATTTCATATTTTAGTCTTTCAACACCCTCTGATGTATACCATCCGGTTAAGGTGATTTGCTACTTATTAGTTTATCAAATGCAATACATCTTCCTGGTTTATCAATATTTCTTTCAATTCTTCCGATGCATCACCTTTAAATACCATTTCGGTCATGGTAACTACCCTACATCTTCTACAGTAAAGTCTGAAGCAAAGAATTCATTCAGTCTCTCCACTATGGCCTTTACCCCTCTTAATGCCCCTTTTACCCCTCTGTCATCTAATGATCCAACTGACTCTATCACAGGTTTATTTGCTACAAATGTACTTGAAGAAGTTTTATTATGTGTTTTTGCTTCCACGGCAATCTTTTTTTCAAATTCTCTCTTTGCCTGCTTTACCAATGACTTGCATCTAACTTATCAGTGCTTATGTTGTTTCCAGTTTTCATCATTTGGCTCCTTTTTCCATTTCCTGGAATATACTTTTTTCGCTACAACGGCCTTTCTGACCTCACCTTTAAACCATGCTGGCAGTTTCTTGGATATCCTTCCACTTTTCTTAAAGCATGGAATACAGCTGATCTGAGCTTCCAAGATAGTATTTTTAAAAAACACTCATGCTTGATATAAATCTTTAACCTTTTCAGCTTCTCCTTTTAGTTTTTTCTTAACTATTTTCCTCATTTTATCATAGTTTCCCTTTTGAAAGTTAAAAGGTAGTATTGTAGATTTCCTTGCTGTCCTTCCTCCATTTATTAAATCAAATGCAATCATGCTATGATCACTATTTCCAAGTGGCCCCAACACCCTTACCTCTTGCACCAGATTTTGTGTTCCACTAAGGACTAGATCCAAAATGTTTTTTTTCTCTTGTCAGTTACTGAACAAGCTGCTTCAAGAAGCAGTCATTTATTTTCATCTAGAAACTTTATCTCCCTAGCATGTCCTGCTGTGACACTGACCCAGTCGATACCAGGATAATTGAAATCATCCATTATTATTATTATTGTGTTGTTACGTTTGTTAGCTTCCATGATTTCTTTGAGCATTTCATCATCCATTTGTTCATTCTAGCCAGATGGTCGATAGTACACTCCCACTGCCATTGCCTTCCCCTTTTTACATAGAATTTTGATCTATAGAGATTCTACAGTGTATTTTGTTTCCTGAAAATTTTTAATCCTGTATGACTCAATGCCCTCTCTAACATAGAGTGCAATGCCTCCACCAATTTGATCTACTCTATCATTGCAATATAATTTGTTCCCAGGTATCACAGCTTCCCACTGATTGTCCTCCTTCCACCAGATCTCTGAGATAACAATCATATCTAACCTCTCATTTAGTGCTATATATTCTAATTCTCCTATCTTATTTTTTAGAATTCTAGCATTTGCATACAAGCATTTTAGAGATTGTATTAAATTCATATCAGTCTGGTCATCAGTAGATATGTTCAGTCTTTTGTTAGTATCCTTCAAGGATATATCCTTCCAAACCATGCACTCTTGAGCAACTGTCAACTTTACCCTATTATCTAGTGTAAAAGCTGTTCTATCTCCTTTTTAAAGGTTAATGCCAGCAGCCTGGCATTAAAAAGGGTTCCAGGGTTGATCCGGGAAACTACAGACCGGTGAGCCTGACATCAGTACCAGGAAAAATGGTAGAAACCATCATAAAGAATAAAATTACTCAGCATGTAGATAGTCATGACCTAATGGGAGACAGCCAACATGGCTTTAGACAAGGAAGATCTTGTCTTACTAATCTGTTATGTTTTTTTGAAGGAGTGAATAATCAGGTGGACAAAGGTGAGTTGGTTGATATTGTGTATCTGGACTTTCAGAAAGCCTTTGACAAAGTCCCTCATGAGAGACTTTTGGCAAAACTAAAGAGTCATGGGATAGGAGGCAGTGTACTATTGTGGATCAGGAACTGGTTAAAAGATAGAAAGCAGAGGGTAGGGCTAAATGGCCAATTTTCCCAATGGAGAAAGGTGAATAGTGGTGTACCCCAGGGATCTGTGCTGGGTCCGCTGCTTTTTGACATATTCATAAATGACCTGGAAAGTGGAATAACGAGTGAGGTTATCAAATTTGCAGATGACACAAAACTATTTAAAGTTGTTAAAACCCAAGAGGATTGTGGAAAATTGCAAGAGGATCTTGATAAATTGGAAGACTGGGCTTCAAAATGGCAGATGAAATTTAATGTGGACAAGTGCAAGGTTATGCACCTAGGGAAGAACAACCCAAACTATGGTTACACGATGCAAGGTTCCACATTAGGAACTACCACCCAGGAAAAAGATTTAGGCGTCATTGTGGATACCATGTTAAAACCCTCGGCTCAGTGTGCAGCAGCAGCCAAGAGAGCCAATAGAATGCTAGGTATGATAAGGAAAGGAATGGAAAATATAACAAAAGATATTATAATGCCTCTATATCGTTCCATGGTGAGACCGCACCTTGAATATTGTGTGCAATTCTGGTCACCGTATCTTAAAAAGGATATAGCGATTTTAGAAAAGGTTCACAGAAGAGCCACCAAAATGGTAAAGGGGATGGAAGGATACTCCTATGAAGAAAGGCTAAAAAGGTTAGGGCTCTTTAACCTGGAAAAGAGACGGCTGAGGGGAGATATGATAGAAGTCTATAAATTGATGAACGGAGTGGAATGGGTAAACGTAGATCGATTGTTTACCTTATCAGAATATAGAAAGACTAGGGGACATGCAATGAAGCTACAGGGTAAACTATTTAAGACTAATAAAAGAAAATATTTTTTTCACTCAACGTGTAATCAAACTCTGGAATTTGTTACCGGAGGATGTAGTAAAGGCTGTTAGTTTAGCTGGGTTTAAAAAAGGTTTGGACAAGTTCCTGGAGGAAAGGTCCATAAACCATTATTAAGAAGGGACCCAGGATATCAATGCTTGAACCAATACAAGCATTGTGGAACCTGTGTCCCTTGGGGAAACTGACAGAATACTGGGCTTGATGGACCTTGGTCTGACCCAGTATGGCATATCTTATGTTCTTATGTTCTTATGACCCCCTCCTTTCCCCAGAGTGTTGCCCAGTTCCTAACAAAACCAAAACCCTCTTCTTTGCACTATTGTCTCATCCACTCATTGAGACTCTGGAGCTCTGCCTGCCTTTTGAGTCCTGCACGCGGAATGGGAAGCATTTCTGAGAATGCTACCCTGGACGTTCTGGATTTCAACTTCATACCTAAAAGCCTAAATTTGGCCTCCAGAACCTCCCTTCTGTACTTTCCTATGTCATTGGTACCAACATGTACCAAGACAACAGACTCCTTCCCAGAACTTTCTAAAGTCTTGTCTAGATGGTGCACCAGGCAGGCATGTTACCAGCCACCCAGCTATCCACATGCCTAATGATCAAATCACCAACTATAATATCTGTACTAACCCTTCCTCAGGGCACATGGCCCTGGAGAAACCTCCTCGGTGCAAGAGAGTTTTCTTCACCTGGTGGACAGGTCCTAGCTAGAGGATCACTTCCTGCCACACCAGGGTGATGCTCTCCTAATACGTGACCTTTCTCCTCCATGGCAACAGGGAGGCTGTAAGACAGGAGGTGGGACTTCAGTACTACATCCCTGTAGGTCTTGTCTATATACCTCTCTGTCTTCCTTATGTCCTCCAAGTCTACTACTGTAGCATCCAGAGATTGGACTCTTTCCCTGAGAGCAAAGAACTCCTTGCACCTAGTGCACATGGAAGACCCCTCACTAACTGGGAGAAAATTATACACGTGACACTCAATGCAAAAGACTGGAAATCCTCCATCTCGTTGCTGGACTGCTGTCTGCATCTTAGTTTTAAGGTTTTCTTTTGGTATTTAAGTTGTTTACTTACTTATGTTTGCTGGGGATACTTATACTAATACAATTATACCTAATGGACCTGATTTTCAACAAGGCGCTGAGGTCTGCCATAACCTCAGAAAGTTAGCCGGTCGGGAAAAGTGCTTGAATTGTGAGGTGGCAACAAAATGGGCAAGCAACAAAAATGGAGCACAAACTGAGCATGATGGCAGGCGCCCACTGCAGCAATGACTGATACGTGCAAGGCGCATAACTCAGGCTCTGCACCAAAGGCCAAGGCAATACCCATGTATGTGGCCACATCAACAGTGGCTAGAAATGCATGATGGAGCATGGTCAACAATCCATGTATGGCCCAACAGGCATACCCGGGTACTACCCATCCAGCTTACCTGAACATAAACGACACCATCACACAGGCCCTGTGGACTGTCTGTGCAGGAGCCCCCTGTGGCTGGGGGAACAGATACCAGCGGCATGGCAGCAAGGAGAAGTGTGAACCTTTCCTCAGATGAGAGCAAATGCCTCATCTGCTCTGTGGTGCAGCATGAGGGGGCCCTCTACCCTGGGGGCTCTGAATCCAACTCTGGCTGCACAGGTAAGGAGGCTACAACAGACGGGGGGGGGGGGGAAGATGAGCACCATGCTAGTTAGAGACACCCTAAAAGGCACAACTGTGTGTCTGCATAGAGAGATAGGGCATGATGTCAAGACAGATGCTGCCGGTTGCCCCACTGTGTGACTATCAGGAGGTGGGGGGATGGGCCATGCATTGGTATCCCTGGTGGTGGTTTGTAGCAATACCACAGGGCATGGACAGCAATGGAAAAGCCCAGTACAGGGGGTGCCGTGGTAGGGTTGGGCACTGCAGGGGACACAGCAGCCAGTTTAGATGCCCTGAACAGCTGCCCTACTCCCTAGCCCCTGTGCCCTGGTGCGGGGGTGTGGGGGACTGGTGGCAGAAACCACACATGTGAAGCCTGTCTGTTCCTGCAAGCAGCTCTGCCACCACAGCCAGGCACCTATGGGTGTGCCCCTGCTCCTAGGAAGGGCATGTCACCAGACTGTTGCAGGATACAGGTATGCACAGCAGGCAAAATGGTAATGGCCAACTGAGCAAATGTCTCCTCCTCTCTCCCACAGGGAATATAGAGTACACTGGACACTGGAGGCCCTGAAAAGCCACTTCAGGATGCTACGTCGGAGGCGACCCAACCAGCTCCAGAGGATCAGGAAGTGGCTGGTGGCTGATGAAGATCAGTGGGGTACACAGTGGTGCCCAGCAGATAAAAGGGGTGTCAGCCATGGCTTCCAGACTGGTGCAGGCAGACCACCTGGTGGTGGACACTTCCTATATGCAATGATGGGACTGTGCTGGGGGCAACTGTGCCATCCCCCAGTGCCACCATTCTGCCTGTGCACCAGCCAGCACACACGATGCGCAGGTGTGCATGAACCTGGTTGAGGCATGGCACATAAGGGCAGTACAGGGGCACATAGTGCTCCTGCCCATGTGGCCACCCATGCGTACTCAGTGACTGGGAGGGCTGGCAGGGCACAGCCCAGCATGTGAGGGGGGGACAGAGCAGGCTGGAAGTGAGAAGGGGTGATGCAGTATGCAATGTGGAGGAGGCAGGCCCCTGTTGGCCAAAGGTGAGTGAGTGATGCATGTGTGGGCCCCCCCCAGAGATGTTCCAGTCTCACCCCAGTGCCATGACAGTGTGTACCAGTAACCCTCCCTCCCTCCCCTTTCCCCACAGCGGGCTCCAGGGGTACCCAGGGGACTGTTGGCCCACCACGCCAGCCACCCAGGAGTGGAAGGGCTAACCAGGCAAGCAGAACAGCAGCAGCAGTATTATCAGTGGTGATGATGATGAGGAGGAGTCAACAATGTCATCAGCAACCAGCGACACCGCACCAGAGGACACCACATCAGAAGAGAGGAGCAGTGAAGGGTCCATGGCACAGTGGAAGGAGAGGGTGTCAGAGGAGGAGGAGGATGGATAGGATAACCAGGGGCAAGGTGGGGATGAGGGGATTGAGGAGGAGGAGGAGGAGGGCTGGGTGGACCATAGTAGGGTGAGGAGGAGGGCTGGGTGGACCAGGGGCAGGGCAGGGAGGCTGAGGTTAGAGCAGAGCTGGGAGCAGAGGGGTGGCAGGAAGAACACAGGAACCACCCACTAAGTGTCCCAGGTGGGATGACATGACTCAGGGCACCACCAGCAGGCAACCAGCAGGGAGGCCAGATCCTGAGCTGCACCCCCTGGCAGAACCTCCACAGCCCATAGACGAATCCACCAGCTGACCATCCAAGAGGCCATGTGCCCACCACATGGTTCAGCACAGGCCAGGGGATACCTGGAGCAGCTGGGGTCCTCCACAGCCACCCCAGTACCCAGGGGCACACCCTGGCCATCCCACACCTGGACCCACAGCACCACCACCACCACCCCCCCCCCCCCATCCACAGAGTGACTGGGCCCTGGCCACCCTGGTGGCAGAATTGTGCCTCCTCAGGGAGGAGATATGTACCACAGCATGGACCATCAGCCTGCGCCTAGAGGCCCTCACAGCAACTGTGTCAGGGCACAGGCAGGAAACCCCTGCACCATAGGGTGATCCCCTGTCACATACGCCATGGGCTGGGGTGGATTGCAAAGACTGACACTATGGGCAGGATGTACATATGTTGACACAGTTGTCCAATAAGTTTTTTCTTGTTTGTAAGCACTGTGTCATCGAGTTTGTGGGGGCAGCACAACGCATCTGTGTGAGTGGTGTGGGGGCACAGGGGAGGGCAACCAGGGAGGGGTCCAAGGGAGAGGAGGGGATCTAGGGGAGGGGAACCAGGGGAGGGGGACCAAGGAAGGGATCCAGGGGAGAGAGTCCAGGGATCCATGGGTATGGTGAAAAAGGGACTACAGTAGTTGGATTGGAAGGGCAGACTGGAACGGCCATCCTGCATGGGTATGGCAGAGGGCCCCTACCCAGGCAGATGGCACAAAACAGCACTGCAGCACATGAAGGACGCCCCCTAGCTGTGAAGGCACACTGTCAGGGCAGTGCACACCACAGTCAACATGTCCGCCTATAGTGCTATGCATCTTACCTGGGAATCATGGTCTGGGAGTCCCTGCACTCCTATCATGCCATCGCTTAGAACTGTGCGGGTATGGCATCCTATGGCGGCAAGCCATCATGCAGATATTCATAGGATCAGCGCCTAAGGGCCTATGTGCCTACCAGATATGCCTTTGGATGGAGCATAGCCCCACTGCACACTCTACCCTCAAATGCATAAGAGAACCTACGCAGGTAAGCAAATGCCGCCTTATCGCTTTGCTGCTTCATGATGGCTGATAAGGCACTGGTAGCGGCAAAGTGCATAAGGAAGGCAAACTTCACTCCATCCAAGACAGCCATGGCCCTGGGGCTCATCCTGCAGCAGCACACCTCCCTCTTCGCAGCTGAGGATGCCAGCACTCAGCAGGCAGTGTGGCAGGACATCGCAAACAGGATCAATGTGGTACATTACCACAACCATGACGTGGAGGACCTCTAGAAAAAGTGTTGCATTGTCTTTCAGGCAGTGAAGGAGAAGAGGGCTCGCAACAGCAGGCAGTCTCACCCCACTGGAGGAGCAGGTGCTGCAGTATATGGAGGAGATCACCATCACAGGGGTTCTGGGCTTTGACAGCTCCACCAGAGGCACACATTGGGGTGAGTAGGGGTGTCCCAAAGCACAGGTGTGGCTGTGACAGCCATGTCTGTGTCTCCACCATGTTTTCGTCCGCCCAGCCCATGCCTGTCTATCTGTCAGACCACAGGTGCGCATGGGGTGGGTACATTGTGGGCCGTGCACCAGCTGCCGGTACTGTGGTTGACTGAGTGCCACCCCTTGGGCCATGACAACTTGCCATGTCACTAACCTCTGTCACCTTTGTCTCCCACAGACCCACCAGGTACACCGCCTTCCCAACCTGGAACTGATGCACCGGGGGGAGCCTCACAGCCCACCATCGAGGATGCTAGTGACCAGCCAGGGTGCAGCAAGACCCTTGATACCGGTACGCCAGTCACAACAGCCCCTCTGCACTGGCCATTGCAGTGGGCTGCTCTAGCCCACTGCAATGGCCAGTGCAGAGGGGCTGTTGTGTTCACCATCCAGGGTGGAGGGCAGGCCAGTGTGACCACCAGTGTTGTGCAGCCAGCTGCGGATGATGCACCACTTGCCGAGCTACAGTTCACCATCCTGGAGGAGCCAGTGTGTGCAAGGAATGATGACCTGGACCAGGAGCTATGACAGGAGGTTGTACGCCTGGTGGCAGGCACTGAGGGCATACTGTCCAAGCTGCAGGGTATCCGGCAGGACCTGCTGATGCAGGAGATGGCAGCGTACCAGGCATCTATAGCTGGCTCCCTGTGCAGTTTAGTTGGCCTATGCAGGCACAGTGGGTGGGTGCTGGGGCCACCAGTGCAGCAGCAAAGCCACCTGCTAGCCCGGCACCATGTCCATCAAACCACCCTGCTGGGGAAGGTGGTGACACCGCTAGCACGTCCTCTGACAATGCTCCACTGCATCACAGTGCACGGTGGGCAAGCACCCATGGTCAGTGGGGAGCCCTGAGAAATGGGGTTTACATGGGTGGAAATAACAATCTGACACAATGGGTGGCAATGGGAACTATATTGAAACCTTCAGCACACATTACATGGTACTGGGCACATAATTGGTGTTTGTGTATGTATAATCCTGGTGCTGGTGCAGGGCAGTCACCTCAGACATTTTCCTGTATCACCTGTGAATGGTGGGCCATTGCCCTGGCCTGCTGTTGGCTCCCTGACTCAGCGCCATCACCATCTGCAGCCTCTGTGACCTCCCACTCCTCTACATCTGCTGGCTCTGGGTCTGACACTCCACATATCCATGCCAGGTTGTGGAGTATGCAGCATGCAGCAAATATCTGGCATACCTGTTCTGAACTGTAGAGAAGTTGACCACTGCTCCTATCGAGGCATCAGAAGTGGCTCTTCAGCACTCCAATTGCATGCTCCACAACCACCTGTGTCTGCTGGTGGGTATTTTTGTACCACTCCTCCTGCCAACTTATGGGGTGGTGCACTGGGATCAGCAGCCAGGTTCTCAGGGGGTACCCATGGTCATCTGTGAGGGCAATGTGAGCTGTGAGCATGTGCATTGGGACATGCATTGGGTATGGTCTATGGGCTGCTGTGGATGGTGTGCAGTGGTGCTCATTGGTGTCATACATACCGGGTACATCTATCATCACCTGTTTGCAGTACCAATAGCATCAGACTGCAGCAGGCATCCATTCTGGGCCTGTCCTGGGGCTCACGCATGTGCATACTCACCTAGCAGCCACGCATCTCCAAGCTGATCTCCAGCTGCTGCCTGTCCCAGGCCGGACCGTGCATCAAGGCAGGACATATGCATCATGGCAGGACCCTGGGTAGTGAGCACACACATTTGTGAAGGCCATGTTGGCATCCACAATGACCTGCATGTTCACTGATGTGTACCCATGCCTGTTCTGGTATGCCCTCTGCTCCAGCCGTAGTGCTCACAGTGTGATGTGGGTGAAGTCTATATATCCAATCACCGATGGGAAACCAGCAATACTGTTGAATGTCTGCATGGTCTCCTGACGCCTCTGCTGTGTCCGGGGGAGGGCTATAAGGTTGCACATCCTCCGCTGCAGGGCCCTAGTGAATGTTCCAATGTAGTAGCTGACAGTGGACTGTGTGATTGCAACAGTCACCCCTATCACATGCTGGAAGCTGCCAGCTGCAGGGAATCCCAGGGCAGTGGTCACTATCATGGCCACTGGCAGGGCCTGGCTTCTGCATGTGGTGGGCTCCAGGTCCATGCTGAGTATGCTGAACAACTTGGTTATGGTTGTCCCATCCAGTCTGTATCTCTGGTAAACCTCCTCCTCTATCAGTTGCAGGTAACTCACCTTGGGCCTGTGTACACGTGGGGCATGGTACTTGTGTCTCAGGTGCTGGGCCACTGCCTGCTGCTGGGTATGCACTGCTTATTGGATCCTCCACTATGCCCGGGCACAACGTGTATCTCCACCTCTGAATCACCATGTGCATGGCCCGCATGATGTCTCTGCCTATTCGACGGCACTTTATATCTGCACAGTTTGGATGCAGGCCTGCTCACATACCCCTCGCTCTACTGTGCCCTGTTCCGCTACTACATGGGTTCGTGGCTCACTATCAGCAGTTGTATGCACAGAGGTTCCGTCGCTTAAGGCTATGCAGTTAGTGACGTCCAATGTAGGCGCACACAGGTTTTGTAAATCTGCTTTACACAGGTTTTGTCATGACACCCCCCCCCCCCCCCGTTCCACCACCGGGCTTCAGCGCCTGGTGCTGTGCGAGTAGCTGGGCCTCAATGATTCAAGCCGCCTTGTTGAATATGTGGTTTAAATGGTTATGGCAGTTTTCCACAGGTAAGGCTAGCACTTACCCATGTAGCACACACCTAGGTCTTAATCGGGCACTAAGTATTAGTGCATGTGTCTCGTGTTAAATGTATCCCCCAACCGTTTTGACCCGGTGAGAAGTGGGATATAAATGCAGCTAAATAAAATAAATAAATATGCTTAATGGACTTTGTTCACCTCAAGATTAATTAATCTATTCCTGGTGATAATAACCAGCCGCACCTGAAAGTGAATATGGGCACTTCCTATAAAGCTAAGATTATCCCTGGGGTGAGTAGGAGTCAGGGTTGGTGGGAGGGAAAGAAGACTTAATAAAAGCTACCTTGCTACATAGTGCCCTGACCTGTGCTTCTAAGGTAAAGTCTTACCAATTTCTTTGATGATCCCACAGCCTTTGGTTTGATAGAGGGGGCCTTTCAAATTGTACCTTTGATCTGTCACTTGGCATTAACATCTATTTAAGACAACTTCATAAATCTTTTGCCTCCTAACTGCAAGGCCTCTTTGTAAAGCTTACTAGAAACAAGTCTATTTCTTTCTACTCAGGGACTATTTATTCTACTTGTATGCTAAGCTATACTCTGATTTGATTTAAATAAAAAGCTCTCTAGAAACAAATTTATTTCAGTGACTATTTACTCTATTTTACTTTTTATGCTAAGCTATACTCATTTGATTTAAATGAAAAGCTCTCTGGTGGTACTAAGATCTGACAGAAAACACTGAATCTAAAATACATAGATTTATCAATTTTAACCCAAAGAATTCCCTTTTTCCCCAAGAGTATATTCCAAAAGATAAATACAAGTGCAGATCTTTTTCCAACTGTAGCAGTCCCTTTTGGTAGTCCTTCAAGATGGATAGAGGCATTTGCACCCACACCGCATAAAGATGGTCCACAGAGAATCAACTGACTTGCCTCCTGCCCTACCTTGCAATCATATGCATTGGACCACCTGATGATCTGAATCACCTGTTTGCTCCCTAGGGGTAGAACTGGAGTTCCCCAACCCAGTGCTACTATCATCCACTGGGACTGTTTCCTCTAATGAAGCAGCCAAGCCATGTGCAGTGAAATGACAGGCCCATGTCATGGCGACTACCAATGGGGAATACTGCAGCAAAATAAACCCCTAGCAGGCACACGTGTCTTGCCATGGAAGGTAAAGAAGATGCACCAGTGATCAATTGTGCCCATTAGTATGTAGATGTGTATACAGTGTCTGAGGTTTTAAAGCCAGTATATCCACACATACATAAAATTATCAATCAGTCTGATTGAATTTTTTTTTTAATTCCCAGCTTCACGAAGCAGGGCTTGAACTCAAGAGGATACAAATGCTCTGAGCTGAAAATGCTGTCCCTTTAAGAAAATCTGTTTTTATTTTTTTAGGCAGCAGCTGAGAGCAGCACTCAGGAGCAAGTCAAACTACTTGGGGCATTGATCAGAAAGGGGATTGGGAATGCTGTAGTCCTGATTTGGATGTCCTCTCTTGTCCAGTCCCTTCAAAATGGTCACCAATGAAGCTGAGAACACCATGGTGACACTGCTCAACATATGTCTAGTGACATCCAGCTCCACCAGATTCAGTAATACACAGGGCACCACATGGCATGAAGCCATGCCGTTGGACCACCATGTAAAGGGGGAAAAATTGCCTGGCAAGGTTTCAGGACAGTGACAAGCCACCCCTTATCTGCTATCCTTTTTTTTTGTTTCTATTGTTCATTGTGGATATCCTGGAAAGCTGAGTGCCTGGTGATCCCCCAGAACAGATTTGAGAACCAGTGCCCTATAACATTGTACCTCCAGGAAATTGTGTTTGGTTTTGTTGTGGGTACATTTTCCAGATAAAACAACACCCATAGTTGCACAAATGCAAACTTATGCACATTGTTGCCCCCCCCTCCCCCACCGACCTAACACCACTTGGGGGAATATTTCCAAACAACGCAGGGAAAGGTGCACACACTGTTTATCTACATACAGAGTAGGCAATTTCCAAAAGCCCATTTTCATAGGTAAAATGCTGTTTTACCCAAGGCAATGCCTTTGAACAATGTCTTCCTTGGATCACTTTGAATGAACAAAGGTTGAGGCAGAATTTGTCCATAATTCTGGATTTATGAAAGGAAAAGGAAATCATACATTTCTGAGAGAACTGGGAACCTTTAATTGGTAGGTTAGTAGCATAGTAATCTCATACAATAGGACATTCAGTGGAAGAAGACCTAATAGAAACATCACAACTAAGATGTGCCAGTAGCAGAATACCTCCTGTCGCTGTAGCCTGGACGGATAGCTGGAAAGCAGGCTCCATTATGTCTGGATGGAACTTCTAGTCTCTTCTCATCAATCTGCTTGTATTCTAAGGGTTAGAAACTATGGGGGATATTTATTAAAGCGAGGTAAGTTTTTGCATTTCATGTGCGTTAGGAGCAAAAAATAATGTGCGCTAAGTCAGTGCACTCATTGTCGGACGCATAGTAAGAAAATGCCCCGCAGTTAGCCTACAGGGTACATACAGGACTTCTTGCACGAGGCATGTTTCATGTTTTGGCAGAGTGCAAGCGGGCTGTGCTATCTACTGAAGCAGGTAATCTGGGCCCCAGCATTGTTAAGAAAAAAAACCACATGCTTGTGGCACAGAAACTCAACCTTCTTGATCTGAACCCACACTACCCCACCTCTTACTCCTGGGGCAGCCCTGGAAGTCCAATGGATGGGGCAGGAGTGATCGCTTTCCACTGCCATCCAGTTTCAAAATGTGTCTATGACCCCTAGCGATATTCTCATAGTACTTCTGCAAGGGGTCAATCTGCCAAATAATTGGGACAGAAGCAGAGGGAGATCACTCCTTCTCCATCCAGTAAACTACCCGGACTACTCAGTAAATGCCGGGGGGGCAGGGGTAAGGGGAGAGCCATTTTAGGGTCTCCAGGACGAGGGTTCAGATCAGGGGCTGTCATGGAGGGGAATGGTTCAAATCAGGGATTGGGTTTCAGTACAATGAGATCATTTTCTTTTTCTTAACTGCAGCAGTTGTAACCTACTTTCAGTATCATCTCTCGAGGTGACGTTAAGTACACCCATGCTATTGGTAGCGCTGAAAGTTAGTGGGTGATAATGTACCATGCATTAACTACAAGCACTGTCCACATCCTGTTTCTGCCCATAACCTGCTCCAATCATATCCCAGCCCACACTAAGCAGTTAGCCCAGGATTTTTACTATGTGATTCTTTTTATTTTATTTTTTTATTTTTTATTTAATATTTATCAATTTTATTACAACATTCCAGAAAAAACATTCTGAATCAGAATTAAATGTACAATAAAGAACAACAAAAGTAAGAACCGCCAAGACAGCCCTATAGAAATGTAAGCAAACACCTGGTATAGACCCCAATAATCCCCAATATAGATCCAAGAAAAAAGAAATTAAATTTAAGGTTGATCACCTAACACAATTATAACATTATAGGAGCGTGTATATTATTATATGGCAGCCGGTATGGAAGGCAACTCAGATCCAACCCCCTCCATACTTGATAGAAAAACCAAAAGTTGCTTGGGTTCAAAAAACAGATATTGCTTAGATTGAAAACAAATAACACATTTACAAGGATATCTAAGTTTAAATTGCGCACTCAAAGCTAGCATCCTCTGGCACAACACCAGGAACGCTTTTCGCCTTTTCTGTGTTTCCCTTGCTAAATCGGGAAATATTGATATTCTTGAACCCAGAAACATAGCATCTGACATATGACGGAAATATAATTGCAACACGGTATTCCGATCAGACTCGAACGCAAATTTTAACAATAAAGTAGCCCTGCTAGTAACCACCTCAAGTGAGCTCTCCAAGAAATCAGAAAGATTCATATGAGGGGGGGCCACTGTCAGCAGGTTTCCCCAGCTGATTAGTAGCCTCCCCAACCGATATTGATACATACTGAGCTCTCACTATCAGGGGCAACGATCCTGCAGGCATTTGAAGCACTTCGATGAAAAACTTATGAACCAAGTCCATGGAATCTATCAGAGGGGACCGAGGAAAGTTCAGGAATCTGAGATTGTTCCTTCGAAGCTGATTGTCCAGATACTCGATCTTCCTTGCCTGGACTAACCGATCCTGAACCCCAGCTGTTCCAAGAGACTCCAGGCCCTCCACCCTAGATTCAAGTGAAGAAATCTTCCCCGATTGTACCACAGCCTCCACAGCCATTGAATCACACCGTGCTTTAACACCCATCAATTCCTGAGAAAAAAAACCAAATAAAGGCAGGAGAGATCTTTGAAGAGCAAGATAGCCTCCCACAAGCTATCCAACGTTACTTGCGCAGGTTTCTCCACCACCTCAGGAATCTGGAACTCAGAAACACCGGAGGAACTGGGTATTGACTGTTCCACCAGCCGGCTTCCCCTACAAAGAGAAGAGACCAGCAAATCTTCTTCGGCAGCTTCCAACTCCACTCCAGGTTCCACTATCGGTAGTTGTAACCTCCCGGGCGAACTCCCAGCAGCCTGTAAATCCTCATCTTGCGAAGAAGCCTGACCAGGCCGACCTTTCCCGGGATGACTCCCGGGCTGAGGAGGAGGCAACTTCTCGGGGCTTAACATCACCCCATCGAAGCTCAGATCCGCCGAATCAATCAGTGGGTCCGCCGAAGCCATAGCACCAGGAGTCGTGCAAAAAACGGCAATAGAGACCTGCACCAATTTACTTGTTGGGGTCGAGGACTCAGGGAGTTTCTGAGGATGCTGTTTTCTCTTTTTCCCCATCGGAGAGCAAGTGTACCGCCGGTATAGAGCACAGCACCTTGGCGTCTCACTCCTCCGCCGCTATCTTGGATCATTCCCTATGTGATTCTTTTTAACATGCACTACCCATTATGCGTGGGCCGTGCTAACCATTAGCGCATATTAAATCCCACTCTAATTGCTTACACCTCTTCAGTAAGTATCCTCCTAAGAATTTATTTCTTTAATATGTAAAAATATTAGTCTTTCAAAAACACTGCAATCTTTTGTTCAGTGTTTAGTTTAATGAGTCCGCTTACTTTTTCTCATTCCATGTCTATGAGGAAAAAAAAATTTTCAACAAGACCCAATATCTTTCTGCTCACACAACTGACTTCACTTCTTTATAAAGTCTATGTAAAAATGACAACTGGCAGTCTTTCGTCTTGTATCAAAATGTCAGCCTCTGGATACAGTTTCTTCTTGTCTTCTAAACTGAGAGCATGACGCATTATTTATAGCATCCAAAAATATTTTCACAGACTTCCTCATCTCAGCCAATTATATGATTGTACAGTATATTCCATGAATAGTTTCCCTGACAGACTGAAATTCCATAACTAAATTTCTAATAATTAATGACTTTCAGGTTTAGAAATTCTACTGCCTATTTATGTCTGCAGAGAATTACAGTAAAATAGCATATAATGGATTATTAGAAAAACAGCGTATTTCAAACTTTCTCCAACGTTTTCTCAAGATCCTTGCCTCATAGTCCCTCAAACACAAAACGAAGTTCTTGAACCCACTTACTCAGCATAATGAGAGTAATTTTATAACAGGATTCCTGGTCAAAGCTCATTTTAACGCACCTAAATGAAGTCTATATTATAAATACAAATAAGCACCAAATTGTCTTTATAAAATACTAGCATAAGTGACAGAGAACACACTTCATATTGAGATTTGATTACTTGCATAACTTCTAGATCTGGTGAAAATTATCATGCCTACTTTTTGCCACTACGCACATAAATTAGAAGCGCATATACTTGCTTGCTATGCCCTTGCTCCAATGAAATTCAGACCCACTGCACATCCATAGCAAACGTACATGGAATGTAATTTTATAAGAGGTCATCTATGCATGTATAAGGTCAAATAACGTGCATGAAAGAGAAAGATATGACCATTTATGTATGCTGTTAGTGACTAAAAATAGGTGCCTTCTTCTAAAATTAAATCCAATATATAGAAGCTGATACTAAGGGCCTTTGTTGCTACCATGGGGCTAACACAGATTCAATGCCCCATGGAGCAGCTAACCTGCAAAAAAAATCAGATATCTCAGGCAATTTTCAGCGGTATCTGATTTTTGGATGGTTGCAGGGCTCTCAGGGTGGACTCGGGGCAGGAAGTAAGGGTGGCTGACCAAATCTGGTCTGATAAAGTGGTAATGTAGCCACTGCCAATTGGCAGTGGCAACCTGCCCTGGAGGTAATTGGGCCTCGAACACCTGTGATCTGGCCTCCCCCCTTCCACAATATTGTCAGTGCCGCAGTGTTGCAATCCGTGACACTGACAACATTCTAAAAAAAGTGCTGGCACCCTCTGAGCAAAACACCATTCTGGCTCCTCCTTCCCCACCCCCAAATCCACTGGTCGAAAGGGGGGCCCCACAGCTTACCATCCTGTTACCAATAAGATTCCTGGCTAGCCAGGCTTCAAAGGGGGCCCGCACCTCCACCAATAGGCCGACCTTTCAAAATCCTCGTGGTCTATTGGAAGATAGGGCAGGAGTGGTCCTCTCCACTCCTGCCACCCTCATCGAGCCATTTCAAAATGGCCACCATCATGGAGTGATGCCCTCCAGCCTCACATTAGGGGACAGTATCACAAGATTGCAGTCATTTTTATTAGAGCCACTGAGAAGGACAGGAGCCACAAAATAGTTACCTACTTGGCCTCTCCATGTAGACAACCAGTTATAAAATTGCCCCTTTAATGATTTATTTTATTTTTTTAAGATTTATTTTTGGTATCTCTTCAAAATTGTACCTTAATATCCTTAATGGAAGCCAAATATATTAAAACAAGAGTTTTGTAAGAGTATGTTTATGTTTATTGCATTTGATAAAACCACCTTTCTATAACAATCAAGGTAGTGTACAATCGACAAACAGTCAAGAAAAGGCCAAAGGCCAGTGAAATAGAAAATAAAATTTACAATTCTCTGATAGGAAAGTAGGAGAGAAAAGAGAGACGGGACAGGACATAAGAAGGTATAGATCTGGGAGCAAAATACAGAGGTGGGGAAAAGAAGAGGTTACACGAAAGGGGAGGGAAGGTCGAAGGCCAGGGAAAACAGATGAGTCTTCAGATTACGTTTGAAGGTGACATGATGGATTTCCAGATGGAGGGAAGAGGGAAGAGCATTCCAAAGAGCAGGGCCGGCAAAAAAGAAAACAGAGGAACGGGTGGATTGTAGGTGGGCGCAAGAAGGAGAGGGAAGGGTAAGTAGATTGAGGTGAAAGGAGCGAGGGGTGTGCTTGGGAGAGTGAAAAGTAATGAGGTCCGTTAAGTATTGTGGGGTGCTGGTGTGGAGAGCTTTATGAACCAATGTAAACAGTTTGAATTGAGTGTGGAAGGGAATAGGTAACCAGTGAAGGTGGAAGAGCAGAGGTGTCATGCGGTCCAAGAGAGTGGAGTGAGTAACAAGGCGAGCTGCAGTATTTTGAATCCTTTGAAGCCAAGACAGTTGGGATTTGGGGAGACCAATGAATACCGAGTTGGAAAAGTCCACACGTGACATAACTAAAGATAGCAACAGAGTAGTGAGGGCTGAAGGGGAGAGAAAGGGACGAATTGCGCGAATTTGGCGAAGAAAGAAAAAGGAGGTCTTAGTAATGTGCGAAATGTGAGCGTGAAATGATAAGTCAGAATCAAAATGTACACCAAGATATCGTAAGGTGGAAACTAGAGGGACGGGAGTACCAGAAAAAGAGGGGGCCATCGAGGTGGGTGGGCGACCGTGAGAAAACCAAATTGCGATAGCCTTGGATAGATTAAGGTGGAGACAGTTTTGTGTCAACCAGTTGGCCACATCAGAAAGACAAGAATTCAATGCAGAGAGGTCCGGACAGGAGGGGGAGGTGTGATGGAGCAAGACTATGTCGTCTACATAATAGAAGGCGGATATACCAGACTGTTGTATTAGAAGGGCAAGGGGGGTCAGAAAGAGGTTGAAGAGAAGAGGGGCCAATACAGAACCCTGAGGGACCCCACATGGGAGGTGAAGTGATTCCGAGGGGGGGATAGAAGAAGAAGAGGAAAGAACTGCGCAAGACCGAGAGGTGAGAAAAGAGTGAAACCAGCGATGAACAACACTACAGAGACCCGCTTCCCGTAAGCGGAGAGGAAGAAGGGAGTGGTCGACTAAGTCGAATGCAGCCGAGAGGTCGAGGGCTACCGCCACCGAGATGTCACCATGATCGTAAGCTGCATGCAGTGCATTGGTGAAAGCAAGTAGAACCGTTTCAACACTGTGACCCTGACGGAATCCAGACTGATGGGAGTGAAGATAGTTAATAGAGTCAAGGTGGTGTGAAAGTTGTGCAAAGACAATTTTTTCTAAAAGTTTGGAGAGAAAAGGGAGATTGGAAACAGGACGGTAGTGGGCGGGGACCAAGGGATCGAGTGAAGGATTTTTGAGGATAGGACGGATCAAAGCATGCTTCCAGGAGTGGGGAAAGGTCCCTGTGGAGAGGCTAGTGTAAATACAAACAAAAAATATAATTTGAATTGTCTGTATTTGAATGCCAGAAGTCTAGTAAATAAGATAAGAGAGATAGAATGCATAATACTGAATAAAGAGATAGGCGTAATTGGCATCTCAGAGACTTGGTGACAGAAGCATATCCAATAAGAAACTGTGATACCAATGTACAAATTATATCACAATGATATGTTGGATCCAATTGGTGGAGGGCCTGTGCTATCTGATAAGGAGAGTCTAGAATCCAGCAGGATACAAATTCTGCATGAAACAAAATGCACCAGGGAATCTTTATGAATAGAAATTCCATATTTGATGGAAAAGAGTATACTGTAGCACTGGGAAAATATTATCGCCCACCAGGCAAAGATGAACAGACAATGAAATGATAAAATTAGGGGCGCTAATAAATTTGGCAACAGAATAACAATGGGAGATTTCAATTACTCTAGTATTGACTAGATAAATGTCACATCAGGACATGCTAGGGATGTTGTTTTGCAAATTCTTTTGTTTACATTCCTATGTATACTTTTGGATTCTCACTCATTCCTTCTGCTCATCAGAATGCCTGTCCAAGTTTGATAATGGAGATGGATTTTGGTCATTTACTCTCATACTGCAACACGTTTTGTGCTTTCGGGTTTGTTGATGCTGTTAAGAAGGCTTGGAGATCTATAATGGTTGCTCTATGGGCAAAAATTTAGAAGTTCTATTCGTACTTTGGACATCTGAAAATGGGCATAGGGATGTCCAAAGCACAGAGACATCTCCAGAGCCATTTTAGAAGCTGGCTCTTGAGATGCCCGCACCCTGAGGATATCTGACTCTGAATGGAGGCATGGTTAGGGCATTTCCATGGACCAGGATGTCTCCACCTGATTAGAGAAATGTCATGGACATCGCATCTAACTTTAAACTAGTTCCAAGGCTCACATAGCGATGAACAAGCATCTGAAAAGTGCTTGTTTAGGCTGAAAAACATTCAGAGTGTGTAGAGAGGAAAGCACTTTATCATCCCCAGAACAAGTTCAACTACAGCAGCAGCAGGATATGAGCCCCATATGTTCTGTTCCTTACCCACTGCTCTAACCATTATACTATCCTAGACAGTGAACTTCTGCCATATGGTTCTGGGTATGTCTAAATAGATGCCCCTGCAGATGTCCCTATCAGGCATGTCCAGGTTTGTGAAATCATGTTGGCACATGGACATGTCTGCATTTTTTTCAGACATTCTGGCTTAGACATTCCAGATTGCACTTAGATGGATCTTCTAAAATTCCCCTATATGGGAGTCATTCTGAACAGTGTATAGCGGGGATGGGCATCCCGTTTGGATGTCCATCCCCGCTATTTGTTTCCTTGTCGGCCCCAGCTAAAGCCTCCCGATATTAACAGCGCATTTGTATGGGGAGGCCTAGAAGGAGGTGGGAGGGGGAGTTCCGGAAGAGAGCGAGGGTGATACATGGGCAGACCGCGATGTCAGACATGCAGTGCCAATTCAGAGGTCAGCCCTGTATGTCCATGAGCTGTGAACTTAGATGGGGGATTTACTCCATCACAGAGGTGGAATAAGTCCCCCTGGACATCGGGGGATGATGCTTCTGGGCCTGAAAAAACAGGTAGAGGGTGCAGTAAGTTCCACACAGTCAGACCCTGGCCATGAAAAGCCGGATCAAAAGTCCTGCTGTGGGGAAAGGAGGATTTTGGCAGCGGCCAGCATTCACGGCTCCTGAATGGAGCTGTGGTGCCATGGCAATGCCTTGGCACTGTGGTTCCATTCAAGAGCCTGACTGAGGTAGATGGGCATATGGTTGGGTGGCACATCCAGGCCATAGACCCAATTCTGATCCCGCAGGCATGCCTAGCTCCCACAGGATCAGAATCGGGTCTATCTTTGGGCATCCCAATTCTGATAGGCCACACAGGGGCTGGACGTCCTCATTGGAATGTGCCTCTATATGTATAATCAATTTTGGCTCAAAGATGTACAGTTTCAGCATATATTGATTCTTAAAAACCACTCCATGGGCATGGAAGAGTGTTCTTGTTCATGCCTCTAGTTTTTCAAGATACTTCAGAGTTAATAAGCACACTCAAAGGATTAAGTACTATATAAAACCAGATTGGTGACAAAGAGTCTCCCTGAAATATTCCTGACTGGATCTAGAATTTAGGAATGATTAACTACAATATCTGCATAGTGTAGGCAGAGTGTGGCTTGCCAGATTTTCATGATGAATTAGATATACTCTATCAAATTATAACACAGGTCTGCAAAAAAAATTTTTTGAGAGTTGTTTTGGTTATTCTACGTAATCTGTATGTTTTTTGGTGCGCTGAATCCGAAAATGACCTCCATATTGTCATAGGACATCATGTTTACTGACAATTTACGTAACTATGTTAAATAAGGCAATACCTCAAAATAAATGGAAATAGACTTATAAAATTAAAGTTTTATTACAATATTTTCATGAAAATCCTTTTTTGAACTGAAATGAGCTCACCTACACACACTAAACTCAATTCTTCTTCCTTGTGAGGCTCCTCTTGGTGCATTTACGCTTGTGAGTAGCATCTGGAATGTCTCTCTGAAGCATCTGCCATCATTGTAATGCTCCATTTTCCCTGGTATCTCCTTTCCATCTCTTTAATGTCTTGGTGGAATCGTTCAACTTGTTCCTCACTCACAGCTCCCAAATTTTCAGGAAAGTAGTCAAAGTGGGACTGGAGGAAATGCACTTTCAAACTCATCAGGCAACCTAAAGCTTGAAATGCTTTCAGCATTCGTCCGACGATCTTTTTGTAGTGAGGATCTTTGTTATTGCCTAAAAATTTCTGTACGACTTCTTTAAATGCAATCCACCCTTCTTTTTGAGGATCCGTCATGGTATTGACAAACTCTTGATCAACTATAAGCCTTCTAATGTCTGGTCCGACGAACACACCTTCCTTCAATTTTGTCTCCGACAGGCCTGGAAACTTGGTGACCAAGTATTTGAAGCATTCTCCATCTCTTGGAAGTGATTTTACGAATTGCTTCATCAATCCCAATTTTATGTGGAGAGGTGGTAAAAGAACTTTATGGGAAGGTACCAAAGTTTCTCGGAGGACATTTTTTTCACCGACTGTTAGCACCCTCGGCTGCCAACTCTTGTTGGTCCAGTGATTTTGTCGGTCTCGACTGTTCCATAGACACAGAAAACAAGAATATTTGGTATACCCAGCTTGTTGCCCGAGCAGCATGCACAAGACCTTCAAGTCCCCATACACTTGCCAACTATGGTCTTCATATTTAAGTTTACGAAGAACCAATTCCAAGTTCTCGTAGGTTTCCTTCAAGTGTACGGAATGACCTACAGGTATGGAAGCGTAAAAACTGTTGTGGAGTAAAACTCCTTTGAGACTTCTTTTTGAAGAATCTATAAAAAGACGCCATTGCTCTGAATCATATTGGATTTTAAATTGACCTATCAGACCTTCGACATCGATGCAATAAACCAACTTGTCTTCCTGGGCGAAGTAAGGAACGAACTCCTTTTCACGATGTCTGAACCATGAAGATGACACTCCTGGCAACAATAAATTCCTGCTTTTAAGCCTTGATCCGAGTAACTCAGTGGCATATTTGGGAAGATTCAAGTCTCTTACCAAATCATTCATCTCCTCCTGAGAAAACAATTTTGGTCTTGTATCATCTTCAAAGTCAGAACTTGATTCATCATCTGGTTCAGGTATGACTTCACCTTCATTGGAGCTAGGTATCTCTTCCAAGGTAGCAGGGGGCTTGGGTACTAGTATATCTGTGCCATGGGGGATGGGACAAATTGCCGAGTGAAGATTGGGGTATGAAATGGAATGCTTCCATTTGGAATTAAACCCTTTCACATCACATGAACAAAAGTAACAGTCATCACTAAGGTTCTTTTGCTCTCGCCATACCACAGGAATCCCATAACGGAAAGATTTTTTCTTACCCTTGAACCAGTTTCAGAGGTCCTCAACACACCGTTTGCACACTTTATGAGGCGCCCAGACTTTATCTTGATCTCCAATTTTTAGTCCAAAGTATGCAAAGTATACTTTTTTCACAAAGTCTGTAATATTCTGCTGTTGCTTCAACACTGTATATTCACCACAGATGAAACAGAAACTGTTGGGCGAATTAATAGACTTTCGCGGAGCCATAACATAACGGTTGAAGAATGACGAGCTAACATGAATTGCGATGAAAAAGTGTGAACAGCCTAGAACCAAGAACCTGATGATGATTCGTGCACAAGTGTGGCATGCAGGAGAGAGCAGCTCTGTGTCTGTACACGTGACATCACAGTGCTGGCCACACACCCCTGCACTGACCGGAGCTGCTATCTGCCCCGTGTCTCCCTCCCGCTGGATTCTTCAGGAAAGATTAACCCCTTCTACCATTAGAAGCACGGACTTAGAACTTGCTTAGCTTATGTATAAATTGCTGACCATCAGATTTACAGTGCTTTATTTTTTTTTACATAACTCGGACAACCCATTTAAGGTTTTTTTGGCATTTTATATCTTAAATGCACTTATGTGAATTAATTAATAGTAATTTGAATTAATTAATAGTAATTTTAAAAAAATTGATAAATTTGAAGACAATTTTGCATGTTGTGGCAAATCATGACGTCTAGGAGTTTTTTCAATATTTTATTTGTTTTCAGCACACCAAAATACATGGAAATTAGATGAAAATAATCAAACAGCTTTTTAGTCGCAGACCTGTGATAATTTATTTTATACATTTCAAAGTAATTTATTATCCAGGAGTGTTGGACACTATCAAAGGCTTTCTTATGATCAATCCATGCTACACTGAGATTTCTGCTTTTCTTACCCAGCCATGATGGCTTTGTTTAGCAGTAGCCATGATGGTCTTCAGTTCTATATACTCCCTTCTTGTTACCCTTCCGATCAAGTGCCATGATGTTATTGGAATCGATATGGTCATATTCAAGATCTTTGCTGTTTTTTGGGCCATACCTCTTCTTAATAATTGGAACCGTTTCAGCTGTTATGCTGTGACTTTCTTCAGAGTGAAGAAGTTATGCTGTGGATGACTAGTCTTATATATGGTGGCTCTCAAACCAGATTGGTGGGATTAAGGTCAGAAATTTGAATTTTGGTGGGAAAGTTAGTTGAAGAAAAGGCAGGAAATTTGAATTTGATTTTGGAAGGTAAGTTCATTGCAAGTTAGAATTTTGGAAGCAGGGCATTTTAAATTTTAACTGGAAGATTTGTTGTGAAAGTCTCAGATTCTGGAAGATGGAAAAAATTGTTGGTTTTCGGTGCCAATTCTTGTAGAACTAAACCTTCTATGAAAAAGTGTTGTCATGTTTTGTTTAAGTTGAGTCCTTTATCCCCATTGAGGTTTCATGGGTGTCTTGCTCTCTCTGCCTCTTTATTCTCCTTGGCTACCGCATTCTTCTTTTTCCAGGATTTTTGTGTCATCAAATCTGATTGTATGAGGCAATTTCATATGGCCAATTTCCATGGATAGATGGCTATAGTTAATTTCTCTTTTTTTTCACTTTAATATTTATTGCATTATACATAAACGTCAAGAACATTTCTTGAAGTAGACAGTGATACAAAGGTATAAGTCACAGGAAATATCACAAACCAAAGAATATAAACCTAAGACCACTGGTAGTCCACATAACGGGGGGAGAGAGAAAAACATTGGTTACCAGAGCAGGAGAAAACCTTTAGTAGCCCTAAAAGAAAATTATTTAAACAATTCAGCATAACAGGAAATACAAGATAAACCCTGAGTACACAGGCTCTAACATGAGAGAATTTCGTTTATCAGAGTCTAGACTTTATCCTTCAATTTAGCATTAATAAATGACACAAGATCAGCCGGTTGGAAAAACATATATCTAACCAACTTAAGATCACTAAACATTTATATGGAAATCTTAAGAAAAATGAACCACCAATCTGCGGAACCCCAGATTTATGAAGAAGAAAAAGCCGTCTCCTCTTCTGTGTTTCCTTAGATATATCTGGAAACATTGAAATGGATAGGCCATAGAAGGTCTCCAACCTCTTTTTAAAAAACATTTTTAACAGCCATTCCTTATCAGTGGCAAGTGTACAAGTCACCAACAATGTAGCCAGAACACATGTCCCTGGATCAGAATCCTTTCACAAATCTGAAATATTTAAAACATCCATATTTGCAAGTTCTTCAAAGTCCACTGGTTCTTTTTTCCCCTGAGGTAGATAATAAACCCTGGTCAAGGGTGGGATTAATTCCACTGGCACTTTAAGGATTTCATGTAAGTATTGCTTGAACATATCAAGGGCCGAAATGCCCTTCATTTTAGGAAAATTCAGGATCCTTAGATTCGCCGCTCTAGCAGCATTTTCCAAGATTTCCAACTTACTCCTAAGTGCCACATTATCTTTAACCAATGTAGAAGTCAAATCAGATAATGTTACCAGTTGACTACTATGTTCTTCCATTTGAGACTTAACACCAACATTCACATTCTCCAAGGATATAATTTTTTTCAGAATTGTCATGAATTTGTACAGATAAAGCTCTGGTCTGACTTTGAACCGCCATCAATAAAGAAGTAATGGCCTCCCATACTGACTCAAGAAGTGGGAAACACAGGAGTCGAAGTCAACATAGATACAGAAGGAGGAACAAAACCCTCACCTAGTGCAGCAGGAACCGTCAAGTCCTCCATAGCACTCTGGGCACCAGAAACCCTCCCGATATCACTGGGGGGAGGCTAATCTCCAAGCAGGGTTGCCTCCCCTCTAACGGTGTTCCCACTCCCACCTTCCGGAGGGGGGGGGGGTGCTGAAAGCTCCAAGTTCGCGGTCAGCACTGCAGGGCACAGTGGAAGCTCCCTCTCAACAGGAGACAATGATACCTCCAACTCCACAGGCGACGAATCACTCTCCTCAGCCGTCGCCACACCAGCAGAGTGGATCTCCTGCTTTTGTGCCTGCGTAAGGAGCACAAATTGATCCACTGCACCCGTGGAAGGTAGCTGGGGGTCCGAGGGGAAAACCCGCAGCTTACCCTTGCGTTTAGGCATACTGCAAGACGCTCAACTCAGCGGCCATCTTGAAACGTCCTCTCTCCCCAGTTAATTTCTCTTTAACTTAGTTTATATTATCTTTTATACTCTTTTAGCCTTTCTTCTATGGTGTGGCCTGTTTAACTTATATACGACTGGCCACAGCTGCATGGGAATGGAGATGCAATCCTTTACTCGTGTGAAAATGCCAACTTCTGTGATGAGCTATATGCTGTTCTGATGTTATTTTTTTTAAGAAGTTTACCTATCTGGACATAGGGGAACACCATAATCTTTGTTTTGTCATGGGTTGTCATCCAGCGGTTGTTGGTGGTTGCTGTTCTTGTGGATTTGTTTGTCCAAACATTTTATGGCTTGCTGTAGCCTCTGGCTGAGAGCATGTCCTGGATGGTATTCCTTTCTTCCTGGAGACCGTCTGGGACACAGACTTTTAATATCCTATTTACTAGTGAATGAAGGATGTCTTTTTTCGTGGATAGATGGTGGTAGGACTCCACATGTAGATAACAGTTGGTATGGGTGGCTCAGGGTGCCATCTATCTGCTTTTTGATCATTACATTAAGAAAGGTGAGACATCCATTGATGAACTTTATATTGGGGTGGCTGCCATATAGATGGTTCAGAAAGTCATTGAGGTTTTTCCAACCATGAGGCCAAATGACAAATGTCTATATAGTGGACCCAGAGTTTAGGTTTGAGCTTGGCATTGTTCAGTAGGGTGGATTCAAGAGACTCCATGATAATGTTGACTACCACTGGGCAGAGAGGGAAACCCATTGCTGTGGGTTATCTTTGGGTGTAGTCCTGTTCCTGGCACTAGGAGAATGTTGTTTTAAACAGAAGCATCTACAGTATTGGAGTGAATAACTTGGCAGAAAATTACATAGTATCATAGTAAATGATGGCAGATAAAGACCAGTATGGTCCATCTAGTCTGCCCATTAAGATGGCAAGAGTGGGTGCACCTGCCGCTCCGTGTAGGCCACCCCTCCCCATTTCTAGGTTTTAGGGGTGAACCCTCCCCATGTCTTTGTTTTAGGGGTGAACCCACCGCTCTGTGTAGGACACCCCTATATGTTGAGAAATTAGTTAGTTAAATTGATTGTGATTTTATCCTGTTGCTGTAAAGGGATCCACTGTGTCTGTCCCATGCCATTTTGAATTCTGTCACTGTATTTGCCCCCACCACTTCCATCGGGAGGGCACTCCAAGCATCCACCACCCTTTCAGTGAAAAAGTATTTCCTGACATTGCCTTTCAATTTATCCCCTTGCAGCTTCATGTTATGCCTTCTAGTTTTACAGCTTCCCCGTCTTTGGAAGAGGTTTATTTATTCATTACTTCTCTTTAAGTATTTAAAGGTCTGAATCATATCTTCCCTGTCCCTCCTCTCCTCCAGAGTGTACATATTTAGGTCTTCAAGTCTCTTCTCTTAAGGCTTCTGACGCAGGCTCCAAATCATTTTGGTCGCCTTCCTCTGAACAGTTTCCAGTCTTTTTATATCCTTTGTAATCTATGGTCTCCAAAACTGAACACAGTATTCCAAGTGAGGCCTCACCAGTGACTTATACAGTGGCATTAGTACCTCTTCCTTTCTGCTGGTAATTTCTCTTTGTATGCAACCCAACATCCTCCTGGCCTTTGCCACCGCCTTGTCGCACTGTTTTGCCACTTTGAGATCCGCAGAAATAATCACACCAAGTTCCTTCTCTTGGTCCGTGCACACCAATCTCTCTCCCCCTATCGCATACATTTCACCTGGATTTCTGCTTCCCAAGTGCATGACACTGCACTTCTTCGATTAAATCTTAACTGCCAAGCATTAGACCATTCCTCCAGCTTTTGCAGATCCCTCCTCATGTTATCTACTCCCTCAAGGGAGTCCACTCTGTTGCAAATGTTTGTGTCATCTGCAAAAAGACAGACTTTTCCATGCAGCCCTTCAGCAATATCACTCACAAATATATTGAACAGTGCCATCCAGGACCGAACCTTGGGGCACCCCGCTAATCACCCTCCTTTCGTCCGAGTGAGCTCCATTTACCATCACCTTCTGTCGTTTGTCAGTCAACCAATTTCTGATCCAGTTCACCACTTTGGGACCCATCCCCAAACTACTGAGTTTATTGATAAGCCTCCTTTGAGGAACAGTATCAAAGGCTTTGCTGAAATCCAGGTAGATGTCATCCATCGCATGCCCCTGATCTAGTTCTCTGGTCACCCACTCAAAGAACTCAATCAGATTTGTTTGGCAAGATCGTCCTTTGGTAAAACCATGTTGCCTTGGATCATGCAACCTGTTGGTTTTGAGAAAGTGCACTATTCGCTCTTTCAGAAGTGCCTCCGTTACCTTTCCCGCCACCGAGGTAAGGCTCACGGGCCTGTAGTTTGTCACTTCTTCCCTGTCACCACTTTTGTGAAGAGGTACCACATCCGCCCTTCTCCAGTCCTGAGGAACTACTCCTGTTTCCAAGGATCTGTTGAAAACATCCTTTAACGGCCCCGCAAGAACCTCTCTGAGCTCTTTCAGTATCAGAAATTAGTTTATATGGGAGCATTTCTCCAAAGAGGTTAGTTTTGTGCATACCATGATTTCATTCGGGGGCAATTTCTTCCAATGAGTTAGTTGTGTGCATACCATAGTAGTCATAAACCTATGCCAGGGTATGTGGAACATGATCTCAGTCTCTCATATTTACTGCTAACTCTAGCCTTAATACTTGCATTGTGCCAAAGAGAGCTTCCTTCTAGAGTCCATGCATGGGTACTTTGTCAAGATGTAATTGGAAATTCTCCTCAAGCAGGCCTGTGGCTCCCAATACAATGGGAAATATTTCTGTATCTTTCTGTTACATTTTCTTGGTCTCTGACTGCATTTCTTGGTACTTCATGATCTTCTTCCTCTCCACGCAATTCACAGAATAATCACTTGGAACAGACCTCTATTATCAATGCCGTTCTGGTATTTTTCTCCTTTACCACTATGTCGGGTTTCCTCACTTCCATTTTCTTATCCATTCATTCTCTTAATATCATGATCCCAGTGCTTTTCTGGTGCAACAATGTTGTAGTGCTTACACAATTTCCATTAGATGATACACGCCATCTTGCTGTGCCTTTCTGTATAGAAATTTTCTGCCATCAGAACTTTGCAACTGGCTACAAGATGAGCAACCATTTACAGGTATTTCTTCAAGAACCTGCATATGTTTGTTTTGCCAGTTTTTTCTATGCTCGCTCTAAACCATTTTGTTCTTAATCCACTATCCTGGGCTTCCACTATCAATCTCTCATCTTTAGTTTCAGTCCACCTCTCCTTAGCCATTCATGTGTCTGGTCTTAGTCAACAAATAGTTCCTGAAGAAACACTTTGTATTTCCAGTGACTGCAAGAGGGTTTTAGTGGCTCCTCTTTCTCTTAAGTATGTGCTTCAAGCCTCACCCAAATGTCTGCCCTCCATGGCATGTAGTTTAGACTTGTCCCAAGTGAGTATTTTGAGCATGGCACCTGATATGCTCTTGACTGCATCACTGCATTAAGCAGTCAGTATATCTGCCTATATACACTAAAACCATTCATTCTACTTCGGCAAGGGCTCTATCCTTTGCAGCACCTGCCCTATGGAACTATCTCCCAGATGCCCTGAGAACTGTTACAGAAATTAAGGGCTTTCGGAAGAAGCTAAAGACTTTTCGATTCAGAAATCACTTTGAGACTAGCTATTAGGACATCAATAATTCATAATGTTTTGTAGTATTAGTATTTGTATCCTGCATACCTCCTCCCTTTTTTCTTATTTGTAATGTACTTGTTGTTATGTGAACCGCTTTGATTGAAGGAGAAGGTGGTATATAAAACCTGTTAAATATAGGCAATGGAGATTTTAGCCAAGGAATACAAACTTCTAAACAAGGATTAGGGAACTAAAGACTTGGTATAGTTAGAGTAGTTCTTAATGGAAGAAGGGAGGTTGCTTTCTTTTGGGGAGCTATAGTCTGGATACAATTTGGATTCTCAAGACCCTTTGCTTACCTGCAGGCTCCAGAGCTATATTAGAGGCCTGGAAAGAGAGCTTCTTTTGATTGATTTTTGTGCAGATTTGGAGGACTTCTTATCAGAAGAGACAGCAAGGGTTATGGTGGTGAGAGTGCACCACGTCTTTGTGAAGGGATGCTTTTGAGAGAGCTGTCAGCCTTTGGTAGCCAAATTAAATTTAGGATTAGGCACAACCTTGGTATGTAAAGACATGGTGAGAGCACTGGCTAGGATTCTCCAGCTTACAGTGAACGTGACTTGAGTAATTCAAGTTTAAGATGCTGCTCCATGCCATCTTCCCTCTTGTTTGGGTGTTTCGAGTCAGATGTGCCAATCTCCCAACTGTATAAAATATGGGGAAGAACATGTAACTTTGTTTTGCTCAGGCCTGAAAATTCAGGAGTTCTAGTGAGAAGTTCATAATTATCCTGAAAGGATCTTATACCAGAGCTGGAATTTACAGCCACTGACTTACAAGGCTGCAGACACAGTGGTGAGTGGGCAGGGAGAGTGGCTATAGCATTTGTGGCTACTGGCAAAGAAGTCCATATTGCTGGCCTGGCTAGACCCCAAATCATTATCCTTTTGACAGTGAAGGAGCATACTGCATCAGCAGATGCAAATGGATCATCAATGGATTCATGGAGGGCAGAATAGAGTGCCCTAGTTTTTAGAAGCATGGGAAGATTATCTCCAGAAAGTGACTTTCTCCTCGAGCCAAAAATAATATATTGAATGTTTTGTAAGGATCTCTGTGTCAATCATGGTTCCTGTGATGTGGCTGGTAAATGTAGGAGCACAGGGAAGACTTAGACAGTATGGACCGCATTTTGACTCTTGAAGGGAGGACTTGAGGATCAGGATGATTGGTTGGAGCTTAGTATGTATGTCTGGATGTGTGTTGTGAGATCGGTTGGGGTGGGTAGTGAGGAGAAGATTGGAAGAATTAGGATGGGGAGTAGTTTGGTGGATTGTATTTGAGGGCAGCTTGCTTTATGCCCTGGAACTCTGAAGGGTTTATGGAGCTACTTCAATGGGGAGCTCATGGGAGAAGGGACAATTAGTATAGCATGGAAGATGAATATTTCTGAATGCAGGTATTGATGTTACCTGACAAGTTTGGATTTGTGCTTTGGTTTGGAGGGGGAGAAAGGGGTATGTCGAGACGAAAAATGTAAAATGTATGCATTTGTTATTTTGTGTTACTGTAGTCTCCTGGTATATGTACAGAACCCAGTATGCCTAGGGGAACTTTGTGTTAATAAACAAGTTTAAACTATAAACATTGTTCCAATAGATAAGGCTCAATTGCATCAAAAGCTGCTGTCAAATCTAATAAAACCAAGAGCCCATCTGCTCCTCTTTCTAATGCTTTTCATATGCAATTACTCACATCTAATAATATCGTTTCTGTATTATAATTCTTTTGAAAAGCTGATTGAAAAGGAGATAATAATACTTGATTATAACAAGCCCCCTCCAATAATCCACTCAAAAATGGTTGCTTTGCAATTGACCTATCATTTCCAACGTTATTTCCATCCAAACTCAGAACCTTCAGCAAGGGTCTAATCTCTGCCATCCTCAGACTTTGCAACGTACGTGTTACTATTTTTCCTATTTCCATACAAGATACCATACTGTTTAGCTCACACCTTTCCAGTATTAGTTCAAGGTGAACTGCAATCAGATTCTGAAATATTTCCCTATCCCTAGAGGGCTTACAGTCTATGGGTCCTGCTTACTAAAGATTTTCTCTCATTTTGTGTCTATGTGAAAAAATATGCAGTAGTAGGGCCCTAAGTCTGTACCTGATGGAATGGAGGGCTAAGTAACTAGTTTAAGGCCACAAGAAGCGTCAGTGGAATTCAAACCTTGGTCTTTTTGGTCACCATTAGGTTACTCCTCCGCTTCACATCCTACCCCCCGCCCACCCACACACACACACACCTACATCAACCTAACAAACCTGCATTCTCTTATTTTCCCCCTCTTGCCTTCTCATCCCCAGCTCTGCTTTATATAATCATCACACTCACTAAAACTTCTCTGAATGTTTAAAATCTTATACCTAAAGAATTCTGATAAATCTGATCTACGAAAAACATTTTCCATAAGAACTTAAGATATGCCATACTGGGTCAGATCAAGGGTCCATCAAGCCCAGTATCCTGTTTCCAACAGTGGTCATTCCAGGTCTCAAGTACAGTATCTGTTAGGTTCCCAAAAGTATACACATTCCATGCTGCTTGTTCCAGGGGTAAGCAGTAGATTTCCTGTGTACTCTAATAATGGTTTATGGAAATTTCCTCGAGGAACTCGTCCAAACCTGTTTTGAACACAGCTACACTAACAGCTTTTACTACATCCTCTGGTAACGAATTCCAGAGTTTGATTATATGCTGCGTGAAAAAGTATTTCCTCTGATTAGTCTTAAATGTGCCACATTATAGCTTCATTGTGTGTCCCCTAGTCTTTTCACTTTTTGAAGGAGTAAAAAAAACGATCTACATTTACCCATTCCACTCCATTCTATATCATAAAGTATCTCTCCTCGGTTGTCTTTTTCCAAGTTGAAGAGGCTTATCCTTTTAAGCCTTTCCCCATAAGGATATCCTTCCATACCCTTTAGCATTTTGATCACTCTTCTCTGTACCTTTTCCAATTCTGCTATATCCTTTTTAAGATATGGCGACCAGAATTGCATTAGAGTAGAGGTAGGGTTGCCAACTTTTTGAAAGAGAAAAACCCGCCACCTGTGGCTAGTCACGCTCCGCCCATGCCTACCCCAACCCCCACCCCACCCTTGCTTCACCCCTGTCTCCAAAAATATTGCAGAGAGGGCAATGTGCAAACTGAATGAGCAAGATTTCTACACATTCTTAAACAGAAATTCTATACTGACAGAATACGCAGCATTGGTTGTACACACACACAATATACAGACAGGACTTCATCAATAAATGAGCACAAAAAAAGAGAAATGTAAAGACAAAAATTAAACTGAAATCCCAAGAAGACAGACTCTGCATGCAGTGCAATTTCAGATAAATAAGAGATACAGTTCCCTATACTGTGTAAAATATAAAGATTTTACAAAGTCCAATCATTAAATTGAAAATAAATTTATTTTTTCTACCTTTGTTGTCTGACCATTTTATTCTCTGATCATGCTGGTTCCTATCTGAGGCTTCCGTTTTCCTGTCTTCTCTTAGCTCATTTTCTATGGTCTATAGTCCATCTGCCATTTCTCATCTCTTCTTTTCTTTTCTTTTCTTCACTTCCTTCCATCAGCCTATTTCCAGTCCCAGTAACCCTCCATCAGCCCCCTTTCCAGTTTTCCCCTCCCATTTATTTATTTTATTTATTTATTTAACTGTATTTATATCCCACTTTTCACCGGGACAAAGCAGGATATAAATGCCAAACCCCTTGTGTTCCCAGGACTGCCAGTGGTATCCATTCCCTTCTAGTCCCCCTCCTTCCTCACTGTCCAGCCCCTTGTAGTTCAAACACCATCCCAGGCATCAGCTCACTTTCACTCCCAGTGCCTTCCCCGTGTCAGCTCCCTTCCAGTCACCCTACCCTCTGTCCATCACCCTTCCAGTGCCATCCCCAGGTTTCTGATCCCTTCCAGTCCCATTGCCCTCTCCCTTCCAGCCTCCTCCCCATTACCAAGTCACTTACCAGTACCATTCCCAGGTATCAGTTCCCTTTGAGCTCCCTCCTTACCCCCTCTGTCAGCTCCCTTTCAGCCACCTCCTTCCCATCTTTCACCTATCAATCCCTTCTGCCACCTCTTTCCCCTTGCAGCTGTTGCGCATGCTTCTTATAGGGCAGCGGCTGCAATAAAATTAAGTTAAAAATAAATTTAAATCTGTGTGGAGCCTTCTGCGGCCTCCCCCCTAGTGCAGCTTCACCCTCCCCCCCCCCAGTGCAACTTCATCTTCCCTCCCCAGTACAGCTTCACCCTCCCTAGTACAGCTTCACCTTCCCTCCCCAGTGCACCCCCCATACAGCTTCACCTTCCTCCTCCCCCCCAGTGCAGCTTAACCCCCCTCCTCAGTGCAGCTTAACCCCCCTTCAGTGCAGCTTAACCCCTCTCAGTGCAGCTTAAACCTCCCTCAGTGCAGTTTCACCCCCTTGCAGCCATTGCTCCTGCTTCTTACAGAGCAGTGGCTGCAATAAAGATAATTTAAAAGGAAAGAGAACCTGTAAGGAGCCCTCCGATCCTAGGAAACTCCTTCTGCAACACCCGGGCTGAAAAGGAAGTGATGTCAGAGAGGGTGGGTGCTGCAGAAGGAGCTTCCTAGGATCGGAGGGCCCTCACAGGTTCTCTTTCCTTTTAAATTAACCTTATTGCAGCCGCTGCATTGTAAGAAGCAGGAGCAGCAGCTGCACGGGGGGACCGGGGCCACAATTGCGATCGCAAAGCCGGTTTTCTGCTCTGGCTGCTCCCAATCTCGCAGCCAGAGCCAAAAACCGGCTTTTCAAGGACCGTTTTTTGTTCTCTGCCAGCAGCCAGCCTGGCCATGGGAAAACCGGCCAGACCGGCTGAAAACCAGCCAGTTGGCAACCCTAAGTAGAGGAGTAGCCAAGAGTACCAGCATTCAATTCCTACTAGCACTCCTTGTGGCCTTGGGTAAGTCACTTAACCCTCCAATGGCTCAGAGGAAAGGCCTGGTGATCTATTTCCAGTCACACTGCCAAGAAAACCCAGGAGCTGCTGGAACCCCAGAAGTCAGCATTGACTCAAAGAAAAACTGTGCATTTTTGGCCAGAATTGCATACAATATTGAAAGTGCAGTTGCACTATGGAGCAATAGAGAGGCATTATAATATCAATGGTTTTATCTTCTATTCCTTTCCTTATGATTCCTAGCATTCTATTTGCTTTTTTGGCCGCAGCTGCACACTGGGCAGAGTGTTTCAATATACTTTCCACAATGATTCTTTTTCTGAGTGGTGCTTCCTAATGTGGAACCTTGAATCATGTAACTGTAGTTTGGGTAGTTCTTCCCTAAGTGCATACAGTTGTGGTCAACATTATTGGCATCCTTGCAGTTCGACCCCTTAATGTTCAATATCTCCTTTAAAAAAAGCCAGTGAAATGGCTTTGGACTACATATACCCATGTATTTCACACATAAAAGAATAAAATAGAACAAGACCAATTAAAAGAGGAAATAGTAGGAAATAGTATAAAAACTGGACATTGCCAGGACATGATTATTGACACCCTTATAAACAATTCAAATCAGTTTGAACAGAAGAGCCATATTCCCATTGCAGTAAAATTAGATGCACCTGTGATCAATTGTCAGTACTCACATGATTTGAATCAACCAATGAATGATGGCTCTAATGTTTAAAATGGCCACAGTCATGCCCTGCTCCATTTGCCCAATGGTGAAGACAAGAGAGCTGCCTGAGACCATCAGAAAAGCCATTATCACCAAACATCAAACTTCAAAGGGGTACAAGGCCAGCTCCAAAGACCTTGGGATTCCTGTGATTACAGTTCACAATTTTATTAAGAAGTTTTTTGGTCATGGAACTGTCAAAAACCTCACAGAATGTGGTGGGAAAAGGAAAATTAATCCAAGAAGTCTTCAAAGGTTAGTACAAACTGTTAGAAAAAGACCACGTACAACATCCAAAGAGCTAAAAGCTGACCTGGAGCAATCTGGAGTGGTGGTTTCAACCCGCACCATACACTGAGCAATAAACAAAGAAAGTCTTTATTGGTGAAGGCCAAGGAGGACCCCAGTGCTCAAAGACAGACATAAAATGGCACGCCTGATCTTTGCCCAAACCCACCTTAAGAAACCACAGTCCTTCTGAAAAAATGTTCTGTGGGCAGATGAAACCAAACTTGAGCTCTTTGGCAATGCAGACCAGCAATGCATTTACAGGCAAAGAAATGAAGCTTATAAGGAAAAAAACAGCCTTCCTACAGTTAAATATGGTGGAGGTTCCATAATGTTGTGGGACTGTAATGCTGCCTCAGGAACAGGAGGCCTGCAATATATTCAAAATGGCATGGGACAGACAAGTGGATCCCTTAATAGCAACAGGATAAAATTAAACAAAGGCATGGGGAGATGTGACCTGCACACAGCTGCAAGTGCACTTACTCTTGCCGCCTTGCTGGGCAGACTAGATGGACCATACTGGTCTTTATCTGCCGTCATTTTCTATTTTACTATGTTACTATATTAAAGGAATCAGGAAGTCAAAGGACTACTAAGGTATTTTGAAGTGAAATGTGCTACTTTGTGGCAGAAAGCTAGGTTTGGATCGAAGCTCATGAGTTCTCCAGCAGGACAATGACCCAAAACATATCCAAAAGTACAAAAGAAGTGTTGGACTATTTTAAATTGGCCAGCAATGAGTCCTGATCTCAATCCAATTGAGAACCTTTGGAAAGATCTGGAATCTACCATTGGTAAAAGGAATCCTGTAAACATTCATGAGCTAGAACAAATCACAGTTGAAGAATGGCAGAATCTCCCAGCAAACAGATGTACGAAACTTATAGAAAGCTACAAGAAATGTTTAGAGGCTGTCATCACTGCCAAGCGTTGTGCAACCAAATATTAGTGAAGGGTGCCATTAATCCTATCCAAGTCATATTTTGTTTTTTTCTTAGAAATTACTATGTCTAAGTTGCACAGACATCTTTTTTGTTTTGTCTAACTTTGAACATATTATTAAAATATTATGACAACATACAGTTGGCATATTTCCAATTATTTCTCAACATACCTTAATGCAACGGTGCCAATAATGTTGACCATAACTGTAACTTTGCACTTGTCCAAATTAAATTTCATCTGCCATTTGGGTGCTCAGTCTCACAAGTTTTCAAGGTCTTCTTGCAATTTTTCGCAATCCTCTTGTGTTTTAACAGCTTTGAATAATTTTGTGTCATCTGCACCTCACTTGTTATTCCAATTTCCAGGTCATTTATAAATATGTTAAAAAGCAGCGGGCTCAGGATAGATCCCTGGGGTACCCCACTATTCATCTTTCTCCTTTGAGAAAATTGTCCATTTAGCCCTACTCTTTGGGGTATGTTTACTAAAGAGCATTAAGGGCGCACCTGTTAGCAAACAGTAAATGCAGCAGTAAGAGTGTCATCTTGTGATAAAGGCCAGGGTGGCTAGTAGGCTTTCCGGCAATAAGGGCACATGGCTGCACTTAAGGGGTACTAACAGGACAACAGGCGTTAAGGTGTCAAGCATGCACCTTAACACCCAAAAATGGCAATCGCCTTAATGCAGGATAAGAAAGCCTCTATGAAAGTCAAATATGAGGTGATGGATGAAAGGAGAGGTAAGAGCTGATTGACCCGTCAGATCCATATGTATCCTACTGTATCAGTGAGGAGTGCCCATGTAATATGCTGTAATGTCTGTGTGGTGGCATAGGATAGGGAAGAAGTGTCTTCTGGCGGAGCCAGCAGCCCCATGAAGTGGGCATCAAAAGGATGACCGAGCAAGAGTGGTGATGTGCAGATCATTCACAAGAGAGGTGTGAGTGATACATGCAAATGATTAAACTGTTCCTATGAGGGCCATGGCATAGCAGCTGGCAGGAGAATCCATGACTGTACAAAATGGGCATATACTGATGGATGGGCTGAAGGATGGATGGTGATAGATGAGAGTGTGGCATGGCCTTTTTGCCCTGATGCACTTGATGTGACCGCACAAATGCAGTTGTAATGTGTGTGAAAAAAGTGTAACTGTGCCACGGGGAAGTTCCAATACCAGCTATGTGGGTATGACAGCTGTGTCAACTTTTCTAACCACTATACAATCCTCCTGACACATGTGCATATAACAACTGGACAAGTGTCTCTCATATTGGCCATATGAAATAAGTAGGGATGTGTGAAGATCCCTGCAGGTGGCCATCCCAAGAATGGGATGTGCCTGCATGTATTGTACTGCAGACATGTGATGGAGCCAAAGATGTTCAGTCACAGTTATGATGAAATATTCCAATCATGGACAACTCATTTGTCATATATCTGCAGGGTGAACATGTCAGACCCTTTGCAATGGGCTACAGCAGAACCTACAAAGTCATACTGTCAGATGGGCATGAGTGCAATAGGCACATTTGCAGATCCAATGTGCTATCATAACACATAAATAAGTATACAAATGTATGTTTTCCAGTCAGTGTAGACCCTGGACAGTTTCTAGAAGTATATTGAAGTGAGTGTCCCACAACTACAAAGAGAACAAGTTGGAGTCAAACACTAGGTTGTTGTTTACTAAGGCAGTGCTCCAACCATTAGACTACAGCTCCACACACATCTCTGTAACACTGTCTAGAAACAAAGAGACTGCACTTCCCTGCCTGCAATGAGTGAAATCTAGGACATGCAACAATGTGGCTGGCATAGTTTGAGATGGTTGTACACCACACCTAGGGCTTGCCTATAGCAGCACACATGCAGCACGCACTGCTCTGTACACTCAGTACACTAGTTGCATAACAGACATTGCAGCTGCAGAATACATCCCTTGTCCAAAGGCCAAGTCACATGTGAGGTCAAGATGCCCTTCCCCCACTGTACTTCCAATGCCAAACAACAGTCACACGCACAGGTCCACTATGCCGCGGTGTGTGGCAGTAACCAATGAGGCAGCACATGTGCAGGGTGTGCACAGTCTCCTGTCACTTGCTGTATACTGCAAAATAAGTACATCTGCACATACACCTAATGCAAATCACATTCATGACCCCTACGATCCATTGCTGACCATGCTGCCCTCTTTTGGGGGAGCCATGCACACCATCATAGAAGACAAGCAGGTAATAGGCAATGCTCCAGTGATCACAGTCGCCTTTATAGCTGCAACTGGGACTCTGGGTGCTGGTATTGGTTAGCCCCCCCATTACCCACAATGCACTACACAATCTGAGCACAGATATGCAACTGATGGTCATATGGAGAATGCAGCAATCCATCACATCAGCACTGGGCCCCATGCAGGGGAAATGTGTGCTTCATGCACATGCCAGCTGCCATATATTCAAATAACTTGTTTCTGCAATCACCCTGATTGTCCCCAGAGTAAGCCTCACAGTAGGTGGGCTCTCTATGTTCTGGAGCAGATGTCTATTACTGTTAGCGTATTACAGGTATTACTTGCAGTGTGTGATACCAGTCATTTGGTATGCTTATACAATTGCAGCAGGAAAGGAAAGAAGAGTATCTTCCGCAAACAGACAACCAGGGGGGACCAGCGGAGGAAAGACCACAGCCTACTAGATGATATTAATAATTCTTTATGATTAAGAATTATTAATATCATCCAGTAGGCTGTGGTCTTTCCTCCGCTGGTCCCCCCTATACAATTGCAGCATGCTGTATTGACCTGTTTTATTTGTGCTTTGTGTTCTGCTCCTGTTGCCCAGGAACTGTCCTATAACATCTCATGTTGCTCCCTAGATTCTGATTTACAGAGGTTCTCACACTTGAAGCAGGGTCTTCTACTGTCCCGAAACATGCATGTTGTGTAGTTACTGTTACCAGCGAGTGAAAGAATATTTGGACATCACCGTCTATTAAGATAAGTTCTTTGATCACGAGTATATTCAATAAAAGGGGCTTTACAGGCATTCGAGCAGAGCGGTTTTCCCCACTCTCCTCCTGTTTGTTTAACCCGACATTTATAAAGAAATTTGTTACTAGTAATGCAATGCTTTATCACAGATGACTTTTCTTCTTTATTGTTGACAAGGTATGTTCAGCAGGGGTCTGTTAGGCCTGTATGATGCACTGCCTTGCTATGCCGCTGGTTCAAATGACATTCATGTCTTACATATGGGATCTGTCCAGTCCAAGGGGCAGGCCATGATACATGAGCACACACATTGCAGACCATGGGTGTACTAGCAGAATGCCAATATTCCCATTTCCTAGTGTGTACTTGTGGGACAGTCATGGAATAATCTCATATCTGGTAGACCAACACAGCTTATTCGGATTCACACGAAGCTCAGATGGTTGTAACTGACCACATACTTACTTATGGGGTGGATCACAGATTCATGTGCAGATTATGGTTATCATTTGGCAGGTGAGGGGGAGGGTGGAAATTTTTGCTCTGACATGGACTGTTATCATGTTGCATACTCTTCCTGCCCCTGTGGCATAACTTTCTCCCCACATGCACATATCCACTCAATATGTGCACGTGAGGGGCATCCTGATCCCAGGGCCAGCCCATCTGCTCAGAATACTAGCCAGGTGCCAGGGTCCAACAATCATGGAGGACAGCATGCAGGACATTCCGTTCCTCCCTGCCATCATGGCACAGCCACTGCTTCGGTCCTGCAGGTGGCCTTATTGAGGTTGCATACATGCAGCTAGGCACACCTTGCTGCTCCTGCTCCCTCCATTGGGGGGATGTAGACACCATGCTGCTGCCTTGGTAGGGGGGGATCACCATGTGCTCCACTGTACCTGCTGCTGACATGCTTGCCATCCAACTTACAGTGGTAACTGCAGCACTGCAACAGACACACAGGGCTGGGACAAAGTTTTGTCTGCAGCAGACCACAGCCACTGTGACCACCACCCCCAACCTCACACAATGCTGACATGGCAATATGATGGCAGTGGGGGTGGCGCCGCTCCTTTTTGACTGCAGCAAGATGTATGTGTGTTACCATTGTCACAGTGGAGTCATACCAGACATCACAGACGTACATCCTAGGCAGGAGTCTTGTCGGTCTAGTGGGTCAGCCAGCATCACTGCATCACCCACGTGACACCTCCTTTACCAATTTTTTTGCCACCTCATTCATCGCTTCTGCATCCTCAGTTCCTCTGAATACCAATGATTCCAATGTTCCTGAATATATGGCAACTTTTCATTTTGGAGCTCCCCTATCATTCAGAGATCTCATACATTCTGGCCATTCACTTATTGCTTCCTTCACTGATAACCCTTCCATTCCCACATTCTTCTGCTCATAAATACTAATAACATCTTCCCTTTCTACTGATCCTAATTTCCTTACATATCTTACTATCTTTTGTTTTTCAAACCCCTCATACAATCCTTCTATAGCTCCACATATTGAAGCTATGGTATTTTCTTCACAGTAAAAGATTTTTCCTACACATTCATCTTAATTGGTACCATAATTAAATCTAAAATATGACCTGCTTTGTGAGTTGCTTATTTAATAACTTAAGTCAGTCCTTTAACTAATTTATACATTCCTTCTGAAATCCCTACCTATTCAAATGTATATTAAAATCACCAAGAAATACCAATTTATTTCTCACCATCATCAATTTACCAATCAATGTAGTTAATAAATATGATGAATCCTTTTTTGGGGGAAGGAGGCATTTATATACCAACAGAAAATTCACACAGATCTTATCTGAAGTTTTTATGTACATTCATTCAATCTCCCCCTGAATTTCCAGTTTCTGTATTTGGAACCCCAATGATTCTCTAAAAATAACCCTCATACCTCCAGTCTGCAAATCCTCCCACTCACAATGAAGTACATCATATCCACCTAGACAAGCTTGTCTCATATGTAACAATTCCCGTGATTTCATACCATGTTTCCATTAAAAACCATCATCTATCCAGGCTCTATAATTTCATCAAATACCAGATGAGATTCCTTATGTATGGAATACACATTTAGTAAATCAATACATAGCTTTTCTTCATTTTTTTCCCCAGCTATTATTACATAGAATAGGCACCACTGACAGTTCCTTAGCCTATCATCCATCAAATAATCTCTGCCTCCATATTTTCCCCTTCCCAATATTGAAGTAATCAAATTTTTCCTTCCCCACTCCAACCAATCAAATATACGCACAGTTAAAAATGCAAATAATTCAGCAAACCCCCACATCTCACTCGTAAAATTAATAATGAAATATATAAACATAAACTTAACAAACATAGCCAAAACTTGTCAGAACCCACTAAACTACCATGGCCTCGCACACAGACACATTAAGCAGCACCCAAAGGAACGGAATCCTGCTCCTTAAGCAATCTCCTTTGGTCGCACACCACAGAATGCGGCTCAGCCTTAAAGATCTGACATGGGAAAGATCAACTCTGTACATCTCCTTCCATGCCTTTCAGCTACTGCTGGTGAGGAGTCCTTTGGTTCCATTGCCCATAGTGGACTGACCAATAAAAAGAGTGGCTATTGGTCCTAGGGTTTGGGGTCCTTGGATAGAAGTGCCTATTTATTTATTTATTTAACAAGCTTTTATATACCGCCCCTTCCTGAGATCAAGGGTGGTGTGCATGAAACATCACAGCAACTTTTACATTAAACTTTGAAACTATGTACATTTAACTTGTTACAGCTATATACAATAAACTTTATATCTATATACAATAGTCTGTGTGTGGTATGGTTGTATACACTGGTATCATGAGGTGTGTTGTGTAATTATGTTACAAATTTTGCATTACCACTTGGTTAATTTTATAATGTTTTAGATGTCTTGGGATTTATTGATACTATTTGCATCACCAAAATAATCAATGAAAAGAAATGTTTTTAAGTCTTTACGGAATTGCAGGAGGTCCTTTGTTGCTCTTAAGTCATTGGGAAGTGAGTTCCACCATATTGGAGCAATGTAAGAGAAGGCTCGGGAACTAGTACATCAGTTTGTGTTGTGGATATGGGAGGGGATTTTGTAGGTGTTTTGGGAACAGTTTCTTCATTCCCTTGAATTAGGTGTTGTGAGGAGGGCTAATAGTGGGGTTGTGGCAATGTTATTATGGTGCTTAAATGTGATCATTAGGTATTTATATTTTATTCTAGAGGTGATTGGTGACCCATGGAGTTCGTAGAGTATGGGGGTGATGCGTTCAGTTCATCTTGTTTTTGTTGCTATGCGTGCAGCAAGGTTTTGTGCTAGTTGGAGCTGGTGGGTAGTTTTTTTGGGAAGTCCTTGTAAGATACTATTACAGTAATCTATGTGTGATGTAATTAGAGATTGTAGGACCATTCTGAAATCGTTAGTGGTCTGAGCCATTGGATAGTTCTTAATTTGAAGTATATACATTTTGTAACTGCTTTTATGTGTTGGGTCATGCATAGAGTTTTATCTAGAACTATGCCTAAGTATTTTACTTCTTCCTTGACTTCCAGGTCTGTCTCCTGTATGAGTATTTTATTGGGGGGGGGGGAGTTTGGGTTTCTTGAGATAAAGAGGACTTCGGGTTTTTTGAGATTGATTTTGAGGTTGTGAGTGTCAAGCCATTCTGTAATTTTAGTCATGCATGCTGTTATTTGGGAAAGATCCAGGTTTGTCGTGTCTATCGGATGGTATATCATTATGTCATCTGCATAGAGATGATAGTTAATATTGTGTGAATTGAAAATGTTGCAAATTGGCTGAATGTAACTATTGAACAATAGTGCGGATAAATACCAGTATATATTAGCACTGAAGCCTTAGGTAAGCTGATTCTTTTATGCTCCACATTTGCTATGGCAATTGCAGGAGAACTATTGAAAATTTTTTGCCAGAAAGATTTTCCCAAGGAAGTTTTGACTGATTGAGGAAAGAATTGTATGCCCAAATCATTTGACATTAAGACATATAAAGACCATGGTCTACTATTCATAAAACTACAGACTGGCAGAACATTTCAAACCACACTTATTTGGAAGCTGACCTCTAGTTGTAGTACCGCAAGGCTCCTGCTAGGGTCATGGGTGCCATTTTGAACCTTGGAGAATGAGGGAGCAGGAGTGTCTGGGGATCGCTCCTGCTTCCAACTAGATACCAGAGTCCCCTGGTAAGAGCGAGAAGAGGTATCAGGGTGTGGGGACTTGTCTTGGGGGGATTCCAATGGGAGGTTCTTGCTGATGGGGGTGTGAGGGGTTCCTAGCTGTTGGAAGGAATGCTTATGTGATGTCAGGGGTATGATCAGAGGGTGCTGGCTCAGACTTTGCACCTGCTCCTTTAAGCAGGCACGTTGCAATGACTATAAAATACCCTTTTCAGCACTTAATATTCCGTTATATTTATTAGCACAGAAAGAAAATCATACTACTAACAACATCTGTGGTTGGAGAAAACTTAGTTCCTGTGTAATGTATTCTACCTGACTCACCTAATAAAGAATAGACATTAATGTTTCCTATGCATATTAAAAGGACAGATTTAGATCCGTAATACATCTGAGATAAGCCATGAAAAAAAACCCAGAAGAACAGAACAGCCACCCATCTATAGATGGAGGGAGGAGTGGCCTAGTGGTTGGGGAAAGTTACCACAGGCCAGAAGGTCAGGGGTTCAAATCCCACAAGAGGGCAGCAACCTTGGGCTGGAAGGACAGGGGTTCCTAGTCCCACAGGTGTTCCTTGTGGCCTTGGGCAAGCCATGTAACCCTCCACTGCCCATGTTCCCTGTAAGATAGTTATTTCCAAGTTATAATGCCCATTTCAATTTGTTCAGTGCAAACTGCCTTTATCATGAAAGGTTCTATATAAGAAATGCTAAATAAATAGAAGCTGCATGTAAACACAAAGTGTGCTTGTACAGCTAAGGTTTAATTATTTTTCTGCTGGAATAAGGTCACTTGCACGATATTACATACCTGGTGTCCATTTGTGTCTCTGAACTGGTGTTTCTCTCACATCATCCCTATGGACCAAGTATGGACATGTGATGATCTGTGCAGGTGGCCATCCCAGGAGTGTCATGCCTGCATGTACTGTATAAATGTGATGAGCAAAAGATGTTCATTCACAGTTATCATAAAAGTTTCTAGTCGTGCCATGCATCTATAGGGTGATGTTGTATGACCCTTTGCAATGTGCTGCAGCAGAACCAACAAGGTCATACTGACAGATGGGTATGCTTGCAAAGCCAATGTGCTATTATAGCATCCAAAACCCCAGACTACTAATAATAGTAGCATATGCTCTCAAGTCAATGCAACAGTGAGACCAGAAGTAGATTACTAGACTTTTCTTCTGAGACAATGGAGTGTGAAGTGATTGTCCCAAGACCACAAGTAGGATTTGAACATAGGTCTGTTCCTTGGTGAGTTAGTGCTCTAACCATTCAGCCACCCCACCCACACATGCAACTGTAGTGCTCTCTAGAATAAACCAGACTACAAGTACCTACCTATAATAGCCTATATTTATTTATTTAGCAATGCTTATATACTGCTTTTCACCGGGTCAAAGCAGTGTACATTCAGGTATGGTATATATTTCCCTTGTCCCCAAAGGGCTCACAATCTATGTTATGTATCTGAGGCAACGAAGGGTTAAGTGGCTTGCCCAAGGCCACAAGGAGCACCTGTGGGACTAGAAAGCTATCCTAAACCCAGGACTTGAAACAACACTGCAGGCACATTCTGAGACAGTTGTAAACTACACCTAGGGTCTGCCTGCAGTGGTACATATTCAGTACAGACTGCACTTAGGGTTGCCACCTGGCTCCAGATGCGCCCGACAGGCTTGATCCAGGCCTAGGTTTACCCCATTGCATGCAGGGGTATGGAGTTCTGATTTCTCTACTGCACTCCATAAGAAAAGTAAGACTACAAGTCCCAGCATACAATGGGGGTAAACGCAGGACTGGATCAAGCCTGTCAGGCGCATCTGGAGCCAGTTGGCAACCCTAACTGCACTAGATACTCAGTACTGCATCTGCATAACAGACTCAAAGCAGCAGTATAAATCTCCTGTCCAAAAGCCAAGCCACTGTACCTCCTAAGCCAAACAATATTCACACAGAGAGATCTGCTGGGCTGCAGTGTGGCACTTAGCCCTGAGGCAGCACATCTGCAGGGCATGTGTTCTCTTATGACCTGCTGTACACTACAAGATAAGTACTTTTGCACATACTCCCATGCTTTACTGCACTCTGCTAAGTGTTTGATTGTATTGTTGCGTCTGTGTCTCCCCAGGTCTGCTGCCAATTGCTATTCTCTGGTTCCTCCCCTCCAGGAAGTGTGATCCACCAGATAAGCACCCTCCTGACCAGTACTATAAAGGCTCTGCATCCACGGCACTTGTGCCTGCAGTGACGCGTGACATGGGCACGCTCCTAAGGAACATGAAGTACTCCTTAGGTGCGCTCCTTGAAGCAGCACTGGTGGCACAGGTATCAGCATGGAGCACACAACTATAGCTGCATCTGTATCTGCTCATTCCTTCAACCTCTCACTCCTAATCTACCATTATCTTCTGGCTCGGGTGAGTGATTCCTCTCTCCTTACTTTCAAGGGCTTGCTCACATCAGTCTTCTGATGATGAGTATTCCCGTCTTGTCCCTGCGCTGCTCTTCAAAGATCTATGGCTCATGGCCTTGCACTGCACAGCCCTGCACATCTCCTTCCATGCCTTTCAGTATATTGCCTGCCCCACCCTGCCCTCCACCCTTTCCACACCCTCCTTCCCTTAAACTAGGACTCCTCAAATGTCACTCCCTGAGGGCCAAAACCCTCCTAGTGCAGGACCTTATTCATCAGGAGTCCCTGGATCTTCTTTTCCTCTCTGAAACATGGCTCAAGGACAGAGAATCCTCTCCTTTCCCGATGGGCTATTCTGCCATCTCAGTTCCCCGTATCGGCTGTACCGGTGGAGGAGTTGCTGCATTATATTGTTCCTCCCTTCCATTTACTCAAGTTCCTTCCCCTCACTACACTATCCTGAATTTCCCCTCTTGTGTCTACAGACTTCCCATGCAATTTATTTCCTGGTAATTTATTCTCCATAATCCCTCCAGCCTCAGCTCTGGGATTCGCTGTCTTTGAACATCTCTGACCTCATCAATACCCTCACCTGGTGATTGTAAGGGATTTAAATTACCAGTCCTAGCCCCCCCCCATCAGCCCATTTCCAGTCCTAGCCCCCCCCCCCCTTAGCCCATTACCAGTCCTAGCCCCCCCAGCCCATTTCCAGTCCTAGCCCCCCCATAGCCTATTTCCAGTCCTAGACCCCCCCATAGCCCATTACCAGTCCTACCCCCCCATCAACCCACTTCCAGTCTTAGCCCCCCCCCCCATAGCCCAGGTAGATTTTTAAAAAAAAAACATTCTGCCACTGCCGCCGTGGCAGCGGCAGAATCGAGTGTCCCATGGGCCCCCCCTGCCTGGCAGAGTCCTCCATGCGGCCTCAGCTCAGCACGGGCTTTTCAGAGCATTTGTGAGAGCATGTGTGTGTGCTTGAGGGTAAGTATGGAGTGAAGTATGGGGGTGGGTTGGCGGGCACATCTCTATGTCCTTATGTGTGCTGAGGGGTGGGTGTGTATATAATTATCACTGGGAGCCTGAGGTGCTTGATATGTGTGTATGTTCCTCTTGGCATACTGAGGCATTTTGGCCTACTTCATCACTTCACTGAACATGTTCTGCCTCCCATCTTCTTGTGTCCTTCCCTTCCTTCCACTACACTTTCTTCTTCTGTTCTCAAGTCAGTGACTCCCTCTGGATCCCAGGTATCCCCTCTCACCCCATTCCCCCCACCCCTTCGCTGACATCTAATCATTTTTTTAATGAGCAGTGTAGCATTAAGCTAGTGCGAGGGAGGAATGGCCTAGTGGTTAGGCCAAGGTACAGTACCTCAGGCTAGAGGGCTGGGGATTCAATTCCCACCTGGGGACAGCAATCTCAGGCTGGAGAGACTGGGGTTTCTAGTCCTATAGGTATGCCTTGGGCAAGCCACTTATCTCTCTGTTGCCTCAGTCAGTCCTGTTTAGAAACCCCTGTTCATTGTAAGTCCAGTTGTGGGCCCTGCCTGCGCTGAACGAGTTGTTAAATGTAAACCACACTGATTCTAAAGAGCGTGCTATAAAAAAGACATTAAATAAATGTAGATTGTGAACCCTTTGAGGACAAGGGAATGTAGCCAGTACCTGCTTATAGTTTTTGTAAACTGCTCTGTTGCCCTTCAGCTTGGGTGGTTTATCAAAAGATGAATAAACATAGCTGCAGCCTCCAGAACTACTTTGTCCATTGGATATGTGAGCCCCACCAGTAGGCCCTGCCGACAGCTACAACCTTGCAGGGTGGGGCTCTCACCAATAGGCTAGCTTAAGCATAGCCTCTCAGCCTTTTGCTTCTTGTGGAGGATGGGATTCCCGCTAGCAGGCACCAATGCACCACACAGCTTCATACACAGTTCTACTGGCGGGGATGGAGTCCCCGCTTGCAGGTTCCACCAATTTAGACTGAAGCTGTAACCTTTTAGCATTTCACTGCCAGCTGTCTTCAAACCATGTAAATGCCTTGGAATACCCCCCCCCCCCCTCCTCCAAAGGTTTTCCTTCTCCTCCATGGATTCTCCTTCTGGCTGTTTCCTCCAGTAGCTCCTGATGAGTCCTCTGTGTTGCCTTAGCTTAAGTGACCTTGAATACCCCTCCTCAGGTCTCTGTAGGTACAAGCAGTGCAGCTCCTGCTTTCGCCTAGAAATTCACCAGTGATGCTTTGGCTCAAGCGGCCTCATTCGCATCTCTTCAGAAAACCCTTTAAATGAGCACATGTTCCACCACTTCTCCTTCCTCTCCTATGTGCTTAGAAAGATGCCGTACGTACCACTCCTAGGTGCAATGGCTGTTGAGACAAAGACCTCTGCTCCTTTAAGACAAATTCCTACTCCATCTCTGTGGTGCAGTGGCTGTGGAGAGAAAGACAAAGATGTAACTCAGCATTAGGGTTCTATACATCTTTCACTTTCCCTCCAAATTTGCACTGTTCCTTTCAACTTGCATAAATAACCCAGGATCTTCCCAGTATTACTTCAGTGAGATTAGCTCAAAGAGTCAGAGGCTAAAACATTCCCTCCTGGACAGCTAGATTACCAAAGGTTAGACAGAACTTCCATAGTAGAGCCACTAGAACTGATGAAATAATAAGATATAGGTCCTTAGGTGTCTCTACAATCCTTTTAAGAAACTGATACTGACCCTGCTGTTAAAAGCTGTTTTCATTCACTGTTGCCTGGAATAATGGAAGTGCAAGAGAAGGGATCTTTAACCCCTCTGCAGGGCCTTCGCAAAAAGATGAGGCGTCCAAGCAAATCTCATCCCTTGCAGCCCTCCACACATTGTCACTGCTGCCCCCCTTCTCCAGGACCTACAGTAGCAGCAATGGCCGCAAACAGCCTCATGGTGCTTACCTTACAATTTCTGTACACACTATGGCTTATTAAGGACGATAAATATCAAACTATAAAAGGAAATTCGTCCAAAACAACTTACTGGGAATAACTTATAACCATATATAACCATATTATAATATAATATAATATGGTTATAAGTTATTCCCAGTAAGTTGTTTTGGATGAATTTCCTTTTATAGTTTGATACCTTACAATTTTGTCTAGGTCATTGGGTAGGGGATGTTACATCGATTATGGTGAAGCTGCTAAAATACAGAGATGGTAATTTCATAAAGTATTTTCTGCATGTACTGTAAAGCATGTTTTACACATGGAAAAGGGCTCTTATTAAAACTGCACATGCACTCCAAGAAGATGATTTGCTGTGCATAAGCATTCCCAGAGACGTAGTTTGAGCAAAGCAGGAGCAGGGTTGTGATGCGCACACATTTTATAAAATACAGGAGTATACACATAGGGGTATGTTTACTAAACCATGGTAAAGTCACTGGCGGTAGGGCTGCATTAAGGTGCCTGAAGCCATATAAGGCAATGGGCAGGTAGGGGCGTGCAGGCGTTAGACTCCCCCGGGCCATTTAACGTGAGCTAACAGGACCAAGTGTGGTAAGGCGACAAGATGTCCTAAGGAGAGACAAGGCATCCTAATATGTGCCCTAATATGAGATAAGATGCCCCAACATGAGATAAGGTGCCCTGACATGAGACAAAAATAGAGAAATCACTCCAATATCAACAAGCGTGTCTTCTAACTGCGAAAAATAGTGTAGTTTTCTTTAAACAAGTAAATCAGGTCTAGGCCTGATTTACTTGTTTAAAGAAAACTACACTATTTTTCGCAGTTAGAAGACACGCTTGTTGATATTGGAGTGATTTCTCTATTTTTGGCATTTTTCACTCCGTGAATCTTGACCGACTACGTTTTGGGTTACCTGACATGAGACAAGGCATCCTAAAGAGAGACAAGGTGCCCTAATATTTGATAAGGTGCCCTAACATGAGACAAGGCATCCTAAAGAGAAACAAGGCATCCTACAGAGAGACAAGGCACCCTAACATGAGATAAAGTGCCCTGACATGAGACAAGGTCTCCTACAGAGAGGCAAGGTACCCTAACATGAGATAAGGTGCCCTGACATGAGACAAGGCATCCTAAAGAGAGACAAGGTGCCCTGAGGTGGAAAGCATGCACCTTAAGGCAGGAAAACGGCTGTAACCCAAACGCTGGATAGAGCACCAAGGAAGGTCAATATACAGGTGATGGAAGGAAGGACAGGTGGGAGTTGATGAACCTACCATATCGGTGGGCACCCTATGTGGCAGCCAGTAAAGCAGACAAGCATGTGGGAGGCAACTGTACAGGGTGGTGCCAATGTAGAGCGCTGCAATGTCAGTGTGTGGCATAGGATGGGGAAGACATGTCCCCCAGCAGAGTCAGAAGCAGCAGGATGTTTGCAGTGATAGGAGGACAGACTAGTAGTAGTTATGTACAGATCAGGATCAGGAGAGGTGAGCATGAAGAGCCGTAATGCATAAAAGAGTACCAGTGTACGTCATGGAGTAGCAGCCTGCACAAGAAGACAGAACTGTACATAGCCGACAGAGGCAGATAGATGGGCTGACGGATGAATGGCGGCTGAGGAGAGGGTGGTATGGGCTGGCAGCACTGATCTGCAGAGCTCTGACTCTTACAGGCATGAAAATGATCTGAGTAGCACAGTCACAAAAAGAATAAGTAGGACTCAAACCCTTATGTACAGAGACCTTTCACTAACCAGCAAGCTACACCGCTACCCCTCTCTGCACAGCAATGGCTGGATACAAAGAGACTGTAGGTCACCGCCTATAATCTCTGCTGTATGCGCCGGCATAGGATAGTCCCCACCAGTACCCATGATGCAGTGCACATGCAGAACAGCGGTCTACAATCAATGAATGGAGAATGCACCTATCCATCACCTCAGCTTAGTAAGATGCACTGACAAGTGCGTAATACAAGCACAGAGCAGCTACAAACCATGCTACTGAGCAGTTTCTGTGGTCACTCTGAGGGTGAAGATGGGTGCCCAGCATCAGGTCCCCAGTACCTGCAATGCAAGAGATGGTCTTTGCCACCTATGCTGCAGATCCTTATCACTGCCAGTGAATGCAGGCATTGTATCCTACAGCATGTGCTAGTCACATATGGCTCTTTTGGACAGGGGCCCACCTAGAATAGTACATGTCAATGCCCAGTGTTACATTGCTGACACCATGGTGGACAACTACCTGGGGGAAAGAAACATCTTGACTTGTACATGGCTGTTATTAGAGTCCTGCTAGCCCTATCAGTAGCATTGGGAATAGACATAGAGCACCTCACATCACAGCCACCTAGATCTATCATTCACCCACAGCAAGCACAGTCAGACTACACCTGCTGCCCATCACTGGCTTTTCTAGCTATGGACATACCAACTTCAGACAGCTCACTGGTAAGTACACATTGCATGTGCACCCAGCAGCGGGTTCGGTGTTCAGACCCCCAGGACAGGAAGTGCACCTACATCATTAGAAGTAAAAGCTATATAGCACTATGTGAATACATAACCATACCATGATCACTGCTCGGTCAGAGTGAGAGTGCCCTCCCAACATGACATGCTGTGGCCACCCAAGCCATGCATGTGGCAGACGAGCACTACAACATCTCAGCCATTCACCCTACCTCCTATGCAGACCCATCCTGGCCAATCTGCCCTTTCAGCCCATACCCACAATACTTTGCTCCTCATCATGCACATTTGCAAACTAATGCTGGAAACAGCATAGGCCCTGCGAGGCTCAGTGAGGTGTTGAAATCCATGACTAAATTGATATACACACACACACTCACACTCATACTCATAATGATGTGCTGTGCAAAAATGGGAATGGTTGGCACTCCTACCTGCCACCTTGGTCCTGATATCCGCTTGAGCAATGTTAATGTGTGCTCCTTGTGCAGGAGCTAGTTGCATGCTCTGATGTTAACACCAACTCAGTGTGCTGGTACTATTAGCCTGACTCTCCATGCAGCTGTGGATAGTGGAACCTGTCGGTATGGCTGATGGGCGTTTGTACCCTTGCTGGCCTATTCATTGGGGGTTGCACATGTTGGTGCTGTACCTGTACTGTGGGCTAAAGTTCAGCCACAGGGACATGCAATACATAATCCACAGCCAGGGCCCAAACCTGTAACCCTCAACTCATATGGTATGCTAATGAAATCAGAGAGGCAAAGCGTTTGCTAAGAAAACTTGAGCGTAAATGGAGACTAAATAAATCTCAAGATGTAAAATTCCTATTTAATGTAAAACAAATGGAATATAAGTTAATTAATGACCGTAAACAACAATACCATACAAATCTAATAAAGCAACTAACAAACCAAGGGAACTTTTCAACATTGTTCAACAACTTACAAAAGTGACCACTTTAGATGGTGATCCTCAAATAGACCCCCAAAACTTTGCAAATTACCTGATAAGCATGAATTCTATTTCGTCAAACAACTTATCTACATCACAATTCCACCAACTTTGTTGTAAACCTTGCACTCAATCCACAAAAGTCTGGAAGGATTTTTCTTTACCAACTTTAAAACTGATTGAAAATATAATCAGCACACTTAATACAACAACTTCACCAGCTGACCCATGTCTAGTAGAATGGATTAAAAGTACTAAAAATCATATTAACTTTCACATTGTAAATTTTGTAAATAATTCTTTAAAACAAGGTTACTTACCACCTATACTAAAGAATGCTATAATTAGACCAGTCTATAAAGGGAAATCACTGGACATCACTGACCCTAAGTCATACCGTCCTCTTTCGAGTTTACCATTTATCTCAAAAATTATAGAAAAAGTGGTACAAAATCAGCTGCAAGATCACATTGACTCGTATGCCCCTTTGGATATACATCAGCATGGATTTAAACCTAATCACAATGTGGATACTCTACTTATTTCCCTCTTTGATAATCTTATAACAGGCCTTGAAAAAAATAAGTTATTTCTGTTAATTTTCATCGATGTCTCAGCAGTATTTGATACTGTGTCTCACACAATAATGTTACAACGTCTACAAGATATTGGCTTATGCAACAATACATTAAAATGGTTTGCCTCTTATCTAACCAATCGTACGCAGTTAGTAAAATATGGTGACAAAAAATCCTCTCAATTTTTGTTTGGACAAGGCATACCTCAAGGTTCAGCTTTATCATCTGTTCTCTTTAATATTTATATTCAACCCATATGTCAAATTATTAATCTTCATGAAATTAATTATCATTTATATGCTGATGACATTATGGTGTATACTATAATTGACCAAAATACCTTTAATACAACAAAAATTAATAACTGTTTGGCTGATATGAATGATTGGCTTAATAACAACAACTTAAAAATAAATTCTGACAAAACAGAAGCAATGTTCATATCTAAATGCCAGTCCTTAAAACTACCAATTGAAATTAATTTATTAAACACAGAACTAAAAATTAAAGATGAAGTAAGCTATTTAGGTGTAACATTAGATAAATATTTACATTTAAAATCTCATATAAACAAAATTGCGTCAAAAGCATACCATCGTTTAAAGATTATAAGAAGACTAAAACCAATACTAAATACAAATCACTTTCACACGGTATGTCAGGCAGTCATAACACCTCTACTTGATTTTGGAAACATCTTGTATCAAGGTCTTCCTAAACACTCTATCCATCCTCTCCAATTGGTTCAGAACACCACTACGCATATTATAACTGGCTCTACAAAATGTGACACACATAACTCCTGTCCTCAAACAGTTACATTTCCTTCCGGTTATTGCAAGAGCAAAATAAAAAAACCTAATGACTATTTCCAAAAATTTTCACCAATCCTCAGCGGATATTCTACAATCTATAATTTCAAAAGACAAGAGCATAAGACCAAGAGAATCTCAGTATATCAATAAACTTAATACTCCTTTGAACTTCAACAAATCAAAGCAAATGACTTCTAAAAGAGCCTTTTCCTTTATGGCACCAGAGTTATGGAATTCTATTCCTGAAGACTTAAGAACTCAGGAAGACATTAAGGACTTTCGCAAATCTTTAAAGACGTATTTATTTATAGAATCATTTGGTGAAATAACTTAAATTTACCATTATGTATATTTAATTTCACTATGATATAGTATTATAACACTGTTTTGTTTTGTATTTATATTGTAATGTATCATTTTTTGTTTTCCCATACTTTCAGTATGTAAGCCTTTGTTGTCCTGTCAACCACTTTGATTGAAGGATAAGGTGGTATACAAAACTGGTTAAATAAAAAAATATACACACACTGACTGTGTGCATTAAGCCACAGTGCTGCCATATGGCTATAACACTCCCTGGGGCTGACATACTTTGCATCAGACAGACCTGGGCACATGTTGCAATGCACACTGTGCACAGGAACAGGGCATGGCTTTGGTCTGTTGCAGGTGGGTGCTGCTGGCCCCTCCGCCAACACCCCCACACCATGCTGACATGCCCATGTGCTGTCCATGTTGGTGGTGTGCAGTCCCAGCCCATCCAACATGCAGTTTGGCAATTGCCTAGGGCACATGATCCAGATGGGGTGGGGGGAGTGGGCAGAGGCATACATGGATGGCCACACAGCCACCTCCCCGACTATCTGCCTCTGCAGGGACCCCATCACTACCTGCCAATGATACATCTCAGGGGGAGGATGACAGCCACTGCTGTGGTCCCCTGAGCACCTGCATGTTGCATCTACCTGGGGGGCTACAGCGTCTGGCACTGTTGGCCTCTTCACCCCACAGCTGGGTTCTGCAGCAGTGGGGGAGTCTGGATCTCTGCATGGGGTGCCAGGACCCTTGGACCACCCCATGTGGCACAATACCTTTTTGCAGCAGTAGCAGGACTGTGTGCTGCCACTGTCACTGTGGGATCATAATGAACATCACATATGGTACTGCAGAATGCCCTTTTATGAAGAGGCTAAAAAGGTTGGGGCTCATCAACCTGGGGAAGAGAAGGCTGAGGGGAGATATGATGGAGGTCTATAGAATATTGACTGGAGTGGAACAGGTAAAACGTAGGTCGCTTTTTTATGCCATTAGACTGTGGACAGACCAGGGGACCTACAGTATGGCTATTGTGTAAATCATTTGGGTCTTCTAGGTGAAAATATTTTTTCAATCAATGCATAATCATACCCTGCAATCCATTACTGTCAGTGTAGCTAGGTTTAAAAATGTTTGGATGGATTCCTGGGTAATGGTCCATAAACCATTGCTAAAGAGGACCCAGGCTATGCACTGCTTGCCCCTTTACAGTTATTGGGGATCCTGTGCGTCTGTTAAGGAAACTGCTTGGTACTTGTGACCTAGATTGTCCACTGTTGCACACAGGATACTGGGCATGATGGACCTTAGTCTGACACAGTTTGGCATATTTTGTAGTCTTATTTTCCTATGTGCCATCTAGGCAGCTGCCTAGTCCCCCCTGTACACCAGCAGTGCCCACTGCATGACCCATGTGCCACCTCATTTGCCCCATTTGCACCATCAACATAATGCCCTTTCATACTTGGGCACCTTGCTGTTGATGCTAATGAAGCACTACAATCAATCTCTGGGGCTCCCCTGTCTGTGCATCACATTGCAGACGTTAAATAGGCTCTCTCTCCTCAAAAAACACCCTTTCCACAAGGTTTTGAGTTGTGTTAGAGTTCCTGCCATTAAGGTACCTGAGTTAAGGAAGCAAGCCTTGTTCCCGCCCATTGACCCCCCACTCTCTGCCCCGTACGCACCCTCTCTCCACCCATAGTTACCGTTAACATGTGCTAAAGTGGCTGGTACCGTTAGCAAGTTCTAAAGTCGCTTTTTGGACATGCTAAGGGTGCAGTTGCACAGTTGGCATGAGCTAATGGCACACTTGCTCTTTTACTGTGGTTTAGTAAATATACCCCACAGAATACATACATATATTTACAGTACATCTTCTTTGGAGAATGAGACTTTGTGCACTATTGTGAATGAGAATGAGACTTTGTGCACTACTACACCGCCAAAACTTCAGATCGATAATTCAAGCAATGATCACACCTCACCTTGACTTTGCCAATACTATCCTTCAAGGCACCACTAAACAAAACCTAAAATGCCTCCAACTGGCCCAAAATGTAGCTGCCAGAATACTCACAAACACCAACACATCACCCCAACAATATGCGCACTACACTGGCTACCTATACACAGCCACATTAAATACAAAATCCTTGTAAAAACATTTAAGTTAATACATGACATAGCACCCTCACACCTTTCTACACTTATAGCAATAGAACACAGCATCTGAATTCAATGCACCAAGAATCAAAACAAACTATCCCTACCCAAAGATTTCAGGAAAGCCAAAAAAATAACAACCAATATGGCTTTCTCCCACACTGCCCCTATACTCTGGAACACCCTCCCCGATCACCTCAGAGAAATCTGTGACTTTCAATCTTTCAGAAAACACCTCAAAACACATCTATTTACGATACATTATAGCACACAGGACCTAAACCTCTCCTTAGAAACAACACAGATGCCTGTCCAAGCCACACAATCTAACACAAATTAAGCCACATTATTCCAACAAACCCTTAATAGTACATAGTTACTCTTGTTACTACTTTGTCAGGAAGTTCTATCTGACAGAATTATTTTAATGTAAATAGTTATTTGTTTTATGTAACTGAGCAAGTACCTGTTGTTCCTCTCAAACTTGTTGTTCTCTGTAAAACGCAATTGATCTTTGTAAATTGTGGTATATAAATCGCTGTTAAATAAATAAATAAATTGTGGATAGTTCAGGGTATGTTTTATAAAGGCAGATAGGCACCTATGCTGCTTTTATAAAATAGTCTATTTCAAATACACACTGTACCAAAATTTATATTTTTAAGGACTACCAAAATTTCAAGAGCATCAAATTACATTTGTTCCAACTCTTTATATGATTTCATTACTGGTCCATTAGAATTTTGCAGTCATAATAACTGAAATTTCTCAAAAGAAATATACTGTATAGCGCTTATCTCATCTCAAAATAATATCAACATAACTCCCATCATGGCATCATGTGTCAGGAAAGTGGTCTTGTCTGATTAGAAAATCCTTTCAATTATAACATTTGAGAGCTAGTCATCTTGCCGCTGTATACATTCATAACTCTGATACATCTTCCATCAAAGCTGATACCTCTGGGACTCATTGATTCCACAATTGGTACTTTTCATGATTTAGTGGTATGTTTACTAAACTGTCCTAATGTTACCAGCGGTAAGTGCAGCGCTAATGTGACGAATGCCATATGAGGAAATGGGCGTTCCGGCGGCAAGGTAGCAATGAATCTGTATCGCGCGATAGAGGGCGGCTTGGCTTGTTAACGCGCAGTAACCATAATTACATACCAGCACAGTGTTATCAGCTAAAGAGGTGTAGCCCACTGGTTAATACAATGGCTGCCGAGGCAGAGGTCATGAGACCAATCCCACAGTGGTGCCAGCTAATAAGTCTGTCTGAGGCATATCCTTTTAATTCCTGTAACAGTCAGACACATCTCCAATCTATGCTGCCAGTAAAAATACCCTCACCTCAGTGCAGTAACCTAAGGCGCCCTATAAGACACCCCATAGGGCACATTATAAAGTGCCTTATTCGGCAAGGCACTGTATAATGTGCCCTATGAGGCGCCCTATAGGGCGCTGTATAATGAGCCCACAGAGCACCAAGGAAAGGCAATCAACAGGTGATGGAAGGAAGTAGATTTCGGAGCTGCTGGGCCTGGTAAATCTGCGTGCAGCCCATGTAGCAGCCGGTAAATTGGACAAACATATCAAAGGCAGCTGTACTAATGCACAGGGTGATGCTAAGGTAAAGTGCTACAATGACAGTGTGTGGCAGAGGAAGGGAATACGTGTCCACCAGAGGAGGTAGAGGTGGCAAGATAAGTGCAATGACAGGAGTACTAGTGCCATGCAGAGCAGACACAGGAGAGGCAAGCATGAAGAGCCGCAATGCAGAAAAAGGTACCAGTGCAGAACATGGAGTAGTAGCCTGCACATTAGGGCAGGATGCCACACAGCTGGCAGACTCAGATAGATGGACAGAAGGGTGGTTGGCAACTGTGATGAGGGTATAATGTGCCGGTGGCACAGATCTGCACAGATATGACTGTTACAGTAATGTAAAGTAGTTGTATAGGACAGTCATAAAAAAGGTAGAACAGAGAGGAATAGAACCCATAATCACTAGCATACAAGTCACTGCAGAAACTGTTAGGCTACACCACCAATATGAGTTCTATAGCAAAGGCTGCATACAAGAACACTGCAGGGCACCACACAAACAGCCTGCTGTCTGCTAGGATAGGGCAACCCCAACAGTAACCATGATGCAATGCACATGCAGAACAGCTCTGTACAGCTCATATCACAGTCTGTAATCAGGACGAGAGTCATATATAAACACATGCACACATACAATGACATGTTATGCAGTGGAGACAGCATGCAAAAGAGCAAAGAACCTAAACCAAAAGGGCGGCAGGGGATGCTCTGTGGAGCAGAGTAAAATGGGGAACAGAATGGAAAAAGAGCATATGAGAATTGAACCTGCAAACCAGTGTGGGCCAGACCAGCTCAACAAGAGCAATACCAATCCCCCAAGCCAACTGCCCACATGAATAGTACAAAGAAAGAAAGGAAACCAAAAAAGCAGGCACAAAGGAGATTGGCGAAGGTTTAAATCAGGTAAACTCCTTTATTAGCCCCTACACGTTTCGGCTCAAAAGCCTTCTTCAGGGAATCTTATTAAAGGATGCAAACCTAAAAAAAAATAGATAAACATTATTAAAACATAATAAACCAAACCATAAAACATTTAAATACCAGCATGCTCTATAAATATAAAAAACATATGAGACTATAATAAATTTAATCATAACCATAACACCTAGAGATAAAGAAAACTCCTATACATGCATAACAATACATAAATATGCCATGTATATTGTACTAAAAAGTTCATAGAACAAAATTTTTATAGAACAAAATTTTATAAAAAAATATATTCAAACACCATGCTAACATAAATAAAATATGCAATTTGATCAAGCCAAAACTGAAGACCATTACTCATTATACTCCAAGGAGTCAAATAAATGATGATAAAAAAATAAATAATGGTCATACACAGATAAAATGCACAGGTTGATAAGTTCCATAAGACATTGATTCTTATATTCCAACATGCAAATAAAAGAAACAAAATGGGAAAAGCAGGGATGAGGAGAATGTGAAGAAAAGTTCTGAACAATACCTTTTATATCTTGTGGTACATGCAGACTACTACAAAAAATAAAATAATGAGAAATAATAAAAAAATTAAACACAATATTATTAAAAGAATAAAATCATAAAGGCATTAATATAGAACCATTGCCTATCGCTGCCTATAGTTATTACATCAGAGCCAAAAAACATCTGTTCTAATCAAGGAACATAGAACATAAGAACATAAGATATGCCATACTGGGTCAGACCAAGGTCCATCAAGCCCAGTATTCTGTTTCCAACAGTGGACAAACTAGGTCATATGTACCTAGCAGTTTCCCCAAGAGACACAAGTTCCACAATGCTTGTACTGGGTCAAGCATTGATATCTTCGGTCACTTCTTAATAATGGTTTATAAGAACATAAGATATGCCATACTGGGTCAGACCAAGGTCCATCAAGCCCAGTATTCGAAAAGAGGGGGATTGTCATATATTGAATCTTATTCCAAAAACACCAGACATCGCCATGAAAAACTTTCTACTTATGCATAAAGGAACCGCATACCTAAGAAGGAGGAAAACCAGCTGTTTTACTTTCTCTTGCTATTTCATGATAAATTAATGGTATTGCTACTATTTTACTAACTACCTCGAAACTGTGTTATGTCAAAAAATTAAATAAAGAACTGGAAACTTGTAGTGAAATTACTCACAAGGGCAGTTTTTGAGAACAAGCTGACTTATGTATATTGAAATCAAACTATTTAGAACAGTCAATGATTTTTAAGGGACACATTCCCACGTAAATCTCAAAACTATTTCAGCTTCTGTTTCTTCTAAAAACCCGAAATAGATTTTTGAACTGCATAAAGCAAAAACAATGATTGCAGCCCAACAGCCAATGCCGTCAAATGCTGAAAATCGAGGTGTTTTCCAAAAATGACGGGGAAGACAATGAACGGCTTTATGTAGCAAATTATTATTCAAAACCCTACAAAGTAACAAGATTAACATGTACCATTTACTGAGCAAGAGGAGAGGAAAAAACCACCTTACCCTCTAATGCAGCATTCAGTATTGACTGCTGTAGAAAAGAACGCTCCACCAGTCACTTCTAAAATTTATTCGCATTTTCCCGCCGTAGCGGGATCAAAGGTCACATGTGAATAAACGCAATAACAATGAAAAAACAAACCATAAATGACTGTAAATCTCTCTCTGAGTCTCACATACTGATCATATTGTAATCCAAAAATGCGCTCTACCAACATCTACTAAAGATTGTTAGCGTCTCCCTGCTATAGCGGAGTAAGAAGTCAAGTGTGTATAGTATAAATGTAGTATAAATCTACAGCATAGATGAGTGAAAATATTTAAAAAGGTATACTGTGAGGCACATAATGAATGTTATTATAATCTGTGTAAAGCACAGTTACTTACCTGTAACAGGTGATCTCTGGGAACAGCAGGAATTAGTCCTCACATATGGGTACGGCGGTACCGACGGAGCCCGCGCGGGAAAGCTTCCCAGAAGGAAAGCTTTTGGGGCCTCCCACTGCGCATGCGCGCTGCCTTCCCACCTTCCTGACCAACTCTCCTCAGTTCGAGTTTAAAGCTGAGACAATAGAGAGAGGAAAGGAAAGAGAGAGAGAGATACAACTCCTAGGGGAGGTGGGTGGGTTGTGAGGACTAATTCCTGCTGTTCCCAGAGATCACCTGTTACAGGTAAGTAGCTGTGCTATCTCTAGGAACAAGCAGGAATAAGTCCTCACATATGGGGACTCGCTAGCTGAGATGCCCGGGAGATCCCCTGAAGGGTATGAGACCCTGAAAGGTTCCTCATCTTCCTATGGATCTCAGGCATCCATTCAGGGAAGGTGGGCTGGAGTTGTTCAAGAATGGAACAGGTGTCTGAGGACAGCCTGACCAAACAAGGCATCCTGGCGGGAGTCCTTGTCCAAACAGTAATGGGCTGTAAAGGTATGAACCGAGGCCCAGGTGGCTGCTCGACAGATCTGGTCAATGGACACAGAGTTTAGATGAGCCATAGAGGTGGCCATGGCCCTCACCTTGTGAGCGGTGACATGGCCCTCCAGAGAAAGGTTCTTACTATGGTAAGCAAAAGAGATACACTGAGAAATCCAATTGGACAGTGTTCTTTTAGAGACTGGAAGTCCTAAATGAGAAGGATCAAAAGCAACAAAAAGCTGAGAAGACTTTCGATGTTGCTGTGTCCTGTGGAGGTAAAAGGCAAGAGCTCTTTTACAATCTAGAGTATGAAGGTTCCTCTCTGCACTGGATGCATGAGGAGCTGGAAAAAAGACAGGTAAATATACCTCTTGATTAAGATGAAAAGGGGAGACCACTTTAGGCATAAAGTGGGGATTGGTCCTAAGGACCATCTTATCATGATGGAACCTTGTATAAGGTGGATTAGCCACTAGAGCTTGCAGTTCACTGATACGGCGAGCTGAGGTGACTGCAATAAGGGAAAAAACCTTCCAGGAAAGAAATTTCAAGGAGGTAGTGGCTAAGGGTTCAAAGGGTGGCTTCATAAGCTGACCAAGAACCAAGTTTAAGTCCCATGCCACCGGAGGAGGTCGAATGGGAGGTTTAGTTAAGGTTAGGCCTCTCATGAATCTTGCAATAAGAGGATGAGAGGAAACAGGTTGTCCATTGATGGGCTTAAGGGACGCTGCAATAGCACTCAAATGGACTCTTACTGAATTCGTTTTGAGTCCTTCATTGGAGAGATGCAGGAGATATTCCAAAAGAGAATTCAAAGGAAGTGCTAGAGGGTTAAGACCCTGTTGAGCACACCAAATGGAAAATCTTTTCCATTTAAAAGCGTAAGAACGCCTAGTGGAAGGTTTCCTAGAGGCATGGAGGATATCCTTCACTTGCTGCGAAAGATTGAAGTGTTGAAGGTCTAGACCTTCAGTAACCAAGCTCTGAGGTGAAGGGACTTGGGGTTTGGGTGCCACAAAGTCCCCTCCTCCTGAGACAGAAGGTCTGGAGCCGCTCCCAAGTCCAGGGAGGGGGCTTGGGAGAGATGCAGAAGTAGAGGGTACCACATTTGGCGTGGCCAGCGTGGAGCTATGAGGATCATGGACCCTTGATCCCTTTGAAGTTTGAACAGAGTCTTGGGAATCAAAGGAATGGGTGGAAAGGCATATAGGAAGCCCTGCCCCCAATGAAAGAGGAAGGCATCCTTGGCCTGAACTCCCTGACACGGAATCCTGGAACAGAACCGGGGAAGTTTGGCATTCCACGGACTTGCAAAGAGGTCTATGTCCGGGGTCCCCCATTTCTGGAAGATTCTGAGTACCTGATCCATGTGTAGGGACCATTCATGTGGAAGCAGAACTCGACTGAGTCTGTCTGCCCAAGAGTTTTGGATTCCTGGAAGATATACTGCCAGGAGATGGATTTGATGCTCTCTGGCGAAGGCCCATAATCTTAGAGCTTCGTTGCAAAGCGACAGAGAGCCAGTCCCTCCTTGTTTGTTTATGTAAAACATGGCTACTTGATTGTCCGTATGAATAAGGACCGTCATGTTGCTGAGGAGGGTATGAAAAACTCTGAGAGCTAGAAAGATTGCTCGAAGTTCCAAGTGGTTGATATGAAGGGTGGTCTCCTGTGGAGACCAAGTGCCCTGAGTGGAGAGATCTTGAAGATGAGCTCCCCAACCTGTTTGGGAGGCATCTGTTGTGAGGGTTGCTTGGGGCAACAATGGTTGAAAGGAGGCCCCCAACAACAGATTTTGAGTGGACATCCACCATTGGAGAGACCAAAAGAGACGTTTGGAGTTTGCTATTTGGTCTGAGAGAGCTTCGGATGCTTGAGTCCACTGGATGGACAAAGTCCATTGAGCTGCTCTCATATGTAGGTGAGCATAGGGCACCACATGTACTGTGGAGGCCATGTGGCCTAATAGTTGTAGCATCTCCCTGGCAGTCAAGTGGCTTCTGGACTGGGTCTGGGAGGCTATGTGCACTAGACGTTGGCAACGGGCCTGAGGAAGATAGGCCCTTGCAGTGGTGGTATCCAACCAGGCCCCTATGAATTCCAGGGACTGAATAGGGGCGAGTTGAGACTTTGGCAGATTGATCACAAGTCCCAGATACTGCAGAATGCATCTGGTGCGATCCAGGGAAGTCTGAGCCTCGGACTGAGATGGAGCTCAGATGAGCCAGTCGTCCAGGTATGGGAAAACAAAAATTCCCAGGGCTCGTAGAAATGCAGCCACTATTGCCATGCATTTGGTAAATACCCTTGGAGCAGAGGCTAGACTGAAGGGAAGTACTCTGTATTTGAAATGTTTTCCCTGGAACAGAAACCGTAGGAATTTTCTGTGGGATGGATGGATGAGTATATGCATCCTTGAGATCTAGAGAACAAAGCCAATCCTGACTCTGTAGGTAGGGAAGGAGAGTACCTAGAGAAAGCATCTTGAATTTCTCCTTGCATAGGAATTTGTTCAATTCTCTGAGTTCTAGAATAGGTCTGTACCCCCCTGTTTTCTTGGGAATAAGAAAATAAGGAGAGTAAAACCCTGACCCCTGTTGAAGAAGAGGAACCTCTTCTATTGCCCTTTGGGCGAGAAGGGTGGTCACCTCCTGACCTAACAGGTTCAGAAGAGAGGGGGGAGAATTGAAACATCTCACCATGGTATGGGGAGGAAGGCTGGAGAAATGTAGTTTGTAGCCCTCTCTGATGATAGAGAGGGTCCATTGTTCTGATGTGACTTGCTCCCATCTGGGAGCAAAATGAGTTAACCTTCCTGGAATGGTGAGAGGCTCTGGATGTTTTAGAGCCAGAAAGGTTAAGTTCTCTAGAGTTGAGTCAAAAACCCTGAGGGGGTTGGGACTGCTGGGCTGTTGCAGCCCCTGCAGGTTTTGCCCTGGCCTGTTTAGGCTGCTGACGCTTAGGAGCAAAGCGAGCTGCAGAAGATTGTTGGCCAGTATTTATAGCAAATCTGGTCTTCTTATAGAAAGGCTTCTTGAAAGATTTTTTCTTGACGGGGCAGAGGTAGACTTAGAAAGTCTATCTAAAGCAGCATTTTCTGCATCCATTTGGGTGGCTTTGATTTGCCACTCCTTACCAAACAGATTCTCACCTGTACAGGGCAGATTTCCCAACCCATCCTGGACCCAGGGTTCTAGGTCAGAGGCCTGCAGCCAAGCAATTCTGCGAGCCGCTATGTCAATACCTGAGGCTCTGCTAGCAACCTCAAAGGAGTCAAAGGCTGCTCTGTTGGAGAACTTTGATATATCTTGGGTATGCTTTAGCAAAAGAAGGAACTCCTCCTTTCTATCCTCTGGAATAAAGGGGAGAAAATGGCGTATTTTCAGTGCAATCTCCTTCAGAAACATGCCCATATAGAGGCTCTATGAATTGATTCTAGCAATAAGCATACTTGCTTGGAAGATTTTTCTACCAAAAGCATCCAAAGTCCTACATTCTCTCCCTGGAGGAGTAGAAGAGTGTCGTTTGGTACTCTTTATCCTTTTCATAGCTGACTGCACCACAATAGAGTGGTGAGGGAGCTGAGGTTTTTGAAAACCAGGAGAAGGAGGGACACGATACATGGTGTCCAACCGACGAGAATGTGGAGATAGGGTGAGAGGAGTCTCCCATAAGTCTATCATGTGTTCTTGAAGAATTTCATGAATGGGCAAAGTGACTGCCTCTTTGGGAACCTTAGAGTATCCTAAAATATCTAATTTTTTTGCTATAGGTTCTTTTTCAGAGATTACTGAAATAGAGAGACCTTTAGCCACTTCAAGGATGAAGTCTTGAAAGGACAAATCCTCTGGAGGAGACATTCTCCTCTTTGGAGAAGAGGTCTCTTCAGGTAGAGTTAGGGATACTTCAGCAGAGTCATCTGATGAATCAGAATCATCAGAAGACTCGAAGTATCGTCTGTTTGCTTCCAGGGATCGATAAGCGTATCGACCGGTATCGACATAGGGGGTACCCGGAACCGGATCGGTATCGGGGAAAACCCCGGAACCGGGAACCGGAATCGGTATCCTGGTCAATGTGGATGCCCTGGGTACCGGTATCGGTTGTGGTACCGGAACCGGAGTCGGTACCGCTGGCTGCGGTACCGATGGCATCGTAGCTCTAATAAAAGCCATAATAGCCTGCTGCATGGATTGAACTGTATGATCCATAGACGCCACGACTGTCTGGATGTCGGTACCGGAAGAATGAGCCGGTACCCCAGAGCAGTCTAACAGGTGATCGGTCGAGGCCGTGCCATCGATGTCAACCTGTAACCCCATAGGAGGAGCTTTGGAAGCCGGAGCTTCCCGCCGGGGTTGTTTGGCTGGGGCAGGGTCCTCAGGGTCAAGCCCGGTGGCATCTCGATACTTGGAGGGAGATTTGCCCTTTGAGGACCTGCCAGAGGAATGTTTGGTTACCTGAGATCCATCAGGAGAGGAAGACCTGGAAGATGTCGATGCTGGAGTATCTGTAGAAAACAGCATGTGAAACTTGGCTGCCCGGTTTTGTAAGCCACGTTTAGACATCAAAGAACAGGATGGGCAGTCCGGAATGGAGTGGTCAGGCCCCAAACATTTAAGACACCATTCATGGGTGTCTGTGACTGATATAGTACCGCTACACTTGGTGCATTTTTTGAAACCAGAGGCTTGTTTCTCCATGAGGGAAAATTCTGTGAAGGCCTAAAGGCCTCACAGAACAAACACACCAAGTGGGGAAAATAAGATTTTTTTTTTTTTTTTTTTTTAAAGAAATAAAGAAAAAAGACCGGGGGTACTGGTCCGGAATCGGGGAAGGCAGACACGCGGCCAAAGAAACAAATTAAAATAACAACTTCTTCAGCGGTGACAGGAACACGACCTGCTGGCTCCGCGGAAAAAGAAGAACTGAGGAGAGTTGGTCAGGAAGGCGGGAAGGCAGCGCGCATGCGCAGTGGGAGGCCCCAAAAGCTTTCCTTCTGGGAAGTTGGGGAGCTTTCCCGCGCAGGCTCCGTCGGTACCGACGTACCCATATGTGAGGACTTATTCCTGCTTGTTCCTAGAGATTAAGGGTAATAAGGGGAAAGAAAGATTATGCATAATCTCATTAGTAAAAAACAACAAGATGAAAATGCTATTCTGAAGATCACATACTGACCATGTGTAAACTAAAAGAACGCTCTACTAGCATCTTCTAGACATTAAAAGCGTTCCCTCACCATAGCAAAATAAAAACTCAAATGTGCATAAATACAATATAACATAAATGAGGAGAAAATTTTAGACAAAGGTTTTCTGAATAAAATTTGATTATAGCCTACAAGAAAAAGGAGGGAGGGGAAGGGGGAGGGGGGGAGGAGAGAGGAAGGGGGAGGAAGGGGGGAGGGGTACAGGAGAGTGAAGGAAGGGGAGAGAGAGGGAAGGGGAGGAGGAGAAGGGAGGGAGAGGGAAGGGGGGAGGAGGGGGGAGAGAAAAAGGGGAGGAGGGAAGAGGGAAAGGAAGGGGAGGGGAGGAAGGGGGAGAAAAAAGGATTGGGGAAGGGGAAGGGGAGGGGGAAGGGAGGGGCGGGGGGAAAGGGGGAGAAGGAAGAGGTGGAGGAAGGGAGGGAGAGGAAAAGAGGAGGGGGGAGAGGGGGGGAAAGGGAGGGGGAATGGGAGGGAAAAGGGGAGGGAAGGGGGAGGAAGGGGGGGAAGGGGCAAAGGGTGGAAAGAAGAAATAAATGCCTCACAAAAAAATGGAAAGGTCTACTTCTAAATTTAGGCCTAACGGATACAGAGTGCGAAGTTCATAAATAAATCGTTGTTCCATACGTAAGAGGAGCTTCTCCACATCTCCTCTCCGCCAATGAGGCCGAACTACTTAATGAACCAAAAACCGAAGGTCAGAAAGTGAATGTTGAGTATCTACTCAATGTTATACCAAAGGCTGGTCCATTGCTATTCTACGGATGTTGCTTTTGTGTTCAATAATCCTTGTTTTAATATTTATTTATTTATTTGAATTTCTTATATACCGCACTATTTGCGATCAGCGCGGTTTACATAAAACAAAAGGTATCCGACAATGAACAAAAGTCAGGTCATTACATTGAACAGGAACAAGTAACTTGGAAAACAGGGTAAACTATATACATATGCGTAGCATTGAATAGGTAACTATATACATGTCAGATGGAGTTATTGGGTATTGATCATACTTGGTGGCTGGGGTTCGGGGCAGTCAGTGAGATATTTGATAAAGAGGAAATGTTTTAAGGCCTTCCTGAACTGGCTCAAGTTAGGGATTGCTCTGATGTGTGGTGGTAGGGAGTTCCAGAGACTTGGGGCACATAGTCTAAAGGCTCTGTTCAATGTTGCTTTGGAGCATTTTGTTATGTCTCTCGGTATCACTAGCATGTTAGCTACTGAGGTTCTTCTTAGCCTGTTGGGTATGGGTGGTCGGATGAGGTCACATAGTGAGGAGGAGGAGAGCCCCTTGATGGCCTTGAACGTCATCACTAGGGTTTTGAAGCTTAACCTGGCTTAAATGGGGAGCCAGTGAAGCTGTTTCAGGAGGGGTGTGATATGCTCTCTTCCTGGCGTGCCGAGGAGAATCCGCGCTGCACTGTTCATGGCAAGTTGCAGGGGATGTAAGGTGGCTTGAGGGAGTCCTTGTAGGATGGCGTTTGAGTAATCAAAATGAGGAATGATGAGGGCTTGATAAATGGTGCGGAAGTCGCTTGGTTCGAGTAAAGGGCGTAGGTGTCTAAGGGATTTAATCTTGAAGTAAATCGCTCTTACAGTGTTGGTTATGTGTTGCTTCATGTTGAGGTTCTGATCCAATGTGACTCCGAGGTAACGAATAGCTGATTTTACTTGTAATTCAGCGTTGTCCACTTCCAAGTAGCTGGGTGGTGTAAACTCAGGATTTCTGGAGATGAACAGGACCTCCGTTTTCTTGTGTTGGATGCGCAGATTCCCTTTTGTTTTGCCAATATAACACAAATTGCAGGGAAAGGTGATCAAGTCGATCACATTTGGAGTTTCGCAATTGGAAAAATCTTTCAGATATATTTTATAAGTAGAGCCTGGTTTAATAAATTCGTTCTTGGTGGTTAGTACATTCTCACAAACACTGCACTTACCACATTTAAAATGACCACATATTCTCGGTATGCGATGGGGTTTATTCAGAGCAGATGGTACCAAAATATCTCTTAAATTGGGGTTTCTTTTATAAGCTGCAAGAAGCCTTGTATCTTTTAAAGAAGAGAGTGGATCTAAAATATGCCAAGCTCTTCTTAAAATACGGGCGATGTCCCTAGAATGTTCAGAAAAAGTGATTGTGCAAACCACATTCTTAGTTTCTATAGGCGCACGGCCTTGTAGGTGAGGTGAGGAGCAGGTGAGACGGGGAGGAGGTGAGGTGAAGAGCAGGCGACAGGGGGAGTAGGTGAGGTGAGGAGCAGGCGAGAGGTAGATTAGGCGAGGTAAGGATCAGGCAAAGGGTGGTGTAGGTGAGGTGAGGTGAGGAGCAGTTGAGGGTAGAGTAGGCGAGGGTAAGAGGAGGCTAGAGATGAGTGACAGGCAGGGAGATGACACAGAGAGCAGGGATAGGCAGCGTGATGACACAACAGGAGGGGAGGCTGGGGAAAACCCTGGGCAGCGGTCCCCAGAGGTGGCAGGGATGGGTGACCCTGAGGTGGAGGTTGCAGGGCCATTGGGTGTGTCCCAGCCCACCCAGGAGCAGCCTGAGAGGCCACAGAGTGTCAAACGTAGGCACAAGCCAGTCCCGGATGATAAAAGGAAGAGGACCCTCAGATTCAGCCAGCAGGAGAATCATAACCTGCTGGCCAGTGTCCTTGAACATTATGAGGTGCTGTATGGCTGTCTCAGCTCCAGAACAACAGTGAGCACAAGGACACAGGTGTGGGTGGAGGTCCAGGAGGCCCTGGCCCAGGCCGGGGGACCACCCAGGGACTTGGACAGCCTCCGCAAGCGCTTCAACGTTATAAAGTGAGGGGTCCATGCACACATGACAGCGGAGAGTTGACATGCTATGCACACTGGTGGTGGTGGTCCCTTGGTCCCCAGCCTGATGCCCCCGGAGCAGCAGCTCGCTGAAGTCTGGGCCCGGTTTATCTTCATGGACTGTCCCCAGCGCTGGACACTGCCCATCCACAGGCAGGTAGGTCTGAGATATGCAGCACACATACAGCTAAAGACCCAACACATGCTGGGTCAGGGCCGAGGTGGTGCGGGCCCATGTCCTGTGATCATGTGTGGCCCAACAGAGGCAAAGGAGGCCATGGAAGCAGCAACAGTTGCCAAGGTGTTTCCAGGGAGGCTAGTACAGGTACCTGGGGGTGTGTGCCAGACATTCACAGTGATGCCTGTAGTATAGCAATGACCAGGTGTACAGAACCAGAGGGGGGCGGCTGTTGGGCAGGCGGATTGGCACCCCTCCTCCACTGTGCAAGAGAGGAAACCAAGACTGTACAGACAGGGAGGGCCGACCACCCCCTCCCAATCTATAGCACCTCATGCAGCTGACATTCGTACATGCCACATAGGTCACACGGAATCATCCTTCATACAAGCCTTCATACTAGTATTCCTCGACATCTCTGCCGCATTTGACAGCGTAAACCATATAACAATGCTCAACAGACTTCAACAAATAGGAATTACATCCACTGTCTATAACTGGTTTAAATCCTACTTATCAAACAGAACCCAAACAGTAAGAATTCTTAACCAAACATCCAACACATTCAACCAAACACAAGGCCTCCCACAGGGATCCGCACTATCAGCACTTTTGTTTAACATTTACCTACAACCAGTCAGCAACATCTTTAAACGTCATGGCGTCCATTATCATATCTACGCCGACGATATAATGTTTTACCTACCATTTAAAATCCCACACCCTCCACTACAACAAATAACAGATTGTTTTAAAGAACTAACAATATGGCTCAGCGATCAGAACCTACACATTAACTTCTCAAAAACTGATGTACTATATATTACTAAAAACCAAACATACACACCTCCAAGCACCATCACACTTGATAACCATGAGATCAACATAAAACAAGAAATAAAATACCTAGGTGTGATACTTGACAATAAGCTTAACATGGATTCACACATAAAACATCTAACAAAAAACATACACTACAAACTTAAGACCTTGAGACAACTAAGACCTTTAATTCACTTACAAGACTTCATAACCATAATTCAAGCTATCATAACCCCACATTTTGATTTTGCAAATTTAATCCTTAATGGCATCACAAAGCAAAACATTAAAAAGATACAACTAACTCAGAACATAGCAGCAAGGATAATAATGAATATAAGTTCAATCGAACATATCACACCGATCTTGGCTGAACTCCATTGGCTACCTATTCACAGCAGAATAAAATACAAGATTCTACTAACTACATTTAAACTAATAAATAACTTAGCACCATCAGTACTCAATACACTCATCAATTTAGAAATAGATAAAAGATCACAAAGGAGTAGATACACAAACACTATTACAGTACCAAAAGACTACACAAAAGCTAGAAAACAAACCAACATGAGAGCCTTCTCTCATTCAGCACCTATCCTCTGGAATAACCTTCCTGACAACATTCGCCTACTATCAGACATAAAGGAATTTAGAAAAAAACTGAAAAACCCATTTATTCTCATTACACTATAACAAAGGAGCAGAAACTAGCCAGACTACACAAAGAGACACAGGTTAACTAGCAAATACAACCATTATATAACTACGTGCCTTGAAGATTAAATTAATGTTTACACCTACAAGCGATATATGATAACTGTAAATATCTACTATGTACATATGTTCTAATAGTTTAACGTTCTAATAATTTACTGTTTAAATATTATACTGTTACCTGTACCTAGTTCACCTGTTCTATGAAAAATGACTTGGTATGATACTACCCATACCATATAACATAATGTTCATTGTAAACCGCACTTGATACTTGTGAAAGAGCGGTATAGAAATAATTGTTAAATAAATAAATAAAATAAATAAATCCTACAAATAAAGCCAGTCATGCATTCCAATATCACAGAGGCAAACATACAGGAATGGCAACCAAACACAACTACGTACAGAGTGACATGGAAAATTCCCCCACCCTCTTCCTGCAACAGCTATTATGTACATTGTGATGAAGCAGATGCCAGTAAACCCATGGAGGTAGAAGAAAACACTGATCTGAACCAGGAACTGAGGCCAGGTCCCAGAAAGGCCTGGAAGCCAGGGAGCCGTAGCAGTAGCCAACACAGCTGGAGAAAGGTTTGGAAACCTATAAAAAGAGTGCTTACTAAAAGTCCTGTTGCATATTTGCCAGACCGGGTACAGCCAGGCTGTAGAGCCTTAGAAAGAAGTTCTGAAGTAAAACCAGGAGTATATGGGGAAAGCTCAGGGGCAACAGATATTTCAGCAGAACAGGAGGCTATGCAGATAGACCCTGCTGAACCTGACCCTTTGCTAACTGAATGCCCTATGGACTGTACGCTTTGTTGTGCTGGGAGTTTAGAATCCTTGAGAGAAATATAGCGTGCAGGACATACTTTTCAAACACAGTTTTGTTTGACAAGCTGAAAGAAGAAGCATTGCTTTTGTTTGTATAACCTGTTTTGTTTGAACCTGCATAACTAACAAGGACTGTGAAGCAAATCTAAGTTTTTGACCTATGTAAATACCTTATGTGAAAATCCTGAACAGAAAAAATCCTGTTGCCTTCGTTTGAACTTTTGTGCATTAAGGGAATAAAACCCTATACTCTACCATTCACATGGCTTACACAACTATTCATTATGAAGAAAGGGACTACTAGTACCAGAATACTGGGCTAACAAAAGTTTCTACCTTCAAGTACAACAATAATGTCCACCCTGACCTTTAAGCACGTTGCTAAAGGGATGGGGTTGTGACAACATGAGATATGTCCTGTCCATAGACACATTCCAGCACAGTGAAAGTGAACGACCTATGACAGTGTGATTGCAAGTTACATGCAAGGAGAAGCTACCGAGCATTTCACACAGATATCAGACACAAACTACTCTCTACTTATTTTATTTATTTATTTAGCAAGCATTTGTAGCCCGCTCCTTCCAGCGATCAGAAGCGGGTAGGATTACTATTGTGAAACTGCCGAATCAAGGCAGGTACAAATTTTGTTTACATACAGATTGTCAGAAAAGCACATCATACAGAGTTAACACTTCTTAGCTATGGGGGAGTTCATTTACATATATACATAAATACATATATACAGGATAATCTTCTTGGACACAGTGGTCAGGGGCTGCTCCATCTGTGGGTTTAGTTCAGGTTGAAATGTGATTGGAAAATGTGCGTTTTGAGTTTCTTTCTGAAGTCTAGAAGGTCATTGCTAGCTCGTAGTTCTGGTGGGAGTTGGTTCCACAGTGTTGGCGCCGCATATGAGAAAGCCCTGTGGCTGGTGTTAGCTTTGGCAGATCTTATATCTGTTGGAGTGTGAAGGATGTTGGAATTGTGGGTTCTTCTGTTTCGGGTAGGAGGTTGCAATCTTACTAGGTTGTTGAGGAAGGAAGGTGCTAAGTTGTGGATGAGTTTGAAAGTGGTTGTTAGTATTTTGTATTTTGTGCGAGCTGTTATGGGTAGCCAGTGTAATTGAATTAGTACTGGTGTGATGTGGTCACTTAGATTTTTCTTCATTATGACCCTGGAAGCTACATTTTGTGCCATTTGTAATATGTTTAGGGTTTTTTTAGGTAAACCTTGTAGGATGGCGTTGCAGTAGTCAAAATGTGGCATGATGAGTGCTTGGGCCACTGTTCTGAAGTCTTGGGGATCAATAATATTCCGAATGGGTTGGAGCACTCTAAGCTTGTGGAAAACTGCTCTGTTGGTCTTTCGGAGGTGTTTTTCCATCTTTAGGTCACAGTCAAATGTGACTCCTAGATACTTTATTTCTTTTTTTGTTTGGTAAGTGTTGTTACATAGTGTTATTGATGTGGGAGGGTCAAAATTCGGTTCTTTGGAGATATACATTACTTCGGTTTTTTTTGTGATTAATTGACATACTACTTTGTTGTAACCAGTCTTGCATCTCTCCGATACATGTCTCCAGTGGGTTGTAGTCTGGGTTTTTAGTGTCTAGTTGTGTGTATAGCATGATATCATCGGCATAGATGTGGTAATTAATTTCGTGCCGTGAGAAAATTTTGCATAGTGGCTGCATATATATGTTAAACAGAAGTGCTGAGAGAGCAGAGCCTTGGGGGATTCCCTGTGTTTGTGAGAAAGATTCTGCTTTTTCTCCGTTGAATTGAACCTGTTGTGTTCGATTTGAGATGTAGGATGAGAACCATTTTAGTGGGGTTCCTGTTATTCCTATTGATTTTATCCTATTTATGAGGGTCCCATGATTAACTGTATCAAAGGCAGCTGAGATGTCAATGAATACAAGAATGTACATTTTCTTTTTGTTTTCAAGGCCCTTTAGGAGGTTGTTAAGTAGAACTATTAACAGGGTTTCAACTCCATGATGTTGCCTGAAGCCATATTGCTGGTCATCAAGAGGAGCACTGTCAGTCAGATGGTCTTGGAGTTGTAGAAGGACCGTTTTTTCTATGATCTTTGCCAGGAATGAGATACTTGATATGGGACGGTAGGAGGCTGGGTCTTCTCCGTTGAGTGTAGTGTTTTTTAGGATCGGTCTAATGACTGATTTCTTTAGTTCTGAGGGCATGATTCCTTGTTGTAGGGATAGGTTAACTATGTGTGCTATGTGAGGTGCTATGTCTTGTTTCACTGCCTTGATCCAGGATGCAGGACAGGGATCTAGTGGGGAGGTGGTGCTTTTCAGGCTTGTGACAATGGCTGTGATTTGCTTGGTTCCTATTTTGTGGAAGTGCTCCCATAACTGGTTTTGCGTTGTGTTGTTCTCACTTCTGATTTGTGGTGTTGGTGGGGGGGGTGGAGGACCAGGGGCCGTCAGTTTGGTCGCGTAGTGGTTTGCCAGTGTTTGGACCTTGATGGATTTGTTGAGGTTGGCATTTTGGTCGGTTTTGGTTAGTGATTTGACTAGTTCAAATAACTCACGTGGGTGATTGATTGCCTTGTTTAGGATGTTGGTGTGATGTAATTTTTTTGCATTGTTCACGTCGTCTTTGTATTTTGCGAGATGGGCCATACTTAGCAGACATACAGTAGGAATATGCAATCAACCCACCCCAGAGACTGGGGTGTACATTCCAATATCATCCCGAGGTATGTCCTTATCTGGAGTGTACCATCCAAATAGTCCCTTTGATTACAATGCCATGCATCTGCCATTCCCTCTTATTCCTTTCCTGGTCCTAACACAGCTGCACTCCCTATGTCTGCTGATGTGTGATCATTTCATGCCTTGTGTATCAACATGTACCTAGGACGTGCCAGATCTATTCAATGTCATGTCACCACATCTCCCACCAGCCACTGTCCCACCTTGTCTGTGTTTCCATCCCCTAGTTCCAGAAAACAGTGAACATATATAACCTAGTAGGTCTCTGCTACACTGACAGTTTCCATACTAGACGTACGTAGGCTATGCTACCGATGTCATTGCTATCATGTGCCCTGTAAACACGTGTCCTGTTTTCACACATGATGACAGGTAGTACCCACACCACCCCACACCACATATTCAATACATTGCCAACACATTTACGGTGTTATTTGTGCCAACACCTTTCCCTCCGGCTCCCACACAGGACAACAGTGGCAGTGTCTCGTCGGCGTCATCCATGACAGCAACCAGGTACAGGGAAGATATACTGTGACCCAGTATAAACCGGTTACTGTCAGGAGGGACGTCCATTTGCCACAGGAAGGGGTATCAAATTACAGAGGAACATCCAAAAGGGGACAGGGGAACAGCCCACCTCAGACAACCTGCACCATACAAAAGCAGGTAGTTACACGTACAACAGGTAACAGAGGACAGCAGCCCTCTGACAAACCCCACAAATACGTTCTGAGAGCAGGTGCACCACAGAGAACAACACAATGGTGCTTTACCTCAAAATAGGTTCAGGCTGCCATCAATGGCCCTGACAACCTCTGTACCGGGACATGCAAAATAACACACACGTGGCCACTACTGTTGGAGATTAGCATGGTGAAAAGGGCCTACCTAGGTCAGAAAGCTGTAGAAACACACAGCAGCACTCAATATACCCTGGCAGAAACAGGCAGCATACAATGAGGCAGGCAAAAGCAAACACTATCACCACCACAACGGCTGTGAACAGAGGACCCAATACCAGGTGCCTGGGGAAACAGCGTCCACATATCAACACGCTGAATATCATTGCCCCTGAGGTAGATATGTTCAAGGCTGTGTCCTGGCCATGGTAAAGGCTGTTACCTTGCCCCACACATGCTATCACTATGAGCTGGAAACAGCCTGCACCTATCTGTCTGAGTGTCCCAGATATTCAGTGTGTTGCATGTATACTTCCGTGAAGATGCTGTTTGGCAAAACACCTGCTGTAGGTGCCCCTGTGGACAGCCATAGTCCATGTGTGTGACTTTTGTTGTCCTGCATCATCGTCTGTTGCCTGGTGCTCCTTGTTCTGATTGCCTGCTGCTGCCTGTTCCCACTGCTCTGTTCCCTGGGTAGGGCCCATTCTCCATGTCAACTACCAACAGTGGGGGCGTGGCGTGGGCCAGCATGCATGCCCCAGTACTGAGGTGGTTACTCATGGACCGATGTCACTCTGAGCATATTGTGAGTTAACACACTGTTGTGGTCTTAGCTGAGGTGCTAGGCCTCTCTGTATGTGTGGCTGCATGGCTGAGGGACACATAGCTCTGTTACCAATGTGACCCTGTACGACGTGATATAGCTCAGTGCAGCGTAATGAGTTTGTCTTGACCCTGTGTTGTGCCGTGGGAGGCTGACATGTACGTTGATATGTGTCTGACACCTTGGAGTAGTTCGTATACTATAGAGCAACCTGTGCGGGCTATGTCATGTCACAATGTCTGTCCCCATGTTATGTTATAATGCATCACCTGCCCACATACACACAAACCTCCCAACCCGTGCCACCAGCACCAGCATACGTGCGACTCCAGTCAGCCAGTCACAGTGCAGACCACCCCTGGACACACAACACATGGTAGAAAAGACCGTTAAATAAAATAAATAAATGGTCCAATGTGCAGATACATGCCCCCGCACAATGTGGACACCCCCTCACCACTCCATGTCTGGTCCCCATCTCCAGCCCCAATGACCCCTCCAAGATATGCACCTACCCCAACACCACCACCACCCTGGGTCAGCTCTGATACAGGCACCGCAGTGCCACAGACACATTCCCATGAACCACAAGCACAGTGCAACCTCATGCACAGCATCGCCACCCCATCCCCCCAAAACAAACCATCATACGTGTCACAGCGCCACCAGCGCAAAGGCGTGCTCCTCCCCCCCTGCCAGGTACACCACACTGGTGGCACATGTGTTGACCCCATTGTAGGCGCAGTGACAGCAGTTAAGGCGGGACACACATTGCTGTTGGTGGGGATGTAACATACAGCTGTACATATGTGTTCTGGTCAAACCCATATTTGCTGTGTACCTTGTTCCACCCCCCAGGTGACATCCAGGCCATGGAGGCGGATGAGGAGGAGGATGTGGCAGAGCCAGAGGCTGATGAGGGACCAGAGGTCGCTGGAAGCCATGGTGCTCAGACCCCAGGGACTGATGTGCTGCAGGAGGCGGAGGACGGGGTAGCAGATGTCGCCATGCCAGTGGGGAGCACCAGCAGCAGCACAGTGGCTGAGGAGGGCCCAGACACCATGGGGAGCCACCACATAGTGCGAGAACTGGGGCCATCAGGCACCCCACCCACCAGCATGGATGTGATACATAGAAACATAGAAATATGATGACAGAAAAAAGACCACATGGCCTATCTAGTCTGTCCTTCCATATCAACAACTACAACAGTCCCCTGTTTTCCTTTAGAGATCCTCTGTGTTTGTCCCATGCTTTCCTGAATTCAGATACCATCCTCATCTCTACCACCGACACTGGGAGACCATTCCACGGATCCACCACTCTTTCCGTGAAGAAATATTTCTGCATATCACTCCTGAATCTATCCCCCTTCACCCTCATCCCATGTCCCCTTGTAGCAGAACTTGCTTTCATTTGAAAGAGGCTCTCTCCCTGAACATTTATGCCACGGAGGTATTTAAACATCTCAATCATATCACCTCTATCCTGTCTTTCCTCTAACGTGTACATATTAAGATCCTTAAGTCTGTCCTCATATGCTTTATAATGAAGACCACTAATCATTTTAGTAGCCACCCTCTGCACCGACTTCATCCTGTTCGCATCCTTTTACATTTTTTAACATTAAATCCCAGCTGCCAAATTCTAGACCATTCTTCAAGCTTAGCTAGATCCCTCCTTATGTTATCTACACCTTCCTGGGTGTCTACTCTATTGCAGATTTGGTATCATCCGCAGAGGCAAACCTTACCCGACAGCCCTTCCGCTATATCACTAACAAAGATGTTAAAAAGAATCGGACCAAGGACAGATCCCTGGGGCACGCCACTGGTAACATCCTTCTCCTCAGAGTGAGCTCCATTTACCTGTAATCTTTGTCACCTCCCACCCAACCAATTTCTAAACCAAGCAGTAACTTTTGGGTCCATCCCTAGGGTGCTCAGTTTGTTTATAAGTCGCCTGTGAGAAACAGTGTCAAAGCCTTTACTGAAATCTAAATACACCACATCTAGGGCTCTCCCTCGTTCCAACTCCCTGGTCACCCAGTCAAAGAAATCAATCAGATTTGTCTGACAAGACCTGCCTCTGGTGAATCCATGCTGCCTCAGATCCTGTAATCCGCTGGACTCCAGAAACCTCACTATTTTCTCTTTCAGCAGCGTTTCCAATAATTTACTCACCTCCGAAGTTAAACTAACCAGCCTATAGTTTTCAACCACATCCTTACTTCCGCTTTTGTGTAAAGGCACCACATGAGCCTCTCTCCGGTCCTTTGGCACCACTCCCAACTCAAACGAGGCATTGAAAAGGTCAGTCAGTGCAGCTGCTAGAACATCCCCAAGTTCTCTTAGTATTCTAGGGTGTATCCCATCCGGTCCCATCGCTTTGTCTACTTTAAGTTGAGCTACTTTCTCACGAACACAGTCTTCTGAAAATTGTTCAAGATGTCCCTCGCTTCTGTTCCTGTTTGTGGGTGTTTTCTGAGGTCCTGCTCCTGGTTCTTCATCTGTGAACACAGAACAGAAATATTTGTTCAGCAATTCCGCTTTATCCTTATCAGCTTCAACATATTTCTCCCCTGCACCCTTGAGTCTGACAATACCACTTTTGCCCCTTCCTCTTCTCACTAACATATCTGAAAAATGTCTTATCCCCCCATTTTATTGCATTGGTTATTTCCTCCTCCTTTTGAATCTTTGCCTTCCTGACTACTTTGCTAGCTTCTCTAAGTTTTTCCAAATATAGATGCCTGTCTTCCCCTCTCTCTGTGATCTCTTGAATTTCATGAAGGCCTCCCTCTTTTTCTTCACTTTTTCAGCTACTTCTTTCAAAAGCCATAGCGGTCTCCTTTTCCTTTTACCTTTATTTACCATTTTAACAAAAAGGTTGGTTGCCCTTAAAATATCCTCTTTCAGTTTTGCCCACTGTTTTTCTACATCCCCCAGCTGTTCCCATCCCACTAATGACTCCCTGAGGTATTGGCCCATCTTAGCTAAGTTAGTCTTCCTAAAGTCTAAGATCCCCACCTTTGAATGGATTCTAACAGGCCTAGTCCTAATACTGAACCACACCATCTGGTGATCACTGGATGCAAAATGATCTCCCACTACAACATCAGAAACACTTTCACCATTGGTAAGCACCAAGTCCAGTATGACCCCTTCACGTGTGGGGTCTGTTACCAATTGCCTGAATAGTTCTCCTTGTAGAGAATCCAGGATCTCCTTACTTCTAGATGATACTGCAGTAGGAATATGCCAATCAACATCTGGCATATTGAAATCTCCTATCAGTAGCACTTCCCCTTTCCTAGAAATGCTGGCGGAACTGCGGGCTCATACTGCCTCATCACTACAGAATGCTGAAGGTAGGTAACTGAATAAACCACAAACCTCCTGGGAGTATAAATAACAATCCTAATGACATCCCATATGCGCCCCAATATAATTGCTCCATAGCATATAGTCTTTGTATGTTTTCTTGGACTAATTGCCATAAGAGAGTGGTCTGCTTAACTCATTTTAAAGAGCTCATTCACCCACTCAATATTCACCTCCGTAAACCCCAAGGAGACTACATCAGTAGACCCCTATTCCATATCAAATAGACATCTTAATTCTGCGGAACCCTCTTTCTGGGTAATAGTACTTAGCTTATATAGTTGTATTCATTTGTACTGTCCATCAGGTCTAAAGCAAACAGCTCCCTCCGGATATATATCTGCTTGGCGTGATTCCCCACGTTATCTGTCTTATCTCATGAGACCAGTCCACAGATCAATCATGCAAGCGATGAACCATGTGTCAAATCTGAGAATCTCACGATCCTACCTCAGGCTCATTTCCTGGCCTGAAGACGGATCGTGGGATTCTCAGATCTGAAACATGGTACTGTGTTGCTATTCTTCACTTGCATGATTGATCTGAGGACTGTTCTCATGAGATAAGCCAGACATATGCATGCCTCATGGTGGGAGGTGCAACACATGTCTCACACGTCACACTGTGTCTCACCCACAGGCACTCGTCAGGCGCTAATGGCCATTCGTGAAGAGATCCAAAACATTAACATTAATAATACATAACTATTAAATAATCCAGAACATTAATAATATGCCAAAACCAGACAAGATGCCAAACAGTAATATTTGATATTTTGTTATTGCATTGTTCTTGTTGAGGAGTGAAGGCAGTACTATGAGGTAGAGGTGTCTTTGTAATTTAGTTGACGATTTAGAAACTAAAAAACATCCGAAATGATCAAATTTGAATAAAATGAGCATTGAGGCTTTAGTACAATTGAGACAAGATCTGGAAATTATTATTAGGAGAGCGGATAAAGGGGGAGCGATAGTGGTACAGTCTGCATCAGTATATCTTGAGAAACTTAGATGTCATCTTTCGTACGAACACACTTACCGACTGCTTTTGCGTGATCCTACACAAGATCTTCAAAGACAGATACTATCCCTATTAGATGAGGGATTATCCCACAATTGGCTGACCAAGAGGGAGTATGGTTTTTTGAAGTTGGAGAATCCATTGGTCCCAATAATATATATGGTGCCAAAAATTCACAAATCTTTGGATTCCCCCCGAGTAGACCAATTGTCTCCTGTAGAGGATCATTGCTCGAACCTCTGTCAGTTTTGTGACGTGTTCTTGCAGAAGGAAGCAGTTCTTGTAAAATCATTTGTGAAGGATTCCACTCATTTTTTACAACAGTTATCAAAAGTAACTATCCCGTCTTGGGATTTTTATTTAGTGACATTAGATGTAGCGGCGCTCTATACGAATATCAACCAGGATGAAGTGATGTCGTTACTAGCGTCTTCATTTAAATTTGCTCCTACGCGCCTCCCTCGTACATTCCTATGTGAACTACTGGAGATAGTATTAACTAAGAATTATTTTCTCTTTGAAGGGAAATATTACCAACAGATTTTTGGGATAGCAATGGGGGCGTCGGCGGCTCCATCAATTGCAACACTTTATATGGCTGAATTTGAGGAGTCATTTCTTTATGGATCCTCATATTTTACCCAGGTTCTTTTTTGGAGAAGATATTTGGACGATATATTCTTTCTATGGTTCGGTACCTTTTCTCAATTACAAGATTTTTTAAATTGGTTGAATGCTCTAAAATCTAATCTTACCTTTACAGCCCATGTTGGTCTTCATCGAATGGAATTCTTGGATATGTTAATAATCAAAGAAGGGGATTCGTTTCACACTACTTTATATTGTAAGAGTGTTCAACGTAACAGCTTATTAAAATATCAAAGCTGCCATCCGGGCCCACTGAGAAGGGGACTTCCATTTGGGCAATTTCTTCGTTTACGGAAAATATGTTCCACTTTAACTGAATTTAAATTTCATGCTTTGGACTTAATTGAACGCTTGCGCGTTAGGGGTTACCCGGATAAAGTGATTAAATTAGCATACCGTCGGGCCATCTACACCCATTGGGAATGGTTATTGGAGGAATCTGATCGACAGGAACAATCATCTACTTTATTAACATGTTCGGAATATATAGTGGGTGTCTTACCTTACACAAATTTGAGTAAGCAAGTAGTGGGAATACTCAAGAAACATTGGACCATACTGGGATTACACTCATGTTTTAAAAAAACCCTTAGAATAGCTTTCTCTCATGGCCCTAATCTACAGGATAAATTGGTACGATCAACAGTTCCAATTGACCGTCCAATCCTTCCAGATTTGTCCAATCAGGGGCATTCAGTTTGTACCTCTTGTACTTTTTGTACCACTTCATTGACGGGGATAGAATGGACTCATCCAAAAACCAGACAAACTTTCACACGACGTTGGGCAACTACATGTGACTCAACTTTCATGATCTATGTTTTACAATGTCCTTGTTCGTTGGTTTACATAGGTAGGACATCACATAAAATAAAAACAAGATTAAGTGAACACGCTTCTAGAGTTAGGCAGCAAGTATTATCTGCCCCTATTGTGGAACATTGTTTGGCTCAGGATCATCATTTTGAGGACATTTCCTGGACAATATTGGATCACATTCCCCCGAACCCTAGGGCTGTGATCGTATAGCCTTATTACAGAAGCATGAACAACTATTAATATTCAAATTAAATACCGTTCACCCATTGGGTTTAAATAAAGAAATTGAATGGTCGAGCTTACTTTGATGCTATTGGAGGCGTTCAGGGATTCCCCGAAGTTTGTGGGGTTTTCCCTATCGCCCGATTGGAGTTCCTTAATGAATGACAGCTTGAATTAGCCAATTGACATGAAATGCCCTTTATATATGGCACTGAAAATTGGGCTGGGAACTTATAGCGGTCTTTGCTAGTGGAAGAATAGTGGCACTTGAAACAGGGCGACAAGCCCGAAACATGCACATCATGTTACGCTGGTTGACAATACTACCGCCGATTTCTTTAAGTAGAATCAAGAAAACGACAAATGATAAGTAGATAAGTTGTTGTTAAAAATTTATTAAAAAATTGATTAAAAGGGAATAGGCCGTCTGGAGTGGCCGGTCAAAAAATTCCTGCCACCTCCGGTTTATTCCGACAAAAAATAAATTAGGAGTAGAAAGGGCTTTAGTTTTGGTTTGGCATCTTCATATTATATTTAAATTATTACCAAACGAGGGTTTACTTGTAAGTGGTATAATTTAGTTGTTTCATTTTTCATGTTATGATATGCCCTGAAAGCACATTTGGAACAGGTGTGTTTTGAAGCATTTCCTGAAATCCTTATGGTCTATAGTTGTTCGGATTTTCACAGGGAGGGAGTTCCATATTGTTGGAGCATAGAGTGAGAAAGCTCTTTCACATGCTGATTGGCTGTACTTTGTGAAGTCTGTGTGAAAAGCAAGAAGGTGTTCTGCGGTGCGTCTTTGTCTGTTATTGGGGAGTTTTCTTACAATGGTCTGTAGGCACGCAGAGGATTGATCGTGGGGTATTTTAAATATAGTAACAATGTTTTTGTATTTGATTCTGTCTGGTAGATGTAGCCAGTATAACTCTTTCATGATGGGGGTGATGTGTGAACCCCTTGATGTTCCGGTAGATATAGCCAGTATAACTCTTTCATGATGGGGGTGATGTGTGAACCCCTTGATGTTCCGGTGAGGACCCTAGCCACAGTGTGCTGGGCTAGTTGTAACAGGAGCAGATGGTATTTCAGCAGCCCTTGGAAAACTGCATTGCAGCAGTCAATGTGTGGAAGTGTTATTGCTTGGAAAACAGTCCTGTAGTCTTGGGGTTTGAGAATTGGGCAAAGCTGTTCTTATTTTATTGTAGATAAATTTTGTCATGCTGTTATTTTGACAAAGTGTTTTATGAACAAAGGCATGGAGTAGTGATGGGGGCCACTTTAGCCCCTTCTGTGATTGCTTTGTATGTGGTATTTTTCAAAGATTGTTACTTGTAAACTTCAATGTTTTTTTCAACATATATTATTCTGGAGTAGATTTTTGGATGGCATTTTTTTCTTATGGTGAGGATTAATGGATGATTTAAATGCATTTAGACTTTTGATCGATTTCAAAGATGATAATTTATAATTTACAATGAATTATGTCCAAAATAAAATGAATTCTTGGATAAGTTCATTTTTAAGAAGGAAGATGAATTACGTACTATTTAGAAAGTGGTGGAGAAGAATAATTATTTACACTTTCAAAGTTGTCATCCATGTCAATTGAAAAGTAGTTTACCAGTTAGTCAATTTTTAAGGGTTCAACGAATACTGTATGTACTTTGACTAAATTTAAGAATCTAGTGAAAATATTAAAGGAACATTTCTTACAAGATGATATCCTATTGAAGTTATACATAAGACATTTTTGAGGAGCTAAGGGGGTCATTTTAGAAGTCTTAGTCGTGATTTGGATGTCCAAAGATGGGCACATGGACATCAAAATGTCTCCGAAGCCATTCCACAAATGACATTTGCAGATGTCTCTGGTACAGGGACATCCAAGTCAGCAAGGGCGCATGGTAGAGACATATCTGGGGAGGTGCAATGGACTTAAATATCCCCGTTCATTTTCAAGAATGTCTGCAGGCACATCCACATTAAGCCTGCGGCAAGTATGAATAGGCATCAGGAAAGTGCTTGTTTTGGCCTTAAAGCATCCAGTGAGTGTAGAGAAAATGGAAAGTTAACCATTATGTTATTAGACTTCCCCATTCTGGGATGCTCTTATAAGAATATAAGGTGTGATTATCTCTGATGATCTCAAGGTGGCAAAACAGTGCGACAAGGCGGTGGCAAAAGCCAGGAGGATGTTGGGCTGCATAAAAAAGAGGGATTACCAGCAGAAAGGAAGAGGTACTTATGCCACTGTACAAGTCACTGGTGAGACCTCACTTGGAATACTGTGTTCAGTTTTGGAGACCATATCTTGCAAAAGATGTAAAAAGACTGGAAACTGTTCAGAGGAAGGCGACCAAAATAATTTGGAGCCTGCAACAGAAGCCTTATGAGAAGAGACTGGAAGACCTAAATATGTACACTCTGGAGGAGAGGAGGAACAGGGGAGATATGATTAAGACCTTTAAATAATTAAAGAGAAATGATGAACAAACAAACCTTTTCCAAAGACGGGGAAGTTGTAAAACTAGAGGGCATACCATGAAACTGCAAGGTGGTAAATTGAAAGGCAATGTCAGGAAATATTTTTTCACTGAAAGGGTGGTGGATGCTTGGAATGCCCTCCCGATGGAAGTGGTGGGGGCAAACACGGTGCCGGAATTCAAAATGGCATGGGACAAACACAGTGGATCCCTTTACAGCAGCAGGATAAAAACAAAATAAACTGAACCATCTAACTTCTCAACAAATAGGGGTGTCCTACATGGAGTGGTGGGTTCACCCCTAAACAGAGACATGGGGAGGGGTGGCCTGTTCAGAGCGACAGGTGCACCTACTCTTACCATCTTGCTGGGCAGACTAGATGGACCATGCTGGTCTTTATCTGCCGTCATTTACTATGTTACTATGAATATCTATGTAGACGTCTCCATAGACATTCATATCAGGCATGCCCATGTTTGTAAAATCATGCCTGAACTTGCACGTGTCTGCTTTTTTTGAAACATTCTGATTTGTCATCCCAGATTGCTCTTGGAAGTACTTTATAAACTGTGCCTTCACATATATAGAGAGAAAATTTCTATTGAATTATCAGACTTGGACTGTGGATGAAAGACTTATGTATGCTTCCATACTCTAAAATTGGCAAAAGTGATTCAACATCCTTGCATAACATTTTCTTAGAACCTTCGTTAATCATTTATCATAAAGGGAAAAATATGAGGCACAAGTGACTCAGCGTAAGTACTCAATGGATGTTGATGAATTGAAAGTAGGTAATTCTAAATTAATTGATGTAACTGATGTCAATTTACAAATGGAAGGATCTGAATGGTATCACCCAATAGGTAATCAAAGGTTTATTAGCTGACTGAAATTCAGCCTTCGTGATATATCTACTGTAATCATCTGCCCCTGGAGCTGACTGGGGTACTGATCACCAGCTATTAGTATGCAAACTCAAGCTAAAGCTAAAAAAGAGCAAGCCACTCATAAATGTGGCAAAATATGATCTTGAAAATACACCACCAATATTTAAAGACAGCCTGCAAAATTGATTTATCGCTTGAATACAAATGCCAGAGCACCAGAACAGCTATGGGATGACAGCTGTGCTCAAAGAAAGCAAAAAGTCTGCAAAAGGTGAAAAAAACAAAAATGGCCAAAATGGATTACTGAAGAAACTCTGTAAATTGCTCAGAAAGCAGGGAAGCTAAAACCAGAACATAACAGAGATTTCCAATATACAGCAAGGCGAGACAAAGAGAAGTACTATAATGGCACCTGTGAGGAAATAGAATGAGAAACTATAAGAGAAAGAACAAAATTGACTTTCCTAAAGCTACGAGAAAATTTCAGCCTCAGACTGGAATGCTAAAAGTTGTGTAAGGATCCATGATTAATGATGCTGAGAAGATGAAGAAAAGGTGGAGAGAATACACAGAGTTATTATACCATAAACATCAAGTGGAACAACAGCCATTCTAAACTGTACCTTAGGATCAGCAACGATTGGTAATGAAAGAAGTTGAAGCAGCATTGAAAGTATTATTAAAGAACAAAGCTCCAGGCATTGATGGGCAGCAGGCATCCCCATTAAAGTATTATAGCGATCAAATGCAGCTGTTACAATACTTATAAGGTTCTGCCAGGAAGTCTGGAAGGCATCATCATGGCCACTGACTGGAAAAGACCTGTGTTCATACCAATACTGAATAAAGGTGACTGTGGAAATTATCTCATAATTGCTGTGATCCCAGAAATAAGCAAGATTCTGTTCAAGATCTTTCCATGAAAACTACAACCACACCTGGAACGAGAACTGCCTGAAATTCAAGCAGGGTTCAGGAAAGGGCAAGGAACAAGAGCCATCATAGAGGATGTGAGATGGATCCTCAAAAAGACAAAAGAATATCAAAAGGATTTTGTAGTTTTATTGACTATAGCAAAACCTTTGTTGTATAAATCATGAAAAACTCTGGGCCACACTAAGAAGCATGGGTATACCAGAACACTTGATAGTTCCCATACACAACCTTTACCTAATCAAAAAGCAACAGTTCAAACAGAAAAAGGAAAAATAGAATGGTTTAAAATCAGCAAAGGTGTATGACAAGGCTGCATACTTTCCCCATACCTGTTTAATTTATATGCAGAACAAATCATCAGAGAAGTGGACTGTATGAAGGCAACCAAGATATAAAGAATGGTGGAAGACTCAACAACTTTCACTATGATGACAATACTACATTGCTGGCTGAAAGTAAAGACCATCTGAAACATCTGCTTATCAAGATCAAGGAACATAAAATGGGCCTCCACCTTAACAGGAAGAAGACAAAGATCCTGACAACTGGCAAATTAAATCACGTCATTCTTGATGGAGAAGAATGGAATTATTAGTGGTGCGTTTACTAAACCGTGGTAAAGGAGCAGTCTTTTCTGTGTGGCAACGGCAGCGATAAGGGATTACTGTGTGCTAAGTGTACTGGGCATGTCAGAGGCGTTCCGGCATTAAGGGGTGCTAGTGGATACTTACCATGTGGTAACAGGACATTAAGGGATGGTAGTGTACACTTACCGTGCGATAATGGGACATGCTGCGGGAAGGTGTCTGGCATACACCTTAATGCAGAAAAGCCACTGAAACTCTGAGAGGGGGGCAGGGAAGCCATTGGAGAAGGTATGGATGCAAGCACAATTGGTAGCTGATGGAGTTGACTCACCTGATGCCTGGCAATGTGGCCTATGCTGTTGACTAGGCGAGATAAGCAGCTGCCTAGTGATGATGGCCAGTGTGGGTGTTGGCTGTGTCATGGGTGGGTGGTGGCGGCAGTGGAGTCAGTGGAGGGGATACAGCAGTGAGGGGTTCTGTGACAGGCGTGCAGTCCTAGATGCCCCTGAAAGCATACACCGTGCCGTAACCTACGTTATAGTGTCTGTTAGGTGTGGACAGGTATCCAAATGTACTGTCAGTATGTGGCATGCCATAGGCCAGAGCAGTGTCTCTGTGGAGGCAACATGTTCATAATGTGGACAGCAAAATGAGGATTGTCCATGAGTGTTCATGTGGAGCAGTCACAAGAGAGGTGTGCATGATATGGCTAACAGCTGCAAATGACCCCTGAGGGCCATAGTGGGGCAGTTTACTGCCAGTAAGCTGTTCCACCATGAATCACCCTGACGGTCAAATGGTGGGTGCAGGGCTGTGCCATGGATTTTCCATGCAGAAAGTGCAATGTGTGTGGTGTATGGGATCATACAGACCAAAAGCATTTGGTGTGTGTGAACCAAAAGTAGCAGTGCAATGGGCTACATGAAACACCATTTTTGCGGGTGGGACTGGTGCCTTAGCCTGTGCAACTACAAGACAATACACCCAACAGAGTGTCATGATAGAAAGGGGCAAGTTGAACCCATTTGCCCCTTGTGGGGCAAGTAATGATGGCCGAACAGTGCAGGGGATGGCTATGCAATGAGTGTTAAGTGTCTGAATGTACGAGATATATCCTCTTTATGTAAAGCCGGAACGTCACAATGATGGCAAAACAGAAAATGCATCCATACCAGCTGACTCAGATATTTGCTACGTATACATCACTGACCCACTGCAACGCCCTGCGGCAGAGCCGCTAAAGCCATGTCCATGATGGGGAATGCCATGTTGGGCAGGTCACAGCAGAGCCAGGACTGTGCAAATGCACCCAGACACAAAATGAACAAGTGGGAATCAAACCCTGGACCTTTGACTATGGATACATTGCACCAACTAGTAGGCTACACCTCCACACAATGCAATACAGATGTATAGAGCCTGCAGATCTCTGATCAAACTGTTTGCTGTCTGCTGGCATAGGTTGGGCCCTCCACTATCCATTAGGCACTACATATGCAAAACAGCGGTCTGCAGCTGAAGAACCAATGGAGAATGCACTGATCCAACATATCAGCTCAGTAAGATGCACTGGCCACATATGCTACATGCACAGAACAGCAAGCTGTTCTGCAGAGCGGTTTCAGCTGTCACCCTGAGGGTGAGGAGGGGTGCCCAGCACTAGGTTCACTGAACCTGCACTGTTAGAGATGATCGCTGTTGGCTGTGCTGTGGGTCCCCATCACTGCTAGTGTTTACCAGGTATTGTTTGCAGTTTGTTATGTTTTTTTCCCTTGTTTCCTGCATGCTGAGGGTGATCGTGATAGCAACAGCAACAGATTGTCCCTGTGTTCTGCCCATTGGACACTAACCCTCCAATAACAGTGCAGGTTAGTGCCCAGTGTCAATATGCTGCTGCCATGGACAGCTAATGCAGTGGGGGTGTATAGGCTAGTGTGGGGCTACTGCTACAGTCCTGTCAGGACCCCAGTGAGTAGGCCATGAATGACTACTGCCCCAACCATTGAGAACTAACAATTGACTACATCACAGGCAGAAAGACTACCCTGCTGCCTTTCACTAGGCTGTGTCAGCCAAGCCCAAACCAACTACAGTAGGTCTGGTTATCAGCATTCATGGCATGTGCATAGCATGACCATGAGTACTGTGCCTTGGGATATGCAGCATTGACACCCAGTCATTTGCTCAGTTATAAGCATCCCAAGACAGAGAATGCATCCACACCACTGGAGGCAAACATTACAATAGCTCTATGTGCATACATAGCTGTGCCATGGTCACTTTTTGGTCATAGTGAGAGTGCCATCTCAGCATGACATATAGTGGCCACCCAGGCAATGCACATGGCAGATGGGCACAATGGCATCTTAGCCAGTGACCCTACCATTGTGGCAGACACATCCAGGCCAATCTGCGCTGTTTCAGGCGATACCCGCAATCCTCTGCCTCGTCTTATTCACTTTTTCCAAACAGGCTGGGAAAAACTCTGACAATGTGAGCCAAAGTACAATGCAGAAAGCCACAGGACAAAGGGGAGCCATACACACACACACACACACACACACACATACACTCTCTCTCATTGGTGCACTGAGCAAAAGTGGATATGGCTGGCATTCCTGCTTGACACTCCTGTCTCAATGTCAGCTCAAGGATTGCTAACATTTATTTATTTTATTTATTTATTTAACATCTTTTATATACCGCACTATTTGTGCTCTGTTTGCATGTGCTATATTACCGTGTGCTATTAGCCTCCAACCAGCTATAGATTATGGAGCTTGTCAATGCTGTTGGTGGGTGTTTCCACCCTTGCTGGCCATCAACTTGGTGGTTGCACATGCTGGAGCTGTACTTACACTGTTAGCTAAACCTTGTCTACAGGAATGTGCAATACAGAAACCCCAGCAGGAACCTGAACCTGTGACCCTCCACACATATATACACCAACTGTGTCTTTGTACCACAATGTTGCCTTATGGGGATAACAGCTCCTGTTGCTGACATGCTTCCCTTCAACTGACCTTTGGCACATGCTGCAATGCACATGATGCACACAACTAGGACAAGGCTTCTGTCTGCTGCAGGCTGGTGCCACTTCCCACGCCGCCACCAACACCCCACCATGCAGACATGCCCATGCACTGTCAGTGGTGGTGGTCAAGGTCCCAGCATGTTAGACATGTGGGTTTGGTGGGTGCCTTGGGCCTAAGGTCTGGATGGGGGGGGGGCAGGGGCACACATGGGCGGTCACACAGCCCCCCCACCAGCTGCCCAGGCAGGGGCCCCATCTCCGCCTGCCACCAATACATCTCAAGGGTAGGATGGCAGTCACTGCTTTAGTATTTCCCCAGACACCTGTATTTTCCAGCTCTCTGGAGGGCTACAGCATCTGGCACTATTGGCCTCGTCCCCCACAGTTGGATTCTATGGCAGCGGGAGGAGGGAGGCAGCCTGGATCTCTGCCTGGAATGCCAGGACCCTTGGACCGCCCCATGTGGCACATTGCTTTTCCGCAGCAGTAGCAGGACTGTGTGCTGCCACTGTCACAGTGGGATCATGACGAACATCACAGATGGTTCTGCGGATCGCAGAATACCCCTTTGTGGAGAGGCTAAAAGGTTTGGGGCTCATCAACCTGGGGAAGAGATGGCTGAGGGGAGATATGATAGAGGTCTATAGATTTTTCACTGGAGTGGAACAGGTAAATGTATGTAGTTTTTTTTATGCCATCAGACTGTGGTCAGACTAGGGGACCTGCAATGCAGCTACAGTGTAACCCATTTGGGTCTTCTTGGTGAAAATATGTTTTCAGTCAACGCGTAATCAAACCCTGCAATCCTTTACTGTAGGATGTGGTAAAAGCTGTCAGTGTAGCTAAGTTTTAAAAAGTTTGGACGGGTTCCTGGGTAACAGTAGATAAACCATTGCTAAAGAGGACCCGGGCTATGCACTTCTTGCCCCATTACAGTTACTGGGGACCTTGTGTGTCTTTTGAGGAAACTGCTAGGTACTTGTGACCTAGATTGGCCACTGTTGGACACAGGATACTGGGCATGATGGACCTTGGTCTGACACAGTTTGGCGTATTTTGTAGTCTTATGTTCCTATGTGCCATCAAGGCAGCTGCCTGGTCCCCCCCCCTGTATACCAGCAGCCCCCACTGCATGGCCCATGTGCCACCTCCTTTGCCTCCATTTGCGCCATCAACATAGTGTCCTTTCATACTTGGGCACTATGTTGTTGCTGATAATGTAGCAATACTATCACTCTTTTGGGCTCCCTGGCTGTGCATCACATTGCAGATGTAAACTAGGCTCTCTCTCCTCAAAAAACACACTTTCTGCCAGGTTTTGAATTGCGTTAGGGTTCCTGCCATTAAGGTGCCTATGTTAAGGGAACAAACCTTGTTCCTGCCCACTCCCCACCCATTGATCCCCACTCTCCATCCCGTGCATGCATTCTCTCCACCCACAGGGTGCTTTATGCTGCTGGTGCCGTTAGCACCTGCTAAAGTGCCTTTTTGCATGCGCTAAGTGTGCTTATGCACAGTTAGCAAACGCTAATGGCACACTTGCTCCTGTACCACCGTTTAGTAAACATACCCCTTAGACAACTTTAATGTGCTTGGATCAATCAATAAAGAAACGACAAGCAGTGAAGAAATCCAATGATGCACTGCTTTTAGAACAGCTATAAAGGACCTAGACCAGATTCTCAAATGTATGTATCTCTTCATACAGTACAAAGTTTCAAATTGTCAACGCCTTGGCATTTTCTATAATGTGATATGGATCCAGAAGTTGGGAGTGAAGAAGAAAGATAGGAAGAAAATTGATGTCTTCAAATTATGGTGCTGGCGAAGATTACTCTGTATACCATTGACTGCCCGAAGAACAAATCAGTAAGAACTAGAGATCAAACCTAAGCTTTCTTTAGAAGCTCAAATGACAAGACTTTGACTTTCATACTTTAGACACATCATGAAAAGAGTAAGAACATTATAGAAAGATATCATGTTTGGCAAGGTTGAAGGGTGATGCAAAAGAGGAAGGTCAACAATGTGACGGATCGATATACAGTAATAACAGCAACTATGAATGCAACACTATCAACAATTAGTCGCCTGACTGAAGACCAAGCACAGTTTAGGACAACTATCCAGAGGGTTGTCAGGAGTGGACATCAACTTGATGGCACTTAACAATAGCCCCAGTTTAGTGCTCTGTGTTGGTAGAACTAAAAGAAAAAGATTATGATAAAATGGACACAAACTTCAGATATCTGTAGGTAGTGAATCTACTCCATTGGTTGAGCATTGACAGAATGACTGTCTTCAACTGTATGTTGTATGTGGTTTGTTCTTAAGACTTAAGATGGCAAGTAATAGAGCACATTAACTATGATCAGAGCGGAGGTGATAGTGTATTTTCAGTCTCCATGTGCAACGGTTGATATTCCATTTAAATACCATGACTCTATTCGGATTGAATTCAGAAGTAAAATGGGCATTGATATTCTGAGCCCTGATTGGTTTATACATGTCATGTGAAAGATTAAAAGATGCTGATGCCATGTTTTCTCTTAAATATGGAGAAGAGCTGAATAGCACGTAATAAATGCAGCAGTGCGATGGCTAGCTCTAAAATGTTCTAAGTGAAAGGATTTTTTCATCAGACATTAGCACTTTCCTGATGCAGATATTCCAAAAACACAATAGCACTTCCAGAGTTATGTGGATATTATTTCAAGATGAGATAAGTGCTACATATTTTTCTTAAGAGAAATTTTGATTATAATGACTGCAAAATACCAATGATAAAATTGTATATAAAGAGCTGGTACAAATGGAATTTTCCACATGATGCTCATACAATTTTGGTGGTCCTTAAAAATATAAATTTTGGTAGAGAATATATTTTAAATAGACTATTGATTTGTTACTCTCAATTTGGAGTTAATGGCCTTTTTAAATAGACATATTTTTCAGAACTTTGACATAGGTGCCCTTTATTATGCTTATTTGTTATTGTTCATTTCAGCATGGTGCAAATATTTAAATCTATCTAAAATCTAAAAGCAAGATATTCAGCAGCGGCAGGTAGTGCTTGTACAATGGCTAGCTGTCACTGCTGAACTTTGCACCCAGATATTCAGTGCTGGGGGCATATCCTGCCACCAGCATTGAATATTTGGGTTGGCCAGAAGCTAATCGGGCAGCAGTGATATACAGCCACAGCACGGTTAGCTTCAGCCGCAAAAGTTAGGTGAGCCTTTTAGTTGCCTAACTTTCACCACTTTGGAATAACTGACTAGCAGCTGAATATTGCTGAATATCCTGCAGAGTGCCTTTTAGGTCTGCAAACTGCCTAAATGGCTTTGCAAATGCCCACTAAATCTATTTTTATTCTAAAATTTAATTATTGCACACCATGTAGTTACATTGGTGTGGAGGAGTAGCCTAGTGCTTAGAGTACTGTCTTGGTAAGTAAGAAACCAGTGTTTGATTCCTACTAGTACTTCTTATGGCCTTGGGCAAGTCACTTAACTTTCCATTGCCTCAGAAGAAAGGCCTGGCAATCTACTTCCAGTCATACTGCCAAAAAAACTCAGGAGCTGCTGGGTTGCCAGCAATGTTCTCACTAAGTTGCACTGAGTCTTCTGCTGGCATTCCTGCCAGTGGAGGGAGGTACAAAGCAGTCATGCTTAGGATTGCACAGCATTGGCGTGACCTGCCTATGTCATGTGACTGCTTTGCACTCCCCCTACCTGCAGGAATCTCAGTGCAGCTTAGCGGGAACATTGGTCACCAGAAGTCAGCACTGACTCAGAAGCACACATTGCATTAGCTACATTGTGTTTATGCCTATAATTAACTTGATAGACCACATATCACAGGCTGCTTAATTCGTGCAACAAGTATGTGTATAAGTTGCATCAGTTTTCAAAGGGAAGATATGCACATGCTTTCCTTTGAAAAGTACCCCACTGAGTATATGCACACGTTGATCCTTGTTATTTAGGGGCAGATTTACTAAGCTGTGCTAGTTATTGATGTGACAGATACATGCACTATCTGGGCGAGTTAACAGTGCAGCGAAAATGCAGATAGTGCAGTGATCTTCTGCACTATCTGCAGAAATTGCATTAGCTGCATGAGTATGTGGGAAATGGGCGGAGAGTGGGCATGTCTGCAACACGCGATTTCTGTGCATGTCAACAGTGTGCACTATCTGCCAAAGTCAAGGACAGCGCAGCTGCAGATAATATCACATGAATGGATGGTGTTAGCTGCATCCGCAGTGCTGCTGCACCACACTCTCTGCATTTTCAGTGCAATATGTGTGGGGGAAATGCTGTATATGCCCCCGACAGATATTGCACAGCTTTTGCAGCTAATGCTGTATTAAATGTGTTAGCTGCAAAAGCCTCATGCAGTTTAGTGAACATGCACCTTGGGATGCACAATTATCTGGGCTGAATTAAAGTGCATACATGTGTCAGCTTATACATGCGTATATAGTTCAGGCAATTTTAAAAGAAACCATTTCTGTGCATAAATTTCTGTTTGAAGTATACAAATGGCTTTTAACATTACCACCAAAGCACAAATTAGTAAACATACAAGGACTTTTATTGCTGTTACACATGCAAATTTTGTACTTTATTTTGAAAACTGTCAGGAGTACAAAATATGGTGAAATTAGACTTACATGCTAGTTGTTGTTCCTTGAGGAACTCCAGTCTAGTCCCAAACCTCTGGGGTTTATGCTCCTCCTCTCGCAGCTTGGAGACTGAACACGTCACTCTCTTGGAGACGCCCATATAAATAGTCCAGGGACCGCCTCCTTGCTCCAGTAACCTATTGACAAAGCAGACTCACCAGAGCAATAAATAAGTAGATATCATTAACATAAACTTTATAACTGTATAGCTATATAACTCTTGCAGAACTAATCAATTCACCCGGCAATTTACCAGGAAACTGGTATTGATTTTCCTGCTTAGGCTTGCCTCGCCCTCTCCCTAGGACCTCCTAGCAGACACTATTAATACTGTGAAGCCATTTTTCACCCCCACTCCCCGAACGAACCGCAGCCCTGTAAGCCACTCTCGCAACCAAGCAATAAACCTTACCTTACTTCAGGCTACTGTCCAACACACTACAAGAGGGAGGGATGTGGGACTAGACTGGAATTCCTCAAGGAACAACAATTAGCAGGTAAGTCTAATTTCACCTTCCTTATTGTTCCTCCAGTCTAGTCCCGAACCTCTGGGGATGTAACAGAGCAGTAAATACTTTAATGGGAGGGACCTGCCAGACCAGCCTGAAGCACTGCCGATCCAAACCTAGCGTTCCCTTCCACTTAAACATCAATCCTATAATGCTTGACAAAAGAATTCAACGATGAACACATCACCACCTTACAAATCTCCACTGCTGGCACCAAACTAGACTCCGCCCAGGAAGCCGCTTGCGCCCTAGTTGAATGAGCTCTTAATCCTACCGGAACTGCCTGGCCCTTCAATACATATGGCGACGCAATGGCCTCCTTCAGCCACCTTGGAATGGAAGCCTTAGATGCCAATTCACCTTGCCTCGGCCCCCCAAACAAGACAAACAATCTGTTCGTCTTGCGGAGCAGAGCCGTTCTTTGCAAATATTTGCGTAACACATGACCGACATCCAAGCAGTGCAGTTGTCTTTTGGCCTTGTCCTTGCTACTCTTCTCAAATACAGGCAACGACACCACCTGATTCACGTGAAACACTGACACCACCTTCGGTAAGAAAGAAGGTACCATTCTCAAAACTACTTTCTTTTCGTAAAAGGACAAAAAAGGCTCCCTACAGAACAAAGCTTGTAACTCCGAAATTCATCTTGCTAAAGAAATTGCCACTAAAAATACCACCTTAAGCGTAAGATCCTTCAGCGTCACTTTAGCCAATGGCTCGAACGGCTCCCGAACCAACGCTTCCAGCACTAAATTGAGATCCCACACTGGAACCTGTGCTCGACAAGGTGGCCTCAAAAGTGACGCCGCTCATAAAAATCTCTTAACATCCGGATGAGACCCCAGCACCATCCCTTGTACTTTCCCTTGATAACACGAGAGCACTGCCAACTGAACTCTTAGAGATGCCACCACCAGTCCCTTATCGAAACCATCCTGCAGGAAGGACAGAATCTGCGGAACGGAGGCCCTTAACACCTTCAGGTGCCTCTTTTCGCACCATGACTCAAAAATTCACCAAACGCGGATATACGCCATAGAGGTAGACCTACATCTAGGCTTCAATAAAGTAGAAATTACCTCTGCCAAGTAACCCTTGGCTGTTAACCTTGCCCTCTCAAGAGCCAAGCCATAAGTGAGAACCGGCAGCTTCCATGGACGCTCCACTAGAAGACGCATTAGGTCGGCATACCATGGACTTCTCAGCCAATCCGGCGCAATTAAGATCACCTGACCCTTGGGTTGCTCTATTCGCTACAGAACTCGACCTATTAACACCCACAGTGGGAATACATAAAGAAGCTGATCCTCCGGCCACCTCTGCATCAGAGCGTCCAAACCTTCTGACATCCTTTCTCCTCTCCTGCTGTAGAATCTCTGTACCTTTGCTGACACGAACGTCGCCATGAGATCCATCACCGGCGACCCCCAGCGATGTACCAGTAAGTTAAAAACCTCCTGATATAGAACCCACTCTCCTGGGTCCACCTTGACACAGCTCAAAAAATCAGCTGTCACATTGTCCACGCCAGCCATATGAGCTGCCGATAACGCCTCCAGATGCGACTCGGCACAACCTAGGAGCTCCTCCGCCTCTTCTTTGAGAGCAGCGCTGCTGGTGCCCCCTTGTCGGTTGATGTAGGCCACCGCTGTGGCATTGTCCGACAGTACTCAAATCGTTTTCCCTTGTAGAAGCTGCTGAAAGGCCTTTAACACCCGAGTTACTGCCCTTAATTCTAATCTGTTGATTGACCAACTCTTTTCCAGTTCTGTCCACTGCCCCTGGGCAAACTGCCTTTTGAAGTGCGCTCCCCAGCCAATCAGACTGGCATCTGTTGTCAATGGCCTCCAATCCAGAGCCTCCAGAGGCATCCCCTTCTCCAGAAATCCTGGGTCTAGCCACCACTGCAGAGACTGCCTCGCTTCCAACGGGCAGATCAGCCTTTGCATTAACTGATCAGACTGATGCGACCATCTTCTGAGCAGAGCTCTCTGCAATGGTCTCACGTGGGCCCTGTCCCATGGTACCACCTTCAGAGTGGCCACCATTGTTCCCAAAAGTTGCAAATAATGCCACGCCGAGGGGGCCCGTCTTCCCAGGAAGGCTTGGATGAGCTGTCTTAGTCCTTGGGCCCGGAGATGCGGCAGGAACACTCTGCCACTCTTTTTATCGAAGCGAGCCCCCAAGTACTCCAACTCCTGTGACAATGTCAACCTGCTATTTTCTACATTGACTACCCACCCCAGGCTCCTCAAAAATTGAAGCACCCTGCGGGTAGCCAATTCGCTTTCGCTCTTCGACTTTGCTCAAATCAACCAATCATCTAGATAAGGGTGCACCAAATCCCCTTCCTTGTGCAGCGCCGCCACCACCACCATAAACTTGGTGAAGGTTTGCGGCGCTGTTGCCAACCCAAACAGCAACGCCTGGAACTGGAAATGTCCCATGGGGACCGCAAATCTGAGGAACCGCTGATGCTCCAACCGAATTGGAGTGTGCAGATACGCCTCCGACAGGTCTAAAGACGTGAGAAATTCTCCCTGTCGCACTGCCACGATGACCGATCTCAGTGTTTCCATGCAAAAGTGCGATACTCTGAGACACCTGTTTATGCCTTTGAGATCCAGGATTGGCCTCCAGGTTCCCTCCTTTTTTGGCACCACAAAATATATGGAGTATCGACCAGATCCACACTGGTCTGCCGTGACCGGCACCACCGTGTTGAGTGCCAACAATCTGTCCAACGTTTTCAAACGTCTTGAACACATCCTGCATGGTGATTGAATGAAGGCATCCATCACTGGCCGTTGGAACTCCAAAGCATATCCCTTCTGAATAATCTCCAACACCCACCAATCTGATGAAATCTGGGTCCAGGCAGGATAAAAATCCCTTAGTCGACCCCCCATGGGCACCAATCCTACCTGGACCCCCTTCGCTTCATTGCAACTTTTTGAGGTTCGAGGACGAGGAGGCTCCAAAACCTCTACCCACCCCTCTGAATCCTTGAAACCCCTGGGCTCTGTACTGAAAACGTCCTCTCTGAAACTGACTGAACCTTGACAGACGAAACCGCCAAAACTCTCGCTGCTGACTTTTGGATGGCGGTAGCAGATGGGCCTGCTTCTGATTGTCCTCCAGCAACCGTCCACCCTTAGACTCTCCAAGGTCCTTTACCAACTTCTCCAAATCCTCCCCAAAAATAAGCTTACCTCTAAAAGGGAGCTTACTCAGCCTCACCTTAGAGGCCCCATCTACTGCCCAACTACGCAGCCATAGATATCTTCACGCCGCCACCACAGACGCCATACTTTTGGAAAGACCTCTGATAAGATCATACTGCAGATCCGCCAAATAAGACACCCCCGACTCCATCTGGGATGCTTCTTCGACCGCCTCCTCTACTTGCAGTCCCTTAGCTCTCTGGGACCATCAAAGACAAGCCCTTGCCACCCATGCTCCACAAATGGAAGCCTGCATGGAAAGCGCATTAACCTCGAAGACCTGCTTCAAAAGCATGTCCAACTTCCTATCCTGGACATCCTTAAGTGCAGCACTTCCTTTCACCGGTATCGTCGTCTTCTTAGTAACCGCAGAAACTGCTGCATCCACCTTAGGAGTCTTAAAAAGATCCCTATCTGGTTCTTGCAACGGATACAGGTGAGCCATCACCCTAGAGCCTTTCAGCCCTGCTTCTGGCATGTCCCATTCTTCCTGAATCATTTCCCTAAATACCCTATGTATTGGGAAAGCCCTCTGGGACTTCCTATCCACCTGCAAAAACGGATCCTCCAAGGTAGAATCCTCCACTTGCCCTGCTGCCGGCATGTTCAACGCCTTCAGCATCTCTGAAATAAGCGCTGACAACTCCTCTCGCCTAAATACTCTAACAACTCTCGCCTGGTCCTCTCGTTCTGCTATCTCACCTTCTTCCAGGTCTTGCTCCATCTCTGAGTCCTCCAAATTCTCTGATTGATCTCCGAGACCAAGGCCTGTTCTGCTGTCTCTGCCCTGTCTCTAACTACCTTAGCCTTCTTAAGTGGGGCACTACCCGCCCCCACATCTATAGGGGTCCCAGGGCATTTCAACCCCAGCTCTCCCTGTACCATAGCTATCGCCGCTCCTCCTCTAGTCCCTCCCAGGGCCTGCTGGAGCAGCGACATAAAATCTTCTGAAAATATAGCCGCCAACCCCCCCCCCCCCTGGAAAAGGGGCTGGACAGTAGGGTCATCTGGTGCCAAAGAAGGCCCCAGCACTGGCTCCAGGCACCACGCGGCCGGAGCGAGGGATCATGAGAGACAGAAGAAACTGTCTTTTGGACCTCCACAGATTGGTCTTCTGCCCCTTCTCCTGATGCTGCCTCTTATGCACAAGACCTGCACACCCCCTCCTCAGAGACTGACCCTCTTCTGGTCCCACATAGAGAACACTGAGGCCTAGAAGACATGATGGTTTCAGATAAAATGCCCGAGCTTTAAAATCTCTCTTTTTTTTTTTGTAAAAGGAAAAGGCTCCAGATTGCAACTGTAGCTCTTTCCCCGCCAACCAGCTGAAATAAGCCGCAATTAAACTCCCTGACTGTTCCCGATCGCAGCTGTCTAGTTTCGCGCAGTTTCCCATGCAAATGCCATGAGGCCGAGGCCTGCCGGTTCCCGAAACCCCTGCCTGCTACCTCTCCGACCCACAAGCGAACTTCCTGTGTCTCCCAAAGTGACGCTTACTTCAAACCGCACCTCCAGAAACACCGCTCCGAACCCATGCGCTCAGCCCTGCTTTGCCAGGTTTTGCGCTGGGGAGCGAGCCGCTTCAGGTTCCTTCTTCATATCTCTCGTCGCCGCGGCTGCAGGAGACAACCCGCGGTGCACAGAATCACAGGCCGCTACTCAATGGCTCCTCACCCGATTACCAGGTTCGGGAGCCAGAGACCCACCACGCAGTCCCTCACTCTTCCCTGGAGGTACCCACCGGCTTCCAGGGAGGGGGGAGAAGGGGCACGTTTTGCAGCTCCTCACCAATTTAATGCAGGGAATCACAGCTCCGTTGGCTCATAGCCTTAAGGGGGACTCACCCCTTTTTTTTTTAATAATTAAGCTACCTTTCACTAACTACTCTACTGCCTTAACTATTCCTCTCGTGAGCCTTGAACCTCTAGGCTCACCACTCCTCCAGCTGCTTGGAGATTGAACTACTGGAGCAAGGAGGCGGTCCCTGGACTATTTATATGGGCATCTCCAAGAGGGTGACGTGTTCAGTCTCCAAGCTGTGGGAGGAGGAGCATAAACCCCAGAGATTTGGTACTAGACTGGAGGGACGATAAGGAACCACAGACTTTCAGACTTTCTTTTTATGCATGCAAAATTTCTACAACAGATAAAGTGTAGATTTGAAGATACATTCCACAAGTTATTTTTAGATTCCACCCAAAACATATTCCCAGGCATTCTACCCCTCCGTCCAGCTGAAATTACATGTGAAGGCACCTTTTGGATAAGACATAGAGATCAGAATTCAGATGTCGAAGTTGCAATATACACCATTCCAGCAGTATTTTAGAAAAGGCTCTGGTAAATATTTCCTAAAATAGCGCAGGAGTCCATGTTTATTTGCTGATATATATAGAACCAAAGGACCCATTCTGCATTCTACATGTGGGAAAAATGAACGGGGAAACTCGTCAACTGCCATGTGTAACTGCCGGTACTTGTTTTTTCACATCTTCCATGTGCGTGTCGACCATTCTTCAAACCTACATGTATAAATGCTGTCAATTTGGAGGGGGAAATAAACAATAGGGGATTAAAAAGGATAACTCTTTTAATCTCTACTGTAAAGGGTTGGCCAAAACAAGCACTTTTTAAAACCTATATGTGCCAGGGAGCAGGTCTAAATCCCAACATGGACAATTTTGGCCATACATGTATATTCACTGTATGAAATGGGGAATACACGTGTAGATTTTTGACGTGCCATGCTCCTGATATGCACCCTTGAAATTTCTATGTTGTAGAAACATCCACGTGTACATTCAGCCTTTTTTAAAATCTCGGATATATACACAGTTCTTAAATGTAAATCAAAAGGTTTGTTTACATATGTATATTTTAGATAGAAAGAATGATCAGTAAAATGTATGAACAAACTTCAGAAAAGTACTCTGAATCTATCCAGGCATATACGCCTACAATATTTACTTATCCATCATCGCATGTTCCTTCTGCAACACCATCAAAAAATGTCCATTAGCTTGAAAAATGGCTGCTGTCAAAGTGATACTTATCTTGGCTTTCATCCTGCATAAGCAGGGAACACAGATATTAAACACCCCAACACAAGCTGTGTTTCACATGTAATATGCTGTGCTAAAGGGTCTAGAGAAAAGCATGCCTCTGTATATCTGGAGCACAAAAGTTTAAAGAGAACGCGTGATAGTAGATTATAAATTCATAGCTCAGTAAGAGGAATAAGAAAGCAAATTAAACCCACAGCAAATGCAGCATGTTTTCTGTGGACAACCGGCAGAAGTGAGTAGTCTTGTATAGGTGCCAAAAAGGTCACCTGATGCATATGTGTCTTTATAAAATGTCAGGGGTAACTGTGGCAGAAATTGCAGCTGTGGACATTAGTGCACAGTCTTGTCAATATTAAACGCTGTCAAGTTGATGTCGACTCCTGGCAACTTTGTGGATAGTTGTTTATGTTGTGACTATCTCTTACCAAGGTGCGGCCGGAAGTCGATTGCCAGGCCTTTCTGCCTTATGAAGGTCTTTATAATATAGAAATTGCAAGGGTGCTTATCAGGAGCATGGTGAGGATGCCACCTAGGCAGGTCAAAACTCTACAGGCCAATGTTATATTATGACAGTTATGTGCCGCTAAGGCACATAGCCGTACGCACCAACCCTTGACCATAGATATTCAATACCGGGGTCATATGCAGCCCCAGCATTGAATATCCGGGTTTGCCACACAACCTGCCAGCCGCAGTAGCTAACCGGACAGTGGTGATGTTGCATGCTGTCCAGTTAGCCCCTGCAGCTAAAAGCTTTCACTATGCCTATCTTTTAGCGCAGGTCGCTAACCGGGCAGCATGAAATATCGCCACTGCCCAGTTAGTGACTGTTGTCTCCTCCACTCCTCCCCGGAACACCCACGACATGTCCTGATGCTAAGCAGTTAGCATCAGGGCATGTAGGGGAGAAGATTGGGGATATTCAGCAGCACTAACCATGTTAGTGCCATTGAATATTCTGCTGAGCAGCATTTACATGGTTTATAGGGCTGCAAACCATATGAATGCCTTTCAAATATCAGGCCCTACATGTGTATTCCCCATTTCATACAGTGAAGACATATGAATGACCAAAATTGTCCATGCTGGGATTTAGAGCTGCTCCCTGGCATGTATAGGTTTTAAAAAGTGCTTGTTTTGGCCTTTACAGGAGGGATTAAAGGAGTTATCCTCATTGATCTGCTATTGTTTATTCCACCTCCAGTAAGCCTACAGCACCTGGTATTCCAAGGTGGGCTCCTATCCGAGTGCTAAGCAGGCCTGACCCTGCTTACCTTCCAAGATTAGACATGATCAGGTTCACTCAGGGTGGCATGGTCTTAGTCCACTAGTGCAGATTTGAGCATATTTACTAAAGTGCTCTACCTAGTAGCACAGGGTTCAGCACACACAAAGTGCACTGTGCTAAAGATCCCATTCTAACCAGATAGTGCACAAGTGGGTAAGGACCGGGCAGTTTAGGGATGTACCGTGGGCACTGATGGCATGTTGCAGTTAACATGGCCTCATGGGGGCATGCTAACCACAAGCATTGCTGTTAGCATGGGTGGTGCTAACTGCATTCACATGCTGCTTAGCACAGTGCCACGCAATTGCAATGGACTATTGGCATGGGGATGTGTGTGTGTGCCTACAAGTCAGTGCTGACTTCTAGCAACCCAGCAGCTCCTGGGTTTTCTTAGCAGTGTGACTGGAAGTAGATTGCCAGGCCTTTCTTCCAAGGCAAAAGAGAGTTAATGACTTGCCCAAAACCACAGGGACTGCTAGTGGGAATCAAACTCTGGTCTCTTGGTTAACAAGCCAGTGCTTTAACCACTAGGCTACTCCTCCAAAGGAAGCAAAAATTCCCACAAACATCAGCATGGGATAGTGCTCTCTAGTGCTGCACTTGCATGCTACCAGAACTGCCTTTAGTAAACATACCATATAGGGAGGTATTTGCTAAGCAGTGGTAAAATTATGAAACTTAGCTCAGGTTACTTTACCACAGGAGCCACTAACCTGCAGTAACTCAGTACCACAAATTAGTGACTTCCATGATAAAGGAATAACGCACCCAAGCCATGTTATTCCATGTTATTCCAAAGAAGCCATGTTATTCCAAAGAAGAATAGGGGGTCAATCCCAGTGATAATACTGCAAGACTATCTCTAGGGGTCCATATGGGAGTGCTTAAAATATCCCTGGAGAATCCTTATGGGAAGAGAGGGAGTTAGATTAGGGTCCAGGGAGGTCTTTTTTTTGTGGGGGGGGGGGGGGGGGGGGAGAGGGCTTCTTACAATTACCTTGTATTTTGACCACTTTGAAAAATTTTGTGATTGAGCCTTTGGTGGGTGGGTTGAGAGAGTTCTTGGGGTGGCTGCACTGACTCCATGATAGTGCACAGTAGTGAAGACCCCAGACCACCAGTGGCCCTTTACAGCACAACCCCCTTAAGATGGCAGTCAGAAGCATCGGGCCACAATGTTAGAGGCCTAATACTCTGGTGGAAAAATAATACCAGCTTTGAGCAGGCATTCTTTTTTCATAAATATTCTATGTGCATTGCAGTGGCAATTTATGTGTCACAGTGAAATAACGCACATTATTGCTCTTTAAGGTGCATTAAGGGTAAAATAGCTTGCATTATTGCTACAGCACATTAGTATCTACCCCTTTTAGAATGTGCATAAGATTCCATTTTATAAAATATATGCATAAATCACACAAGCCTGCCTGTATTTTGCCCACATCCCTTCCTTGTGCACATCTATCTGCATGCATGCACAAAAAATACTTTATAAAAGGTCTAATCTGTAAAATGAATAATGAAATATATCAATACCAGAATGAATCCTAAAACCTGAAAACTGAAAATGAAATTCATCAAATGCATAATACATACAGTTGAATGAAACATATGAGAAGAATATGAACATGAAATCTAAACATATAGGGCCCGTTATTCTTCTGGACAGGCTATGCACCTCGTCGGCGCATAGCCTTGCCCACCAAAACTTAAACCCGGCTTGTAATTGATTATCCAGGTATTGCTGTATACCTGGAAGCCGCTGAAGCTAACCAGACAGCAGTGATATTTCCTCGCCTATCTTTTCGGCTCAGAGCACTAACCGGACAGCATGCACTATTGCTGCTGCCCAGTTATCTCGCATCGACATGCCCCGATGCTAGCCGGATAGCATTGGGGCACATAGGGAACAAAGATGGGGATATTCAATGGCACTACCCGTGAACTAAGGCATTTACATCTCTTAAGTGCCGGCAAATACACTGCTGCACATCCTTATACAGGTTTTACAGAACACGTTAGAGTTGGCAGAGCCTTTTCTAAAATACTGGCAGAACTGTGTACATCTCGACTTCAACATCTCAATTCTGATCTCCACATACTATCTAAAATTTACCTACAATGAAATATAGAGAAGTGATAGTAGGTAAAGACCATGGAGCCTGATATTCAGCAGCGGCAGCAGAGCAGTCACTGAAGTTTAATGCGGGATATTCAAAGCCAGGGCCATATTTGGACACTGGTATTGAATATCCAGGTTGCCACACAACCCAGAAGCTAACCAGGCCGTGGCAATATTGAGCCACTGCCCAGTTAGTTCCCCACCACCTTTCACCACAACTTTGCCCACAGGTCACTAATTGGGCAGCAGTTAGCGATGGGTGCTATCTCTGCTCCACCCCAGAAGGCCCACGACATGCCCTGATGCTAACTGCATAGCATCGAGAGATATAGCAGCGGCGCCTGTGGATATCCAGTGGCAATAACCATGTTAGTGCCGCTGAATATCCCACGTAGGGGCATTTACACGGTTTACATGTCTGCAAACCGGGAAAATGCCTTTGAATATCGGGCTCCATATGCCTATCCAATCTGCCCTTTCATAGCAACTACTAAGCTTTGCAGTCCCTTTTTTCCCTTAGACATCCTCTCTTCTTGTCCCTTGCTTTCTTGAATTTAGATATAGTCTTTGTCTCTACTCCCTCCACTGGAAAGCTATTCCACACCCTTTCTCCTTCATTTTATGACCCCTCATTGCAGAGCTTTTTTACATTTCAAAAAGGCTCTCCTCCTGTGCACTTATGCCATAGAAGAATTTAAATGTCTTTCATATCTCCCCTCTCCTACCTTTCTTCCAAAGTATACTTATTGAGATCTTTAAGTCTGCCCCCACTGACCATTTTCGTAGCCACCCTCTGCACCATCCTGTTTAAAGCTTTTTGAAGATATGCTCTCCAGATTTGTACACAGTACTCCAAATGAAATCTCACCAAAGAGTTCTACAAAGACACTATCATCGTCTTCCTGTTTAGCCACCTTAGAAGAAACAATCACCTCCGCATCCCGCTCTTCTTTCATGTAGAGAAGTACTTCACCCACTATACTGTTTCACTCCCTTGGATTTTTGCAGACCAGATGCATGACTCTGAATTTTTTAATATTAAATCTCAGGTGCCAAATTTGCGACCATTCTTCAAGCTTTGCTAGATCCCTCCTAGATGTCTACCTGATTGAAGATTTTGTTATCTACAAAGAGGCATACCTTGCCCTCCAGCCCTTCACAATATCATAACATTTTTTTAAAGAATCAGACCAAGGACAGATCCCTGTGACACATAATTGGTACCATACTTCTCCTCAGAGTGAACTCCATTCACCTGTACTCTTTGTCGCCTCCCATTCAACCAGTTTCTAAACTAGTTGGTCACTTTAGGGCCCATCCCTTGGATGTTCAATTTATTTAAATGTTACCTGTGCAGAACAGTGTCAAAGGCTTTACTGAAATCTAAGTATATCACATCTAGGGCTCTCCCTCATCCCAGCTCCCATGATCGAGAATTTGACAGCTGAGATTTAATGCTAAAACATGAAGGGTCATGCATTTGGGATGCAAAACTCCAAGGGAGCAGGACAGCGTAGGGGGTGAAGTAATTCTGTTCATGAAAGAAGAACTGAATTGATTGTTTCTGATGATCTGAAAGTGACTAAACAAGTAGAAAAGGTGACAACAAAAGCCAGAAGGATGCTTGGGTGCATAGAGAGAGGAATGGCCAGCAGAAAAAAGGAGGTGATAGTGCCTCTGTATAAGTCTCTGGTGCGACCTTATTTGGAGTATTGTGTGCAATTCTGGAGACCGCACATTCAAAATGATATAAACAGTATGGAGTCAGTGCAGATGGTGGCCACTAAGATGTTTAGAGGTCTTTGTTATAAAGCATTAAAGGATAGGCGGGACAGAGGAGATATGATAGAGGCATTTAAATAGCTCCATGGCATATGTACCAAAGAGGATAGCCTCTTTTGATTGAAAGCAAGCTCTGCTATGAGGGCACATAATATGAGAGTGAAAGCGGATAGAGTCAGGAGTAATATTTATTTATTTAGCTGGATTTCTATACCGCCTTTCACAAGGTTAAAGCGGTTTACATCGAACATCAGTTTTACATCAAACAGTGAACAGTAGATTACAGTAGATTAAACCTGCTTTACTTAGCAGTTACAGGGGGGTGTGGATTGGCAAGCTGTTGGTGCTACGTCTTTGGGCTGAAGTGTTCACTGAATAGGTGAGTTTTTAGATGTCTTCTGAAGGTCTTGATGTCAATGATGCTTCTCAGAGAGTTTGGTAGGGCGTTCCATATGGATGGGGCGGTTCGAATGCACGTCCGCAGGCTTGCTGGTTATATTTGGTTCTTGCATGCGGGATGGTAAGGGAAGTCTGGGAGGTTGTTCGTCTTGATCTATTATTCTGTGGGATTTGAAATAAGGAGCAGAGGTGCATTGGTGGGTCAAATGTAAGGATTTATGAATGAGGTGGATTATTTTATATTTTACAGTATGTGGCTGGGTAGTGGTAGCCAATGGATCTGCTTTAGAATGGGTGTGATATGATCGTGCCTTGCCTCACCTTGAATGATGCGTTGCCATTGTGTATAGTGCGGTCTGTATAGGAAGCAGTGTGGCTTGTGGGAGGCCATGATATATTTTATTGCAATAATCAAGATGAGGCAGGACCATTTCTTGGGGTGCAGAGCGGAAGTCTGGTGGTTCGAGGAGCATCCGGAGGTGTTAGAGGGTTATTATTTTGAGGTATATTTTTCTAGCAACGTTATGTATTTGTGCCTTGAAGCTCAGGGTCCGATCCATTGTGATCCCAAGGTACTTTACTTCCATCTTGACCTTCATTTGGGTGTTATCGAGTGTCAGGATGTCTGGCGAGGAGAATGCATTGTCCCTTGTTATGATAAGAGCCTCCGTTTTCTTGTAATTCACTTCCAGATTGTTTTCGTGTAGCCAGGTTGAGACGTCTGTGAAGCATTGTTGATGGGTGGAGTCGGAAGGTTGATTTGTGTTGATAGTGCTGTAGATCATGATGTCATCAGCGTATATGTGACAATTGAAGTTGTGTCGCTTGATGATAGACCAGAGTGGCTGCAGATAGATGTTTAATAAGTTTGCTGATAGAACAGATCCTTGAGGGACTCCTTGTGTTTGGTGATAGAGAGTTGAGGTGATTTGCCCGATTTTTATCACTTGATGCCTATTGGTCATGTAGGATTGGAACTGTTCCCTGGATACTATTGATTCTGAGTCATTGGAGGAGGATATTATGGTTGACGATATCAAAGGCGGTGGAGATATCCAGGAATATCAGTAGGAAGCCTTGGTTTCTGTTTTGTATTCCCTTTATCAGGGTGTTGATGAGGGTAATTAGTAGTGTTTCTGTTCCGTGTTGAGGGTGGAACCCATGTTGTTGTGGATCGAGTGAAATGCGGAAAAATTTCATTACAGAAAGAGTGATAGATGCGTGGAATAGTCTCCCAGTGGAAGTAGTGGAGATGATGACAGTATCTGAATTCAAGAAAGCATGGGACAAGCACAGAAGATCTCTAAAGGATAAAAAGGAACTATTTTAGTGGATAAGGAAGCACAGAAGATCTCTAAAGGATAAAAAGGAACTATTTTAGTGGATATGGCTAGATAGGCCCTTCCATATCCACTTTTCTGCTATCATTTTCTGCTGTCTCTTTCTGCCATCATTTTCTGTGTTTCTATGCTATGTTTCTATGTAACTCTCTAATCACTCTGTCAAAGAAATTAATTAGAATTGTCTGGCAAGACTTGCCTCTAGTTAAACCATGCTGCCTTGGATCCTGGAAACCACTGGATTCCAGAAACCTCACTACCCTCTATTTTATGTACCACAGAGGTCAGACTAACCAGCCTGGAGTTTCCAATCTCATCCTTACTTCCCTTCTTGTATGGAAGAACCACATGCACTATTCTTCAGTCCTCTGGAACCACTACCAATTCTAAAAAAGCATTGAAAAGGTCAGACATTGTGGTCACGAGGACTTGCCTAAGTTCCTTCAATGTTCTCAGCTGTATCCCATCTGGCCTCATTGCTTTATCTACTTTTACTTTAGCTAGCTTCACATGAACACAATCTTCTGGAAATTGTTCAAGATCTGTCTCTCTTCTATTCCTATTTCTTTATGATTTCTGAGGGCCTACTCCCAGCCCTTCATCTGTTAACATAGAACAAAAATATTTGTTAAGCAATTCTGCTTTATCCTCATCAGCTTCTAAACATTCTCCCCCTTCACCCTTGAGTCTGACAATACCACTTTTGCACTGTCACTAACTTATCTGAAAAATGTTTTGTTCCCCTCATTTCACTGCATTGGCTAATTTTTCTTCTATTTGTATCTTTGCTTTCCTGACTATTTTCCAAGTTTCTCTTAGCTTTTCTAAATGCATGTCTCCTCTTTTCTTCACCTTTTCAGATACTTCTTTTGAAAACTATAGTGGCCTCATTTTCCTTTTACATTTACTTAATTTCCTATCAAAAATGTTTGTTAAGTTTAAAATATTCCCTTTCAATTTTTGACCACTCCTTTACTATATCTTCCAGCTGTTTCCATATAGTTAATGTCTCCTTGAGGTATTGTCACATCTTGTTGAATTTAAATAAAGAACTATCTCAGTCCTTGTCTTAATATTGAACCAAACCTAATATTGAACCAAACCATCCAGTGATCACTGGATGAGAGATGATCACCTACCGTAAAATCAGAAACACTCTCCCCATTTGTAAATACCAGGTCTTGTAGGACCTCATAATATATCGGTTCTGTTACCTGTTGCCAGAATAGTTCTCCCCATAGAGAATCCGGATCTCCTTACTTTTAGATGTCCAGCACATTGAAATCACCTATCAATAGCATTTCTCATTTCATAGAAATACTGTGAATGTCTTCATTTACATCTCTGTCCAGTTCTACCTGTGAAGGAAGTCTCTATATCATACCAATGCAATACACGCTCCATTCCTTCTTTTCAATTTACCTAATGTGCCTCCTCCTTCCCTCATAAGCCCTGCAATTCTGTTGTTTTAATATTATTTTTCATATGATCAAAAATAATATCCCACCTATAAATGCTCACTAAATACAATTTTATATGTCGGACTATGTTCATCAAAGCCACTATCTCCAGCGGCTTCTAGCTTAATAGTCTGTTTTGTTCTTTTTTGGTCAATTATAACCTTTTTAATTTAAAAGCTGTCTTTTTAATAGAACAAGCAAGCAACTTCAGTGCAACGTGCAATTCAAGCATAAATCTTTCAATAAATCATTTATCTTCTTTGAAAATTACTGTACTTTCACTGACCACAACTGTTGCGTTTCGAATAGTGAAAACATATTCTGTTTCAGGATATTTTCTTTTTTGTGAGTGGAGAATGACATCACTTTTGGAAATCAAGGGATCTTTGAATTCATTGGAGACAGCAGTACCAATAGTTGAAAAGAGAAGGAGCTAAATGATATAAGGAAATGCCGCAGCCATTTTTTGAAACATAAAAACATGACGACAGAGAAAGACCACATGGCCTATCTAGTCTGTCCTTCCATATCAACAACTGAAGTTTGGGACGCTTACAGAGAAGAAAGGTTTCATTTGCTGGGATTGAACAGAGGCATTCTTTGGAGAGTTGAAGGTGGCATTTGGCTTCTATATCAAAGATAAGTGCAGTGAAATGTTATATGAGAAGAATGTATGACCCTGAAGCAGAATACGTTTTCACTATTCGAAATGTGACGGTCATGGTCGGTGAAAGTACAGTAATTTTCAAAGAAGATAAATGATTTATTGAAAGATTGAAGCCTGAATTGCATGTTGCACTGAAGTTTCCTGCTTGTTCTATAAAAAAGACTGAGCTTTTAAATTAAAAAAGTTATAATTGACCAAAAAAAAGAACAAAAGGGACTAGTACACAACCGCAACATCTAACAGGGCATTCAGTATCTATGCCCCAAAATGTTGGAACGCATTACCACCAGGCATCCGTGCGATTACTGACTTAACACAATTCAGAAAGGCTCTCAAATTCCATTTATTTACTCAGTACTACCAGATTAACCCAACCCCTACATAATTGCCTCTCCCTTACCTCCTCAAGTTAACATATCAACCCTATCGTACACATGTACACCCTAAATTCTCAGACTCGATCTCATTGTACATATGTAATTAGTTCAGTTTGCATTCCCTGTGTTATCCAAGTTGTAACTCCTGTTCTCTGTAAAGCATAAACATGTTATCCAAGTTGTTACTCCTGTTCTATGTGAAGCCAAGCAGTTTGTTATGGTCATTTTGTTGTATGTAAACCGCGCTGACAATAGTGCGGTATATAAGAAATTGTAATAAATAAATAAATAAATAATAAATAATAAATATTAAGCTAGAAGCAGATGGAGATAGCGGCTTTGATGAACATAGTCCGACATAAAACTATATTTAGTGAGCATTTATAGATGGGGTATAATTTTTGATCATATGTGAGATATCGTTATGCTGCATGGGTTCAGAAGAATTTTATAAGTTAATATTATTTTTAGCATTCAGTTTCACAACCCCCCTTCTTCCTACCCTGTCTTTCCTGAATAAATTAAAGCCCAGTATAATTATATCCCAGTTATGGTTCTTCATGAACAATGTCTCGGTGATCCCATTAAATCCAAGTCAGACTTTTCTATTAAAGCCTCATGATCCAGAATCTCATTTCACATACTTCAGGCATTAATACACACTGCTTTCCAAATGTTGCCCCTTTTCCTCATTTTTACAGAGGTATATATAGTTTTACTTACCTGAGGGTTTTTCCTTACTTGGGGGCTTTCTTCATCCATCCCCAATGAATCTAGTTTAAAGTCCTCTTCAGTAGATTAGCCAGTCTGCTGTAGAAGATACTTTGACCCTTCTTGGATAGGTGGACACCTGCTCAACAGCCCTTGGAAAATTATCACTCTTGATATAATCAGAGGGATACCTAGCAATATCATTGGTGGCAAAATGGATCGATAGCATCAGATAATAGTCAGTAGGCTTGATGAGTCTCAGCAAACTCTAATGTTTCTGATTTTGGTACTTGGTAAACAGCACACCAACTGGGACATCAAGCCTGGTCAGCAGATGAATGCCTCAGTACCCCTCAGAAGGGAGACATCAACCATCACTACTCTTCACTTCTTTGTGGTCACTGATTTGGCAACCTCTGTTTTTTGAGTTCCAGTTCCTCTCTTTTCCCAGGATGTCCTTGCCTCCTCCACTTTCAGGACTGAATATTGCTTCTTCAGTTTGAGGCTTGGTGGAGTTGGAGTGTCAATTCTGCAGGCTCTTGTGACCTATGTCCAGCTCTCTTTTTTTCTATATCATACCATCTTCACCTCTGCTGGAAATCTTGGATATCTCAAGAATTATTTCATCAATGTTGTTCTCTCTGTCACGGATGCTTCTCAGCCTCATCACCTTCTGTCTCAATTCCTCCACTTGTTTCATGAGGTATTCAACTTGCAGACATCTTGCACACAGAACCAGTCCCTCACCTGAGATCAAGCTATCTATCTGAACAGAGGAAGAAGCTGAAACAGAGGCAACAGGTTTGGCAACATGATTTATCCCAGCCATAATTCAGTTGTAGAAGCCTTGGTGCCTTTCAAAGGAAATGAAAAAAAGACCTACCCTAGTCCCCAACTTTTTCTTTATGTAAAAAACAATTACTGACAACTGGATCTTTTATAAAGTATGGGGGTTGCATTGTATTGAGGCAATAAATCCAGTGGTGTTTTCATTGCAACAATTCAGTAACGAGGTCCTGCACAAAGTTTAGGATGAACTATTTCCATCACAAAGGGGTATGTTTACTAAACGGCGGTAGCGAATTCCATGCGATATGGGAGCTGTGGCCCCATTGAAATCAATGGGGCCACGGCTTCGATATCGCATGGAGTCCACTACTGCCGTTTAGTAAACATACCTCAAAAAGTACATATTTTCAGTTCAGCATTTTCACAACATCCTCCTGTAGTTTCTTACTATCACATTGCATTTTGATCACTTTTTTTTATTATTTTGTGTTTATGCAGTTATACAACTTATTACAGGAATTATTCAAACTCTTCAACAGAAATAGAGCAAGACAGTAGTAAATTACAAAGAAATTATAGTCCAGCAAAGCACAAAACAGTGCACTCATTGCTCACTCTCCCAAGCCCACAATAGAAGGAGGAGAAAAAAGAAATATATCGTACTGTTACAATGCAAAGAAAAACAGTCAGGCGTGACCAGCATTTACTTTCAACAAACCATCCGTAGGAGTATCAATTGCAACCTCAAGATGCCAGGCATTCACAAAGGCCAGCAGCTGGGAGTGCTCATAGCAAATATGGGAAACAGCACAAAATTTCACCAAGCATTTACAAGAATGTTTTAAGAAAAAGAGTGCTCTCTACTGCTGGACTCCTGGACAGAGGAGAAGATATTCTCTACATCTCCATTGTGTGTCCTTTGAAAGATAGGTACGTACCAATAAACTTTTAAACAATAAATTTCTTTTATGAAAGAACATTCTCAGCATCCATTCCCTGTCTGGCAAAAGTGCAAAAGTCTCAATCAATGTAGAAGGCACTACAGGCTCCTCTTGAGAACTTTCGAACAGTTTAGACTGTCGGCTTGCTGAGTCTCCACAACCACACTAGTAGAGGTCTTCTTACGTAGTGGGAAATAATACACCCTCACCACTGGAGCGTGGGAGTCTGTAGTGCCAGCCAGAATCTCTGATAAGTAAGCATTAAACATATCCCATGCAAGCACAGATTTAACCGGTGGAAAATTTATTAACCTTAAGTTACAAGCTCGAGATAGGTTTTCCAACTTTTCAAGCTGAGCGTTGATCACTGTATAATTCTTCATACACACTTATGATTGACTTTCCAACACCGTTAATCTCATTTGCATCTCAGCACAGTCAGTCTGTAGCACTATAATCCTATTAATATTCTGTTCAATTGCACCAGTGTTTAAATTTACTTTAGTTGATAAGGCAGAAAACTAGTAAACCAACGTCTCACTTAAGGAGACAATCGCCGTCCATATTGATTCCAGAGTAAAACTCTTGGGCTGAATCAGTGAAAAGAAAATAGGAGCAGCACCAACAATTAATCCTCCTTCCATTCAATCACCGACACTCACCACCGCCCACGACAGCTTCTCTTGCTGCCAAATCTCCTGCCAGGGATGCCGCACCCTGTAGCACTTATTTATTTAACAGTTTTTATATACCGTTTTTATGCCAGTCAAGGCGGTTTCCAGAGAACTCCGTGCAGTAAAATTGACATTTTAATACTGCACTACCTGCTCCCAGGCTTGGCCCTCCCAACCAAAGGGATCCTCTCCTCGTCAGAAGGGAATCCTGCTTCAGACTTGGAACGGGAGATTGATAAGTGCAGAAAACCTACAGTGTTCTCTATGCGGGGGAGAAAACTGACAACCCTGAAGCAGATGTTGAACTCTCTGGCTCCAGCAAGTCTGCAGCTAGGTTCACCTCCCCTGTACTCATCAATCACTGCAGGGGCTGTGATAAAAAACAGTCACCATTACCTGCGGTAATAGAGATTGCAGGTAATGGCAAGGAAGTATCTGGGAGCTGCAAGGGCTTCACACCCCCTTTTACTTTCCGCTTTTTCCCCATAGAAAAACACAGCCACCACACTAATGCCTGAACGCCACCATCTTCACTCCATCCAACGCAGTACAGAAAATTTCTTTTTTTTTTTTTTAAACTTTTATTTTCATTTTGCAACAAACAAAAGAAACAACACACCAAAAGAGACAAAACAAGTATACAATAAGGAAAAGTAAACCCATTACCCCCCACCCCGGTGCTTCTTCTCTACCCGTTTGTATCAGCATGTGAGCGCTTCCAATTAACAGTGATTATACATCAAACGATCAAAAAAGTATCCACAATACAGCATGATCATGAGACAGAGATATATACAAAGTTAGACAGTCAGATGAGAGCTTTTAGCAAAATGTACATATTCATTGAGCATCTTCCATTGAGACCAATGAGAAGGAGTCTGAACGGAGGAAGCGAACAGACGAGGTATTTGTTCATATTTACTGTAGAGACAGGCATGATTCCACCATTCATTGAGTCTCAGATGGGAACTAATTTCCCATTATTACTTAATTAGGGAAATAGCAATGCCAAGCATAAAGTTCGAAAGGAGATAAGCCATTTTTGGGAGAGAGGGGATCCCCGCAACTGGGCGAAGTCCCACTATCCTCCAAGAAAGGGACTCCTGAGAGTGCGATATAGACTAAATACGACCCCAGACCCGACGCCAGTAATACTGTAGTGCGGGATACTCATGCATAACATGAAGCAATAAATCAATGGCCGCAGGACGTGTCCAGCAACCATTACCCTGAGTAGTGTTCCATTTGTCTAATCTGTGAGGAGTGTAAAAAACACCGGTGGGCTAGAAAGAGGAGGGTCTGAGTGAGTGAGGCGGGTCGGGAACCCGTGTCCCTCTGCTCCAAATAAGGCTCCATTGCTCCGAGGTCAAAGTCACATGCAATTCTCTCTCCCATACTTTCTGCGCTATAGAGATATCTCTAGTGATAGCATTACATAAGGTTTAGTAAAATTGTATGCTACACCCGGTGAACTACCGAGAGATCGGAAGTCCCCAACCAACCCTATGCAGAGAGTGCCGATGGCGGGAGTACTCTAGTGCTCCGAAGGCAATGCTGAAGTTGCACTGACCAGAGTCGGGAGTCGAAAGGTTGCATATGAGTATTAAAGGCACCTAAAGTGTCGAAAAGCATTGGTGGATAGTGGGAGTCTAATGGGAGAGTCATACCAGGGAGTAAGGTAAGAGAAATCGGTTAGCAAAGGCCCGCTACTATATCTAGCCACACAGGTCTGCTCGGTACTGGATCTTCCAACCAACGAGCACCTTGTTTGAGAAGAAAAGATTGAGGGAACATTTGAGTAAAATCGCCACCAAGTATTAATGGAGCATTGGCGGAGGCCGAGGCCAACTGCGCAAAACTTGCATAGTAAGCAGGGTTGTCCACATTCGGGGCATAGTGCAAATACACGTGAATTCACTATCTCCAACCTCAAGGTGTACACGGGCCCATCTACCCTCCATGTCAGCGCTAATATCAGGCACAGTAGCGTGCAAAGACTTCTTAACCAGAATGGCTATCCCGTACCATTTGGAAACGGTGGGAGAATAGGCAGCGACCATATGAGGCCTAGCATTGAGTTTCAGTGTTTCAGCAGAGTGTAATGCGGTTCCTGAAGAAACACCAAATCAACATGCTCGTGGCTAAGATAGCTAAGGATTTTCTTTCCCCTGAGTGGACCAGTAATGCCCTTGACGATGAGTAATAAGATTTTACATAAGGCCATTCAGAAAAGCCAAAATTTTGAGCATGATAGCACATATAATTTCACTGTGTCCCTCAAACTGACTGTATCTGGCTGTACACATGACATAGGAAAAATAAGCTAATATAATACAATGAAGCGCCCCACATTAACAAAGAAAACCGCAGTACGGTAGAGGAGAAGCAAAACCCCAAAATTACTGGCGACCATGTGTCTGCGGGGAGAAACCCCGGAGAAGGCCGAAATTGAAAAAAACACATAACCTGTAGGACTGTGCGTGCTCCGAATCCGACCGAGGCACACATCATGAAGGGATAGGAGACCAAAGACAAAAGTCATACAGAGAAAGAAAGAAAGTCCAGGCTATTTCTGTGCTGGGCTATGACCGCCGCATCGGGCCCTTCAAAATGGCGGACAGAGCCGGCAGATAAGAGTCCAAGATTTGGGATTAGCGCATCTGCTCTGCTTCTTTGGAGTCCAAAAATGTTGATAGTAGATCAGGATCCTCGAACGTCCTGGTCTGGTTGTGGAGAGTCACTCGGAGCTTCGCTGGATACAACAGGCCAAAGCGAGCCTGTAGCTGTTGAAGTCGAGGGCGAAGAGCAAGGAGTTTCTTCCGACGGTCAACGGTAGGTTTTGCCAAATCAGGAAAGAAGGAGACCTTACGACCTTCAAATTCCAAATGATGATTCGCTCGGGCAGCATGTAAAATTTGTTCCACTTGTTGATATCGTAGCAAGCTAAAGATAATAGGCCGGGGGGTCGTGCGGTTGAGCGCCATGCGGGCAGGAACACGGTGTGCTCGATCGATTTCCAGTTCTCTGTGAAAAGTGATCTTCAGCAAGGAGGGAAGAGTTTTGAGCAAGAATTCTCTTATATCTCCTGCTTCCACCCCCTCCGGCATTCCGAGGAGCCTCACATTGTTGCGACGGGCTCGATTATTGCTATCTTCCAACTCCTTTTGAAGATTCTGTATCTGGCGCTCAGCCTTGTCCAGTTTGCCCAAGCGCACCTCGTGCGAGTCGAGGACCCCCGCCATATTGTCCTGCCGTAATGAAAGACCTTCAAGTCGGTCCTGGAGCACTCCAAAGTCTTCTCGCATGGCTCGAAGCGCTTCTCCATTGGACTGCACCAATTCCTTCACGCCGCGTATTTCCTCCAAAATCTCCAGGTGCATTGCGGGGTTTTCACGAAATGGAACCATCTTCTGTGGGGAGGACACCTCTGTTTTGGAGCGTTTTCCGTGGGAAGAAGAAGGAGACCCGAAGTCCAAGCGCGCTGGTTTATGGGCCGCCATCCCCCCCGAGGTGCCCCGGTCAGCTCGGAGCGAAATAGTAAATTTATATAGGTATTAAGTCAGGATTCTGAGTAGGCCTCTCGGGAGCTTCAACGCAAAGCGTCCTACCCGCTGGACATCAGGCTCCGCCCCCTCCAGTACAGAAAATTTCTAATCTTGATTGCTTTGAATAATTTTGTGCCATCTGCAAATTTGATCACCCTACTCTTGATTCCTTTTCTGAGTCATTAATGAATGTGTTAAACACCAGTCCCAGCACAGATCACTGAGGAACTGAACTATTTACTTCTTTCCATTTGGAAAGCTCACTATTAAATCCAACTCGCTATTTCCTATTAAACAGTTTCCAATCCTTCCTATCCCATGGCTTTTAATTTCCTGAGTAGTCTCTCATGATTGACCGTCAAATGGCTTTTCAGAATTCAGCTGCTCTGTCAGTTGTTTCTCCTCAGTCCACATGCTTATATATACCTTTAAAAACCTCTAATAGATTGGGACATCATTATGTCCCTATGCTAAATCCAAGTCAGGATGTCGGTGAACTCAAAGGAGGAGGGGATTTCTTGAATTTAGCTTGCTCATTTTTTAGGAGAAGCTCAAGACAAGTTACATTTGGATGTTGTAAGTATTTCCCTGTGCTCGCAGGGCTTACAATCTTACTTTGTATCTAAGGCGATGCAGGGTGAAGTCAAGTGCCCAAGATCAGAAGGCGTGGCTGTGTGATCTGAACCCTCGGCTTTATTACATCATGCATTATTCTCATCATTTTAATGTAAGGAAGCTGATAATGTATTGGGCAATTCCAAACAGTTTTCCTGAAATATTTGTGTACAGTGAATTTATTTAGTCCTCCAGAGATGCACCGGGCCTCTAATTGTGTTTCTTATCTACAGAATGAGATTATTGTTCTGGATGCTGAAGTCAACAAATAGCTTTGTGCTAGGAATTTTTCTAAGTCTTGAATTTGGATGAATCAAATCCCGAGTGAGCACCTCGGTATCTTCTCTTTTTTGCAATCTCATAATCCGTAGTCATATCTACCAGCTCCGTTTTTCAGCAAGTGCTGAACGTGCAGGGTCAGAAGTGTTTAATTGTATCCATAGTTGCCCTAGACATATATTGTACACTGACCCCTGCTGATACAGCTGCTGCCTTAAGGTTATTTTGTATTTCAGCCAGGACATTCATATTTCAGTTGTGCCTGATTTACCTTAACTTAGATAGTTAATGCAGAGTTATAGCATTACAGCAGTTTTCATACCCAATAATTGCTGGTAATCTCCTTTGTTATTGCCAGAGGTATCAGTAACAGAATTACATACATAAATGCATGATAGGTAACACATAAGCTAAGAGAATCGAAGTATAATGAGATGAATAAACAATACAGTATTTCTGAAAACTGTTAGCATTCTCCAGTTTTTCATTTACAGTAAGCTGTACAGACACATATTTTACAGTGTTACTCTGAATATTACCTAAACTAAGCAAGTATCAGTTTCAGCCGCATAAAGTCGAACACAATCTTTTTTTTTCACTAAAATCCTGTGGCACAAACATTACTTTCTCAGATATCACAAAGGGCTTTCTATGTTGTGCTGCCTAGATTTACAAGTGTGAAGTTTAATCAGGCTGAAAAATGTTGATGCCTCTTTTTTCTTTTTTTTTTTAATAGTGCAATGCTGGGTCTTTCGAACTGGCACTAAGCTCACACTTTCTTTTAGCAGTGATTTAGATCATTATAAGCAGGTAGCATTACACAGAACAGAAAAATACACATCAGATATGAAAGGTACAAATCTTCAGGCAAGGATAATGCACTTGCCTTGCATTTAATGAAGCTTGTGTCTTGTAAGTCAGCTTTTAGCATTATTTTGTTCTCCATGGCCTCAGTCCTGAAAAAAACCTAGAGCTAGATAAATGGCCAAGTAGAGACATTTGACCAACAGCAATTAATCTTATCCTATGAAAAAATGTTTGGATCTGCTCAAGGGATATTCTGCTGTGTAGTAGGAAAGCCACCATAGACATTTCATTTATGCTAACATGGCCAAAAGAGTTATTCTGCAAAGGTCCTAGGAGCTTTGAAAAGGTTATTCAATAAAACTTTTGTTCATTCTGACCTGAGGAACGGAATCTATCTATAAAAATCTAGTGAAAAAGAAGGTGCTTTTAGAGGCTTCACATGCATTTACATGTGAAAGTTTAGCAGGTATGTTGTTGTTAAGTGCCGTCGAGTTGGTGTTGACTCATTTTGACCCTCTGGATAGTTGTCCTAAACTGTGTTTGGTCTTCATTCAGGCGGCTCATTGTCGACAGAGTGACACCCATTGTTGCTGTTATGTGCAAATTGCCCTATACATGTAAGGGCATATCTTAAAACCAGTGCCAGAGACACATGAATTTAGATGTCTGTGGACGAGGCGGCCCTGCCGATTATACATGCTTCACATAATTTGCAAGGGCCCTACATGTTGAAGGTGCCAAATTTGAACATCAGCATTTACAATGATCGCTGGAAGTAGCGGGATGCAAGTGTACACTAAGTGTACACAATACATGTGCATATTGTCTGCTTACATAATGAATTTTGTCCCGGCTTCCCTGATAAGCTGTTTTGCATATATACAGATGTGTGGAAATGTTTAGGCACCCTTATCAAAATATATGTTTCAGTGATTCCCTAACAGGCTAATGCAGAAAGACTAAAGTGCCGTTTGCGTGTAGATAACGCAACTTATGCACACAAGTTCTGCCATGTCAAATGCAGAAAAGAGATTGACGCACATGTAAACAGCAAAAGAAAAGTAGGTACACACAGCAACACCAAGGGGTATGTTTACTAAACTGCGGTAATGTCATTCACGTTAGGTTCCGCGGTAAAGGTAGAGATGCCCATATAAAGGCATGGGCGTTGCATCATTTCAGCAAGCTGTAGCAGATAACGCGCGTTACAAGGCACCTTAGACTAACGAGCATTACAAGGCGCCTTGTAAGGCACCTTGTAAGGCGCCTTATAAGGCGCCTTGTAAGGTGCCCAGTAAGGTGCCATGTAAGGTGCCTTATAAGGTGCCTAGTAAGGTGCCCTGTATGGCTAAGCGCCATATTAGGCACCCTTGGACAAGGCACCGCAGAAGGCACCCTGGGCTATGGAACCATAGGTTAAAGTGGCCTAACAAGGTTATGGTGTCGTAGGTTAGTGTGCCCTAGGGACTGCAAGGTGCCTCAGGATGACATGCATGACCTGTGCGGAACATAGACAGATGTAGCCCTAACACTAGATAGAGCACTCAGGAAAGGCAATGAACAGGTGAGTGAAGGAGGGAGAGGTGGGAGCCACTGGACCTGCCATATCTGCGGGCATCCCATGTATCTGCCAGTACTGATGACAAACATGGTGGGGCAGCTGTACCACAGCACAGGGTGTTGGCAATGTAAAGTACCGGAAAAACAGTTGGTGGCAGACAATGGGAATACGTGTCCCCAGTGGAGGCGGAGGTGGCAGGATAGTTACAATGATGGGTGGACAGAGGAGTGGTGGTGCCATGCAGATCAGGCACAGGCGAGGCAAGAATGAAGAGGCGCAATGCAGGAAAGTGTAGCAGTGCATGACATGGGGTGGCAGCCTGCACTGACAGACAGGACTCTACACAGCTGACAGACGCAGATAGATGGACCGAGGGAATGTTGGCAATTGTAGCAAGGGTATTATGGGCTGGAAGCACAGATCTGCAAAAATATAACCTCTACAGGCATGCCCACTATTTGAGTAGGACAGGCATGAGAGGAGGGAACAATTAGGAACTGAACCCATGAAGACTGCCAAGAATGGTATTGTATTAACCAGTAGGCTATACCTCCATGGTGTATGTCATAGCAATGTCTGGGTACAGAAGGACTGCAGGTCACCGCACAAACTGTCTGCTCTGAGTGCCAGGATAGGGTAACCCCACCAGTACCCATGATGCAATGCACATGCTGAATAGCAGTCTACAGCTGATCACCAAATGGGGTCTGCACCTCTCCGGTACCTCAGCTTGGAAAGACGAACTGACAGTGCGTGATACTGGCACAGAGTAGCTACAGACCATGCCATTGTGCAGGTTCTGTGTTCACCCTGAGGGATAGGATGGGTGCCCAGCACTAGGTCCGCAGTACATGTGGTGTTAGAGATAGGTCCTGCTGTGCATCCCCATCGCTACCAGTGTGTGACAGGTGTTCCTTGCAGTGCAGCTGAAGGCAATTTGGTGTCCATCTGTATCCTGCAGTCCCATGTGGCCCTGTGGGACCAGACACCAGCCAGATTGGTGTGTACCCCATGTTAGAGTCTGGCTGACATGGCAGAGGAGGTCCTAGAATTGCATGAGGTGGGTGTAGCAGTACCTTTATCGGTCACAGTGGTATATGCTACATACCCCAAAGGGCCCACATCACCCCTTTTTGTAGGTAAAGAACAGGTGCCCCCCGCCCCGGGGAAGCAACCTCCATCCTGTTTGTATGAGATAACCCTCCAGAGTTGGTGGGCCAGGGCCAGAGCCATAACCTATGACTGGGGCAGTGGCAGACCAGCAGCAATGCTGGGGTTAGGTCTGGAAAACCCCAACTGCCTCCCACCACTGTCTGCCAGTCACCAGCAGACAGCACAGTCAGACTGTACCTTATAGGTGTGCTGTGCACAGTCTAACTGCAGATAGTCCACCAGCCAGTCCATAGTGCATGATCACAGAGGAACTATTTTATTTATTTATTTATTTATTTATCTAATTCTTCTATACCGCCCCTTCCAGAGATCAGGGGCGGTTTACATGGAACGAAGTAAACAAATTTGTACACTAATGTATACATTACATGGAACATAGTTTTTTAACTTTATACAGATAATATTTAGTAACTTTATACAGATAATATTTAGTAACTTTATAACTTTCTAACTTTATACAGGTAACTGTGCATTAATTGTTGTAACTATTTACATTTTGTATATAATTATAAATTTCTGTATCGTAGTGTCAATCAGAGTATTCTACCTTGTTTACCGGTAGTCAGGGTCATATATGTGTGCGGAGGAATTTATTTCCTTTTTCTCTTGAGAGTGTTTTGGGGTGTCTGTGATGGGTGTAAGTGGTGGGTGTATGTGTGTGGGTAGTGCAGCAAGCCGGCATCTCAGTGATTGGGACCCCAGCACTGGGGAACACAAATATATCACTGGAGGCAGATAGTGTAGAGCGCTATGTGGGAACCTAGACCTGCCATGGTCACTGCTCGGTCAGAGTGAGTGCCCTCCCAGCATGCCATGCTGTGGCCACCCTGTCCATGCAGGTGGTGGTCAGGCACTACAGTGTCCCAGCCATTGCCCCACACCCTGTGAAGATGCATCCTAGCCAATCTGCCCTGTCTGGGCCATACCCAAAATACCTTGCTCCTCATTATGCACCTATTCAGGCTAACGCTGGTAACAGTGGGACATTTTGGGCCCAGTGAAGGGTGGGCAGCCACAGAACAATGGATAGACATGCACACACGCTCACTCCTATTGCAGCATTGTACAAAGATAGGGGTGGTTGGCAACCCTGCCCGCCACACTGGTCTTGATCACAGTGCTGACATTGCTAAACTGTGCAGGGGGTAGTAGTAGTGCTCTGGTGATAACTTCAGCTCAATGCTGGGGCCAACAGCCTGACTCTCCATGCATCTTTGGATTGTGGAACCTGTGTGGGTGGGTGTTTGTACCCCTGTTCGCCGCTGCTTTGGGCTTTGCACATGTTGCTGTTGTATCTGCATTGTAGGGTAAAACATAGGGACATGCTCTGCAGAAACCACAGCTGGGGCTTGAACCTGTGACCCTCTGCTTCTGGACACACGTGCTGTTTGTACTGCACCACACTGTTGCCACAGATGCACAATAGTCCCTGGGGCTACCTGTACTTTTCCTCAGCCAGACTTTATATGTTGCACTGCACACCACGTACTGATGCAGGGCATGGCCTAGGTCCACTGCAGGGAGGGGGCACTGCCCCCTACAGCACGGGCACACCCCCCCCCCCTGCCAAGCTGACATGGCCATTTGCTGTCGGTGCTGGTAGTACACAGTTCCAGGCCATCCACTCTGTAGGTAGGCGCCTGCCTAAGGAGCGGATCCCAGGGTGGGGGGGGCATACATGGACATCCTCACATCCCCCCCCCCCCATCACTGCCTACCAATATTATGTCCCTTCCACAAGGGGGCGGGATGGCTGGGGGGATGTCAGGTCAGTGCCCTAGCAACTATTGGCTAGGGTGAACCAGGTAGATATAGGTGGATTGTGTTTGGCCTTAGTCAGCTGCTGTCTTGCTGATTTCCGGTTTCTATGTTCCTATGTGCCACCTAGGCGCCTGCCTGGTCCACCCTGTGCCCCAGCTGCCCATGCTACATGTCTCCCCAGCGGCCCCCTATGCCCCCTTTGCACCATCGCCATAGTGGCCATTCATACTTTGGCACTATGGTGTTGCTGAAAATGGAGCACTACTATCACAATTCTTGGGCTCCCTGCCTAGGCTGTACATTGCTGACACTTAAATGGTTTCTCTCTCCTGCAAATGTGCATCTAACGGCAGGTTTTCATTCGCGGTAGGATTCAGCCCTTCAGTTCAGCGCGTTAGTGTGAAAGGGGCCTCTCCCCACCCACTCTCCGACAATTGACCCCTTCTCTCCGCCCTCTCTCCACCTTCTGCAGTGTTTACCGCGGCTGGGGACGTTAACGATCGTTAAGTAACGTTAACGATCGTTAAGTAACGTTAACGATCGTTAAGTAACGTTAACGATCGTTAAGTAACGTTAACGATCGTTAAGTAACATTAACGCGTGTTAACGTTACATACCGCGCGTTAATGTTACCTAACAATCGTTAACGTTACATAACACGCAGTATGTAACGTTACCGCAGTTTATTAAACATACCCCCAAGTGTATTTTAATAATATACAAATGAGCTGCACATATTAAAATGGCATGCTAATAAAATCTGCACCCAATGCAAAGAAATGCTTAGAGGACTGCATAGCCAGTAGGAACGTCAATATCTCTACGCCTCATCTGAGGTGACTTAAACATCTTCCACATATATTAGAGTATGTACCAGTGAACAGTTACCTTCGACACAGAAATTTTCTGCATGTATCTTTCAGCATATATGCAAAAGTTCGGCATTCATGAAGAAATATTTTTTGCTTCTTATCCTTGTGTGTTTTTTGGACTCATTTATGTCATTTATCTTTTATTTTAGGTCTCTGTTGAACCTGCACATCCCGTGAGCATTTAACATTTACACGCATGTGTATATGACGTAACGCATCTGTTGTTTGCACATGTGTTGGCTCCTCTCCTTTCAACTTTACACCAAAGTTTTGCACATAGATTATTTATATACAGTATATGTCCTTTGCTGCATGCTGGCGCTGAGGTGTCTCGCTATTGGTGCATTATGAAAACACATACACAGCTAATAGCACATGACTTCAGCATTGGCTTTCTGCATCAACCTGTAAGTGAATAGAAGCTGACACAACTCTACATGATACAAATTTAAACACAGCAGAGAGGCCTCGTGTTTTTTAAAGCAGTGTGCATGCCAAGGGTCACTGTTGTTTAAGTCCATAAGTCAACACTGAGCTACTGCAAGGAAAAGAAATGCACACTGAAGTGTAGTGAGTTTTAAGAGATGATTTTGGAATTAATGTAAAGTAAGTCCTGATACAGTCTGTTGCAGATTTAAATGTGTATTTATATCTTTAGAAAACATTACAAGTTAAATTAGCCTTGAAACAGCTAAAGGCAAAAAGCTGTCAGCATCAGGATAAATAAAAGGTAGTCATTGTGGCAGCTGGAAATAAAACCCAGAGCATCAGTTTAAGTTTGATTGTTTAACTTTTGAATAAAGGAACTGGTCTTATTGATGCCTTTGAAAATTATAAGGACTCAACACATAAACAACAGACATCTAAGAAAGGAATGACTCGATATATTATTCTGTATAATGAAGCATATTGGCTTGCTATAATTTCTGTCTTACATTGAACCTTACGGACTCTGTCTTTTTCCATTTTGCCTTTTGGTCCTAAGGTTTTTTTCTATTTATTTCTATCCTCTGTTTTTTTTCACAATATTAGCACATTTCAAAAGACATCATTGCTACACACATGGGTAACATATTCAGCATAAATACTAAGCATGACTACTCTTCTATAAGTGTAGCAAACATGATCTAATGAAAAAAAAATATGGAGAGGAATGCTATGTCAATGAAATGAACCAAAAATTAAGGAAAAGAATAAACCTTCAAATGCATGTGGTTGGTAATTTCACGAGATGTGATTAAAGAGTATCAAGACTTGTTTAAGGGTGCGGGCAGGATCCCGGCGCCCGTACGTAACCGGGTGCGCGGCCCGGCGCGGGACCCTGCTAGAGGCCGTGGGGGGAAAGGGGGAAGTGGTTGGCGGCGCGCAGTGAAGGAGCGCATAGCATTATTTGAATCGATTGGCTCCGCTGGGAAGAGAGGGGCAAGCGGAGCCAATCAGGTGAAGGACTCACATGTGCTTCGGCGTTCCCGAGTGTTGCCAAGCACATGTGAGTGGGCTGGAAGGCTAGCAGAGCTGCTTAACCTTGCCGCAATTTTTACCTCACAAAAAACACTGATAATCAGCTCCTTTTGGTGCGGTGCCGCGTTCGGAGCTACGGGTGGAGTGGTGCAGGAGCCGGTGCGCGGGGAGGAGCAAGCGGAGAGAAAGTTTTGGCTGCGGCGTGCTCCACATTGGGCCTCGGTCGAATTTTAAACAGTGTGGCACTTGCGGGGATCAGCAGCTGATTTGCAGTGCGGTAAGTGGTGTGCTCTGTGAGGTTGGAGGTGTTAGGCCCGCTGGTTTGAGTGTGGCCATGGTGAGTGCCTGGGAGAACTTAGTGGGATTGCGCAACTGCTTTTTCCTTGCTTTCGGTGCTGAGCGGCTGGCGGTGTGAGCATGGCGGGAAAGCGGCCTGTTCGGGGACGCGGCGGTAGGGCTGGCGTGGGTAGGCCGTTGAGAGGGCAAGGGGGGTGGGGGTTAGGCAGTGGGGGGGGGTGCCGGGCAGAGGAGCCGGCCTGGAGTGAGAGGCACGGGGCGATGTCGGGGTCCTGAAAGGGGGAGTGGAGGGTCTCCTGTTTCCGTTAGTAGGGCTCGGGGACGTGGTGTTGGCCAGGGTCGGAGTTCAGGAGCTCGAAGGGTGGCAGGGGGTCCTGTAGAGAGGCCCGTGGAGCCTTCCTCGGTGGGGATGGAACAGAGGGGGGGAGCTGCAGGGGGGGAGTCTGGGGTGGCGACGGCCAGCAGGCGGCAGCTCGAGCAAGGGCTGGGGTGGGGAGATGGCTTTTGGGCTCAGTAGGGGGCTGGCAGTAGTCCTGGATTGGGTGCAGGGGGGATTGGAGGCAGTGGGGGGTTTTTGCCGTGGGAGGTGTCTGCTATTCCTGGGGGATCTGGGATGTCTGAGCAGCGGGCTGGTTGGGAACAGTGGTTTGGCGGTGGGCAGGGCCCTTCGCGGGTGGACTGGTCAAGGGCTTGGCAGCCGTCTAGGCCGCTGGGTTTCTCTCCTGTGGGTTTCCCCTTTCTCTCTTCACAGGTGCTGCTAATGTCCACGCCGGGTCAAGTGTCTGTTCCTGTTGAGTCATCGGGAGTGCGGAGCTTGGCTACTGATACCACGGTCACTGGGTGAGCGGTGAGCCTGGATGTGCAGGAACAAGGAGCACGTGCCCAGCAGAGGCTGGCGGAGACGGGAGTGCCACCCTTGTTGGAGAGCACAGCTGCAGGTGACAGGACCGGTGAGTTACTGATCGGGGAGGGTGAGGTGGGGGTGGGGGGTGGGGCACAGGCTGAACGGTCCGGAAAGGTTCATAAGAAAAGGAAGCATGCATGTCGGCGCAAACATAGTTCGGAGTCGTCGTCCTCCTCGGCTTCGGATTCTTCATCGGCCTCTTCAGGAGCGATTGGGAGGGGGGGTTGGCGTTGGGGCCGGGCGCTTCCGGAGGTCCAACAGGTGCTGGTGCGGCTTCGGTGTTGGCATTATCAGAATTATGGGAAGGTGTTCCCAAAACGTTGCGTAAAAAGATTTGCAAAAGGAAGTATATTGATATTTTTCGCTTGATGGAGGGTCGTAAGCGTTCCGGTGAGAGTAGGAAGAAGCGTAGAGAGGACGAGAAGGCTGGGCGTCTTAAGAAGGTTTCCCGTAATTTTGTCAATTGGATAGGTCTTTCTTGCGGTTGGCGAGTGTGTGGGGCCGGAGATTTCCGGAGCAGTATGGGATGTTGCTGTCCTACGCTGATTCCATTTTGGAAGCGTCGCAAGCACATGAAGGGTGGTCGTGGCTCAATTACGACGAGAAGTTCCGGGATAAAATGGAGGAGAATAAGAATCTCAATTGGGGTATGCAGGACATCAACCTCTGGTTGACTCAGATGGCGGTCAGGTTGGGGACGGGAGGGGGGGCGGAGCAAAGGCGGGGCCGGTGGGGGTGGCGGGGGTTGGTCGTTCCTTTCGTGGTGGAGTCTCTCCAGTGCCGTCGAGATTGGCTTTGGGAGGAGTTGGCGACATGTGTTGGCGGTTTAACCGGGCCACCTGTCTATTCCAGGATTGCAAGTTCCCACATGCGTGCTCGATTTGCAGAGGGCCACATTCGGCAGCAAAGTGCGTTAAAAAAGGGGGTGGCGCACCCGCTAGGCGGGAGCAAAGTAATGGGGCGCTGTGGGAGCTCGCTCCTTTGCCGATACGGGTGCCGGTGTTGAACAGTTGGCTTCTGGGTTACCCGAAAAAAAAGGATAAGATAATGTTGCAGTGCTGCTTTAAATTTGGTTTTGTCATTCCTGTGCAGGGTAGGGCTGTTGGCGGATCAGCGCGGAATTCTCCTAGTGTGCGGTGCTGGGCGTTGGTGGCAAGAGAGAAATTAGCTGTGGAGTTGCGGTTAGGTAGGATAGCGGGGCCTTTTCGGCATCCTCCTTTCCAGAACTTCGTGGTGTCTCCCTTGGGCATCATCCCTAAGAAAGAACCGGGGAAGTTTCAGCTTATCCACAATTTGTCTTCGCCGCTGGGGGCCTCTGTGAATGATTTTATCCCGCGCGAGTGTTGCACGATGCGGTACGCCTCTTTTGACAGGGCGGCGGAGTTGGTCAAGGCAGCGGGTCACGGGGCGTTGATGGCGAAGGTTGATATTGAATCGGCATTTCGTTTGTTGCCTGTCCACCCTTCAGCTTTTCGGCTGTTGGGATTCCAATTTGAGGGTGCCTTCTATTTTGACAAGTGTATGCCGATGGGCTGTGCCGTTTCATGTGCTTACTTTGAGAAATTTAGTATCTTCTTGCATTGGTTGGTGGTGCAGAGAGTGGGCAGTTTGGAGGTAGTACATTATCTCGATGACTTCTTGTTTGTCGGTGCTGCTGCGTCGTCAGTTTGCAGTCAGCTGTTGGAGGGTTTTGTGATGTTGGCGGATGAGTTGGGCGTGCCATTGGCTGCGGGCAAGATGGTGGGCCCAGCGACTAAGCTTACTTTCTTAGGCATTGAATTGGATTCGCTAGACATGGTTGCATGGCTGCCTTGAGAGAAGATGGTGAAACTGCGGGTATTGGTGGCTAATGTTTTGGCATCATCTAAGCTAACCTTAAAAGAGTTACAGGCTCTTATGGGCTCCCTTAATTTTGCGTGTAAGACCATTCCTATGGGGCGAGTCTTCCTCGGGCGGTTGGCAGCCTCTACATCGGGGGTGCAGAAGCCGCATCACCGCATTCGCGTTTCTAAAGGAATGCGAGACGATTTGAAGGTGTGGGATGTATTTTTGCGTGACTTCAATGGGACTTCTCTTTTGTGTGAAGCTGAGATTTCGAGTGAGGACTTGCAATTGCACACGGATGAGGCAGGGGGGGTAGGGCTGGGAATTTATTTTGATGGAGCGTGGTGCGCTGACAGATGGCCACCGGCTTGGGTGGAGGGGGGCCTCGTTTCCAATATTACGTTCTTGGAGCTCTTTCCCATGTTGGTGGCGTTGGAGTTATGGCCAGATAGATTGAGCAACCGCAAGGTAGTGTGGTGGTGTGATAATGAGGCAGTGGTGCATGTCATCAATCATTATTCTCCACGCTGTGCTTTGGTGGCGTCCCTGATGCAACGGGTCCTTCTGGCCTGTTTGCGTCTGAATACTGACTTGCGGGCGCAGAACGTACCTGGGCATTCTAATGAAATTGCTGATGCTCTTTCCCGTTTGCAGTGGGAGCAGTTTCGGAGGTTGGAACTGGAGGCAGACGAGAACGGGCACGTGGTCCCTTGGAGCTTGTGGAGCTGTGGCCTGCCGAGATGAGGACCCTCCTGCGCAAGTCAGTGGCGGAGCATACCTGGATGGCTTATCGGCGGGTCTGTGAGAGAGTCTTGGAGTTTTTGCACGAGCATGGGTGGGACGGTGGGGCAGTGCCGGAACATTTGTTAGGGGCATATGTATGCTGGGAGAAGGAGAGGGGCGTGGCGAGATCGGCGGTGCAGAGTCATTTAACGGGGTTTGGGTTTTTTGTTCGGGTGGCGGGTGGCGAGTTATCTGGTCCGGGATTCTTAGCGCGGCAGCTTTTGCGGGGATGGGAACGTGACCAGCCGCAGTTGCGGGATCGGCGGCTACCGATTACACACCACCTACTGTGGCGGTTGTGCCAGGAGCTGCCAGAAGTGGTCGAGTCGCCGTATGAGCATCTGCTATTTCGGGCAGTTTTTTGTCTGGCATTTTTTGGGGCCTTTCGTGTGGGTGAATTGGCAGTTGATTCTAAACGATCAGGCTGGGGTAGTTGTTTGCGGTGGCAGCATGTGTGGTTCGAAGCGGGGTTGCTTCGCGTGCTGTTAGCTAAATCGAAAAAAGACCAAAAGGGGAAGGGCCTATGGGTGGTCTTGAGAGAGATTGGTGGGTTGACATGCCCGGTGTCTGCCATGCGGGAGTATGCGGGGATGCGCCCGGCGGGGGATGGGGGTTTTTTTGTGCATAGGGACGCCAAGGCCCTTACGCGTTTTCAGGTCACGGCGGTTTTGCGCAAGGTTTGCAGGGCAGCGACCAGTGCAGCGGCGTTGGGTTGGTCGGGGGTGCAGATCCAGAGTATAGGCAGATGGCGTTCTAGAGCGTTTATGGGTTATGTAAGATTATAAGGTGCCTACCATGGGCGGCTTGGGGGGGTGTACTACTAATGCTGTTATATTTCTTGCAGATGAGAGCTTGAGTCTTCGGGAGTGTTGGATACTGGGGCACTCCTTCGTGTTCTGGGCGGGTTAGCGTGCAGTGGAGCGTCCTCTTGGGCGTAATCTCGGATTGGATCCAGCAGTGGTGGCAGTCTCATGGCTGGGCGAGCGTAGGCTGCGGTGGACGCAGTTTATGCCTTTGCTTCATCACCACGGGTGCATCCGTAACCATCCAGCGATTCTACTGGTCCATCTGGGCGGCAATGATTTGGCGGCTTGGTCCTGTAAGCAGTTGATCAGGGCTGTCCAGAAGGATTTTGCTGCAGTGCTTTGTTTGTTTGAGGGTGTTATCTTAATCTGGTCTGATATTGTTCCCAGACCGGCGTATTGGGGCCAGAGGAGATGGTCCCGGGGACTCACCAAAATTAATCGGTAGATTGGGCGGTGGGTAGGCGAACATGGGGGGTTTCAGGTACAGCATGATTGGGCGGAGGTGACCTGTGCTGGGTTATATAGAGGGGATGGTGTGTACCTCTCTCCGGTCGGGATGGATTTACTCCTGAACGACTGGCAGAAGTCGGTCGAGCGAGTGTGCATAGCGAGGTAGGCTGGTCGCAGCTTGGGGGGGCGGCACAGGTAAGGGGAGCCACCTGTGCCGGTGGCGAGATCCCGAAGGTTTCCGGGGTCTGGAGCATTAGGCGACTTGGGATGGGGGCGGGGTGCCCTCGACCCGGACAACCCCTGGAAGACTTTTGCTAGTAATATGGCGAAGTCGGATAGGGGTGGTAGCAACTTTACCAGTGGTGTGACCTTGGATGGAGTGGAGGCAGGTTGCTTTGCTAATTACATGGCTGGTGACACATGGCTCCGCTGGGGGATTTCGGTTTGACTATTATCACTGTTTAATGTTCAAATTGTTGTTTGGAAATAAAGCTGCGACCAGTTAGTACCATTATTGGCTGTCGGTGTATTATTGGGAATTGGGAAAATGTGGTTCGAAGTAAGAGGAGCTATGAGAGGTGGATGGGGGAGCGCAAGGGTCCAGCTACCCGGTTAGTTTAAGGGCACGGGCAGGGTCCCGGCGCTCGCACGTAACTGGGTGCGTGGCCCGGCGTGGGACCCTGCTAGAGGCCGTGGGGGGAAAGGGGGAGGTGGGTGGCGGCGTGCAGTGAAGGAGCATACATAGCATTATTTGAATCGATTGGCTCCGCTGGGAAGAGAGGGGCGAGCGGAGCCAATCAGGTGAAGGACTCACATGTGCTTCGTCGTTCCCGAGTGTTGCCGAGCACATGTGAGTGGGATGGAACACTAGCAGCCCACCCTCCCACCCAGCGTGTAAGGGAGGGGAGGTGAAAGGGCAGTGGGGTGTCGCAGCGGGGGAGGGGGGGAGGGGGGAGTTTGGAGCGGGATCCCGGAGGTTTCCGGGGTCCGGAGCATTAGGCGACTTGGGACGGGGGCGGGGTGCCCTCAACCCGGACAACCCCTGGAAGACCTTTGCTAGTAATATGGCGAAGTCGGATAGGGGTGGTAGCAACTTTAACGGTGGTGTGACCTTGGATGGAGCGGAGGCGGGTCGCTTTGCTAATTACATGGCTGGTGACACGTGGATCCGCTGGGGGGTTTCGGTTTGACTATTATCACTGTTTAATGTTCAAATTGTTGTTTGGAAATAAAGCTGCGACCAGTTAGTACCATGATTGGCTGTCGGTGTATTATTGGGAATTGGGAAAATGTGGTTCGAAGTAAGAGGAGCTATGAGAGGTGGATGGGGGAGCACAAGGGTCCAGCTACCCGGTTACTACAACAACACAAAAAAGTATAACACTGACAGTTATTGCATTCAGTCTCCTTCAAAGCAGTGACAGCCCAAGGGGGGTCCAGGGCCATGTGTGGAGACTCATTGCAGGGCCTCATTTGCATAAAGGAATCATTTGCATAAATATTTGCATAATGTTAACATGCGCTAACCTTTAGTAAACATGCCTCTTAATGAGTGTCTGGATAAAGAAAGACTACCAGATTTCTATATTACTATACTCCAGTGCCAACTACCAGGTACATCAGGAAGTATTATAAACACTGCCCATCTAGAACCCATAGCAAACCCGCCATATCATAACAGCACTACCAGGACTCACAAAGCACCAAACCCTACCTATCGAAAGGCAACACTGCAAATATTAAACCAATACATCTCAGAGAATACCAATACATCCCCTACTGGGGAAAGAAAACAAGTGGCACTGTCAAATAGAAACTACATAAACAGAATACCTCAGCTCGGATACACAGGCAGAACATAGACCATCACCAAAGAACAACGGATCACAATTTAGAAATAGGAAGACAATAATTAAACTAGGAACCCCAAAAGGCAAACTTGGAATGTGCAACAACACTGAAGAAATAAAATTATAAATTAATTTCCTCTTGTACTGCTGTAAACAAAATGCAAAGACGTTAGTTATGCACATTTCCCTTTGATAACATATTCTAGTTAATAAATTCAAAATAAAAAAATATTTTTCTACCTTTTGTTTTTTGGGCATTTTATTTTTAAGTTGTAATTGCTCCAGTCACTTTCTTCTGGTTTCTTCCTGTCTTCTGCTAACTCTTCATTGTCTGCTGTCCATTTGTCCTTTCTTCTCTCTTAGATTTTTCCATTCTCTCTCTACATCTGCTTTCCCATTTTGCTCTTTCCTCTATTTTCTTTCTTTATTCCTTTTTCATCCACTCAAATTCACCCTTCCATCCTCATTCCCTACTTACTCTCCCAATACCAGACATAGATTTTTCTTCCCTCCCATACAAAATATATTTTCCCCTTTCCATCTTCACCCGCCCAGCCCCATCTCCTGCTAGTCCTCCCACAACATCAGTTCCTTTCTAGTTCCAGCCCTACCCAGCATCCGCTCCCTTCTAGTCCCATTCTCCCATCCTCCCACATCAGCCCATTTCTAGTCCTAGCATCCCCCATCAGCCCGTTTTCAATCCTAGCCCCCAATCAGCCATTTCCACTCCTATCCTCGCCACCCCATCAGCCCATTTCCAGTCCTAGCTCCCCCAATTAGTATATTTCCAGTCCTAGCCCCATCATTCCATTTTTAGTCCAACCCCCATCAGCCTATTCCAGTTCTACACCCCAATCAGCCCATTTCCAGTTCTATCCTAGCCCCCCATCAGCCCATTTCAAGTCCAACCCCCCATCAGTCCATTTCAGTCCAAGCCCTCCCAATCAGCCCATTTCCAGTCCTAGCCCCCAATCAGTCCATTTTGAGTCCTAGCCCCCTCCCCATCAGCCCACTTCCAGTCCTATTCTAGACCCCATCGGCCCATTTCCAGTCCAAGCCCCCCCCATCAGCCTATTTCCAGTCCTACCCTAGCCCCCCCCCCCAAAGAGCCCCACACCTGTCTGACCATCTTCAGAAAGGTGGGAGCTGGGGAGACCCGAAGCCTGGCTTACCTCTACAAAGCCATCAGAGTGAAGAGCAATGTGTTCCTTCACTCTGGCAGCTGTGTTCTTGTGAAACGCGCTGAATGCTGGGAAAGGTAAAAGGGCACTGAACTCAGTGCCCTTCACTAGAACAGAGCTGCCAGAGTGAAGGAACATGCCGCTCTTCACTTTGGCAACTGTGCAAAGGTGAGCCAGGGCCTCGGGCCACCCTGGCTCCCTCTAACGCCAGATCTTTAAACAGAACACCATGTGTGGAATGAAGTTCGCGCTGGGACCCCTGAAGCGCAGGGACCCATGCAAACAACATTCTCGCAAAATGGATGATCCGGCCCTACTTCAAAGTAGTCCCCTTCCGATAAAACACACTTCCTCCTGCCACTGCTGGAAACAATTTTTAAATGCCTCTTTCGTTATGCTGTGAAAATGCTGTGTCGAATTTTGCTTAAAGGTCTCCAAGTCATTGAATCTCCTTCCTTTTAGTGGTAATTTCAGTTTTAGAAACAAGAAAAAGTCACAGGGTGTGAGGTCAGGTGAGTACAGAGGCTGATGGACGTTCTTATCTTTATCTTATCTTTATCTTATCTTTATCTTTATTAACACTTGATATACCGCCCACATCAAGACATTAGGGCAGTTTACAAATAAAAAGTTACACAATATCGCTACAGAAAAAGAAAGGAACGCCATATCAAAACCGAAAAGAGGTAGAAAGGACAGAAAGTAGAGCAAGAACAGACAATCTACAAGGTGTCATCATTTGAGAGGCCAAAAGCCTGCTGAAATAAGTGTGTTTTGAGTAATGTTTTGAATGTATGGTAGGAAGGTTCTAGATGGAGTGAGGACGGTAGGGCGTTCCAGAGTGCTGGGCTGAGGAAAAAGAACGTGGCACGTCTGGTCTGCTCCAGGTGCGCTTTAGAGGGAGGCGGAAGAGAGAGACAATTGGCATGAAGCGAACGGAGTTGACAGTGTGGCATGTGTAAGGTGATGAGATCGGCAATGTAACGTGGTGTCGAGGTGTAAAGTTCCCGATGTGTCAGGATTAGTAATTTGTACAGAAATCGAAACCGAAGTGGCAACCAGTGGAGACGGAGTAGGAGAGGAGTGACATGATCTGATCATCGAGCATGGGTAGCGAGGCACGCAGCTGTGTTTTGGAGCAATTGCAAGCATTGAAGCTGATAGAGTGGTAACTTGGCTAGAGCCACGTTGCAATAGTCCAGTCTGTTTACAACTAAAGCAAGCAGTAAGGTGATAAAGGATGCTGGAGACAGTAGCAAGCGGACCGCTCTGATCTGACTACAGTAAGTGCATAGAAAGAACGGCGCGTGAGGGCAGACAGATGTTCGTGAAAAGAGAGAGATGAGTCTAAAGTGACAACCAGATAGCGAAAGGAGGACAACAAGGGAATAGCAGTCGAGGCGAGCTGAGGGGCAATAATGAGACATGGGGGTACTTAAAGACACCCACATAGCAGTTAACTTGGAGGGGCTCACATGGAGAAAATTGGAGGAAAGCCAGGACACAATATGGGAAAGACAGTCATTGAAAGACGAGATATTCACAACTACAGGAGGTGAATGAAAGAGAAGGACAATATTTATTTATTTAGCTGTATTTATATTGTCTGCATATAGGTAAGTGAAGACCGGGAATTGTTGAATTAGCAGGGGCAAAGGGGCAAGAAAGATATTAAAAATCAAAGGGGAGAGAACAGAGCCCTGTGGGACCCCACAGGAAAGAGGAATGGAAGAAGAAGACTGGTTATTAGAATGGACAGAGAAAGTGCGCGAAGTAAGAAAAGAGCGAAACCACTGTAATACAGTGCCCCAGAGTCCAGCAACATAGAGACGAGAGAGAAGGGTTCTGTGATCCACAAGATCAAATGCCGATGATAGGTCCAATGATACAATCAAGGTGATATCTCCCCGGTCATGTGCAGTATGAATTTCATTCAGGAGGGCAAGAAGTACCGTCTCCGTGCTGTCCTTCACAGAATCCTGACTGACGTGGGTGCAAAGTATTGGTGGCTTCCACATGAGATGCCAGTTGCATAAACACTAAACGTTCTAGTATTTTTGACAGAAAGGGGAGATTTGAGACTGGGTGCCAATGTGATAAAACAGAAGGATCTAGTGAAGGTTGCTTGAGTAAGGACCATACAATAGCGGATTTCCAAGGAGTGGGAAAAGTACCTATGGAAAGACTAGCATTCAGGATAGTTAAGTAATTGATTTGGTGTTTGATTTGGTGCTTGGCCAAGAATTTGGTGTTTTGCCAAGAATTGCTGGACAAGATGTGAAGCACAAGCTGTGGCATTATCGTGATGAAGCAACTATTCACCATTCCTGTGCAACTCTGACCTCCTACGATGAACTGTATCTCTCAAACAAGTCAGAACTTGGACATAGTACTTCTTATTGATGGTTTGGCCTTTTGGAGCATACTCATGATGAATAATACCCTGGAAATCAAAGAAAACTGTGAGCATGACCTTGACATTGCTCCTCACCTGATGGGCTTTCTTGGGTCTGGGAGAGTCTGGAGTCTTCCATTGTGAGGATTGAGCCTTAATTTCTGGGTCATAACCATAAACCCATGACTCATCACCAGTAATAATCTTTCTGATGAAATCTGAGTCATTTTCAACTCATTCCAACAACTCCCTGGCTGAAGACAGTTGATCTTCTTTTTGGTCGGGGACAGGAATTTTGGCACAAATTTTGCAGACACATGTCTCATCCCCAAATCGACAGTAAGAATGGACTATACTGACCCAAAACTGATGTCCATGTCCTCAGCAAGCTTCCTAACAGTCAATCGATGATTTGAGCATATTGTGGCATGCACTGCTTCAACTTTGTCTTCAATCCTGCCTATGGATGGCCTGCCAGAACTTTTGTCACTTTGGTAGTGCTCTTGGAAACATTTGTACCAGTCATAAACTCGAGCATTCATCGCCATACACTTGCTGTAACTTATCATAAGTCTCTTTGCACAAATCTCCAGGTTTCTGGCAGAATTTAATGCAAATTCACTGTTCAATTTTTTCATTCATTGTAAATCTGACAAACTGCTTTTACATGATGCCAAACATCACGTGATTTTAAAAAGTATAGGTGTGCTGCAGTCATGCTACACTCTGCACATACAGAGTACATAAAGTGTAGTTACTCACCTGTAACAGGTGTTCTCCAGGAGCAGCAGGAATCAGTCCTCACATATGGGTGATGTCGGCGCCGACGGAGCCCTCGCGGAGCAATTTTCCCCAGCTTTCAAAGAAAGCCTTTGGGAATTGCAGCGCGCATGCGCGGTGCTCTTCCCGCCCAAGGGTGCCATCTTGCTCAGTCAGATGACATAGCTAAAAGACAGCAAAAAATGATCAAAAACGAAAGCATAGAACTGCAACTCCAAGGGGAGGAGGGAGGGTTGTGAGGTCTGATTCCTGCTGCTCCTGGAGAACACCTGTTACAGGTGAGTAACTACGCTTTCTCCAGGACCAAGCAGGAAGTCAGTCCTCACATATGGGACTCCCAAGCTTAAGGCTACCGGAGACCCTAAGCACAAAAAGGAGCTCCTTCAAGCTCAGTAGCACAGAAGGAAGGAATCTTCTCTGAATACGTCTCCAACCGGTAGCCCAACATCCGGGATGGAGGGTAGGAGTTGCCTATACCTCAAAGAGGTTACGGAGGACTGCCTGTCCGAAAGCACTGTCCCTACGGGACTCCCTCTCCAGGCAGTAATGGGCTGCAAAAGTCTGGCTTGAAGACCAAGTAGCGGCCCGGCAGATGTCTGCCAATGGAACAGAGCGGAGGTAAGCCACTGACATAGCCTTCGCCCTAACACGATGAGCCGTGACTCGACTTTCCAACGAGAGGCCGGCTGCCTCGTAAGCCCAAGCGATACAGTCAGCAATCCAGATGGACAGAGTACGCTTGGAGACAGGGAGCCCCAACATATTGGGGTCATAAGAGACGAAGAGCTGAACAGCTCTTCTGTGCTCCCGCGTACGGTCAAGGTAGAAGGTTAACGCCCTTCTACAGTCCAGGGTATGCAGGACCATTTCAGCTCGGCTGGAGTGTGGCCTGGGAAAGTAGGTCGGAAGTACCACCTCCTGGTTGATGTGAAAAGGGGTAACCACTTTGGGAAGAAACTTAGGGTGAGTCCGGAGGACTACCCGGTTCTTGTAGAACCTAGTGTAAGGAGGATCAGATACTAGGGCCTGCAGCTCGCTAACGCGTCTAGCAGAAGTGAGGGCCACCAAGAACAAGGTTTTCCACGAAAGAAAACGAAGAGGACAGGTAGCCATAGGCTCAAAAGGCGGACAGGTAATCCGCTGTAAAACCACATTGAGATCCCAGTCCGGGGCTGGCGGGCGCAAAGGTGGTTTAAGGAGAAGGAGGCCTCTGAGAAAACGAGCTACCAGAGGGTGGCTGGAAAGAGGTCTACCATCCACCGGCATGTGATGTGCAGAAAGAGCACTGAGGTGGACCTTGACCGAGTTGGACTTAAGTCCAAGATTGGAGAGAGAAAGCAAGTACTGCAAGACCAATGATGCTGAACAGGAGAAGGGATCTTGAGACTGCTGAGTACACCAGACGGAGAACCGACGCCACTTAAGAGCGTAGGACTTCCGGGTGGAGGGCCTCCTGGAGGCCAAGACGACCTCCTCCACATCTGGAGGTAGCTGCAGAGAAGCAAGGACTACCCTTTCAGCAGCCAGGCCATTAGATGAAGGGACCGGAGGTTGGGGTGCAGGAGTGTCCCCTGATCCTGCGACAGGAGGTCGGGCTGAAACCCCAGAGGAAGAGGAGTGTCCACCACCAGCTGCAGCAGAAGCGGGAACCAAGGTTTCCTCGGCCACCGGGGAGCCACTAGGATCATCGATGCTTTGTCTCTGAGAACTTTGAAGAGTGTCCGAGACACCAGTGGCATGGGAGGAAAGGCATACAAGAGGCCGGTGGACCATGGAATCAGAAAAGCATCCGCCGCCACTCTGAGAGGATGCGGCTGTCGAGAGCAGAATCTGGGAAGCTGCCGGTTCAGAGGACTGGCAAACAGATCCATGGTGGGGAGGCCTCACCGGAGAAAGATCCGTTGAACCACCAGCGGATCCAATCTCCACTCGTGTGGTTGGAGGATTCTGCTCAGTTTGTCTGCTAGGTAGTTTTCTCGCCCTGGGAGATAGACAGCTTTGAGGATGATGTTGCAATGGACGGCCCAAGAGCAGAGTTTCCGTGCTTCCTGACAGAGAAGGAAGGAGCCGGTTCCACCTTGTTTGTTCACGTAGAACATTGCAACCTGATTGTCTGTCTGGACCAGCACCGACTGGTGAGAAATCAGGTGAGAGAAGGCTTTGAGCGCTAGGCGGATGGCTCTGAGCTCTAGGAAGTTTATCTGCTGAGCCGACTCCCAAGGAGTCCAGAGACCTTGAGTACAAGTCCCTTGGCAATGTGCTCCCCAACCCTGGAGAGAAGCATCGGTCGTCATGACCTGAGAAGGCGGAGGGGGCTGAAAAGCCACTCCTAGTACTAGGTTTGGCAGATGGAGCCACCATTGTAGAGAAGTGACCAGCGGGTCGGAGACCCTTACTGAGTCCGCTAGGCCCCCAGTGGCCTGGTGCCATTGCGCACGAAGGCACCATTGAGCCGGTCGCATGTTCAGGTGGGCATTGGGGGTCACATGGACCGTGGAAGCCATATGGCCGAGCAGTCTCATAAATTGCCTGGCCGAGACCAGGGAATTGCTGTGAAAGTGGCTGGCGAGATCCATGAGCCGCTGCGCCCTGTCTAGAGGCAGGAAGGCCCGCGCCTGAAGAGTGTCCAACCTGGCGCCGATGAATTCGAGATTTTGAGAGGGGAGCAAAGTGGACTTTGCGAAGTTTATGACAAATCCCAAGTGCTGGAGTAGAGTCACAGTGCGGTGAGTGGCCTGAGTGGCCTCTTGGGAAGACTGGGCTCTGATGAGCCAGTCGTCCAGGTAGGGAAACACAAAAAGGCCTTGAAGTCTTAGATAGGCCGCCACCACAGCCAGGCATTTGGTGAATACCCTGGGGGCGGAGGATAGGCCAAAGGGTAGTACTTTGTACTGGTAATGATTGCCGCCCACCACAAACCTGAGATATTGTCTGTGGTCTGGATGAATAAGGATATGAGTATACACATCCTTCAGATCCAAGGAGCATAGCCAGTCGCCCTGCTGGAGGTAGGGCAGCAGGATTCCAAGGGTAAGCATCTTGAACTTTTCCTTTGCAAGGAACTTGTTGAGGTTTCGCAAGTCCAGGATGGGTCTGAGGCCTCCTGTTCTTTTTGGTATCAGAAAATACCTGGAGTAAAACCCTTGACCCTGCAGGTGGTGGGGCACTGGTTCCACCGCCTGTTCCTGAAGGAGACTTGCTAACTCTTGCAGGAGTAAGTCCTCGTGCAGAGGAAGTCATGGAGGCTCCCCTGGAAAGTAGGAGGGAGGTACCTGGTGAAAGTGAAGAAGATAGCCCTTTTGAACTATGTGAAGTACCCAGGTATCTGTGGTGATGTTGGACCACTTGTGGGCAAAGTGGACCAGCCGGCCTCCTGTGCTGAGAGGAACCAGCTGAGGGGGAGAGGCTATGCTGATGAAGTCAAAAACCCCCACCCTGCTGAGCAGGGGCCGGTGGTGCAGGCTTGGGGGCTTGCTGCCTACGGGACCCATTACCCCGTCCCTTGACCTGCTTACCCTGTGGGGGAGCTGCTGAGGCCTGATACTGAGGGTAGTATTTATAGGCAGCCGCCTTCCTCGGGTAAAAGGGCTTTTACCCGAGCCCTTCTTCTTTTGAGAAGGGGCAGAGGTCTTCCTTGAGAGACGAGTTCTGGTGAGAGTCTCCGTCTCGATTTGTGCAGCCTTCTCATCCATGGGCTTGCCAAAGAGGTTTTCACCTCTGCAGGGGACATCGACCAACTTGTCCTGCACCCATGGCTCGAGGTCGGATGTCTGAAGCCAAGCCTGGCGACGTCCACCGATGCCGGCTGCGGCTACTTGAGCCGATGCCTCAAAACCATCGTAGGCTGCTCGAGAGATAAACTTGGAGCACTCCCGAATACCAGTTGCCAAGGTTTGGAACCTCTGCAAAGGTTCGTCGGAGAGACCAGCAGAGAACCCGGCTATTTCTTTAGCCAGGTCTCGGAGATACATGCCCATGTAGAGCTGGTAGGTCTGGACTCGACAAGCAAGCATAGAGCCCTGGAAACACTTCCTACCGAGGGCATCCAGGCTTCGGGCCTCCCTACCGGGGGGCATCGAGGAGTGCATTTTTTGACTCTTAAGTCTATGCATGGCCGATTCCACCACCATGGAATGATGCGGTAGTTGTGCCTTTTGGAAGCCGGGGCTCTTGCGGACTCGATAAATGGAATCGACCCGCTTGCTTAACACCGGCGACGACGCCGGGCTCTCCTACATGCGGAAGAGAAGTCGTTCCAGCATCGGAGGAACCGGTACAATAAAGGCCTCCTTCGGGGGAGAGTCATATTGGAGGGCATCGAGTTCTTCGACTCGAGGTTCCTCCTCGGGATCCGCGGGGAAGGCCAAGGCCTTGGCCATATCCCTCACGAAGTCCGAGAACCGGGCATCCTCCGGGGGGGACCGTCTCCGAGGTTAGGACTCGGGGGAGTCCGATGGGACACACCGAGTCCGAAAGGAACCAGGTGACTCTTCGTCCTCGGATTCCCAGGCCGACTCCTCGGAGGAGGAGTCGAGCGGCTCCTGTCGGGTGGGCATCGATGCCATCCGCCCCGACGCCGAGGGAGTCGGTGTCGACGACCTCGGTCCCGAACGGGAGGCCGAAGGAGACCTCGACCGAGGATCGACTCGAGCTCTCATGGACTCGAGGATCGGCTCGGTCTCCGGGGTCGACTTGGAGGTCGACGTCCCGGCGGTCAGGGCAGAAGCACCGGCGAGGCCAGTGATCAATGCCCACTGCTGGTCCATGAAAGCAGTCAGACTGTTCTCCAAGGCCGTCAACCTGAGTCCGAGCTCAGGAGACCCAGCAGCCCCCGACTCGGGCCCCGACGGCGTCGGGCCCGACGTCGGGTCTTTCGGAGGCGAGTCCACGAGGACAACAGTACTCACGTGCGCAGGCAAGTCCATCTCGAGACGAGGATGTTTGGACGGCCTCTCCACCTCCGAGGACCCGGGACGGGAATCGGGGCTATGCGACCTGGCCCTCGAGGAACCAGGAGCATCCACCGATCCCGCCCTCGCGGGTTTCTTCTTCCGATGATGTTCCCGGGTAGGAGACCCCCTTTCAGAGGAACTGCGACGATGCTCAGGACCAGAGTCCCGAGACGTCGAAGCCTCTGACGAGGTCCGAGCCCGGCCGGAGTCAGAGAAGATACGTTCCCGCTGATGCTGCCGACTCCTCAACGCTTTTGAGGACATTTTGCCACATGGACCACAGATCATCGGGTCATGATCGGGTCCGAGGCAGCAGAGGCAGAAGTTGTGTGTGTCTGTAAGAGACATGAGTTTCTTACAGAGGTCACACTTTTTAAACCCGCTGGCAGCCATCGGGGGAAAAAGGGCCCCTGCGAGGTCAAAAGACCAGGCTGCCAGTGAAAAAGTAAAAAAGGCGCGAAATCTGTCACGAAGGACAAAAAACCGAAAAATAAAGAACGGACTCGCAACCGGCGTCGCGGGTCCGGGCGGGAAAAGAACCGGCGTCGAACCGAGAAAAAGAAAAAAGAAATAAAATCAACTTTTCTGCGGGGATTCACAAACAACGTCTGTAGTGCTCCGCGGAAAAAAGAAGACTGAGCAAGATGGCACCCTTGGGCGGGAAGAGCATCGCGCATGCGCGCTGCAATTCCCAAAGGCTTTCTTTGAAAGCTGGGGAAAATTGCTCCGCGAGGGCTCCGTCGGCGCTGACGTCACCCATATGTGAGGACTGACTTCCTGCTTGGTCCTGGAGAACTAGGTTACTGCATGCTTAATAGCATCGTGGTGCGATGTATTGTTATATAGCTACACAATAAGTCTAAATACTTTTTGATCACACCTTGTATGAACTCTTGTGCAGATAAGTTCAAAATAAGAGTAGCAAACACACCGCAAATGCACAAGAGGAAGCAAAGGAGCAATGTGGACAAACTCTTCAAAAAAAAGGTAAATGTAATTCAAAAACAGAAATAGGATTTTTTCTTGAGAGCAAAATACCTTCAAGTCGCACGATTGTGTTTCGTCTATTATAGACTTCTTCAAGAGTGTTAATTTTAACATATATAAAAGACAAAGAATAAATAGTAATGAATAAATAAGAAACAATGAAATATATTTTAAATCTTTTTTTTACAAATTTATAAAACAATCATAAAATGATAATTATGAGAAATGTGTTAATAAAATATCAATCAAAACCAAATATTATATAGAAATAAGAAAGAAAGCAGCTATATTACACAAACTATAAGTGACTATACAGTAAGGGGGTCATTCTGTGCCACAAATAGTGGGGATGTATGTTCTGCCTGAATGGACAACACTGCTGTTCGTCTCTCCCTGCCGCTCATGGTGCAAAGACGCCCCATAGAAACAGTGCTATTTAATGGGGAGCTTTAGATGGGGTCAGGAGAGGGCAGTCTGGAGGCGGAACGAAGACGGGACATAGGTCAGCCCTGTACATCTGGGGTTGGCCACTTAGATGGGGGACTTATTCCACCTCAGATATGGACTAAATCCGCCTGGACACCAGGGGACCACAGCTCTGGGCAAGGACAAAGTGGGTGCAGGGGATATCCTACAGCCTGACCCGGGCCATGGGAGGCCTGATTGAGGACCATGCTGTTGGGAAAGAGCACTTTGGGTCAGCGGACAGGGGTCATGGCTCTGTAATTTATTTATTTATTTTATTTATTTATTACAGTTTCTTCTATACCGCGCTATTCGGCTTCAGCGCGGTTTACAAACAACAATTTACACATCTCTTTAGCTGATTTGTGTTTACATTGAACAAGGTGCAGAAACTTGGATAACAAGGGGTCAACTATGTACATCTATGTGGCAGATCGGTGACATCTCGCTGGATATAGTCGTGGTTGGTTGTGAGGTAGGTCTTACCAAACTAAGTCGGCTGAGTGGTGGGTGAGGCTATTGAGGTGCTGTCTAGGGGGTAATGCTGGAGGAAGAGATGGTGCTTCAAAGACTTTCTGAACTGTGAGAGATTTGGGATTGCTCGTATGCTGGGGGGTAGGGCATTCCAGCATCTTGGTGCGCAGAATTTGAAGGCCCTGTTCATGGTTGAACGTGTACATTGGGTTATTGCTTTAGGGACCATCAGCGTATGAAGTGCTGTAGATCTTCTGGACCTATTAGGGGTGTGGGCTGGATCATCTCTGATAGTGAGGTCGCTGAGAGCCCGTTGACAGCCTTGAATGTTAGCAGTAAGATTTTGTAAGTGAGTCTGGCGCATATTGGGAGCCAGTTTAGGTGCTTCAGGATGGGGGTCACATGGTCTTTTCTGGAAGCTCCATGGAGGACTCTTGCCGCAGCGTTCATCGCCAGTTGTAGGGGGTTCAGTGTGGTTTGAGGGAGTCCTTGCAGGATAGAGTTTGCGTAGTCCAGATGCGGTATGATTAGTGCTTGATAGACTGTTCTGAAGTCGTCTGGTGTTAGCAAGGATCTTAGGTGCCTGAGAGAACGGATCTTGTGATACACCGCTCTCACCGTGTTGCCTATATGGTCTTCATGTCGAGGCGCTGATCTAGTGTGACTCCGAGGTACCTGATCGTGGATTTGGACTGTAGTTCCGCTTCGTCAACTTTTAGAGAGGGTGGCGTGGAGAAGTTTTGATCCCTGGTAATGAATAGGACCTCTGTTTTCTTATGCTGAATTTGGAGGTTTGGGGTTTGTAGCCAGTTGAATACTGCATTAAAGCAGTTTGTCAGCGGGGAGAGGTCTGGGTTTTCAGTCGAGAACGGCATGTATAGCAGTACGTCGTCCGCATATATCAGGCAGTTGACACCGAATGAATGGATCAGGTTGCAGATGGGCTGCATGTAGATGTTAAACATCAAGGCAGAGAGGAAGGATCCCTGTGGGACACCTTGCTTTAGGTAGAAAGGCTCTGATGATGTGGACCCTGATCGTACATGCTGCCATCTGTCAGAGAGGTAGGACTTGCACCTGTCTAGTGCTTTGTCTGTGATCCCCTTCTCTTTAAGGCGCTCAAGGAGCAGCTCATGGCTTACTGAATCGAATGCTGCCGCAATGTCCAAGAAGATAAGGGCAAATCCTTGCCGGATGTTGTCTATTCCTGCAATTATGCTGCTGAAGAGTGTGGTGAGTAGTGTTTCGACCCCGTGGGCCTCTCTGAAGCCGTGTTGGCATGGGTCCAGTGGTGCGGAAGCATCTATGTGGTCTTGAATTTGGCATTGAACTTCCTTTTCGATTACTTTCGCTAATAGGGGTATGCTTGATATCGGTCTGTATGAGTCGACCTTCTGGGGGTCCAGCTTGCTGTTCTTCAGCAGCGGTCTTATGGATGTCTGCTTGAGGGATTGCGGGAATGTGCCTGTTGCAAAGGATCAGTCCATGAGCCTGGCTATGAAAGGGCTCCAGTGGGAACGTAGTTCTTTAATCCAGAATGCAGGGCAGGGGTCGGATTGAGCAGTGGTCATGTTAATTGCAGCAATGGTGTCTTCAATATGCTGCTTGGTTGGTGTGGAGAAAATGGTGAGTGGTGTCTTGTGGCTGGGCTCGAGCGAGGCTCTCGGTGATGAGACCTTGTTAGTCTTACATAACTTGGACTGTAAGTAATCTGCGAATTATTGTGGGTGGATCTCGACTGGTTGGACTGCAGATGGTTCCTTCGTTAGGTTGTTAACGAGAGCGAAGAGGTTGTGTGGCTTGTTCAGTGAATGTTTTAGCGTATCTGTGTGGAATTGTCTCATGTTCGTTGTTACTGCTTCTCGATGTACTGCCAGGTGCTCATTATAAGCTCTTTGATCGTCTGTCGAGTGTGAGCGGCGCCATCGTCGTTCAAGCTTTCTTAGGTGGGAGAGTGAAGTTTTTAGATCTGCGGAGTACCAGAGTGTAGATACTCGCTTTGCTGGAGGCTTATTTGGTGGTGGAAGGAGCGCGATTGAACTGAGGGTCTTATTCCAGTTGGAAACGAGATCCTCAGGGTCGTGAGCAGAAGATGTGAGTAGTGGGTGGGTTGTGCTAAGAATCAGGTCTCTGTTGAAGGCTTGGAATCTTCGTGGTGGTGCTTTAGAGGGATCGCTCAGTCTTCTTGCTTCCTTCTGATTGCCATTGGGCAAGGGTATTTGGAACGTGATCAGCTTGTGGTCTGACCAGGGGACTGCCGTAATGGACAGCTCAGTAGTGTTGGATGGGGTGGTAGTTGTCTGGGGAGCAAATATCAGGTCCAGAATGCCTCCTTTGTCATGGGTCGGTTCCTTGATCAGTTGTTTATATCCTAGTTCATCAAGGGCTTCAAGAAAAGCTGATGCGTGAGAGTCTTGAAGGGAGGGTAGATTGAAATCTCCTAAAACTCAGTTTTGTGTGTATGAGTTTTGGGTATTGGAGGCGAGGTCAATTATTGTTGATAGAGCATCTGGGTCTGCTGATGGAGCCCTGTATAGGAGGGTGATAGAGCAGCGCTTGTTTGTTATTGTGAGGGAGTCGAGGAGAGATGTGCTGGTTGGGTTGCATGGGTGAAACTGGAGGTCTGTTTTGGTGATGGCAAGTACTCCTCCTCCGCCTTTTCCATTCCTGTGGCATGTATGGATGGAGAAATTGGCAGGCAGGAGTTGGTTGAGGAGGACATTATCGTCACTGGAGAGCCATGTCTCTGTGACCAGGAGTATGTCCAGGTCATGGTGGGCTATCATGTCGGATATAATGGGCCATTTCTTGCGTATAGAGTGGGCATTTATGAGCGCACATCTCAGTAGTTGGGGGAGGGGGTTCTCAGCGTGTTTTGCTTTCTTATTGTGTTGTAGTGCAATGTGTAACAGGTGGTGGTGAGTTGTGCGAGTGGCTTCCTCTGGTTTGTGGAAGGGGGTATTTGACCATCTCTTCCTGTGATTCAGGAGAATTGGTATTTGGTTGTGGCTGGTAGATAAGTCTGTAATGCTGCTTTGGCCTATATAGAGGAGGTAGAGAGCAATTGTGAAAAGGCTAGATAGGGCCATTTTAGGTGTTTACCTTGTTGTGTGTGGTCAGGGTCCTACACTTTAAATCAGGTAAATACAGGCACTTACACCTCAAAGCAGGTAGATATGGGCACCAACACTTCAGAATATTTAAACACAGGCACTTACTCCTCAAACTAGGCAAATACAAGCATCAGGTTTAATATTATTTGTGTTTTGCTGTCGTGTGCTACTGTTCTGTTCCTCGGAATTCTCTGGTGGTCTAGGAATGTTCCTTCAGCGTGCGGTCCCTGCCTAAGGGCCCTCTGGCGAGGCCCTCAGGTGCGGGCCCGCAAGGCGCGGGTGCGCCTGTTGGAGCCTCTCTTTTAAAGCGGCAAGAGCACCCTGATTGGGCGGTGGATGCAGGAGGGGAGGTCTGGCTGCTGCTGTAGCTCGATCCCTCCTGGGAGAGCACGCGGCGGTGGAAAGGGCTTCCCCGAAGCTTGTGCCTTCTTTTAAAGCATCAAGAGCGCCCCGATTGGGCGGTGGATGCAGGAGGGGAGGTCTGGCTGCTGCTGTAGCTCGATCCCTCCTGGGAGAGCACGTAGTGGTGGAAAGGGCTTCCCCGAAGCTTGCGCCTTCTTTTAAAGCGGCAACAGCGCCCCGATTGGGCGGTGGATGCAGGAGGGTAGGTCTGGCTGCTGCTGTAGCTCGATCCCTCCTGGGAGAGCACACGGCGGTGGAAAGGGCTTCCCCGAAGCTTGCGCCTTCTTTAAAGTGGCAAGAGCACCCCGATTGGGCGGTGGCTGCAGGAGGGGAGGTCTGGCTGCTGCTGTAGCTCGATCCCTCCTGGGAGAGCACGCGGCGGTGGAAAGGGCTTCCCCGAAGCTTGCGCCTTCTTTTAAAGCGGCAAGAGCGCCCCGATTGGGCAGTGGATGCAGAAGGGGAGGTCTGGCTGCTGCTGTAGTTCGATCCCTCCTGGGAGAGCACGCGGTGGTGGAGCCACGGCAACAAGACGCCATGGCACTGCGGCTCCATTATTGAGCTTGGCTGAGTTAGCAGGGGATCTGCTGGGCATGCAGCCCATCAGAACTGGGGCCCGGCCTGCATGTCCTGGCCAGTAGACCAAATTCTAATCTTGCGGGCACGTCTAGCTCCCACGGGATCAGAATCGGGAGCTACCGCTGTATACCCAGATTCTGAGGGGCCGCACAGATTCTGGATGTCCAGAATAGAATTGGCCTCTAAGTGGTCTAACACAATTAATACTGAATTATAAATAACTATATGCAGAACATAAAAACAAATTGTTGTATATCTGATATGTATGTATACAGTATGGGCCCGATTACGTCGTGGATATCCGAGCCCTCTGTGAGTTCAGTCAAAAACGGATACACAGAGGGAGCCGGGATTCTGATCCCACGGGGCACATCTAGCCCCAAGAGATCAGAATCACGAACAGACCTGTACGTACAGGCCGGGATCACGATTCTATCGAGCCTGCATGTACAGGCCTTGCCCAACTAGGTCAGACAGAGCTCTTCAATGGAGTCGCAGCACCATGGTGTCTAGTTGCCATGGCACCGTGGCTCCATTGAAAAGCCATGATCCCTGGCTGCCAGCTGCAGAGCTGCTTTCCCCACAGCCTGTCCCCCGATCTGGCCCCCTATGGCCAGGGCCAGGCTGCAGTGAATGTCCTCAGATCCTCCCTGCCTCTTCTGTGCCCCAGTCCCGGCATCCCCCAGTGGCTAGGGAACTTATTCCACCTCCGAAGTGGAATAAGTTCCTCGTGCAAGCCATTGGCCCTGGATCTTCAGGGCCAACATTGGAATCGGCCCTGTACGTCTGGGGCTGATGACCTATTGCCCAGCCTGATGCCACCCCCCGAGCCTCCCCTTTCCCGCCTCGGATCCTCCCCTTTCCCACCTCCACCTACCTTCCCTATACAACACACGAGGAAGGTAGATGGGATGTGGAAAAGGCCCAAATAGCAGAGATGGATGTGCCTTGAAATGACCCCTTATTTGTTCACATCAAGCAATAGGCGAAAATCGAAAACATACCCCAGTGAAAAGAATGTGATGTAGAAAACCATGGACTTACTAAAGGAAGTGTCTCAAAAATTAACTTTGACTTTGAAATATCACTTGAATAAGTAGCTTCTATTAACACAACAAAGCAATTAAATAATATAAAGATAAACAACATAAACAGCACATCATTAAAAAATGTTAACCCAATAAAACAGATGGATTTCATTACTCAGGTAAGAGAAAGATTTGACTAACAAAATTAATTGATACAATTAAACACTGTACAGTGTCTCAATACTGCTCATTCACGGCGTTGGGCATTTAACAGAGTCATTAACACTGTGATCAATTTTGGCATGGCATTTTTTGGAGATTACATTATGGCACATCTATTGTAAAGGGATATGCTGATTTGTCAATATGGATTATTCTTTTGGACACAATATTTAATTTGGTGCACACTGAATGATATTTTAAATATACTGTAAATGGAGTTTACTTGTATTGATTAATTTTGTTAGTTAAGTCTAACTCTTGAGTGATGATATCCATCTGTTTTATCTGGTTAATACTTTTCAATGATGTGCCATTTATGTTGTTTATCTGTATATTATTTAAATGCTTTGCTTTGTTAATAGAAGCTACTTATTGAAGGTGATGTAGAACCCTCTCGCACCGAGGAGGTTTCTCCAGGATATGTGCCCATTGAGGGAAGGGTTAGGGCAGCATTACATAATATCATCTGCATATACGAGATACTCAATTTTGTGTCTTTTGAAAATTGAGCAGATTGGCTGGATGTAAAGGCTGAAGAGAAGAGCTGACAATGCTGTACCTTGGGGCATTCCCTGTTCTTGAGGAAAGGACGTGGAGGTTTCATGGTTAATTCTTACAGATTGGTACCTATTGGAGATGTATGATTTAAACCATGTTAATGTAGTACCAGCTATTCCAATTTATGTTAGTCAAGTGATGAGAGCATTGTGATCAACGTTGTCAAATGCTGAGGCAATGTCTATGAAGACAAGTAGGAATGCTTTGTTCACATTATCCATTCCATGGATGAGGGAGTCAAATAGGATCAATAGTAATGTTTCAACTCCGTGGCATGGGTGGAAGCTGTATTGGTGTTCGTCCAGGGGGACCTTTGTGTCAATGAAGTCCTGCAATTGTATTTGGACTATTTTTTCGATGATTTTTGCTAGGAAGGGGATGCTAGAAATTGGCCTATAGGAGGTGGGATCGTCACTATTTAGGGATCTGTTCTTGAGTAATGGGTGAATGGCAGATTGTTTGTGGTAATTTGGCATAGTTCCTTGGAGGAGGGATTGATTAACTATGTTGAGAATGATTGGAGCTAGTTCAGTTTTGGATGCTTTTATCCAAGCCACAGGGCAAGGATCCAGAAGAGAAGTGCTGGTATTAATTTTAGCGATGGTTTCTACTAACTGTTTTTCCTTGATAGTATGAAAAGAGTTCCATTTGCTAGAAGCTGGTAGACTTAACTGTAATAAGCTGGATGTGGGTTTGTTACTTTTTAGCTTAGAGGCAAAGTGGTCTGCCAGGATTTGTGTGCTAATTGCTGTTCTAGGAGCCTCGTTATGGTAGGTTTTAGTTAGGGATTTAACTATATCGAATAGTTCCCTGGGGCGGTTGATGGCTTTATTTAGGGTGTTTGTGTAGAGGTTTCACTTTGCAGTTTGAATGGCTGCTTTATAAGTATTAAGAGCTGCTGAGTAGAGGGCTTTAAGTTCTGGTGATTTTTTGGACCTCCATCTTTTCTCGAGCTTGTGGAGCTCTTTTTTAAGGGGGTGTATATCATAAGTGTACCATTTTTCAGATGGTCTGTGGGTGATTTTCTTGCAGGTGCCATTGGGTATTGCTGCTTTATTGATTGTAGAGTGCCAATTCCTTACTAAATCATCTAAATTCCATTTTGGAGAAGTGAGTTAAGGGAGTATGTTATTCAGGAAAGCTTCCTTGTTGAAGAGCCTTAATTGGGGGCCGTGTTGATCAGTGTTAGTTAATTTTTGTTCAGTACGTGGGATTGGTAGGTCAAACCTTAGTAAGAAGTGGTCGGACCAAGGTACCTGCGTTGAGCTAGGGGGGGAGTAGTTTGGGTGTTTGGTAATAGATTTTGGGAGGAATATCATATCAAGAGTATTTCCCTTGATATGGGTGGGTTTGTTTGTTTGTTGATAGCCTAGGTCTTGCATGAAGTCAAGGAAAACTATGGATTGATGTAAGGGTAGTGAGGCTAAGTTGAAATCACCGAGGATGACGTGTGGTTTCCTCAAGTGTGAAGTGCATGCAGATTCCAAGATTGTTGTGAGGTTAGTGTTGCTGTTGATGGGGGGTCTATAGAGGAGACAAATTGCTCGGCCTTTATTTTCAATGTTGAGGAGGTCTATCCCATCACTATTATTATAGACACTGATGTATGTGTTTAGGACTGCTCTGGTTAATATTAGTGCTCCGCCACCTCGCTTTGTGTCCCTAGGGCAGTTATATAGATTATACCCATTGGCTCTTAGCTGGTTTAATAGAATGGTGTCATGTATAGTGAGCCATGTCTCAGTAATGCAAAGGATATGCGGGGTTTCATAGGTTATGATATCTAGAATTAATGGTATTTTATTCCTAACAGATCATGTGTTTATTAGAATGCATTTTAGAGGTTTAGTAGGATCACTCAGGATAGGAGGTTTGATATTATTACTGGGATTGATAAGAATTAACCTTGGGTAGGTTTTGTATTCGTGGTTATTGCCATCTCTAGTGTTGCGATGGTTGTGGGGGTAGCAAATTTGATTGTTGCCTGGGTGATGATGAATGATGGGGATGGGATGAACTGGAAAGCTGTTAAGGGGAGTCTGCAGTATGTTAGAAAGTGTCGTGATGAGTAGATGAATGATGAGAGCATGTGCTATAGAGAGCTTGATTTCCATCTTTGCAATCCAGGCAAAGAGGAGATTTGAATTAAGGAAGGGGCAGAGTTTAGGAGGAATTGTACTAAACAATGCAAAGTAATTCAAATGGGGTCTGAGCTAGCTGGAGATGCAGCAGGAGTTGAATGCCACTGAGGTGGGCTGAAGAAAGGGGAGAAGAAAAATTATAGCATTAGTGACCACGTTTCACTTGTACTGGGACTTTAATAATATGGTTGTGACTGAATGTGATGCATTTTTTTATAGTTGGCTCATAGTATGTTAATGAACTCTTCGCTGGGTTGATTTTCTTAGCTTTATCATTGCAGAGTACCATACATCAATTCATTTCATTAAGTGAGTCCCTAAAGAAGCCAAAATATGTTGTTGGATAAAGGAATATACAGTACTGTTGCTGGTTGGAAATAGTGAATCACAAATAGGTGTTGCTTATATATTTTCTTAATAACTTTCGTTATGCTTTATGTTTTGATATGGTGTAGTTTTTTTAAATATATGATGAAGGATAATGGTGGAGGACTCTATCTTAGCACCCATGATATTTTTTAAATTCAGTTTCAAACATAATCTTACAATACAATATCTCCATCAATAACACAACGATACCTGTTAAAAAAGAGGTAAAATACCTAGGTGTTATAATCGATCACACACTCACCATGCTACCACACATAAAGCAGACGGTAAAAACCATATTCTACAAACTCAAAACTATTCAACACTTAAGGCCCCTTCTTGACACGCATGACTTTAGATCAGTTGCCAGCTCACTCATAACCCCTCACTTTGACTATTGTAACAGTCTCCTAATCGGCCTCCCACAAAAGAATATCTACTTATTACAAAGAGCACAGAACATTTGTGCAAAAGTAGTCACTAAAGCCCGCCTAGCGGACCATGTAACCCCTATACTGCTAGAACTACACTGGCTCCCTATAAATAACCGAATCAAATACAAAACACTACTAACAACCTTCAAACTACTAAACGATATTGCCCTCTCTCATCTATCCACACTCCTTCATGCCCCAAATGATTCAAGAGCCCGCAGACTAAATGCAACCCTCTCACTGGAGTTACCAAAAACATTCACGAGGACTAAAAAATCCACCAGTGCCAGAGCCTTCACATTCACCGCTCCCACACTTTGGAATGACCTCCCAATAGACATCCGAATCATAAAGGACCTCTCTCAATTCAGGAAAGAACTCAAGACATACCTATTCTCCGAACACTTCGGAATCCCCTACCCTCCAAGTTCAGCCACACAAACAAAAAACCCCCGCAAAAACACAATTAACTGAACATACACAGCCCCCCTCAAACAGTCCTCCCAAAGACACACAAAAAAATCCACGAAAAATGGAAATAAATTCCATCACACACACACGCGCACACACACACACACACACACACACACACACTTGAATAGTGAATTCACTACACTGTATCCTAACCTTTTTGTAAATAACACCTGTAAATAGAAATGTCAGCTCGCTGCCTATTCCCTGTAAAAAGTTAGAAACTTCTGATCAAGATATGCACCTTGTAAATAGTTTTAATAATTTACTATTCTGTTATAAAGTTAAAAAGTTATAAAGTTAAAAAGTTCTTGTTCAATGTAATGTTATACGAACGTATACAAAACTGTTAAATTGTTCCATGTAAACCGCCCCTGATCTCTGGAAGGGGCGGTATAGAAGAAATAGATAAATAAATAAAAATAAATTAAATAAATAAATAAAATACGCCTATAAGGTAGGCAAACAAAATTAATTCAAGCCTTACACCCAGCTTATGGGGGAAAAGCACACATTACATAACAGGAAATATACAGTCGTCCACATCAAGAGAGCTGGAAAAAAACCTTAATTCTCATTACCTATTTAAACCAGCTATTAAAGAGAAATACTCCTAAGAAAATGAAAATATAACAAAAAATCTTTACTTCACTTGCCCTGTAGGAAAGTCTCTAGCTGAGAAGACTCGAAAAAAAACATACTATATACTTTGATAAACAACTATACATTTAGAAGGAAATTTGAGGAAGAAGGTTGCCCCTACCTCCAAAACAGCAGGTTTCAGTGAGAGGAATGCCCCTCTCCTCAACTGTGCAACCTTCAAGACATGTGGGAAAATGTTTATTGTCTGACCACGAAAAAATAAGCGTAAAATATTATTACAGTCAATAAGGGAACTAAAGAAAACAGTTAATGTGGCATGTGGTGGAATGTTGTCAGCTGAATTTTACAGAAAAGCAGAGACATCTAAGTATCAATAGGAGAAAGCTGATCCAAACCTGGACCTACTGAATCAGGAATTTTCTTCCCCTTAGGAAGGTAATGGATATTTGAGATTTTTGCACCCTTTACCTCTTTAAAACAAAGAATCTCCTTAAGATATTTCTGAAGGAGAAGAAAAGGAGAAAGGTAATGTGTACGGGGAAGTTTAAAATCTTAAACAGTAGGATCGATGGCCATTCTCCAGCACCTGCAGGTGCCGGTGAATGACCAGGCTATCTTTCATAGCAGAGGTGTAGGTAGCATGTAATAAAGAAATATTAGAGTCTGTTTTAATTAAATGATCATTTACAGCAGATAATCTCTTATCCTGTTCGGAAACGTTCGCAACAGTGTCCACAATAAACTCAGAAAATTTTTAAGGGAAAAACCCAATGAATTCTCCAAGCAAAATATCCTTTAAAGTAACTTCATCTGAAGAACTTGAAACCAGCTTAAGAGTTAATGAAGAAAAATGTACCTCTTTGGGAAATGGAAGACAAGCAGTCATAAAACCAATATCTGGCTCCTCCAACAAAACTTCCCCTGGCCGGGCAGGAGTAACAGAAGTAGGCTGCAGATTCCCCAATGCAGGAGAAGCAGCACCAACTTCAACTGACACTACACTGGCGGAGAAGAGTCAAAAGTGGTGCCAGGACTTACCAGGGGCATAGAGGACATGGAAAACACATGCCAATCCATAGCACTGACCACAGTCATCACTTTTTTCATAGGCAACAACAAAAGGTTCTTCTTCTTTTTACTCATGTTACTCTCCTGGTTCCAATGGCTCTGATGTGCTCCAAAGGGGCAGAACCTGTCTTTTTAGAATGCTCCTTTGGACACACTCCCATGAACGCACACCCGTGACTGTATCCCGCGGTGGGACCTGCTGTTTAAAGGCCCTCCACTCAGCTGGTTGGTTGAAGAGAAAGCTGCCCAGTGTAAGCCGGCAGTAACCAGCATCCAGAAAAGGGATCTGGCTCCCCATGATTTTTTTATGTCTATTGTTGAATATAGGCCAATTGAAGGATTTATTCCATACGTCATTGGCCAAACTTTGATATGATAACTTAAACTAATTTTTCCCTCTTAACATGGGGTTTGGTTTACTTCCCTCTGTTTTGATTTGTGGATCTGTATATATATGTAAGAGGGTTTTTGAAGCCCCCTATTTTTCATCCTTTGGATATGTAAAGATCCAGTCTTATCTTTGTTGAAAGAATTCCTCTGTTCTATCACTATCAATCTTTCTCCAAATGTATCTTTCCCCTTTTTTTAAATTATTACTAAATTATTTTGAACTTCTCAAACTAATAATTATAAATTGTGTTATAAGGATTCATCTTGCATATTTTAATAAAGTTAAAAGGGAAGAATTATAGTACTTCCAATTTATCAATAAAATTATTTCTATGGAAATATCTAGCTTTAACTATGTTTTGTGCTGTCAGCTAGTCATGTCCTTGTTTTGCCCATCTCCTTTTCATTTTGCTTAGTTCTCAAATATAAACAAAAAGTCTACTTATGTGCTAAGAAAAAATTGACTTAAAGAACTACAAAAAAGACAACCTTTCTTATGAAGAAGCACACATTTGAACTTGATGTTCGAAAATAAGCCATAGCTCCCATGTACCCCTAGGAAACATGTTTAGGTGACCCTTCCAAAAAACTATAGAGGTCCATAAAGAAAATCATGCCTCAGGATCAGTGAATTAGAGGTCACCTTTTTCATCCAACTGTCCCATTTCTTAGAAATCCTAACTGTAAATTATTAAATTAATTTGCCCATTCCTATTCCACTGTCGTTTTAACACCCCTCACTTTTCTTTTCTGCTCTGAGTTCGATGTTTCAGCTTCCAGAGGGTGAATTGGATCACAAACCCCAAGAGCAACTGTCATAAAGGCAATCCTTTGAAATATGTTTGAGCAAAATAAAAAAAAACTTCACAGCCTAAAAACTGATATTTACAGCATTTAGGAAGAGGAACGCCAAGGAACACTAAGTTAACAACCTCCAATACCCACAAATATTTATTTATTTATTATTTATTTATTTATTTATTACAGGATCTTATATACCGCTCTATTCAGCATCAGCGTGATTCACAATATAACAACATACCAGAACAACAAACTGTTTGGTTTTACAGAGAACAAGGTCAGAGAACTTGGATGAAACATGGGACGTCATTACTGCAACTATTTACATGAGTATTTACAAGTATACATAACAGGGTTTGTTCTTAGTTTGGGTAGTGATCAAGATTGGTTAGCTGGTCAAGTAATATTGGGGGAAAAGGTGGAATTTGAGTGCCTTTCTGAAAAGGGATAGATCAGTGATAGCCCGAATCTCTGGAGGTAGAGCGTTCCAGCACTTAGGGGCATAGAATCTGAAAGCCCTATTAGATGTCACTGATAGGCATTTTGTCGCTGCTTTAGGGATAATTAGAACATTTGTTGATATAGTTCTCCTGGATCTGTTGGGTGGAACGGCCTGAATGAGGTCTATTAGAGAGGAGGAGGTGATGCTTTTAGTGGCCTTAAAGGTTAGTAATAATGTTTTGAACAATATTCTGCCATGTATGGGGAGCCAGTGCAGTTGCTCTAGGATGGGTGTTACATGGTCCCTTCTTGATGCTCCGTAGAGGACTCTAGCAGCGGTATTCATGGTGAGTTGTAAAGGGTTTAATGTGGAGTGTGGGAGGCCTTGGAGAATAGCATTGGCATAGTCAAGGTGTGGTAGGGTTAAGGCTTGAAATATAGTTCTGAAGTCATCAAGATCAAGCAGGGGGCGAAGATGGCGGAGAGTCCGGATCTTGAGGTAGATTGCTCTGACTACATTGGTTATTTTATTTATTTATTATTTATTTATTTAACAATCTCTTATATACCGCAGCTTCCTAAGATCAGCTGCGGTTCACAAATAACAACAGGCAACAAATCATGGATTTGTTTTACATATAACGTCATATAACTATAACCAATGTACAGTAAACAGAAATGTTGAACAGATAGCACTGAACAGTGCAACACTATATACATTATGTACATTAACATTATATTATTAAATACATATACAAGTTATGTGGGATATAATCATTATGAGTAGTACAGATGCGGATAGGGCAGGTTTTCTTTTCTGTTATCGTGAGATTTAGATACAACTGTTTAGCCTTTGTCTAATTCTTTTGATGGCTGTTCTATGGTGTTGTAGTGCATTGTAAAGAGGTGTGTTTTCAGTTTTTTTCGGAATTCATTAATCTCTGTTAATATTCTTAGTTCAACAGGGAGGGAATTCCAGGCTGTTGGGGCTGCATGTGAGAACGCTCTGTTGTTTGTTGATTTATTTGTTTTTATGAAATCTATGGGGGTTTTAAGTTTGTTTAGTTGATTTTTTCTTTGAGTAGGTTTTGGATGTTCTTTGGTAATTAAGTTACTTATAGTAGTTGGTGTCAAATCAAATAGTGATTTAAATACTGTTATTAGTGTTTTATATGTTATTCGGTTTTGAATTGGAAGCCAGTGAAGGGATGCTAGAATTGGTGTTATATGTTGATGAGAGTGTGTTTTTGTTATAATCCTAGCTGCTGAGTTTTGTGCGAGTTGCAGTCTTTTGATGTTTTGTTTTGATGTACCTAATAATATAAGGTTCGCAAAATCAAAGTGGGGGATTATAGTGGCTTGGATTATACTGATAAAATCATGTATGTAAACAAGAGGTCTAAGTTGTTTAAGTATTTTAAGTTTGTAGTAAATTTTCTTTGTGGTGTTTCTGATATGGGTATCTAGAGTGAGATGTTTGTCTAAAATGACTCCTAAGTATCTCACTTCATTCTTTATTTTAATTTGTTGGTTTTGAAGTGTTATATGTGTTGGTGGGGTATATGTTATATGTAATTTCAAATCCATGCGTTGGTCCAAAGTGACCCCAAGGTAACGAATGGAAGGTTTTGATTGGAGCTCGGCTTCTTTCACCTTTATATGGGATGGGGGGGTGAAAAGTGGGTCCGTAGTGATGAAGAGAACCTCAGTCTTTTTGTGTTGAATTCGGAGGTTCTGGGATTGAAGCCATTCAGATACTGCATCAAAACATTTGGCTAGCGGGGAAAGGTCCATATGGACTGTGGAGAAAGGCATGTATAGGAGGATGTCATCCGCGTATATTAAGCATTCAACCTTGAAGGACCTGATGATATTGCAAACTGGTTGTATGTATATATTGAAAAAGAGTGAAGATAGGGATGATCCTTGTGGTACGCCTTGTTTTTGATGGTAAGGTGCGGATGTTGCGGTCCCTGAGGTAACGTACTGCCATCTCTGATCAAGGTATGACTTGCAACACTCCAGGGCAGTGTTATTGATGCCTTTTTCTTTTAGTCGCCCTATTAACAGATCATGATGTACAGAGTCAAAAGCCGCAGCAATGTCTAAGAAGATAAGAGCAAAGCCTTGGCGGATGTTATCAATGCCTATGATGATGTTGTTGCAGAGAGTGGTAAGGAGGGTTTCGACACCGTGGAACTCTCTGAAGCCATGTTGGCAGTGGTCCAGAGGGGAGGCGGTGTCAATGTGGTCCTGTATTTGTCTTTGAGCTTCCTTTTCAATTATTTTAGCTAGTAGGGGTATGCTAGCCTTGGGTCTATAAGATTCAACCTTTTGTGGGTCGAGTTTGTGGTTTTTCAAGAGGGGTCTGATGGATGTTCTCTTGAGGGCTGATGGGAAGGAACCAGTTATAAAGGATAAATTCATCATTTTAGTGATGATGGTGTGATAAGGAAGCTTATCATAGCTCAGGAAGGAGCTATAGAAAAGGTGAAGTGACTCTGAACAAGCAACCTGTCAGTGCTGGTAGAAATAAGAAAACAGAATTTTCCCATAAAAGACTACCAGTCCCAGAATGCACCAGGTTTCCAACAGCCATTAGAGGAGCTGAAGTGGAGAAACGTGTGTTCAATCAGGAGGGCTATGAGGTAATCCCTAAGCACTCATCTCAAAGGGCAGGGCCTGATTCAGCACAGCTGTGCTGTGTTAGGGAGGAGCACTCATCTAAGCAGAATAAGAGTAGAGTTTATTCTACAGATGACCATCTTCATGATCACCTTGGATATCCAGAGAATTGTCCTCAGTATCCTGAGAATCAGCTTGAGTTTGATCATCAGTTTCATCTGAAGGATCATCAGAAGCAGAAGCCAAACCAGACGGACAGAGAGGGAAAGAGACCCTCTGGAGGAAAGAGGAGAAAAGCCTTTGAGAGGTCTAGAAGAGTCCAAAGCAGTACGTATACTGGGAGGTATTCCAAGGGCCAGCATACACCATTGGACTGGGGAAAGCCAGAGGAATGTTGCTGCAGAGCTAGGAATCACCAGAGGCTACCTGTGAGGGAGACGGCTGCACGTGGAAGGGACTCTAAGACCTATGCCAGAAGGTATGTGAAGAGAGATCCAGTGTCCAGGGATCTGGATTGGAAGGCTGGACATAAGAACTGGACTACATACTGGCCAGGCTATATAGAGTGGAACTCTAGCAGCAATGGAAGCTCAGGTATGAACACTGATCTATGCCCTAGCTATAACCTTGAAAGACAGCAGGGAAACAAGTATTCTCCTGAAACTGCTCCATTGAGAGATTCATCTGTGCCAATCCATGATATTGAACCTATGCTTGTTGAAGATGGGGAAATGATTGCAGATGAAGGATGTATTTATATGGATTGTTCTCTATCTAAACTCCGTTGGTAACTTTCTGTTATAAAGTACAGCAACCATCACAAAGAAATACAAATTTGTTCTTTAATCTACTCAGAAAAGCTCCTGAAGCAGGATTTGACCCACACAGTGGAAGGCAAGCCAGCTAAGGGGTTTCAGCTGGTAACTGCTAGCAATTAAGCCTTACCTAATTGCTTGTGAGCTAGGAGAGAATCACTTCTGTATCTATGTGGGAAGTAATCAGGAGTTAACCTGAAAAGAACAGTTTGTTTCTTTCTTTGTGGCTTTTCATTTGTTGTTTTCCTGATTTTGACTTTGTTTTTCCAAGTTAACACTGAAAGCAAGTTACCTAATTTATGTGCTACCAAGCATATCTGTGTTGGGAGAAATAACCCCATAAATAAATATCTTATTGGCTTTACCCAAGAGCACAACTAAATTATTGTCAGCAGCTGTGTCTGGTGTGAATGAACTACATTGCCCACAATACCTTGCAAATCATATAGAAATATGCACTGGCCAAGAGTGTGAAGATTCTCACCCAGGCAGCCGTCTGACAATGGGGCTGAGATCTTGGCGTAGTTCCTTTATCCAGTGGGCTGGGCAAGGGTCAGTTTGTGCAGTGGTAGTGTTAAGAGCAGCGATGGTGTCCTCAACATGTTTTCTGGATGGTGTGGAGAACATAGATAGGTTTGATATGCATACGGTGACTTGAGAAGGGATTGTTGCAATGTTTTTGGTTTGAAGCAGCTTGGATTGCAGGTAATCGGCGAAAGCTTGAGGTTGAATGGGTTCAGGATGTTCTGGCGATGGTTCCTTAGATAAGATTTTGACTAAATTGAAAAGATCACATGGTTTATTTAGTGATCTTTTCAGCGTATCGGTATGGAATTGTTTCATCTTGGCCATGACTGACTGTGCACAGATAGATGTACTCTGTAGGCTGCTTGGTCTTCTGAAGAGTGTGAGCGACGCCATCGTTTCTCCAATCTTCTTAGGTGTGAGGGAGGCTCGTAGGTCAGGGGAGAACCAAGGAGAAGATTTTCTTTTCTTTGGGTTGTTACCCTGGACTGGTTGCAGTGCAATGGTACTGATAGTGCTGTTCCAGGATGTGATCAGATTTTCGAGATTGAGAGAGGTGTCATGTAGGAGAGGGAGGGTTTCCATAACTATATGTTCTTTGTTGAAGGTTTTGAATTTCCGAGATGTTACTCTTGTTGAGTCAATGGAGTTTTTGTTGCTGTGTGATGACTGTTTGCCGTTGATGAGGATGGGGAAGGTGATTAAATTATGGTCTGACCAAGGTACTGGGGTTACAGAAGTGTCAAGTCTGTTGTTGGAATCAAGAGCTGTCAGAGGGGCAAAGATCATGTCAAGGATGTTTCCTCTCTCGTGCGTGGGGGCTTCAACAATTTGCTTGTAGCCCAGCTCGTTGATTGCTTCAAGGAGGGCTGAGGCGTGGCTGGGATGCAGTGTTGGGAGATTGAGGTCTCCTAATATCCAGTTGGGAATGCTGGGCTTGCGTGAGTTAGCTGCTAGGTCTAGAATGTTAGGAAGGTCGTCCGCGGAGGGTGAGGGTGCTCTGTATATTAAGTTGATGAGGCATTGTTCATTTATGATGATTAAGACATCCATGCTGTTTGAGCTTGCGGAGTCCACAGTGTGGAAATTTAGGTCATTCTTGGTAAGTATGAGAATGCCTCCTCCTCTCTTGCTCTCTCTGTGTTGGGAATGGACGGAGAAGTTGGGGGGTATGAGTTGGTTAAGGATTACATTATCCGCGTCAGATAACCAGGTTTCGGTTATCATGAGGATATCTAGATTATAAGAAGAAATTGTGTCAGTGATGACTGGCCATTTCTTGCGGATAGACCATGCATTTATGAGAGCACAGTTTAAGTAAAAGGGTTGAGGGGGTTCCTCTTGTTTATTTTTCTTTGGTTGTTAAAGAGCTATATGTATTAGGTGAGAGTGGCGTGTGGGGGTCTCTAATCTTGAGTTGGGATAAGGAGATTCTGTCCTTCTTTTTCCATGACTCAGAAGTATTGGAATTTGGTGGGCCGTATGGTATAGGGCAAGGGCTTCATTGAGCCAGCCTATAAGAAGGAAAAGGCAGATAGCCAGGGTATTAAATGGTAGAGCCATTGGGGTTTTTGTTGAAATGGATGAGGTACCTTCTGTGAGGGATTGGAGGGGATATTAGGTTTGCTATTGTGAATATGCTATTGTCAAAAAGAGTAATTGGAAATGAGCTACTGACAGTGGTGCTGAGTAGTCATATACTATGGAAGGATAATGGGAGAGCAGGTAAGACACTGGTAACTGTAGTAAGATTATGCAGAAATTTATGGGGTGCTACTGGTAACCGTAATAATTGAGTGCTACTGGCAACAGTAATAAGTGAAAGCTACTGACCACAGTAATAGTTGAAAGCAACAGTGATAATTGAATGGTACTGGCAACAGTAAAATCAAATGCAACAATGGTAAATGGATACTACTGGCAACAGTAATAAATGAATGCAATAGTAATAAATTGAATGTTACTGGCAACAGTAATAAATTGTGGCATGCTACTGACAACAGTACTAGTTTATTCCTATATAGTGTAGCCGTTGGTATTGGTGAGCCTAGTCAACGTTACAAGGTTGAGCAGAGATGAAAATAATTTTGATGTATAGTACTATCAAATCAGTAGGCTGTGAAAGAAAAGTCAATTGAGTCATATATGTAGCGCGTATACTTGCTGTGGTTGAGGTTATGTGGAGAGGGTAGGGTAAGCTGGCTTAACTGTATTTGGATGTAGTTGCTGGACAGATTTTGTGTGGACGCGTGTCTTGAGCAGGCTGTTGCTTCGGCGGCTGGTCTCCAGGCAGGCTGCGAGGGAAGGTGTTCTGGCTCCTCGGTTGAGCTGCAGAAGGTGGTTGAGTTAATGTCAGTGCAAACGAAATGAAATAGAGCTGCAGGCTTGTTTCAACGGTCCGCGCCTAAGGGCCACACCAAAGGGCCCTCTGGCGAGGCCCTCAGGCGCGGGTGCGCCCGATCGGCGCGGTTTTTTAAATGCTGGCGTCTGCCCCGATTGGGCAGCTCTCAGGAGGGGGATGGTGTCCTCTTCGGTGCTCCGGCCCGCTCTATCCCCTCAGGGAGAGCACTGGAGGAGGGCCGGAGTGCTGCAAAAGGGCCGCACGCCCGATCGGCGCGTTTTTTAAATGCTGGCGTCTGCCCCGATTGGGCAGCTCTCAGGAGGGGGATGGTGTCCTCTTCGGTGCTCCGGCCCACTCTATCCCCTCAGGGAGAGCACTGGAGGAGGGCCGGAGTGCTGCAAAAGGGCCGCACACCCGATCGGTGCGGTTTTTAAATGCTGGTGTCTGCCCCGATTGGGCAGCTCTCAGGAGGGGGATGGTGTCCTCTTCGGTGCTCCGGCCTGCTCTATCCCCTCAGGGAGAGCACTGGAGGAGGGCCGGAGTGCTGCAAAAGGGCCGCATGCCCGATCGGCGCGGTTTTTAAATGCTGGCGTCTGCCCCAATTGGGCAGCTCTCAGGAGGGGGATGGTGTCCTCTTCGGTGCTCCGGCCCGCTCTATCCCCTCAGGGAGAGCACTGGAGGAGGGCCGGATTGCTGCAAAAGGGCCGCACGCCCGAGCGGCGCGGTTTTTAAATGCTGGTGTCTGCCCCGATTGGGCAGCTCTCAGGAGGGGGATGGTGTCCTCTTCGGTGCTCCGGCCCGCTCTATCCCCTCAGGGAGAGCACTGGAGGAGGGCCGGAGTGCTGCAAAAGGGCCGCACGCCCGATCGGCGTGGTTTTTAAATGCTGGCGTCTGCCCCGATTGGGCAGCTCTCAGGAGGGGGATGGAGTCCTCTTCGGTGCTCCGGCCCGCTCTATCCCCTCAGGGAGAGCACTGGAGGAAGGCCGGAGTGCTGCAAAAGGGCCGCACGCACCACTTTACCTAGGTTTGTATGAATCTTTTACGTTTTTATCTACTACCAGAGCCTTCATATCCAGATAAATGGACACCTGCCTGAGACTGGAGTAGTTCTGGCCAAAACACAGGTTTTACTAATTTCCATGAAGGATATTAACATTTAGAACTTGTGCAGTTTATGATATATATACAAAACCCAGCGGGAGCAAACACTTCTATTTAATTCTATTAGAAAACATCACCTCATTCTTTACCAAGCTTTCATTTTTTCTTTAATATTCATGGTGTTCATCTTTTAAACATTTCTTTGACCTTGATTATTCTATATTGCGGACTACTTCTCTTATCCTTTTATGAGATTAGCCACATTTGTATTCATATCATTACTTCCTTTTCCTTTCATGTTTGTCTTCATTTATTTATTTGTTGGTTGGTTTGTTTGTTTTGTTTACTGAACTGTACTGGGGCTTTGCAGCTGAGCATTTAGCGCAAAAACAAGTGTGCAGTAGTTGCAACTGCTGTGCACTATCGAGTGTGTGTCCAGCAAATTCCGAGCATTACCACACTGAACTGTACCCTAACATGCCACAGAGGCATGCTCAGTTACCATGGGTGCACTTAACTTCACCTATTGAGGCGGTGTTAGGTGAACCTGCGCTAATTGCAAGGGTCACAGTTAGCATGTGGTGTTTACCCCCACACTAACTGTGCGGTACTCACCACGCCCACTCTCTGCCTCTAACCAGACCACTTGTGATCTTAACGTATCATGGACAGTTAGCGCCAAAATCCAGTTGTGCTGTCATGGCCCCATGCTGTTAACATGTGTCCCAGCACACTTTTGACGTACACCAGAACACACACTGACAGCCAGTACCCTTTACTAAAAGACTCCCTTAGTCACCTGTCCTGTGCTCCAAACGATGACCAATGCAGAATAAAATCACCATCAAAATACCAAACCAATTTAAAAGACAATAAAATTACAACTAGAAAGATTTTAAAAACACAGCTCTCCAAGATTCAAATACACTACAAAAAGAAAATTCTATCTAAAATATGTTTTCAAACACCATCTAAACCTAATAAACGGATTCTCTAGGCACAGTTCATTAGGAAGAGAGTACAAGTAAACTCAAATTGCAAAAGAAAGGGCTTGCTTTAGACAGCTGACATGCATTTTTTTCTCTTTATTAAGTTTATAATGATATAAAAGTAAAAGAAATTTGCAACAGAATCAGAAAAAAACTGATTTATTTATTTAGCTCATGCCTTTCCAGTAGTAGTTCAAGGCAAGTTACATTCAAGTAAGTTATTTCTCTATTCCAAGAGGGCTTACAATCTACGGAGCTACTTTAATAAAGTGCACTATTTGTTGTGCCCCAATGCGCATTTTGAATAAAAGTCAATGCACATTAGCTACCACTGTGCCACGGTAATTGCTAGGAGCGTGGCCAGCATGTGCCAAACAGTTACTGCGCAGGGAAGCCTCTTAATGTGCATTCCAGCCCTGGCAGTTACCATAGGTGCACTTAACTCCACCTATAGAGGTGGCATTAGGTGCACCATCGTTAATTGCAACATTGACAGCACTTGATACGTTCCCCTGTGCTAACTGCAATGTGCTCTTCATGCCTACTCTCCTCCCCTAACACTCATTCCTCATCCCAGTGCACAATTTACAGTTAGCATGTGAATTAGTGTGCAGTAACTGTCATGCCAACAGAATAATAGCTACCGCAGGACCTAGTGCACAGTTACCATCCTTGAAAATGTACATTAACCACTTAGCACACTTTAGTAAAAGGGCCCCTTAAGGTTTTTTTTGAGGTAGTGAAAGGTTAAGTGACTTGCCCAAGATCATACGTGGGGTTTGGACTCTGGCTTCTCTGATTCCAGGCTAGTGCTTTAACCACTAGGCTACTCCTCCAGCAATCAACAATACCAGTAAATTACAAATGAAAATGAAAAAAATAATTATGAGTTTTCCTTTATTAAGCCTATGAATAGCAAGAGGGGAGGATCCTCCAGATGAAATAGGACAAAAATACAAAAGCAACATCATTAAGTTCCTAGGAAGAAGAATTACAGTAACTTTTTTTCCTTTGATGCCCCCTCTCAGTGGTAGATCTTGCTCTAGAAGCAATATAAGGAATTATGCTTCTAGGAATGTTCTAACTGGGCTCCCTGTAAGGAAAACCAGGGGAGGAGCTAGGAGGTCCCAAAGGTCATAAAAGTCCATGTTTTGGAGAAGAAAGGTTCCTTTGCCTTTCTCTGGCCTCCCAAAAGCAGACCAAGTGCTCAACAGTCAGAAACCTCAGGCCATGAGGAGAACAGGCCCCTACAGACTAATTCAGTCATAGATAAAAAACAAAGAAGGGTAAACTCCCAGCGGAGAGGAGTCTATCATGGTCACTTTGAAACTACTGCACATATAAAGCACACATGATCACCTTTCTGTGGCTAGAACATTGCTGGACAAGCATTTGTGAAGATCTGAAAATGCTGTCCAGATGTGTACTTTTCCTTTCCTCGCCTAAAAACATGTCCTGGTAATGCCTCTTCTCCCATACTGAGTGAAGGCCATTTTAATCCAAGAAATTCACATTATAAAATGTCTTCCTCTTGCTTTATTTTACTGTATATAGAAGTAGTTTCACACAATTGACTGCTATAGATGTCTGTAAATTGATTTTACTTTGTATATGTTTTTCTATACCATATTTTTCATGCACAGTGTATATTTAGGGGGTAATCTTAAAACAGGTTGCCTAGGCACCAATGTGTCTTTATAAAATACCCAGAGTAAATTGGCAGAAATTGTGGCTAGATTGCAGCATGGACATTTACTCCAGCTCTTGTGGTGGTGTACAGTATGTGCAACCATACGTATTTTATAAAGAGCATGCGTACTTTGCAACTCTGCCGACACTCCACCAAAATTCCATCCCAGAACAAGTCTACACTCAAATCGTGCAAAAATGTATGTCTTTTTGACATGTGTATCCTATAGAGTAATTTTATAAAGGCCCTTTTCCATGCGTTAAACGGAAATTACCACATTAATATGCTTGATATTCGTCATTGTTTTGCATATATCCTGAGCAATAAAAAAAGCAGTAGAGATGTTTATATGCTGTCCATTTGTCCTAGGGGTTTGGGACCCAAAATAATTAGATATTCCTATGCTACCTCACAAACCAGGTTCAGATTACAGTCTTCATAAGTTATGGCTTAGCTTACAAACACCAAGGGGTCTGTTTACTAAACGGTGGTAGCGGAATCCGTGCGATATCGGAGCCGTGGCCCCATTGAAATCAATGGGGCCACGGCTCCGATATCACATGGAGTCTACTACCGCCGTTTAGTAAACAGACCCCCAAGTCATGATTTTATTTATAGTGGCTGGTTGACCTTGGGGATTAAGGGCATATTTGTGAAATTGTTTGTGAGGAAGGCTTCTTTGGTGGCGAGCAAGAGTATCTTGAAATATTGGTTGCAGGCAGAGCCTTCTTCCTTTTGGCAATGGAAAAATGGACTCTATAGTCTCATGTTAATGGAACAGCAGGAAGCTTGGATCTCCCCTAAATAGAGATTAATGTTCCTGTCTTTGAGGGGGTAGATTCTATCCATTCCCTTGTGCCATGGGATAGGAGTCTGGTACTTAATACATTTTAAGTTGTGGGTGAGTGAACAGTGGCAGGGTGGTGATAGCCCTCCATGGGGAATTTCTACATTGTGAATTGTGAGAGGATTTGGAACTAATTCAATAGCCTTGGGGGTTCATAAGAGCACAGTGAACCACAAGAGGCATTCTAGGCAGTGGTGCGATTCAGCCAATTTGCACCAGTTCACCCGACTCCATTCCTAAAATTTCCCAAGTTCACCGAACCGGTGCACCGAAAGACATAAGAACATAATATATGCCATACTAGGTCAGACCAAGGTCCATCAAGCCCAGTATCTTGTGGCCAATCTAGGTCACAAGTACTTAGCAGTCTCCCCAAAAGACACAGGATCCACAATGTTTGTATTGGGGCAAGCAATGGATTTCCTGTGTCCCCTTTAATAATGGTTTATGGACCTTTCCTCCATGAACTTGTCCAAAACGTTTTTAAACCCAGCTTTTACTACAGCTAACAGCTGTAGTAAAAGCTACAGCTGTTACTAACAGCTTTTACTACATCCTCCGGTAACGAATTCCAGAGTTTGAGTACACGTTGAGTGAAAAAATATTTTCTCTTATTAGTCTTTAATAGGTTACATTGTAGTTTCATTACATGTCCTCTAGTCTTTCTATATTTTGATGGCATAAATTATCAAGTTACGTTTACCCGTTCTACTCCTTTCATTAATTTATAGACCTCTATCATATCTCCCCTCAGCCGTCTCTTTTCCAGGTTGAAGAGCCATAACCTTTTTAGTCTCTCTTCATAGAGGTATCCTTCTATCTCCTTTACCATTTTGGTATCTCTGTATCTTTTCTAATAATGCTATATCTTTTTTAAGATATGGCAACCAGAATTGTACACAATATTCAAGGTGTAGTCGTACCATGGAATGATACAAAGACATTTTAATATCCTTTGTTTTATTCTCCAATCCTTTCCTTATGATTCCTAGCATTCTATTTGCTTTTTTGGCCGCCACTACACACTGGGCATAGGGTTTCAACATGCTATCCACGATGATGCCTAAATCTTTTTCCTGGGTGGTAGTTCGTAATGTAGAACCTTGCATTGTGTAACCATAGTTTTGGTTGTTCCTTTCTAGGTGCATAACTTTGTACTTGTCCACATTAAATTTCACCTGCCATTTGAACATCCAGTCTTCCAATTTATCAGGGTCCTCTTCCAATTTTTCACAATCCTCATGGGTTTTAACAACTTTGAATAATTTTGTGTTATTTGCAAATTTGATTACCACACTCATAATTCCGATTTTCAAGTAATTTATGAATATTTTAAAAAGCAGCGATTCCAGCACAGATCCCTGGGGTACTCCACTATTCACTTTTCTCCATTGGGAAAATTGGCCATTTAGCCCTACCCTCTGCTTTCTCTCTTTTAACCAGTTCCTGATCCACAATAGTACACTGCCTCCTATCCCATGACTTTTTAATTTCACCGAGTCTCACATGAGGGACCTTGTCAAAGGCTTTCTGAAAATCCAGATGCACTATATCAACAGACTCACCTTTATTTACCTGTTTATTCACATCTTCAAAAAACCATAACAGATTAGTAAGACAAGACCTTTCTTGCTAAAGCCATGTTGGCTGTCTTCCATTAAGCCATGACTATCTACGTGTTCAGTGAATCCCTGGTGATTCAGTGGCCCCGATCCCCCCCCCCCCCACCCGATAGTATTTTGATGCCATTGGGGGCAATCGCGGCATTGGGAAAAGCCCCTGATGCCATCAAAATACTGTCGGGGGCCGGTGCCCTGACAGATAGTGAATCCCTGGTGGCCTAGTGATCCAGATCCCCCCCCCCCCACGTCCCTTAAAAAGAAAATTGACTGGTGGTCTAGTGGCCCCCTGAACCCCTCACACCCCTCTCGATTAAAAAACAAATAGACCTGGTGGCTTAGAGGCCCCTTAACCCTCCACCGCCCTCCCGACTAACAAACAAAATAGGTCTAGTGAGCCCCTGAACCCCCACCCCCCTTCTGACCAACAAACAAAATGGACCTGGTGGCCTAGTTGCCCCTGAACAACCCCCCTCCTTCCCGGTACCTTTCAAAATGAGCTGGAATGCTGCCTACATACCCCTTCTCCCCCACTCGTGGTCCGCCATCTTCAAAAATGGGATCCAGGATTCCCCAATATAACAGCTCAGTGTAAGCTAGATATCCAGTTGGTCCATTTTATTTTATTAACCTTGCCTTATTATTCAAAATATTGCATCAAAATATATCCAGACCAAAATTCACAAAAAACCCTGACACAACATTGCGTAAAGTTCTGCTTCAGTGCACCTACACTAATCGCATTCTTTACCGGTAGTGCAGGGTGTACTGACTGCAAAGCACTCAACCCACCCACTCTCTCTCCTGAATCTGTCCACTTACCACCCCAATGCACACAAGACAGAAATCAATGCAAATGCTGTGCTAGCCCTGCATTACCACGCGCCATAGAGGGGGGATACCACGTGCTCTAACCCACGCTAATCTCTTAGCTCCCTTTAGTAAAAGGGCTCGTTGGAGATGCTTCTTAAATAGCCCACTTAATCAATTAGAGGCCAATTTCAGTTGTGGGATGTCTGACCGGTCCGTATGTCCAAAATCTGGACGGGCCAGATTTGCACTCGATTCTGCACCCACAGGAGCTAGACGGTACCGTGGGAGCACAATAGAGGCACTTGGACAGGCCGGATGGGCCCCAATTCTGCAGGCCCATATGTGCTGCACTTACCCTGACTAACCCTCCCCATGCTTCTGCTGGAGTCCCGGTGCTGTGGCATCCCATCGCTATGGGACTAGGACACCATGCAGGATCCCCAATTCCCCACACTGCACACTGAAGTCCTTTCCCCGCTGCCCAACCCCCAGAGGGGCCTGCCAAAGCCAGTATCGGGCGGCAGGGCTCCTCATGCATCGGCTCACCTGTTCTGGGGGGGGGTCCTCCATTGCTGGCCGCAAGTGTCCAAGGTGGAATAAGTTCCTCGGCCATCCTTCACTTGCCAGATGTAGAGGGCTGTGACATGGATAGGCCCTGTATGTCCAGGTTGGTGGACCCACCTCCAACCCACCCACTCTCCACCCTGTCTCTGTCCCTGCCACCTCGTCCAGAACTCCCCACACGTTAGCACTGTATGTAGCTTTGGGGGCAGAATAGGCTCCCAGCAAATAGCAGGGGATGTATATCCAAACCTCTATTCACAGTTTTGGATGACCCCCTTAATATGTATTAAAAAATGTTTTATTAAAATGAATGTGTGAAATGGACCAAAAGATGTCGAAACATCAGGACAAAAGGCCAAACAGAAAACAAACCAAAAGTGTTTTTCATATGTACATTCTTTGAACTTAATATACTTTCTAGGATATTTTAAGAAGAAACTCATTTCCAGAGCAACCACTCTGGGTCTTATTGCCAGACATTATCTCCTACCTCCTTTGTTTCAAAGGAGAGATCAGGAAATATATTAATCCTATGACCATGAAAAAAAATACAGATTTAAATTTAAGAAATTAAGGTCAGAATCATATCCTTGTCCGGGGCCCAAGTGAAGGAAGCATCCACAGTAGTTCTGTGATCAACTCTTTTACAGAGGACTTCAATAAGTCAGTCAAATTAGCCCTTTCAGAAAGTCAAATTATCCCACCCTCCAAATTATCCAATCAATCTCTCTTGCAGAGCCAAGAATATAATAGGCTTAAAAGACAACTTGTAGTCTAGAAAGAGACGTAAAACCTGACACCTGGGCTTAAACATTTTCAAAGGAGATATTCAACCTATTAACAGAAAACTTAAGCCCGCACAGCTTATTATAATGGAGATTGTTTTCCATAGCTCCAATTTATTCTGCATCAGTCCTTTCCTTTTCACCAAAGCAGAACTTGCTGCTTCTAACATCTCAGCCTTCTCTTTCTTCTCTCAGATCTCAGCTATAATTCTCCTAATTATAACATCTTGTGTTGCAAATTTGGCAGTTGTCTCCCCAGAAAATCTGCACAATTGTATTTGAGATGTAATTACTCACCTTTCCAAATACGAATCCAAAGCAAGTTATAAACAGGTTCACAAGTTATTTCCCAGTCCAAATGAATTTATAATCAAGTTGTACCTGAGGCAGTGGAGGGTAAAGTGACTTAACCAAGGTCACAAGGAGGATTAGTGGAAGATGCAGAATTTTAACTCTAACTTCCATAGTTCTCAGCCTGCCACTCCACCATTCCAATTAGGATTAACAGCCAGTAAGGGTAGACTCCATATCCATACAGTATGTGAAATCAGCTCCCACAGCTCCTAATTAGATATATCTCTGGAAGGGAACAAAAGAAAATCTTCCAGCTCCATTCACTTTCCCTGGAAAATAGACCAGCTTAACAGCCAATAGTTGGGATATTTCAGGGTGAAGCCCCAGAGAGTGAGAGGCTCCATCCAGCACAATCTTATACTGTTTCCAACTGTTGCCAATCCAGATCACAAGTACCTGGTAGGTTCCCAAAAAAGTACACATGTTCCACAATGCTTGTCCCAGAGTAAGCAGTGCATTTCCTGGGTCCTCTTTTGGTTTATGGACTTTTCCACTAGGAACTTGTCCACATTTTTTTCAAACCCAACTACACTAACAGCTTTTATTACATCCTTCAGTAATGAATTCCAGATTTTGATTATGTGTTAAGTGAAAAAATTATTTCTCTTGTTAGCCTTAAATGGGTTACATTGCAGCTTTATTGCATGTTCCCTAGTCTTTCTACTTTTTGATGGAGTAGACAACTGATCTATGTTTACCCATTCCACTCCACTCATTAATTTATAGACCTCTATCATATATCCCCTCAGACATCTTTTTTCCAAGTTGAAGAGCCCTAACCTTTTAAGCCTTTCCTCATAGGCATATGGAGGGATGATGTCGGCATCACAGGCTGGAAGTGAGAGCTTTGCCTCATCACCTGCTTCAGTCAAGTACATCCAGGCAGCAGCAGTTTATAAGCAGCCATTATGGTCAAGTCTGTCTGGAAGGACTGTGGTGGTACGATATTCTACCTCTCTGGATGTTATAATGAGCCTTTCCTCTTGTCTCTTCTATTTCTTTGACTATCACTGTATCTCTTACTCTGTCCTATCTTATCAATGACGTTCTTTTCATATTTTCAGTATCATTTATGTAATATTGTAAACCGCTCTGATGCTTTGGCCTGAGCGGTATATCAAGTGTAATAAACATAAACATATCCGTCTATCCCCTTTACTATTTTGGTGGCTCTTCTCTGTATCTTTTCTAATTCTGCTATATCCTTTTTAAGATATTGCGACTAGAATTGCACACAATATTCAAGGTGCGGTCGCATCATGGAACGATACAGAGGCATTATAATATTCTTAGTTTTATTCTCCATTCCTTTCCTTCTGATTCCTAGCATTCTATTTCCTTTCTTGGCTGCCACTGCACACTGGGCAGAGGGTTTCAACATCTTATCCATGTTATTTCCAAAGCTGAATCTGGTGGTTCTGTAAGATAGCTCATCACTTTTTTTATTTAAAAAATGTATTTAAATATATATGACACAAAACAACATATTGTCAAAACAACATTACAAATTGGATTATGAAAATATTACAATATAAAAAAGTTAAAAAAAACCTCCCAAAAAAAGCAGAGGCTTAGATATATACAAATTATGTTAAGTAAGCATCCAAGGTTCTCCATATTCTTTCTATCTTATCAAAGCAATATGAAACAATGGAGGTAGCACTCTCAAGCTTGTGAGTTTGACAGAGTGCATGCCAACAAAAGTTTACGTTCAATGATGATATATCCTTCCAGACATGCATGATGTGCTGAACAGCCAAAGATATCATAATGCCAAATAGTGCGTTGTCGTATTTATTAAATGTATTTTCCAAACCAAGAGAGCGAAAGAACACAATCTGTGCAGTTAAGGGGGTATCTATATGAAACACCTCACTTATACAGCCCCAAACCCCCAACCTAAAAAAGCTTGACATTTGGGCATTCAAATAGCATATGTATCAAAGTACCTACAATGCCAGGAGAGGCTAGATTCTAACAGACCTGCTCTGAATATCCGATGAGGTGTCCAAACTGTACAATGTGCTAGAAAGTATAAGGTTTGGGCAAGGCTGCTAGACATTGTGGGCCTCACAATGCGACCCCAAAAGATGTTCCAATTTAATTTATCCTGTGGCAGATCAACATCTAATTCCCAAGTCCAGCACAACCCAATAGGGAGGGGCCTTTATGGTCCATTAACAATTTGTAAAAATATGAGATTGCTCTACCTTCAGCCTGAGGTTTTCAACAGATTTTCGACATATCAGAGATTTGATTGCTTCTTTCTGGCCAGAAGGAGGACTGTGTCAGTTGTGGAGCCAAGAGCTCCACAAGGGAAAATTAGTTCCAATTAAACATACCTCTTCTAGGGTACAAACTGAACAAAATCCAGCACCATATGTGACGTCGCCCTCGCCACAGGCGGTTGCCTTAGGTTAGGGAACGGCCACAGTCAAGTTATTTATTTGTTATAAGTGCCTATTTTCTTGTAGTTGTGAATAAAGTCCAGCCAAAGTGGTAATTTTAGGCACGCACAGGATTTTTATTGTTTCCAGCCACAAGGAACTTTCAAAAGGTTCCAAACATCAGAACAAAAATAAGGATATTTTTCCAGCATCAAACCAAAAGCAAAACATGCTTCTTCTCAGCTTTGGCACTTAAACAAAACAGTATTTCTTCATACTATACAAACATGGCACTGAAACTTTGGTGCAAAAGAATTAGAAAAACACATCTTCTTTCTTGGTTTAAGACAAACAGAAATTGTTACACTTCTTCGAGGCAAACTTCTGTTTCTCATGGGTTTCTTTCTTTTCACCCAGCAATCCCTTCAGCTTACTATGTTTCAGGCTTTCCACTCTTTAGCATGTAAAGTGCTCACACATTCAGCTACGGCTTACTTCAGGAAACCTCATTAACATATTTCTACAGCCGTGCTCTTTCGAGGAAACAGCTGCCAGGTTTAAAACTTTGGAACACTCTAGCCTTTCTCACTATCTAGAGGTAATCAGGCATTCCATTTCTGAATCAGAATCCTCCATTAAACCAGGCATTTCTACCTCCATACTCTTGAGGTCAGATTCTATAGGAGAAGCACAGGATTCAGCCTCCAAACTATCAGGTTTCAATTCCCTTAGGATTTCCAAAACCTTAGACAAGGCAGTCTCCTTCCTCCTCTGAGGAATAGTATAACAAACAGGAAGTCTCTTAACCTTTATGGAATTAACAGAAGGTTTTAAGCTGCATACCTTATCCTTTGGAACTGAACACTTAGCAGGCTTCACTGCTGACGGCTCATGCTCCATGCATTCTTCGGGGGAAGGGCTTCTGCTCCCAACATGGCTGGCCAACTCCCCTGGATAAGCTTCTCTTCTAGAAGTGTTCCTTCTCTCTCCCTTACAGGGCCCTAGGTTAGCTTCCACTCCCCTGGCTGGCTCTGCCCTTCTCCAAGAGGGTTTCTCTGAAGCTCCCTTAACTCCCCGAGTACCTGTTTCAAGCAGTTCTCCAGAGCCTTTGGAACCACCTCCCTTCCTGGGACGTTCTGAGCTGTTCCACACTGTAGTGGAATCAGAACTGGGAATCCTCGTCACACACTTCCTTTCACAGTTCTCAGACTTCCCTCTGAGATCCTGCTCCTCTCTTCTGCTATTCTCTCTTCCGTCTCTGTATCTGTTTCTGCTTCCGCTTCTCCTGACTCTATTTCCGTTTCTCCTTCCGTGCCTGCTCTCCTCACTCTCTGGCAGTTTATATGAGTGTTTGCCCTTCTGGCTTCCTGGCCCCACCCCTTGCTCTCCCTCATGAGCAGGGCTGGTAACCATGGAGCTTGGGTGTGTCTCCTTGCTACCTGCCTTCTGTGGAGAGTTTTTTCTTAGTTCAGCAGTTTTAACCCTTAAACCTCTAGTTCCTGCTCTACTGTCTAGGGAAATTGCTTGTTTTTTTTCTCCTTCTTTATGCTCCCCACTGGCTGCGCCATCACACATATCCACAAAGAATCAAACAGTCCAGGAACAAATGTATCACAGTGGACTCTGATAGGTTGTGACCTGTAACACAGAGACACCCTATACATCAAGAGATATCCCTGCATAATGCCTTCTCTGCATTGGATAATGAGGTGCCCAATCCATGGAAACTGAAGGACTCTTAAATGAGACAGTCAATGCCCAATCTACTGATAATGCACCAAATATGAAGAAAAAAATCACAAAACAGAAAACTACTACTACTTAGAGATTCCATCATCAGAGGCACCAACTTGGGAACACAGTTCAAAGGAGAGAAGAGGGTCAAATGCCTCCCAGGCTCTTCAGCCAGCAGGAATACGAACCAAATTGTTGGTACAATTAGTGCAGAAAGTGAGCACTCCAAAATTGATGTTGTCATCCACTTGGGTTCAAATGACCTGACTAGAAACAGTGCCTCTGCAGTTCAAAGGGACTTCTAGACTCTGGGAGAGAAATCTAAGCCCATTGTTAACACTATAGCATTCTCAGAAGATCTACCTGTTCTTGGAAAGGGGGCAGAAAGGCTGCATCACATAAACAGCTTTAATACATGGCTCCAAACCTGGTGCAAACAAGAAGGATTTAGGTATATAGCCTAAAAAGCGGCGTCCCTTGTAGGCGCGCCCGTGCCTGGTGGGCCCGCACCTGAAGGCCTCGCCAGAGGGCCCTTTGGCGTGGCCCTTAGGCGGTGGAAATTAGGTGTAAAGGAAGGAAGTCCGCCTCGACAGCACCAAAACCGCAGGTGCCACCAAACCCGGATCCAACCACTCTCCACATAGAACGCCAAGAAACCACAGTGATAGAGTCCCACGGGAGAAAACAACCAGCAGCGATCAGAGGAAAACCCCGAGGAATCAAATTTCAAGAACTACAGTCCCTCGTTCCACTCCCGGAAAAGCAACCTGAGATATGAAATCGCAAGATACTACAGTCACACATGGCTTGAGCTCCCCTGGCTAGGTTGAGCTCGCCAACAACAAATACCACGCAGCTTGAGCTCCCCTGGATGGGTCAAGCTCGCCAACACTGGACACCAACACCAACGCAACCACCCAGGTAAACGCGTAACTGCAAGTTCCTCCAATAGACTTTAGACTTTATTCCAACAAACATACTAACTGGCACACTACTTAAAGATAACGCCTTAACGCCCTGACTGAATCTTTTCATCGGGGTGCATTGCCTACCATAATCAACACTATAACTACTACCGTCTGTATAGAATTATAAGAAACACTGTGTCACAAGCCTTGTACTCTGCCAGAAAATCTGTTACACTGTAACTTATCCCACTGTGCTGTATTAACCAATTTGTTACACTGTATCCTGTATCACTAACCAATTTGTCACACTGTAACTTGTGTCACTGTGCTGCACTAATCAAGTAACCAAGTAATATCAGCACCACCACAGTCTTCTAAACAGCTGTGAAATGGAGCTCCTCAACACTTTTCTAATATTGTGCATGTGTATACTGGTTTCTCCACACAGATTCAACCCGAACCCGCACTACTTTCTACCACTACTTTATACTCCAATCTACTTTTTCCACCCCCTCCCAATACCCTTACTGCATCAACACAATTTTATCCCCATTTCCATTGATCAACCAACACTCATATTACCCCAGAGTCACACCCCTACCAAGCAAAACAAAACACAGAAGCATTTTAAAACCAAGTCAAAGAGCAACCGTGGAAACAAACCCTTATTAACGCAAGACAAACCCACACGGGCTTCCCACCCAGCGCAACACTCGTAACATCATCCTTATTAATGCTAGGTCAATAAGGAACAAAACGCACATCATCCACAACATCATCACTGATGAACAACCAGACATCCTCTGTATAACAGAAACATGGCTCACTGACGCAGATCCCGCAACAATAAACCAAATAAGTAAACCCGGCTACAAACTCTACAACTGCCCACGCACCAACAAAAGGGGAGGTGGAGTCCTCATAGCAGCCAAATCAAGCCTACAGCTAGCAAATACATCCGCGATCACAAACACGGACCTCGACTTACTCAAAGTTGAAAGTACGGCTTTATCCATCTGCCTAATCTACAGACCTCCCTCATCACACCACGAAGCACTAGCTACAGCATTGGAAAACATCACTACCACCCAAAACAAAAAATTCCAAATCATCTTGGGAGATTTGAACCTAGCATCAATTCCACCAACCCACGCAAACACCTTCCTTGAAGCCATGGACCAACTGGGCTACCACCAAATAATAAGTGATGCCACCCACGATAGGGGAAATACCCTGGACATGGTTTTCGTACCCACCAATCTTCAGCCAAACAAAGAACCACCGACGATAAAGATAACCCCAGTCCCATGGACTGACCACCACCAAATCGATATCAAAATAAAGCTACCATCCATACCCAAAAACGCAAAAGAAATGAGAATACTTCACAGGAAGTTCAACAAATTCAACGAAGAGCATCTCATAAATAACATTTCATCCCACATAGATCTGGATTTCACAGACCTTGATGAACTAACAAACAGATGGAACGCAAGCATACAAAGTGCATCAAACCCAACACTGAAAACCTCGGAGAATACAAGCAAACCCAGCTCAGAACCCTGGTACACAGAAACACTAATAAGATCGAAAAGAGAACTCCGTAAAATAGAGAGAAAATGGAGGCAAACCAAATCCATCGAACACAAAACCGAATACACGGCTCTTCTTGCAAAGTACAAAGATGACGTCAACTCCGCTAAGAGAAAGCATCACACTAACTTATTAAGCAAAGCTATCAACAGACCACGTGAGTTATTCGAACTCGTCAAATCGTTGACTAAAACTTCTCAGTGCGACAACCTAAACAACACGATCAAGGCCCAAACTCTGGCAAACCACTATGCAAGCAAACTGACAGCCACAAGACCCACGCCCTCCCTAGACTCAACACTGCCAACACCCCTACTCAACATTGAGACCAACGCAAATCAAGACCAGTTATGGAACAATTTCCACAAAATCAAAGAACAGCAAATTGTAACCATAGTCACAACCATAAACAGCACCACATCCCCACTCGATCCCTGCCCAGCAGCATGGGTCAAGGCAGTGAAACAAGACATAGCACCGTATGTCGCTCACATAGTAAACCTATCACTCCAACAAGGAATCATGCCATCTGAACTAAAGAAATCCGTCATGACCGATTCTAAAAAACAGTACACTCAGCAGAGATGACCCAGCATCCTACCGCCCAATATCGAGTATATCATTCCTAGCAAAGAACATTGAAAAGGCAGTCCTACTACAACTATAAGACCACCTGAGCGACAGTGCTCCCCTAGATGACCAGCAATACGGCTTCAGACAACATCATGGGGTGGAAACCCTATTACTAGTTCTACTTAACAACCTACTCAAGGGCCTGGAAAACAAAAATAAAATGTATATACTCTTATTCATCAACATCTCAGCTGCCTTTGATACAGTTAACCATGGAACCCTCATAAACAGGATCAAGTCAATAGGAATATCAGGAACCCCCCTAAAGTGGTTCACATCATACATCTCAAACAGAATGCAACAGGTGCAGTTCAACGGCAAAAAAGCGGAAGCATTCCCCCAAACGCAAGGCATACCGCAAGGCTCTGCACTCTCAGCACTCCTTTTTAACGTATATATGCAACCACTATGCGAAATCTTCACACAGCACAAAATCAACTACCACATTTATGCCGATGATATTATGCTATACACACAACTGGACACTGACCACCCGGACTACAGCCTACTTGAAACATGCCTTGGCGAGATGCAAAACTGGTTACAACAAAACAGCATGGCAATCAACCATAAGAAAACTGAGGTGATGTATATCTCTAGGAAGCCAAATTTTGACCCCCCTACAACAATAACCCTATGCAACAATACCTACCAAATGAAGAAAGAAATAAAATATCTAGGAGTAACATTTGACTGCGACCTAAAAATGGAGAAACACCTCCGCAAAACCAACAGGGCAGTTTTCCACAAACTGAGAGTTCTACAACCTATACGGAACATTATCAATCCCCACGACTTCAGATCCGTCGCCCAAGCACTCATCATGCCACATTTCGACTACTGCAATGCCATTTTTCAAGGACTGCCTAAGAAAACCCTAAACATCCTGCAAATGACACAGAATGTAGCTGCCAGGATCATTATGAGGAAAAGTCTTACTGAACACATCACACCAGTACTAATTGAGCTGCACTGGCTCCCCATAACAGCTCGCACAAAATACAAAATACTGACAACCACTTTCAAACTCATCCACAGCATAGCACCATCCTTCCTCGCCACCCTAATCAGCCTGCAACCCACCAACAGAAACAGGAGAACCATCAACTCCAACACCCTTCACACTCCAACAGATATAAGATCTGTCAAGGTCAGCACAAGTAACAGGGCTTTCTCATACGCAGCACCGACTCTATGGAACCAACTGCCGCCCGAGCTACGAGCCAGCAAAGATCTATCAGACTTTAGAAAAAAACTCAAGATGCACCTATTTCAAAGTCATTTCAACCTGTACTAAATCCACATGAAAGGCAACTACCTACCTAACGACTCAGAGAACCTTCTATGTAAAAATGTACATATGTAAATTCTTTTCCCCATAGATAAGAAGTAGATAATTTTCTTTGTGCCGTGCTTTCCTTATGAATCTATGTATACAACAAAAATCTTCTGTCCTGATTCAACTGCTTTTCCTATGTAATCATACCCGCTTCTGATCGCTGGAAGGAGCAGTATACAAATGCTTGCTAAATAAATAAAATAAACTAAACTAGGGAAGCAGATGGATCAGCAAGAGACTATACTTTGCTGATGGACTACATCTCTGTCACAGGGAAAAGGATCCTAAGTGAAACATTCAGGCAGTATGTGGACATTCATTTAAACTAGGGAAAGGGGGTAATGGATAGTGGACAAGTTCAGGATGTCACTCCCAGCAAAAGCATAATAACACTGGAAACAGTCACACTTTTAAACTACACATCAATGGCAAATGGGAAGAGTATGTAAAACAAAATCCATGCAAAATACAGGCAAGCCAGTCAACAAATGCTGGAAAGCAAAGAGCACAAATGCTCGAAGCCTAGCCAACAAAGTTCCTGACTTGGAAGCCCTAGTGGTGGAAATGGACTTGGACATTGTGGCCATTACAGAAACATGGTTTAATGAGTCGCATGAATGGGAGATAGTTATAGCTGGCTACAATCTATTTAGAAAAGATAGAGAGAGCAGAAAAGGAAGAGGAGTAGTCCTATATGTCAGAAGCAGTATTAAAGCTGCTGAAATACAGGAGACATGGGAAAAAGAAGAAGCGTTTTGGATTGTGTTAGAAAGAGGAGATGGCACTGTCATCAGTCTACCGGCCTCCAACTCAAACTGAAGAAATGGATAGCGAATTGATTATTGATATTGCAAAGGTAGTCCTGAAGGGGGAAGTAATCATATTATGTGACTTTAATCTATCCAATGTGGATTGGAGTATTCCTTCTGCAAATCTAGAAAGAAGTAAAAAAATTGTAGATGTCTTCCAAGATGCATTACTTAGACAAATGGTGATGGGACTAACCAGGAAAAGCTCAATGCTGAATTTAGTACTCATCAACGGAGATAGCATGTTGAATATCCAGATGAGTGCCCATGTGAGCAACAGTGATCATCAAACAGTGTGGTTTGAAATAAAAGCCAAGGCAGAGTCCAGTCACAGCAAGCTCAAAGAGAAGTGGAATTGCAATGGACTAAACTAAAGGAGGAAATAAAAGGGGCAATAGATACATATGTAAGGAAAGTAAATAAAAACAAGAGGAAAAGGAAACTTATTTGGTTCTCCAAAGGCTGCTCAAATTAAGGCAAAAAGCACAGCTTTCACAAAATTCAGATGTTCGCAAACAGAGGAACAGAGAAAAGAATACATGATAAAACTAAAAGAGACAAAAAGAGAAATAAGGATAGCAAAATCAAATGCAGAAGAAAAGATGGCTAAAGATGTGAAGTGTGGCAACAAAACCTTTTTCAAGTATATTTGGGAGAGGAGGAAAATCGGAGATGGAATTAAAGGGCTCAAAAATGCCAGGAACGGATTTGTGAAAAGTGACATTGAAAAAGCGAAAATGCTAAACAAATACTGGGACTGTTCTGTTTTTACTAAAGAAAATCCTTTGAGAAGGATCATCTGTGATTGATAAATATACAAATGGGAATGGAGCAGATACCACACCATTCACAGAAGATGATGCGTTAGAACAGCTTACAAAATTCAAAGTGGAAAAGGCCATGGGACAAGATGGGATACATCCCAGGATACTGAAAGAGTTCAGAGAGGTTCTTGCAGGGCCGTTAAAGGATGTTTTTAATAGATCCTTGGAGACAGAACTGGAGAAGGGCTGATCTTGTACCTCTTCACAAAAGTGAAGTGACAAACTACAGGCCAGTAAGTCTTACCTCGGTGGCAGGAAAAGTAATGGAGGCACTCCTGAAAGAGCGAATAGTGGACTTCCTCAAAACCAACAAGTTGCATGATCTGAAACAACATGGTTTTACCAAAGGACGATCTTGCCAAACAAATCTGTTTGAGTTCTTTGATTGGGTGATCAGAGAACTAGATCAAGGGCATGCAATGGATGTGATCTACCTAGATTTCAGCAAAGCCTTTGATACTGTTCCTCATAGGAGGCTTATCAATAAACACAACAGCTTGGCAAGAGTCCCAAGGTGGTGAACTGGATCAGAAATTGGTTGACTGACAGATGACAGAAGGTGATGATAAACTGAATTCACGTGGATGAAAGGAATGTGATTAATAGTGTGCTCCAGGGTTCGGTCCTGGGGCTGGTACTACTCAATGTATTTGTGAGTGATATTGCTGAAGGACTGAATGGAAATGTCTGTCTTTTTGCGGATGACACAAAAATTTGCAATAGAGTGGACTCCCCTCAGGGAGTGGATAACATGAGGAAAGATCTACAAAAGCTGGAAGAATGGTCTAATGCTTGGCAGTTAAGATTTAATGTGAAGAAATGCAGTGTCATGCACTTGGGAAGCAGAAATCCAAGGGAATTGTATGCGATAGGGGGTGTGCATGGACCAGGAGAAGGACCTTGGAGTGATTGTTTCTGAGGATCTCAAGGTGGCGAAACAGTTTCACAAGGCTGTGGCAAAAGCCAGAAGGATGTTGGGTGCATACAAAGAGGAATTACCAGCAGAAAGGAAGAGGTACTAATGCCACTGTACAAGTCGCTGGTGAGGCCTCACTTGAAATACTGTGTTTAGTTTTGGAGACCATATCTCGCAAAGAATATAAAAAGAATGGAAGCGGTTCAGAGGAAGGCAACCAAAATGATTTGGAGCCTGTGTCAGAAGACTTATGAGAAGAGACTAGAAACCCTAACTATGTACACGGACAGGGAAGATATGATTCAGACCTTTAGATACTTAAAGAGTATTAATGAATAAACAAACCTCTTCTAAAGACAGGGAAACTGTAAAACTAGAGGGCATAAGATGAAGCTGCAAGGGGGTAAACTGAAAGGCAATGTCAGGAAATACTTTTTCACTGAAAAGGTGGTGGATGCTTGGAATGCCCTCCCAAAGGAAGTGGCGGAGGCAAATAAAGTGACAGAATTCAAAATGGCATGGGACAGACACAGTGGATCTCTTTATTGCAGCAGGATAAAATCAAAATAGATGTAATGATCTCTTATATCTCAACAAATAGGGGTGACTTACATGGAGCAGTGAGTAAACCCCCTAAACAAAGGCATGGGAAGGGGTGACCTGCATGGAGCTGCAGGTGCACCTACTGTTGCCTCATTGCTTGGCAGACTAGATGGACCATACTGGTCTTTTATCTGCCATCATATACTATGTTACTGTTACTATGTTTTTTTATTTTTGATACAAATGAGTGGGTTAAACCAAATGGAGGCATTCAATGAAATAGAATTGGAGATATTACAGTGAGAGTTGTGATAAGGAAGCTTATCAAAGCTCAGGGAGTAATGACAAAAGAGGAGAATTTACTCTGATTAAGGGACCTGTGCTGGCAGGTTGTAGAAATAAGACAGCTTGTTTCCCTAAAAGACTACATGTTCCAGAATGCACCAGTATGCAGAAAGTCCCTAGGGGAGCTAGAGTGGAAAAGCATGAGTCTAATCAGAGAAAGCATTATGTCATCCCTAATCAAACAGCCTCTAGGAGAGAGCTTAATCCCCAACACCTGAAGAATGCAAGGGAGGAGTTGCAATCTAAGCCCTTTAAAACTAGAGGGGAATTTTCAGGAAGGCAGAAGGGGGCGGAGAACCAGACGGAGACCAGGAGGAACAAAAGCAGAAGGAACAACCAGAACCTAAAGGAACAAGGACAAGGAAGCAGACGGTCCAAGAGAGGAGCTCAGAGAAGTACGTATGCCTGGAGAGATTCCTGGGGGAAACAACCTTCAGAGGACTGGAGAAAGCCAGAGGTCTGGAGATCCACAGCCAGGGACCCTCAAGCAGCGCATAAGAAGAGGTCTGTTGCAGCTAAGGAGAAAGGGAGCCCAAATACCTCTTGGAGGACGTCTGGAGAAAAGATCCTGAGGTCCAGAGATACCAACTGGAGGACAGGACACAGAAGCTCTATTGCATACTGGCCAGAATACCAGAAGAAGCAGCCTGATGCTTGCCTGGATTCAGGTATGAACTGTGAACGTTTCTCTAGCTTTGAGCAATGCAAACAGCAGGGAAACAGTTTCTCTCCATATAGAGGTCAGTTCATAAAACCCTCTGAGCCAGACAGTGAAAGTGAATCTATGCAATTTCAGGAGCAAGGTTTAATATCTGATGAAGAGAATATTTATATGGATTGTTCTTTGAGTAGGTTGTTGTTTTAGGAAAATCCTAAAAATAAGAGTAAACATCAAAAGGAAACATTCTAAATACTGGCTTCCCATAAAGCTTTGTTGGAAAGAAAAAACTTTTGGGAAAGTTTGCACGTGTGCTAAAAACAAGCTACTGATTGCAGCTAATTGACACCTGTTGGTAGAGCAGAGCACAGCACAAGCTGTGCACACGTGGGATTTAAAAGTTCTTTTCTGTGTGGAGAAAAAGAGCTATGTTTTTGTAAAAAGAAATTTTCCTTTTTGGTTTGTTTCCACCTCAGCACTGCTAAGGAGTTGATTAGCAGTGGCTGTAAGAAAGCCTTTCTGTTCCATAAAGGACTTTGATACTTATTTACATAAGCATTTACAGTTGCCTTGGTTATATTGAATAAACCCTGGAGAAGTTATCCTGGATGTGTTACCAAGTATATCTGTGTGTGGAATAATCACCCCATAAATTCTAATTTTGCCTTACACTCGACCAACTACAAGTTTTCTTCATTTATTTAAAAGGCAAGCTTTGTATGAATGGACTTCAATAACCATAATTCTTTGTAAGACAGTTAATTTACATACTTGCCAAGATGATGGTGCCTTCATAACAAGCACCCCCTTTTTACAGAGTCCAATGACTTAAGAGCCTTAATGGTGTTAACAATGTGTAGAGATTTCAACACACCCCGAGGAGAACTCTGTTAATCTAAAAGGACATACTAAAGCTTTCTCCAACTCTAGACAAGGAGAGGAAAGGTCACATTGAATCTAGAGTGCACCAAATCTTAATAAGGATGTGGTTGATAAGTAAGAAAATCTGGGAAGCCTACTGCTCCCCTTTTTCTGGAAAGCTTTAACTTAGCCAAACAATTCATGGTTTTTTACCCTTCCATAAAAAGGTTGATAAGGACTTATCCAAGAGAGTAGAAACTCTAATTACAAAGGTCGGGAAGCATGCCCAGACTTAGGGAGAATAATCATTTTGATGCTACGAGTATCTAATCTGCCCCACCACTAAAGCCGCAATGGAGAACCAGCACTGTTGGACTTTCTAAATTTCCATTGATAAGATGACACCATTTTTTTTTAACTGGGGCAATCTTGTTCCTTTTTTGTCACACCTCATACACATTCATATAATATAAATGCTACGGGGGGACATATTCAAAGGGAGTTATGTGGTTTGCAGAGCTGCAAACTGCATACATCCTGCTGAGCATGATATTCAGTGACACTAACCCATTTAAGCTGCTGAATACCCCCTCCCCCAAATGCTTTAAACACTCCACTGCTATCCAGATAGTGATGGACCGTTCTGGGGACAGAATGGGGCAGTTGAAAGGCAGTCCTAACTTTCGGGGATTATGCAATCTTATTAGCTAAACCTCCTTAAATTAAGACAGGTGGTTTTGCAATCTGGTTAGCTACTGAATATCGCCAATAAGCAGATTGCAAAAGAGCAATCTGGACAAACCGATTATTCATTACTGGTTGTCGGATATGGCCCAGCACTGAATATCCAGGTTTCATTTCAAAGCCACTGCCACTGAAAATGCCCCCCCCCCAACATTTTTTAAAATACGTTCGTTATCTTTTTGACTTATAGAAAAGAATGACAATAATAAATGGGCTTTTTTATGATATTTTGAAATCTGTATTGCTTCATGATTATTTTATTATTATTTGCACCTATATATTCCAAGTTGAAAACCTGTTATTCTCAAAAATGTCATGTTGTCTATGAACATCTGTTTCTTCTTTTTGGCTTATTCTGTTAACACTTTTACCTCAGTGCTAAGATTTTGCAACAAATTGCATTACAGATAACACATTTCTCAGGCAAGCCTTATTCAAAACACATTCTGAAATTCAAAAATTAGCTCTACTAAATTCTTCATCCATTCGGTTTCATTAATGTCATAACTGGAGCAAAGCCAGCTCCTGTTGTTTCTCTTTGTTAAATGTTATGCAAAGTGTGTTCAGCTCCAGCTTGAACTCATTGCTGGCACAACAGCAGTCTGGGAACGTCTCCTGTAGCCTTTGTTCCTGTGCTTCCACCTTTGCACCTTCAACCTTTGTTCCGGGTCCTCATTCTATTTTTTAACACTGTTTTTATTGCTTTTAGGAAAAGGATCCACTCGATTAGCATACCAATAGGATCACTCATAGAAGCAGTCAAAGTCTACAAATGAAACAAGTTGCAAAACCTTTGTAAGAATTATATGTGAACAATCAAGTCCATAACAACTTATTATGTTCCAATTTACAGTGTTCATCCTTCCAATATCTCCCCTTTCAACAATCACATCATTAATAATCTTCCATGCACACTCCCATAGATCACACCATTCCTACCCCCTTGCTAATTCAACTCCAAATTTAGACCCTCCTGGATGACAGATGGTAAATTAAAAATCAATTTCTGTTCAGCTAATTGTAGATGGGCTTTACAATCATCACCCCTGAGCAAAGGGGGACTCCAATCAATGATCCGCCAAGTAAATTGTCAAAAGAACACGATGTTGCGCAATTGGAGCAGTGAAGGTGTTAGTACAAAGACGGGATGCATATTCAGATAAGCGGATCTTGAAAGGCCAAAGCATCCATCCAACATATTTTTAATCACAGGGGCAACATAGTAAATATGCCACATGATCTGATTCACAAGAAGTGTAGTGGCAAGAGCGACATACTTTGCCCATTGTGGTATCAATCCAAAATTCCCCACTCATAGTGCCTAGACAAAAGGCACAATTTCCACAAGAGAGGTGACCCTTTATATCCAGGGGATGCTGAGATGAAAAAACAGTATGTACTAATTTGTCCCTCAAATTGCTGCCCCTAGTAAAGGCTATGCCTAAAGGTTTTTGAAAACGCTGATGAAAATGTAAAATTTGCCAGTGTTTATGCAAGAACTTCACAACATGTAAGGATTTATCCATGTAAGGAAGAATTCCCATCACTCTCCCCTCAGTAGTAGATGTTCATGCAGTTTGTCATCCCGTCCATAGTTGTTTCCGCAGGTATAAGCCACTCCCTATGGTTGTTCAAAGCTCATTTATAAGCCTTCCAGATGACTGAAACTGGGTAACTCCTTGCTAGCGAGCGCTGAAATAATTCATGCGCATGAATTTTAAAATAAACTGTTGATGTGCAAACTGCCCAAATGGGAGTCCTCTTTTTAAAGGACCTGGGTGAAAACTGTGAAAACATAAAAGGTTATGTCTTTGAACTGGTTTTCTATACAGCATTGCAAATAGGTGATCATCTCGCCAGAAAACTGTCACATCCAGGAATTCAATGGAATCAGAGTCAGATTTGGCTCTGAATTTGATGTTAGCTTTAGACATGTTCAGCCATTCCAAAAAAGTCTTCAAATCATCTGATGAGCCAGTCCAAATAAAAAAGATGTCATCCAAAAATCATTTACATAGACTGACATATTGAAACCAGCAGGATGGCTATATAAAGGTTTCCTCCATATGTGCCATGTATAGGGTGGCCACAGTTGAAACCACTTTGGCCCCCATGGCTATACCAAAAACTTAAAGATAAAAAGTGTCATCATACATGAAATAATTTTTTGTTAAAACCATCTCCAATAGATCCATCCGAAAGCTCTTTGGTAGACATTGAGGTAACTCAAAATTACACTAAAAGATTATTGAAAGAGCTTCTGTTTGATGGATATTTGTACAAAGAGACATCACATCTAATGTTATCAAAATGGCATCTGGAGTAATAATGGATAGGGTATCTAAAAAAGATAGAAAATGTGAAGTGTCCTTCCTAAAAAAAGAAATCTTACCAGCTACTAGTTACAAAAATCGATCACAAAATTTTGAAAGAGGCTCTAAAATAGAGTCCCTACAAGAAACAATAGGGCGACCCGGAGGGTGCTCTAAAGATTTGTGAATTTTTGAACAATGTAAATCACCAGCATCTTTGATAATTCGAAACACAAAAATAATTTCTCTTTATATGTTATCCAACCAGCTTCAAGTGCAGAATTACATAATGTGGCTATAATGGATCACAACGTGGGAGTGGGATCAGCGGAAAGTGGCTGATAGTGTGATCCACTAGCTGATTTAAAAGAGTGTGATGGCAATCTATTCAAGACTGAAGAACAATCGCACCATCCTTGTTGGCATTATGGATAACAATATCTGGATCAAAACTCAACTCTACCAGAGCCTGACATTGTGATTGAGATATATTATAACTCTGGTAACCCGGAAGCACTCCTCGCCTCCGACCACATCAATACACAGCCCCTCGAGTACCTCACCCCCCCCCCCCCCAACAAATCACAAACAACTGTATTTGGTACAAACATTTTGGTCGCAGCTTTATTTACAACTTGTAAACCGCCCAAAGGGCCTGAATAACAATTAAACATAACCCAGCCCCGCACCCCTTTACCGGAGGATGCCCCCCCACCCGCCATCTTAGTAGCAAGGCGGAGCATCCTCCTCCCCCCCCAAACCCCGCCGCCTGCCTCGCCATCCTAGTAGCAAAGGCCGGCTCCCACCCCCCCACTACCGGGTCGAGACCCCCAACCGGGCTGTCTCGCCCCACCCCCAAGGAGCATTTCGCCCCCCACTGCTCATAACCAGGTCAAGCCTGCGCCGCTCCTGCGAGCGCAGACTCTGTACCCTCACCCCCACCAGCTGCGACAACCTCACCACCCCCCATCAAAAAAGGGGCGGGTGGGCGGGAACACGTCCGGTTTCCCGAGGAGCCGCGGCCAGACAAGGACGGCCATGCGGCTCCTCGCCGGCACAGCACCGCCCCCCCCGCCGACCGCCGGCCAATGAAATCGCTCCGACGTTATGACGGAGCGATTTCAAAAGCCGCGCTCGCCGTTCCCTCTCAACCCTCCCCCTCCCCCCCCCCAGCAACCCAGCACGCTGGAGGCCGAGGCCGGGCCCGGGCCCAGGTTACTGACGGCCGCGTGACCCGGCCCGCGGCCTCGAGCATTAACTCTGGTAACCCGGAAGCCCTCCTCGCCTCCGACCACATCAATACACAGCCCCTCGAGTACCTCACCCCCCCCCCCCAACAAATCACAAACAACTGTATTTGGTACAAACATTTTGGTCGCAGCTTTATTTACAACTTGTAAACCGCCCAAAGGGCCTGAATAACAATTAAACATAACCCAGCCCCGCACCCCTTTACCGGAGGATGCCCCCCCACCCGCAATCTTAGTAGCAAGGCGGAGCATCCTCCTCCCCCCAAACCCCGCCGCCTGCCTCGCCATCCTAGTAGCAAAGGCCGGCTCCCACCCCCCCACTACCGGGTCGAGACCCCCAACTGGGCTGTCTCGCCCCACCCCAAGGAGCATTTCGCCCCCCACTGCTCATAACCAGGTCAAGCCTGCGCCGCTCCTGCGAGCGCAGACTCTGTACCCCGCCACCGGTGCGAGGTATAAACTATCCTCGCACCGCCCCCCCATAAAGCTGCGACCAATCAGTTCCAAAGCTTCTTGCCAATCATTGAGCAATAAGTCCTGGCCAACCGGGGACAAGTGTACCCCGTCGGTACGATACAGTCCAGCGCACCGGGGGTCCGCCCAAGTGTGCTGGACCTGCCACCCGCCAGCCTGCTGCAACCACCGGCCGATCTGCCTGTTGATCTTGGCCAGCCCTCTCGACCACTGCCGCTGCGACAAGCAGGCCGGCCGCGAGATGATGTCCGACCACACAATCGCCAAGTCCGGCCACTGCTCCTGCATCGCCCGCAGATCCCGTTGTACAGCACGAATAAGTTGCCGGCACGTCCAACTGGAAAGATCATTGCCTCCTAGGTGTATCAGAAGTCCCAACGGCAGCCGCCGCCTCTCCGCGTGCTCTCGAACCACTGGAAGTAGCTGCCACCAACGCATGCCCCGCTGGCCGAGCCACACCAGCCGGAAATTACAGGACTCCAAGCCCAGGTGTAGACCCAGCGGACGAGTTGATGCTCTGCGTTCCGCCCAATAGACGAAGGAATGTCCCAGAAGCCACCATACGCCTGGCGGGCCCCGTGCAGCACTCCCGGTCGGCACGCTTGACTGAACACCTGGAAAAGAAACACAGCATTAATACCCCCCCCCACACCCCCTCCCCCGACGCCCCTGCAGTTCACAACTGTTCGGGGCGCACATAACCCGTGTAAGCCCTGGAGCTCCAACGCCCGATGCGTTGAATCACCTCACCCCCGAGGCCCGCGGCCGCAGCACTGGTCGCCGCACCAATCCGAAAGGAATGAGAAGCGTACCCGCGCTCGTCGACGCCCAACCGCCTCAAGGCCATGCGGAAGACCGCAGTGAATTGAAACTGGGTGACGGCAGAACCGTCCTCATGACAAAAGAAACAGCCAGCCCCCACCCGACGCTGACGCCGGTACATCAACAAGTTCTGCACCGGACAAGATTCCAGACCAGGGATGGCCCGCAACAGCACCCACCGCCCCCGCCCCTGCGGGTCAGTTTTCGAGCGATCCAGAAATATCCGAACCAACTGCCCCTGCAGGTCCACCTGGTGCTCCTGCAACCCTCCCCGACGCCCCGCCCACCCGCCTGGGGGACCAGTTCGCTAACTCGAAAGGCCCCAAAGAATGCTGTGACAAACAGCGCCCGGAACAGGACGGCCTCCAACGCGGAAGCCGCAACCTCGGGCAAGACGCCCCAAATACGCAGCAGCAAGTCATGCGACACGGGACGACGCCAATCCGATGCAGGGGGCTGCACTCGAGCCCAACCGGCTAAGAGTCGCTTCACTACGTACGAAGTGCCCGGATTGCCCCAACCCGCCACCCTGCAAAAGAAGGAGAAACCGACCAAAGCCGCCCGTGCCGCTGACCGGGACCAACCAGACTCCTTCGCCCAGACTATGAAAGACCCTGCCAAAAGGTCCCCGACGCTGCCACCCCTCCAGCCCCTACCCCACAGAAACTCACGAACCCGTGCATACCCCCGCAGATAGGCTTTCCACGTACCTGGAGCCAGGGAAGAACACAGCAATGAGATCATTCCGGCGTCCCAAGCTGCCAAAGGTGCTCCGGCACCACCGCCGCGGTCCCGTCCGCCCCCGGTGCCAATTCCCGAAACCGCTCCCACTGGAAACGAGACAAAGCATCAGCAATCCCATTCTGAACGCCCGGCACATGACGAGCCCGAGCCGTGATATTAAGACGAAGACAAGCCAGCACAAACACCCGCATCAACGCTGCTACCCGTGGACACTTGGGAGAATGGCGATTAATGACTTGCACCACTGCAGCATTATCACACCAGAAAACAACCCGCCTGTCCCGTAACCTCTCCGGCCACAGCCATAAGGCCACCACGATCGGAAATAATTCGAGGAACGTCACGTTGCACGTCAAACCACCCGAAAGCCACGATGCGGGCCACGGCACAGCACACCACGCGCCCTGGAAATACAATCCCATGCCCGAACCACCGGCTGCATCTGAAAACAATTCCAGATCCCGGTTGGAAATCTCCCCGGACTGTAACAACGAGCAACCATTGTAGTCTGCCAGAAACGCATCCCAAACGCGCAGATCGGCTCGCATCCCCGCAGTGACTCGGATGCGATGATGCCCACATCGGACCCCGGCCATCGCCAAAGATAATCTTCGCGCAAAGGGCCGCCCCATAGCAATGACCCGACACGCAAAATTCAGGTGACCAACTAAACTTTGAAGCTCGGTCAAAGTCACCTTTGCAGCGGAACCGACCGCCGCCACCAAGAGCCGCAGCCGCTCCACCTTATCCGCAGGCAACCGGACCACAAACTCAAGAGAATCAATCTCTATCCCCAGAAAGGAGATACGAGTCACCGGTCCGACCGTCTTACCCTCTGCCAACGGGATGCCAAAATCAGCCACCAAGCCTTGGAAAAGCCCCAGCAAAGATCCGCACACGTCGGACTGGGCCGGCCCGACAAACAAGAAGTCATCAAGATAATGCACTATAGTCCGCCGCCCCGACATCCGCACCAGCACCCAGTGCAAGAAAGAGCTAAAGGCCTCAAAGTAGGCACACGAAATCGCACAGCCCATGGGCATGCATTTGTCATAGTAGTACTGATTGTCAAAACGAAATCCGAGCAAGGGGAAAGCGGACGGGTGCACCGGCAGGAGACGAAAGGCTGACTCAATGTCCACCTTCGCCAACAGGGCCCCTTTTCCACATTGTCGCACCAGCTCCAATGCCTCATCAAAGGACGCATATCGCACCGAGCACAGCTCACGCGGGATATGGTCGTTCACCGAAGCACCGAGGGGGCAAGAAAGATTATGGATCAGCCGATACCGCCCCGGCTCCTTCTTCGGGATGACCCCCAGCGGCGATACGATAAAAGGCGAGAAGGGGGGCCGTTCAAACGGCCCAGCCACTCTGCCTAGAGCACGCTCCGCCGCAATCTTTCCCCGGGCCACCTCCCCCAACTGCCTCACCGATACCGCATTCCCCCGTTCCAACCCCTGAACCGCCCCCCGCACTGGGATACGAAAGCCCTCGGAAAACCCCGCCCATAACATCGACCCCGCCCTGCCATGTCTGGTAGCCGCATAGAGCTCTAGCCACGGCTGCAGCGCCCGCCTCTTAATGGGGGTAGGCGCTAGCCCCTCTGCATTCCCGTCACTTACTGGCCGCAGCCGTCCCAGGCACCGCTCGGCGGCTGCACTTGACGGCCGAGTGACCGGCGCCGCAAAGCGAACAGGCGTGCCGGAACTTACAATCCGGGAAGGGGCAGGACGTTTTATTGAAGCGCCAGCACAGGTCCCCGCCAGGACCGCTCGCTCCCGTTCTGCTCGTCTCGGGCCCCGGGCCCGCTGACCGAAAGGGCCGCTGGCCGAGCGGAGCCGCCGTCCCTACCGCCTTACCCGGACCCGTACCCCCCCCCCCCCCGCACCGCCCCTTTTTGCCGACATTTGCGTGAGCCAAAGGTTGATATCCTTCATTCCCCACGTCAACTGCCTGTTCTCCTCCATCCTGTCGCGGAACTCCTCATCATAGTTGAGCCAGGCCCAACCTTCGTGCACCTGAGAAGCCGACAAGATGGCATCAGCGTAAGCCAGAAGCTCGCCGTAACAACTCGGGTCCCCATGGCCCCATACACTCGCCAGCCGCAAAAAAGCCCGCGTCCAATTCAACGTGTTCCGTGACACCTTCCGTACCCTCCCCGCTTTCTCGTCCTCTTTACGCTTCTTGCGGCTCTCCCCTGAACGTTTTCTCCCCTCCAACAACCGGAAAATATCCAGGTAACGCCGCTTTACGATCCGCCTCCGCAACTTGCGCGGAACACTCTCCCACAATTCCGCGCAACGGACCACCGCGGACCCCGCCCCCTCGCACCCCGCCCCCACCTGCGGGACAACCGTGGAGTCAGCCGAGGAAGAGGCTGAGGACCCGGACGACGAAGAGGACGACGACGTGCTCCTCCGCCGACGCCGTCGGTGCTTCCGCTTCGCCTTGGCTTTTCGTGCCGGCGGAGCACACTCGCTCGGCCCCACCACCACCCCACCGCCCCCCACCGCAACCCCCGAGCACTCACCTGCTGTCAACTGTGCTGCCGTCGCCTGCGCCTCCGAAGTGGACTCCGTCTGCTCCACCGAAGACTGGCCCAGCTGGCCAGCGGTCGAAGACATCACCGTGGTTCCGACAGCCGCCGCTGAGGACCCACTCGGAGGCACCGGAGCAGACCCCGACACCTGCAACGAGAGAGGAGAGCCAACACACGGCGAGCCAACACCCGGGGAAGGCGGAAAGCCCGTCCCCGGAGGCGCCCACCCATACGGCCCCATCCCCCACCCAACACCCCGTCCCTGCGCCCCGCCAGAGGATCCTAACCCCCCAGCCGCCCAGTCTGCCGCCCCCCAGGGGGCTTGCCCAACAGCCGGAAGCCCGGCACCCCAATGGTTCCCCCCCCAGCCCGCCCCCCAGGCCGGAGCTTGCCCAGGTACCGGGGACCAAGCCGGCCACCCTCCCCCTTGCAAACCGGCCCCCCCCAACCCATAGAAAGGGGCCCATAAGCCCCAGCCACTGCCTGCCCCCACCCAGGCCCCCCCCCTCCTGTACCATCCACCCCATCACCAACACCCCCGTGAGACCAGCTCGCCGCAACCACCCCCCCTTCCGCCCCCCTCCCCCCCGACAGCCCATCCACCTCCCCCATTCCTGGGCCTGCGCCCACCCCCAGGGGGCTCCCCACCTCCCCAGGAGCATGAATACCACCTGCAGAGGCAGGGGGAGCCCCCCGCTTCCCGGCCCCACCCTGCCACTTAGCCGCCTTCCTACTGCCCCCCCCGCACTACTCCGCGACCCGCTCCGGCGCCTGGCGCTGCCCCCGCCCCGCGGGATCCCCGTGGAGTCCCCCCAGCCCGAGCCCCCGACGACCTCCTGGCTCTGCTGGAGCCAGCCATGATAGGGCTGCCCTACCCTGTGCCACCCCCCCACTGGTACCCTTACTGGCTTTAGCTTGTAGCTTGCAGTAATTGTATTGTATTTCAGTGTCTTTTTTGGTTTTTTGTTTTTTGTTTTTGTAACAGCCCCCTCCCTCGAAGCACTCCCCCTCACCTCAATCGCCTACCCCGCGACCCCAAAATCCCCCCCCCCCAACGCACCCAACTCACCGGACCCTCGCCGCCGAAAGAAAAACACGTCCGGTTTCCCGAGGAGCCACGGCCAGACAAGGACGGCCACGCGGCTCCTCGCCGGCACAGCACCGCCCCCCCCGCCGCCCGCCGGCCAATGCAATCGCTCCGTCGTTTTGACGGTGGGTTTTCAAAAGCCGCGCTCGCCTTTCCCTCTCAACCCTCCCCCTCCCCCCCCCCCCCCAGCAACCCAGCACGCTGGAGGCCGAGGCCGGGCCCGGGCCCAGGTTACTGACGGCCGCGGGACCCGGCCCGCGGCCTCGAGCATGAATAGCATCTTTTTGCAGATCTTTCAATATTCCATAAGTCCGATAAAACCAAACACTGGTAAGTGGATATAACTGGATCGATGGGACCTAGGGGAAGCCATTGTGAAGGTCTAAAAACCACTGAATCATCTGATGGAAAAGATTTAGAAGTAAAAAAATATTTGATCTGTAGCTTTCTAAAAAAATCTCTGAAGAAAAACCCAGTCTTGAAAGAACCATAATGGACCGTCGGAACAAAGGACAGCCCCAAATTCAAAACTTCTTCCTGAGTTGTAGTTAATAATCTGACATCTGGTATCTGGTTTGTAGTCTCATAACTGGACCCTGCCATTGGCCTGTCTGGTAGCGAGGACGAGGTTAGTAAACCTCGGTACTGGCCTCAAGAATAAGCCTGATCATTATCCTGATCAGAGTAAATGTTGTATTACCATTCTTATAGTTGTTGGTTTTCTGTGTATGTTTATAACGTTGCCAAGTGCGTGAGCATTTCTTATCCTCATCATTGTCAGTAGAATCGTCAGAGGCTTCCTCAAAGGCAACATGTCTGTCCAAGTTATCAGGAGTCTTAGACATCCAAGTATAAACCTGATCATGTTGGTAATCAAATTGGTCTGTGTTAAATTTCTTGATCATAAAAGACCTAAGGTTATCTTGGAATTGAGACAAATGTGTAGACGATTCCTGAAATTGCATTTGAAAAACTGATGGGTCTAATTCAGTTTTTAATTTATCTTCCATGTCCTTGTTCTGTAAAGAGATGACATCCTCCTCTGTGGTTGTTCATTCAACCAATGGAGTCATTAAATCGAAAGCACATCTCTTCAAGATACCATTCCATTTCATCAAAAAATCTAGTTCATCAGCAAATACGTCATAGTTTAGGAGGTTTTCGAACCCTCAATCCCCTTGGTATGGTCTGGGTTTTCAAATATTGTATAAGATAAGCACCATGTAACCCTCCTCATCAAATAAAGAGGCATGCTGGATAATATAATTCCATTGTTTGTCAGAAAAAGCAAAAGTGTCCACTGGAGAATAAATAAATAGGACAAACTCTGACTCTGTCTAACTTGCAGAATGAAAAATGCCTAAATATTAGGGGGTTGTGATGTCTTATGCAGAATGTGTTGAGGGTGGGGGTTGCAGGGACTTGTACTGTAATGTATGTGAGGGGTTTTCTTTCACTTTTTTTTTCTTTCACTTTTTGTGGTAATAAAACCAAAACCTGCACTTAATAGTGTGAGAGGACAGATCTTTTTTCTTTTCACTTTTTCAGCTGTTTTGGGGGGTGTCTCGATTTATTTATTGTTCTTGGCCCCCAATTAGCCTCGCAGTTTTGCAATGAGGTCAGTTGTGATATCAGATGCTGAGTGGATTTTAAAAAAGCAACTTTTTCATTGAGCGAACAATTGTATGGCTGACAGCACATTTCATTCAGCATGGTTCGCGGGTGACAGAGTACCCGATGCAGGGTCTTGAAAGTTGGATAAACCCAAAATGCAGTACTGCATCATATCTGAAAAAAACTTGCTTTGCCTGTATCTGCTGGAAGAGTTTTACTGGTCTTTCTTGGCTGAGGTTTGACAGGCGGGAATTGTTTGGATCTGCGACTGTGCAGCGAAGTACCTTTTGCTTACTTTTTTGCTGCTTAAATTTTGATTAAAGTGAACATTTCATTTGAAGAGGAAATTTTCCGCTCTGTGAGCTATCTGACAAAAAACAACTTTTGTTGATTCATACATTTGTGGTGCTCTTTTTGCCTGGTCCTTTTTTGTGATTACCAACTTGGTTGCTGGGTGTATTGGATTCTATTTCTTGGACAATAAAAGAAGGCATGCTCCATAATCACCAGCCCCTATGTTCCAGTCTCTCCTCTCACCCAGTCATCATCCTTGTAATGATTTTCACCAAAATGGGGCACTTGTTACACAAGCATAACAGTTCTGCTCTTTCGTCATTGGCTATTGCCATGTTGTCCACAGCTGCTTATTCCAAAGTTCTACTGCAGAGCAGAGTTTAACAAATAACAAAACAAAAATCAAAACTGAGGCATAGCAACAGTAGAGCAAATCTTCCATGCTCCCAAAGAAGGTGAATTTCCACAGCTAGTATGAATATTCAAAGTCACTCCTCTATCTCAATAGCCATACATCATTCAAAAATATAAACAGTTCTCACAACTAGGAAATAAAAGCTCTTTGCTTGGGTAAGAGGAAGTCATGGCGGGTCTCGGAGAGCACTGTCAATAGGTCACACTAGCATACCACCAGAAGCCTCATCTCCCTACCGTCAAGTTCTCAGCAAACACCTAAATCTCACATGTGCAAACCATTCACTGTTGCTCATGTTGTAGACCTTCAATAAAAGATTTTAGTGCTACCAGGGTGTCATACTCATGGGTTTAATTACTCAGTGCAAGCCGCACTCCCACTGGATACTGAAGGATATACTTAATCGCCTTTCTGTGTAACTCTGTTCAATATGCATCATTGTGCAGCTGCAATCCACCATGTGCACAGAATAATCTTGGAACAAAAGAAGCTTGGCATTATTGTAGTGAAGCTATTTCTTCTGGCAATACAAGATTCTTATCTACAAAATCAAAAATATGAGTTGTAACCATTCTGGGCCCTGATTCTGTGCACCCTTTCCACCTTCATGGCAGGTCAGATGCCTTAAATCCCAAATGCTCTGGAACCCAGCAGCTCATGATCTCTATCAGCTTCACATCATTCACTACCTCTGGTAAGCCAATGACATGAATGATAGTCTGTCTCCCTCTATTCTCCTGATCTTCGATCTGATCAAAATCCGCTGAGCCTTCTCCTTTAGATTTGTTCTTCATGATTGCCATTATATCTTCTTGCACTGATATCCACTCCTCTGCCTGCTGCATACACTGGGCCTGGGTCTCAAGACTTTTGTTTATCTCATCATTAGAGGATTGCAGCTTTGAGAGCTTACTGTCTAGTACTGCCATAATACCCCGTGTTACCTCCATACTGCTTCCTCCTGAAGTGCAACCATGATAGGCGCTGACTGTGCTACATGTGCCTTGCCCTCCACAGTCTTCCCTTCTGATCCTTGGTCTTTGCTCTTTCCCACACGTGGTGCTTTGCTCGCCATAAAACAGGCAGATGCAACTCTGTATATACAGCAAGGGTATTGAGGATGCTAAAGGGGTTTTTCAAATAAGAGCATGACACCAATATTGCTGCATTAATGCTATTTTTGAGGTTTTTGTAGGAGATGGTTTGAAGGGCTTTCATTATATGCCACCCAGGTCCTCATTTTTGCTTCTGTGTTATGCTGCTTCAGATCTACACTGGCAATTGGTCCCCTATACCTTTTCCTATGGTGCACAGCTGTAGGTACGGAACTGGTATCACCATTACTCACCAGCCTGATCTGCTGTAAGCAACCTGAGTCATCATTTGTTTTTGTGCCACTTAGTATGCGGCCAAGCTTACAGTATGAACTGCACAGATATCATGGCTCATACTATGAGAATGGCCCTACACCAGAAGGAGCCTTTGTTGTCTGTTTAATTTTTCCCGTTAGGTTGGTCCTAGTCTCTCTTTACCATTTTCTCTTGTTGGTTTTCTCCTAAGTCTTTTTCTAAGATCTCATTTTCATTTTCTATTTCATCACTTTCCCTGACTTCTTCTCATCCTCCCCTATATTGACATTCTGTTTCATCTTTTTTCTCCTTTTATCTGCCTTTTTATTTAAAAATGCACATCCCATGTTATTTATAAATCTAAGTGGGTTACAACTAATATAAAAATCCATATATTATATAAAAGATCCTAATAGCATACAATATCAAAGATTTCATTCCTTTTTGTCCTCTCTCCAGTCTTCATGCTCCCTCTTTTTAGCTTTCAACTACTTACCAGTTTTCCATTATCTACTCTTACTTCCCTACTCCATTCATTACCTTCCTCTATCTTCTTCCTTCTCCAATCTCATATTCTTCCTTTTCATTCACCCACTTTCTATTTTCCCCATTTCCACTGTCTGTAATCATCCCCTTCTGAGCCTCACTTCCCCTCACCAGCTTTATCCTCTCTCCACCTCCAGTCCCTTTCTTTATCCTTCCCCAAAACAGACTCCAATTCCCCTTTTACCTCCCAGATTTCCACCCTATTAACTCCTTCAAAGATATGTCCTCTTCCTTTGTCTTTCGCCTCTTAATAGCCCTCTGTCGCTTTAAATTGCCTCCTGACCCCTCCAGTCCTTCAAACCATCTCCCTTCCCCATTTCTCTAGAATCAATCTTACAGCCTACTAGTCAACTAGTCCCCATTGCCCTCTCTAATCTCTGCTCAACGCTTAGTCCCCACTCTTCCACCATACCCAATCCCTGAGTCCTCACTCACAATCTCACCCAAGCTCTGAGTCCCCACTTATACTCCCATACCAGCCAATCTTAAAAGCTGTCTTCTGGTTCCCTACTACTACTACTACCCAGTCCCAGAGTTTCTGCCTAAGTCTGAGTCCCCTCTCTTCTGCTTCCCTACGCCTTTTCCACCATGTATAGTTCTCCAATTCCATAGCATTCCCCCATATATTATCTTCTCCAACATTCATTGACCATGTCTTTCCTCCTCCTTATCCCCAGCATCCATCCCTCTGCCACTCCCTCTCCACCTTCTCCCATACATTACTTTGTTTCTAATCCCCCGCCACAGTATCTGTCTCCCACTCCCTTCTTTCAACTCCAGCATTGACTCCTTATTCCAGCACCCAGTGCTAGCATCAGCCTGTAGCCCCAGCCTCAGTCCCCTTTTCCCAACAACCAGCCCCAGCATTGGCCCCCTTCTCTTACCTTCTCCCAGCATCACCATTAACCATTGATAATATGGTAGCCTTGAAACACAAGAAGAGACACTTCATTTTACAGGATCATAAAAGGAGGGGTGGTGTTGGGGTCATCATAATTTTTTATTTTAATTATCAAACTTTGTGGGGGGGGGGGGAATAGGAGCCTAATATGTAACTGAGGGGGTGCCAGCTGAAGGTAGCACATGTAATACCCTTGCACTGGCTCTGAAGGGCTATAAGGTCTCGGTGGCCCCTGTCTTTTGCTCTGGAGGTAAGCAGAGGGGATTGTGCCTCAATGATCTCTGACCTCTGCTAAAGGTGGAAGGAGGAATCAGACTTTAGCAGCCCCCTGACATTTGCCCTGATGAGATAAGAGGATAAGTCTTTGGCAAGCCTTTGATCTTCATGCTGAGGGGCATGGAATGGAAAGGAGATCTGCTGAGGTATAGGAATCTCCTGTGCAAACCAGCCACAGTGAAAAGACCAGTTAGCACAGGGATCTGAAAGCTTTCCATACACAATATACTTTTGCCCTTTACCAAACTCACAGAAATGGAACCCTGGACTCTTGAGACCCACAGGGCCGGCCCGTCCATTGAGCGAGAATGTTTTTTTGCACGGGGCCCCGTGTTTCAGGGGGCCCCGCGCAAACAACATTCTGCATTAAAAGTAAATTTAAAAAAAAAAAAGGCTGTCTGTTGCCTCTGCCACTGTGGCAATGGCAGAATCGAGTGTCCCGCAGCCCCCCCCCCCCCCGCCCAACAGAGCCCTCCCTTCCTGCATCAGTCCCTCTCCACGCCGGCTTTTAGAGCCGCAAAGGGAGAGTTTCACTTTTGCGGCTCTGTTAAGCCCGCTGGGGCTGATGGGGGGGAGGGGAGTTAGGACTGGTAATGGGTTGTGGGCTGATGGGGGGGGGTTATGACTGGTAATGGGCTATGGGGGGCCTAGGACTGTTAATGGGTTGGGGGGGTTCCTAGGACTGGAAATGGGCTGAGTGGAAGGGGAGGCTTGAACTGCAAATAGCTGATGGGGACGGGGGCTTGGAATGGAAATGGGCTGAGTGGAGGGGAGCTAGGATTTGACATGGGCTGAGGGCACTGTTCCCTCTAAGCTGTGCGCGTGTGCGCGCACACACACCTCGCCGAGCGAGCGCACATACTTTATAACAGAGCGCACAAAAATTATAGTTCTGATTCTGATAGAAAACAACACAGATGTCTTAAAATTTAAAAGTGGTTGTGTATTTACGGTTTTCACAAGTTCTACAATATTTTCTAGTGCAATCAATGTGGTATACATACTGTATTCTGATGTGTAGTCAAATTTTAAAGCATATAACTACGAGTGTCGTTATGTGGTGCACAAAAATTTAACCTTCCTTCAAAAGCTGCACAGCTGATATTTTATGCGCACACAGCCTACAGAAAATTAGAGGGAACATTGGCTGAGGGTGGGGCTAGGAAAGTACTAGAAATGGGCTGATGGGGGGCTGGGATTGGAAATGAGCTGATGGAGGGACTCGGATAAGACTGGAAATGGATGTGGAGCTAGGACTGGAAATGGACTGATGCGGGGACTAGAAGGGAGCGGATGCTGGGTGGGGCTGGAACTAGAAGGGAGCTGATGTTGGGGGAGGATTAGAATGGGATGGGGCTGGGAGAGTGAAATGGAGATGGGAAAAATGTTTTGTGTGGGAGGGAAGAAAAATCTACATTTGGCCGGGTATTGGGAGAGTAAGTGGGGATTGAGAATGGAGGGGTAAAATTTGAGTGCATGAAATAGGAATGAGGAAAGAGCAAAAGGAGAAAGATTAGTATGTTAAAGCAGATGTAGAGAGAGAATGGAAAAAAACTAGAAGAGAGAAGAAAGGACAAATGGACAGCAGATGATGGAGAGTTAGCAGAAGACACAAAGAAACCAGAAGAAATTGACTGGAGCAATTGCAACTGGAAAAAAAAATGCACAAAAGGTAGAAAGATATCTCTTTATTTTGAATTTATTAACTGGAATATGTCAGCTCTGGGAAATGTGCATCATTAACGTCTGCGCTTTGTTTAGTACAAGAGGAAATTAATTTATAGTTTTATTTCTACAGTGTTGTTGTACATTCCAAGTTTGGCTTTTGGGGTTCCCAGTTTAATTATTGTCTTCCTGTTTCTAAATTGTGATTCCTTGTTTGGTGATGGTCTATGTTCTGCATGTGTAACTGAGCTGAGGTATTCTGTTTATGTAATTCCTATTTCACAATGCCACTTGTTCTCTTTCCCCAGTAGGTCATGTATTGTTGTTCTCTGAAATGTATTGGTTTAATATTTGCAGTGTTGCCTTTTGATAGGTAGAGTATTTTTATTTATTTATTTATTTAACAAGAACTTATATACCGCTGCTTCCATAGTTCAGCTGCGGTTTACAGATAACAACATTCAACAAAGCATAGTTTGTTTTACATATAACATCAGATAACTATAAGCAATATAAAATAAACAGAGTAATATTAAACTGAATGGCACAGAACAGTGCAACTTATATACATTATTTACATATAGACATTATGTGGGGTATAATCATGGAGAGAAGTTCAGAATCTGATAGGGAGAGTTTTCTTTTATGTTGTAGTGAGATGTCAGACAAAGAATGGTTAGCCTTTATCTAATTCTTTTGAGTGGATGTCTTTACTATTGTAGTGTATTGTGAATAGATGGGGTTTCAATTTTTTGCGGAATTCTTTAATCTCTGTTAGCATTCTTAGTTCTTCTGGGAGGGAATTCCAGGCTATTGGGGCTGCATGAGAGAACGCTCTGTTGTTTGTTGATTTATTTGTATGAGTATTAAAGAGTATGGTGTTTTGTGAGTCCTGGTAGTGCTGTTACGATACGGCGGGTTTGCTATGGGTTCTAAATGGGCAGTGTTTGTAGTAGTTCCTAATGTGCCTGGCGGTTGGCACTGGATTATAGTAATGTAGAAATCGTTTAGGCTTTCTTTATCCATACACTCATTAAGAGGCATGTTTACTAAAAGTTAGTGTATGGTAACATTATGCAAATATTTATGCAAATGAGGTACCTTATGCAAATGCAGCCCCACACCGAGTCTCTGCACATGGGTCAATAAAAGCTCTGTCTTTCCACAAATATCATGCTTTGGACTGGTTTTTGCATTCTACGTGATATCTGCTTCTGTTGTGTTGCAGCAAGTTTAATTGGACATAGGTAGCTTACAGTGTAGTAACAGTATAACTTGTGAAAGTAAATGTCAGCATAATAAACAATTAAACCAGTGAGGTGAACTTGGGAATAGAGAAATTTAATTATAGTAATAGGAATAATTTGCTACAGTGTCAGTACCATATACATTTAAACAGCATATTAAGACATTCATATTTCAAAAATATGATGCTCACAGTGTCAGCACAATACAAATAACATGCAGTAGAACGGACATTGCAGTTGAGACATATAGATAGATTAGATAAGTAAGACAATAGTGTTAAGATAAATTAAAGTGGGTGATTAGATTGCAGGGGAATTGTATGTGCAGTAAAATAAAACATAAGAGCATAAGAAAAACCATGCCGAATCAGACCAAGATTCATCGAGCTCAGCATCCTGTCTGGCCAGCTCAGGTCACAAGTACCCAGAGGATCCTGAAAAGTAGATCTATTTCTCAAAGCTTATTTCCAGGGAAGAGCAATGGCTCTCCCAGATCTATGTGGCTAATTATCTTTTTATGGACTTTTCCTCTAGGAACTTGCCGAAATCTCTTTTGAATCTTGCCTTGACCACAAGAGATTCCACAGTTCATCATGTGATTTTTTTTTTTAAATTATTTAAGGATATTTTGTACAAAGATTTAATACTGTAATACATAAAGAGACATTTGCTAAGATTGATTTGAAGATATATACAATTTTCTTCAGGTATATGTTGAAGATAAAATATGGACATCTAATGCAGATGAAACAGTCAGAGTCCAATCACAGGAAACATAATGTCCTAGATTTTAAAAAAACTGACTTCAGTAAAATAAAAAGTACCTGAAGGAGGAGCTGTCAGGGAGGGAGGAGATAAGGGAAGTGGAAGGGCAGTGGGCTAAACTGAAAGACTATAAAAGGGGCAACAGATCTATATGTACAGAAATTTAAAAAAAAAAAAGAGGAAAAGGAAACCTATACGGCTCTCCAAAGAAGTGGCTGCCCTAAAAAAAGCAAAAAAACACAGCTTTCACAAAATTTGGAAGATCACACAAAAAGGAACACAGAAAATAATACAGGATAAAGCTAAATGAGACAAAAAGAAATAAGAATAGCAAAGGTAAAGGCAGAAAAAAGGATGCCTAAAGATGTAAAGCGTGGAGACAAATCTTTTTTCGGGTATATTCGGGAGATCACTAAAACCAGAGATGGAATTGTAAGACTCAAAAATGCTGAGGACAGATTCATGGAAAGTGACATGGAAAAAGCACAAATGCTAAAAAAATACTTCTGTATTCATTTAAGAAAACCCTAGAGAAGAACCACAAATGACTGACATATCTCGTATAAATGGGAATGGAGTAAATAGCACAACAATCACAGAAGATGGTGTTTTTGAACAGCTTGCAAAACTGAAAGTGGACAAGGCCATGGGGCTGAATAGGATATATCCCAGGATACTGAAAGAGCTCAGAGAGGTAAGGCCTTTAAAACTACAGGCTAGTAAGTCTTACCTCAGTAGTAATGGAGGTGCTACTAAAAAATAGAATAGTGGATTTTCTAGAAACCAATGGGTTGCATGATCCAAGGCAACATGGTTTTACCAAATAATGATCAAGCCAACAAAATTTATTGAGTTCTTTGACTAGGTAACCAGAGAATTAGATCAAGGGCATGCAATGGATGTGATCTACCTAGATTTCAGCAAAGACTTTTATATTGTTCCTCATAGGAGGTTTATCAATAAACTCAGCAGCCTGGGGATGGGTCCCAAGGTGGTGAACTGAATAAGAAATTGGTTGAGTGACAGATGACAGAAGATGAAGGCAAACAGAATTTGCTTAGAAGAAAGGAAGATGAGTAGTGGAGTGTCCCAGAGATCAGTCCTGGTGCCAGTACTGTTCAATATATTTGTGAGTGATATTGCTGAAGGATCAATTGAAGGGACAAGTTTGCCTTTTTGCAGATGACACAAAGATTTGCAACAGAGTGGTCTCCTCTGAGGGAATGAACTATATGTGGAAAGATTTACAAAAATTGGAAGAATGGTCAAATGCTTGTCAGTTAAGATTTAATGCAAATAAGTGCAGAGTCATGCACTTAGGATACAGAAATCTAAAGGAATTATATATGATAGGGGAGCAAGAGATTGATGTGCAAAGACCAGGAGAAGGACTTCGAAGTGATAGTGTCTGAGGATCTCAAGGTAGTGAAGCAATGTGACAAGTGTGACAGAGACAGCCTGCCTCCAAGACTGGGGGGGATGGCTTATCCAGCCTTGAGAATTCCCCAGATCCAGGGCCACCCATGCAGGGAAGAGGAGGAAGAAGAGACTATGGTCAGTCAAAGTAGAATGAGTTGGGCGTCCAACCCAGGATTTAGTGATTACCCTGCACCCTGGAGAGATCTAGGTCAGAGGGGTGGAGCTGTGGACTGGATGGTTTCCCGAAAGCCAGCGGAAGTAGGAGAGGCTAATGTTCCTCCCTGGCAGGGTGAAGAGGATATAAAGCAGCTCCCCAAGTACCAAGGGGCTCCTTCTGCCTGGAGTCAGCGCCCACATGAGCTCACTGCAATTCCTGAAATACCAGAACCTATAGAACTGGAACAAGCACAACCCTGGGATTGTCTTTGGGAGGACATGGACTACCAGGAAACTGGATCCTCAAGCATTTGAGTCCTTTGAATTACTTCTGGTAACTTTGAGTTGGTTTGGCGAATGCCTAGAGGAGGTGTGGGAAGAAGGCTTCCCCAATCCTATTCCAGCTTATTGAGAAGTAAGGATTCGCCCAGGTTTGCAACAGTAGTTTAAAAACATGGAATGGAATGGACTATTGATGAACTGATATGAATATTATGAACTGTTATTAGCTGCAGGAACAACAGTAATAAGCCCCTTTAGGATAAAGGCTGAGCCAGGGCAAGTCTTTCAGCTCTGGGTGATGTACTGGGTGGTGTAGCCAGTTCATTCTGGATGTTCCAGCTGTAGAAAACCCGGGCCAGCTCACTTTGAAGCTTTACCAGTTACTCTAAGGATTGCATCTATAGCAGCTGAGTTTCTTTTGTTTTCTTTTGGTTACTGGACTAATTTGCTTCAGGAGGAGCTTTAGTAGGGTGGCACAGTGGGAATGTACCCTAAACCCTCCAGCCGATGGCAGAGTGGAATCTCCATCTCAGCACTGCATGCGGGACATTGAAGCAAGTGTTGTGCCCAGACACCTTTGCCTTCCCTGAAGTGCATGCTGGGTACGGGCTTGTGACACAAGGCAGTAGCCAAAGTCAGAAGGACTCTGGAATGCATGCAGAGAGGAATAATCAGCAGAAGGGAGGAGGTATTAATACCCCTGAACAAGTCATTGATAAGGCCTCACTTGGAGAATTGTGTTCAGTTTAGGAGACCATATCTCACCAATAATATAAGACTTGAAATGGTTCAGAGGAAAGTGACCAAAATAATTTGGAGCCTGCACCAGAAGGCATATGAGAAAAGTCTTGAAGACCTAAATATGTATATCCTAGAGGAAAGGAGGGAAGGGGAAATATCATATAGACATTTGAATACTTAAAGGGTATTAATGAACAAACAAACCTTTTTCTAAGAAGAGGAAGCTGCAACACTAGAGGGCATATGATGAAGCTGCAAGGAAATAAAATTAAAAGCAATGTCAGGAAATACTTTTTCACTGAAAGGGTGGTGAATGCTTGGAATGCCCTCCCGATTGAGGTGATAGAGGCATAAACAGTGGCAGAATTCAAAATGGCATGGGACAGACACAGTGGATCCCTTTATAGCAAAAGGATGATATCAAAGCAAACTTAAATATCTGTTATACTTCAACAAATAGAGAAGATGACCTACATGGAGCAACGGGTACAACCACTCTAGCCACCTTACTGGGCAGACTAGAAGGACCATACTAGCCTTTACCTGCAGTCATAAATTATGTTACTACTACATTTTAGAAATGACATCCAGGTGCAATCTGGGACATCCAGGAAAAAATGTTTCAAAAAAGGCGGGGCACAGACAAGATTGGGCACAATTTCAGAATCGTGGTTGTATCCAATATTTATTTATTTATTTGTGAGTTTTTTATACCACAATATCTTGTAATCAGAGCAGTTTACATTTAAAACAGACACACTGGACAATTAATCAAATACAAGGTGCTGAAACATTCAATCAAAAAAGTTTACATGATTCTAACAAAATAAATATGGATGTCATCGGGGATGGCCGCATAGATGTCAACTCAACGGTATTCCAGAAAGGGGAAGCATCCCAGCCAGCCATTCTGCTATCTTCCTATAACTCTCTTATCTGCTCTGGATGCTCTTGCTCTGTCCAAGCCACTATCTATGTCCCTGTGCCCACTCAGCTGAATGCATTTGGCTCAAATCCCACTCTCTTGTGGACTTTCTACACTTCCAATTCATGCTTGCCTCTTTCCAGTCAGCCATAACATTCACCAAACAAAACTATTATGTCCACCTGACTGACTCTATTGCCTCTGACCCTCACAGTCTCTTTACAATTCTCAATTCTCTCCTCAAGGTGCCTCCACCTCCAACCTCTCCTTCCTTTTATGCCCAGACTTTGGCCGACTATTTCCATGACAAAGTCCACAAGATTACACTCCAATTCCACATGAGGTCAACTCCATCCCCTATTCTCCCTCTTCACTCCCAACTCTTCCCCTCAACCTCTGCCACCCATTCTTCCTTTTCTAAGATCTTTGAGCAGGAAGCCACTCATCTTTTTTCGTCCTCCAAACTCACAACCTGCTCCTCTGATCTTATTCCACCCATCTCCAAAGCTCCATCTCCTCCACTGTCAACTCTTCCATCTCTCATATTCTCAACCTCTCACTCTCCACTGCAACTATTCCTGCAGCCTTCGAGCATGCTGTAGTCACACCTCTACTCACAAAACCCTCAATCTGTCCTTTTATCAACCCTCCCCTTCATTTCTAATCTACTTGAACATGCAGTTCACTGCCGTTGCCTTGACTTTTTCTCCTCTCAAACCCTACTGGATCCATTGCAATCAGGCCTTCATCCTTTACAGTCTACTGAAATCACTCTTGTCAAAGCCTCCAGTGACCTGTTCCTGGCAAAATCCAAGGGCCTTTACTCAAGCTTCATCCTTCATGACCTTTCTGCTGCTTTTGACACTGTTGATCACCACCTTCTCCTTGATACCTTGCTTGGTTTTAAGGGTTCTGTGCTAACCTGGTTCTCTTCTTATCTCTCCCATCACAATTTCAGTGTTTGTGCTGGTGGATCCTCCTCCACTGTTATCCCACTCTCAGTTGGTGTACCCCAGGGATCTGTCTTGGGTTTACTCCTTTTCTCTCTCTATACCCAGTCTCTTGGTGCACTCATCTCCTCCCATGGTTTTCAGTATCATCTTTATGCTGATGACTCTCAGATCTACCTCTCTACACCTGAAATCTCCCTGGCAATCAAGGCCTGGATCTCTGCCTGCCTATCTGACATTGCTGCCTGGATGTCTCACTGCCATTTGAAACTGAACATGGCCAAAACTGACCTTCTTATTTTTCCCCCTAAACCCACCTCCCTCTTCCTTCTTTCTCAATCTCTGTGGATAACACTCTACTACTCCCCATTTCCTCAACCAGCAACCATGGGTTCATCTTTGACTCCTCTCTCTCCTCCACACACCTCCAACTGATAGCTAAAACCTGTCATTTCTTTCTCTATAACGACAGCAAAATTTGCCCCCTCCTCTCTGAATGCACTACTAAAACTCTTATCCACTCTTTAGTCACCTCTCATCTAGACTATTGAAACCTCTTCCTTGCAGGTCTCCTTCTGAATCATCTCTCTCCCCTTCAATCTGTTCAAAACTCATCTGCACAGCTAATCTTCTGCCAGTCTCGATATGCTCATATAACCTCTCTTCATATATGCTCAGATAATAGTGAATTTAGAAGACAATCTCAGATTTTAACATGTTTGTTACAAAGTGGGTATCCTGAAAAAGTTATATAGCAGGCATACCTATGTGCGAAATATAAAAATCGTTCCCTGTTTTTGATGAAATATCGGAAGGAACTTATGAATAAACAAGTGGTGATGTTACAATATTCTGACAGGGCACAATTAATAGCTAAAAGGGTTTATCGCTATTGGTCCATCTTGGCTTTATATCCTGTTTTTAGAGATGGCCCATGTATTGCATTTACTCTGGCCCATAATTTGAAAGATATTTTGGTTCACTCTGATTTCACCGCACAGGGACCCTCTCAAGTACATCAAGGCCATCATGGCCCTTGCTATAGTTGCCAGATGTACCATACCAGTTTGGATGTGAGTGAATGCACTGATCTTCTTACTGATAGAACTTATGCTCTTAAACACATCACCAACTGCCTCACAGCATGCGCTGTGTATGTGATCATTTGCCTGTGCTATAAAGTTTATGTAGGCAGAACTTGCCGACAGATTAAACACAAGTCTCGACTCAACAATCATACTGTTACAGCACCCATAGTTCAACATTGCTTATCTCTCTATGTGGAGCCAGCTTCATTGGTTTATTATTGACAGTCTAGATGAGCAGAAAGGAGGTGATGTCATGCGCACTTTAACACGGTTTCAGCAAAAATTTATTTTTATTCTCGGGTCCATGCAACCAATGGGCTTGAATGAATCAATTGAGTGGATGACAGCTTTGTGATCCTATTGGTTTAAGTTTATTTGAATCATACAATTGCTGCCTTATTTTAAAAACCTTTAAGTCTCTAGGGCATTATTCGGGTGGAGTTGTTATGAAGGAAGGGGATTCAGGTCCTGAAGCAGCCGGTTACCAGTTTGCTGGCAAAACCCGAGTCAACATTTGTTTGTTCCCCCAATGCCTATTCGCTGAGCACTTTATGGTGTTGGCACATTGAAGCTAAGTGTTTTCAATGGTTTTAAATGCATTTCAAACAACTGATAAACATGTTAGTAGGCCGATGAAAGAAAATACTGAGGGCTTTTTAATAAGAGCTTGAGGTGAGCAGGCTAAGAGTGCCAGTTTATCAAACTATGTTTTGCCCCGAATCTGAGGCCTTTCCAACACCAATGCAGATTGCACATGCAGTGTGTTTTTAATTTATTTATTTAGCTAGGCTTATATACCACTTTTTACTGGGTCAAAGCAGTTTACAGGGAACAGAACATTTTATAAAAGACATATGTCATACAAGGAACAGAATAACAGTTGACAATTGAAACAATTCAACACTTTGCTAACAATCATACTAAATATTATGAATTATGGTACTATATACATATATTCAAACAACTATTTACAATTGTGAATCTGTTTTTGGCAGTGTTATTTTGACGGTGGGTGGTTAGGCGGGGGGACCAAAATGTTCAGTGAATAGGTGGGCTTTCAAATGTTTGTAGAAGCTCAGTTTTATCCATGTTCAATTTCAGATGGCAGAGAGACATCCAGGCAGCAACGTCACACAAACAAGTAGAGATGCAGGATGGAAGTGCAGGAGAAATATCAGGTGAGGACATATAGATTTGAGAATCATCAACATAAAAATGATAGTAAACACAATGGGAAGAGATGACAGCACTGGGGGACTGGGCAGAGAGAGAGAAAAGGAAAGGTCCTAGAACAGACCCTTGAGGTACACCAACTAAATGAAGAATGGCAGAAGAGGAGAAACTATGTGAACAAACACTAAAAGAAAGATTTGAAAGATAAGAAGCAAACAAAGATAATGCAGAGTCTCTAAAAATCAGAGAAGATAATGCATCAAGGAGGAGAGAGTGATCAACAGCATCAAAAGCTGCGAAGAGGTCAAGAAGAATAAGGACAGAATAGAGGCCTTTGGACTTTGCTAAAAATAAATCACTAGAGACTTTGATAAGATCCGTTTTGGTGGAATGAAAAGGACGAAAGCCAGAACGGAGTAGATCCAGGCGTGCATGAGAGGTGAAAAATTCAAGGCAATGACGGAGGACAGCTCGCTCAAGAAGTTTAGGAAAGAAAGGAAGACGTGAACTAGAATGATAACTGAAATCATTGGGGCTGCGGCTCCGATATCGTATGGAGTCCGCTAACGGCGTTTAGTAAACATACCTCTTAGTGTTTGTACCTGTGATATATAATCTGGCTCATGAAGTAAAATTAGTGTCACTGGTCTAGACCGACCACTTTTTAGTTTTGGTTAGTCTTGATCAGAATTATTTGAGAATGGCTAAATTGAAGAGAAGTTGCACAGTAGAGGACTGATGTCTCTTGGGAATTTTGGTGGACTAAGGTTGCTGTGTTGTACTCCAAAGATATAAGATTGACCTCGCATTGCTCTAAATCAGACTCAGACACTTAGAAGGAAATGAGATCTTTATTATGCCCAATCAGTTACAATCTTAGCCAAAAAACCAAAAGCAGCATTCTTTTCTTAAAAAATACAGTTTGCCTGAATCAGAGGTTAGGGGACAAAGAGAACAGAAGCTGAGATACCAAGCACAGACTTTCTGTATGGATCCTATTTGTCGTCTCAACACCCCTGCCCCCCCCCCCCCCCGCATGAATGATTCCAATTGCTGTTTTTATATACATTACACAGGTACACTAAAAAAAATTTTTTTAAACTGCCTCTAATGTTTCGATTGATTTTTACGTTTTTTGGTGCGCTGAATCCAAATCTGGTAACCAATTTGCTCCATCACGTACAGATTTTTTGCTACATTGGGTTAGCAGTTTGAGGTGAACGTTTCAGATTGAGTGCGATCGAGATAAAAGTTTCTTGGATGAATTCTTTATACTAATTGTTTAGTAGTTATTCAAATAAGAATAAAGAAAATTGTAACAAGGCAGCACATAAGAATAGAGTAATGTCAACAAAACACACTGTGATGGTAGCAAAATTGTCTGCACTTAGAACAGCCACATACATGTGCACAAACATTGAGCATATAAGAGCGAGGTTAGACACAAAGCAAAGCAAAGAAATGTGCAAAAAATGTTGTACAGGTATGTATGTAAGAATAGAAAACGCAAACCGCACCATTGCAATACATGAAGACAAACACCCGATGGTGTGAAAATAAAATTCTAATAAATGAGATCCGACACTGTGGTAATAACTAGCAAATTTTTATTTCAAAGTTTAGTAAAAACACGATATTTGTCAACACAGTTTAGATTTTAAAGTCATACTTGGGTCAATCAATCTCCTGGTGGGCCCGTTTCTTCTTCCCCCGAATGCTTCTCTTGCTGCGCTGCTTGGCGTATTTTTCATCTGGGGTTTCCCGCAGCAGCAACCAGCAGAAATCAGCCATCATAGTGGTGTTCCATCTTCCTTGGTACCTTCTCTCTGCGTCCTTGATGTCCTGGTGAAACCTTTCACCTTGCTCTTCACTGTACGCCCCCAAGTTTTCGGGAAAGTAGTTCACATGGGAGTGCAAGAAATGGACTTTCAGGATCATGTTACAGCCTTGTTCTTTGAAGGCATTGAGCATCCTGGCAACAATATCCTTATAGTTCTCATCCCGCCTGTTCCCCAAGAATTTGAGAACAACATCCTTGAAGGAATCCCAGGCTTCTTTTTCCTTCTCAGACATCGTTTCAGCGAATGCTCCATCTGAAATGAGTTTCCTTATATCAGGGCCAACAAACACTCCTTCCTTTAGCTTTGCTTCAGAAAGTCGGGGGAACTTTGAGCAAAGGTACCGAAAGCACTCACCATCTTTTGGAAGGGACTTGATGAATTGCTTAATGAGACCCAACTTAATGTGGAGAGGTGGTAATAGAATTTTATCACGAGGTACCAAGCTCTCATGAAGAACATTTTTCTCACTGGGTCTCAAATACTCCTGAATTGGCCAGTCTTTTTTCCCCCAGTGTAGGTCGCGGGCCCGGCTATCCCACAAGCAAAGGAAGCAGAGATATTTGGTGAAACCGGATTGCTGCCCTAATAGCATGGATAGAATTTTAAAGTCTCCACAAATCATCCACTTATGCTCATCATAACGAATCTTCTGAAGAATCAGGGCCAAATTCTCGTATTTTTCTTGGAGAATAACAGAGTGAGCAATAGGAACTGAAGCGAATGTGTTGCCATTATGAAGAAGAACACCTTTTATGCTGTCTTTTGACGAATCAATGAACAGCCGCCATTCAGCAGGATCATACTTGAGTTTAAACTTTTCCATCACTCCGTATATATCGTTGCAAAATACCAAATCTTCCTCTTTGCTGAAATACTTCAAAAATTGTGTCTTGCGGTTGCAGTACCAATAAAAAGTTGTTCCTGGTGACAATAGATTTTTCTGTTTAAGCCGAGAACCTAGCAGTTGGGCAGCATCTTTTGGGAGTCCTAAATCCCGGACTAAATCATTCAATTCAGCCTGAGAGAAAAGTTCAGGTTTCGGATCTGGTTCAGTTTCAAACTCGGAAGTACTGGACTCATCGGGAAAAGCCATCTGATGAGTCTCATCATGATCAGAACCGTCCACACAAATATGATCCAAAGATTTTGGTGGTTCAGGCACAGGTACTTTGTTGCTATGAGGCATAGGCCTAATTGCTGAGGGAAGGTTGGGGTAACTTATTACGTTCTTATTTTTTAAGTTGTATCCCTTCACAATGCAAGAGCAAAAATAACAGTCACTGCTGTGGTCTCTTTGTTCACGCCACATCATAGGTATTCCGAAACGAAATGCTTGTTTTTTACCTTTCATCCATAAGCGTAGATCTTCCTCACATGTCTTGCACACTTTGTGAGGAGCCCACGGTTTGTCTTGATTGCCTAACTTCAAACCGAAATAGGCGAAATATACTTTTTTAATAAATGCAGCAATGTTCCTCTGCCGCTTTATCACGGTATATTCCCCACAAATAAAACAAAAACTGTCCGGAGAGTTGACGCAACCTCTGGCTCTGTGAGCCATCACAAATACACAGCACTGCAAACTACAACTGTAGTGAACCACTTCGGAATAAAGCTGGATTACGACTGAGCAAACAAAAGGTAATAATGAACTTGCAAGAAACTGAAATTTGACAGGAACGTTCATGTCGCAACCACCGTGTTTGAGCGAGCGAACGAGGCAAGGCGAACAGGAAAGAACACGTGCCAGCGCGAGTACTGGATTTAGCCCCCCGCCTCCCAATTGTCCTGTTAATCTATAAAATGAATACAAAACACTCTAAAATATCATGAGGGAGTGTTTCTAGTTAGTTAACCATTACAACCTCTATTTTGGGCCAAGAAAATAAACTGCAGTCGGCTAAAAAGAAATTATGTGAACATTCCTTATATGGGTAAGAAATCTAATTTTGCAAGAAAACGTGACGTGATGGAACATTTTGGCTATTTTTCCTGGATTCAGCACCCCAAAATCTATAGGAATCAGTTGCAAAACTGGAGGCAGTTTTTTGGTAGTGTACCTGTGTTATCAGCCTGTCACCTAGTTGCGTTTGGGACTTTTTACTGTGATGTGTTCCTATTGGTTAGGTTAGCTCTGTTTCCTGTGCAAGCAGTTTACAGATTTCCAGACTTCCGCAAATTATAGCAGTTTGTGTTATCAATTCTCCAGCTTGTTTCTAGCTTGTCTCAACCCCCTTTCCCTCCTCCTATCTAGTCTGTGATGGGCATATTTCCTGTTTCTGCATGTCCCGTACCTGACCCACTGCTATGAGTTCTCTGCAAACAGTCTGTGCTCTCTGAAATCTGCTCAGCAACAAGACAACAGACACATTTAGTTAGGCTTTTTCTACAGGTCTGCTTAGGGTCACTCTGTTAGAGCAGGCTATAGGACTGCTTTTGGGACATGATATGAAGTGGGCTTCAAACTGCTTCATCCCAACATTCCTCCCTGAAGCACACTTTATTGCAGAGTGCCTTAGAGCCACTAGCTAAAAGCCTTCTGGGATTCCAGGAACATCATAAGAGGCAGGGTCATGCAGGTTAGGAAGGAGAGCAGTATATCTGGCAGAACTGTCTGATGCGGTGAGAATAACTGTAGTAGTGGATGCATGAGTTAAACATTTACAGCAGCAACGAATGATAAAAGAAGAAACAGCAGCCAAAGATGACAGCAATCACCAGACTAAGAGCAACTATAAGGAGGCCACGTAAATCAAAGCCAAGGCCAGAGAACCAGGAAAGAAAGGTGGGCCATCAAGCACCTACCTGAATACCACTCTTAAAGTCAGAGATGTCCAATTTAGCCATATTAACTATACATTGCATAGCATTTTTGATAAAGATAGCATGATTCGCAATAACTGTACAACAATTGGTCTCATTTATATAGATGCAGGTACTTTTTCTTAATTTCTGACCTGTCCTATCCTTTTTGCAAGCACAAGGTCTCATGGCAATGATTCACTAAGGAAATGTAACCCACCCCTCCTTGCAAACTCGTGACACACGCCATGATGTATCTTCCTTACTAAATTGTGTAGTCAGTGGCCGTAGGGGGAGGCGGTATCACCAGACTTGCAAAGGGGGAAGGTACAGTACACACAGTTCCTTCAAAAGGTACTGGGGAAGTTTACAATAAGTAAACTCAGATGTTATGTATAAAGTTTACCAATGAAGTTACAGCAAAGTGTCTTAATATTTATTTTATGCAGGTTCTAACACTTTGAACTTCTCGCTGAAATTATTTTTCTAGTTTCTTAAGTGGACATAAAAGAATAAACCATCTTACATTTCATCATTTATTGTATTAACAGATAAGTATTAATTAGTATCAATCACAACACATTACAACTCTTATAAAGGTAACCCTAACTATTCTAAACAGTTCAGCAACTTTTCTGACTACTGCAGCATTTAAAGTGTATTTCTCTCAACTTCAGTTGTTATCTCATTAATTCAGAGGCTTTTTGTAGTTTTACTTTTCCTTAGAGTGAAAACGTATTATTTGATTAACAAATAAGAATAGTTCGCTCTCTTTTCTTTGCTTTCCTTTTTCCTTGTTAAAACTACAAAACTCAAGTCCAGAGCTTCACAGCTTTAGTTTGACGTTCAGGTAAGGTGTCTTTATCCAGATGACTGTGAGGTTGAAGTGTTGGGGCCCAGATTTCGCGCAGGAACCGCCGCACCTCAGGATCCTTGGAATCCGGTGTACCTGACTCCCTAACTTAAAGAAAATAAAAGGAGGCAAAACTCTAACTATTCCCTACTGTTGACATATAACATTCTAATTTACTATTATTCCTCAAACTTTATCAATTTCTCTAACTAAAAAAAATAAAATTAAACAAAGTCCCTAGCTAGCAGTCACCTGTCTGAACTTTAGTCCCTTTGCTGAAGTGCTTAATAAACCCCCTCTTTCATAGAACACACCTTGCACCTAATTTACTCAGTCTTGAACTCAGAGTAACAGCTCTACATGTCCATTCCACAATGTTTAGCTTCATTCCATTTCTCTAACAATGCTATTGCACACTAGGTAAAACAACATACTTAAATATCCTTAACTAAGGAAGTCTGTTCTTCAGTGTTACTCTATCTTTTAACAGAGCTTCATTTCAAACAGACACTTCCACAAACAAAGCAGTTATTTATTTATTCCAAGCTTCAGACTCATAACCGGGTAAGGCGGACCGGCCTCCGCCACGCCGCAACACCCCCCACCCCCTCACCCATTAATAACAAATGTAGACCACACATATATGGGAATTCAACTGGTCGCAGCTTTATTGCCATAAACCATAACATCAACAATCCAAACCTTAAATTATATTCCCCCCCCCTCAGCAGAGCGAACCCTCACCAGCCATGTAAATAGCAAAGTGATGCCGCTTCCGCTTCCGCCTTGTCCAGGCCCCGGCAAATTGCCTAGCCTCCCTCATCCGGCTTCGCCCTATTATTAGCAAAAGCCTGAGGGACCGCCCGGGCGGGGGTACCCCACCCCTGCCCTACTGCTTGGCTCCGGCTCCGGACCCCGGAAACCTCCGGGATCCCGCCCCACCCCCCCAGCTGCAACACCCCTCCAAAGCCCCCCACCCCCGAGCCCCAACACAGGGCGGGAGGGCGGGTCGTCCGGTACCTCCGGCCACCCCGAGGGAAAGGCCGGAGGACGCCGCACGCCCCCTTACTCCCCCCCCCCCGTAAGTCTTCTACTCCTCCCATTGGCTCCCGTGCCCTGCCATGTGCCGCGGGAGCCCTTCACGCGCCGCAGGCCCTCCCCGCGAATAGCGCAGCCATGCCGCGACGGGCACGCGGCCGGCCGCCCCCCTGGTTAACGCCGGCCGCTCGCATGCCCCGGGGGGGGTGGCCACGCGGCCTCACCATAACCGGGTAAGGCGGACCGGCCTCCGCCACACCGCAACACCCCCCACCCCCTCACCCATTAATAACAAATGTAGACCACACATATATGGGAATTCAACTGATCGCAGCTTTATTGCCATAAACCATAATATCAACAATCCAAACCTTAAATTATATTCCCCCCCCCCAGCAGAGCGAACCCTCACCAGCCATGTAAATAGAAAAGTGATGCCGCTTCCGCTTCTGCCTTGTCCAGGCCCCGGCAAATTGCCTAGCCTCCCTCATCCGGCTTCGCCCTATTATTAGCAAAAGCCTGAGGGACCGCCCAGGCGGGGGTACCCCACCCCCGCCCTACTGCTTGGCTCCGGCTCCGGACCCCGGAAACCTCCGGGAGCCCGCCACCGGCTCCGGCCCGCCCCCGCCGGCGCCGCCCCCCCCCCCCGGCAAAGCTGCGACCAGCGCCCCTCCGGTTCAGCCTATCCTCCAAGGCCTCCTGCCAATCAGCGAGGAGCACATCCAACCCCACCGGGGATAGATGGACCCCCTCAACCCGATACAGGCCCGCACACAAGCCCGCACACTCCGCATCAGCCCAAGGGTACGAACGTGGGGCCCCCCCCTGCTCCCCCCACCCATCTGCCAAGTCGGCATTGATCTGCTGTAAGCCCCGCGACCACCGCCGCTGAGCCGTGCAAGCAGGCCTTGGAACGATATCTGACCACAGCAAAATCACACCAGAAAACATCTCCAATAGCACTTCCATGTCCCGAATCACAGTCCGACTCCACTGCCGGCCCGGCCAGGACACCAGATCGTTGTCACCCAGGTGGATCAGTACGGCATCCGGTGGGCCCCCGCAGCCGCTCGTGGCGCCGCCGCAAAGGCAAGAGCTGAATCCATCGTGGACCGTGCTCACCCAGCCACGAAACGGTCACCCCGAATTGGTCCAAACCAATACACCGCTCCACCGGGCGTGTTGCTGCTCGCCACCCGGCCCGGAATTCCGAGTGACCAGTCACCCAACAGCGACACGAGCCAGGAACAACTTCTGCAAAGAAAACAGATCCACAGTTAGCCAGCCCCCCCCCCAGCGCCCGAAAAGGCGCGCATATCTCCGATACGCCCAGGAAGTCCATCTACCGATCCGCCTGATAACCCCCTCAGGTAAGCCCACCGCCGCCACCAAGGAGCTGCGCAAATATGAAAGGAATGCGGCGCCTATAACCCCGCACCCCGAATGCTATGGAAAAAACACCGCCCGGAAGCCGGCGCCCACATAGCTGGACGCCATCACCTGTGGCAAAACAGCACCGCGTTGCCGCACTCATGCGTAACGGACTGCCTGCTGCCACTGGGCGACTGACCAGAGTGTTCCCAGCCCTGCCGCATCTGGCGCGCTACCAATCCCCCGACCCCCGCCCACCCCTCAGCCATAGCAAGGAACGAGAATCCCGCCAACGTCCTACATGCCCAGAAAGCGCCCCAAGCTTCCGGCGCCAATGGTCGGAACAGCTCCCACCTCCGCGACCTTGCTAGTACACGAGCGCACACACTTTCCAACAGAGCGCACAAAATTACGGCTCCGACTCTGATAGAAAACAACACAAACATCAAAAAAGTCAAAATTGTGATTGTAATTACTAGAAATATTCCACTTCAGTTAGTAATCGTCTATTTTCATTTAATTTGATTAAGTGTACATACGGTATTCTGACATGCAGTCAAAATATTAAGTATCCAACACCGAGTGCCGTTATGTGGCGCGCAAAATTTAACCTTCCTTCAAAAGCTGCACCCAGCTGCTATTTGATGCGCACATAGCCTACAGAAAAATAGAGGGAACCTTGCCGGGTATATGCCGTGCCCGAACCCCGGTATCCAGCCGCAATCATGCCAACACGACCTGTCGCATCAAGTTTTGCTACCGTGATACGCGTGGAGTGTAGTTGCTCACTACGCTTACCCCCGCTGCGCCGTCACACCACCCAACAAGCCTACGATGGCGAACCCCGCCCGGCCGGACATGCAACACCACCAGGAGCGGAAACACTCCCGGAAGGCTATATTGGCCGTGAGACCGGCTGCCTCCCTAGAATCAGGCCACTCCGCCGCACACCACGAGCCGCCAAAGTACATCCGGACAACCTGCCGGCTGCATCGGTAACCAACTGCCGGTCCCGACTGGAGATCTCCCGGTCTCGGGGCACCGTAGTGCCATCGAACTCCCGCCAGAAATCATCCCAGATAGCTGGATTGGCCCGAATACTCAGCGACCCTCAGACAAGGATGCGGTCTGGATAGACCTGCCAATGCCTCATACACACTCGCCCTTAAGGGATAACTCTACAGTCGAATTCAGGGACCGACTTCATATAACCGAAGGATAACAAGATAGCGCCTCTCCTTAATTTTACGCCGCCGCTTTCTCAGCACGCCTACCCCAGCTCCGAGAACGCTACCACCGACGACACTGCCCCCACCGAACCAACCCCCCCGCCCCTGCGCCCACCCGACCCGGACGAAAACAACGGTGATACAGAGGACGTAGATGACCAGGAACCCGAAGCCCGACGCCGACGGCCCGAACGCCGCCACTTCCTGGCCGCCTTCCCCCCAATCTCCCCCCGCCGGGATTCCCCCTAAGACCCCGCCCCCACAGACTCACCTGCCGCAGCCGACGCCTGCTCAGGCACCGCTCCTGCCTCCGACCGACCTGGCACCACGCAGTCCTTGTTCCGCTGACCCAGCTGCAGGCGTGCTCTCCTCCCCGCTCAGCGCTGCGCCGGCCTGTGTCAGCGGACTCTCGTGCCTCGGGGTCCCGGTGAACTGCCATCTCAGAGTGTCCTGTGGGGAGAAAAAAGAGAAAGATGCCCCGCACCCGCCCCCCCCCCAAGGCAGCTGCCATGCCCCCCAGCCCATCTGCCCGGGGAGGGCCGTGCCCCCCCAACCCTGCCTATGCACCCAACCAGGGGAGACGCCCCACCCACCCCAGCAGCCACCCACGACTCATCCGCTGAAGCCCCTGCCCTTCCCCTACACACCCCCCCCACCGCCATCTGCCGCGACTCCGAGCCATATGGCACCCTAAGCCTAGTATGTATGGTCGTAATCCAACTCCAGTGTAATTATAGTGATTTAACTCTCACACCTCATTAACAATAGGATGAGATTAATCAAAAGGGGAAACGTGGTAGGCAAAGGCCTATGATCCACGCTGTTTGAACTAGGCAGGCAGGCCTAAGCCGCTTGACCTGTAAGTAAAGCCTGTGGATTGGCCCAAAGGAATGAAGACCCCCCTGAATGCTGCTTTCCCAGAATGGAAACTTAACTAAGAATAGCTAGCAGAATCGAAACTTAGAAGAGATAGAAAACAAGCTTTACGTGACACTGAGCAGAGTGTGAAAGCTGCCGGGAAGCAATGAAATCTGCTGAGAGAAGGGTTACCGGGCCCTGCTTTCCCACACGTTCCAGCCAGCCAAGCGACGGTGGAAGAGAATTGTATCCAGAGTCTAAGAACTGTCCACAGTACGGGGGACTGCAAGGGGGGGGGGGCAAGCAGGTGCCAAGCCCAAACCAAGGTCCTCCTTGGCTGACTACGTAATGGTACCGGGATGAATGAGAAGCGTGCCCATGCACAGAATGGAAAAGAAAGGCAGGAAAGTTGTTGTTGTGCTAGAAACCAGTGCTCAGCCATGTTGAATGTGATTCTGCTGGAGTCTAATGCACCACAAGGGACCGGGACCCGCGGAACAGCCCCCTGGCCCCAAACCACCACAAAACGAACACAAACCCTACAATCAAATAAACCCCAAGTAATCCCAAACCAAAATACGGAATCCCATTCAACCCCCCACCAAACCCAAAAGGCCAGTGCCTCCACGATAAACCCCCCCTGAGATCCACCCAGGGCCCGGATCTACGCGTGCTGCATGTCACCACTGCACAACGCCCCCCACCCCCCCTCCCTCCAGGCGGCCCCAACTCCCAGTCTCCCCGCCAGCCACCGGGCCCGCCGCCCCGCCGCCCCGCAGCCACGCCCCCTGCTTACCATCCGCACCCCGAGTTGGCTCAATCCATCCGCACCACGCCACAGAGCGCTCCAACCCACCTCAGCCAGACAACGCTGGACCATCCCCCCCCCGAGTCAGCAAAATCGGAATGGATTAGACCCTGAAGCTCCAAGACAGGAAGCAGGCACCCACTCCACCCGAGGACACCGTCACCAAACCCAACGATATCTCCCCAAGGTGCCGGCACAAGTGAATCCCGCACGCACACCCTCGGCCTGCGCCAAAGGCAAGGAGGCGCCCAGCCCAGCATTGCAGCCACTGGGTCACTCACCCAGAGTCCTCCCTTACAAACATTGGCAAGCAAGCCTACACACCGTCCATGGCACCAACCTGAAAACTCTCCGTGGGGAATCCCATCCATTGGCCCGTTCCCAAGCCACAGCACTGCTCAGCTCGGCCAGCCACCCCACACCGCACACTAAACCGCCCGGCATATTACATTGATTAAGAAACGCATAATTGTATAAAGCTGTACAAAATTGTATTCTGTCAAACAAGTGTCAACCCCGAAAATTATCACAAAATGCACAAGGGATACAACACTCCAAAAGAAAGCTGCCTTTCAGAGATTTCAGTCTTCACACTGTTTGGGAAATGATGTGCAAGAAATTCACAATCAACAAATGCTTCCGAGCCAAAATGGACCCCCAGTTAGGAAACGCCACCGAGCTGCAGGACTGCTCATTGTCTCAAAGACCTCTCTTTTAAAAGTTTTATTTTTTCAGCGCTCTACTTGCCTCCTAGAAGGCATTATTTGCCTACATGAATACACCACAATACCGCCCCGAAGCGCAAGTTCCCTGGCACGTCCGGTACCTCCGGCCACCTCGAGGGAAAGCCCGGAGGACGCCGCACGCCCCCCTTACTCTCCCCCCCCCGTAAGTCTTCTACTCCTCCCATTGGCTCCCGCGCCCTGCCATGTGCCGCGGGAGCCAATGGGAGCCCTTCACGCGCCGCAGGCCCTCCCCGCGAATCACGCAGCCACGCCGCAGCGGGCACGCAGCCGGCCGACCCCCGGTTAACGCCTGCAGCTCGCACGCCCCGGGGGGGTGGCCACGCGGCCTCGCCATTCCTCTTTATCACAGCAGGCAATCACTTACTGTGCTGGTTTTCTTTAAGGCTTCAAACACTTCTTAAAACCGGCTACTGAATAGCACAGTTCTTTTAAAGAAAACTCTGACAATTCCACTCTGTCTCTTTCTTACAGAGGACTCCCAAGAAATCTTCAGTCAAAGCCCCTGGCTTCACTACCAGCAGAGTCTCAACCAACACTGTTCAAAAACTCTCCAAATCAGGGTATTCACTTACTTAGCCTGATGTCCTTAAAACCCAGCACCAGTTCCACTCTTCAGAACAATGTATCACCAATTGATACTTTTACAATGGCATAAACAGCACATCTCTCAACACAGCCCAAACTGTTGTTTTTCTCTCTGTTCAAAAAACAAACCTCTCTCTCATCAAAACAAACCAAAACAAAACTTTTTTTCTGTTGTCTAGGAGACGATGACTCTGCTGACATCATCAATTTGTTTTCTAGATCCCTTAGCCAATCAGAGGCGTGTTTATGGAATATGCAGATGAAGCAGTAGAACCCATTCCAAATTCTGCAGGAAAAAATCAGTTTTATTCTCAACTGCATGTTTCATTAAAATGAATGGCACAATCTCAATTTGGATGTTTCACACATCAAAAACCCCTCTAAATAACCCAAAATCTACAATCCTTTAAAACTTATCTAACTCAAACATTCCATCACCTCCAAATTCAAATCCACACACTCCTCAGGCGCTGCACACTCTAGTAAAAAAAACGTAACCCCTTAAGGGTGGGTTACAGAAAGGAAAAAGGAGCTAGTATTCAAAGGTAGTGTAAGGATAAAGTTATTGGCATCATAAGAGAGCAAATCTACCTCTACCCCAATTAAAGGGACTTCCCCTTGCTGATGAGAAGGAACATGGGCACAGGTATAACAGTTACCTATAGTAGCTTTTGCTGCTCCTTTTAACAACCTCATATGCAAAAAAAATGTTTTTCTTCCTGTGTCCAAAAATATTCTGGTGAGGGCATTGGTTTATCAATTTATAAGTATCATATAAATCAAAGGGAGTTGTTGTTCTTACACTGGGGTCTAGAAATTACCAATATTTCAATATATTCACAAGAGTTGGAAGTGGGAAGAAATGTCACTGTTGCCAAATTGGGAGGACATTCAGTGTAATTTCTCTCTTCCTGACAGCTACAGTTTTTCTTGTTATACTCGAGGAGGGCTGGGATAGGCTCATCAGGGGGTAGGCTTACTAATGCACAACAAAAGGAGAAGGATCAACACCTTAAGTAAATAATAGCAGCAAGGTTACAATGATAACAGAAATTAAACATAGAAGTATAAATCCAGTCTATTCTAGGCTTCCCAGTTTGCTAATTACAAAGGGGATTCTACATCAGCAGGTCTGCCAAACAAATGACAGTGCATCTTCTTCAGCTTTGCCTTCAGGAGCTTTTCTCCCTCTCCAGCTGCTAGGGCCTTGGCTGCCCTGGTGTTAGCTACTTCTCATCCTAGTCCTGAAGCCTGATCTGGAGATGGAGAATGTTATAGAACCAGGATCCTTTAGCAGTCACTTTCACTGCAGTCAGTGTTGTCAGAATTACTTGGAATGGTCCCTCCCATAGCAGTTGTAGCGTGTGTTGGTGGTATGCCTTTGTCAGGACCCAATCTCCAGGTTGGAAATAATGAGCTCCCTTGGGGCAGTTTTTATGTTGAACAGAGTCAAAGGCAAGGCAGTTTAGTTTTTTACAAAGTTTCTTTAAGGTTTTGAAGGTTCCCCTCTCCGTTGGTTCCCTCCTTGGATTGCTGCTTGCACACAGCAGCAATCCTAAGCAAGTTTTGAAGGACTAGAAAGGGGGACTGTTACTTCTGGAGAGAAATCTGCAACTGTGAGTATATACTTCTGGTAATTTTCTAAAAAGAATTCTTTATATTAAAGCTATTTAATCTGTGAACCCACTGTTTTTTGTTGGATCAGTTAGGGCCTAGTAGCAGCAATTAAAGTTTGAATTTAAAACACAGAGGAGAACTTTCTGGTTACATTTCATACCCAGCAGAGAGCTTGTAGTTTAAATTTAATAGTCACTCAGGGCCTAGCATCAGAAAAGTACTTTTAGTTTTAAAACACAGAAGAGAGCTTTCTGGTTAAATTTAGAACCCAGCAGAGAGCTTGTAGTTTAAATTTCATAAGAAGTTAGAGCCTAGCAGCAGCTAAGAGCTATAATTTAAATCAAATCAGAATTTAGCTTACCTCAGCAGCACAAGACAGGGTACTGTGTAGCAGCCCTCTTTTAATAAGTGTTATTTCCCTCCCTCCCCTGGGATAATCATAGCTTTATAGGTACTTACACATCTTAAGACAGGAGGTACTTTCAGGTGAAGCTCATTACCCAAATTAGTCATACACTAAGGACCTGAGATTAATTAAGCTTCAGGTGGACAAGGTATATTAAACGTATTAGGTACAGTTCTATTGGTATAAATACCCATAGCAACCCCTAGTAAGTAAGAACTTAAAGATCTAGACACAAACTTAAACCTAAGATGCAGACAGCAGTCCAGCAGCGGGATGGGGGCTTTCCAGTCTTTTGCATTGAGTGTCACATGTATGATTTTCTCCCAGTTGGTGAGAGGTCTTACGTGTGCACTAGGTGCAAGGAGCTCTTTGCTCTCAGGGAACAAGTCCGTTCTCTAGAGGCTAAAGTAGCAGACTTGGAAAACAAGACAGACAGAGAGGTACATAGACAAGACCTACAGGGATATAGTCCTGAAGTCCCACCTCCAGTCTGGCAGCACCCCTGTTGCCATGGAGGAGAGAGGTCACATGACAGGAGAGCATCACCCTGGTGTGGCAGGAAGTGATCTGTAACTAGGACCTGTCCTCCAGGTGATGTAAAACCCTCTCGCGGGGAGTGTGTGAGAGGAATCCCTGCCCGGTCTGTGCTCCGTGTGCTTTGTGGGCTCTTCAGGCACCTGTAGAACTTCCACGCACCCGGTGCCTTGCCCCGACGTCAGCTGGTGGAGATTTAAAAGCTAAGCGGTTCCTGCTACAGACGGGAGTGTGTGAGAGGAATCCCTGCCCGGTCTGTGCTTTGTGGGCTCTTCAGGCACCTGTAGAACTTCCACGCACCCGGTGCCTTGCCCCGACGTCAGCTGGTGGAGATTTAAAAGCTAAGCGGTTCCTGCTACAGACGGGAGTGTGTGAGAGGAATCCCTGCCCGGTCTGTGCTCCGTGTGCTTTGTGGGCTCTTCAGGCACCTGTAGAACTTCCACGCACCCGGTGCCTTGCCCCGACGTCAGCTGTTGGAGATTTAAAAGCTAAGCGGTTCCTGCTACAGACGGGAGTGTGTGAGAGGAATCCCTGCCCGGTCTGTGCTCCGTGTGCTTTGTGGGCTCTTCAGGCACCTGTAGAACTTCCACGCACCCGGTGCCTTGCCCCGACGTCATTTCTGGGGCTATAAGATCACGTCTGCTCCACGGTTACGCGGTAGCGGTCGCGCTTTGAAGGGGCGCGTTAAAGGGGCATGTCTTGCTCCTTATGTGCTCCTTTGGCGCTTGAGGCGGTCTAGAGGCGTTGATTGATATGGGCAAAAGTAGGAGACGCCATCTGAATGTAAGTACTGTGAATCCCTCCAAAGTAGTTAAAATCGTGGGGCCCATGGATAAGCATGTTGTCTTGGCAAGCTTGGAGAAAGAAAGTGGGAATGGCGCTCCTGGTACATCCCCTATCCTAGACCGTTCTTCATTGGGGTTTTCAAACTCTGCCCTGCTTACTGATTTGGATAGCATCAACCCATTGACATCATCTCCGACGGGAGGTGCTCTGAAGCGGGATGGAGGTTGTATACTTTCTCCTGCTCTATGACAGAGTGACTGTGAGCCAGTGGCAGTTCCTCTGCCGAAAGCTCTTCAGCTCCCGCTGGACCGGGTAGTGGTGCATCTGAAAGAACCTCCTGGTGTAGTTGATGTACAAAATGTTTCATTAGCACATGTTTGGTCTGTATTGTCACGTATAGAATCGTCGATTGCTTCTCTGTCATCTGTTGTTTCTCAATTTTCAGATTTTTCGAGAGGTTCTGTTGCTAAGTTAGCTCAACATGATTCCCAAATTGCAACTTTGGATGCTAGGTGTCAGGATTTGGAAGGTCAAGTGGGGTCCCTGCAAAAGCAGTCATCTACTTTTATTAAAGATAGTATAACATTACATACACAGCAAGAATTGTTGGAGAATTCTTTAAGGGCAACGAATATTCGTTGTCTTAATTTTCCCTATACCCGTTTATTATCCCCACAGATTTTATTTGATAAATACTTGACGGAAGTTTTGGGGTATGCTGATAAGGTGAAACCGGCTATAAAAAAGTTATACTACCTCCCTGTTTCTGGGGCAGCCCCTGGATCTGACCCTTCCAAGGTTCTAGACTCTTTAAATGTTTCTGATTTTATAGAATCGTCTCAGGATGTTATAACTTCTCGTGCTACGTTGCTTGTTTCTTTTGTTTCTGAGGTTGAAAAGCAGGCAGTTATGCGTTTATTCTTTACTAATAAGAATGCAGTTTTTTGTGGGGGAAAAGTTAACATTTTCCCGGATGTTTCTAGGCAAACGCAGCTTCGACGACCGGCCTTCTTGTTGTTAAAGCCTCGTGTGTTGGCACTTGGTGCAACATTTTTCCTGAAATTTCCTTGTAAATGTGTTGTTGTACTTGAAGGCACCAAGTATGTTTTCTCTGAAACCTGTTCCTTAGAATCATTTATTCTAAACCAGGAGTCTTCTGCTAAAGTTTGAATAATTTGTATCTGTTTGTCAGTAAGCAATGTAATTAGAGATTTGTATCTATTTTGGGTATGTGATTTCCTCTCTTTTTCATGGCTAAGTTTGTATCGTATTAATTTGTATTTTGCTTATTGATAGTGCTCGCTCCCCTAGATGTGGACTAAGTTATTTTTCTTTTGTAACGTATTTGATATTGAAATTTGTATTTCTTTTTTAATGTTCCAATAAAGATTTAAATTAAAAAAAAAAAAAAGAAAAGAAAAGAAAACCCTCTTGCACCGAGGAAGTTTCTCCAGGGCCATGTGCCCATGAGGGAAGGGTTAGGACAGCCGCTATAGTTGGTGATTCGATCATTAGGCATGTAGATAGCTGGGTGGCTGGTGGACATGAGGATCACCTGGTAACATGCCTGCTTGGTGCGAAGGTAGCGGACCTCACGCGCCACCTAGATAAGGTCTTAGATAGTGCTGGGGAGGAGTCTGCTGTCTTGGTACATGTCGGTACCAATGACATAGGAAAATGTGGTAGGGAGGTTCTGGAGGCAAAATTTAGGCTTTTAGGTAGGAAGTTGAAATCCAGAACTTCCATGGTAGCATTCTCCGAAATGCTTCCTGTTCCACGCGCAGGACCCAAAAGGCAGGCAGAGCTCCGGAGTCTCAATGCGTGGATGAGACAATGGTGCAGAGATGAGGGTTTTGGATTTGTTAGGAACTGGGGAACATTCTGGGGAAAGGAGGGGCTCTTCCGAAGGGATGGGCTTCACCTTAACCGGGATGGAACCAGGCTGCTGGCATTAACCTTTAAAAAGGAGATAGAGCAGCTTTTAAACTAGATATTAGGGGAAAGCCGACAGTCGCCCATGAGCGGATGGTTCGGAAGAATGTATCCTTGAAGGATACTACCAAAAGCAGAGAGATTCCACAAAAGAGTAAAGTAGCCCAAATGCCCTCAAGTATGGAGCAGACAGAGCTTAAAGATCCCAATTTACCCATGTCTAACAATAGCCAAATTAACATGAATAAAATACATTCTCTAAAATGCTTGTATGCAAATGCTAGAAGTCTAAAGAATAAGATGGGATAGTTAGAATATATAGCACTAAATGAAAGGTTAGATATGATTGGAATATCAGAGACATGGTGGAAGGAGGACAACCAGTGGGACACTGATACCTGGGTACAAATTATATCGTAATGATAGAGCTGATCAAATTAGTGGAGGGGTTGCGCTCTGTTAGAGAGGGCATTGACTCAGAAAGGATTAAAAGTTTTGCAGGAAACAAAATCTGCTGTAGAATCTATATGGATTGAAATTCCATATAAAAGGGGGAAGGCAATGGCAGTGGGGGTGTACTATCGAGCGCCTAGCCAGAATGACCAAATGGATGATGAAATGCTCAAAGAAATCAAGGAAGCTAACAAAAGTTACAGTGCAGTAATAATAATGGGTGATTTCAATTACCCCGGTATCGACTGGGTCAGTGTCACGTCAGGACATGCTAGGGAGATAAAGTTCCTAGATGAAATAAATGACTGCTTCTTGGAGCAGCTGGTTCATGAACCAACCAGAGGGGAAGCCATATTAGACCTAGTCCTTAGTGGAACACCAGATCTAGTTCAAGAGATAAGGGTGTTGGGGCCACTTGGCAATAATGATCATAGCATGATCGCCTTTGATTGAATTAGTGGAGGAGGGATAGTAAGGTAATCCACAGTACTACCTTTTAACTTTCAAAAGGGAGACTATGATAAAATGAGGAAAACAGTTAAGAAAAAACTAAAAGGAGCAGTTGCAAAGGTTAAAGACGTACATCAAGCTTGGGTATTATTGAAAAATACTATCTTGGAAGCTCAGACCAGCTGTATTCCACGCTTTAAGAAAAGTGGAAGGAAGTCCAAAAAACTGCCAGCATGGTTTAAAGGTGAGGTCAGAGAGGCTGTTGTTGCCAAAAAAGTATCTTTCAGGAAATGGAAAAAAGAGCCAAACGACGAAACCTGGAAACAGCACAAGCACTGGCAAGTCAAATGCAAGGCATTGATAAGGCAGGCAAAAAGAGAATTTGAGAAGAAGCTTGCTGCGGAAGCAAAAACGCGAAATAAAGACCTTTTCAAGTACATTCGTAGCAAAAAACCTGTGAGAGAGTCAGTTGGTCCATTAGATGATAAAGGGGTTAAAGGAGCACAAAGAAGCGACAAGGCGATAGCGGAGAGACTAAATGAATTCTTTGCTTCGGTCTATACTGAGGAAGATGTAGGGATGTTACCCATGACTGAAGTGTTATTTAAAGGTGCGGAAGAATTGAAGGAAATATCGATACATCGGGAAGATGTCTTACAACTATTAGATAAACTGAAGAGTAGCAATCACCTGGGACAGATGGTAAATCATCTCTGATACCTGAAGATTGGAGGATCGCCAATGTAACACCAATTTTTAAAAAGGGTTCCAGGGGTGATCCGGGAAACTACAGACCGGTGAGCATGACGTCAGTACCAGGAAAAATGGTAGAAACCATCATAAAGAATAAAATTACTCAGCATGTAGATAGTCACAACCTAATGGGAGACAGCCAACATGGCTTTAGACAAGGAAGATCTTGTCTTACTAATCTGTTATGTTTTTTTGAAGGAGAGAATAAACAGGTGGACAAAGGTGAGTCAGTTGATATTGTGTATCTGGACTTTCAGAAAGCCTTTGACAAGGTCCCTCATGAGAGACTTTTGGCAAAACTAAAGAGTCATGGGATAGGAGGCAGTATACTATTGTGGATCAGGAACTGGTTAAAAGATAGAAAGCAGAGGGTAGGGCTAAATAGCCAATTTTCCCAATGGAGAAAGGTGAATAGTGGTGTACCCCAGGGATCTGTTCTGGGTCCGCTGCTTTTTGACATATTCATAAATGACCTGGAATGTGGAATAACGAGTGAAGTTATCAAATTTGCAGATGACACAAAGCTATTTAAAGTTGTTAAAACCCAAGAGGATTATGAAAAATTGCAAGAGAATCTTGATAAATTGGAAGACTGGGCATCAAAATGGCAGATGAAATTTAATGTGGACAAGTGCAAGGTTATGCACCTAGGGAAGAACAACCCAAACTATGGTTACACGGTGCAAGGTTCCACATTAGGAACCACCACCCAGGAAAAAGATTTAGGCGTCATTGTGGTTACCATGTTAAAACCCTCGGCCCAGTGTGCAGCGGCAGCCAAGAGAGCAAATAGAATGCTAGGTATGATAAGGAAAGGAATGGAAAATAAAACAAAAGATATTATAATGCCTCTATATCGTTCCATGGTGAGACCGCACCTTGAATATTGTGTGCAATTCTGGTCACCGTATCTTAAAAAGGATATAGCGATTTTAGAAAAGGTTCAGAGAAGAGCCACCAAAATGGTAAAGGGGATGGAAGGATACTCCTATGAAGAAAGGCTAAAAAGGTTAGGGCTCTTTAACCTGGAAAAGAGACGGTTGAGGGGAGATATGATAGAAGTCTATAAATTAATGAACAGAGTGGAACGGGTAAACGTAGATCGATTGTTTACGTTATCAGAATATAGAAAGACTAGGGGACATGCAATGAAGCTACAGGGTAAACTATTTAAGACTAATAAAAGAAAATATTTTTTCACTCAACGTGTAATCAAACTCTGGAATTTGTTACCGGAGGATGTAGTAAAGGCTGTTAGTGTAGCTGGGTTTAAAAAAGGTTTGGAAAAGTTCCTGCAGGAAAGGTCCCTAAACCATTTATTAAGAAGTGACTGAAGATATCAATGCTTGACCCAGTACAAGCATTGTGGAACTTGTGTCTCTTGGGGAAACTGCTAGGTACATATGACCTAGATTGGCCACTGTTGGAAACAGAATACTGGGCTTGATGGACCTTGGTCTGACCCAGTATGGCATATCTTATGTTCTAACTCAATTAGCTAAAAAATTGTTTACAGATCAGAGAAGTTGCAGAAAAGATGCGCACACTTCTGCAATTTTTGCTTCTTTAGAATTGTACCAATCTTGTGAAAATTTGTGTAAGTATCTTTGCCTTCATGGGTCTAGGCAGGGCACACACAGGCAAAATGTGGATAAGCATTTGGAAACACCACATGGCCAGTGTAGGTCTTTCCAAAGCCCATCAGGATGCAAAGTTCACCCAGCCTATCTCCAAGTGTCTGTTTCCAATTATTGAGCATATGTCTGGGCTAAATGACTTCCGAAATTGAAGGAAATGGAAATGGTTGCAGAGTCATCATTCCATCGAGCTACATGCATAGGTCCTTGTTTTATAACATACTAATGTATCCTTATTTTATAAAGCTGTTGTAACACATCAAACACTTATTTAAGCTCTTGTTGTCCTTTTTAAGCTAAAACAGCAACCCTCAAAAACTTTATTAAGAATAGCATGAAAATTATTAAATGGCTATAGTTTTCTCTCTGCCTGTGTTTTTTCCCAAACATCTCCTGGATCATTGCTGATAAGCAAGGTTTGGGTTTTTTTGTGCAATCAACTTATGTTAGTGTCTTTAACCAAATTCCAACAAATTTAAGGGCAATACAAGTTCAAAAGAAACAGTAAGATTTACACATCCTGTGATTGCTGATCTATAAACTGTACATCTGCATAAATAGAGTACTATAAGGATAAAATTTGGTAATATACATGCATGAGGATGAGATAAGTTAGTATCTCATGGTGCTAAAACATGTATCTGTTTTTCTTAGTTGTTCTTCCAAAACTGAGATCAGGAATGTTTTTCAAAACAATGTGCATTTTCACACACAGAAAACAGGTGTTGCTGTTCTGTTCATCAATCCACAATCATGAAAGAAAACAGGATGGCACATACCTCTTTTTTTTCAGCACTGAGCTTCTACAATGCAATGCAAACCACACCAAAACCAGAGGACACTTCCTCTTTTTATTTTTAAATTATTTGAGATGAGCAAATCTGCATGTACTCGGTATTTAAGAAGACAGACTGAGCAAGGATAAAATGTTGAAGTAAGATCTCTTAAAGAGGACCGATAGGAATGAAAATTAAACTTTTATATTTCATATCAGACTGTGAGCATAAATGAGTACTTATATTCACAAACAGCAATTGAGTTAGGCTGAACTCTTATCAGTGTAACGCAAAACCTCTATCCTAAGAATGTTGTCTTTAAATTGAGCTAAGATAAAAAAAATGTTAGTCTTTAAACAAAGAAATTTTTTCTCGGGACCCTACGAACAAGGAAGAAAAGACGTTTGATTAATCGTAAACATATTTTTTCTGTTTTTTCATTCTTTAGTCTTCTCTATATAGTTCTGTAGGTCATGTAACCTAGTGGGTGTTAATGACCCCCGCCCCTCGGGCCAGCATACTAATACTTAGTTAATCCTTTTGCATCTAGAGGAGATATTTGACATACCGCATCTAACGGGGTCTCTTGTTTAGATTTTAGCAGATTCTCCTCTATTTTTTGCTTTTTCTTAAACATGGTCTTTCTCCTTTTATTAATAACAAATTCTATTTATTATTCCTATGTGTGTGCACTTATCCTAACTTAACACTATCAATACTAAAGACTACTATGACATAAAATTTAAAAAAACGAAGCCACAGTTATGATGTTGATAACAGATATGTTGAAGCAGAGCACAGTTCACTGGAAGTGTTTAAGTTAATGAATAGAAAAGGGATACAGCATATGTTTTCTCAAATGCATATGGTGACTTGTGCAACTGATCTCCTGCCATCAAGCAATAGGAGGAAAAGGAAAAACGAGCTCCAGCAATGGTTGACCGTCATTGTGAATGGATCTTTGAAATCGAGTACCTTGCCTCACAGTTTGAAAAGGCTGTTATACGGTTGCTTATTAAGGGTGATGGCAAGGAGTTTTCTATTACGCAGAATTTCCATCCCATGTCTTTACTTCCATTTCTAAGTAAGGTAATTGAACATGCTGTGTTCTGCCAGTTAAGAGATTTTGAGAAGGATCAGCTTATTTTGTATTCCAATCAATTAACTTTCCTTCTTGTATTTAAATTCCTATCATAGTACAGAAACAGTAGTGTTGGCAGTGTTGAGCTCAGTGAAACATTATGCTGATCAGGAAGAGACTGTTTGATAACTGCAAATAAATCTGACACTTGCCTCTGATACTGTTCCTCATGGGATCAGAAACTTTAGGTGTATAGGGGCAGATGCTTTCATGGGTAAATTCCTTTTTGGAGTAGTTTACTCAAGTGGTATTATGGAAGAATCAGCATGCAAGTCCGAGATCTTTGGATTGTGGGATTCCCCATGGATTAGTTCTATCACCACTGCTATTCAGTATTTATATGGCACTTTGGCGAGAGATAGTCTATCACTCTGGGCAGTTTCTCCAAATGGGTTAGTTTTGTGCATACCATGACAGTCATGAACCTCACTTCTAAACCAGAGTATGTAGAATATGATCTCAGTCTCTGAAATTGACTGCTAATGCTCAGAGTAGTACTTGCATCGTGTCAAAGAGATCTTCCTTCTGGAGTTCGTAACAGGCATGGGTAGTTTGTCAAGATATGCTTGGAAGTTCTTCTTTATCAAGCCTATGGCTCCAAATACAATGAGAAATATTTCTGTATCTTTCTGCTATATTTTCTTGGTCTCTGACTACTTTTCTTGGTACTTCAGAATCTTCTGCCTCTCCATGCAATTATCAATGCCTCTATTATCAATACCATTCTGGTGTTTTTCTCCTTTATCACTATGTCGAGTTTCCTCGCATCCAGTTTCTTATCCGTCGGAATGGGAATATCCCAAGTGATCATAACCTCTTCATTCTCTGCAATTCTCTTAGAGTCATGATCCCAATGCTTTTCAGGGACAGTGATGTTGTAGTGTTTACAGAGTCTCCAATGGATGAGGCATGCTACTTTGTTGTGCCTCTCTGTATAGAAATTTTCCACCATCAGAACTTCATAGCCAGCTATGAGGTGAGACACTATGTCCAGGTCTTTCTTACAGAATCAACATGGGTGTGATTCCGACATCAACATGTTGGTCCTCTGTGAGCCCGATCAGAACCAGACGCACAGAGGGAGCTGTGATTCTGATCCAGCAGGGCATGTCTAGCCCTCTGGGATCCGAATCGTAACCAAGCCTCTACGTGCAGGCCAGGACCCCAATTCAGTCTCGTCTGCACATACAGTGCCTTGCGAAATTATTCATCCCCTTGGTTTTTGTCCTTTTTTCTCACATTATGTACAACCTGGATTGAAAATGGAGGTTCATTTGGATATTAGGTAATGGACCTAACAATGTAGTTCTAACTGGTGAAGTGAAATGGCAATAAAATACCTTGTATATTTAAAAAACAAGTAAAAAGTGAAATGTTGTGAGTGCACATATATTCATCCCTTTTGCTATGAAATCCCTAAATAAGATCTGGTCCAACCAATTAACCTCAGAAGTCACATAATTAGTTGACTAGGGTCCACCTGTGTGTAATCAGTATCACATGATTATTCACATGCTGCCTGTATAAATTTACCTGTTCTGAAAGGCCCCTGACTCTGAAACACCACTAAGCAAGCAATATGAAGACCAAGGAGCACTCCAAACAGGTCAGAGACAAGTTGTGGAGTAGTATAGATCAGGGTTCCATTATAAAAAAAATATCCCAAATTCTGAATATCCCACAGGGTACCATTAAATCCATGATAACAAAATAGATTATGGCAGCACTACAAATCTAACAAGAGAAGGCCACACGCCAAAACTCACAGATGGGCAAGGATGGCATTAATCAGAGATGCTACAAAGACATCAAGGATAGCACTGAAAGAGCTGCAAAGTTCCACAGCGGAGATGGGAGTATCTGTCCATAGGAGCACTTTAAGCCATACATTCCACAGCGTGGAGCTTTATGGAAGAGTGGCCAGAAAAAAAAACATTGCTTAACCCTTTGAAGGCCTACTTTAAAATTTTAATCCACATTCTGCAGCCGGGTTAATTTTTGCATATTTCAGGAAAAATGTACCCGTCTTATTCAATATGTTCTAATAGTGATTTTCCTTCTGCTATGGTCATGTATTTGATAGGTAATGGTAATTTGATAGGAATATTTAGTCAGAATTTTGGATCCCAAGAGTTTTGGGCTCGGCCTGGAAAGGGTTAAAGAAAGAAATAAGAAAACACGTTTGGAGTTTTCACAACAGCATGTGGGGACCCCCCAAACACATGGAAGAAGGTTCTCTGGTCAGATGAGACGAAAATTGAACTTTTTGACCATCATGGGAAACACCATGCGTGGCGCATACCCAGCACTTCCCATCACCCCGAGAACACCATTCCCATAGAGAAACATGCTGGTGGCAGCATCATGCTGTGGGGATATTTTTCATTGGCAGGGACAGGAAAACTGGTCAGGATTGAAGGAACGATGGATGGCACTAAATACAGGGAAATTCTTGAGGAAAACCTGTTTCGGTCTGCCAAAGATTTGAGACTGGGACGAAGGTTCACCTTCCAGCAGAACAATGACCCTAAACATATTGCTAAAGCTGATTTAAAGGACAACATTTAAATGTCTTGGAATGGCCTAGTCAAAGCCCAGACCTCAATCCAATTAAGAATATGTGGCATTACTTGAAGATTGCTGTACACTAATGCAACCCATCTAACTTGAAGGAGTTGGAGCAGTTTTGCCTTAAGGAATGGGTGAAAATCTCAGTGACTAGATGTGCTAAGCTAATAGAGACATACCCCAAGACATACCTGCAGCTGCTTCAGGGGTTTTTTTTTGTCATAATTATTTTTTGTGTCACAATAAAGGATATTTTGCACCTTCAAAGTCGTAGCCATGTTGAATATATCATATGGTGCTAACCCCCAAAACTCCATTTTAATTCCAGGTTGTAATGTGACAAAACAGGACAAACGCAGAGGGGATGAATACTTTTGCAATGCACTGTACAAGCCTTGCCCAGATAGCTCAGTCAGGGCTGTTCAATGGAGCCGCAGCGCCATGGTGTCCAGTTGCCATGGTATCTCGGCTCCATTGAATAGCCACGATCCCTGGCCATTGGTTGCAAAGGTGCTTTCCCCGCAGCCCGACCCCCAATCTGGCCACCTAAGGCCAGGGTTGGGCTACGAAGAATGTCCTCTGTTCCCCCCACCCTTTCCACGCTCCAGGCCTGCCATCCCCCGCTGACTAGGGGAACTTATTCCACCTCCGAGGTGGAATAAGTTCCCCATTCAAGCCACTGGCCCCGGACGTACAGGGCCGATATTGGAATCGGCCTTGTATGACCAGGGCCGATGACCGCCCACTGCCCACCCTAACTCTGCCTCCAATCGCCCCTTTCCTGCCCCTGTCTACCTTCACCATACAACATGCAGGGAAGGTAAACGGGATCAGGAAAGGGATGAATAGCAGGAATGGATGTCCCGTTGGAATGACCCTGCATATGTCTGTTTTACCTCTTTTTTTTCAATGTTTGCTGTAAACCATCTCGTCTGTAATCCACTGTCCCGGGCTGCAACTATCAATCTCTAATCCTTTGGCTTCAACTGTATGCTAACAATGTGACTCTTATTGTTCCATCTGACCCCAGCCAGAATCAGCAAAAAGTTAGTTGCTTTATTGAATAAAGCTTTAAAGGAAGTTTCTAAATGGCTGCGGAATAGGAGATTAAAACTAAATCATAATAAGAGTGAAATGTCATGGTGTAGTAAGGGAGGTTCAATGCTAATAATGAAACTAAATTTAGAAGGGGTGCAGTGGGAACCTAAGGCATGTATTCTCATTATGGGTGTTATGTAGATGATCAATTGAGCATGGATGGACAAGTGTTAAAGGCTGTGTGCAATGTATTCTGATCTTTATTGCAAATCCACAAATTCCATCGTTTTGTTGATAGGAAGGATCTTTGGACAGTCACCCATTTTTTGATAATATCACATATAGATTACTGCAATGCTTTGTATCAGTAAATATTAAGAGGATAATTTAATAGAGTCATTTTCATGCATATATGGCCAGATACCTGTATAATAAGCCTTTTGTAAACTACTGAGTCCCTTAAATATACTCACCTTGTCAGGAAGGTGTGTACTTTGTCAGTAGGCATAGATGGAGTCCCGGTCTGGACAGAACACAGGCAGAGTTCACAAGTATTTGTGTTAAATAATACTTTAGTCAAAACACATACAGTACTAATGAATGTTACATGCAGGTGTAAAAGACAGCCCAACACTATTGAAGGAAAGGGCTGTATAACCTGCCTGTGGGCAAGGGCAGAGTAGACAGGCAAGGAGGGGGGAGGGGTTAGGAGCCAGGAGGGTAGGTGACATAGGCAGATAAGTCAGGGCAGGAAGGAGAGAGTCCCGTATAGTTATAAGGAGAGGATGGGAGGATAAGGGTCTTTTAATAGTTTGGGAGCAACAACCTACCCACCACTCCTGGGATCGAAGGGATAGCAGCAAGTGGGGCAGATGCGTCACAGCATGGGATCCTCACCAATATGCCAGGGGGCACACTTGATAAAGAGGGAGTCCAGATACAACACAGTGTGCCTGGGTCCAAATAAGAAGAGGGGATCAGGTGCAAAGGGGGGCAGATGGGCCAGGAATGGTAGGCTTGTGCCAAGAAGGGACACCTGGATGCAGGTGAACTAGGGGGTCTCAGGTAACAGTTAGACAGGAGCCTGGGTCCACTTAGGGGCAGGACTGACTGCATGGAGCAGCACTCTGGGCAGGGTGTTAGTGGCCCTCATGGCCACAGTGAGGGCCAGAGGGATTGAGCCTCAGGGGAGCAAGGTAGATGGGGGAAGTGGGGTGGACAATGTATCAAATGCCCCCTGGGGATGACAGGCGAGGGGTACCTGTCACATTTTTATTCTACCTTCTGTTATAATTGTTGCAACAGCAAGGGATCTGTACAAGGTAGACATAAACAATGTCATGTTGAAGAATGTGTCAGTATTGTGCAGTCAAAGTTTGCCATGAAAATTTCATGGTGGTATATTCTTCAGGGGATGGCTGGAGCCTGGTGACAAGATATAGTGTGGGGGGTTATGTCTATGCCTACATTAAAGGTGTGATTTCTTCCAATTATGCTAGTATTTTATAGACATATAGGCCCCTATGTGTCTTTATAAAATAGCACCTAAGTAGGCACCTACTTGGCCTCTTAACCGAGATGTCATATTATAAAATTACCCTCCACATGGTACAAGGATGACAGAGTTAGGCAGGATAAAAGTCCTGCAGTAAACAAAATACACTAAGAAATTTTTTAGATAGAAATTCCATGTCTGATGGGGAAACGTATAGTAGAAGGGCCGGGATGAAGCAGTAGCCAGTGAAATGCTGTTAAACATTAGAAAAGCAAATAAAATCAGCAACATAGAAACATATCGGCAGAAAAAGACCACATAGCCTAGAGCTTGCTTTCAATCGAAAGAGGCTCTCCTCCTGTGCATTTATGCCACAGAGGTATTAAACATCTCAATCATATCACCTCTATCCTGTCTTTCCTCTAAAGTATACATATTAAGATCCTTATGTCTGTCCTCATATGCTTTATAATGCAGACCACTAACCATTTTAGTAGCCACCCTCTGTACCGGCTCCAACCTGTTTATATCCTTTTGAAGATGCGGTATCCAGAATTGCACACTATATTCCAAATGAGGATGCACCAAAGACTTATATAGAGGCACTATTACCTCCTTTCTTCTGCTGGCCATTCCACTCCCTATGCACCCAAACATCCTTCTAGCTTTCACTGTCACCCTTTCTACTTGTTTAGCTACTTTAAGATCATCAGGCACAATCACCCCTAGATCCCGCTCTTCTTTTGTGGATAGAAGTACTTCACCCCCTATACTATATTGCTCTCTTGGATTTCTGCAGCCCAAATGCATGACCTTATTTATTTATTTATTTATTTATTTCAACTTCTTATATACCGCACTCTTTGACATCAGCGCGGTTTACAAATAACAGAAAGGAACCAGAACAACAGGCTGTTTGGTATTACATATAACAGGAGTATCAACTTGGATAACATGGGAGAACTATTTACATGGAGTATATAATCTTGCATTTTTAATATCATTAAATCTCAGCTGCCAAATTTTAGACCATTCTTCAAGCTTACCTAGATCCCTCCTCATGTTATCTACACCTTCCTGGGTGTCTACTCTATTGCAGATTTTGGTATCATCTGCAAAGAGGCAAACCTTACCCGACCCCTTCTGCTATATCACTAACAAAGATGTTAAAAAGAATCGGACCAAGCACAGATCCCTGGGGCACACCACTGGTACTCCTCTGAGCTCCATTTACCTGTACCTTTTGTCGCCTCCCACTCAACCAATTTCTAAACAAAGCAGTAACTTTAGGGTCCATCCCTAAGGTGTTCAGTTTGTTAAGAAGTCGCCTGTGCGGATCGGTGTCAAAGTCTTTACTGAAATCTAAATACACTCATCTAGGACTCTCCCTCATTCCTACTCTCTGGTCACCCAGTCAAAGAAATCAGTCAGATTTGTCTGACAAGACCTGCCTCTGGTGAATCCATGCTGCCTCGGATCCTGTAATCCATTGGACTCCAGAAATCTCACTATTTTCCTTCAGCAGCACTTCCAATAATTTACTTACCACTGAGGTTAAACTATCCAGCCTGTAGTTTTCAACACACTAAAAGAAAAAAATGTCTTCCTTTTTCTAAGATCTCTGAGGAGGAAATCATACATCTTCTTTCCTCCTCCTCCTCCTACTACTACTACTGAATATTTGTATATTGCTACAAGACATATGAAGTGCTGCATAGACACATGTAAAAGATGGTCCCTGCTAATCAGAGTTTATAATCTAGTCAAGACAGACAAAACAGTAGTTGAGACATAGCATACATCTAGGGAGAATGGTAAAAAAACATGAGGGAGACCAGGTGAGTCAAAGCAGCAGCAGCGAAGAGGTGAGTTTTTAGCCTGCATTTGAAAAGGGTCAGAGAAGGCACTTGATGTACAGACTCAGCTAGCTTGTTCCAAGCATAAGGAGCAGCATGGTGAAAGGAGCAAAGTCTTGAGTTAGCAATAGAAGAGAAGAGCATGGATAGAAGTGATTTGCCATAAGAGCGGAGTTCCCGAGGAGGGGTGTAGGGAGAGATCAGAGAAGAAAGGTAGTGAGGAGCTGCAGAGTGAATGCACTTATAGGTCAGCAGGAGAAGTTTAAACTGGATGCGGAAACGGATAGAGAGCCAATGAAGTGACTTGAGAAGAGGGGTAATGTGAGCATGATGAGGCTGGCAGAAGATTATCCACGCAGCAGAATGTTGATCAGATTGAAGGGGAGAGAGATGATTCAGAGGGAGACCAGCAAGTAGTAGGTTACAATAGTCTAGATGGGAGATGACTAAGCTTCATCTCCTCCACTGTCATCCCTTCGATCTCTCATATTCTCAACCTATCGCTCTCCACTGTAACTGTTTCTGCAACCTTCAAGCATGCTGTGGTCATACCTCTCTCAAGAAATCCTCACTAGACCCTATCTGTCCTTCTAATTATCGACCCATCTCACTTCTCCCCTTAGTTTCTAAACTACTTGAATGTGCAGTTCACCACAGTTACCTTAACCTTTTCTCCTCTCAAGCCCCACTGTAATCTTGCTTTCATCCTTTACATTCTACTGAAACGGCTCTTGCCAAAGTCTCCAGTGACCTGTTTCTGGCAAAATCCAAGGGCCTTTACTCGATCCTTATCCTTCTTAAACTTTCTGCTACTTTTGATACTGTTGACCACCACCTTCTCCTCGATACCTTATCCTCATTTGGTTTTAAGGACTATGTGCTATCCTGGTTCTCTTCTTATCTCTCCCACTGCATTTTCAGTGTTTGTGCTGGTGGATCTTCCTCTACTGCTATCCTGCTCTTAGTTGGTGTACCTCAAGGGTCTGTCTTGGGCCCACTCCTTTTCTCTATACCCAGTCTCTTGGTGCACTCATCTTCTCCCATGGTTTTCAGTACCATATTTACGCTGATGATTCTCAGATCTGCCTCTCTACACCTGAAATCTCTCTAGCAATCCAAAACCAGACCTCTGCCTGCCTATCTGACATTGCTGCCTGGATATCTCACTGCCATTTGAAATTGTACATGGCCAAAACTGAGCTTCTTATTTGTTCCCCTAAACCCACCTTGCCCATCCTCCTTTCCAAATCTCTGTGTTTATGTTCCAATAAACATAAAAATAATGCTCTACTACTCCCTGTTTCCTTGGCTCACAACCTTGATGTCATCTTTGACTCCTCCCTCTCTTTCTTCAAACACATTCAAATGATAGCTAAAACCTGTCCTTTCTTTCTCTATAACATCAGCAAAATTCACCCCTTCCTTTCTGAACACAGTACTAAGATGCTTATTCACTCTTTAATCATATCCCGTCTAGACTATTGCATTCTCCTCCTTGCTGGTTGCTCTCTGAATCATCTTTCTCCACTTCAGTCTTTTCAAAACTCAGCTGCATGGCTAATCTTCTGCCAGCCTCCATATGATCATATAACCCCTCAAGTTGCTTCATTGGCTCCCTATCCGTTTCCGTATCCAGTTCAAACATATCCTACTACCTTTCCTCTCTCATCTCTCCCTACACCTGTCCTTGAGAACTCTGCCCTTCTGACAGATTTATTTAACTAGGCTTATATACTGCTTTTCTACCAAAGTGGTGTACATTCAGGTACTGTATATATAATTTTTCCTTGTCCCCGAAGGGCTCATGATCTATGTTTTTGTACCTGAGGCAACGCGATAATACCACTGCTGCGACGTTAAGACTGTTTAGTAAACATACCCCCAAGTCTCTATTTGCAGATCTCTAATTTTTCTTTTGTCTGTTGATAAACTCTAGCTTCCAGAATGTTGTTTTACCTTCTCATTTAAAGCAAACTGTTGTCTGCCCAATAATTTAAAAAAACCCGTCTTGGAGATTACCTGCTGTGCTTATTTCCCGCATTGTGAGTGATTTGCTCCACCCTGGAACTGTTTGCTGGCTTCTGATGTCAGGCTCTTGGAAGGGCTATATAAGGGCTTAGCCCCACCGATTACCTGCTGTGCTTATTTCCTGCATTGTGAGTGATTTGCAACACCCTGGAACTGTTTGCTGGCATTAGGCTCTTGGAAGGGCTATATAAGAGCTTAGCCACACCATGGGGTGTGGTCACGGGTGCTTCTCTGTTGGAGCTTACCTGACATGCATCTTTTCCTCCAGCACTATACCAACCCAATGACATCTCACAGCCAGTCACTCTCAGGAACCAGGTTGTCATCCCCAGCGCAGCCACTCTGCATGAGTGCAGCCCCACCCTCTAGATCACGATTCTCTCGGCAGGTGGAAGGTATACCTGCCAATCTGTACATAGTTAAACAAACCTGTAAATAGTTGTGAGCTGACCATGTCACCTGTGACAGCCAGCTTGCCTGTACATAGTTACCCTGTCAGCCCCATGTAGAAATCCCTGTTCACTGTAAGTCCAGTGTAGGCCCTGCCTGCACTGCACAAATTTGTTAACTGTAAACCACACTGATTATCTAAAGAGCGCGGTATAAAAAGACAGTAAATAAATAAATAAATAAGTAACTATTTAAGCTTTTAATTTACGAGATGTTCTCACTATATTTGGGCCACCCTATAGGTAAGTGCCCAAGGCTCTTAGCACCAGTGTTCAGATATTTTTAATTGGCAAAGCCCTTTATTGCAAATAAGTAAGTCCTCTGTAGTCTCTGAACCTATTCCCCTGCCCTCCTTTGATTCACAGTGTTCCTTGGGTTAATAATCTTTGTCTCTTATTCTGTATATTAAGAGGGTGATTCTGTATGTGCAGGCCATGACTTGATTCTGATCAGCTGCACATCCTGCCGATCCCCGCCTAGCACAGCCATGCTCCTGAATGGAGCCACGGTGCCATGGCATCCCACTGTCATGGCACCGCTGCTCCATTCAGGAGCTGCGATCCCCAGCCACCAGAGAAAATGTCCTTTCCCCACAGTCTGACCCCCGATCTGGCCTCTCATGGCCAGGGTCGGGCTGCGGGGATCCCCCTGCACCCCCTCACCTCTTGTCTCTGCCCGGCACCGCGGCTCCCCAACGTCCAGGGGGACATATTCCACCTCCGAAGATTAAGTGCACCATCTCCGTGGCTGACCAGGACATACAGGGCCGACCTCAGAATCGGCCCTGTACGTCCGGGATCACTTTCCACCCACCGCTTGCCCTCGCTCCGCCTCTGTCCTGCCCCCTCCCTCCCTCCCACAAACAGAGCTCCCCATAGAAATCGCCTGTTCGTATGGGAAGCTCTGTCCCCGGCAGGTTGCCTGACCATTTAGCAGGTCTGGACGTCCGGAGTGAATGTCCAGACCCGCTAAACAGAGCTCAGAATGACCCCCTAAGTGATTGGTTCTACATTTGCACATATATATCTTTTGATACAAGTTTTTGATATGTTTTGTGCTAGTCCTCTGTAGTTGCTTAATCAAATCACGGTGTATCCAGATCAATAACTTTTGATTCTTATTCTAAATATTTTTTTTGTTTCGCTTCATATATGTACAATGTGGGTTTTTTATAATATGTTTTAAGTTGTCCTCATTATTTTAGATTTATTTTTAATGGCATCTTTTAGTCCTTATTAGAAGTTGCTTTCCTTATTTAACATATGATATTATATTTTTTTCTTTATTACTGCAAGCCTTCTTGTTAATATGAGATATACTTTTTAATTACTGTTTTTTTTAATTCTACAGACTTATTGGTGTACTTATTTGTGGTTTTACATTTGGTTTTATTCTTTTTATGAGATGGTCCAACAAACATTTCTATATTTACATTTATATTTATTTTTATTTTTATTTTTGTTATCCTACTGTTTTTATTTTTGTTTTGAATTTTATCTATGTATTTACTTTGATGTTTGTATTAGTTTAATGTTTGTTCTCTTTGAGGTTCCCCTGATGAAGGTGTTTTGCCGAACACTGCCTTGTTGGAGTTTTGCTAAATAAAGGACTTTCGTTTACACCTTGCCCCTTGTTGCCTTCCCTTGCTGTTTTGTGCTTGTGTGTGTGCTTCCTTGTGGACCTGCTTCAGGCATCATAGCCAGTGTCGGTGACAGAGAGGCTGCAGATGGGCAGGTTGCTCCGCATTTGGGCACCTGGACAGAGGTGATGTCAGCTGATCAGGGCTCTGGCAATGCTGGGCATGAATATGTGCCTTGATCGGCATCAGCGAAAGGAGCAGGAAGGTAAGCTTCTCCCTGATCCTCTTCACCAAGGCCAACCGGGCCAAGGAGGAATACCAGCGGGAAACTTAACATCATAAAGGGCACAGTGCTTCCAGCCGTGCCCGCATCTGGCAGTTCCGCACCTGAGGGCCTCACCAGAGGGCCCTTTGGCGTGGCCCTTAGGCGGGAGCCCTGTAGCAGAAACCAACGCACACAAAATCCCCTCCTCTCCTGTTCAGCTACAACCAAGTAGTGGAGTGGAGGAGTGGCCTAGTGGTTGGGGCAAGGTACTTCAGGCCGGAAGGTCAGGGGTTCAAATCCCACTAGAGGACAGCAACCTTGGACCGGAAGGACTGGGGTTTCTAGTCCCACAGGTGCTCCTTGTGGTCTTGGGCAAGCCACTTAACCCTCCATAGCCCATGTTCCCTGTAAAATAGTTATTTCCAAGTTATAATGCCCTGTTCAATGTAATTTCAGTTTGTTCAATGTAAACCACCTTGATATCATGAAAGGCAGACCATTCTTCAAGCTTAGCTATATCCCTCCTCATGTTATCTACACTTTCCTAGGTGTCTACGCTATTGCAGATTTTGGTATCAGCCACAAAGAGGCAAACCTATGAAGTGAATTGTGTTTTCTATGCAACTTCTTTGATTATGACTCCATGTAATAAGTTTTGTAAATAGTTTACCCCTGTTATCCAAGTTTCTGTCCCCTGTTATATGTAAACTCATACATGTTAACTGTAATGAGCATTTTGTTCCATGTAAACCGCGCTGATGCTGAATAGTGCGGTATATAAGAGACTGTAAATAAATAAATAAAATAAAAAAAAAATATAAGAAATGTTAAATAAATAAATAAAAAAAACCAAGTAAACAGCCTCGCTCCCCCAGCACAATGACGGAAGCAACCTTCAAAACCTGACGTAAGTGATTTCCACTTAAGAAAACTAGCATACATACAAAAAGAGCACACCACCTTCTGAGCCCTGATCAGCGGCAGTGAGTGGAGCAGAGGGCTGCAACCCCTCCCACTCTCCATCCAGTGACCAATCAGAACCCAACACCAGCGAGAAACCTTGCTACCTGATTGCCTGCAACAACTCTTGCTGCACAGCCTGTAGACTTCATTGCTGCTTGTAACAACATAGCTTAGCCTATAGACTACACTGCTACCTCACTGCTTGTAAGATAACATATGCTGCATAGCCCCTCTCTCTTCCTTCTATGGCTCCACATCACATTGTCTTCCTTTTCTTCATACCCCCTAACTGTCTCCCCTCCTACCAGAACCGTCACACCTCCACTCCTCATCCTCCCTTTACCACCCTCACTTCCCCCTCCATTCTGTCTTCTACCCTATCATCAGCTCTTGAGCTTCAACACTCTCTCCCTCTCATTCAACCATCTCCTCTCTCTCTAAGGCAACCTCACCCTCGTTTCCGCCGTACTGTCTCCTCTCTACCCCGTACTCTGCTACACCTTCTCCTTCTCTCATCCGGAGATATCAACCCCAATCCTGGCCCCCCTAGCTTTCTGTCTCGCTCTGAGACAAGGTCTTCACGCAACATGTCTAATCTTATCCACATCCTTCTCCTTTCCCCTTCCACTCTCCCTTTCTCATGTGCCTTGTGGCACACACACTCTGTCTCTAATAAACTTGCTTTTACTCATGATCTCTTCATCTCCAATGCTCTACATCTTCTTGCTCTGAGACCTGGCTCCTCCCAGATGATACCGCATCTACTGCTACTCTCTGCCATGGGGGCTATCAGTTCTCCCACACACCTCGTCCCACTGGCCGTGGTGTTGGGTTTCTACTTTCTCCCTCCTGCCAATTCCAACCCCACCTCCTGCCTCAGTCTCACGCCTTCCTCTCTTTTGAAGTCCACTCCATCCGCATTTCACTCTGCTTCCTCTCCGGAAAGCTGTTAGTTATCGACCTCCTGACAAGTCTGCTTCCACCTTTCTCACTGACTTCGATTCATGACTTTCCTTCTTTCTGGACTCCTTTTTCACCACTCTCATTCTTGAGGACTTTAACATCCATGTCGATAAGCCCTCTGATCCTCATGCTTTAAAGCTCCTCTCCCTTACCTCCTCGTTTGACCTCCAACTTTGTTGCACAGCCCCCACTCACCAACATGGCCACTGCCTGGACTTTATATTCTTCCCTAGCTGCTTACCCTCGAACTTCTGTAACTCAGTTCTTCCCATATCTGACCATCAACTTTTAAGCTTTAATCTTCATCACCTGCCTTCTTAGCCCTGTCCTGTCTCCTCTAACCTATCTAGAAAGCTTCATGCTATTGATCCCTTGGCTCTCTCCTCCGCCATTTCCTCACCTCTTTCTTCCACTTTGTCATCTACGTCCGTTGATGAGGCAGTAACTTCCTATAATGCTGCACTCTCCTCGGCTCTGGATGCTCTCGCTCCCCCCATTCCATGTCCTGTGAGACGTTCTGCACCCAAGCCCTGGCTTTCATCCACTACCTGCTATCTACATTCCTGTGCCCATTCTGCTGAGCGTGTTTGGCTCAAATCCCGCTCCCATGCAGACCTCCTACACTTCAAATTCATGCTTGTCTCTTTCCAGTCAGCCATAGCTCTTGCCAAACAGGACTACTATGTCCATCTGACTAACTCCCTTGCCTCTGATCCTCACCATCTCTTTACTACTCTAACTCTCTCCTCAAAGTGCCCCCACCTCCGATTCCCCCCCCCCCCCCCGCTTTCTGCCCAAACCCTGGCTGACTATTTCCATGACAAAATCTACAAGATCACCCTCCAATTCCCCACAAAATCAACTACTTCCACTCCTCCCTCTCTTCACTCCCAACTCTCCCCCCCCCCCACCTCTCCTACCCTCTCTTCCTTTCCTGTGATCTCTGATGAGGAAACTGCTCACCTTCTTTCTTCCTCCAAACTCACCACCTGCTCCTCTGATCCTATCCCCACCCATCTCCTAAGCCCCATCTCCTCCACCATTGTCCCTTCCATCTCCCATATTCTCAACCTATCACTCTCCACTGCAACAGTCCCTGCTGACTTCAAACATGCTGTGGTCACACCTCTCCTCAAAAAACCCTCACTCGATCCCACATGTCCTTCTAATTATCGACCCATCTCTATCCTTCTCTTCACTTCTAAACTATTCGAACATGCAGTTCACCGCCACTGCCTCGACTTCCTCTCCTCTCATGCCCTCCTCGATCCCTTACAGTCTGGCTTTCGTCCTCTACACTCTACTGAACGGCTCTTGCCAAAGTCTCCTGGCAAAATCCAAGGGCCTTTACTCCGTCCTCATCCTTCTTGACCTCTCTGCTACTTTCGACACCATCGATCACACCCTTCTCCTCGATACCCTGTCCTCGCTTGGCTTCACGGGCTCTGTACTATCCTGGTTCTCCTCCTATCTCTCCCACTGCTCCTTCTGTGTATACTCAGGTGGCTCCTCCTCCTCTGCTACCCCGCTCCCAGTTGGTGTACCCCAAGGATCTGTTCTGGGTCCACTCCTTTTCTCTCTCCATACCCAGTCCCTTGGTGCGCTTATCTTTTCCCATGGCTTTCAGTACCATCTGTATGCCAATGACTCCCAGATCTACCTCTCTATGCCCAAAATCTTTCTGGCAATCCAGACCTGGATCTCTGCCAGCCTTTCTGATGTTGCTGCCTGGATGTCTCACCGCCGCTTGAAGCTGAACATGGCCAAGACTGAACTTCTTATCTTTCCCCCTACAACCTCCCCTCCTCTTCCTCCCTTCTCAATCTCTGTGGATAACTCTGTAATCCTTCCTGTTCCCATAGCCCGTAATCTGGAGGTAGTCTTTGACTCCTCTCTCTCTTTTTCCACACATATCCAGCTCGTAGCCAAGAACTGCCGTTTCTTTCTCTACAACATCAGCAAAAATCCTCCCCTTCCTCTCTGAACACACTGCTAAAATGCTTATCCACTCCCTAATCACCTCCCGTCTCGACTACTGTAACCTGCTCCTTGCTGGTCTCCCTCTGAGTCATCTCTTTCCACTTCAATCTGTTCAGCACTTTGCTGCATGACTAATCTTCTGCCAGCCTCATCATGCCCATATTACGCCTCTTCTCAGGTCACTTCATTGGCTCCTTATCCACTTCCGCATCCAATTCAAACTTCTCCTGCTGACCTATAAATGCATTCACTCTGTGGCTCCTCAGTACCTTTCATCTCTTATCTCCCCATATAACCCCCCTCGGCTACTCCACTCTTCAAGCAAACTGCTTCTATCTATGCCCTGCTCTCCTACTGCTAACTCCAGACTTCGCTCCTTTCACCTTGCTGCACTTTACGCCTGGAACAAACTACCTGTGTCTGTATGCCAGGCACCTACTCTAACCCTCTTCAAGTCCAGGTTGAAAGCTCACCTCTTTGCTGCTGCATTTGGATCTTGACTCACCTGATCTTGACTCACCTGATCTCCTTTTCTCTCCCATGTTCCACCCCTGCCTACACCTTGTGTGTTTTGTCTTGACTAGATTGTAAGCTCTGATGAGCAGGGATTGTACAGCGCTATGTATGACTGGTAGCACTATATAAATGCTAAATAGTAGTAGTAGTAGTTGTAGTTTGGGAGGAGGTGGGTGGGGTGTGGGTCAGGCGGGCTCCCCTTGGGGGGCTCATGAGAGGACATGAATTTTAATGCCAGATGGGAGGTTGGTCCCCTGACTCAGAGTGCTAGCAATGGGTGGCCTCAGAGATGGATTGGTTGGCTGCAGGGACATTTTGGGGATCCAGTGGCAGCTTTTTGGACTGCTGGGTGCCTTGGCTCTTCATGGCTAACCGTTTTTGGATGACCGAGGAGTATGGGCGTGAGTGGGGCCCAATCAGTGGTGGTGCCCCCACCTGCTGTGTTTCCTTGTCCTTTGTAGGTGCAGTTTGGGGCAGCAGCATCCAACAACTAGTTGGTGGAAGTGGCATCACAAGGATGAGTGGCAACCCAGCAGGCCAGCCTGAGCCTATAAAGGGTCTGGCAGAGACCACAGTGACAGAGGGAAGCTGTCAGCAACTAGATGTGCTTCGGCCCATATGGCCTGCCACAGGTACCATGCCGCCCATAGAGGTCTGCCTCCCTAGGTGGCCACCTAACCTGCCTAGTAGATGGGCTGGCACTGGGTGGGAGGTCAGAGATGTTTGTTGGCGGTTCAACAAGTCATCCTGCCTGTTCCTAGATTGCAAGTTCCAGCACACAGGCTCTGTTTGCAAGGATGGGGGTCATTCCACTGTGAAGTACAGTAAGAAGGGTGTTACTGAGGTCCCTCCCACGGGGAAGCATCCCTGGTTGTTGTGGTATACAAGGGAAAAAATCTAGAGGAGGGTTTTGAATTTAGTTTTATTATTCCATTTCGGGGGGTGCCAGTTAATGACATGGCAAGGAATGCCCCTTTAGTACAGCGTTTGGCTGAGGTTGTGCGAGAAAAGTTAAGGGGGAAGCTCAGGCTTGGCAGCATCAAGGGCCCATTCCAAGAATGTTCTTTAACGGTGTTAATAGTTTATCCATTGGGGTGGTTCTAAAAAAGGAGCCTGGAAAATTCCATCTTATACTTAATTTGTCAGGGCTTTGACAGAAGTGACTGCTCAGTAGCGCTGCCTCACCACTACGGGAGGAAAACTGTCTTGCCCAGCCCACTCACCCTTCTTTTGGTGGTTGAGGGTGTTGCGGGGATACGTTTGGTTGTTGTTTCATTGCAGCTGGTTGAAGGGGTGGGGTAGTTACCCGAGCCAGTGGAGGATGCAAATCGGGTTGGATACACTATCCAGTTAGGGCTGTTAGGTGTTCTTAGCCCAGAAGTAGTTGGACATGGAAATGTCCAGTACCTGGGGTGCCTTACACCCATGTGGCCAAACCTTAGCTAGTAATATGGCAAGGCAGGCAGTGGGGTGGGGGGGAAGGCTGGCATTAAGGGAGCAGCAACCAGGATTAGGATCTGCCTTGTTAGTCATATGGCAGGTGAGCGTCCTGGTCCTGGGTGGCAGGGCCAGCCCAAGGCAGAAACCCCAGCTGCACTACCCCACACACCAAGCCGCCCCTGTCGAGCCGCGCTGCCGTTCCCCACTGCCACCAATTCCGTCATGGGGTAGCAGCAGCAGTGGCAGCAGCAGCAGTATTTTAAAAGTGGCTTTGTGCCACCACTTTGTTGCCCCAGCAGGTCATGTGCTTCATCACACATAGTCTACCACTTCTTTTTCCTTTTTTTTTATATGCATTTTCAAAATATACAAACAAATAGTATAAATTATACCAAAAATAAGTCCACATTAACATTAAGAGGACACTCATTACAGCAGGGAACATATCTGGTCCCTGAGAAAATATACAATTAATGAACCCTGTAAACTAAGCCAGAATGGGTACAATATAGGCAGCAAGAAAAATTAAAACTACTCCTTCCCCTGCAGGAAGCTCTCCAGTTGATCTATGTAAAAAAAAACATATCTACTGCTCCGACAGAATAAAACACTTACATGGAAATTTAAGCATAAAGGAGGCACCAAGAGCCAAGACTCTAGGTCTTAGCTCCAAAAATGCCTTCTTACCCTTCTGAGTACTTCTAGAAGCATCAGGAAACACTTGGATCAATTGCCCACAACATCACCTGACCCCCACTTCCCTCGCTGATACTTTAATCCCTTTAGGGATATAGTAAATCTTGGAAATCCAAACAGCATCCACCTCAGAGCACTCTAGGATTTCCTTCAGATATTTCTTAAACAATGTCATCAGCGAGAGGAAGTGTTTGTACAGAAAATTTTAAAAACATAAATTCTTCTCCGTGCGTGCTTATAATTTACGCTTTTTGAATTTCCCATGTACTTCCTTGTTAGCACCTCGGATTTTACTGGATAAATACCTGAAGGAGGTTCTCTCTATCACTGAATTAGTGGATGTTTCTTCTCTTTATTACCTTCCCCTACGTCCTAAAAAGGTGTCCTCTCCTGAAGGGGGTGATGTTTTGCCTGAGCCTTCAATAACTAATTTGACCGCCTTTCTTGAAGACTCACAGGATATTATACATTCCCGTTCTACGCTATTGGTGACTTTCCATTCCCTGGATTTGAAAATACGAATTCTTAAAGCCTTCTTTAAATGTAAGGCTGTTAAATTCTGTGGTTACACAGTAAACATTTTTCCTGATGTGGCACATAGCACTCAACTCAGACGGAGGCTTTTTTTAGCCTTAAAGCCTCAAGTTTTGAGTTTGGGAGCTACGTTCTATCTTCGTTTTCCTTGTCGATGTGTTATTAATTTTGAGGGGGCATCGTATGTGTTCACTGATAGTTCTCATTTAGAACGCTTTATATTGGATCGTCAGGTTGTGCTTGGGGCTATTCAGGGTGAGTGATATTGTAGTGCACCTTGTAGATGGGCAAGATGTTTGCCCTGATTTCTGTAATGTATGTTTCATGCATTTTTCATAAATTCTTTGGTCATGAGATCACAGTGGGTTCCCGTAATGTGGTCTATATCATGTTCTTTTTCTTGAGACAGATGTTATATCTTATTTCTTTGATTTTCCTTGTGTTTTTCCGATTTTTGTAAATTTTGGAAACTTCATAAATAAAGAAAAGAAAAAAAAAAAAACATAAATTCTTAGAATGGGAAACATTCTCTATAGATTCTAACTAACGTTGCAATAACAGGGAATTGCATGACAAAGAGGAGAGTGAAGCCTGCATGGCAGAGACCATAGAATCAGATCTCTGAACTAATTTATCAGCCTCTACACATTTAGTATCATGTTTTGTAAGCATGACTACAACCTCCCTAGAAAAAACAGAAACCTTAGTTGAGGAAGACTGAAGAGATAGACCAACATGAGTAATCGCTTCCCAAATGTCCTTCAAAGAAATGTTTTTAGGAAGTTGATCCAAAGTCATAGAAGCAAAGTCAAGCAAAGTAGGCAACGAACATGGCAGTCCAGATGAGGACCTATCTTCCAACACAGGAGATCCTGACAGCAGAACTTGATCTGAAGGGCTTTGCCGCACCAACACTGGGGAAATATGAACAAAATGGCTGGGTGGGGTTTCAACGCCCTGAACTTCAGGAGAAGTAGTGGGAGAAAAAGTACTCACAGATAGCGAAGTATCCACCTTAGCAAGAGATTGTTCTACAGTTACAGATAACAAAACTTTAACATACAAATCATCAGACCCATCACCTTGGCTGCTTTACCAGAAGAAGGAAAAGATACTCTTAATGTTTCCCCCAAATAGGGAATGGTACTCCTCTTCAGCTTCTCACATGTTCCGAAGGGGCTCCAAAGGGGTGTCCCACAGCAGGGCAGGATGTTAAAGCCCTTCCAGTGAGGTCGGAACAGATATGCTCACTCACACAGGTGTAGGGAGCCAACCAGGAAAGAGTTGAAGCAGTTGCAACCAGGAACAGGTAATAGTGTCCATTCTGGCCTGCCGTTTCTGATCCCCCTCCATCTGTAAGTTGCGTTGGAGGGGAATCAAAAGCAGCAGATCATGTGTGCCAAAGTATATGGCCTACCACAGGCAACAAAGCAGCAGCAAAAAAACAGCCACCCAGGTCAGCCACCCTAAGCAGCCACCTAGATCACCTAGTAGTCAGTCTTTCCCTGCTGGGGAGCATTGGCGGTGGTGATATGAAGTGGTTGATTTTATACATTGTAGCTCAGGTGGTTTACTTATGCTTTTGTGCTTGACTAAATAAATCTGCAACCAACTGTTTGTTCCAAATAATGAATGTTGCCTGATTTACTGGGGAAGTGGTTTGGGGAGGGGGTATGTGGGAGGAGTATTCTGTGGGTAAGGGACCATAGACGTATGAGCTACCACTGTTATTAAATGTCTCTACCATATCACCCCTCTCGCCTTTCCTCCATAGTATATATATTGAGATGTATTCAGCACCTTATGATGAGGGCTACTGACTATTTAGTAGTCACCCTCTGGACCAATCCCATCCTGTTTATATCCTTTTAAAGGTACAGTTTCCAGAATTGTACACAGTACTCCAAATGAGGTATCGCTAGAGATTTATAATAAGGCACTATTACCTCCTTTTTCCTGCTGGCCATTCCTGTCCCTATGTGCACTGAAGCATCCTTCTGTATTTTGTCATTGATTTTTCTACCTGTTTGGCCATTTTAAGATCATGTGATACAATAACCCTCAGGTTCCACTTTTCTTTCCTGCACTGAAGTACTTCACCCTCTATACTGTACCGCTCCCTTGGATTTTTGTAGCCCAAATGTATAACCTTGCATTTTTCAGCATTAAATCTTAGCTGCCAAATTCTCATTCTTCAAGCTTCGCTAGTCCCTCCTCATGTTATCTATATCTTCGAGGGTGTCTACCCTGTTGCAGATTTTGATATGATCCACAAAGAGGCATACCTTTCCTGACAGACCTTCCACAGTATTGCTTACAAAAATGTTAAAAAGAAAAGGACCAAAGACCAATCCCTGAGGCTCACCAATGGTAACTGGGTTTAAAAAGGTTTTAGATAAGCTCCTAATAGTAAAGCCTATAAACCATTATTCATCAGGTAGACCTTGGAAAGCCACTGCTTATTCCTGAGTAAAAGCAAGAAGGAGTGGATCTATCTATTGAAATCACACCAGGAATCCTAACAGGTTCCCCATTATAAGCAAGGTAATACTGTGTGTCTTTTAAATACAAGCTCTCTGCCTGAGAACTCTTAAACAGGTTTTGGTCTTCATTTTTAATAACTAATTCTTTTTCTGGTGCTGTATTGCAAAAAAGGAATTTGTTATGGTATTGGGTAAAACACTGCTGTTGGAATGCATTTTTCTTTTTTCCAGCTTTCTATTCAGAGCAAGCTCTTTGAAGCCACTGACCTCACCAGGTATTAGTGGTCCTTAATTATCTTGCAAAAGAGCTAGGCAGCTGAGTACTATATAAAAGTCTACAGCAAAGGCAAGTACTGGCATTCCTAACAGTCTTTCCATTGCAAGCAAGGTAATACTGTGTGTTTTTTAAATACAAGCTCTCTGCCTGAGAGTTCTTAAAGAGGTTTTGGTCTTCATTGTTAATAGCTAATTTTTTTTCTGGTGCTGTATTGCAAAAAGGGAAATTGTTTTGTTTTGCTGGGTAAAGCTCTGCTGTTAGAGTTCATTGTTTCTTTTTACCAGTTTTCCATTCAAAGTGTGCTCCTCAAACTCACTGACCTCAACAGGTGTTGGATTCCTTCCAACCAACCCATGTGAGAATTTTTGCTATATAGGGCAACTCCCCAATTATCTTGTTGATAAACAATTTGCCATTCTTCAAGGTGATCTGATTGGGTAATTTCTCAAAGGGAACACATTAATCTGTATTCTTGAGACACATAATATCAATATTATGTTTAAATCTTTTTTATTCATTTTAAACATATTGAACAAGAGACAACTGACATATATAGGACCATCAAGAATAAAAAACACACACACAGAATGAAATATTATGAAACAGCGAACCTTATACAAGCTCGAAAAGCTACATACAGTTGAGAGATTAAAGAAAACGTGCAGTTGAGAAATTAAAGAAACCCTCTCTCCCCCCCATAGACCATATATAGCAATCCCATCCCTCCCTCTGCTATTTCCCCCGCAATCCCGTCTACCCCCCATTGCTACACTGGTAGGTAGGAGGGGATCCAAGGCACAGATAATCAAAGACACTCCACCCGAGAAGCACCACGTAAACAGAAAACAGCCAAACCATACAACCGGTTCATGAACACACTCTGCGCCTACCAGCATGCAAACCAATAAACTCGAGCCGCAGGTTACCCATTATAGCTCTGTTGTGTGTCCTGTATATTGAAAATAAGCCTCAGGGTACCCTCCCCCCTATCAGTCCCCCCTCTCAGTGCCCCTACCCCCCTCCCCCAAGACAAACAAATGGGTTTATACCTACACCCCCCCACTGGACTCTAACCTCCTTCTCCATCCAAAACACGACTCCTCACTTTGGCGGGCATACATTGAAGATGAGGACCCCAACCCTTCAAGAAAATTTCCAACGCCGTGGGTGACCCCGCGCGCGATACCGCTCTAACCACAGCATACCATGCAATCGCACCCTCCATTGTCCATACAACGGCCCCCTGGGATCCACCCATGTTTGCAGTATAGTCATGCGGGCTGTGACAAGCACCAAACGCAACCAATCCCCTTGTACCTTATCGATATCAGGCCCGTTCTCCTCCCTCCAAATATCAAGCACTAGATTTACAGGTGCCAACCGCAGCACTATGGCCAAGCACCTCTCCAAATATCCAAGAACTTTACCCCAGAAACTCCGTACCACAGAACAGTGCCAATACATGTGGCCCAGGGTGGCATCCGCAACCCCACACCGTGGACAGCAGTTCGTGGGCACTATCCCCGCCCTCCAAGCCCAGTTTGGTGCGAAATATAACCTACGGATCAGCCGGTATTGCATGTCATGGTAAGTTACAGACACTGTTAACTGGGGAATACTCGCTATGGCCGCCACCACCTCCTCACCCGTCAAGAGCTCGCCAAGGTCCCGTGTCCAGGCCTCCGCCAAGGCGTCCTTCCTCCTCGAGGGCATCAACCCCAAGAGGGACTTATGTAGCTGAGCTACTCGAGCCACCTGATCCCCCCCCCCAGCAGAGACTCCTCCACCCGGGAGCATATGTCACCCTTCAATGAGGCCACAGGCAGTGTGCGAATATAGTTCCGAATCTGAGCATACGGGAACACATCCCCACGCGTCCAGGAGTACTGCCCACTCAATACGGCATAGGATTCGAGGAGTCCCTCCCCTGTAAGCAACGATTCTATAGCAGTAATTCCCAACCGATCCCATCGCACAAAACTTGCCTCAGTCAGTCCGGGCGCAAAATCTTTGTTCCCGCGTATGGGAAGGTATGGAGAGCAAGAGGCCGAACACCCCAGTTGTCCACAGAAATACCGCCAGGCTCGAACGATGGGAGAGAGCAATACCAGCCACACCCACTGGTCTAGACCTTTCGCCCCTTTCATATGTAAGATGTATGAAACACGCAAAGGCACAACCAAGGCTCCAATCATCTCGAGCGGGGTATAGTCACCAGACCCCCATAACCAGTCCCGCACATGCCGAAGAAGGCACGCCCGGTTATAAAGTTTAATATCGGGAAGGCCCATTCCCCCCTTGCTCCACGGGCGCTGTAACACCGCCAGTCGAACACGGGGTCGCCTGCCCCGCCAGAGCAAAAGATTAATCTGTTTTTCCATCAGCTTGAGATCCTTCCGGTGCACCAACAGAGGGAGCGTCTGCAGGACATATAGCCACTTGGGGAACAATGTCATTTTATACAATGCAATCCGGCCCCCTAATGAGAGCGGTAATTCCTTCCACTTTTGTACCCTATCTGCCAAGTGCTTCAGCAACATAGTGACATTAATACGGTATAGGTCACGCAGGTCCACGGGCAAGTAAATCCCCAAGTATTTAAATCGATCATCCACCCATTTCAAGGGGAAGGTACCTGGCCAGCACTGAACGATATCCGCGACAAGCGGCAGGGCTTCAGATTTGTCCAAATTTAATTTAAAGCCGGAAACATGACCGTAGACCTGAATGAGCTTCAACAGTATGGGGAGCCCTTCCTCCGGCTTATCAATATGCACCAAAAGGTCATCGGCAAAAGCCGCGACCCGAAATTCCGTCTTTCCCACAGGTATCCCCCGAAAGTCTGGCGAGTTCCGAAGCTGACACAGTAAGGGCTCCAAGGTTAGCACGAACAGGAGTGGGGGAAGGGGGCAACCCTGTCGGGTCCCCTTCTGAATCGTGAATTCAGGAGACAAATGACCATTTACCAAAATCGCCCCCTTAGGGTCCGCATACAACAACCGTATAACCTCCACAAAAAAGCCCTGAATCCCCACCTTCTCCAAAACTTGGTACATAAAACTCCAGTCTACCCTGTCGAAAGCCTTTTCGGCATCGAAACTAATGAGCATAGAACGCCTGTTATCCCTTCTGCTAGCGCACATGGAAGCTAATACACGGTGCAGGCTATAAGTCGCGTGTCTATCCCGCACAAAGCCAACCTGATCCCTATGTATCAGAGCGGGAAGGAACCCGGCCAACCTCTCCGCCATGATCTTTGCGAGAATTTTTATATCCACATTCAACAGGGAGATAGGCCGATAAGAACCAGGTAAAAGCGGATCCCGGCCCGGTTTGGGCAACACAGTGACTAAGGCTTTATTCGCCTCATAAGGAAACTGACCCCTATGAATCAAGTCCCCGTAATAGTCCAATAAAGGAATCACCACCTTGTCGTCTAAGATTTTATAAAACTCCCCCCTCAAGCCATCTACACCAGGGGCCTTCCCGCGCTTTAAGCTCTTAATCACATGCTGCACCTCCTGCGCCGACAACGGCGCATTCAGCACCTGCAGTTGATCCAACGTTAAACTCGGCAAGGCACAGGCCTCCAGGAAGTCCCGTCCCCCCCTCTCATCCCCACCCTCCCGCGCATACAGGGTTTGATAGTAATCACAGAAGATCCGTTCAATATCCTCTTCGTCAGACCGGACCGTACCATCCTCATGGCGAAGCACCCCAACTCGTCTGGGGCCCCCCTCTGCTCGCACCAACGCGGACAGTAACTTACCCGCTCGATTTTATAAAACATCATAGATTTCTTAGCCCGTTGTCCAAGTAATAGCTCCAGCTCCGATTGGAGTTCTCGCAGCCGTGCCCTCGCCTCCCCACTTTGACTTTGGGCATGCCATCGGCGCGCTTTGGCCAAAGCTCTCTCTAACTGCAAGATACGACTATTCAATCTCTTCCGCTTCTGGCAGTGATAACTAATAATTTCCCCCTGCATCACAGCCTTCCCCGCCTCCCAAAAGAGAGCAGGATTATCCGCATGCTGGGAATTGTCCTGCGAATATTCTACCCACCGCTCCCGTATGTATTTCACAAACTCTACATCCCCTCCGAGATCCAAGGGATATCTCCACAACCTCCCAGTCCCCCTATCCCGTTGTTGCATTTCCAGGACCACCATGGCATGGTCAGAGAGAACGGGAGGCCCAATGTCCACCCGGGAAGCCCAACCAAACAAGGCCCTGGAAATAAGGAAGTAGTCAATTCTCGACCATGTCCCGTGAGCCCTAGACAGATGCGTGTATTCTCTGTCTCCCGGATGCAATACCCTCCAAACATCCAGAAGATCATACCCCTCACACAGCCCTCTCAAGCTTCGGGAGCTCTGCTGGTCCCGCACTCCACCCCCCCCCCCCCCCGTGACCTATCCAGTGTATCATCCATAACAGAGTTAAAATCACCCCCTAAGTACAAATGATAATTCCCCAGGTTGGTCAGCATTCGTGACAGCTGTCGAAAGAACCGGGCCTCAAAGTCATTCGGTGCATAAACAGACCCCAATACCACTCGCATACCATCCAGTGTCCCCCAAGCAAACACATATCGCCCCTCGGGATCAACTTCCACTCGTTCTTCAACCCAGCCCACCGTTTTAGCAAGCAAAATGGCCACTCCTCTCTTTTTCCCCACTGCTGGGGCACCATACACGTGACCAACCCAGCCTTTACACAGTTTCTCGTGTTCCACCAGGGATTGGTGCGTTTCTTGTAACAGGGCTATGTCCACCCTCTTGGACCGCAACTGCTGCAACACTTTATACCGCTTTATGGGGGATCCCAAGCCACACACATTCCAGGATGCTAATTTCAAGAGCTTACCCATTATCCGGGGGCCCCCATGCCACCAGAAACACCAAAAGCCTACTTATAGTTGGTACAGACCCCCCCAGCCTAGGGTCCACACCTCCCCCATCCTCCACCCGACTCAAGGTCCAGCAAGTGCCATGTAGCAAACCCACATCTAAGTACCACAGACTCAACAAACCCCCCACCCTTCTCAGTCTCAATCCCCGCCCCCACCCTCCCCCCTTCCCTAGCGAATCGCACCAGTTAACCCCCCCTCCCCAACTACCCCCCTTTACTCTTCCCCTCCCCTCCCCTAGCCCCCCCCCCCTCTGTCCACCTTCTCCGTCCCTTACCACCTGGGACCCCGTACCAATGGCATTCGAGTCTACCCCCACAAATAAAGATAAACAGACACCCCCCCCTTCGTACAAAACCTCCCACCTCCCACAAGTCCGAACAGTAGTCAACTTCTCTCATCCTCGACTTCCCACTGTCTTCCCACCCACTCCTCTTCCCCAGACCATAACAGCAAGACACAAACCCATGCAAACAGAACCAAGAACACAAAAAATGGCAAGAATGCAAACATCATGCTCATACAACATTGATTATAATAATGAAGCACTTTCCCCAGCAAACAACCAATGTCAGCCATAGGGAACACCGTGTGCCTCAGGAGCCTTAAAGCAGGCCATGTCCAGCCCCCACCGCAGCGCACACACTGTCAATCCGGTACTCCAGTATTCCGAGGCCCAGCCTGCCTCATGAGGCCGAACGGTCACCAAGTTGCTCCACAAATGCTTGTGCCTCCTCTGGAGTTGAAAAGTACTTCAGGCGACCATTGTAGTCAACCCGCAATTTTGCTGGGTATAGTAAAGCAAAACACAGGTCCCGGTTAATCAGCTGTCCACAGACCACGTTAAAGGCCTTGCGTCGTTGACTCACTAGTATGGAGTAGTCCTGGAAAACCAATATCTGAGACTCATCCCCCGGCTGCTGTCGGCGGCCCCGAGCAGCCCGCAAGACCTCCTCTTTCTGTCGAAATTCCAGAAAACGGGCGATGACTGCACGTGGCCTGCGCGCTCCATCCTGGCGCTGGCCCAGTCTATGTACACGCTCTAACCTGAGCGGGCCTGTCACTGCGTTAGGGAAAGTCTGCACGATCCAAGTCTCCAGAAAGCCAGTAAGCTCCCGATCTGAGACCGACTCCGCAATGCCCACGAAGCGCAGGTTCTTCCTCCTTCCCCGATTTTCAAGATCGTCTAACTTTTCCCGCTGCTGCTGAGCTATAGTCTCCAAAGCCGTCACCCGTTCCTGCAAGGTGCGCTGCGAATCCTCCACATCTGAAACCCTTGCTTCAACTTGCTCAATGCGCCCCGTAAAGTCTCCAATACTTTGGCTGACCTGAGTGAGTTGCTCCGCCAAGGAGCGTAATCGGTCGTCAAGGGCGCTGACTACCGCCGCGCTCACTTCAGCCACCATGGCCTGGTGCGTGTCAGCAGCAGGGTTGGCCGGTCTCTCATTCGCCATCTTGTTCTCTGGGGGCCGACCTTTCTCCTTCCGACCTAATTTCGAGGCCATCGAGGTATGTTAGGAGACTCGTGTAGGGTTCACCTCTACCACCTCACCCTCCGCGGTTCGTACGGGAGCCAGGTAGGAGCGCACCCCAGGCTGGAGAGGGGTTTTTGTATGTTTAATTAGGGGTTTCCCCAGAGCTGATCGGCTTGCGTCCTACCAGCTCATTGCCACCGGAAGCTCTCCATAATATCAATATTTACGCATGTAAGGTAATAACTGTTTTGCAAGGTAGTGGGGCTACACACAGGGACATACAACAGCACTGTTAGAACACACATGAAAGAGGTTAACTGCTTTTTCTCTTAAAAGACAGCTGAGGAAAAGTTAGGGACTTGGGTAGGTCTCTCTCGTTTATTTAAACAGGTACCAAAGCTCCACCAACTGAACGATGGCTGGAAAAAAAAATCATATTACCAAAGCTGTTGCCCCCGTTACAGCTTCTGCCTCTATCCAGAGAGCCCGATTCCAGTTGAAGGACTGGTTCCATGTGCAGGATGCCTGCAAGCTGACGCCCTCATAAAACAAGTGGAGAAACTCAGAGAATAGGTGGAAATGCTGAGAAGCATTCAAGACAGTGAGAAGTACATTGATGAGATGCTTCTTGAAATATCCAAGCTCTCCAATAGAGGTGAAGATGGGAAGCTATAGAATGAAGAGAGTTGGACACAAGTCACCAGAGCCTGCAAAATCAACAATCCAACTCTTCCCGCCCTTGAACTGAAAAACCAGTATGCAGCCCTAACAATGGAGGAGGTGAAAGCATCCCAGGAAAGGGAAGAACCACAGCTTGAACACCCCAAAATTGCGGAATCACTGACCACAAGGAATCAAAGGGTAGTGGTGGTTGGTGACTCTCTTCTGAGGGATACTGAGGCATCCACCTGCCGACCATACTTGATGTCCAGAGAGGTGTGATGTCTGCCAGGTATCAAAATCTGAGATGTTATGGAGAGTTTACCGAAACTCATCAAACCTACTAACTATCAGATGTTGCTCATCCATGTTGGCCCAAATGATACTGCTACGTATCCCTCTGAGCTTATCAAAAGTGACTTCATGGCTCTGGGACAGAGGGTGAAGCAGATAGGTGTGCAGGTGGTATTCTCTTTAATCCTCCTGTTGAGGGTAAAGGCTGAGGCAGCTTGCATCCTGGAGATGAATGGATGATGTCATCAAGAGCATTTTGGTTTCCAGGACCATGGGATGATTTTCCAAGAGCTGCAGAACAGAGATTACATCCATCTATCCAAAAAGGGTCACAGTGTCTTCCATAGCAGACTGGCTAATCTACTGATGAGGGCTTTAAACAAGATTCATTAGCGAAGGATGAAGAAAGCTCCCAGGTAAGCGAAACATTAAATACCTCTGTTGAAATGGGTAAAAGGAGCAACATCTGGAAAGCAGTGTGTATAAATGCCCATAGCATGGGAAATAAGATTACAAATTTTGAGGCTTTAATGGAAGAGGTTGACGTGGATTTAGTGGTGGTTATGGAGACATGGTTCATGGACAACCGTGAGTGGGATGTAATTATACTGGGCTATACTTTATTTAGGAAGGACAGGGGAGGAAGAAAGGGAGGAAGAGAGGCTAGCAAAGTAGTCAGGAAAGCAAAGATACAAAAAGAAGAAGAAATAGCCAATGCAATAAAATTGGAGGATAAGACATTTTGCTGATATGTTAGTGAGAGGAGGAAGGGCAAAAGTATTGTCAGACTCAAGGGTGAAGGGGAGGAATATGTAGAAGCTTATGAGGATAAAGCGGAATTGCTTAACAAATACATGTATTTATGTTCTGTGTTCACAGATGAAGGGCCAGGAGCAAGACCTCAGAAAACACCCACAAATAAGAAGTCACAGGGATCTTGAATGATTTTTAGAAGACTGTGTTTGTGAGGAACTAGCTAAAATAAAAGTAGACAAAGCAATGAAACTGGATGGGTTACATCCAAGAATATTGAAGGAACTTAGGGACATTTTAGTAGCTCCACTAACTGACCTTTTCTAAGCTTCTTTAGAGTCAGAAGTGGTCCCAGAGGCCTGGAGAAAGGCACATGTGATCCCTTTACACAAAAGTGGAAGTAAGGATGAGGTTGAAAACTACAGGCTGGTTAGTCTAACCTCTGTGGTGAGTAAATTTTTGGAAACGCTACTAAAAGAGAGAATAGTGTGGTTTCTAGAGTCCAATGGATTGCAGGATCTGAGACAGCATGAGTTTACTAGAGGCAGATCTTGTCAGACAAATCTGATTAATTTCTTTGACTGGGTGACCAGAGAGTTGGACTGAGGGAGAGCCCTAGATGTGGTGTACTTATATTTAAGTAAAGCTTTTGACACTGTTACTCACGAGCGACTTATAAACAAACTGAGCACCCTGGGGATGGACCCTAAAGTGACTGACTGGGTTAGAAATTGGTTGAGTGGGAGGCGACAATGGATACAGGTAAATGGAGCTCACTTTGAGGAGAAGGATGCTATCAGTGGTATACCACAGGGTTCTGTCCTTGGTCCGATTCTTTTTACTATCTTTGTTAGTGATATTGCAGAAGGGCTGTCGGGTAAGGTTTGTATCTTTGTGGATGATACCAAATCTGCAGTAGAGTAGATACTCGGGAAGGAGTAGATAACATGAGGAGGGATCTAGCTAAGCTTGAAGAATGGTTACGAATTTTGCAGCTGAGATTTAATGCTAAAAAATGTAGTGTCATGCATTTGGGCTGCAAAAATCCAAGAAAGCGGTACAGTGTAGTGGGAGAAATACTTCTTTCCACAAAAGAAGAACAGGACCTGGATGTGTTTGTTTCTGATGATCTTAAAGTGGCTAAACAAGTAGAAAAGGCGATAGCAAAAACCAGAAGGATGCTTGGGTGCATAGGGAGAGGAATAGCTAGCAGGAAAAAGGAGGTGATAGTGTCTCTATATAAGTCTCTGGTGTGACCTCATTTGGAATATTGTGTGCAATCCTGGAGACCACACCTTCAAAAGGATTTAAGCAGAATCGTATTGGTACAGAGGGTGGCTACTAAATTGATTAGTGGTCTTCGTTATAAAGCATTTGAGGACAGACTTAAAGATCTTTATATATATACATTAGAGGAAAGGGGATATAGGAGATATGATAGAGATGTTTAAATACCTCCATGGCATAAATTCACAAAAGGAGAGCCTCTTTTGATTGAAAGCAAGCTCTGCTATGAGGGGACATAGGATGAGGGTGAAAGGGGGTAGACTCAGGAGTAACATGAGAAAATATTTCTTTATGGAAATAGAGTCAAGATGCATGGAATAGTCTCCCAGTGGAGGTGGTGGACAAGAGGACATTATTTGAATTCAAAAAAGCATGGGACAAATACAGAGGATCTCTAAAAGTAAAAAGAGGATTATTGTAGTTGATACGGAAGAGCAGACTAGATAGGCCATGTGGAGTTTTTCTGCTGTCATTTTTCTATGTTTCTATTTCTGACCTGGATTGGTCTTTATCAGAGACAGGATGCTGGACCTGATGGACCTTTGGTCCAATGCAGCATGGCATTTCTTATTTTATTATCTGAATAATACTCACGCTACATAACATGCAATAAGTTACATTTCTGTACTTACCTGATTGAGTCACTGTGCAAAAGAGTGATAGGGTTTACCTAGCTCAGAGAGAACAGACAGAAGAAGCAGACATGCCTGGACAACCGCAGTTGCAGATAAGGTAGCAGGGGAAGAGTCAAAACTGTTTACAGAACAAAGTTTCAGAGAAAAGAGCATCCCCGGGGAGGAATGTTCAGAATGCCACATAGGCTGGCCACACCGAAAGCCTGGGCTGGCACCAGAAGCAGACAAATCGAAGTGAATAAAGAAGGGGACAGATACGTTAAATGATCAAAAACAGAAAACAAAGTCTGATCTATTGCTCTGTGTGAGATGACATAATCAAGGTGTGAGCAATGAGTCTTAAATAGCATCTCAGGACATTTGAGGAGCATTCCCTTTCAGAGGGTCCTTCGAATGATGCTCTCAGAATATTGAGGTCTGATGAATGTAAGGCTTGGAAATTAAAAAGGGCAGAATTGAAAGTGCCAGGAGATGGACTGCATTACTAGGTTCCTGCAGGGGTCACCTGAGGCAAAAGGCATCTCCTCTTGACACATAATCAGTCTGATGAGCAACTGAAAGACCTCTGGTTTTCTTGTATGGATTGCTATCTTGGAAAGCTGGTCTGCACATAGAGAATCCAGAATTAAGGGAGGCTGTTGGATCACACATATAACAAATGTAATGCAGTAAAATAAAATGAACAAATAATAGAGATGCCGGCTTAGCCGCCGGGCCCCGGTCCCGCGGCTGCCTGGTAACCGGGTTCCCGGGGCCCGGGTGCGAGGCAGCCACCTCTCGGCGTGGTGGAGTGGGGTTGGTAGTTGGGCGCGTGCTAGGGCCCCGGCGCGCGCATGGCAGCCCAGTGATTGGCTGCGTGCGTTCGCCGGGGGGGGCGGGGCATCGCGAGCAAGGAGGGATCGCCGGTGGGCGATCTCCCTCTTCCTCCTTGCTCGCGGCTGAAGAAAGGTTCCCTCCCTCCCTCCCTTGTTTTCCGCTTGGGTTGGGGGAGGAAGTAATTTTGTCGCAGCTGGTGGGGGGGGGTGGAGTAGATTGGGGCCGCTTGTGGGCTGTGTGAGCGGGGTGGCGAGCTGGTGCTCGCGGACCCGGTGGCTCATTTCAGCTGGAGGCCGCTTTCCATGTGAGCGGCGCGGCTATTCAGGTTGGGGGAGACGGCCCGGCTGGGGTCTCTACCCGGAAATGGCTACCCCTTCAGCTGGCCTTTGCTATCATGGCGGGGCGGGCGTGAAGGGGTAAGGGGGGGGTGGCTTGGATGGTGCTCCACCTTGCTTAATGGCTGGTGGGGGGCATCATCCGGATGACGGGTGGGGGGGGGGCATTCACCTGTTATGTTTGATTGCAGAGTTGGCCCATGTTGGGCCGGTGTTCTTTCTGTTAATAAAAGCTGCGACCAGCATTTGCACCAACGACGGACGTCTGTGTGGTTTGTCAATGGTTAGGAGGGGGGGGGGTGGCTTGATACGAAGGGTGTTTGGGGGGGGGGGGGTTTTGGCCCATGCCGAGCAGGGCCTCCGGATACCTCGGTTACTATGTATTTTCTTCCTAAGACAGATATCGCTGCGGTACCAGAAGGTGTTTACTCACACACTTTTTTTTAAATCCAAGGCAGATTTTGCCTGCTGGTTAGTTGCATAACTACCAAGTCAGAAATTTGAGTGAGATAGAACCCCAGTATGAACATCAATTTATAAGAAAGGATTTTGATCGGTATTCATTTATCCAGATAGAATTAAAGTGCTTCAACAAGATAGGACTAAATTCTTAGGCTTGGAAGAAGCAAAATAATGTCTCAAGGACCTGTCTTGAACACAACAGGATATTGATCAGCTGGGCGGATCACAGTTAACATTCTTTCTGCTAAACATCCCTGTATACCACCTGAGGCCTTAGTAAATACTTTGCAAGTTATAGCTTAGCTGAACAATCAGACATTTGAGATTATTCTTCTCTGTGGGTTTTGCTTGCTTTAGAGAGATTTATGTTCTGCTGCTAGTGTCAGTGTCCCCCTGGATTTATAACATAAGAAAGAAACAGGCTTCTTCTATTGCTCTCTTTTTGTATTTTTGGAAGAGGTTTAAAAACGTGTAGTCTCTGTGTTTGCTGCAATTTTGTTGTGTCAGCAATATGAGTCTATGAATCACCTTTGAGATTCACATAAATAACATACAGGGCAAATGTTGAGGCATAAGGTCAAGCGTGAAAAATTTGACTAGGGTGATCCCCATCCTTGGCAAATGGCAGATTTGGGGAAGCATGGCTTATCCGTTTTCCACAGTCCAGGGCAACATAAATCATGTATCTTGGAGCCCCGATGGCCTGTATTTCTAAATATGAGGTTAAAAAAAAGAGCCCTTAAAGCTTTAAAATGTCAACAGCTGTTGAATGTTTTGATTAAAGCTGTAGGTGTAGGTTGCTAATTGAAAGGTTACCTGTGACATTCTTATTTCTCTGATATTTACAGTATGTCACTACTTGTGACTAAAGTTTAAGAAAATATCAATATCTTTCCTAAGAAATAATGCTAAATAAAAATATGAATGTGTAAATTCTTGGTTGTTCTCTTACAATGAAAAAAAGCAAAAGAAATGGAGGAGAGTGGAAGAGTATCCTAATGGTTAGAGTAATGGTTTAGGAGCCAAAAAACAGGCTTTAATTCCCACTAGCACTCCTTGTGATGTTGGGTAAGTCACTTAACTCTCTATTGCCTCAGAAAACCTAAGTTATCAATGTCCCTGTTTAAAGTACATTACCAAGTTTACGTTACAATGTAAAGCACTTTGACTGAAATGATAAAGTGGTAGAAAACACCTGTTAAGTAAAAGAAGTAATATCCAAAACTCAAATTAATTAAAACTACACTTAGATCAGCCATAGAATAGAACTTCTCATATAAAATAAAGCATTCATATCATAAATACGTTGCCCACAATTTACAATCACATCCCCATGGTGCTTTATTTTTTATATTTTTAACGTGCAAAGTTCCAAAGTGATTTTAAGTGAATATTTATTTCCACACATTGAACGGCTTCCCAGAAAATTTTCTGATGCATTTATTCAAGTGTTTCTATTGATTTTTATAAACATCACGCTGCATTTCTTATTTATTAATTTTTCTATACTACCTCCCTGACCCCACAGGTATACTTGAAGGGGTTGTTAGAACATAGGAAGCCTGTACAAACCCATCTGGAAAATCCCAACCTACTTACAGAACTATTCATTCCAATATATATGTAGATCTTCCAAAAATGAAAGTCCTTCAAGGGTTATTTATTCTAGTTCCACTTTAAGAAACCCTTCACCATGTCTCAGGGTGAGTACAAAACAGTCCATATAAAAGTAGTGTGAGGGTTTTCTTTCTGAACAAAAATCCTGTCATAGGACAAGGAGGGGCTGCTCAGTCCATGCGCTCAGTGACAGGCTTCAGCTACTGTGGTTTATTAATAGCAGGTGGGCCCTGGGTGCCTGTCAAGAAACAGAAAAGATAAAGAGAAAAGAGAAAAAACAGCAAGGGAAGATGGATGTGGAAGTAAAAGTGGTGGAGGATGTACTTATGCTAAGGGCAACGATTCTTAACCCACTCCTCGGTACACGCTTAACTAATCAGGTTTTCAGGATAACCACTGAATATGCATGAAGAGATTTGCATGCCCTGCCTCCATTGTATGCAAATTTCTCTCATGAATATTCATTGTGGTTGTACTGAAAACCTGACCAGCTAGATGTGTCCAAAGGAACATTAGAACATAAGAAATGCCAAACTGGGTCAGACCAACGTCCATTAAACTCATATCCTATTTCCAACAGTGGCCAATCCAGGTCACAAGTACCTGCCAGGTTCCCAAAAAGGCACAAAGTTTCCACAATGCTCGTCCCGGGGTAAGCAGTGAATTTCCCGGGTCCTCTTTAATAATGGTTTGTGGACTTTTCCTCCAGGAACTTGTCCAAACGTTTTCTAAACTCAACTACAATAACAGCTTTTACTACATCTTTAGGTAACAAATTCCAGTTTGATTATGTGTTGAGTTAAAAAATATTTTTTCTTATTAGTCTTAAATTGTAGCTTCACTGTGTGTCCTCTAGTCTTTCTACTTTTTTGATGGTGTAAACAACCAATCTATGTTCATTAATTTATAGACCTCTATCATATCCCCCCTCAGCCATCTCTTTTCCAAGATGAAGAGCTCTAACCTTTTAATTCTATCCTCATAGGCGTATCCTTCCACCCCCTTCACCATTTCTGTTGCTCTTCTCTGTACCTTTTCTAATTCTTCTATATACTTTTTAAGATATTGTGATCAGAATTGCACACAATATTCAATGTGCGGTTGCACCATGGAACGATACAGAGGCATTATAACATCTTTAGTTTTATTCTCCATTCCTTTCGTTATGATTCTTAGCATTCTGTTTGCTTTCTTGGCTGCCACTGCACACTGGGCAGAGGTCTCAATGTATTATCACAATGATGTCTAAATCTTTTTCCTGGGTGGTATTTTCTAAGTGGTACTTTGCATCGTGTAACCAAAGTTTGGGCTGTTCTTTCCTAGCTGCGTAACTTTCACTTGTACATATTCAATTTCATCTTCCATTTGGACGTCCAGTCTTCCAATTTATCAAGGTCCTCTTGCAATTTTTCCAAATCCACCAGAAACATGTAGGTCGGAGACGTGCATCTAACGGAGCCAATTCCCTAAGCGCGTGTATGTTCATACCCACACCCATGGAATTGCACCAGGGATGTATCCGCGCCTACATGTATAGTGGTGCCCAATGTGCATGTATGCCCTGCACATGTACAAAATGAAAATGTGTCCCCCTGTTGCCTGCCTAAACCACCCCTGTGTTACATGTAACATGCACACCTGCACTGTGGTTCACATGCAACTGGTCCTGCAGGATGAGGTGGTGCAGCTCCTCATGGGGCACAGATGGGAGAGGATAAGTCCACCCTAGCTCAGTAAGTAGAGAAATAACAGTAAAGCTGGCAGACATGCACTGTTGAAAGCATGCAATCAAAATGTGAGGGACAGAGAGAGGGCATGAAGGGGGGGCGGCATGGGCAGGATGAATGCATGTGGAGGAACAAAAACAGTGCAGAGAGTGAGGAGTGCAGGCACACAGCACAACCCCAATTGTGAGTGACAGGATGCGATGCACACGGCCGGGAGAGTCCTGTGGACCCAGAGAGTGGGCACATAGTGAGACCACACCACCAAATGTACAGACACACATAACAGGGCCCACATCCAGGAAAAAAGAAACAGGGTACCCCATCTGAGTCTCATGTGGACAGAGCAGTGACCACTGAAGGTAGCACACAGGTAGCAACAGGAAACACAGAACTAGAAACACACCTCCCCAGAGAATACTGTGGAGACAATACTGATGCCCAGATCCAAATGGACAGATGACCCAAAAGATCAACATGCACAGTTGAACACACCAACCATCCTACACCTCCCATGTGTCAGAAATCTCCATATGTAGCAGTGTTGCAATACTGCTCAGACATTTCAGCTAAAACAGTGTTCTTGTAACCTAAATGTGGTAACATACATTCAACAGGGATGCTGATTATGGAAGGTTAAGTGACATGCCCAAGGCTACAAGGAGTGTTAGTGGGAATTGAACACTGGTTTTTTAGTTCCCAAATCATTGTTCAAACCATTAGGCTGAACCTCCCCTCTATTATAGGCAAACCCTGCAGCAACCACTAACATGTCCATAGCAAAAGGCAGTGACAGCCCTGTGATATGAGGCAAAGTAGCATGACACCCTGTGTGCTGTAAAACGCAGGTATGTAAACAGAAAATTGTTCAGACCTGTGGGAGAGCACCATGAAAGCCACAGAGACCAAGAGTACCCAGAACTGATAAAATGCGTGAGTAACACTGACATGCAAAACATGGAGAGCCACTGAGAATTGAACTCTGTCCCCATGTGTAGTAGGCCAGTGTTAGAACCAGTGGGCTACACCACCCATCCCTGCTGCAGACTGTGACAACAACCACCAGGCCAGTTTTGAACATGCAAAGAGGCATTTCTGAAAGCTCAATCAAAGGCATGGTTGAAAAGACAGGTGCAAAAAGGTACAATGTATTTATTCAACTAGGTGTATATACTGCTTTTCTATGAGTCAAAGTGGTGTACATTCAGGTACTGTGTATATATATACAGGGTGGCCCAAAAAGTGAGAACATCTCGTAAATTAAAAGCTTAAATAGTTTACTTATTTACCTTTTTTTAGCTATATAACATCTTTATTTTGACAATTTCTGGTTGCCATCTTTTTTTTAATTTGTCAATTGTTTACATCTGTCTTTTGTAATTTTTAAATAACTTATATGCTATGAGATGTTCTCACTTTTTTTGGGACACTCTGTATATTTCCCTTGTCCCTGAAATGCTCACAATCTGTTTTTGTACCTGAGGCAATGGAAGGTTAAGTGGCTTGCCCAAGGCCACAAGGAGCACCTGTAGGACTAGAAACCCCAGTCTTTCCAGCCCAAGGTTGCTGTCCTATAGTGGGATTTGTACCCCTGGCCATCTGGCCTGAGATAACGTGCCCCAACCACTAGGCCACTCCCCCTTTCCCACAATGCAGTGATGCAATGTGACTGAATGCACACTGCCAAGCTGTCAGGGAGGCACATCGTAGAAATGATAGGGTCAAGACAGATGTGAAAAAGGCAGAATGGCTGAAGAGCATAAGAAAATCAACAGTGTGACAGATGATGGTGCAATGTGCCCTGTATCCTGGATGCAGCTGTGTGCCAGACAGGTGACAAGATTCTGCTAGATCCCAAAAAAGGCATGCAGGGGCCACTATGTGCACCCCAGACCAAGCAATAGATGGCCTAGGTCTCCCTGAACAATGACAAACTGAAGGAGCTGGACTAGAAATTGAACCCCTGTGCCCTGGTTCCCAAGCCCATGCACTAGTTGGTAGGCTATGCAGCCACACAAGAGTCAAGAGGCCTGGGAGAGCTGGACACACTGCAGTCCAGGGTGAGGTAGCTGTGAAGATGTATCAGCTCACTGGGACTGGGTCCAGTCACCACAGGAAATGGGATTGTTGGCAGACAGCTGTAGGGTCTGACCTGGGAGGGAAAAGCACATGCACTCATGGAGCTCTCTAACCTTCATCTCCACAGAGAGCTTTCACATCATGAGGGATACAGAGGCATACAGGATCCGTACCAGACTATCTGTCACACCAGTCTACTAATGTGGCTCAGGCAGCAGCTGCAGCGGGAGGAAGATGAGTGCGCATGTACAAAGTCTGGATAGTTGTCATGTTGCCAGACCCGCACCAGATATGCCCCCCAACATGACACTGAGCCACAAAAGCTAGCACTGCCCCCCCCCAGACTGAGACACAGCAGTAGGCGAATGCCATAGAGAGCTCGGAGACACCATGCCTGTGCAACTAGTCCAGACCGAAGATACATTAGCACTGGTGGGACACTGTGGGAGCCAATACAGACAAGGTGCACTGGTCAGAATATGGAGGATTATCAGCAAATAGGAGCCTGGGAGTGGGTGGAGAGAAGCTGTGATCAGCAGGTGTGTCCAGATCCCTGTGAAAGGGCAAGATGCTGTAGGTTGACAGGTGTGTCACATATTGTGGGAGATGCAGAGGGACAAGTGGCCAGCTGTGGCACCACCACCAGTTACACCATGGGATCTCAGCAGCCCCATCTGTAGCTTCCCCCAAATTCCATTCTGAAGTGCTATCTGCATGAGATAGTGTTGCATTTGAAAGTGTGAATAAACAGGTAGACAAAGGTGAGTCAGTTGATATAGTGTATCTGGATTTTCAGACAGCCTTTGACAAGGTCCCTCATGAGATACTTTTGGCAAAATTAAAAAGTCATGGGATAGGAGACATTGTAATATTGTGGATCAGGAACTGGTTAAAAGATAGAAAGCAAAGGGTAGGAGTAAATTTTCCCAAAGGCTAGGAGAAAGGAGAAAGGTGAATAGTGAAGTACCCCAGGGATCTATGCTAGGTCCGCTGTTTTTTAACATATTGGTAAATGACCTGGAAATGGGAAAAACGAGTGAGGTAATCAAATTTGCAGATGACATAAAATTATTCAAAGTTGTTAAAAACCCATGAAGATTCTGAAAAATTGCAAGAGGACTTTGATAAACTGGAAGACTGGGCATCCAAATGGCAGATGAAATGATGACAAGTGCAAAGTTATGCACCTAGGAAAGAATAACCCAAACTATGGTTACACGATGCAAGGTTCCACATTAGGAACCATCAATCAGGAAAAAAGATTTAGGCATCATCGTGAATAACATGTGTGTAGCATGCAGTGTGCAGCAGCAGCCAAGAAAGCAAATAGAATGCTAGGTATCATAAGGAAAGGAATGGAAAGTAAAACAAAGGATATTATAATGCCTCTGTATCGTTCAATGGTGCGACCGCACCTTGAATATTGTGTGCAATTCTGGTCGCCATATCTTAAAAAGGATATAGCGTTATTAGAAAAGGTTCAGAGAAGAGCCACCAAAATGGTAAAGGGGATGGAAGGATACCCCTATGAAGAGAGGCTAAAAAGGTTAGGGCTCTTCAACCTAGAAAAGAGACAGCTGAGAGGAGATATGATAGAGGTCTATAAATTAATGAATGGAGTGGAATGGGTAAACATAGATCGATTGTTTAAGCCATCAAAATATAGAAAGACTAGGGGACATGCAATGAAGCTACAGTTTAACCTATTTAAGACTAATAAGAGAAAATATTTTTTCACTCAACATGGAATAAAACTCTGGAATTAGTTACCGGAGGATGTAGTAAAAGCTATTAGTATAGCCGTGTTTAAAAAAGGTTTGGACAAGTTCCTGGAGAAAAAATCCAAAAAACATTATTAAAGGAGACATGGGATATCCACTGCTTGCCCCATTACAAGCATTGTTGAACCTGTGTCTTTTGGGGAACCTGTGTATTTTGGGGAAACTGCTAGGTACTTATGACCTAGATTGGCCACTGTTGGAAACAGGATACTGGGCTTGATGAACCTTGGTCTGATCCAGTGTGGCATATCTTATGTTCTTATGTTCTTAAGAAATATGCCCAGGAAAGAAGTTATTTAACCATAGGAAATCCATGCATATTGTGATATTGGTTTCAAAGCATTTACTGTACTGGAGAAGGAGATTTCTGTCGTGAGAAATCCATAGTATTTCAAAAGAAATCATCTTGTCGGTTTTGCATAATTTTTCTTTGCTCAGTTAGGCTCTGTTTCAGTGCTTTTGCTGCAATTTAATTATAATCCTATTCTTTCACTTTCTTTTTCCACAAATTCCACTTGTGCTACTAAATTTCAATGAGAGATTAAAATATCACCTTTTTACTGAACTCAAATCTCCTCATCAAGAACTTTCAAATGGTGAGCAAAATCTGAGTTGGGATTAGTACCAGCAAACTTTGAATTCTAACCTACAGGACAGACAAAAGAAAGCTCTTATGTTAACTAAAACTCTCCATCTTCAAAGTCTTCAACTTTCACCCACTTACCTCCAAACCTTAATTCATGAGAACAAGGACAAATGTTCCAGGTGAACTGGATCTCAAAACTGCCTACACTTACAAACACTCTTTACTAAATCCAGTGCCTCTATGTCCAATAGAGCTTTCTCGTTGTACGCACCTTTGCTCTGGAACTCAATTCCACACGAGCTCCGGACCATAAAGGACCTGCTTTCATTTAGAAAGGCTTTAAAGACATTTATTTTCAAAATGCTTCTCTGAAGATGTAACATAGCATATTATCTCTGTCTATACTACCTCCTCTACTCTGCCCTAACCCTTTTCCCCTCTATTTCCCTTTCTGTCTATACTCCCTTTCAAGTTTTCTCCAAGTTTAATATCCTGTTCTATGTATAATGTTCCATTTGCTGTGAACCACTTTGACCTTAGGATAAAGCGGTACAGAAAAGCTCTTAAATAGCTAAATAAATACATAAATAAACTGTAGATACTCTATAAACTGGTATTCACTTTCAGTCCTTGAGGACCGTGAACAGGTAAAGTTTAAGGATACCCCTAATAAATATGTATGAGACAGATTTGCATACAGTGGAGGTAATATGAACATCTTTCTCATGCATATTCATTGAGGGCATTCTGAAAAACTAACCAATTTATGGCCCTCAAGGTCTATTAGTGAATGCCATTTCTTTATTATCTTTCTTTAGTACTGGTTATTATCTCTCCCTACTGGAGGGGGATTGTCAGAAATGTCTTCTTTTTTAATAAATACTTGACCAGAAGTAGGCAAATACAGTTGTGGTCAGCATTACTGGCACTTGCACTTGAGGTATGTTGTGTATAATATCCTGAGAAATAAGTGGAAATATTCCAACTGTATATCATCATAATATTTTAATAGTATGTTCAAAGGTATACAACAAAAAAAGATGTCTGTGCAACTTGACGTAATTTCTGAGAAAAAAACAAAATATGACTTGGACAGGATTAATGGCATCCTTAACTAATATTTGGTTGCACAACACTTGGCAGTGATGACGGCCTCCAAAGGTTTCTTGTAGCCATCTATAAGTTTCATCCATCCGTCTGCTGGTAGTTTCTCCAACTCTTCAACTGCAATTTGTTCCAGCTCATGAATGTTTCCAGGATTCCTTTTACCAATGGCAGATTTCAGCTCTTTCTCGATTGCATTGACATCAGGACTCATTGCTGGCCAGTTTAAAACAGACCATTTTTTTCCTTTTTAACCATTCTTTTTTACTTTTGGATATAAGCTTTGGGTCATTGTCCTGCTGGAGAATCCATGACCTTTGACCCAAACCTAGTTTTCTGACACTTCGTAGTCCTCTAACTTCATGATTCCTTTAATACATTTTAGATCTTCAGTTCCTGAGGCTGCAAAACCGTCCCACATTATGGAAACTCACCATATCTAACTGTAGGAAGGGTGTTTTTTTTCCTTATAAGCTTCATTTCTTCTCCTGTAAATGTATCGCTGGTCTGCATTGCCAAAGAGCTCAAGTTTGGTTTCATCTTTCCACAGAACATTATCCCAGAAAGATTGTGGTTTCTCAAGATGGGTTTGGGCAAAGATCAGGCATGCCTTTTTATGTCTGTCTTTGAGCAATGGTGTTCTCCTTGGCCTTCGTCCATGAAGTCCTTCTTTGTTTAGTGCACGGCGTATGGTGCAGGTTGAAACCATCACTGCAAGTTGCTGCAGGTCAGCCTTAAGCTCTTTGGATGTTGTAGGTGGTGTTTTTGCAACAGTTCACACTAATCTTTGAAGACTTCTTGGATTAATTTTCATCTTCCCACCACATCCTTGGAAGTTCTTGATAGTTCCATGAGCAGAAAACTTCTTAATAACATTGAGGCACATTCCAACATATGCGTCCAGGCCTCTAGGCACCTGATCGGAATCAGGACGCACAGTGGTAGATCCAATTCTGATTCTGCAGGGGCTAGATGTGCCCCACAGGATCAGAATCGGGTCTAAGGTCTATACGTGCAGGCCGGGACCCGATTCCGATCGGCAAGCATGTACAGAACCATGCCCGGCTAACTCAGTCAGGCTCCTGAATGGAGCCACGGTGCCATGGTGTCCCATTGCCATGGCACCACGGCTCCATTCAGGAGCTGCAATTCCCAGCCACTGACCACTCTTTCCCCATAGCCCGACCCCCAATCTGGCCTTCCATGGCCAGGGTGGGGCTGCGGGGAATCTTCTGCACCCCTCACCTTTTCGATCTGGCTTGCCAACCCCTGATATCCAGGGGGATGTCTTCCACCTCCGAGATGGAATAAGTCCCATGTCCAGTTTGCCGACTCCAGATGTACAGGGCTGACCTCAGAATCGGCCCTGTACATGCAGGGTCACAGATCGTCCATGCCCTGCCCTCACTCCACCTCTGCAATGCTCCCTCCCGCCCCTGACTAAGTTTCTGCATACAGCCTCCTTGTTCATATGGGGAGGCTTCTGCCAGGAACAGAAGGGGGGCAAATAATGGGGATGGACGTCCCATGGTGAACTGTACACACAAGAATCCCAAGGTCTTTGGAGAAGGCCTTGTACCTCTTTGAAGTTTAATGTTTTGTGATAATGGCTTTTCTGGTGGTCTCAGGCAGCAATCGTGTCTTCACCATTGTGAAAATGGAACAGGAAGTGAATGTGGCCATTGTAAACATTAGAGTCATCATTCATTGGTTGATTCAAGTCATCTGAGCACAGACAATTGATCACAGGTGTGTCTAACATTATTGCAATGGGAATGTGGTTCTTCTGTTCAAACTGATTTGAATTGTTTATAAGGGTACCAATAATCATGTCTTGGCAATGTCCCAGTGTTTATACTATTTCCTTTTTTATTTGGTCTTGTTTTATTTGATTCTTTTATGTGTTAAATATGTGTGCACATATAGTGCAAAGCCATTGCACTGTCCTTTTTTTTTAGGAGATATTGGACATTAAGAGATTGAACTGCAAGGATGCAGGTACAGGTAAATGGAGCTCATTCTGAGGAGAAGGAGGTTACCAGTGGTGTGCCCCGGGAATGTGTCCTTGGTCCAATTCTTTTTAACGTCTTTGTTAGTGATATTGCAGAAGGGCTGTCGGGTAAGGTTTGCCATTTTGTATACTTTAGATGAAAGGTGGGATAGAGGTGATATGATTGAGACGTTTAAATAACTCTGTGGCATAAATGCAGAGGAGGAGAGTCTCTTTTGATTGAAAGCAAGCTCTGCTATGAGGGGACATAGGATGAGGGTGAAAGTGGATAGACTCAGGAGTAATATGCAGAAATATTTCTTTACAGAAAGAGTGGTAGATGCGTGGAATAGTCTACCAGTGGAGGTGGTAGATATGAGGACAGTATCTGAATTCAAAAAAGCATGGGACAAACACAGAGGATCTCTAAAGGAAAAAAGGGGACTGTTGTAGTAGTAGATATGGAAGGGCAGCCTAGAGAGGTCATGTGGTGTTTTTCTGCCTGTCATGTTTCTAATGTTGAACATAACTGTACAAGCAAATAGCAGCATATTACTATTGATTATATTATAATTACAACATGTTAAGAGGCATAACCCAATGTGGTAAGAGAAAAAGGCCAGTGCTGTCAGGGTTGTGCCCAGCATGTTCCCAAGCAGTTACTGTAGCATGCTGTGAAGTAATAATGGCTACTAATGCGCTAAACCAGCAATCGCAGTTAACACGGATGCACTTACTGCCGCCCATTGAGGTGATAATAAGTGCATCCGTATTAACTACAACATTGATGATACATGCTATTCACCCCTGAGCTAACTGCAACATGCAGCCAACCCCCCATCATATGCTAAGTGGTTAGTATGGGATTTTTACCATGCTGGCTGTTTTAGCTTGCAGTAACAGTAGCTGTGTTAAATTTACTGGGTAGTAAACTCCATGCTAACCGGTAGCGCACCTTAGCAAACATGCCCCTAATATTTCTTATCCAATACCTATAGAAACTATAGGCCTACAGTTCTCTCAGAATATCTTTAACAGTCTAGTTCATTGATGGACCCTGACGCAGTTTGTGAATCACTTTATCACTGATATTAGCACTGTTACAAAGTTTTGTGTTAATTATAACCGGAAATCCCAGACAGAGATTTCTATCAACGTCCCAAGATAATTCCTCTAATCCCTTTCTTCTCTGACTGCTGTTTTGAACATACAGTATGTAGGTAGGAGGAGGAGGGCAACGCTCTTTTGTTACTGCATTGTCAGAATGTAAGTGGGCCAGTCAAGAATACATAGTGAGCTGTTTATTATCTTGTCAGAACTGAGAGCAACAGACAGTGTAATAATAATTTACCTCCTATCGGCACATATTAATTAATGCTGAAGACCGAGGGGGGCCATTTCCTAGCTGTTAATGTATTGGTGGAAATGTCAAGGCTTTAAAGTGAATTGTTAAAAAGATTTAAAACAGAGTTTTTGACTGGCAAGGAAATCTTAGGTAGCACTCTAAAAGGCAAGGACCAAATCTTACCCATTTTTCTAGGGTTTCTCAGGAATGGGATGAACAGTAGGTCAAGTCACAGTATCTTCAGAAGAAAATCTCTAGCATAACTAAACTATGGTTTAGCTTAATGTAGGGAAAATTCCAGAAAGCACAAAGTATAATAACATCAAACTTACAGGATAGTTTCTACTTCTCTATCAGTTCTTGATTGTTTTACAGAGTCCTCAGGATTGAAAATGTGGAACTTTTCTTTACAGGGTGTAATGGGTTTCTAAAAGGGATGGATTTATTTTTCTTTTAATGCTCTACAAACTGTATAGCACACCACAATATAATAGTTCTCTAGGAAAAATGAACAAAGTTTAAAGCTTTAAAGACAACCAAAAATTCCAGAACAACCAAACATTCATATATACACAATTCAATGCTTGCTGAATTCTTGAGAATGACCCTCAAAGGTCACAAGACAATTATTCATAAACATATATCTTCTGTAACTGATCAAAAATGTAAGAAGAGCTGTGAAGAAAAATTACATGCAAAAGGAGCTATGTTCAGTGTAGAAAAAGTCTGAAAATGTATTTATTTAATTTGACATTTGAGTCTTACGTTTGTGTGTCTTTTCATGTTTGATTTTTGTTTTTTGTTGCATTCATTTTAACTGTATGTTTTGTACATTTCTTAGAACTGAATTAATAGGTAAATTATATAAAATATATCAAATAAATAAATAAAGGAGCTGTTATCTGGAATTTTGTTAGAGATGATATGCCATACAGCCGAGCAGTGACTATAATTTTGTATTTCATACTGAAATGTTGAGGCTCTGTGAGCGCCCCAAGGGTAGCGACATGTTTCTCTCCATTATCTCCTTTGCAATTACAAATCCAGAATTAGGTTATTAAAACTATTCGTTATAACCACAATCATCCACTGGTGAAAATTTTAAGTACCATTAATGCATGAGGCATTAATGTCTATCATAGCCTGTATAACTACAGTTTGGAGATGTTCATAGTTCAGGTAGGATATCAGAATCAGGGAACTTTCCATGTCAGGTCTTCCATAAGATGTTTGTTTATAAATTCATGTAATACCATTATGTTCTCTATACATCATCAATGTTAACATTACTTTGCTTAAGGTTGAAAGCATGAGTCCAGAACAGGTAACCGGGGTATCCGGATGCCCTACTCGGCATGGATCCCCCACCCCTACATCCCCCACCCCCACCCATTGACAAAGCAAGCAGACGTCAAGTGTTGGTGTCAAAGCATGGTCGCAGCTTTTATTAACAGTAAGAAAACACCGGCCCAACATGGGCCAACTCAGCAATTCAAAGCATAACAGAGAAGAGCCTCCTCCCCCCCCCCCCCCCACCCGTCATCCGGATGATGCCCGCCACCAGCCGTATAGCAAAGTGGAGCACCATCCAACCCCCCCCCCCCCCCCCCCCAGTTACCCTTCCCGCCCGCCTCGCCATGTTAGCAAAGGCCGGCTGAAGGGGTTGCCTAATTCCGGGTAGAGACCCCAACCGGGACGTCTCTCCCAACCCACATAGCCGTGCCGCTCACATGGAAGCGGCCTCCAGCTGAAATGAGCCGCCGGGTCAACGAGCACCAGCTCGCCACCCGCACACGCGGCCCGAGAATGCCAACCTCCCACCCCCCCCCCCCCCGCTCCGACACGATCCCAACCCCCCCCCCCCCCCCAACCGCAAACACGGGTGGGTGGGAGGGAAACCTTCTCGGTCGCAAGCAAGGAGGGAAAGGGGAATTCGCCAGCCGGCGTTCCCTCCTTGCTCGCACTGCCTCCGCCCCCCCGCTCCTCCACCGACCAATCGTCGCGCTCCCTGAAGGAGCACGTGGAGGGTTCCAGGCGCACGCAGTTGCGCCTCGACCCCCCCCCCCCCACCCCCCGACGAGAAGCGGCCTGCCTCGTGGCCGGGCCCCGGGAACCCGGTTACCAGGCCGCCGTGGGACCGGGGCCCGGCGGCTAAGCCGGTTAATAACCGGGGTATCCGGATGCCCTACTCGGCATGGATCCCCCACCCCTACATCCCCCACCCCCACCCATTGACAAAGCAAGCAGACGTCAAGTGTTGGTGTCAAAGCATGGTCGCAGCTTTTATTAACAGTAAGAAAACACCGGCCCAACATGGGCCAACTCAGCAATTCAAAGCATAACAGAGAAGAGCCTTCTCCCCCCCCCCCCACCCGTCATCCGGATGATGCCCGCCACCAGCCGTATAGCAAAGTGGAGCACCATCCAACCCACCCCCCCCCCCCAGTTACCCCTTCCCGCCCGCCTCGCCATGTTAGCAAAGGCCGGCTGAAGGGGTTGCCTAATTCCGGGTAGAGACCCCAACCGGGACGTCTCTCCCAACCCACATAGCCGTGCCGCTCACATGGAAGCGGCCTCCAGCTGAAATGAGCCGCCGGGTCAACGAGCACCAGCTCGCCACCGGCGCTAGGTAGCGTGCTATCCTAGCGCCGCCCCCACCAAAGAAAGCTGCGACCTGCACCATGACTCAAGCGCCTCCTGCCAGTCGTTCAAAAGAAGATCCTGCCCCACCGGGGCCAGGTGAACCCCATCGAGCCGGTAAAGACCAGCGCAAGTAACATCCGCCCAGAGGTGCCGAACCTGGACCCCACCCGTCTGCTGGACCCAGCGCCTGATATGCCGGTTAATCTTGCACAGACCCCGGGACCAACGCCGCTGGGTCCAACAAGCAGGGCGGGGCACAATGTCCGACCACACAATGGCCACCCCAGGGAGGACCCCGCGCAATAAGGCAATGTCTCTCTGAACAGTCCCAATGAATTGACGGCAAGCCCAACCGGCCATGTCATTGCCGCCCAGGTGCAACAGCAGCCCGACCGGCCGCCGGCGCCACCCGAGCTCCGCTTGAACACAATCCAGGAGCTGGTCCCAGTGCATGCCGCGGCGGCCCATCCAGCACAATCGCACTCCGGCTCCGGCGAGACCCAGGTGCACACCCAGCGGCCGCACCGCCACGCGCCGCTCCGCCCAATAGACGAAGGAGTGCCCGATGATCCACCAATCGCCGGACGCCGCTCCATCTGAAAGCAGAAAGAATGGACTACCACCAGCCAGCCACTCTGCAATAGGAAACAAAGGATTAGCGCCCCCCCCCAGGCCACCCCTCAGCAGGCAGACCGCTACCTCCACAGCACCCCACGCTAGACCGCCCCGTCGCCTGGGGACGGGCGAACATACCCGACGTAAGCACCCGATCGCCAGGGGCCAATCCGCTGAATCACCAGCGGGTCTAACCCAGCAGCCGCCGCGCTGGTAGCCGCTCCGATCCGAAACGAGTGCGACGCGTAACCCCGCTCGTCATGACCCAAGGCCCGCAGGGCCAGGCGTAACACCGCCGTGAACTGAAACTGCGTCACCGGCCGGCCATCCGCATGAAGGAAGAACTGGCCACGCGCCACGGGGTGCAGCGACACGTACGCACAAAGAGCCCGCACAGGACAGGATAACAAGGGAGGGATGGCGCTCAGCAGGACCCAGGCCCCATTTCCGGACTGGTCCGTCTTCGAACGTGAGAGGAAAATGCGAACACGCGCAGGCTGCACCCGGACGTGGCCCGCCGCCAGCCCCCCAAAAGCCCCACGCCGCGCCGACCGTGGAACCAGCTCAGACACACGAAAGGCGCCGAAGAAGGCAGTGGTGAACAAAGCGTGAAACAACACCGCCTCAAAGTCCGAGGCAGCCACCCGTGGCAAAACCTCACAAATCTGCAGCAGGAGCTCGTGAGATACCGGGCGCCGCCAATCCGGCGGGGCCGGCAGCGCGCGGGCCCAACCCGGCGAGCAACCGCCCAACCAAAAAGGAGACACGCGGATTCCCCCAACCGGCCGCCGTACAGAAGAAGGAGAAGCCCGCGAGCGCCCCAGTGACAGCCGACCGCGCCCATCCCGCCTTCTTCGCCCAAAGCACAAAGCGGCCAGTCAGGTCCTCAGGCACCTCCCCCCCAGCCCACCCACGCGCACGCAAAAAGGCACTCACCTGAAAATAGCCCCTACGGTAAGTCGTCCAGGTACTACGGGCCACCGACGACGCCAAGAGATCCATCAGGTCGGGGTCCCAATCGTCCAGAGATGCTCCGGGACCCGCGAGGGCAGCTCGTCCGCCCCAGGCGCCAGCCGCCGGAACTGCTCCCACTGAAAACGGGATAGCGCATCAGCGATCGAATTCTGAGAACCCGGCACGTGCCGCGCCCGAGCGGTGACATTCAACCGCAAGCAAGCCAACACGAACACCCTCATCAAGGCAGCCACCCTGGGGCATCGGGGAGCATGGCGGTTCAGAACCTCGACGACCGCCGCGTTGTCGCACCAGAAAACGACCCGCCGATCACGCAACCGGTAAGGCCAGACCCAAAAGGAGACCACGATAGGAAACAGCTCCAAGAAGGTGATATTCTGCGTCAAGCCGGAGCGCACCCAAGCCGCAGGCCAAGGCTCTGCACACCAGGCACCGTGACAGAAGGCCCCTAAACCGAAGCCACCCGCCGCGTCGGTAAACAACTGAAGGTCGCGATTCGACAACTCGGGCCGCTGAAGTACGGAGCTCCCATTGAACCCAGCCAGGAACGCGTCCCAAACACGCAGATCCTCCCGCATACCCAAGGACACACGAATCCGATGGTGCGGCAACCGCACCCCTGCCATCGCCAAAGAGAGGCGCCTCGTAAAGGGCCTCCCCATGGGGAGGACGCGGCAGGCAAAGTTCAGATGCCCCACCAACGACTGCATGACGCGAAGGGAAGTCTTCGCAGCGGCACAGACCGAGGCCACCAGCACGCGGAGGCGATCCACCTTCGCCGCCGGCAAGCAAACCACCATCGCCACCGTGTCAATCTCAATGCCCAGAAAGGTGAGGCAAGTAACCGGTCCCACTGTTTTGTCCGCCGCTACGGGAATGCCAAACTCGGCCGCCACGCGGTGGAAGGTGCTCAAAAGAGCGGGACAGGACGGAGTACCCTGGGGCCCGACAAACAGAAAATCGTCCAGATAGTGCACAATGCTGGAGACTCCCGACTGCCGTTCCACAACCCAGTGCAAGAAGGTACTGAAGGCCTCAAAATAGGCACAGGAGATCGCGCAGCCCATGGGCATACACATATCAAAGTAGTACCGAGCCTCGAAACGAAAGCCGAGCAAAGGGAAAGCAGAGGGGTGAAACCGGCAACAGGCGGAACGCCGATTCGATATCCACCTTGGCTAGAAGGGCACCCGGTCCGCACTGACGGACCAGGGAGACAGCGGCATCAAAGGAAGCGTAGTGCACTGTACAGAGCTCGCGAGGGATACGGTCATTGACGGAGTCGCCCAGAGGGCAGGAGAGGTTGTGTATCAACCGGAACGTACCCGGCTCCTTCTTTGGAACCACGCCCAAGGGCGAGGGCGAAACCGTGAATGGGGAAAAGGGGGGTCCGAGAAGGGACCCGCCACTCGGCCCAGAGCACATTCCTCCGAGATCTTGGCGCGCACGAAGTCCCCGTGGAGCCGCGCAGAGGCGGCGTTGCGAGAGCTACACGAAGCGGAGGACCCCCGGACAGGAATGCGAAAACCCTGCGTGAACCCCCCCAGAATCAAGCCGGCCGCCCCACCCCGGCGGGAACGCCCGTACTCCAGCAGCCACGGTTGCATCGCCATGACACGCACCGGGGTAGCAGCCAGGCCATGCGACACCTCACTTCCCCCCCGCAGGGGCCCCAGCGACCCCCTTTCTGCTACACTTCGCGGCCGCATGCGCACCGCCGCACAAGGAGCAAGCGTGCTTGAACTTGCAGTCCGGGAAGGGGCAAGACGCCTTGTTGAAGCGCCAACAGACGTCCCCCCCGGCCCCCCCCGCCTTTTGCAATGGCAAAGCAGAGCCGGGGGCATGAAAGGACCGGCCCCCAGGCGACGACGAGGACGAGCCCGCCTTCACCCCCGCCGCACCGGTCCCAACGCCGCGGCCCCTAGCGGACATCTGGGTCAGCCACAGGTTGATGTCCTTGGTCCCCCACTGCAAGAGGCTGTTCTCCTCCATCTGGTCCCGGAACTCCTCATCGTAATTCAACCAGGCCCACCCTTCGTGGGCCTGGGACGCCGCCAGAATGTTGTCGGCGTAAGCCAATAAGGCCCCGAACTGGTCCGGGAAGTAACGCCCCCAAAACACTCGCCAGGCGCAAAAAGGCACGCGTCCAATTGAGCGTGTTGCGAGAGACCTTGCGCACACGGCCCGCCTGCTCATCGTCCTTACGCTTTTTCCTGCTCTCCCCAGAGCGCTTACGGCCGTCAAGCAGGCAGAAGATGTCAATATATCTACGACGCTTGATCCGCCGACGCAACTTCCGCGGAACCGACTCCCACAGCTCGGCGCACCGGACAACAGGTGTCCCGCCAGGGACTCCGCCATCTGCCGCCCCGGGAACAGAGCTGTGCGATGAGGCCGAGGACGACGACGAGGAGGAAGAGGACGAGGACGCCCGCCGGCAGCGACGGGCCCGCTTGCGCTTCCGTTTACGCTTGCCCGCCCCCCCGGAGCCCGGAACCGAGTCGGAAACCCCGCCCACAATCCCAACAGAATACTCACCACTCCCCCCAGCGGGGGCAACCGGGGCATCCTCAGTGGGGGCGGCACGAGCCGGAACAACCGCTGACGCCGTGGCACCTGCAGGGCCCGCTCCCCCCAGCCTGTCGGATGCAGCCATGTCGGTGACAGCCGTAGAGCTCCCCGGGGCCTGCGGAGAAAAAGAAGAGAAAGCAGCAGCCGGGGCCCCAGGGGTACTGAGAACCGCCGCGGGACCAACCCCCCAGGCGCGCGCCGAAGGCCCCAAGCCCCCAGCCTCCCACGCCGCAGCACCCCCAGCCCCCCCTTGCCCTTGCCCAAACCACCCCCCCCAACCACCACCCCAGGGGCCCAGACCCCCCCACGGAACCGCCCCAGACGCCCAAGGGGCCGTGGAACCAAGGAACCCCGGAGGAGGAGAAGCGACCACGGAGGAGAGGGGAGGCCCCACCCCCAGACAGGAAGGGGAAGGAGCCGGAAGCCAACCGCTCCCTGACCCGGGAGGCGGGTTGGGCATCGTAGCATGCGGGGACCCTGGCCCCGCAACGACCGAGTGGCCATGCTCAAGGATCCCTTCGAGCAATCCTAACTCCCCCTCCCCCCCCGAAATTCCCGTAGGAGGAGCCGGACCGCCCACAGAGGCTCCCTCAGCCGCAGGCGCGGGCAAGATGCGCACCCTGGAGGCCCCACCCCCCCGGGCCCCACCGGCGCCGCTGCGTCCTCGCCCCTGCCGGGCCCCGGCCCAGGAACCGGTAGCCGGAACAGCAGGGGGCCTTGCCCTAGCGCGGCCCACGGAGGTGGACCCACGCCGCGCCGTACTGCGCCCTCGAGCCCGGCCCCGCGGCCCCTTAGCAGCGCCACACGCTGCAACCTGTTTGGCCATGGGTGCACCCAGTGGCCGAAGGGCGGAAGTGGCCTAGGGGCCTGCAGGGGAGGCCGGCGGCCCACCCAGTAGGGAAGTCAGAGCCTGCGCTGGAGGCTCTATTTATTAATACAGAGGCAGGGTATTATTATATGACCCCTTCTCTTTTTTTTTTTTTTTTTTTGGTTAGTGGTGTAGCTTTTTTTTTTTTTTTTTTATCTGCGGGGGAGGGCCCGCCGACCAACTACCCGACCCCAGGCCCGCTATCCCCAGATGCACCGCCGGCAGAAGCAGGCAAGAAAACGGGCCCCCCACGTGCACCGGAATGAGCGCGCACGCCGACGGAGCAGCCCAGTGCGCAGCGAGCCGACAGGAAGACGGCACCCCCTGGCACCAGCGCCGCGCGGGTTGGCGTCGGCGCTCGAAGAAGGGACCCCACAGACCCGGCACACGACGGGGCGCCCAAGGCCCACAACCACCCGTACGGTAAGGCAGCAGAAGAAAATCACAAACCTTCTTGGTCGCAAGCAAGGAGGGAAAGGGGAATTCGCCAGCCGGCGTTCCCTCCTTGCTCGCACTGCCTCCGCCCCCCCGCTCCTCCACCGACCAATCGTCGCGCTCCCTGAAGGAGCACGTGGAGGGTTCCAGGCGCACGCAGTTGCGCCTCGACCCCACCCCCCGACGAGAAGCGGCCTGCCTCGTGGCCGGGCCCCGGGAACCCGGTTACCAGGCCGCCGCGGGACCGGGGCCCGGCGGCTAAGCCGGTTAATAACATGACTTAAGTTGATGAGCACTGCTTGGTAGAAAGGAGGCGTTTCATCAGCCTCAGTTTGTTGTTATTTTGGGAGAATGGTAACATCGCAGCAGATAGATGGAGGATCAATGTTTACCAGCATTAGCAGCCATAGTACCTGAGTAAATTTAAGGATTCTAGCAATAGATTACATCACAATGTTCAACTGGTCATGGACTATTAAGCGCAGTTACTTTTAGCCCATACCTTTGAGCCGCACTCAGTACGCGAGTACACAAGTGCCATTGCTGAAGTCCATAGCATTTGGGTAGACGCTCTCTAGTTTATGTTTGCCAAATTATGGGTCAGATTGATCCTCCTTTTTATCTCACCAGTTATCATCTATAGATGGCCTCCAAAGTTTAGTTTGCAATCCAGCATCACTCTTAGATAGAGTGGGGTGAAATATGCCTCACTTCATTTCTACAAAAGTTCACATTCAAGGCTCTTCCACTCCTGCTTTCAAGATGGATTGCATAAGGGTTTGACTTGTCTTCATTTCCAGAAGTATTCTTCCACTGGTAATGTGTGGTGTGATTCACGGTAAGGGATTCCCTATGTATACCTAAGGAAGGAGAAGAAATGGAAAGAAGAACAGGGAGGAGAGGAGTAAGGTTGGATTACAGGAGTGAATCTGGAAGTGCCATCAAAGATAAGAAGAATGGAGGGAATGAGGAAAGAATGATGAGGAAAGAAGCAGAGTTTTTTAATTTTAATTTAATCCAGTTTAGAAAAAAAAATATTCTGAGACCCCAAGACAATATACAATACAAAACAGTAAAAACATCACAAATAAATGAGCAAATTATCAGAATTACAGTATGCAGTATAAATTACATGTGGTATAGAAATACAATTAAATACAAATAAATAACTAATAATACATCACAATTTAGAGCAGTAGTATAACAGTGCAAATAAGAATAACCAGGCATAAAATAGGAACATAAAAATAGACTATAGACATGAACTTGCATGGCAGCATGGTGGTAACGATTAACATCCTAGAATAGTTAATCTACATGGCCAGAAAAGCTAAATCCAATGAGTAGCAATTAAGAAAATGTAAATTACAGAAAATATGCAGAGCAATGCTTATTCAAACACTAATTTATAAAAGTAAGACTTCACCTGAATCTGAAATAATCAGTAGTTTCAGAATAATAGGGCCAGACAAGGTACGACTATGATCTATATTTAACAAGTCAGCATTCTTTAAAAGAGCTACTCAACAGAAAATCTGTCTAGACCTAAGAGCCCTAAGAGCCTGACCAGAGACATAGATTTTGAGCTAATCTGACAAATATAAGGGGCACACAAATGCCTTCAACATTATATAAACAAAGAAAATGAGGAAAAATCAAGACCATACTGCCTATCCAGGCTGCCCATCCATAAGAAATATTAAGTTCTACCACCTCTTCTTTTCCCTCAGAGATCTTCTGTATTTGTCCCATATTTTCTTCAATTCAGATGCAGTTCTCATCTTCACCTCTGTTTCATGCATCCACCACCCTTTCCATAAAGAAATATTTTCTCAGATTACTTATTTATTTATTTAACATTTATCATATACTGCCTTTTATGATATCATGGCGGTTTACATTGAACAAACTGAAATTACATTGAACAGGGCATTATAACTTGGAGATAATTATTTTACAGGGAACATGGGCAATGGAGGGTTAAGTGGCTTGCCCAAGAACACAAGGAGCACCTGTGGGACATATAATAAAGATTTTTTGTAAAGCACTGCAGTAATTGGTTTGGTATGCTTGCTAACATGTGTATGTGTGCATGAGGGGGAAGGGGAGGGGAGGGTATAGCAAGGGAAAGCTATCCCGGATAATTTCCCAACACTTTGGAGTCACTAGGTGAGTGTCCAAGGAGTATCGCCTCCAAACCTGAGCGGAAGATAACTGCAAACAGGGTCTATCCCTAGCAGTTTAAAGTGTGTTTGTAGAGATTACCAGGGCATGAATCACTGGGGATGGTTCTAAATGCCACATACCATTTGATGCAAGGTATATCCTGTTATACATGTTCACATTTACATTCTGGTTTGCCATATTGTGGTGCACTGGGCTTACCTAGCACTTTTCAGGGCATGAGGGGAACTGGTATATGATCTAGTTTGCAGCAGCTGTCATTACTCAATGGTATTTATGTCTAGTGTGCATCAGCAAACTATGGTCTGTGATGAGCAGCTTAGGAGATGCATGTTTTTTCCGAGGGACGTGGCATCTGCGGGTACATCACTGGGATGGGCAAGATCCAAAACGTATAATGTTTCAGAATATGGTGGGCATGGGGACGTCTAAAATGTTTCCCTGGATCTGAGGCATGGGGATGGCTGAATAGCACTTGCACATGCCTGCCAAACACATCTCTCTCCAATTCCAGACCCACAGGCACGTCCAGACCCACGGATGCAGAATTAGGTTCAAAGAGGGCCTGTATTTGATTAAGACATGTCTGCAGGCCAGACATGCATGTTATGGAATCGTGCTTCATGGGAAGAGCAACCCAAATTATAGTTACATGATACATGGGTCCACATTATGAACCACCACCCAGGAAAAGAATCTGGGAGTCATTGTGGATAATATCTTGAAACCCTTTGCGAAGCGTGCAGCGATGGCCAAGAAAGCAAATAAAATGCTAGGAATCATAAGGAAAGAAATGAAGAACAAAACCAAGGATACTATAATGCTTCTGTATCACTCCACAGTGTGGCCGCACCTTGAATATTGTGGGTAGTTCTGATCACCATATCTAAAAAAAGATAAAGCAGAATTAGAAAAGATACAGAGAAGAGCAATCAAAATGATAACTTTCGAAAGGGAGACTATGATAAAATGAGGAAAATAGTTAAGAAAAAACTAAAAGGAGTAGTTGCAAAGGTTAAAGACTTACATCAAGCTTGGGTGTTGTTGAAAAATACTATCTTGGAAGCCCAGACCAGCTGTATTCCACGCTTTAAGAAAAGTGTAAGGAAGTCCAAAAAACTGCCAGCATGGTTTAAAGGTGAGGTCAGAGAGGCTGTTGTTGCCAAAAAAGCATCTTTCAGGAAATGGAAAAAAGAGCCAAACGACGAAACCTGGAAACAGCACAAGCACTGGCAGGTCAAATGCAAGGCATTGATAAAGCAGGCAAAGGGAGAATTTGAGAAGAAGCTTGCTGCGGAAGCAAAAACGCGAAATCAAGATTTTTTCAAGTACATTCGTAGCAAAAAACCTGTGAGAGAGTCACTTGGTCCATTAGATGATAGAGGAGTTAAAGGGGCACTAAGAGGTGGCAAGGCGATAGTGGAGAGACTGAATGAATTCTTTGCTTTGGTCTTTACTGAGGAAGATGTAGGGATGTTACCCATGACTGAAGTGGTATTTTAAAGGTGCGGAAGAATTGAAGGAAATATAGATACATCGGGAAGATGTATTACAACTATTAGATAAACTGAAGAGTAGCAAATCACCTGGGCCGGATGGTATACATCCAAGGGTGTTGAAAGAACTGAAATATGAGATTGCAGACCTGCTATTAGTAATCTGTGAACTATCATTAAAATCATCTCTAATACCTGAAGATTGGAGGATCGCCAATGTAACACCAATTTTTAAAAAGGGCTCCAGGAGTGATCCGGGAAACTACAGACCAGTGAGCCTCACGTCAGTACCAGGAAAAATGGTAGAAACCGTCATAAAGAATAAAATTACTCAGCATGTAGATAGTCATGGCCTAAGGGGAGACAGCCAGGCACAAAGAGAGCAGAGAGCTCTTGCTGATCCAACAGGAAACAGTGAGGCAAGAGATAGGATGAACACAGGTGCCTTTATTGGTGGTCCCCTACGCGTTACGGCCGAAGCCTTCCTCAGGGGGATACACTTAAAAAACAAACAATATATGTAAAAATAACAATAAACATAGATAAACACATTAAAATAATTTAAAATAAATTAAAATAAATGAAACTAAGGCAAACCAGGCATGCAACATATATTAAACATCAATAAAATTACCATATTGTAAACATAAAATATAACCTTAAACAAGAACAAAAACAAATAAATATATAATATAAATATGTAAATATAATAATGATGAATGAATTAAGTGAAATCATAAAATCATCATGGATCAATAAACCAAAAAACTAAAAAACTAAAAACACAGGGCAGATGGTGGATACTGTTTAAAAACTAATGAAGATAGTATAAGAGAAGTACTCACAAGGCACTGCTGGAGAAAGGGTTCAGTTTGGCCTATGAACTGATACCTATTATAATGCTGACATTAAAAAACAGTAGATAAACACGCATATAAAATAAAGAAAATTTCTAATAACAATATTGATAATAATAATAAAATGTTAATAATAAAGAACAACCATTGAGGAGGAAATAAAGGAAATCTGAACAGAATCTCTCTGAAAAAATCAAAGTATAAACTATACATAATTTAAAACAACCATATATTACTAAAAAATATATAACAAATAATACCTGTACTTGATCAATCGTGATGAAACAACACTGTATGTTAAAAACAAACTTTAATTAATGATGTAGTGCCAGAGTATAAGATGAATAAAACATACTAATCCAATTATAGATGTTAATAATAGTGAATTGTCCATCCAAACGTTTCTAAAGTATTACTGAATCCAGTGGCAGAGATCCTCCTAGACTTTACTTGTGTGAAGAATACGTGCAAAAATGTACGTTTAAATTTTAGTGTGAGCTAATAGTACTAAAATGTTAATTTTCCACGAGACCGGGACAGGATGCCAGTAGTCCCGTGATTTCGTGGGAATGCGATATTGCAAAAGAAATAATTAAAAGAAGACATATAAAAAACGCTGAAACTACGCGCCAAAAATGTATTTGCATATTCTTTCAACTAGTAAAAACCAGTCCAGAGTACATAAAAATAGAACTCACTGATATATAAAAAACATGTGGCTCTACAACGGTCAGATGCAAACCAGCGTGCGCTTGCTGAGGATGCAAAATATAGACAAACTTGGGACCTCACGTGAGTGAGAAAACAAAACTGGGAAGCAAAGTACAAACTGTGTAAACAGGACTTATGTAATCAATCAAATGAGACAACTAATGCGTTGCTGCAAAGGCTTACCTCGATCGTAGTGAAACCGCACAACAAGAAAATTATATGGTCAAAGCTTCAACGGAAATGACGCACTAACTTAGGGCTTTAAATACTAAGCGTAAGAGGACGAAACTACTCCTGTGACGTATTTGCATAAGGTTAAAGTGTCTTACACACACTAGTGCTACAAAAACCGTGGAGTGCAACCTACATGTTATATTTTTAACAGAGAATTGTCATGAGGTAGCCACTACAAAATACTATATAACTAAAAAAATGTTATATTGTATTGTGTGCAAACTTAAAAGACAAATCGTATCAAGCAAGGTCAATAAAAGTGTTATTTAAAAGGACTATACATGTTGTTAAAAAGGTTGTGCTCAAAAACTAAAAATAGGTGTATGGAAAAAACGTTACTAAAGTATACCTGAATCCAGTAGCAGAGATACTCCTAAACTTTACATGTGTAAAGAATACGTGCAGAAAGGTACGTTTAAATTATAGTGTAAGCTAATAGTACTAAAATGTTGATCTTCCACGAGACCGGGACCGGATGCCAGTAGACCCGTGATTCCGTGGGAATGCAATATTGCAAAACAGATGATTAAAAGAAGACATATAAAAAACGCTAAAACTGCGCACCAAAATTATATATTTGCATATTCTTACAACTAGTAAAAACCAGTCCTGAATACATAAAAATAAAACTCACTGATATATAAAAACATGTGGCTCTGCAACGGTCAGATGCAAACCAGCGTACGCTTGCTGAGGATGCAAAATATAAACAAACTTTTGGGACCTCGCGTTAGAACCTCCACATCTAACATAATGTGTTGAGTGAGAAATGAAAATGCAAACTGTGTCAACAAGACTTATGTAATCAAATAAGCCAACTATTGTGTCGCTGCAAAGGCTTACCTTGATCGTAGCGAAACCGCACAACAGGAAAATTATATGGTCTAAGCTTCAACGGAAGTGACTCACTAACTTGAGGCTTTAAATACTGAGCGTAAGAGAACGTAGCTACTCCTGTGACGTATAAGGTAAAAGTGTCTTACATACACTAGTGCCACAAGAACCGTGGATGTTATATTATTAACGGAGAATCGTCATGAGGTAGCCACTACAAAATACTATATAACTAAGGAAATGTTATATTGTATTGTGTACATACTTAAAAGACAAATCGTATCGAAGCAAAGTAGATAAAGTGTTTTTTTTTAAAAAGACTTGAAAATAAACTAAGAAACATATACTACATTATTGTGTGTCTTGGTAAAATACTGACAAGTCAACTTCCTGGTTTAAACCATTAGGTGTCATGCTGTTAAATTCACAAAGATTTATTTATGAATTTAACAGCATGACACCTAATGGTTTAAACCAGGAAGTTGACTTGTCAGTATTTTTATAAAATTTATTATTTGTTTTACCAAGACACACAATAATGTAGTATATGTTTCTTAGTTGTCCCCTTTTTTCATATTAATATTACTATTTTAATATCATCATTTTTATCCTATTTATTTTCAAGTCTTTTTAAAAAAAAAACACTTTATCTACTTTGCTTCGATACGATTTGTCTTTTAAGTATGTACACAATACAATATAACATTTCCTTAGTTATATAGTATTTTGTAGTGGCTACCTCATGACGATTCTCCGTTAATAATATAACATCCACGGTTCTTGTGGCACTAGTGTATGTAAGACACTTTTACCTTATACGTCACAGGAGTAGCTACGTTCTCTTACGCTCAGTATTTAAAGCCTCAAGTTAGTGAGTCACTTCCGTTGAAGCTTAGACCATATAATTTTCCTGTTGTGCGGTTTCGCTACGATCAAGGTAAGCCTTTGCAGCGACTCAATAGTTGGCTTATTTGATTACATAAGTCTTGTTGACACAGTTTGCATTTTCATTTCTCACTCAACACATTATGTTAGATGTGGAGGTTCTAACGCGAGGTCCCAAAAGTTTGTTTATATTTTGCATCCTCAGCAAGCGTATGCTGGTTTGCATCTGACCGTTGCAGGGCCACATGTTTTTATATATATCAGTGAGTTTTATTTTTATGTATTCAGGACTGGTTTTTACTAGTTGTAAGAATATGCAAATATATAATTTTGGTGCGCAGTTTTAGCGTTTTTTATATGTCTTCTTTTAATCATCTGTTTTGCAATATTGCATTCCCACGGAATCACGGGTCTACTGGCATCCGGTCCCGGTCTCGTGGAAGATCAACATTTTAGTACTATTAGCTTACACTATAATTTAAACGTACCTTTCTGCACGTATTCTTTACACATGTAAAGTTTAGGAGTATCTCTGCTACTGGATTCAGGTATACTTTAGTAACGTTTTTTCCATACACCTATTTTTAGTTTTTTGAGCACAACCTTTTTAACAACATGTATAGTCCTTTTAAATAACACTTTTATTGACCTTGCTTGATACGATTTGTCTTTTAAGTTTGCACACAATACAATATAACATTTTTTTAGTTATATAGTATTTTGTAGTGGCTACCTCATGACAATTCTCCGTTAAAAATATAACATGTAGGTTGCACTCCACGGTTTTTGTAGCACTAGTGTGTGTAAGACACTTTAACCTTATGCAAATACGTCACAGGAGTAGTTTCGTCCTCTTACGCTTAGTATTTAAAGCCCTAAGTTAGTGCGTCATTTCCGTTGAAGCTTTGACCATATAATTTTCTTGTTGTGCGGTTTCACTACGATCGAGGTAAGCCTTTGCAGCAACGCATTAGTTGTCTCATTTGATTGATTACATAAGTCCTGTTTACACAGTTTGTACTTTGCTTCCCAGTTTTGTTTTCTCACTCACGTGAGGTCCCAAGTTTGTCTATATTTTGCATCCTCAGCAAGCGCACGCTGGTTTGCATCTGACCGTTGTAGAGCCACATGTTTTTATATATATCAGTGAGTTCTATTTTTATGTACTCTGGACTGGTTTTTACTAGTTGAAAGAATATGCAAATACATTTTTGGCACGTAGTTTCAGCGTTTTTTATATGTCTTCTTTTAATTATTTCTTTTGCAATATCGCATTCCCACGAAATCACGGGTCTACTGGCATCCTGTCCCGGTCTCGTGGAAAATTAACATTTTAGTACTATTAGCTCACACTAAAATTTAAACGTACATTTTTGCACGTATTCTTCACACAAGTAAAGTCTAGGAGGATCTCTGCCACTGGATTCAGTAATACTTTAGAAATGTTTGGATGACAATTCACTATTATTAACATCTATAATTGGATTAGTATGTTTTATTCATCTTATACTCTGGCACTACATCATTAATTAAAGTTTGTTTTTAACATACAGTGTTGTTTCATCACGATTGATCAAGTACAGGTATTATTTGTTATATATTTTTTAGTAATATATGGTTGTTTTAAATTATGTATAGTTTATACTTTGATTTTTCAGAGAGATTCTGTTCAGATTTCCTTTATTTCCTCCTCAATGGTTGTTCTTTATTATTAACATTTTATTATTATTATCAATATTGTTATTAGAAATTTTCTTTTATTTTATATGCGTGTTTATCTACTGTTTTTTAATGTCAGCATTATAATAGGTATCAGTTCATAGGCCAAACTGAACCCTTTCTCCAGCAGTGCCTTGTGAGTACTTCTCTTATACTATCTTCATTAGTTTTTAAACAGTATCCACCATCTGCCCTGTGTTTTTAGTTTTTTAGTTTTTTGGTTTATTGATCCATGATGATTTTATGATTTCACTTAATTCATTCATCATTATTTATATTTACATATTTATATTATATATTTATTTGTTTTTGTTCTTGTTTAAGGTTATATTTTATGTTTACAATATGGTAATTTTATTGATGTTTAATATATGTTGCATGCCTGGTTTGCCTTAGTTTCATTTATTTTAATTTATTTTAAATTATTTTAATGTGTTTATCTATGTTTATTGTTATTTTTACATATATTGTTTGTTTTTTAAGTGTATCCCCCTGAGGAAGGCTTCGGCCGTAACGCGTAGGGGACCACCAATAAAGGCACCTGTGTTCATCCTATCTCTTGCCTCACTGTTTCCTAATGGGAGACAGCCAACATGGCGTTAGACAAGGAAGATCTTGTTTTACTAATCTGTTATGTTTTCTTTTGAAAGTGTGAATAACCAAGTGGACATAGGTGAGTCGGTTGATATAGTGTATCTGGACTTTCAGAAAGCCTTTGAAAAGGTCCCTCATCAGAGACTTTTGGCAAAACTAAAGAGTCATGGGATAGGAGGTAGTGTACTACTGTGGATCAGAAACTGGTTAAAAGACAGAAAGCAGAGGGTTGGGCTAAATGGCCAATTTTCCCAATGGAGAAAGGTGAATAGTGGTGTACCCCAGGGATCTGTGCTGGGTCCGCTGCTTTTTGACATATTCATAAATGACCTGGAAAGTGGAATAATGAGTGAGGTTATCAAATTTGCAGATGACACAAAACTATTTAAAGTTGTTAAAACCCAAGAGGATTGTGGAAAATTGCAAGAGGATCTTGATAAATTGGAAGACTGGGCATCAAAATGGCAGATGAAATTTAATGTGGACAAGTGCAAAGTTGTGCACCTAGGGAAGAACAACCCAAACTATGGTTACACGATGCAAGGTTCCACATTAGGAACCACCACCCAGGAAAAAGATTTAGGCGTCATTGTGGATAACATGTTAAAACCCTCGGCCCAGTGTGCAGCGGCGGCCAAGAGAGCAAATAAAATGCTAGGTATCATAAGGAAAGGAATGGAAAATAAAACAAAGGATATTATAATGCCTCTGTATCGTTCCATGGTGCGACCGCACCTTGAATAATGTGTGCAATTCTGGTCGCCGTATCTTAAAAAGGATATAGCGTTATTAGAAAAGGTTCAGAGAAGAGCCACCAAAATGGTAAAGGGGATGGAAGGATACTCCTATAAAGAAAGGCTAAAAAGGTTAGGGTTCTTTAACCTGGAAAAGAAACGGCTGAGGGGAGATATGATAGAAGTCTATAAATGAATGAAAGGAGTGGAACGGGTAAACGTAGATCGATTGTTTACGTTATCAGAATATAGAAAGACTAGGGGACATGCAATGAAGCTACAGGCTAAACTATTTAAGACTAATAAAAGAAAATATTTTTTCACTCAACGTGTAATCAAACTCTGGAATTTGTTACCGGAGGATGTAGTAAAGGCTGTTAGTGTAGCTGGGTTTAAAAAAGGTTTGGACAAGTTCCTGGAGGAAAGTTCCATAAACCATTATTAAGAAGGGACCCAGGATATCAATGCTAGACCCAGTACAAGCATTGCGGAACCTGTGTCTTTTGGGGAAACTGCTAGGTACGTATGACCTAGATTGGCCACTGTTGGAAACAGGATACTGGGCTTGATGGACCTTGGTCTGACCCAGTATGGCATATCTTATGTTCTTATGTTCTTATGAAAGGGTACCCCTATGAGGAAAGGCCCAAAAGGTTAGGGCAGCTTGGAAAAAGATGGTTGAGGGGAGATATGATAGAGGTCTATAAAATGAGTAGAGTGGAACAGGTAAACATACATCAGTTGTTTACTCCTTCAAAAAATAGAAAGACAAGGAGACAGACAATGAAGCTACAATGTAGCACATTTAAGAAGTGGAGCCCCATGCTGGGAGGGGGATGTCTGGGTCATCTGGATGTCCCCGCTGAAGACGAGGCCATTAGGACCCGATTCTGGTCCACGAGAATAAAACGTTCCCGTGGGCGCCAGAATTGTGCCCGAAGATGGCCCGGCATGCCCCCTCCGCCTCCCCGCAGGTGCCCCCAGCATCTATGGCTCCGGTCCCCCAAAGCTCCATGGCCTGACCCATGGTTGGCCTACCGTGGCCTGGATCGGGCGGCGGTGCCCCCCCCCCCACACCCGGCCTCAACCCCGGGGGTGACTCATCTGCCCTGATCCTGCAAGTGTACTGAACATAAGAACATAAGACATGCCATACTGCGTCAGACCGAGGTCCATCAAGCCCAGTATCCTGTTTCCAACAGTGGCCAATCTAGGTCATACGTACCTAGCAATATGCCCAAAAGACACAGGTTCCTCTGCTTATACCACCTCTGAGGTGGTATAAGCAGCATGCCCCAGCAGGCCCGGCAGCACATACAGCCCACCCCCGCTCCACCTCCTGCCGTCTCTCCCTGTCCTGAAGTCCAGGGTGTATAGGGAGTGCAGGTGTGGGATTAGAGTCTAGCGGATTGCGGGGCTGCACGTTCTGGCAAGATGTGCAGCCTTGTAAACTGCGTTCTAGAATGAGGGCCAAAGTATTTTTTCACTCAACATGTAATCAAAGTCTGGAATTCGCTGCTAGAGGATATAGTAAAAGCTGTTAGTGTAGCTGGGTTTAAAAGAGGTTTGGACAAGGTCCTGGAAGAAAAGTCCCTATGGGATATAAAACAAAGGAGAAGGTTAATATCCGTGTTAGTCCACTCCAAATAAAAACAGACATCGTGAGAACGACCACAGCCATGAAACAAGAATTCCTTAAAAGATGATTTTATTGGAGGGACCCGACTCGGGATATTCTTGTTTCATGGATCGCTGTTTGTTTGTTTTTTGAAAAGTCCATAAACCATTATTAAATTAGACTGGGCAAATCCACTGCTTTTAATCCTGGGATAAGCAGTATGGAATCTTTCGGGAACCTGACAGGTACTTATGACTTGGATTGGTCATTGTTGGAAACAGGATACTGGGCTTAATGGACCTTGGTCTGATTTATTATGGCATTTCTTTAGTATTTTGTTCTTTCAATTTGAGTTATTCATTCCTGTGTGCATCACTTTGCATTTCTCCACATTAAGCTACATCTGCCATTTTGATGCCCAATTTCCCAGTCTCACAAAGTCCTCCTGCAAATTTATTTAACAAGGCTTATTCACCACTTTTCTACCAGTCAAAGCAGTGTACATTCAAGTACTGTATATATATTTTTCCCTTGTCCCCAAAGGGCTCAAAATCTGTGTTTTTGTACCTGAGGCAACATAGGATTAAATGACTTGCCCAAGGCCACCAGGAGCACCTGTGGGACTAGAAACCTGTCCTTACAGGCCAGGTTTGCTGTCCTCTAGTGGGATTTGAACCCCTGATCTTCCAGCTTGAGGTAACTTGTCCCAACCACTAGGCTGTTCCTCCCACAATTCACAAGTGATTTAATAACTTTGAATAATTTGGTATAATCTGCAAATTTAATCACCCTGCTTGTTGTTCCCAATTTCAGATCATTTATAAATATATTCAAAATCACTGGTCCCAATACAGATCCCTAGAGCACTCCACTATTCAACTTCCCCCCTTGAGAAAATTGACCATTTATCCCTGCTTTCCATCTTTTATCTCTCAACAATTTTCCAGTCTACAAATGGACATTGCCTCCTATGTCATGATTTTTCAATTTCCTCAGGAATCTCTAATGGAGACTCTGTCAATGCTTTCTGAAATTCTAAATACACCATATCAACTGGCTCACCATTGTTGTTGTTAAGTGCTGTCAAGTTGGTATCAACTCATGGCGACCCTCTTGATAGCTGTCCTAAACTGCGTTCGATCTTCAGTCAGGCAGCTCATTGTTGACAGACTGGCACCCATAGCTGCTGTTATTGTATCGATCCATCTCACTGCTGGCCTTCCTCTTTTGCGTTAACCTTCTACCTTGCCAAGCATGATGTCTTTCTCTAATGATCTCTCTCTTCGCATAATGTGTCCAAAGTATGAAAGTCAAAGTCTTGTCATCTGAGCTTCTAAAGAAAGCTTAGATTTGATCTCCTCTAGTACTGACTGGTTTGTTCTTCGGGCAGTCCATGGAATACGCAGTATTTGTCGCCAGCACTATAATTCAAAGGCATCAATTTTCTTCCTGTCTATCTTTTTCACAGTCCATCTTTCACATCCATATGATGTTATTGAAAATGCCATGGTTTGAACAAGTCAAATCTATGTATGGAGAGAGACATCTCTGCTCTTAAAAATCTTGTCTAGGTCCTTCATAGCCATTCTGCCAAGAGCAATGCGTCGTCGGATTTCTTGACTGCTTGTTGCTTCTTTATTGATAGTTGAACCAAATAGGTTAAAATGGTCAACTATTTCAATTTCTTCTCCATCAACGATGAACTTATTCATTTTGCCAGTTGTTAGGATCTTTGTCTTCTTAACATTAAGGTGCAGACCCATTTTAAGACTATATTCCTTGATTTTGAGAAGCAAATGTTTCAAATCGTCTTCACTTTCAGCCATTATCACCATTATCAACATGATTATTCATGCTTTCAAAGAAATGGAGCAGATGGGTGAGGCAAGACTTCCCTTGGCTAAATCCATTTGGGACTTTGTCCCATTAGACCATATCTGGCCATATGTTTAGTAATTTTGTTCTTAGTAATGGTTTCTACCATTTTGTCCAGCACTGACGTTAGGCTCATTGGTCTGTAGTTTCTTGGATCACTCCTGCAGCCCTTTTGAAAAATAGGCATTACGTTGGCCACCCGCCAATCTTCTGGTACCATAGACAATATTAATGATAGGTATAAAATTATTAACAGTAGCTCTGCAATTTTATCTTTGAGTTCTCTCAGCACTCCTATGTGTATAACATCTATTACAGATGTTTTGCTGTTCTTCAGTTTTTCAAATTTGTTCTACTGCAACTTCCAAGTTTGCTGAGATTTGATTCAATTCTTCTGACTCATCACCATTAAATACCTTTTCTGGTATGGGTTGTTTCCTCACATTTTCCTCAGTAAAGACCGATGCAAAGAATTTATTTAGTGTCTCAGCTATGCCCTTGTCCTCCCTGAATGCTCCTTTTAACTGTTGAACATCTAAAGGTCCAAATGATTTCTTCCCTGGCTTCTTGCTTCAAATGTACCTGAAAAAGCTTTTATTGTGAGTTTTTGTCTCTATGACGAGCTTCTTTTCCAATTTTCTTTTTGTCTTCCCTATCAGTGCTTTGCATTTGACTTGCTAGTGTTTATGCTGTTTCCTATTTTCTTCATTTGGTTGATTTCCCCATTTTTTGAAAGATATTTTTTGGGCTCTAATAGCCTCTGTCACTTCACCTTTTAACCATGCTGGCTTTTGTTAGGCCTTCCTTCCCCCTTTCTTAATGGGTGGGATATATCTGGTCTGGACTTCCAAGACTGTAGTTTAAAACAACGTCCATGCCTGGTATAAACTCTTGATCTCTATGGCTGCTCCTTTTAGTTGTTTTCTAAACATTTTCCTCATTTTATCAGTTTCCCTTTGAAAATTAAATGCTGACAGTACATTTCCTTTGTATACTCACTCCAGTTATTAAGTCAAATTTGATCATATAAGGGGAGATTATAGAAAAAATGCTCATGAGATGGATGTCCCAAATAGCCAAGGTGATTTTAGAAATAGGCAGTTCTGCATGCTTTCATGGTAGCCATGTCCAACTATGGATATCCTGAAGTAAGTGTGTCTGGGAGCATTTCTGAACATGGTTAGGGTAGAGTAAGTGGACACAAATCCAGGATGTATTTTGCATAACTTTTGAGACATGCTGGGTATGATATTCAAATGTTCCCCTCTACACCAGCTATAAACCACAAATAGGTAAGGGACTTTGTTATCCATGCTGACTGCAGTTTGCAATTGTGACTGGAGGAACTTGTACTGGGAGAGATTGTTGTGCTAATCCATGTCTACTGAGTAGTCTTTGTAGCAATTCCCCTAGGTATCTGCTGTGAATCAACCCTCCCTACAGCAGCGCTAGCTGACCCGTAGTCCACCACTACCCCTTCCCTCCCCAAACCCCATGAGCCCCCTTTTGCTTAGCAGCAATGTGTCCCCCTGTGCTCCCCCTACAGCCCATGTGTTTCAGTCTGTGCCTGCTTATGCCTGTGTCGTGACACTGTGAGCGTGTGTGTTCGTATGCAGGAGAGGAAGTATGTGAGTGGCCTGTTGTGTGAGTATGAGCGTCAGTGTGTGTCACTGTCTCTCCATCTGTGTTTCAGTGTTTTGCAGAGCACAGTGCCCTGAGTGTAGGTGATGGTGTAGTAAGGATGTTGGTGGCGGTGGTAAAAGGGTGTAGGTGGTAGGAATAGGAAGAGTGCTGGTGGTGGAATATAAAGGATGTTAGTGATAGGTGAAAGCCATGGATGCTGTGCCAGCATGGTTTGCACTGGTCCTGCAGATGGAATCCCATGGAAAGCACAGGAGGAAGGGAAGAGGGCAGTCCGAACAGAGGGTGTACTGAGCCAGGGTCCTAGACATTGCAGATTAGCAGTGTTTGACCCAGATGAGGTGGCTATACACCAGCTATGCCAGGAGCTGGATTCCCTCTTCTGTTCTGCCACAGAAAGAGGGCATCCCATTCCCCTGCACCTCAAGATCACATTATCCTGAACATTCCTGGCCACAGGCAGCATCCAATCAGTGCTGGTTGTCTCAACAGAACTCAGTCAGTAGCAGGGTCCCGGTGCATATCTCAATTCTTGGCAGCCTTTCTAACAAGCACAGTGGACTACATAGCCTTCCCCTCCACTATGCAACAGAATCAGCAAACCACACTGCAGTTCCATGATCTGGCACTTTTCCCTGCAGCGTTGCACACATGTGGTCCTCAGGCCCTGAAGAAGTAGAGAACCAATCTACTTCAATAAGAAGGCTTTCCATTCCATGAATATGCAGGTGGTCCACAAGGCCCGGGACAAAATAACAGATGTATTTCCACTGCTCCCAGGGTCTTTTTTTCTTTTATACCGCTTTTCAGATTATCAAAGCGGTTTACGTTGAACTCAAGGTCATGCCATGAATCATATATCCAGGGTCGGCGCTACCATTATGTGTAGCAGGCTGTCACCAAGAGTGTTGGCCCTCCGGGGATGCCCATTGCTGCCGCTGATGCTCTTCTCCAGGACCTGCAGTGGTGGCAATGGCTCAGAAACCACAGCACAGTGCTGACCTAAATGCTTCAACTCTGTGTTGTGTTTCAATCTTTTCCTTTTCTTTTTTTTTGACATTTCTTTATTGAGGACTGCAAGTTATAAACAGTCATGATTACGTCACAACAGGTACAAGCTATGTTGTGAATGGCGATCAACACATGTATACAATATCCAACTGGAACTTCAACAAAGTGACTCAGTACTACCGAGCCCCATTTTCTGACTTTCTGCCCCTGCCCCTCCTCTACATCCCTTCTTTCCCTCCTCCCCTTCCCCCCCCCCCCCACCAAAACCAATGTGCTGTCACATGCTCAATCATCTTTCAAGCCATTGACATACAGATCCCAGTACTTTTGCCGGGCCGCAGAGCACCCTAGAGGTCTGTTTTGCGCATCCACTCTGCCATCTAACACATACTATTGACCCAATGGGAACCCAAGGGGGCCTGCAGCACAATCCACTGAGTCAGTATTGCTTTGCATGTGACCATAAAGACCACCCTCACAAATTTCCTGTCCATGCTGCCCATTTCCCTTTCTCGCAGAAGCTCATCAATTCCCAACAGTAGGGCAAAGTATGTCCATTCCACCCACGTACCAAGCACCCTCTGTGCCTGGTCCTGTACCTTCCTCCAATAGGGGTACAGACTGTCGCATTCTACCAAAGTATGGACCATTGTCCCACTATGGGCATGACAGCGCAGATACTCTGAGCTGTCCCAGAGTTTCAATTTTGTTTCCCATTCCTGGGTGACATATGCCGGGTGAAGTATTTTATATTGTGTTTCCTGCAAGGCCACATCTGTCATGGAGGCATAAATAATGCTAAAAGAAAACACCTCAACCCTTCCCCCTCAATAGGTTCCCACAGCTCTTTCGCCCAGGCCACCGCTAGGGGGGATTCCCAAGCCACTGGACGCTGATCCCGCCCCACCCAGTGCTAGTAGGAAATTTAATTCAATTTCCGATCAAGGGAGGTGAAAACCCCCATCCCACTATCCTGCACGAACGTGCTGCTAACATAATGCCTGCTCTACAAATAAGCCATGAAGAGTTTGTTAGGGAGCTCCCATTTGGCTTTCAGCTGGTCATATATGGGAAATCCCGAGCCCCCCAGTTGCCCCACATATTTGCACACCCTTGCCTTCACACATCAAATACAGAGCCCCCCCAAGCCAGGAATAAATTCTGGGTTGCCCCCCAGCCTCCCAAAGGGTGATCTTCCCTTCCTGCTACCTAGTTTGAGCCTCCACCAGCCCATGCTGTCCCCAGGGGCTCTAGCAGCCATCTCAATCCCCCTATTCTGTGCCACCCCTCCTGGGTTACCTGCAATAAACTGAAAAACCTATAAGGCTGGCACTCACCATTAAAGAACCCTGCTGGGGCATAACAACCTCCCCTTGTGTGCAATTCATTTGACAGGTATTTTATACTGCTTCAACTTGGTAGTGTACATTAAACAGGGACATTGATAACTTGGATTTTTCTGAGGCAATGGAGGGTAAAGTGACTTGCTCAAGGTCACAAGGAATGCTAGTGGGACTTGAACCCTTGATCTTCTGGGTACTAGACAGTTGCTCTAACCACTAGGCTACTCCTCCACTCCACACCAAGTCATTCACCCACTGCATGACAGCAGCTATGTTGTATAACCAGAGGTCAGAAAGCTCCACTCCTCCCCTATCCTTATCTGCTGTGAGCTTCACATAACTAATGCTGGCCCCCTTCCCCTTCCAAAGGAAAAAACCCAGCATCCCCCTGCAAAATCGGTACTCACAACCTTGACCCAAAAGGGAACCATTTGGAGCGATACGAGATAACAGGACCATCTTAGCCAGGGCCACTCTTCCCATCAGAGAAAGGGGAAGGCCCCACCACCTCTCACACAGCAGTTTCAGTCACCCCAGCATGTTCTGGACATTCCTGTCATACACCTTCTGGGGATCCACACTCAAATAAATACCTAAGTACTTAAGGAACTCCCCCACCCGTGTAAATGGAAATCCAAGCTAATCCCTGCATTTGCAATCCCTGGATGCCAGCATGGCCTCAGACTTGCTCCAAATGATCTTGAGGCCAGAGAATGCCCCAAAACTGGCTACAGTCTCTGTTACCCTCCCTATACGTTTGCTAGCCTGGCTAATAAAAAGTAGCATAATGTCAGCAAACAGGTTGATCTTATAGGTTTCCTGCTCCATCCTGATACCCTCCCATTCAATGTTCCCTCTAATTTTCTGTAGGCTGTGTGCACATAAAATATCAGCTGTGCAGCTTTTGAAGGAAGGTTAAATTTTTGTGCGCCACATAACAACACTCGGAGTTATATACTTTAAAATTTGACTACACGTCAGAATACAGTATGTACACCGCATTGATTGCACTAGAAAATATTGTAGAACTTGTGAAAACCATAAATACACAACAACTTTTAAATTTTAAGACGTCTCTGTTGTTTCCTATCAGAATCAGAATCGCAATTTTTGTGCGCTCTGTTATAAAATATGTGCGCTCGCTTGGCGAGTTGTGTGCGCGCGCACACGCGCACAGCTTAGAGGGAACAGTGCTCCCATTCTGTAGTTTGGTGGATCTTAATCATCAGAGACTCCAAGGTGAGCAGGAATAACATGGGTGATGGGGGCACTCCTGTCGAGAGTCTTGGCGAAGCTGGAAAGCCTCAGACAGGCCACCATTGACCAAAATCCTTGCAGAAGGCTCATGGTACAGCACTCAAATCCAGACCAGGAAGGTTCCCCAATATCCCGAAGGCTTCCACCACCCAGAACATGTTCTCTCAGGACAGATTGTCAAATGCCTTTTTGGCATTCAGGCTCACAATGATCACATCCCCCTCCCTCTTCTGGCTCCCATAAAATACTGCCAAGGTCTTTGAAGGATTGACCAAGGCAAATTGCCTGGGTCAAAGTGAACCTGGTCCGGGTGCATCAGGCTGGCAATCACCTTGCCCAATCACTGAGCCAAAATCCCCACAATCAGCTTCACATTCTGATTTGAAAAAGATATGGGACTATAGGAGCCCACCTGGTTGGGATCCCAGCCTGGCTTAGGGAGAACCACCACAGTGGCATGGTTCTGGTATATCCCTAGGTCTCCCTCTCGGAGCACCACCCCACATTGCTCTAGGAAAGGAGCAGTCAGGATATCATCCAAGATCTTATAAAATTCTGCACCCAGCCCATCCAGGTCCAGCATCTTAGCCAGTTTGAGCGTCGTAACCACCATGGATAGCTCCCCTGTGGTGAAGGAAGCGTTCAACGCTGCACACTCTTCCTCTCCCAATTGGGACAGCATCATGCCTTGAAAAACTTTCTCCCACTGGGCATCATCCCTGGGGCCAACAGAGGTGCAGTGTTCTCCAAGCATCCACTAGACCCAATTCTTCCAGCAGATAATCGACCCCACAGTTCACAGTGTGCCTTTGACTAACCCGGGAAAGCTTGCCGTCAATCATCGGATCTCAAGGCAAGTTGAAATTGCCCCCTACCACCCACTGGTAATCCCCGAACCATAGTATCTTGGCCAGAAGGGAAATGAAGAAATCATGGTTGTAGCTATTCAGGGCATACACATTGCAGAAGGCCAGATGCTTACCCTGGATTTCCCCTCCCATGAGGTGGTATCGTCCCTCCGGGTCCATTACACTCTTTTGAAGCATAAAGGGAACCCTGTGGCGAATCAGAGTAGCTCCCCCCCACTGTCGCCATTATGGGAAGCCGCCCACATCTCCCCCACCAATCCCTGAGCAACTTGCGATGTTCAAATGCACTCAAGAGCATTTCCTACATGAGTACCACATCCGCCCCTTCCTTCCAGAAAAAGGACAAAATCTTGGTTCGCTTAACTGGGGAGTGGATGCCATCTATGTTCAAAGTGGGGACCTTCAATCTATCCAATATGGTGTCAGGGTCGTGCTATAACTCACAAGATGTACCACTGCCTATGTGGCGGATGATGTGTGTCCAAGCTGCGCAGATCCCCCTCCTTGTTCCCCCCAACCCTATTCCTTCTCAGATGTGCTGGTTTGGGCCTCCCCCTCCCCATATCTCCTCCTGTTCCCCTTCCTCCCTCTACCCACCCTCATCCATCTCCACCACTCACTCAGGTGATGACAGGCAGTGGGCACCTTGACTCTTCGTGCCTCGGGCCCAATCTGTGCACTCGTTCTATGATCATGTGGTCTCCTGCCTGCAGCAGCCCCAAGTGCTTCGGCAGCGACTGCTCCACCAACTCCTACAACTCGCTTTCTTTTATCGACTCCTGGAGCCTCACCAAGTGGATGTTATTTCTGCAGCCCCAGTTTTCCTAGTCATCAGTTCTGTCCAATAAAGCCTGCCTGCTCTGTTCCAGCACTGTTACTTGGACCTTCAAGCTCCCAATTTGGGCTTCCTGCTTCTCAATCCGCCCCTCTGCAGTGGCTAGGTGGTTCGTCCAGGCCTCCTGAGTTCCCCTTAGATCATCTATAGAGGCCTGAAAGTGTAACAGTTCTAGGAGAGCTGTGATATTTTTGGTGTTTGCTTCCTCAGGCATTGCAAACACTGGCGCTTGTTGTTCCACTGCCATTTTGCCATCACCCTCTTTGTCTTTGCAGGCATGAGCATCTCGTGGTTATTGCAGCCTTCTCAGTGGTTGCAGTGTGTCGCGGGGAGCAGAGGCGAGACCAGGACCCCACCAGGCTCATTAATTTTGCACAATTCCAACAAAAAGGTAGAGAAGGAAGCAAAACTCAGCCTGATGGTTTCCACTCAGGCAGCCATCATCACGTGACTTCCTCGATCTTCTCCTATCTGTTGCTACTGCCCCCTCCCTCCGATGCAGACTTCCACATATATCTGCATAAACCAGAACTATGCATCAGAGGGGGGAAGAAGAGGCAGATAGGTGAAGAAAGAAACACAATGGTGTGCCACAGCATTTAGGCAAGTGCTGAGTCATGGTTGCTGAGCCATTGCTGCTACTGCAGATCCTTGAAATGGGTGGCAGGGGGAGCAGCAGGGAAGCAGTGTGGGAGATACAGGATGGAGGACCTGATTAAGGCCCTCCAGTCTTTGCACTTCCCTTCATATATCTTTATACAATCAGGCATATATGAGTGGTTTACCAGCAGAGCGGGTTAGATGCGTATGGCAACGCCATCGAAATCTTAAGGAGATATTGAGTCCCACTGTGTTGCGCCCTATAGTGTCAGTCTCTTCTGACTCTGTATTACAAGCTGGTCACAGGAGATGTGGAATGTGTGTAATTTGTCCGGTGTCCTGGGTGATAATGGCTTTTACATACCATGGTGTGACTTATAAATTAAAGAGTTTGACTTCATGTGGGTCATCTCATGTAGTCTTCGGTATTTTGTGCCCCTGTGGGCCGTTATATATTGGAAAGACTATTAGACCTCTGAAAGTACGTAGGATGGAGCATAAAAGTAGAATAAAAAATAAGGTACTTGATGCTCCTATAGTACAACACTGTATTGATCAAGGGCATTCTTTTGATGAATTGAAATGCTTTTGTGTAGAGTTGATATTGGCTGGAAGAGCTGGTCGATCGTGTGAACAAACATTGCTGCAATGTGAGCAGAGGTGGATTTTTAATTTACAAACTGTGTCCCCTGGGGGACTTAACATGGAAATAGATTGGGGGAGTTGTATCTGATCTGTTGAATATTTAGTTGAATAAATGAGACTTTGCGTCTGGGGTGTATATTAATGGAAGATTTTGCGGTTTTTTGGTTTTGAGCCGGGAGTCGTTGGTTTCATCATTTGCTGAGTTTTTCACATGTGTAGTGTCATGATGATGCTTTTAATTTTAATGTGATTGAGTTATTTGATTTAAATGTGTTTGTCACTTTAAAAATTGATGTCATTAAAGTTTCCTATTTAAGTCGGGGTGGTGTCAAATACACTGCATGTGTGGCGTTTTTGTGCTCAGTGTTGTTCACGTTGAGAACAATGCGTTTTGAATGGATGTCTGCAGCATCTTTTGGTATTAAGATTCTGTCCTGAAGACTTTAAATGTAAGTGTTCTGCTATGGGATTGTAACTGGTGGATTTAAAAATTGTAGAATGTTTGAAGTAGCCTGTTGGATATTGATTTTACATGCTGTGTTTAAAGTGTTCGGGTTATGGTCATGATGAGGTGTTGGGATATTATGGTAATGTTAATGGAGTCTATGAGAGTGAGCATTAATATGTGTATATATATATTTTTGTTTTCCTTGTTGATAGAGCTCTACCCCTGAAGAAGCTTCTATGAAGCAAAACGTTTAATGGGCACCATTGTGTATAGGCGTTGGGTAAAAGCTATACAATTGGGAAAAGTACCTGAGCCCTGCAGCCAAACCAGCAGTTAAGCAATTTTTTTGTTGTTTGCATGTATGAGGCTGGCGGTGTTTTTTAAGGATGGTCGTTGATGCAACTAGGCATAAGCATTTAGATATCTAAATTGCTCAAGTAAATGCCGAATGAGTCTGAGACCTCCTTTGTTCTTTGTTTTTTTTGGCTTTGGTATATTGGCAACAAGTGAGAATAAGAAGGTTCACCTGAATGACTTTAAGTTAACATTTGTGTTTCATTTTGAGTGATTGTTCTTTATATTATTTTACAACAAAACAAATTGCACTATAGTGCTGGAAGATGAGACCCCCTGGTCAGAAGGCACTCAACTAGCTACTGGGGAGGAGCTGAAGACTTTTCAGAGTAAAGCCAGCATTTATGATGTGGTAGGATCAAAGACCTCAGGACGTCTGACTACTGATGTAGCTGTGCATGAAATGAGAGTCAAAAGCTGTAAAGATGTCTTACATATTGGGACATGGAACATATGAAGCATGAACCAAGGGAAGTTGGACGTGGTCAAGAATGAAATGGAAAATGTACAACTTGATCTGTTGGGTGTCAGAGAACTGTAATGGACTGGCATCAGGCACTTTCATCAGATGATCACATGGTCTACTATGCTGGAAATGAAAGACAAAGAAGAAATTGTGTTGCATTTATAATAAAGAAGAAGCTTGCAAGAACTGTAATGAAATACAATGCAGTCAGTGAATGCTTAATCTCTATTCGTCTATGAGGAATGCCTATCAACACAACTATAATTCAAGAATATGCCCCAACAACAGCTGCACAAGAGGCTGAAATTGATGAGTTCTATGAATAAGTACAAACTGAAAGTGACAGAATATGCAAATAGGATATCCTAATAGTCATGGGTGACTGGAACGCAAAGGTTGGCAACAAAGAAGAAGCAAAGTGCTTGGAAAATATGGACTTGGCAACAGAAATGAAGCTGGAAAAAGACTGATAGAATTCTGCAAGACCAACAATCTATTCACTTCAAACACCTTCTTCCAGCAACACAAGCACCGACTATACACATGGACTTCACCCAATGGATTGTATAAAAATCAAATTGACTACATCTGTGGAAGTCAATGATGGAAAAGCTCTATAACATCAACAAAGACAAATCCTGGAGCTAACTGTGGTATAGATCACCAACTACTAGTATGCAAATTCAAGCTGAAGTTGAAAAAGAGCAAACCAGTCATGAATGTAGCAAAATATGACCTTGAGAATATACCACTGGAATTTAAAGACTGCCTACAAAATTGATTTGCTGCTTTAGGTACAAATGACAGAGCTCCAGAAGAGTTATGGAATGACTTCAAGAAAGTTTTGTTGGAAGAAAGCGAGACGTCTCTACAAAAGGTGAAAAAGCAAAAATGGCCAAAATGGATGATGGAAGAAACTCTGAAAATTGCCCAGAAACTCAGAGAAGCTAAAGTCAGAGGAGAAAGAGATAAAATACAAAAACAGTCAATAATTTTAATAAAGGATCTAGATCTCTTTTCTAACCTCTTATCTCATATGGTTATTACTCAATACTATTGAGGGTCTCAGACTTAATGACACTTAAATTTTTAGACTTATTAAATGTCTAATCTTTGTGCCCTTTAGTATCAATGACCCTCTATAAACTGCCTAGCCTAAATTTCTTTAGAGACATGAAAGTAAAGTGCTTATACCGCGCTATTTTTCACTCGATGTGCTGGTTGTATTATTTTGAGTTCAATATGACCAATGTCAAATGCTCAACTTGCATTTCCAGGTATCTTCACATTTCAAATTCACTCCAGCGTTGGTATTAGTTGTTACCGCACAACCAACATCGAATACTTAGCTCATGTCTCTATGTATCTTCACATTTCAAACTCGCTCCAGCAATAGTATTAGTTCTTGTCCCAACGCCTTCCTTAGGCGCCTCATCGCGTTTCACTATAATAAGTTTCCTCAGAGGATGACTGTCTTCTTATATCGCTGAAAACATAAACGTATATGTATAACCATTCTTTGCTCCTCCTAAATTCCTTTATGTTGACAATGCTTTATCATGTAACTGTATTGAGTCAGCACCTACCGGAGAGACAAATGATGCTGCACACGTTTCATAAAACCTTGGCCTCCAAAACTTTTCATCTAGCCCAGTGGTGGAAAAACACCGTGCATGCGGGTGTAATGTCATTACTTCCAATTTTAAACCCTTCTTATCTATCAATCTATTGGTGGTTTCAAAACTCCGCCCTCTCATGACTCTATTGGTGGTTTCTAAACTCCACCTCCTCATGACTTCATTCTGGCCTCTAGTATTACTGAATCTACAATTCAGACATTAACGTTCTCCGGAGTGAGTCACTTACCCTCTCATAGTTACTTGTTATCTATTGTCCCTACTATATCTAAAAGGACTCTGATTATATAAATAATACCCTATCTACACTCTCCCGTTTGTTTTCTATTCCATTGCCTTACTTTATAAACAAGATTTCCAATCAATACATGCATTAAGACCTTCGGGTGCCACTGATTTCAAAGTGAATATCCACTTCTGTTCTCTTAGGAGCAAAGATTGCTTTTGTGATTTACCAGCAATACTTGACTGTACCCTGTCAATGCAGAAACAGTGTAATTGCTCAAATATGTGTCCCTTTGCTAAACAATGTCGAACTAATGGTGCCTCTCTAACCTTACATTTTAAACGGCTCTTATGTTCCTGCATTCGAATTTTGAAGGGGCGAGTCGTTTGTCCCACATAAATTAGTTCACAGGGACACTTGATGATATACACTACAAAAGAAGAATCACATGTTGTCTGCCCTTTCAGTGGATATGTAAAAGCCTGGTGTGTAACGACTTCCATTTCTATGGTGATATCACATATGTCACAAACCCCACATTTCCTATGTCCCATTCTAATGGTTGATAAGATATCCAGCAGCCCTGGGGATTTTAAAACTGCTAAGCTAAGCTGTTCTTTTAAATTTCTATTACGTTGCCATACGCAATGTATGGTTTTTCCTGCTAGCCCAGGTATAGCGCCTAAGATATTCCCGTGTCTCTTTAATATACACTGGATCCTCGAGCTCAATGGAGAATATTTAGTAATTAAATTGACCACACTGGAATCAGCATTCTCCATTCGCTTGGGCTCCAATAATAAATTTCTATTATTATAAAGAGCTCTGGAGTAAGCTTGTTTCACTACCACCGAGGGATATCCTCTTTCTCTAAAATTAGCAGACAACTGTTTTGATAGCTTTTTAAACTCTTGATCTTCTGAACAGTTTCATCTGTATCGTAAAAATTGAGAAAAAGGAAGACTCTCCTTTAACCTCCGAGGGTGTGCACTTTCAAAATGTAAGAATGTATTACGATCAGTAGATTTCCAGTGAACCGATGTTAACCACTCTCTTTTCCCTCTAGTAATTGCTATGTCCAAATATGTCAGCTGGTCTTTATGATACGTATACGTAAATTGTATATTGTGATCACAACAGTTAATCCATTGGAAAAAAGACCTTAATGTTTTTTCGGAGCCTTTCCACAGCAAGAAAACGTCATCTATGTACCGACACCACATTATTACATTAGAAGTGTATTGAGACTGTGACAGCCATTTTTCTTCAAACTTACTCATATACTCATAAGAGAACAGAAGTGGATATTCACTTTGAAATCAGTGGCACCCGAAGGTCTTAATGCATGTATTGATTGGACATCTTGTTTATAAAGTGCTACATGGAGTGGTGGGTTCACCCCTAAACAGGGACGTGGGGAGGGGTGGCCTACACAGAGCGGCTGGTGCACCTACTCTTGCCATCGTGCTGGGCAGACTAGATGGACCATGCTGGTCTTTATCTGCCATCATTTACTATGTTACTATGTTACTATGAAGTAGATATAGCGAATAATGGGGAAGATGATTTATGCCAGGGAGACTGAAGGGAGGGTAGGGTTAGTAAATATACGAGGAGGGTAAGGAGAGAGGAGGAAAGGTGATTATGTCAGAGTTTGGAGAGAGAAGAAGGTGATTGATTATCCCAGGGAATTAAAGAAGGATGAAAAGTACAGTAATTACACCAGGAGGGGTGGGAGGAAAGGAAAGGTAATTTATATCATACGGATTGAAGAAAGGAAGTTGATTATTACAGGGAGCAGGATAAGGGGAAGATGATGGTGTGCCATGATGACGTGACCTTATACTATATGTACTGCAGCATGAAAAAGGATTGGGAACCATTTGTTTAATCATATCAATGGCAATGGAATAGAGAGGGGTGAGCAACAGAAGGAGAGTAAAGGGAAGAGAAACAGAAGAGAAGCAATAGAAGGAAGGAAAGGGATGGGAGGAGTGATGAAAGGGAAAATGGAAGGAGAGCGTAACAGAGCATCAGATAACCAGAACGGCATGAAATAAACACGCCAGCACAAAGTTTAGACTATGAGTCACAACCTTTATGGTAGTTAGGTCATGCAAAAAACCTGGAGGAACTACTAAATATTTGGTGGTAGCAGCATGCTGATGGGTGGTTATCTTTCACAACATATTCTGCAACTGGAAATGCTGCTGCTGGAGTAAAGCTTCTGGATTTCTGACCTGTGTGCTCTGAGTGAACTTGAACCGCACAGTGCAGGAAGTCGTGTGGTGGTTTCACGAGATTTGAGATTTCGAGCCAGTATCGGAGTTCATGCACCACATGGCTCAGAGTCACGCAGGTCAGAGAATCAGAAGCTTTTACTCTAGTGGCAGCATTTCCAGCAGCAGTGGCGGACGCAATGGCAGCAATAACAGGGCACAGAATATCCAGGTACCAGAGGCAAATTTCTAGTAGCCATGGTGATCTGGCAACTGGGATTTGTTGAGCCCTGGACTAGATCGCTCAATTAAAGGGCTAAATTAGGTAATTTTATTTCTAGGTAGACAGATTAGGGAGTGAAAGATATATATCAATTTTAAGTTCTCTGTGGAAATACTGTAATTAAACATAGTATATTTCAAGGGTCTTTGTAATATCTTAATAAATCTTTGAGATAATTATACAAATAGGACACACTTTACTGTACATTCAGATAAAATAAACACATTTTGCAGTCTGAAGAGGTAAGGAAAACTACTTTGGATCCAATAATAAGTGAGCAAACAAGTAGGGCTACACACAGGGAAAATAAACAAAGGATTGATTTTCACATACAAAATGCACATAGGACAGCTGAGAACAGGGTATGGACTTTGGCAGGTCTTCTTTTCTCATTCTTTTCAACACATATCAAAGTTCTAACAGCAGAAATATGGCTGGGGAATACTGTAGTCCCAAAGAGTTTTCCCCCATTGATGTTGTTAAGTGTCGTTGAGTCAGTGTCGACTCACGGCAACCCTCTGGATAGTTGTCCTAGATTGTGTTCGGTCTTCAGTCAGGCGGCTGACATACTGGTACCCATAGCTGCTGTTATTGTATCAATCCATCTCGTTGCTGGCCTTCCTCTTTTGCGACTTTGAGCTTGCTGTAATTGACTTGTACCATGGCTTTTATCTCAGACCACACCATGTGATGATCACTGCTGCTCACAGGGGCACTCACGCAGACATTCGACACGCTATCACCGTTGGTGATCACTAAATCCAGCGTTGAGCTTTCCCTGGTTGGTTCCATCACCATTTGTCTAAGTAACGCATCTTGGAGAGCATCCACGATTTTTTTGCTTCTTTCCAAATTTGCAGAAGGAGTAATCCAATACACATCAGGTAGATTAAAGTCTCCCAATATGATTGCTTCCCCTTTTGTGGCTATCTTGGCAATATCTATAATCAATTCGTTATCCATCTCTTCCGTTTGTGTTGGAGGTCTGTAGACTACAGCAGTATGGATGACAGTGCCATCTCCTCTTTCCAACACAATCCAGAGTGCTTCTTCTTTTTCCCATGCCCCCTGCAATTCAGTAGCTTTAATATTGCTTTTGAGATACAAGGCTACTCCTCCTCCTCTTCCATTTTCTCTGTCTCTTCTGAATAGATTATAGCCAGCTATGGCTATATCCCAATCATGTGATTCATTTAGCCATGTTTCTGTAATGGCCACAATGTCCAAATCCATTTCCACCATTAGGGCTTCCAGGTCTGTAACTTTGTTGGCTAAGCTTCGAGCATTTGTGCTCATTGCTTTCCAGCTTTTACCTGGCTTGTGTGTATTTAGCATTGATTTTGTTCTGCCTACATCTTCCCACTTGTTTTTGATGTGTGGTTTAAAAGTGTGGCTGTTTCTGATTTTAATCTGCTTTTGCAGGGGGTGACATCCAGAACTTGACCTTCTACATCCGTCACCCCCTTTTTCTAGTTTCAATACATATCCACATATTGTTTGAATTTTTCACTTAGGATTATTTTCCCTGCGACAGAGAGATGTAGTCCATCAGCACAGTATAGTCTCTTCTTATTCCATCTGTTACCCCAGTCGCCAATAAATCTGAATCCTTCTTGTTTGCACCAGGTCTGGAGCCATGTATTAAAGCTGTTAATGCGATGCAGCCTTTTTGCCCCCTTACCAAGCACAGGTAGAACCTCTGAGAATGCAACAGTGTTAAAATGGACTTGAGCTTCTCTCCCAGAGATTGGAAGTCCTTTTGGATTGTAGAGGCACTGTTTCTAGCCAGGTCATTTGTGCCCAAGTGGATAACAACATCAAGTTTGGAGTGTTCACTTTCGGTGCTAAGTACTTCAACAATGTGGTTTGTGTTCTTGCTGGCTGAAGATCCTGGGAGGCACCTGACTATCTTCTCTCCTTTGAACTGTGTTCCCAGGTTGATGCCACTGATGATGGAATCTCCAAGTAGTAGTAGTTTGCTGTTTGGTGAGGTTTTCTTCATATTTAGTCCTTTAGCAGGAGGTTGGGCATTGTCTGTCTCATTTAAGAGTCCTTCAGTTTCTTTGGATTGGGCATCCTCATTCGCCAAGGCAGAGAAGGCATTATGCAGGGATATTTTTTGATGCATAGGATGTCTCAATCTACCAGAACCCACTGGTCTCATTCTACCAGAACCCACTGTGATCCACTTGTTCCTGGGATGTTTTATGCTTTGTGGGAACGGTGGTGGATATTGTTCAGTTTGTATCCTAGAAGAGGTGTGCTTCATTGAAGCCAGTTCCTCCCTCAGTCGGGTCACCTCCTTATATATGACAGCTAGGTCGTCCCTTAGTAGAGTCAGTTCTTTATGCATGGCAGCTGACCTGAGACACATAGGACAAGCTCCGAGGTTCCAAATGATTCATCTTGGAATGAAAGTACTGCAGTTATTGCACTGAATACATGACATGCTGAATAAGCAGTCCTAAAAGGAGAAGAGGAAGAAGAAAAAAGGAGGAAGAAGATGTGGGCTCTAACCCAAGTTAAAGGGATAGATGGCAACGTATGCGAGTACTATATAGGCAATGCAGCCCCTGGGGTGGGTGGGGCGAGGGGTAGGGTGGGTGGGAACCTAAGTGTCTCTTGCCAGTAAGCTGTTCCTGAACTGGGGGCACCCACAGATATCTGCTCCAAGGCTACCCAGAAAAGGAGACAGTCAGATTATCCCCAAGCTTAATTTATAAGCACAGTTAATCTTAATATTAGCAATTCCCACAAAACAGACAGTTAAACTCTGAAAACAGCAGAGATGAGAAAGAAAATTAGAGTCATAGCTTTGTGAAAGATCCATAGCTCATGCAGCTCCTGCAGCAGGTCTCAGACCAGTGTCACAAATCATATCCCCTCCCTTTCCCTTCCTCTATTCCTGTCATAAATCATTTTTTCTTATCTTTCTCAATCCACAATCATCATCTTCCTCTCTGCTTAAGATTACCTCCAAGCGTAGTAGGAACCAAGTCAGCAGTGCTTCTTACCTGCTACTGCCTTCTTCTCTACCAACTTCCTTCAAAAGTCAAAACCATGCAGGGCTCTATAGTCTTGCAAAACTCACTGGGTCGTCATGGGTCTGGCTGCAGAGGGAAACAAGCAGATTAGAAGTACTGCTTGCTAACGCCGCCTGTTGATTGAAGGGCATCTTGATAAGAGAAAGCTAGAAAACAAGTCTTGGGGGATAACTTTGTTACTGGGTCTCTTCTCCCTACTGGAGAAAAAGAAAATGGGAACTTCCAGCCCGGAGCATTCACTGATGGCCCTGACCCTGTGCCAAGGTCTTCCATGATGTTAATCCCTATTCATGATTAGTTCAAGTTAATTAAAGGTGATTGCTTGTATGGCCAAGGCAAGGTTATCTACATACACAAATTTGATGCTGTTGGTGGTATGTTTCTTTATATTTATTAAAAAGAGATGGTGCATGCACTGACTCTTAAAGTAGTCTATTACTGAGAACTTGAGTTAAGCTAAATTTATCATTCAGCTCGCTGTTGGCATCATCCATAGCAGGTACAATGTCTTCAAATAGAGGATGATCTTTGTAGGTGCGACCTCTGTCAAGAAATACCCTAGAATTTAATGGAGTGGCTGTAGAGTCAATCCATTTACTGATGGCTTCCTTTTCTGTATTATAATCAGGGCTTCTGGTTTTCAGTTAAAACCAATAAACACCAATAGAATAAACCTGATGTTCAAATCATGTTTATCAGTAATAAATCAATAAATCTTGACTTTTGTGACACTGACATGACATCATCCATGCCTTCAAAGTTTGCGCTGATTTGCCATCTGTGCTCACTGCTTCACCTGCAAAGCTCCCGCTGATTTACAGTTCATGTCCCCATGCCTCCTTAGTAATGTTTATATATCCATTGATTCTCATGGCTCTGACTGAGCTGAGGTCATATGGTCACACTACTAAACAGGAAGAGAGTTGTAGTCCATTGTCTCCTTCTTTTAGTGGTGAATCTGTGGCTGGGGCCTACAAAGTCCTCCTTCTCTCATCTGTCCTTGCTCACCATACATAAAGGGTTCATTTAAAAACAGATCTGTGCTCCATGGATGGGATGGAGTTGGGGGGGGGGGGGAATCTGTTGGTCCACTGCTTCTGCTGCTATATGCAAGCCTGCTGAATTTGCCTCTGAGCTGATTCCTCCTTTCCCTGTGCCTGTAAGTTTCCTCTCTTACCTCCTTCCTGCTGCTGTTTTTTTCTGTTACTTCTGTAATCTCCCTGTACTGTCACAGAACTCTGCTGCCGCATACCTAAGCCAATTCCTCCTTCTCCCATACCTCTATGTTTGTTCTCTTATTCCCCATTAGGGTTGCCAACTTTTTCACCGAGAAAAACCCGACACCTGTGGCTTGCCATGCTCCACCCATTCTCCGCCCCTAGTCCCACCCCTGCCCCGCCCCCAGCCCCACCCACAAACATTTCCGAGGATACGTGTAGGCTAACTTCCTTGGTCAGATAATAATTAAACTGGGAACCCCAAAATCCAAACATGAAATGTACAACACTGGAGAAATAAAACTATAAAGTAATTTCCTCTTGCACTAAAGAAAAACGCAAAGATGTTAGCAATACACACTTCCCAGACCAGACATATTCCAGTTAATAAATTCAAAATAAAAAGTATTTTTCTACCTTCTGTTTGGGCGTTTTATTTTTCAGTTGCAATTGCTCCAGTCACTTTCTTCTGGTTTCTTCGTGTCTTCTGCGAGCTATCCATTTGTCCTTTCTTCTCTTTTAGATGTTTTCCATTCTTTCTCTATTTCTGCTTTAACATACTGATTGTTTCCCTTTTGCTCTTTCCCCCAATTCTTTCCTTATTCCTTTATCATCCGTTTAAATTTCACCCTTCCATTCTCAAGCCCCTCTTACTCTCCCAATAATACCGGCCCATCATAGACTTTTCTTCCACACAAAATATTTTTTCCCCTCTCCATTCTCATTCCCCATCCATTCTAGTCCTCCCCCCAAATCAATTCCCTTATAGTTCTAGGCCCACCCAGCATCCACTCCCTTCTAGTCCCATTCTCCCATGCCCCACATCAGCCAATTTCCAGTCCTATTCCAGCTCTTCTTCAGCCCATTTCCAGTGCTAGCCCTCACATCACAGGCCATTTCCAGTCCTAGCTCCCCCCCCCCCAATCACAGCCCATTTCCAGTCCAAGTCCCCCATCACAGCCTATTTCCAGTCCTAGGCCCCCCCCCCACCATCACAGCCCATTTGCAGTCCGAGTCCCCCCGCACCATCACAGCCCATTTGCAGTCCGAGTCCCCCCGCACCATCACAGCCCATTTGCAGTCTTAGCCCCCTAATCACAGCCTATTTCCAGTCCAAGATCCCCCTTCCTCCACCATAGCCCATTTCCAGTCAAGGTCCCCTCAACCCCATCACAACCCATTTCAAGTCCATGTCCCCCCCCATAACCCTTTTACAGTACAGGTCCCCCCCCCCATCACAGCCTATTTCCAGTCCAAGTTCCCCCCCCCCATAGCCCTTTTCTGGTCCAGGTCCCCTCCACCCCATCACAACCCATTTCCAGTCCATGTCCCCCCCATAACCCTTTACAGTCCAGGTCCCCCCCCCCCCCCCCCCCATCACAGCCTATTTCCAGTCCAAGTCCCCCCCCCCCCTTTTCCAGTCCAAGTCCCCCCCCCTTAGCCCTTTTCCAGTCCAAGTCCCCCCCTTTAGCCCTTTTCCAGTCCAAGTCCCACCCCCTTAGTCCGTTTCCAGTCCAATTCCCCCACATAGCCCTTTTCAAGTCCAAGTCCCCCCCTTAGCCCTTTTCCAGTCCAAGTCCCCCCCCTTAGCCCTTTTCCAGTCCAAGTCCCCCCCCCTTTAGCCCTTTTCCAGTCCAAGCCCCCCCTTAGCCCTTTTCCAGTCCAAGTCCCCCCCTTAGCCCTTTTCCAGTCCAAGTCACCCCCCCCCCCCTTAGCCCTTTTCCATTCCTAGTCCCCCCCCCCCGTAGCCCAGTTCCTGTCCAGGTCCCCCCCCCCTTAGCCCTTATCCAGTCCAAGTCCCCCCCCCTTTTCCAGTCCAGGTCCCCCCCATCCCAGCCAATGCAGTCCTTGCCCCCCCCCCCCCCGACCAGCATCACGGCTGTCTGAGGCTTCAGAGGGAGCCGGGGAAGCCCGCGCGAGGCCCCGGCTCCCTCTGTACAGCCACCAGCGTGAAGAGCCTTTTCCTTCACGCTGGCGGCTGTTCCTGTGAAGCCGCGAATGCTGGGAAAGGTTAAAGGGCAACCTTTAACCTTTCCCAGCATTCGCGGCTTCACAGGAACAGCCGCCAGCGTGAAGGTAAAGGCTCTTCACGCTGGTGGCTGTTCAGAGGGAGCCGGGGCCTAGCGCGGACTTCCCCGGCTCCCTCTGAAGCGGAGGGGAAAAGCCGGTTTTTTTGCTCTGGCCGCTCCCGATCTTGCGGCCAGAGCAAAAAAACCGGCTTTTAAAGGGCCGGTTTTGCCTCTGCGCCGGCAGCCGGCCTGGCCGTGGAAAAACCGGCCAGGCCGGCTGAAAACCGGCCAGTTGGCAACCCTATTCCCCATTCCCAGAACTGTTATTGAGCCCTCTGAACTGACACAGAGCTCTGCCACTGCTGTAATTAAGCCATGTCCTAGTTTCTCCAGTGGCTGCATTGCTTACCTGATGCTTCTCTGTTGTAATTTTTTAAATTTCTACCAGGGAAAGCTCACAGAGGTATTGTGCCTGTATGTGTATCCTGTCATTCTTTCCTGTGCCTCAGGAAAAAGGTAAGCTGCATTGACATTGAGAAATATCTCAAGCTGCTCTCTGCAGCTTGCAGCTTACACGATGCAAAGTTACACGATGCAAGGTTCCACATTAGGAACCACCACCCAGGAAAAAGCTTTAGGAGTCATCGTGGATAACAGATTGAAGCCCTCCACCCAGTGTGCAGCAGTGGCCAAGAAAGCAAATAGAATGCTAGAAATCATAAGGAAAGGAATGGAGAATAAAACAAAGGATATTATAATGCCTCTGTATCGTTCCATGCTGCGACCGCACCTTGAATATTGTGTGCAATTCTGGTCGCCGTATCTTAAAAAGGATATAGCGTTATTAGAAAAGGTACAGAGAAGAGCCACCAAAATGGTAAAGGGGACGGAAGGATACTCCTACAAGAAGAGGCTTAAAAGATTAGGGCTCTTCAACCTGGAAAAGTAAAAAGACTATGGGACATGCAATGAAGCTACAGGGTAAACTGTTTAAGACTAATAAGAGAAAATATTTTTTCAGTCAACACTTAATCAAACTCTGGAATTTGTTACTGGAGAATGTAGTAAAAGCTGTTAGTGTAGCTGGGTTTAAAAAAGGTTTGGACAAGTTTCTTGAGGAAAGGTCCATAAACCATTATTAAAGGGGGCCTGAGAAATTCACTGCTTGCCCCAATACAAGTATTGTGGAACCTGTGTGTCTTTTTGGGAACCTGCTAGGTACTTGTGATCTGGATTGGCCACTGTTGGAAACAGGATACTGGGCTTAATGGACCTTGGTCTGACCCAGTATAGCATTTCTTATGTTCTTATGTTCTTAAGTTCCCTTCTGCAATACTTCATTTAAATTTCTGCCAGGTAACTTGCACAGACGTCTGCTGTTGTCACTGCTGTCTGTTCACTTGCTGCTGTATCTGAGCCTTGTTATGTTCTTGTCTCATCCTGCCTTGGTGCCACCCAATGCTGACAAACAGCAAAAAGACACACAGAGCACCTAACCTGATCTGTACCTAATGTTACTTTTATGGAAACAAAGCAATATTTTTAAAAGTTTATTTTCTGTGATGCATGTTCACATGGCCCCTTCCAATACTGCAGTACTGCAAATCAATGTTTTTAAATGTAGATCAACTTTAACCAAGAGCTTTCACGTTCATATACCACCTACTGAAATTACCAAAGGCTTTGAGTGACACTGGGAATAATGCCAAAGGTTTGCAAAACTCCAGAAGAGTATGCTCATAAAAACAGATTTTGTTGTAGTAGAATTAAAAGGGAATAAATGCTGGTGGGCAAAGTAACCATACACTCTGTACCAGGGAAATAGTCACTAAAATAACCGTACACTTGCGTGCCAAGATGCACCTGAATCTCAAGAATCCACAGGATAGCTCTTCATCTAGAACCCAAATGTCACTAATTGAAAGTCTTACAAGATTTAAAAGAAAAAGAGATGGGGCCCAGCATGCAGTGCATGACTTCACAAGGACATCGGCTCAGTCTGGTATTTCCCTGTCCCAAGCTGATGGTCCACTTAGAACATTTTTTCACAGGACAGCACCCTCGTCTAGAACACCTCCAAAATCTTCACAGCATTATAGTAAATTCAGCACCTTACAGATCTAGTGGCAGGTGTTCAGATTCTAATCACCGTCAGGACACCTAAAATCCATGGTGACCTAGCTGTAGCGATCTTATTTACCAAAACAGTGAAAATGTACGATACACATTGATGGCAGACCTGGAGATGCTGGAAGCATGTAGAGTAGTGGCCAAAAAATTAAGGCAGAGTCCAAAATATCAGAATTTTATTAGAAAAGTATGTGTTATTGTCACTTTCACGGTCAAAAGCTTTAAGAACCAAAGATATACGTGTCAATATTTGATAGGTTGTCCATGATTTTTCAGCACAGCCTGGATTCTTGTAGTCATACTGTTTTTTATTATTCAAACACTTTATTGGCATACATAGTAATACTCAAGTAATTGCATAAATGAGAATATGGGAAATAGGGGAAATTAAGCATTAATTACATGCATTATAACTCAAAGTAGTTAAGAAATAAATTCCCCAACTTTTAGTCCACAATAAATGTTAAGGGGTTACAAGAAATAACATTACCAACATTTACACTCTTGAATCTCAAGAGGAAAAGTAAGGTTCAAAAAGAAAACAATAGTCAAACAGGCTAAGACTTATGCGTCAACTGTAATGGGCCCCACCTCTACCCCAATCTCTTCCCTTGCACATATAAATTCTAAGAGCTGCTTAGGGAAAAAAAAAGAAAAATTTTCCCCTGGTAGAAAACATAACATCTAGACGGATATTTTAATGCAAAAGAAGCCCCCAAGGAGATGGTCCTGGCACGATAAGTCAGGAATTCCTTCCTCTTTAATTGGGTTACACGTGACAAATCAGGAAATATGCGCACATTTGAACCCAAAAACTGCTCATTAATATTTTTGAAAAAAGATTGAAGAATTAAAGCTTTCTCAGCCTCTAAAGCCAGAGTCACAAGCATAGTAGTTCTTTCTGTGACCACGTCCAAAGAACTATCCAGGAATCCTGTTAGGTCCCCTACTCCACTCACAGAAGCCTCCACATTCCTCCCTCTTGCTTCCCTGTTGTTAACCGACAAATATTGTGCCCTAGTGGGTGGAGGTAAGTGCTCCATTGGAATTTTAAGCACCCCCATAAGATACTTCCGCATCATCTCCAACGGAGACATAAGAGGAGACCTCGGAAAGTTCAGCAGGCGTAGATTATTCAGTCAGGCAAGATTCTCTAGATGTTCAGTTTTCCGTGTTAACACAGTCCTTTCTTTCATCAGAGCAACATGATCCTCCTTAAGGCGAGAAATCTCCTCCTTCACTTGTAACAGAGAACCAGCTTGCAGCTCCTGGTTTTTAGTTGCTTCCAATTTCATATTAGAAATTTCAGTACTTACTGATCCCACAACAGTTGAAAGGGTGGTAGTTAAAGTGAAGATGGCGTCCCACAGAGCTTCTAAAGTAATAATTGCAGGCTTTTCCAACACCAAATTCACTGGCTTCAGCTTTCCTCCAGGCTCCAACTGTCGTGGGGAACCCACACGAGTACACGGGTTCTCCACCATCCATCTCTCTAGCAGCCCCTCCCCACCGGAGTCCAAAGCCAGCTGTTGAGAAGCCTGTCCCTCTCCATCGGGCAGCAGAGTACTCTTCCGACCACCCGGCAGCACAGGGGAACAAGCTCCATCCAGAGAGATAACATTTCCAGATTGTGTCGGAAGTGCCCGCGAATCAGGGACATGCTTACTCCTGATGCGCCCAGCACCGACTCAGAATCTTCAATTGGTGCCATTGAGAACACTGCTGTAGACCCCACTACCGCAAACCCACATCACTCAAGGGTCCGTTGGCTCAAAAGTGAAGCCTGCGGTGGAGCAATGTGGAAACCCGCCTGTTTCCTTTTCCTCCGCCCCATACTTGACAGAGCAGGAGTTCGCCGCCAGCTCGATCACCTCGAGCGAACCACAGCTCAGCAGTCCGAGGTCAGATACCTGCCGCCATCTTGCCCCCTTTGTAGACATACTGTTAACTAGCATTTTAAAGTATGCCGGAGTGAGTTCGTTGACCCATACATGCTTGAGTATGTCCTTTAAATCTGCTTCCGAAGCTGGACGGTGTGCTGACACATTTTTCTTCATAAGATTCCAACAGTTTTCAATTACATTAAGATCCAGAGAGTTTGATGGCCAACTTGGTAGCAGTTTGATCTTGTTGTCCATGAACCATTTTTTGACTGTTTTTGCAGTGTGGCATGGTGCCGAGTCCGGCTAAAATATAGTTGTGGCAGAAACATTCATGTGTATTTTAACTTTACTATTCAGCACGGATATGTATTTTGCAGCATTTACTCTTTCACCTTTCTCAAAAATGCACAGGCCACATCGTACATTCACCGAGATACCACCCCATACCATGACCAATGGTGGGTGTTTAACAGTCTTGATCATGTACTTCGGATTTAGTCTCTCGCCTGCTGGTCGATGGACGTAGTTGTAACCACTCCCACGTACTTGTTGAAATGTACTTTCATCTGTGAACATTACCCTCTCCCACCATTCAGCAGATTTGTCTTTCATCTTGCTATAAAACTGTATGTGGGCAGCAATTTGTTTCCTGGTCATCATAGGCTTCTTGCCAGGTCTTCTGGCCATGAGTTTGAATTCATCCACAAGCCATCGTCGGACAGATATGGCACTTATCTTTATTCCTCGATCATTAGCTAACTAAGCCACACGTTGAGATGAAGTATGTGGACTAGATGTAATAATGCTTTTGAGGAATCGGTCATCTCGTCCAGTAGTTATCCGTCTGCGCCCACATTTCGAACGACGTGTACGGCCACCTGATTTCAGAACATTCTGAATGGCACACCTTGATATATGCAAATGTTTTGCAATAGCACATTGTGAATATCCTTCAGCATGGAGTGTGACAACTTGTCCCTATACAAAGTCATTAATATTGCACTTTCTACCCATTTTGATTGTATATTTTACATGTAACTTTCAATCTTTTCCTAGTTGTAAAAATTCAAAACTTCATTCAAGAAACCTACTACAGAGTGTAAGTAAACTAAAATGGATGCCAGACGTATGGTGTGACTAATCGCCATGCTGATTAAATAAGTAAGCATGTGTGACATCTCCACAGTACATTATTTAACAATAAATTGTAGAAAAAGATACATGCCTTAATCTTTTGGCCACTACTGTAATTCAGTTCCTGTGTCAGCTTTAATACAGCAAGTTTTGCTCAAATTTTAGAATCAGTGGGAAGATGTATGTTTTTGTACTGATTCTGTAAGTGACATGAAAAAGATGTGTGGAGATTTGTCAAGTGCAAAGTCAGGATTCAACCCATTCATTCTTTGTGATCCTTGCCATTTACTCCATGGTGTTGTAAAAGAAGAATTGAAATGTTCTACAGCTTTCCAGGAGGTTTCAGATTGTGTAATGCATTCTGGAGCTCCTTTTAGATATACACATGAGCTCAAAAGAAAATACATAGCAGTATGTCTCAAACTTGGAGTTGAACCAAAGGTCATTCCCAGTGTCACTCAGAGCCATTGGTATTCAGTTAACAAGTCAGCGAATGTCCTACTAAAAGTGTGGTCTTTATCAACAATGATACCAATCTTATCTTTATCAACAATGCAGATGGCAAATGTAAGAAATGTGAATCTCCCTTAAGAAAGTTTGTAGTTAAGACATTTTAAAAAACAAGTTCTTTTTCTCCTGATGTTTTTCAGTGAAAAACTGAAACCAGTGATTACCCTCATGAAGTTCCTTAAAGATGAAAGTGCATACATTCATGAAGTGCTTAATTGTCTAGGAGTTAAAGCCAAAATCCTTTTTGAAAGCAAAATCACAGAAGAGTTTGCAGATTTTGGGTAGGCAACCTGTGCATTGCTGAATTGCTTGCCTTTTGAAGATGACCAAGAAATAGAAGAAAATGCCCACTTGTTTTACAAGAAGATGTGTAAGAAGTGGCATTCATCCATGGCCAGAAACATTTCGGGCCTACAGATAACCTTTGAAACCAGCAGTTCGACATTGTGGTTCACAATTCAAGTGACTGATCCATTCCAAAAGTTGGAATTTCCAGCAAAGTTTGAAAATATCAGGTTTTTATTTAGTCAATTTTCAAAGCGTGAAAAAGATGGCATTCTTCAAATTGTGCTTCTTTGTAGAATGTATTCCTGAAAACATCAATTTATCTGTTCATGATTATTAGAAGGGAAGGCAAAGTCAAATGTCCTGAACTGGCTGAAACTGTATTGTGTTGACTCTACCTGTATCACCTGCAAATGTTGAAATATTATTTCTTTATTTAGCTCATGCTTTCCCAAGGTGAGTTGCAGTAGGCATTTCTCTGTTCTCAGAGGGTTTATAATCCAAGTCTGTATTTGAGGCAGCAAGGGTTAAATGATTTGCTCTAGACCACAAGGTGTGCCAGTGGGATTCAAGCGTCATGCTCTGTGGTCCCTAGGCAGCTGCTGTAACCATTAGGCTACTCCTCCACACCAAAGTGACAAACTGTGAATGGACAAAAGGAGTGTGCATCCGTGTCCACCCAAACAATGAAAATGGATGCAGTGCTTTACTACAACCAGTATGAAATTTAAAGGGTTGTGTGAATGCAAACAAACGTTCTTATTTTAAATCTGTTAAGGTGCACTTTTTTGTGTAGAAAAGTTGTATTAATGTTAGAGCTAATGCCTTTTTATGAGGAAAGGGGATATGTTCATATGAAATTCTATTAAAGGGATGCAAACTATTGGAAAACATTTTGTGTTGGGACATTGAATGGAAAACATCTTTATTTATTTATTAGTATTTAGCTCATGCCTTTCCAGGAATAGTTCAAGACAAGTTACAGTAGGTATTTTGCTCTTCCCAGAGGGCTTACCATCTAAGTTTGTACCTGAGGCAATAGAGTGATTTGCCCAAGGCCACAAGGAGTGCTAGTGGGATTTAAACCTTGGACTCTTTGCTTACAAACCACCATTCTAACTACTAGGCTACTCCTCCACTCTAAAAAGCTCAGAAAAACAAATCTTTCCATGATGTGAAAACACTGAGAGCCTTCTGCTTTCCTAAAGCTGGGAAGGCACCTAAATGACCAAAAAATAACCTGCTAAATTCTAAACAATAAACACCTAGGTCCAGAAGCCCTAATTATGACACAGGGTGCCACTGACCTTTGCATATGTATGTAAGGATAGCGTGGGAATAACACAGGTCTGCAAAAAACTTCTTTTCGCGAGCTGTTTTGGTTATTCCATGTAATCTTTATGTTTTTTGGTGTGCTGAATCCGAAAATGACCTCCCTTTTGTCATAGGACATCACGTTTCCTGATAATTTAGGTAACTATGTTAAATAAGGCAATACCTCAAAATAAATGGAAATAGACTTATAAAATTAAAGTTTTATTACAATATTTTCATGAAAATCCTTTTTTGAACTGAAATGAGCTCACCTACACAAACTAAACTCGATTCTTCTTCCTTGTGAGGCTCCTCTTGGTGCATTTACGCTTGTGAGTAGCATCTGGAATGTCTCTCTGAAGCATCCAACAGTAGTCTGCCATCATTGTAATGCTCCATTTCCCTGGTATCTCCTTTCCATCTCTTTAATGTCTTGGTGGAATCGTTCACCTTGTTCCTCACTCATAGCTCCCAAATTTTCAGGAAAGTAGTCAAGGTGGGACTGGAGGAAATGCACTTTCAAACTCATCAAGCAACATAAAGCTTGAAATGCTTTCAGCATTCGTCCGATGATCTTTTTGTAGTGAGGATCTTTGTTATTGCCTAAAAATTTCTGTACGACTTCTTTAAATGCAATCCACCCTTCTTTTGAGGATCCGTCATGGTATTGACAAACTCTTGATCAACTATAAGCCTTCTAATGTCTGGTCTGACGAACACACCTTCCTTCAATTTTGTCTCCGACACGCCTGGAAACTTGGTGACCAAGTTTTTGAAGCATTCTCCATCTCTTGGAAATGATTTTACGAATTGCTTCATCAATCCCAATTTTATGTGGAGAGGTGGTAGAAGAACTTTATGGGAAGGTACCAAAGTTTCTCGGAGGACATTTCTTTCACCGACTTTTAGCACCCTCGGCTGCCAACTCTTCTTGGTCCAGTGATTTTGTCGGTCTCGACTGTCCCATAGACACAGAAAACAAGGATATTTGGTATACCCAGCTTGTTGCCCAAGCAGCATGCACAAGACCTTCAAGTCCCCACACACTTGTCAACCATGGTCTTCATATTTAAGTTTACGAAGAACCAATTCCAAGTTCTTGTAGGTTTCCTTCAAGTGTACGGAATGACCTACAGGTATGGAAGCATAAAAACAGTTGTGGAGTAAAACTGCTTTGCGACTTCTTTTTGAAGAATCTATAAAAAGACGCCATTGCTCTGAATCATATTGGATTTTAAATTGACCCATCAGACCTTCGACATTGATGAAATAAACTAACTTGTCTTCCTGGGTGAAGTAAGGAACAAACTCCTTTTCGCGATGTCTGAACCATGAAGATGACACTCCTGGCAACAATAAATTCCTGCTTTTCAGCCTTGATCTGAGTAACTCAGCGGCATCTTTGGGAAGATTCAAGTCTCTTACCAAATCATTCATCTCCTCCTGAGAAAACAATTTTGGTCTTGTATCATCTTCAAAGTCAGAACTTGATTCGTCATCTGGTTCAGGTATGACTTCACCTTCATCGGAGCTAGGTATCTCTTCCAAGGTAGAAGGGGGCTTGGGTACTGGTATATCTGTGCCATGGGGGATGGGATGAATTGCCGAGTGAACATTGGGGTATGAAATGGAATGCTTCGATTTGGAATTAAACTCTTTCACATCGCATGAACAAAAGTAACAGTCGCCTCTATAGTTCTTTTGCACTCACCATACCATAGGAATCCCATAACAGAAAGATTTTTTCTTACCCTTGAACCAGTTTCGGAGGTCCTCAACACACTGTTTGCACACTTTATGAGGCAACCAGACTTTAACTTGATCTCCAATTTTTAGTCCAAAGTATGCAAAGTATATTTTTTTCACAAAGTCTGTAATATTCTGCTGTTGCTTCAACACTGTATATTCACTACAGATGAAACAGAAACTGTCTGGCGAATTAATAACGGTTGAAGAATGACGAGCTAACACGAATTGCGATGAAAAAGTGTGAACAGCCTAGAACCAAGAACCTGATGATGATTCATGCACAAGTGTGGCATGCAGTAGAGAGCAGCTCTGTGTCTCTGTACACGGGACGTCACAGTGCTGGCCACTCCCCCCTGCACTGACCGGAGCTGCTGCTATCTGCCCTGTGTCTCCCTTCCACTGGATTCTTCAGGAAAGATTAACCCCTTCTACCATTAGAAGCACGGACTTAAAACTTGCTTAGCTTATGTATATATTGCTGACCATCAGATTTATAGTGCTATTTTTTTTTTTTTACATAACTCGGACAACCCCTTTAAGGTTTTTTTGGCATTTTGTATCTTAAATGCACTTATGTGAATTAATTAATAGTAATTTGAATTAATTAATAGTAATTTGAAAAAAATTGATAAATTTGAAGACAATTTTGCATGTTGTGGCAAATCATGATGTCTAGGAGTTTTTTCAATATTTTATTTGTTTTCAGCACACCAAAATACATGGAAATTAGATGAAAATAATCAAACAGCTTTTTAGTCGCAGAACTGTGTACTTTTTGCTGGCTAGGTTTCTCCACTATGAGTGGCTAGTGGAAAGAACTGTTGAAGTCACTGAAGTTATAAATTGGAGGGAACTTTGTCTTTAACTTCTTTCTATCAAAACTTCCAAAATGGAGCACATGGTTTCTGAGTGGGGTAAAACATAAGCACTGGCGAGGTAGATGCAAGGCATTGATAAGGCAGGCAAAGAGAGAATTTGAAAAAAAAAGCTTGCCGTGGAAGCAAAAACACATAGGGGGTTATTCTGAGACACGAATGTGCAGAGAAGTTAGTCGGGGGTGGGAAAGAAGTGGCCCCGGGGGTGGAGAGTGGGTGGGCAGTGGGCGGTCACCAGCCAAGGACATACAGGGCCGATTCTAATGTCGGCCCTGTATGTCCAGGGCTGGCGAAATAGCTGGGGAAGTTATTCCACCTCCGAGGTGGAATAACTTCTTTGGACGTTGCTTTTTGTTGCAATTGGGGAGCGAATGGGGCTGGAGGGGGGAGCAGAGTTAATTCCCCGCAGTCCGATCCTGGCCTTAGGAGGCCAGATAGGGGGTCGGGCTGCGGGGAATTAACTCCGTTTGTAGGCGGCCAGCATTGCGGCTTTTAAATGGAGCCGCAGTGCCTTGGCAACATGATGCCATGACACCGCGGCTCCATTCAAAAGCCCTGGCTGAGTTAGCCTGGCTGTGGCTGTATGTGCAGGCTGGGACTAAATCGCAATCCTGGCCTGCACATACATGCCTGTTCACAATTCTGATTCCACGGGGCTAGACATGCCCTGCGGGATCAGAATCACAATGTCCTTTGTACGTCCGGGTCAGCCCGGACGTACAAAGGAGATGCATGTGCAGGACAGAATCGGGCCCAAAATAAAAACGTGTCCCCTAGTCTTTCTATTTTTTGATGGCATAAATAACCGATCTTTGTTTACCTGTTCCATTTCATGCATTAATTAATTAGAACTGGCTAGCAGTTAACGAGGCATGTGTGTTAAACAGCCAACACAGCTTAGTAAATAGACACTTGTATTTATGAATTTTCTTGGATAACCATGTCTGCTGATTGTTGTATAAAATGATTATGGTTATTCTTATAGTTCCTGTGTTCCGTTTTTAAGTTTTCACTGAAAACATTCTCATATTTTTAGCAATTTATAATGGGTTTTTTTTGTTTTTTGGGGTTTTTTTTTCCTGATTTCCATCTGAAATCTACAGACTACTGGAAAGGTAGCATCATTTGCTCTCAGTAATTCCTGAACTGTAACTTCCAACAAGCCCAATATGACTATGGTAATTTGGTTACAAGAAGTGTTGGCTGTGTGTATGCGCATTATCTAGCCCTCTGTCCGCAGTATGTCAGTGCCTTTAGCAGCTTCCACAGTAACTTATTCCATTTTACCTTTGCTGGAGCTTCAACAAAGATTCAGAATGTAAAAGTAAATCATTTCAATGTATTTATTATTTAAAATTGTATTAACCACTTCCCAGGGCTTTGACAATATATATAGTATATAAAATATATAATATGCCCATCCATATTTTTGCTGAAAGATTCTTGAAAAAATATTTCTTAGTGTAATTCATCTGAATGTATAGATTTATAATTAGCACATCAATATTATTTGCAAATGTTATAAAACCATAAAAAAGGGGTCTAGTTTATTTTGTGCATTTCTGACTGGAAAAAGACTGCATCTTAAACAGCAGCTTAGTATATCCAGTCCCTGTGCCCTAATTCCAATGGAATTGGGAGTGTGCAAAAATCTATGTATAGGAGTAAACCTCTGAGGGACAAAGTCAAATCTCCCCTCAACCACACCAAATGCCTTTCTTGACACATGAAAAAAATTAACGCACAGTGAATAGCTGGAAAATTTCACAGAAGATAAGCCTATGAGTAATGTTTAAATACCAGTCAAAATTAGGGTCAAAAATAGTTTGCTTGCATAATTGTTAAATAGCACAATGCTTCTCCAGCTAGTCCTGGTGTACTACCTAGCCAGTCTGGTTTTCAGGATACCCACAATGAATATTCATGAGACAGATATGCATGCACTGCCTCCATTGTAGCAGAACTAAGAACTACCATGTACAAACATAAAGGACATTCACTGTGAGTATCTTGGCAATTAACCAGAAAGCCCAGTGGGGATACTGAAATTAAAGGGGCCCCAGTCTCAGGGTGCACATGTCTCATGAGCAGCGTTTTTTACACCGCCTAGCAGTAACTGCCTAGCAGTAACACACCGCCTAGCAGTAACACACCGCCTAGCAGTAACACACTTTAGCTCTCCTGATTATCTCATTCATAGGCATCCTAGCATGTTTTACAATTTTCTAAATGCATTTAAAAACTCTGTAAACACTTAGCTTGATGGAGAGTCGTCTCAGAAACCCAAAGGGATTAATGCTGAGGACAATGCAGTCGACTCAAGTTCTACCCGTTGGACTGAGCGAGCTGCTTCAGGACTTGTGGAGATACGGCCCCGGCATTAAATATCTGGGGTAAATGTTCAATGGCGGCAGCTAACCGCAGTAATCATGCTAGCCGTCACCGCTAAATATCGGGCTCGCTCTTCTTAAGAAAATCATTATGTTAATGAGAACTCGAGGTCCCTCCATGCCAGTGGTTCGAAAACCTGTCCTCAGGGACCCCAGTAAATTGGATTTTCAGGATATCATCAATTTTGCAAACGATAATTTTGAACATAGTGGAGGTAGTGCAAAGAAATCTCTCATAGGCTTATTCAGTGGAGCTATCCTAAACCAATTGTTGGCAGGAGGTTTCTCCCAGGGCAGGTTAGGGAACCCTGTTCCATGTAATAAGATAAAACCAGGACTAGATCAACCTGTCCTGATTATAACAGAACTAGTTGGCAACCTAATCCTACAGCAGCTTTGGATTTTATTTAATGTTTCTTATATGCCACCTTTCATGATATCAAGGTGGTTTACATTGAACAGGGCATTATAACTTGGAGATAGCTATTTTACAGGGAACGTGGCAATGGGGGGTTGGGTGGCTTGCCCAAGATCACAGGGAGCACCTGTGGGACTAGAAACCTTGGTCCTTCTGGCCCAAGGTTGCTGTCTGCTGGTGGGATTTGAACTCCTCACCTTCTGGCCTGAGGTACCTTGCCCCAACCACTAGGCCACTCCTCCCTCTTATGGTGAAGCATAACTTTTAAATCATCCCTCAGAACAAACAGTACAAACACACTAGGCTTCAATTATCAGATGAAAAATCAAAGAGCATTTCACCTAGATTTATTGTGGGTCTTCAGAAATGCTTACTTAGTGATTGCTTCCAAAAGAGAAAATCATCATTTCAGTCATGAAAGGGATAAATACCAATATAATATCATTTTCGCCCTATCCAATAGGCAGTGCTTTAGAGGAACACGAAAAGGAATGCATTTGGGCAAAAAGGAAGGTGAAGATGAAAGAGAAAGAGCAAAGGGGAGCATTTATTTCCTAACCCTGCAACTCAAGTTTATTTTCCCTTGGAGTTACTTGGAATTATTTTATAAATTCAAAATTCAGAGCAGACATGTTTGATGTTCAGAAATATATTTTTTTTCTTAAACAATGAGCCCTTATCATTCTGACTTTTGTAAACATGAGAATTCTTCCACATAAGAATTCATGATTTTTTTCTAACTTCCTGGGGCAGATGCTGGGAAAACCCCAAGCAGACTTTGCAGTTACCACACTTCAGTAAAATTTGCCTCCTGCATACTGCTGTGAGCCCACACAGGAGCACTTCCCATGTGAGCCTAATAAACAATTAGTAAGTCTGAGCCTGATTCAGGAAGGCTTTTCTCCCATTCTCTGACTATGGGAACGGATATTGAGGAGATTAGCCCTATATTATTTTCTTTCCTCCCTCCTTCATACTTTAATTTCCTGATGGTAAGTGAAGAAAGATAGGTGTGGCTATTCAAAAGGATTTATTTGGAATAATTTGGGAGCTACTCAGATAAGTCTTTACTTTTAAAAATTTTGGCCCAGCAAAAGAATATAAATCAAAAGGAAAAAGAAAAGTCCTAGGCAAACACATAGGGCCTGATATTGAGTAGGGCAGGCTATGTGCCCCTGCGGCACATAGCCCTGCCCGCCAACCCTTAACCTCAGATATTCAATGCCATGGTCAGATGCGGCCCTGGCATTGAATATTTGGGGATCACCGCACACGCCGGAAGCCACAGTAGCTAACCAGGCAGCAGAGGTATTGCATGTTGACCTGTTAGCATCTGCACCATAAAGATAGGCGAGGGTTTTCCTCGCCTATCTTTTAGGTGCAGGTCACTAACCGTGCAGCATGCAATATCACCACTGCCTGGTTATCGACAGTCTCTGTCTCTGATCCACCCCGGAACGCCCCCAACATGACTCAGTGCTAACCACATAGCATCAAGGCGAGTAGCAGGGTTAGAAGGGGATATTCAACGGCACTAAACCGTTTAAATGCCTTTTGGATATCAGGCCCGTAATGTATATATACAATGAATATTATTATTAACAATAGCAATTCCTCTATATTATCCTCACTATGCCAAGAGCTAAGCAAATATAGTTCCTAAAATCAAAACTCACAGAAAACTGACCGACAGAAAAAGACCATCACTCAAATTTATATACTATATCACTCCTAGTGCAGTATTATTGGTGATCAACAAAAGAATAACCAAAAGTCATCGTGATAAAGGAGGGGCAAGGGACATTCCAAAACTGTTAGCTAGATAACAGCAGCATTCAGCCCCAATCCAGTTAACTTTACTTGGATATCTCGGACAGAGATACAACAGGACTCAGATATCTGGAAAAGATATCCAGATATCTTTAAATCACTATATTCAGTGACACTGAGATAGCATAGCTGCTTACCTGTTACAGAGGTTCTCCATATACAGCAGAGGAATGCAGCCACACTTGATTGTGATGTCCAGTGGACGGATCCAGTGTGCTGAGCTCCCTCCTAGCTTCAGCTCTCTTTTATTCTCTCAGCATGCAGGGGTACCTTCGTGTCTCCTGACACTCTCAAACTCAGTTGATTCTAAGCTTGCAGAAGATGTAGTAGAAATATAATAATTGGGGTATGGAAGGTGGGAAAAGTGTGGCTGCATTCCCCTGCTGTTTATGAAGAACCCTGTTATAGGTAACCAACTACGCTTTATCCATGGACAAGCAGAGGAGATGCAGGCACACTTGATGGTGAATCCAAAGCTGAAGGTCACTGAAGAAGGTATCAGTGCACATATATGTTGACTCAACAGCAGAAAAATAACTGAGAGAAGGAACAATGATTACAGTGCAAAATGGTTATGAAGAAAAGACTCCCCAAACACTGTATCTACTACTACTAAGCATTTATATAGCGCTACCAGTCGAACGCAGCGCTGTATCTGAAGAGGTTGAACCGTCAAAGCAGTAATGCTTAGTAAAAATGTGAATACAGTTGTGGTCAACATTATTGCCATTCTTGCAGTTCAACCCGTTAAAAGTCCAATATCGCCTAAAATAAAGGTGGCCAGTGAAATGGCTTTGGACTATATATGCACACATATTTGATACAGAAAAGAATCAAACAAAAGAAGACCAATTTAAAAAAAAGAAACAGTAGGAAATAGTATAAAAACTGGGACATTTCCAGGACATGATTATTCAAATCAATTTAAACAGAAGAACCACATTCCCATTCTAGTAAAATCAGACACACCTGTGATCAATTGTCAGTACTCACATGATTTGAATCAACCAACAAATGATGGCTTTAATGTTTAAAATGGCCACATTCACTCCCTGTTCCATTTTCACAATGGTGAAGACAAGGGGAGCTACCTCAAAAGCCAATATCACCAAACATCAAACTTCAAAGGGGTACAAGGACATCTCCAAAGACCTTGGGATTCCTGTGTCTACAGTTCACAATGTTATTATAAAGTTTTCTGTTCATGGAACTGTCAAGAACCTCCCAGGACAAGGCAGGAAGAGAAAAATTAATCCAAGAAATCTTTGAAGGTTAGTTCGAACTGTTGGAAAAAAACACATACAACATCCAAAGAGCTTAAGGCTGACCTGGAACAATCTGAAGTGGTGGTTTCCACAGACACCATACGCTACGCACTAAACAAAGAAGGACTCCATGGGCAAAGGACAAGGAGGACCCCACTGCTCAAAGACAGACATAAAAAGGCATGCCTGATATTTGCCCAAACTCACCTTGAGAAACCACAATCCTTCTGGGAAAATGTTCTGTGGATAGATGAAACCAAACTTGAGCTATTTTGCAATGCAGACCAGCGATACATTTACAGGCGAAGAAATGAAGCTTATAAGGAAAAAAAACACCCTTCCTACAGTTAAATGTGGTGGAGGTTCCATGATATTGTGGGGCTATTTTGCTGCCTCAGGAACTGGAAGCCTGGAAAGTATTAAAGGAATCATGAAGTCAGAGGACTACCAAGGTATTTTGGAGTGAAATGTGCTACATAGGGGTATGTTTACTAAATGGCAGTAATGGACTCCATGCTATATCGGAGCTGCGGCCCCTTTGAAATCAATAGGGCCACGGCTCTGATATCGCATGGAGTCTCCTACCGCTGTTTAGTAAACATACTCCTTAGTGTCAGAAAGCTAGTTCCAGGTCAAAGGTCATGGTCCGCCAGCAATGAGCCCTGATCTCAATCCAATTGAGAACCTTTGAAAAGAGCTGAAATCTGCCATTGGTAAAAGGAATCCTGGAAACATTCTTGAGCTGGAACAAATTGCAAATAAAGAGTGGGAGAAACTACCAGCAGACAGATGAATGAAATCTACAAGAAACATTTGGAGGCTGTCATCACTGCCAAGGGTTGTGCAACCAAATATTAGTGAAGGGTGCCATTAATCCTGTCCAGGTCATATTTTGTTTTTCTCACAAATTACTACGCCAGTTGCACAGACATCTTTTTTTGTTGTATGCCTTTAAACATACTATAAACTGCCTTGACCCAGCGAAAGGTGGTATGTAAATACAGCTAAATAAATACTATTAAAATATTATGATGACATACAGTTGGAATATTTACAATTATTTCTCAAAATATTGTACACAACATATCTAAAATGCAAGGGTGCCAATAATGCTGACCAGAAGTGTAGTTGACCATGGGGCGGCATTGCAGATCTCAGGTATGGAGGCAGCTTGCAAATTAGCTTTTGCTCTGAGATGATGAGCAGTGACCTTCGTTGTCAGAGAATGATCTTTAGTATGATATTAAAACTGAAGAGAGTCAGAAATCTAAAGAGGCTTCATTTAGATGCTGGGAGGCCTAGATTGTTTGTATTAAAAGTCACAGTTGGAAGGATTTATGACAGTCCTGTGTACCATGAAGATAAAATAGCAGAGCTCTCTGACAGTCAAGTGAGTGTAGGTTTTTCTCAGCTTCAGATGTATGAGGATTGGGAAAAAATGGACAGCACTATTGGCTGGTTGAAATGGAAGATGGAAACCACCTTAGGAAAAAATTTGGGATGAGTCTGAAGAACTCTGGTTGGTAAAAATTATGTATTATAGGAACTAGAAAGATGGCTTTCCATGAAAGGTGCGTGAGAGTTGTTTGATGCAAAGGCACAAAAGGCAGCTTGACTAAAGCTGAAAGGACAACTTTCAGATCTGAAGCTGGCACTGGGTCTCACTGTGGCAGCTGCAGATTTGCTAAACCGCTTATGAATCTCACTATCCAGAGATGATGAGAAAGAGGCTGTCCTTCACACTTGTCATGGTAGACAGAACATAAGAACATAAGATATGCCATACTGGGTCAGACCAAGGTCCATCAAGCCTAGCATTCTGTTTCCAACAGTGGCCAATCTAGGTCATACGTACCTAGCAGTTTCCCCAAGGGACACAGGTTCCACAATGCTTGTACTGGTTCAAGCATTGATATCCTGGGTCCCTTCTTAATAATGGTTTATGGACCTTTCCTCCAGGAACTTGTCCAAACCTTTTTTAAACCCAGCTACACTAACAGCCTTTACTACATCCTCCGGCAACAAATTCCAGAGTTTGATTACACGTTGAGTGAAAAAATATTTTATTTTATTAGTCTTAAATAGTTTACCCTGTAGCTTCATTGCATGTCCCATAGTCTTTCCATATTCTGATAAGGTAAACAATCGATCTACGTTTACCCGTTCCACTCCGTTCATTAATTTATAGACTTCTATCATATCTCCCCTCAGCCGTCTCTTCTCCAGGCTAAAGAGCCCCAACCTTTTTAGCCTTTCTTCGTAGGAGTAGCCTTCCATCCCCTTTACCATTTTGGTGGCTCTTATCTGAACCTTTTCTAAAATCGCTATATCCTTTTTAAGATACGGCGACCAGAATTGCACACAATATTCAAGGTGCGGTCTCACCATGGAACGATATAGAGGCATTATAATATCTTTTGTTTTATTTTCCATTCCTTTCCTTATCATACCTAGCATTCTATTTGCTCTCTTGGCCGCCGCTGCACACTGGGCCGAGGGTTTTAACAAGGTATCCACAATGATGCCTAAATCTTTTTCCTGGGTGGTGGTTCCTAATGTGGAACCTTGCATCGTGTAACCATAGTTTGGGTTGTTCTTCCCTAGGTGCATAACCTTGCACTTCTCCACATTAAATTTCATCTGCCATTTTGATGCCCAGTCTTCCAATTTATCAAGATCCTCTTGCAATTTTCCACAATCCTCCTGGGTTTTAACAACTTTAAATAGTTTTGTGTCATCTGCAAATTTGATAACCCACTTTCCAGGTCATTTATGAATATGTCAAAAAGCAGCGGACCCAGCACAGATCCCTGGGGTAGACCACTATTCACCTTTCTCCATTGGGAAAATTGGCCATTTAGCCCTACCCTCTGCTTTCTATCTTTTAACCAGTTCCTGATCCACAGTAGTACACTGCCTCCTATCCCATGACTCTTTAGTTATGCCAAAAGTCTAACATGAGGGACCTTGTCAAAGGCTTTCTGAAAGTCCAGATACACAATATCAACCGACTCACCTTTGTCCACCTGTTTATTCACTCCTTCAAAAAAACATAACAGATTAGTAAGACAAGATCTTCCTTGTCTAAAGCCATGTTGGCTGTCTCCCATTAGGTCGTGACTATCTACATGCTGAGTAATTTTATTCTTTATGATGGTTTCTACCATTTTTCCCGGTACTGATGTCAGGCTCACTGGTCTGTAGTTTCCCGGATCACCCCTCGAAACCTTTTTAAAAATTGGTGTTACATTGGCGATCCTCCAATCCTCAGGTATTAGAGATGATTTTAATGATAGTTCACAGATTACTGATAGCAGGTCTGCAATCTCAAATTTCAGTTCTTTCAACACCCTTGGATGTATACCATCCGGCCCAGGTGATTTGCTACTCTTCAGTTTATCTAATAGTTGTAAGACATCTTCCCGATGTATCGATATTTCCTTCAATTCTTCCACACCTTTAAATACCACTTCAGTCATGGGTAACATCCCTACATCTTCCTCAGTAAAGACCGAAGCAAAGAATTCATTCAGTCTCTCCGCTATCGCCTTGTCGCCTCTTAGTGCTCCTTTAACCCCTTTATCATCTAATGGACCAACTGACTCTCTCACAGGTTTTTTGCTACGAATGTACTTGAAAAGGTCTTTATTTCGCGTTTTTGCTTCCGCAGCAAGCTTCTTCTCAAATTCTCTATTTGCCTGCCTTATCAATGCCTTGCATTTGACTTGCCAGTGCTTGTGCTGTTTCCAGGTTTCATCGTTTGGCTCTTTTTTCCATTTCCTGAAAGATGCTTTTTTGGCAACAACAGCCTCTCTGACCTCACCTTTAAACCATGCTGGCAGTTTTTTGGACTTCCTTCCACTTTTCTTAAAGCGTGGAATACAGCTGGTCTGGGCTTCGAAGATAGTATTTTTCAACAACACCCAAGCTTGATGTACGTCTTTAACCTTTGCAACTGCTCCTTTTAGTTTTTTCTTAACTGTTTTCCTCATTTTATCATAGTCTCCCTTTCGAAAGTTAAAGGGTAGTACTGTGGATTTCCTTACTATCCCTCCTCCACTAATTAAATCAAAGGTGATCATGCTATGATCACTATTGCCAAGTGGCCCCAACACCCTTATCTCTTGCACTACATCTGGTGTTCCACTAAGGACTAGGTCTAATATTGCTTCCCCTCTGGTTGGTTCATGAACCAGCTGCTCCAAGAAGCAGTCATTTATTTCATCTAGGAACTTTATCTCCCTAGCATGTCCTGTTGTGACACTGACCCAGTCGATGCCGGGGTAATTGAAATCACCCATTATTATTACTGCACTGTAACTTTTGCTAGCTTCCTTGATTTCTTTGAGCATTTCATCATCCATTTGTTCATTCTGGCCAGGCGGACGATAGTACACCCCCACTGCCATCGCCTTCCCCTTTTTACATGGAATTTCAATCCATAGAGATTCTACAGCAAATTTTGTTTCTTGCAAAACTTTAATCCTTTCTGACTCAATGCCCTCTCTAACATAGAGCGCAACCCCTCCACCAATTTGGTCAGCTCTATCATTACGATGTAGTTTGTACCCAGGTATCACAGTGTCCCACTGGTTGTCCTCCTTCCACCATGTCTCTGATATTCCAATCATATCTAACCTCTCGTTTAGTGCTATATATTCTAACTCTCCCATCTTGTTTTGTAGATTTCTAGCATTTGCATACAAGCATTTTAGAGACTGTATTTTATTCATATTAATTTGGCTATTGGTAGACATGGGTAATTTGGGATCTTTAAGTTCTGTCTGCTCCATACTCGAGGGCATTTGGGCTACTTTACTCTTTTTTGGAACCTCTCTGCTTTTTGTAGTATCCTTCAAGGATACATTCTTCCGAACCATGCGCTCTTGGGCGACTGTCGGCTTTCCCCTATTATCTAGTTTAAAAGCTGCTCTATCTCCTTTTTAAAGGTTAATGCCAGCAGCCTGGTTCCATCCCGGTTAAGGTGAAGCCCATCCCTTCGGAAGAGCCCCTCCTTTCCCCCCAGAATGTTCCCCAATTCCTAACAAATCCGAACCCCTCATCTCTGCACCATTGTCTCATCCATGCATTGAGACTCCGGAGCTCTGCCTGCCTTTTGGGTCCTGCGCGTGGAACGGGAAGCATTTCGGAGAACGCTATCCTGGAAGTTCTGGATTTCAACTTCCTACCTAAAAGCCTAAATTTAGCTTCCAGAACCTCCCTACCACATTTTCCTATGTCATTGGTACCGACATGTACCAAGACAGCAGACTCCTCCCCAGCACTATCTAAGACCTTATCTAGGTGGCGTGTGAGGTCCGCTACCTTCGCACCAGGCAGGCATGTTACCAGGCGATCCTCACGTCCACCAGCCACCCAGCTATCTACATGCCTAATGATCGAATCACCAACTATAACTGCTGTCCTAACCCTTCCCTCATGGGCACTTGGCCCTGGAGAAACCTCCTCAGTGCGAGAGGGGTTTACATCACCTGGAGGACAGGTCCTAGTTACAGGATCACTTCCTGCCACACCAGGGTGATGCTCTCCTGTCACGTGACCTCTCTCCTCCATGGCAACAGGGATGCTGCCAGACTGGAGGTGGGAATTCAGGACTATATCCCTGTAGGTCTCGTCTATGTACCTCTCTGTCTGTCTTATGTTTTCCAAGTCTGCTATTCTAGCCTCTAGAGAATGGACTCGTTCCCTGAGAGCAGAGAGCTCCTTGCACCTAGTGCACACGTAAGACCTCTCACCAGCTGGGAGAAAATCATACATGTGACACTCAATGCAAAAGACTGGAAAGCCCACATCCCGCTGCTGGACTGCTGTCTGCATCTTAGTTTTAAGTTTGTGTTTAGATCTTTAAGTTCTTTATGTACTAAAGGGTGCTATGGATATTTATACCACTAAAACTGTACCTAAGAAGTTTAATATACCTTGTTCACCTGAAGCTTAATTAATCTCAGGTCCTTAGTGTATGACTGATTTGGGTAATGAGCTTCACCTGAGAGCACCTCCTGTCTTTTAAGTTGTGCAAGTACCTATAAAGCTGTGATTATCCCAGGGGAGGGTGGTGGTGTGGAGGGAGGGAGGGATATAACACTTATTAAAAAAGGGCTGCTAAACAGTACCTTGTCCTGTGCCGCTGAGGTAAGCTATATTCTGATTTGATTTAAATTATAGCTCTTTGCTGCTACTAGGCTCTAACCTATTAAGAAATTTAAACTACAAGCTCTCTGCTGGATTCTAAATTTAACCAGAAAGCTTTCTTCTGTGTTTTAATTTGAAACTAAAAGTACTTTGCTGATGCTAGGCCCTGAGTGACTATGAAATTTAAACTACAGCTGTCTACTGGGTATGAAAGGTAACCAGAAAGTTCTCTTCTGTGTTTTAAATTGAATCTTAAACTGTTGCTACTAGGCCCTGACTGATTTAACAAGAAAAAAATAGTGGGTTCACAGATTAATTAGCTTTAAAAGAAAAAAAAATTCCTTTCAGAAAAATTCCCAGAAGTATATACTCACAATTTCAGATTTCTCTCCAGAAGTAACAGCCCCCCTTTCTAGTCCTTCAAGACAGAAATAGCAACAAGATACATATGTACCAAGGAAGTGTTTGGTCCACTAACAAATAGGGCCATGATGTAGGTCAGGACATTCTTAAGGTGACAGGAAAATGGTTGAAAGTGATTATCTGAACACCATCAAGAAAAACAAGACCATTTGAAAGCATAAGTTCTCTTTGTAGAATCCTTTTAAGAGGCTAAAATCATCGACTTATGCTAATTGGCTTTCAACAACTGTGAGAGAGAGACTGCGCAGGTTTGGAAGGAAAAGATGACCTTCTTGTTAAGTCAGAAGTGAGGGATGGTAGGTAGCCCAGTGGCCATGGAGTTTCGACTAATAGGGCAAGGAGAAGTGGAAACCAAGCCTGCCTGAACCACCTGGGAGCAATAAGCATGACTGAAGCGCTATTCTGAAGAATTTTCTGTAACACTCTGGATATGAGAGGGAAGGGAGTAAAAGCATACTTCAGTCCATCATGCCAAGATATTGCAAAAGCATCTTAATAGAGGCAATGAAAAGATGGGCGGAGGGAGTAGAAATGGGCACATTTGGCGTTTGTAGAGGAAAGAGATCCAGCATAGGAAAACCCTATTTCTAAAAGATGCTCTCTATTGTAGAGGGGTCAAGGGACCATTCATGAGCATCTAGTTGTCTGCTTAAGGAGTCTGCTGATTGTAGTCTCCTGGAACATAAGTAGCCTGAAAGTTGAAATTCAGAATTTCTGCAAATGCCCAGATACGAAGCAATTCTCTACAAAAGCACAGGAACCCTGAACCATCCTGCTGTTTATATAAAACATGGTGACTTGGCTATCTTTATGAGCCTGAAAAACTGTGTTGTTCAACCAGTGTGCAAATGCTTTGAGACTGTAAAGGACAGGCCAGAGTTCGAGTTGGGTTGATATGCAAATGATGTTCGGCTGGGAACCAAAATGCTTAGGTATGGAAAGAACTGAGATGAGCTCCCCAACCCCACAGGGAGGCGTTGGTTATAAGAATGATCTGTACTGGAGGAGGACAAAAAAGGCAATTCACCAAGAGGTTGGCTGGAGAAGTCCATAGGAACCCTTTTGAATAGGGAATGAATCATGGGGGTTCCAGAATTTCTTGAGATGCCACTGCAGCGATTGTATTTTCCAGCTGGAGTTTGGAACTATCTGAATAGCTACAACCATATGGCTGAGATGATGTAAAACTGTTTTTGGAGCCAACACCATCAAGGAGTGAGCTAAGCATATTATGGTTTGCATTCTGGAATGAGGTAGAAATGGTGTTACAGATCCGGTATCTAAATCTGCCCCTATGAAGCAAAGTGACCCGCTGCAACTACAATGAGGCACTTTGTGAAGACTTATGGAAGAGAGAACAGCCCAAAGGGGAGGACTCCATACTGATAACGAGACTCATGAAAAGTGAAGTGGAGGAACTTCCAGTGAATGGGGTGAATCAGGATATGGGTATAGGCATTCCTGAGATCCAGAGAAGCTAGCCAATGTCTCCTTATTCAAAGGGTCAAAATGGTAGCCAGCATGTTTATTTTGAACTTGTCCTTGGAGAGATAAAGGTTGATCTGCCTCAGGTCTAAAATGGGGCGCAGTCCTCCCATCTTCTTTGATATAAGGAAGAAGGCCAAATAAAATCTCTCTCCACATTGTGAAACAGGGACAGGTTCCACAGCCCTCACTTTGAGCAAATGTTGGAGCTCCCTCTGAAGTATAAGAGCATGTTCCTGGAAAGGAAGAGCCCACTGTACTGGTGGTACAGAAGGGGGAAGGCCAGAAAAGTGCAGACAATATCCCTGATTCACAAAGACTAGAACCCAACAATTGGAAGTGATCACTGACTAAGCTTCTTTGAAGAAAGTTACCCAGCCTCCCACCAGAAGATAGTCAAAAAGAAGGACTTGATTTGGCAGGAGCAGCAGCTGGTATAGATTTGTGCTTAGGAGATATTGTACATTACAGAGCTTAACTGTAAGGGTGCCAATAATGTTGACCACAACTGTATTTTGTCAATGCTGCATTATAATATTAATTTATTTCCTTGTCTGGAAAATGCAAAAAAAGTTCAGCATGATCTCTATTAATGCCTGCCATTCTGAAAAATAGCTACCCCATGTAAATTTACACTGATCTCACTGAAACATGTAAGCATCATTCAACCAGTTTGCAGTGACATAGTACAATATCAACCAGTCTGGTAAGAGATCTAATAGCAAAGCACAGGTCAGTGATATCAGTTGATGCAGCAGTAAGAAAACATGCAAGAAATGGGTTTTAAATATTGTAGTGTATTTCCTTTCTCTCTGTATTTTTTTTTTTTTACCATTCTTTCATTTAAAGACAGCTGCTGAAAACTGCTTTACTGTCAGAACCCCTTGCCAGAGATGGACATGTGAGACTGGGTGCTATTGCAGCTAAATAAGAAAGCTTGATGGAGGGATTCCCTTCCATGACTACATTTTCATGCACATTTTGCTGTTGTTTTGGGACTTTTATTTTTAAGGTATTGTAGGATTTTTGCTGGCTGCGCAGTCTGAATGTAAATGTTGTGCTAAACAAAAGTGGAGAAGCAGCGGCGTAAGAATGGAGTGGAGGAGTAATCTAGTGCAGAGGTTCCCAATCTTTTTGATTGCTTGGACCCCTTATCATCCTCCAGAAAGTTCAGGGACCCTCAAATTCATTCCTACCACCCTTCCTGGATTCTCTTCCCTCAGCACCAAGCATGTCCCCAGTAGCCCTCATTTTCTACCATTCTCTCACTTCGCTGAGTCTCTCTTCCCTCCAGCCCATCCCCACCAGTCTCACTTTTTTTTCTCTCTCTCTCCAGTCTGTTCCCTCTAGTCTCACCCCTCTCCCCCACCAGTCCCTCACTTTCTGTCCAACTAATCCCCACCATTAGTATTTCTCTCTCCTCACCTAGTGGTTAGAGAGCAGATTGAGAACTAAAGAAGCCAAACTTCAAATCCCATTGATTCTCCTTATGACCTTCGGTAAATCACTTTATCCTCCCTCCCTTGTCTCATGTACAGACTTAGGGCTAGATTTACTAACCTATGCTAAATACATGAATCTGTTTATTTGAATTTAATGCAAGGTATTAGTAAACTGCTGGAGCAGTTTAGAAAATAGAACATGATGAAAATAATGGGACATGCATTTGTTTCAATCTGTTTATTGATTTTTCACCATACAAAAAAAATCTTACAAAACATACTTTAACCAAATGTGGTATATGGGGGATTCCTTCCATTCACCAGGGATAATTTTCTCTCTCCCCTTCAATTCCCCTCTCCCTCCTTCCCTCCCCCCTATTATCCAGAGAACAGTACAAACAGCATTTTAGGGAATTCATGATCTCAAAATGAAAAATTAAGATACAAAAAGAAAATTATTCATCATAATTATTCCTAAATATATAAAACAACACTTACAATGGGTGGCAAGTTTTGAACAAAAGGAAACCATAATGATATAAACTTGTCCGAAGCAGCACCCCCCCTCCCCCCCCCCCCCCCGTTCTTTTGCAGTTATACGCTCTATTTCATTAAATTGTGCATAGCATTTTCCCATTGTACAAAGGAAGGCCCCTCATCAGATATAAAGGTTATTCTGGTTAATTGGTTAATATAAAAAAACCTTTGTCACTAAGTTGACACTGAGTTGAACTCATAAAAAGGCGATTTAGAATAGACCCTAAAGTAAAGGCATCTCTTCTGTCAAGGTTATCTCTAACTCAAAAAGCTTTCCCATGAACTGACAAACTCTCAGCCATAACCTTTGGATAACTGAGCAGGTCCAGAAAATGCCTCTTCCATTCACACATTGCTTGGGTAAGTCAAACATTGTGTACATATATCTACCAGAGGAATTTGAATTGTAGCTCTTGCAGGGTGGCATACTCTGAAAGAACAGGTATTCTTTTGAAGGAGAGCACCAATGTTTCAGGAGAGCCACTCAGTAGCTAGTCCTTTTGCCATCTATTCACTGGTAAATCCATATTGTTATAGTCCAGAGCAGACATAAGTCCCCGGACATATGGGACATACATTCAAGTGCAAAAACAGATGTTAGCAAATCTAGCCCTTAGACTGTAAGCCCTCTGGGGAAATGTAAGTACTTGCTGTATGTGAATATAACTGGCCTTGAGCTACTGATGAAAGCTAATGAATTAAAACTAGATAAATGCCCATTCTGTAGCTTCTGGCCCCAGTGATATGTTCCTTGGAAATTGTACAGTTCCCCCAGCAATCTGGGAAGCAGGACATTGCTTGAAATTCTGGTAGAAACTGAATGCAGTACCAAGCTCTCTGTAATATTATCACAAGAGGTACTTCTTCCATCGAACTATTGCCTAGAAAAGAATGTATGTGGGATTTTCTGTATCATTTGTTTTTTTTTTATGGGGCGGGGGCAATGTCATCAATAGGATGCACAACCAAGCAATAATGTGCACTGTTGATGACATGAGAAAATAACCTCAAATTTCGGGGATTTTCCTATTGGGTTTGTGTCAAATGATATAGGGCATATCCCTAATAATAATACTTCTGTTTTCACTGCATGCTACCTTGTTCTCCTAGTTAGTAGTCATTTTCCTGTGCCTGTGTGTAGATACACAAAAATTGAAATACTCTAAGAAATCTAAGGATTTTCTAGGAATCTGCAATCATTTGAAACAACACAGGAAATATTGTTGACAATGTCTACGTAATTTTGTATCATTTTGGAAATGAGACAAAAAAAAGCAATTCAGTTTTTAGTTGTGCAACCTGCTCTTTTAGCAAATAACATATGCTAAAAATAATAAAATAAATAAAAATGATAAAAATAAACTGAATAGAAAGGAAACAAAACTAAAAAACGAAATGAAACGTTTTAGCAAGTATACCCCAAATATAGGAAATGATTTAAAAATGTTTTACATTCTACTACTACGGTCTCTCGCTTGCTAGCCTTATTCTAACTTTTAGCTTGACCCTTAATAAAATGCCAGCAGACAAAATTGTGACATAGAGATATTCCTTTCATTTGTCTTATTTCTCCTGTCAATTAAAATCAAAATGATTCTAAAGTTATTTTACAGTATCTCTCTGAGTGCATCTAGCTCTCTTGCAACATTCAGCAACAAGTCTATTGCCTATGTCTTTTCACAAGGACAGTGAAATGGTATTTACTTTCCATGCGTATTATGGGGTATACCAAAAAAATACATTTTTGTCTTATACAAATAGTGATCCCATACAAAAAAAATAGTGTGAGGTGCTATTCTTAGAATATTCTTTTTTGTATTTTTGCTGTAGGACTCATGGTGAACCCATGCTTTGAACATTTTTTTTTAGAGACCTTCTACAGTATTTGCTTCACAGTAGTTCACCCAGAATTATAAGAGCAAACATAGAAAGAAATGCTACTTTCAAAGGCAAGTAATAGGAAACTTCTTTTGTTTATACAGCACATTTATTCAAAGCACTATATACTTGATGCCCATGTTCCCTGTAAGTATTAGCGTATGTGTGTCATATCCCCTCATGTTAAATGTATCTCCCAATTGACCGCTTTGACCCGGTGAAAAGCGGGATATAAATACAGCTAAAATAAAAAAAAAATAAAAAAAAATAAAATAAGGATATATACAAACAGAACAGGAGAGATTTTTCTGACACTTTTTCTACAAGAGAGAAGAGGAACTGTGAAATGTGTGGCTGGCCTCCCCTAAGCTCTGAAAACATGATCATATCATCTCCGCTAAGGCCTCAAATTCTTAGGGGCATGCTTATTATAATTGCGCTAAGTGCCGAAAATTAGCACAGAGGCTGGGCCAGACCCAACCCACACTGTTGGGGCATTTGTGGCATGTCCAGGTCAGAGGAATCTGCCGCACTAATATGGCAGCTGCGCAGATGAGATGGCAGTAAATGCACTCACGCTAACTGCAACAATCAGCGTGAGCTGATGCCTGTTCTAACCGGCACGTGCAGTCAGTCTTCCCTCCACCTCAATCCCACCCTGAATCATGGGATTTTTATTGCAGTGGCTTTTTTTTAGCATGTGGTAGCGGTTACCATGGCCCACAGTAACTGTCCAGAGTGGGATTTAGTATGGGGCCTGTTCACTAAGCTACACTATCTGATAATGCAGCTGAGAGCATGTACTGCTGACCTGTGTTAACAGCGCAGGCAGAATGTGGACAGTGCAGCAGTTTTTCTGCGCTGTCTGCATATCATACAGCAAAGGGACGAATGGTGGGGAATGAGTGGAGAGCAAGCGTGGTGGCAATGCACCGTTAGCATGTATGTCAGCAGCAATGGGTCTCTGTCAGAAATGCAGACAATGCTACTAACACTGTTGCAGGGATCCAGATGCTGCAACTTCAATGTGTATTTGCTGGGAACATGCTGGTCATGCCCCCAACAGATAGCCTTCTGCTTTTGCAGGTGACATGGTGCTATTTGCAGTTTAAAAGCGATGTCACTAATGGGTATTATGCTTTTGCAGGTAAATATGCCTCTCAGCCTTGGATTTCCTGAATTATAACTTTCAAAATTAATCACAAGACCCTGTGCAAGGATATTTTAAAAAGCAGGCAATATTTTGCCATGCTAGATGCCTCCTTTTTATGGGTATATTCTGCGCATATTCAGTAATCCTTTTGCAACAATTAAAAAAACAAGCAGTGAGCACTTAATAGTACCATGTTTTGTCCTTGAAAAGAGCGTACCTGCTGCCCTCAAGAGTTTTGTCTGCCCCAACCAGCAGATCTTTTTATGAACTGGGGAAATTTTTTAGTTGCTGGCATTCTGAGAGATTCAGCATTACATGATATGTTGCTTTAACAAAAAGGTCTTTGCATTAATTTGCTGCAAATTTATTAAAGATTAATGACAAATTGTTAAAATCTTGCTAAACAGAAACAGTACACTGAAATTAATCTTATTCCCTCAAACTGTTACTCTGTGTGTCACTGAAAAGAACAAACCATTTTTATTCCTTTAATGAGGAAATTTAAAAAAAAAAATCTTGTCCTCAGGATGCTCAACTAATTAAGCATATACACATTTTCACTTAAGCTACACATTTGCTGACTGCTGAACAAGGGTATAATTGTCTTTGCACATTAAATATAGTTTGGGATTTTTTTGTTCTTACTAATAAAGTAGTAGGTTACAAATTCTAAATAAGGTGGCAAGTGCTGGGATTTGGCTAGAGACCAATTAAATAACCAGCAGTGTGGACATTTATTACCTGCTTAAAAGGAAATCTGTGGTTTCCTTATTTAAACTTGTGGGTTTTAACTTCTATCAATAAGGCTGTTACTAGAATGAATAATTTAGTTTTTCTAGATTATAGAACAATGGGGTTTAAAGCGGTTCACAATTCTAACAGACATTTGGACATATTGGAACTAAACTTTTAAACTCTGGTAAAAAATAACACAGAATCGTGGTTTTGTTCCTTTAGGTTCTTCTCAGGAAACACACATACACACACACACACACATGAGCACAGAGAGGAACAAAACCACAAAATCGGCAGTCTCAATTAAGGCCATTGAAATTAAATGGTTAGCACTGTGTCATTTCATCTATTTGTCCCTTGGTGGAGTTCTTGAGTTAGTTTATGCTTTTCCTTCCAGCTGCTGTATATTTCTTCCCAGAACTGGCTAGCATGTTTACTGTATTTAACCTTGTGTTTACAGCATATATTTTAAGAACAAGCCCACCTTAGATTACGTTTTCATTTTCTACTGTTTTGTGTCTTGCACCTTCCTTTTTGCTTTGTTTTCCCCATTTAGATTTCATGTATAGCCCCGCTTTCCAGATCATATATCTAATTTGTTTTGCAATTTATAGAAATTGAAAATTGTAAAGTATATTATGCGATGATGGCATGCTACAAGTCCTGATAAAATGCACCAAAAAGAGACTCGGTTTTATTTACTTCCTTCTGGTCTGAGCAAAAACATCGCTTTTTTTCAGACTATTACGCTTGAGCTCCTTAGTCTCACTGCCCACTTTCTGAAAACCGTGAGGAGAAATTTATCCACGAGACACCGCAACGAGGCAAGGAAAATATCTTTACCAAGCCGTGCAAGTGCAGTCCGTCTTATCATAGATCAATAAAAGAAAGTTGCTGTCCCTGCACTTCAGGCTGGCATCGAATCGCTGGCTGAGAGGATACAATCTCCAGCCCAGAGAAGCACAAGAGGGGGGGGAAAGAGCACGTTAGTGTCTCTGATTTCAAGCGGCTGCCTTGCGGATGCAGCGCACGTCCGACCCATTCCCACGCCTTCCAAGGATTACCTTTGCTGAGAAAGAGGAAGCAATCCAGTGTGAAGGACGGACTCCTCTTCCGAGAGGGGTGCGAAACCTTCAAAACGCAGATGCGGCGGCGCCACCGATTCCGAAGCAAGAGCAGGGGAAGGTCGGCCATTACGTCGAAAGAATAAGAAACAAACCAATTACAACCGCGGAGCCGAGAAGTCAATCGTTTCGGCTTGCAAATACAAAACCATCCCAAACCTTGCATGCGAAAAGAAAGAGCAGCAAGGCTGAATCCTTAGAAGCAGAAGGGGGGGGGGGGGGGAGGGATATATATATATATATATATATTGCATATATTTTAATCACAAGTGGAAATGTCTTTCTGAAGCTTCTCCCCCTTGGGAGGTAACCAATTGATTTCAACAACTTCAAGCCCATTAATCCCATTTGCTGTGGTGTGAAAGGGAGCAAGTCTTCCCTCTTGCTCTTTCCAAGCTATGTTTCAACATCCGCAGACTCCGCTGGCTAACAAAGATCCGCCTGTAGCGGGAGAGGGCTACTTTAGAAGCCAAATAGGCTAGGGGTCGTTACGGTGGGACTCGATTGGGGAAGTTCACCCTAATACGGTTGGGATCAGTTGCATCCATGCTCAACTTGACCTGCTTTTTCGCTAATAGCAAGAGCAGCACTGCACTGTCTCTCCGTTGCACGGCTTGCCACACTTACAGCGAAGTGGACAGCAAGCACAGGAGTTAATTATTTACAATGCCTGGGGTACTAAGTTCAGCACTAATTCGCCATTCCCGGACCTAATGGATAAACTTGCTCAGTCTTTGGAGTGTTAGGCTTCTCACCCAACAAACCCAAGTGCCAGCTCTGTGGGTGCTTGAGCACCTCCAGTATTGAACAAACTTGTCCACTGGGTCCAAGAATGGCTAATTTGTGCTGAATTTAGCACCTCAATCATTGGCACTTACTTGTGCTGGGGAGTAACCTAATGCTTGGTGCACTGGGCAGAGAACAGGGAAGTCAGGTTTGATTCACACGGCTACTTCTTGTGATCTTGGTCGAGTCATTAACTGTCCATTTCTTCGGGTATAAACTTATCTGTAAGCCCTTTGAGTACAGAAAAATACCTATTGCACCTGAATATAACTCGCCTTGATCTACTCCTGAAAAAAAGGCCCGTGCTGAATCGAAAATCCCTTGCCCTTCAAGAAGTGGAGCTCATTGGCATTTAGTGGGCTGCACTGCATTCTGGCTTGTAAAGAATCAAATCCCTCCGCTAAAATCCGATTCTGGATTCAAGCGAGACTATACTACCCTTGTAAAAAACCGCATGCCCCTGAGGGTCAGACTGTGCGTCTGTTCAGCAAAACAACAACAACAAAACCCAGCGCACTACTGAAATGCCAAGTCAACTTTGCATCCCATCTAATACTGGAACACTGCATCACCAAGGATGCCTAATGTGGAATGAAGCATTTAGGAATAACTCATGTGCATTGTAACAGATAAGAAAAGTCCTGCTGAACTTTTCAGAAGAGAAATATTAAACCTGGTGTGATGGATTAATTCCAAACATGACTATACAATATGGCCTGCAAAAAATTATTTGCAGAATTAAGTAATTAGGCTCAAGCCGTAAACATGTCTTTTCCATTAACAGAAGTACAGGGCATGGTACAAACTCACTGTAGAAGCTGTCGTAATAATCTCAACCCCCCCCCCCCCTCAGAAATATAAAATTGGGCTACACCCAACAAACTTATTATTTTCTAACAAAAGAATGGTGTCTGTCCTTGCTAGCCCTACTAACCAGAGTTGTATAAACGGGAAAAAAGTCTAATACATATAACCTCTTGCATATTCTTTTTTGGGAGGAATTCCCCCATCCTTTCATATTACAGATCCATTTTATATAATCTGCATTATCACTAAAAAAGCAAGAAAGGAATTATACCACATATGATTCCCTTTACTGCAACTTTAAAATTAGTGAAGAAAACTAGAAAACCAGAAATAAAAATATAGATGATTAAGAAAGTAAGGCTATAAGCGTTAAAAGGGGAAATAAACCTTCAATTTATGTGTTAAAAAAGGACAATGTATCTGTATTTTCTTCCACACGTCCGTTTAATGCTAGGTATTATTAAAATTGACTACAATAAACTACACTATTTGTGTAAGTTTAATAACGTTTTCACTTAGCGAAACTAACTACAATTCACTTAAGTACCTAAGCTAAATTCTAGATCACTGAAAAATTGTATACAAGTTCATGTTATCTTGATTCGGTTACAAATCTGGTTCACTTGAACGCCTAGAGTTGAAGATGTAACACTTGAAAAAAAAATGCATTAATCAGCGATTGTGGGAAGGGAATACCACTGGAGGATGGGAGGGAGGAAGCGAGAGCTGGTGAGTTAAGAGAGAGTCCTGCAATGGATTGGTGTAGAGCTCGATTCATTCTGATCACCTATCCCACTTGCGGCAGGCGCAGCAAGAGCAACGGCAGAGGGTGAAGGCTGGGCTTTCGGAAGTAAAGCGGCTCATCCTTCCCGTCCCTCTGAGCGCGGCGGCAGGAAAAGCCACTCGCGGCACCCGATCGCTCAGGACAAACTTACTGCTGCAGGACTCGGGAAGAGGCGGCTGGCTCGCACTGCCGTGCAACATCTTATAAAGAGGAACCCGCTCGCCTCGCCAGCGCCTAAGCACTTCTACGAGGCTGGAGCTAGACAGCCGCACACTTCGGCTTTAGCACTGCAGATTCCCGCTAGGAACGCCGCGCAGATTTACTTCTCTCGAATCGAGAACGAAAGAAAGAGCGGCCCCGAACTGCATGTTTCGCGTCTTGCTCTTTCCAACCGCACACGGATGCATTCGGGGTTCGTTCCTTCACGTGGGATCCTGTAACATCTTGTTCCGTTCTGCTCTAGTAACGATTGAAATAATCGCCTCAAGACAGTCTTGATTGCTAACCTGTGAACCGAAGGATCAAGTTCGGATTTCGTTACCTGCATTGGGACAGAAAGGAAGAGGCGAGAGAGAGAGAAAGAGGAGGAGGAGAAAGAAGGAGGAAAAAAGGAGGGGGAGAGACTGCAATATCATTTGTGAATCGCTCAGAGTGCTGCAGCAGATACAGATTGCTAACACATGCAGTGCAAATGCAGGTAGGCACACAAACTGCGGACACTGAACAAACTTGGAACTATGCATGTCTCAAGATTGGAAATTCATTTGGGAATGATTATGCAGTCGGTATATATTTTTTTATTTTTTTCGAATCTTTTTTTTCGGTGACTGACGTTCCATTAAAAACAATTGGGAAAAAGCCTTTAGATTCTTAACAATTCTTTTTTTTTCCTAAAAAATGGATTTGAGTGTTTTCTGCTAATCTGGAGATGTTTCCTGCGGACCTATAATTGAAGGGGGTAGACTACAAATCGTCTAAGGACCGTAACTGGAATTTTGTTTTGAGGGATTTTTTTGTTGTTCCTACTGACAAAAAAAGTGATTGGAAGCTGGGTGATATTACAGGACAACCGTTTTGAATAAAAGGATTCACAAAACCGTGCATCGAGGGGGCAGGGGGGACGGAGATCTCCGACATAACCAGGGTGAGAATCGGAACCATGGAATGTGTATAAATCGGCGGCGGCAGAGACATTCCTGGGGGGCTCCCATCGCACAGCTTCTTTAGTTCCTGAATGTGTTTAAATGAAAACCTCCGAAAGTGATTTACAATTGATCAAAGGGCAAGGAAATAATATCTTGGCGCTACGAACCTTTAAGTCGAAATAAGCCCTGTCCAGCAAACTGTGAGTATTAAGTACAAGAAAAAGAGAGAGAGAGAGAGAAAGAAAAGATTATATTTAAAAAAATCCCAAGCGAAGACCACCCGGTTATCAATTGCATACATTGTATAAAAAAAACTTTGGGAAAAGAAATAAAAGAAAACTGAGGGATCCGTGTGTGATTTCTCCCCCCCCCCCCTACAAACTGAGGTGTTCGTGCGTGGAACTTAGCCCCCCGCTTTTCGCCGAGAGCGGCTGGACCTTGCCGCGGAGCCCAGTGGGTACAAGATGCGGGCTCCGGGGCGCTGCTCCCTTCCACTGTCGATCCTGCTCCTCCTGTCGGCTGTGGCTGCGGGCAAGCGGGTGCTGCGCTACCGGCTGGCGGAGGAAGGGCCACCGGACGTGCGCGTGGGCAACGTGGCCGCCGACCTGGACATCGTGGCGGGCTCCGGGGAGGTGACCTTCAGCCTGGAGTCGGGCGGCGAGTACCTGAAGATCGACAACGTGACGGGCGAGCTGAGCACCGGAGAGAGGCGCGTGGACCGCGAGAAGCTGCCGCAGTGCCAGATGATCTTCGACGAGAACGAGTGCTTCATCGACTTCGAGGTGTCAGTGATCGGGCCCTCGCAGAGCTGGGTGGACCTGTTCGAGGGCCGCGTGATCGTGGCCGACGTGAACGACAACACGCCCGCTTTCTCCTTACCGGTGCTCACCCTTACGGTGGAGGAGAACCGGCCGGTGGGCACCCTCTACCTGCTGCCCACCGCCACCGATCGCGACTTCGGCCGCAACGGCATCGAGCGCTACGAGCTGCTGCAAGAGGGCGGTCGCGCTTTCCCGCCGCCATCCCCGGGCGAGGGCAAGCGGCGGCCCGAGGAGCGAAGCGGCGGCAGCGTCTTCGAGCTGCAGGTGGCCGACACGTCCGAAGGCGAGAAGCAGCCGCAGCTGATCGTCAAGGGCGCGCTGGACCGCGAGCAGCGGGACTCGTACGAGCTGATCCTGCGCGTGCGCGACGGCGGCGACCCCCCGCGCTCCTCGCAGTCCATCCTGAGGGTGCAGATTACAGACGTCAACGACAACAGCCCGCGCTTCGAGCGCAGCGTCTACGAGGCGGACCTGGCCGAGAACAGCGCGCCCGGCACGCCCATCCTGCAGGTGCGCGCGACCGACGCCGACGCGGGCGTCAATGGGCAGCTGGAGTACGTCTTCGGCGCTGCCACCGAGTCCGTGCGCCGCCTGCTGCGCCTCGACGAGACCTCAGGCTGGCTCAGCGTGCTGCACCGCATTGACCGCGAGGAGGTGGCGCAGCTGCGCTTCACGGTGGCGGCGCGCGACCGCGGCCAGCCCCCGCGCTCCGACAAGGCCACGGTGGTGCTGAACGTGCGCGACGAGAACGACAACGTGCCGCTCGTCGACATCCGCAAGATTGGCCGCATCCCGCTCAAAGACGGCGTGGCGCACGTGGCCGAGGACGTGCTCATCGACACGCCCGTGGCGCTGGTGCAGGTGTCCGACCGCGACCAGGGCGAGAACGGTGCTGTCACATGCACGGTGGTGGGCGACGTGCCCTTCCAGCTGAAGCCGGCCAGCGACGGCGAGGGCGAGCAGAACAAGCGCAAGTATTTCCTCCACACCTCTGCGCCCCTCGACTACGAGAGCGTGCGGGAGTACCACGTGGTTATCGTGGCCGTAGACTCGGGCAGCCCCAGCCTGTCCAGCAATAATTCCCTACTCGTCAAGGTGGGCGACACCAACGACAACCCGCCCCTCTTTGGCCAGGCGGTGCTGGAGGTGGCCTTCCCCGAGAACAACCTGCCCGGAGAGCGAGTGGCCACCGTGCTCGCCACGGACGCCGACGGTGGCAAGAACGCCGAGCTGGCCTACTCCCTGGACCCGGCCGTGGCCGGCATCTTCGCCATTGACCCTGACTCGGGCGACATCACCGTCAACAGCGTGCTGGACCGGGAGCAGACCGACCGCTACGAGTTCAGGGTGACCGCCAGGGACAAGGGCGTGCCCGTCCTGCAGGGCACGGCCATGGTGGTGGTGCAGGTGGCCGATCGCAATGACAACGAGCCCAAGTTCATGCAGGACGTCTTCACCTTCTACGTTAAGGAGAACCTGCAGCCCAACAGCCCCGTGGGCATGGTCACTGTCATGGACGCGGACAAGGGGCGCAACGCGGAGATGAGCCTCTCCATCGAGGACAGCACCATTTTCTCCATCGAGAACGACACGGGCACTATCTATTCCACTGTGTCCTTTGACAGGGAGCACCAGACCAGCTACACGTTCAGAGTGAAAGCTGTGGACGGGGGCGAGCTCCCTCGATCAGCCACGGCCACCGTGTCTCTCTTTGTGATGGACGAAAATGACAATGCGCCCACCGTGTACCACCCCAGCAACCGCTCCCACATCGTGCTCCTTCCTTCCAGCAATCTACGCACGGTCGTGGCCACGGTGAACGCCACTGATAACGACACGGGCGTCAACGCAGACCTGAACTTTAGTATTGTTGGAGGCAATCCCTTTAAATTGTTTGAAATCGATACCACCAGTGGGGTGGTTTCCTTGGTGGGCAAGTTGGCCCAGAAGCACTACGGCTTGCATCGGCTGGTTGTGCAAGTGAATGACAGTGGCCAACCTCCACAGTCTACCATCACTCTGGTCCACGTGTTCGTTAATGAAAGTGTTTCCAACGCCACAGTAGTGGAATCTCAAATAATAAAAAGTTTGCACACCCCTTTGACGCAAGATATCGCCGGAGATCCCAGTTATGAACTGAGCAAGCAGAGACTTAGCATTGTTATCGGGGTGGTGGCTGGTATTGTGGCGGTTATCTTGATCATCTTAATTGTGGTCATGGCACGATATTGCAGGTCAAAGAACAAGAACGGCTACGAAGCCGGCAAAAAGGATCACGAAGATTTTTTTACCCCCCAACCTCATGACAAATCTAAAAAACCGAAAAAAGACAAGAAAAATAAGAAATCTAAGCAGCCTCTCTATAGCAGCATTGTTACAGTAGAGGCTTCCAAACCAAATGGACAAAGATATGACAGTGTCAATGAGAAGCTGTCGGACAGCCCTACTATGGGACGTTACCGCTCAGTTAATGGTGGGCCTGGAAGCCCTGATCTTGCAAGGCATTACAAATCCAGCTCCCCACTTCCTACTGTTCAGCTTCACCCCCAATCTCCAACTGCTGGGAAAAAACATCAGGCCGTACAAGAACTTCCACCAGCCAATACTTTTGTGGGAGCAGGAGACAACATTTCAATTGGATCCGATCACTGTTCTGAGTATAGCTGTCAAACCAATAACAAGTACAGCAAACAGGTAAGATGTCTTGAAAGTTAGCTATGATGATGGTTGCAAAGACTGCATGTGCTGGCCTAGGGCTGCTGACCTTTCTCTTTCGCAACAGCCAGCTGGCTCTCTAAGGGCAGTTTATCAAGCCGAGGAAAGACAGATATTTCGTGTCATTTTAAGCCATGTTGTGTAGAAGACATTAAGCTACTGAACACATACCGGCCCAGGGGGATTATGGGGTACGTGATGACACAACTTTAATACAAAGCTGCCTTTAATTTAATTGATGGGACGTGTTTTTTTAAAATCTGCCTTGCCTGTCAGAGTACTGCATATTGAAAGAGATGCTTTCAGTTGTACGTGTTGGGAAACCAGTGCAGAGTAGGCTCTGTAGCATTCCACGTCACATTTTCTGTAGATATGCAGGTTGTAAGACGTTTTTAGTGATTTAAAATATTTTAAACAGCATTCCATAATTAAAACTACTGATTCAATAAATGTAACGTCGAGCCAAGTCCGTTTCAGTATTGAGTTATTTTAGTGATAGCTAAGCACAGGTAGATCTCCGTTTTAATGTTCAGATCCCTAAAATGTGCATTTTCCCATGAGCAGACCTGTTTGCTGTTTACAGGAAGCAACTGCAAGCTTTGTGTGGGGACTGAATTGCACATGCCAGTCATTCTTCCAGCTGTACTGCAAATGGGTTTTGTTTACTGATGCGTCCTTTTCACATTTAACATGCATTTCGTGCTCCTGATCAGGAGAATGCCTTATGGTGCCTTAGATACCGTAGTTTCTCCTTAAACTATACAGTAGATACATTGCCCAAGGTGTGGGCATAAATGCTCTGCTGCTGTCGCAAATCCGGCACATCAGCAAATGATTTCCTTAGCATATGGCTGATGATACCTTTTTAGATGATATTCTAGTGATGATTATTCCCACACATGAATTGCTGCTTTAATATACTCGATATGTCGCTCAAACGCAGCAAAGACCGAGCCTGAAGCACAAATTAAAATCTGTCAAGAACAGTAGGCTTTGCTTTTTATGGTAGGCTGACTTTATTTGCTGCTTGAAAGTGACTAGAGAACTCAAAAAGTACTTATGCTGACACGTACTTTGGAAGTTGTTTTACAAAGGAATGTTTTACTGCTACTTAAGTCGTTTTTTCCTGATGGCATATTCTGTTCTACAAAGGTAATAGTTTACAGGATGGCCCCAGAGAAGGAATCAAATTCATTACATTTTCCTAAGAAGCAACCAAAGTAGAGTCTGAATAAAATAGCGTTGGGTCTCCTGGCCATTAATGTTCCCAGCTTGGTTTGCCTTTTTAGAGTTTAACATATTGGAATGATTTTTCTCAGGCATTCTGATGTTTTACCACAAGTCACAGTGTTGATTTTAACCACAAAGCAGCAGCTACTCAAGTTAATTATCTTTATAGCATAGTTGAATTTTAAATGATTATGTCCTAGAAGAAAAATTCACTCTTAACTGATACAGATATGCATTAAGAACAGTAGGTATTTGTCCAAATCCATTTCTAATGGATGGAAATAATAGAATGAAATGGAATAAAAATGTTCTAAGTGAAATCTCTTATTAGAATTACAGTAGCATATTTATGAAAAAAGTGGTCACATTTTAAAGTAACTTTTGTGACCTAATACTATGCTTTTTTTTTAATAGGATGTAGATGTAAGATGTATATTCACACGCAGACTTAAGATACTTAAGTTGTTTTTGAGCATCCATTGACTTATTGTCTAGCACAAACATTTTTACAGTTTTAGTTTTAGTAAACATGCCCTTAAATTTTTGATGTGTGTTTAATGAATGTTCAAGCACCAAGTGCTGCCCTGGCCCATTTTATTTCTATGGGCACAATGGCATTTAGCACATGTTAACATGCATAAACATGCCCCTTAAACTAGTTAGTATCCATAACTGGCATCTTTTTAAAAAAGACTCAAAGTGATTACTACCCCCCTCCACCTGAAAAAACACAGTTTAAATGGGAAGTTGTAATTATATTGTAGTTGCATGATCATATTTGTCTAGCAGACAAAAGCTGGAAGAGATGGAGGTTCAGGGTTAAAGAAAGCATCTTGGGGAAACTTTTTTCTTTTTTTTTGTGTAGCATTTTGGCAGCTGCCTTTGTTAGGAAATTTTGAAAGTTTGATAGATAAGACAATTGTGGGAGTGTCTGACCTGAAGTACTATAGCTGAAGGTGATATCCATTTGCCATTAGCGTAATTAGAATAGGTAATAGATACATCTTTCCTTCATATCATTGTGAAAGGATGTGGTCTTCAATTACAAACCTATTTAGCTAGTCAACTGTAGACAAAACCAGTGTTATCTTTTTTAATTAATTTAGATAAGGGTCTTTTGAGCCATCTTTGGGTTTAAGAATGCTCTACCAGGGAGCAGAAACTTAAGTTTCTCATATTTTAAACTAACATTACTTGTAAACTAACAACTTATGCTTTACAACTGCCCTCCCCTTTACTGTAAGTTTAAAGGTAATTATTTTAATGTGTTAGTGTTAGTAGAATCACATGGGTGTCGTGCAGGACGCTCTGATCTCCTTTTTCTAGTATACACAGTTAATTGCCCTTCAGTATTTTTTTTTTATATAAAACTGCTTCTTCCACTGATTCATGTATATGTTTACCTCCTTTAGGTTTTTAGGAATTCATCAAATGCATTATGTGCTAGATTAGCACTAAAGTGTTGTCTTCTATAGTTTAACCTTGTAAACTGTGTAAACCAAATTAAGTAATAGTAGATAGTGCAGTAGTGGTAGTTTAACTGAGATGCTTTTTTATGTTCTCACAGCTGTAGTCCTCAGCAACAGAGTCTCAATACCCTTCTCCCCAAATGTTTTAGTCTCTTTGTCTAAAGTACTGCTTTGGTTTGCATAAAAATCTCATGGATGAGATTAGAACATTACCCATGCTGATTTGGGGGAAACAAAGAAAAGGCCTGTCTGTAGGAATTTAAGACCTATTTGAGGTGAATGGTTGACTGCTTAATTTTGTAATCCTGCATGAATTAGCCTTGTGATGTTGCTGTTTAGCAAGTGCATTGCTTTATGTTTAAAAAAAAGTGATCACATAGGTATGTTGACACACATCCTCCTCATCAGTTCCACAGGCTTTCCCACTGCATAGCTAGTGCAATTTATGGAAACTTCATGCACCTGTTTCATGTATTCTTCATAAAAAATGAGTAAAGAACTGCATAGAGAAAAGTGTCATTCTGAGTGCTTGGAAATGAGGCTGAAGATTAATTTGTGTGTGTGGATGCTGCATAGCTGTTAAAGATGGCAAGCTCTTGTTCATGAAGCACACATTGTTCTTTGCAATTATTGTTTAGAAAGCTGTGTAAAAGGGATGGGGTGAATGTATTGGTTGCTAGCTATGACATAATATATGGAGGTCAGTTTCCAAGTGACAGTTTGTGATTGATTCCTCTAATTTATTACTTGCTGTGTTCTATTTGGATCTATTTTTTTTTAAAATAAACACTTCATAGTCTGAATGATAAGTTTGAGATGTTTGTTCTATTTTAGGTATATTTTATTAAGTGTTACCCCCTAAAACATAAAGTAGGCAGAAGCAATTTTAAACAGTTTGGCAGATACTAATTTGAGTCTTGTTGAGCTTAGGCTGCTTTATGCCTGAAGGAATTTTTATTTTTTTTAATAAAAAAAATTCTGCTTACTTTGTTGGAATAGCAAACTACTATTATTTTAGTAGGCAGCATTTCTGTGGGCTATTATAATAGGGCATCTAAGACCTGGACCTTCCTTCCCCGCCCCGGTGCTCCAAGCTGGACCCTGCTCTTCTTTTATCCCAGTCTGCATAAGCAAAGCCTGGGGGACCTGTGGGGGGGGGGGGGTGGTGGGGGGGGGGAGAGCATTGTGGCAGCACATAGGAATTTTTTTCTGTAGGATAGTGGCCGCATTACTGGATTGTCAGTAGTGTGGCTGCTCTTAATGTTACCTCTTGAGTAGGAGATGGTAAGTGCAGCTTTGCTGTTGGCAGTCATCATGACAGCTAGCACCTGGTGCTGTCCTGCACGGTAGCTGACTGACATGCCCACTCTCTGCCCATACCCTACACAGTGCCCTTTGCTCTGCTGCATGTTAATCAGTTAGTGCAGGACTTTTACTGCTCTGACTGACTTTAGCATGTGGTAGCCTTTACCAAGGACCTATGGTAATCATGTCATTGCTGACTTCTGGTGATCCAGCAGCCCCTGGGTTTTCTTGGCAAGGTGTGACTGGATTTAGATTACCAGGCCTTTCTTCAGAGTCAATGAAAGGTAAGTGACTTGCCCAAGGACACAAGAAGTGGAGGGCGAGAATCAAACCCTAGTCTCTTGGTCACAAGGCTGCTGCCCTAACTACGAGGCCACCTTCCTCTCCTCATTGGCTGTATAACTTAACTTTTGTAATTTTAGCACTTTCTAAAATTCGTAGTAGCTTCCAGCTTGATGACCCACCTAAAGGGGTTATTTAGTTGTAAAATAAAAAGTTGCTGTTTCCGCAAGCTTTTATATTTGCATTTAAAAATCATAAAAATATGTTAAATTAGGTTCATGTCAAACAACTTGGATTAATTTGTTAGATTGGATGCCTAAGGAATTAAATCAAGGGTGCGTGCTGGATATGATTTACTTGGATTTCAGGAAAGTGTTTGATACGGATCATCATAGAAGGCATATTAGAATCTGAGGGATAGACTACAGAGGATAATAGTAAATTTAAATTTGAGAAAAGGGAAGTGATTAGTAGGGTGTATTAGGGATCAGTTCTTAGTGAACAATACTGTGAAGAGATTTGAAGGAAAATTTTGCTATTTTTTGGCTTATAAGATGTACAAGAGAGTAGGAAGGAGTAGAGTGAACAAGAAGTGATCTAAAAGGGCATGAGGCATAGTCAAGTGCCTGACAGTTGAGATACAATGTAAACATTTACAATCATATGTCTGCTATTCAATGAGGGGTGAGAAACTGATATGCACTACCCAGGAGAGAGACTTCAAGATGATGGTGTTTAGTTGCTTCAGGGTAGCAAAACAGTATGATAAGGTGGTGGCCAGACCTGCAGGAATGCTAGGGTCCATAGTGGGAGACACACCCAGCAGAAATCAAGGTGGCGTGAAACCTCACACACAATATTATGTCAAGTTCTGGAGACTGAAAAGCTATAGACAGGCTGGAGGTGGTCCAGAGAGATTTAGGGATCTAAAATGCATACATTGGAGAAGAGGAACAATGAATATGTGATAGTGCCTCAAAAGTATATATCGGAGACAAGGAGCAAGAAGGCGGCTCTAGAGCAGTGGTTTTCAGCCCAGTCCTCTGGGACCCCCCCAAGCCAATAGTTTTCAGGATATCCACAATGAATATGCATGAGAGAGATATACATGCACTGCTTCCATTGTATGCAGATCTATCCCATTCATATTCATTGTGAATATCCTGAAAACCCAACTGGCCTGGTGGTCCCAGAAGACTGGGTTGAGAACCACTGCTCTAGAGCAAGAGGTCACAGCATGAGTGGCCCTGGGAATAGACTTGGGAGTAGCATAAAACATTTCTTTCTTTTCTGAAAGGGAGTGAGCACATGGCATAGATTTCAGCAGAAGGGCATTGAAACAAACACATGAACATAATTGAAAAACAAAGTGCTAAAGCACTAGGCATCCTTAGTAGTGAAGAAATGAGCGGAAAAGCCAGGGCTAGGCTGAAGTCTGTGACATGGCATGAGAAGTGGACTTGGGCAGTCTAGATTATTGTACATAGATCTTGACAAATTTTGTGTGGGTTTAGGATCCTTTGCTTGTGACCTCCTCATCTTCCCTCTCCTCTGGTTCTTTCACATTGGTCTCATGTTCTTGTGAGACCGGCACCAGAGTTCCTACACCATGTGTCATCTTTAGATAACAATAGAGCTTCAGATTGCAGCACACACCCAAAGAGACACTTGCTATGGTGGTGCGCAGGCCTGTGTGGAATGTGGCAGTGGGTGCAGGGCTGCAGTGCGTTTGTGCTGCAGAGGTGGGTTGTCATGTGCATGCATAATGTGATATGTAGTGCGGAGGTGAGGTATATATGTGTTACGAATGTGTGTGTGTGTGGTACCTTGTGCATGTCTGTCATGCAAAGGTGGTGTGGGGGGAATGCACCCTTTGACATATACAGATTAGTCATTTTTGTCCCCCATGCATTCATCCTTTTAACCTTCACCTTGCACCCTTTCCCTGCCCTCCATTCCCTCATCCTCTGTAGTGGTTGTTTTTTTGTTTTTTAAATTTAAGATACTGCCTCTTTAAAATTTTCTGCCTCTCTCTTCACTCCCTCCCCCCCTCTCCTGAAAGCTCTGATCCCTGAAGCTCTCTGATGCCCTGGGCTTCCTTCTCCCCTCCTGTTCTGCCCTTGAGGATCTGATCTCCTGTGGGCAGAACAGGAGGGATCTTTGCTGTGATCAGGGGGTAGATGCAGCAGATAGCCCACAAGGTTCCGATCCGTGGGCTATCTGCTGCATCTAAGTACCAGTTGTAGCAAAGATTGCTCCTGCAGGCAGACAGAAGTTTTCTGCCTGTGATGGGGGGGGGGGGGGGAAATCCCAGGCGCCAGGTATAAATTTTCAAGGAAACAAACAAACAAAAGTTGACTGGTAAAGCAGTGATATCATAAAAGGGGCGCAAGCTTATACAGCAGGAAGCTTCAATATATTTTTATACTGTAGACTAAATGAAGCAATTGATCATTTTTTGTCAGTTTCTATATATTATGATTTTCGTTTTTTCTTTCACTATGTACAAATAGGCCAGCTGGTACTACCCTTTCAAATTACTATTCAACACAGCATACATTGTTTTGACTGGTTAAAAGAACAGTGCTTGCCAAAAATGTTAAATAATTCAATGGACAGAACACGATCATAAAGATCGTTTTCTCATGCTGCTGCTTTATTTTTCTGAGGAGCAAAAGGAGGTTGAAAGTTTTTCCTAAAGTGTCTTTCACTTGGCTACAGCCATCCTCATGAATTTATGGGATAAATAAAATTGAAAATTACAGTGTTTGGACAAATACCATTTTGCAAGGAGAGAGGGAAGCAATAGTGCTTGAATAAGGACACAAAGGGGCCCTTTTACTAAAGTGCAGTAAGTTTTTGAATTTACACACATTAACAGCAAAAGTTAGGGTTGGTACATTCTCTGCATTTATCACATAAGGTGGGGTATCTAGCATATGCCCTTCCTTTAGTATAGAGGGCAGACACTAAGGGCCTGATTTCTGTCCCACACGTACAGCCCCTTTGTACATACTATCTGAGCCGGATGTACAAAGAGGAGTGCGATTCTGATCCCGCAGGGCACGTCTAGCCCCGCGGGATCAGAATCTCGATCATGCCTGTTCGTGCAGGCCGGGACTGCTATTCAGTTCCAGCCTGCACGTATAGGCACTGCCCAGATAGCTCAGTCAGGCATTTAAATGGAGCCGCTCAGTCAGGCATTTAATTGGCTCCATTTAACTGCTGCGATGCCGGCCGCCAGATACTAAAGTTTATTCCCTGCAGTGCGACCCCCGATCTGGCCTCCTAAGGCCAGGGTTGGGCTGCGGGGAATAAACCCTGGCCCCCACAGCCCCTTCTGTGCCCTGGGCCACGAAAAAAAATACGACCAGAGAAGTTGTTCCACCTCGGAGGTAGAATAACGTTCCTGGCCATTTCGCCAGCCCTGTACGTCCAGAGCCGGCGACTGCCCACTCTTCGCCCCCAGGTCGCTTCTTCCCCACCCCCAACTAACATCCCTGCACAACCGGCAGGGAAGTTAGTCGGGGGCAGCTGCCAGCACGAATAGCGGGGCCATCCCTGCTAACTGTATAGGCCCACATTGCCTGCATCGGCAGGTAGTGTGGGAGCACTCACCCTACCTCCTGAAAGAAGGAACTTGAGCCCAGAACCACAGGAGTGTAGCAAGAAGACAGCTGCAGTGGACATAATTTTCTGCCTGCTTCAGCTCTCGCCCCCCCCCCCCCCCTTAGGTCTTACCCATAGGCTCTCTGGTAGTCTCAGTGGTCAACCAGGTAAGAACCTATCCCTTTCCACTCCTGCCCTGGCTCTGGTAGCTCTCAAAATGGCACTGGTAACCCCTGAACCCTGGTGGTAGTCTAGCGGTACTACTGCTAGGGGTTACTGGTATCATTTTGAGAGCTGCTGGGGCAGAAGTGAAGAGGGATGGTTCTTACCTGGTTGACCACTGACGCCACCATGGTGCCTCTGGGTAAGATCTGGGAGGAGGCTTGGTGGGATGGGAGGAGGGCCTGAGAGGTGGGGCTGCTTAAGTGGAGGGAGGACTTGCCTTGCCAGGTTGCTTTTGAGGGGGGATAGTTCTAAAAGGATGTGTTTGTGTGCGCAAGGAGGCTTGGATTTGTAGGGGGTGGGATAGGACTTTGAAAGGGAAGGGTGTGTTGACGCCTAGGGTTTTTTATTTTTTTTATGGGCAGTGGCCACTTGCTGGGGTTTCCAGTATCACTGCTTCAGTTAAAATCACCTCTCAAGGCAGCTATCCCGCGTTAGTGGTCACCAGCCTCCATCCCTACTCTCCACTTTGATTCTACCTAGTCACGATAAGAGCAGTTAGCATGAGATTTTTCCCATGTTAGTTGCCCTTAGCACGCAGTAGATGTTAATGTGGGTCATTAGCATGCATTAAACCCTGTGGTAACCGGAGCTGCAGTTTTAAGTAAAATGGTCCCGTAGATAGTTAACTGGTGCCGCTTTGAGCTGCATTAGCAGTGGAGGGAGTGCATGTTGTATGAGTGCTGAATTAAGCATCCTTCTTCGCTAAGTAAATTATGAATAGCAATGGAATAAATGAGAAAATTTAGGAAAAGTGAGAAGAGCAGTATATTTGCTGTGGCTCCTCACAGCCGTCTCCTGTTCAAATACTACTGGTCTGGGCTGCTTCTGCCTCCCACCCTTGTAATGTTTGCTGCATCTCTGGGCCTATTGTTGTGTTCTCTTATTCTGACCTTTCAGCTGATGTAGAACCACTTTGTTACTTGCTCACCTTTTCACTGTTGCTGGTCCAGGTTACTTTTGCTTCCTTCCTGCCTTTCAGCTGCTGCAGCTTTGAGCTATTTCTTCTCCTCTTACCTGTTGGCCACTGCTATTTCAGCTCTCCCCCACCTGCTTAGTACTGCTGTTTTTGGTCACTATTATTTATTTCTAATGCATTGCTGTGCTCCCATGATTGGCGCCATACCATGGATGAATGGATTGGAGAGGTGATTGAATGGGAGAGAGACAGAGCCTAGAAGAGACAGAGAATGAAAAAGCTGACCTAGAGTATAGGAGAGAAAAAGGAAAAAGATAGAGGAGCAGATAAATTACAGACAAACTTATCTTTGGGGAAATAACTGCTGCATAAAGTGGAGCAAGAGGAAGAGTTAAATAGCTTCATTTATTTTACCTTTTTTTCTAGGATGATGAAGTAAGAGGTGATTGATGAGGACAAATCCATACACGCAGGCTGTAATTTAAAAAAATATAGGAAAATTATTAAAAATTGAAAATTAATGAACTGTGGTGCTCTAATATATATTAAGTTGGACTGTATAGAGGTATATGCAACATGCCGTAAAATTGCAATAGAACTTCATAAGTAATGCATGTTGCAGAATCTACTCTGGGTACTGCTGTAGGGAGCCAGGGGCTGTGTATGTATGTGACAAAATGTCCAGTTATCCTCTATTTCTCCCAAAACCCTGTCTCATACTATGCTGACATACCATGAGTTTACCTCACTAGCTCCCTTCCATTTACCTTCTCAGGCCTGTGTACTCTTACTTTTTATTTATACTACCTACTGTATCCAGGCCTTTCCTGGGAAAGAGTTGCACTGGTGACGGACAAAACGGCAGCCTTTTCTTTTGATGCTTGTTTGGGCTCCCAGTCTGCAGGCAATAGAATTTCAAGCATCCATATTTTGAATTTTAAACTCTCATTTGAGTTTAAATGCCACCAGTGCATTCAAGCCCTGCAGTTCAGTATGATATTTTGGTTCTTGCATAAGGCCATTGGGAAGATTTAGTTATTTACAGTATAAAATGCAAATTAGTTTCTATTCTTGACAAACCAAACTATTTGATAATCTTAGGCTGTGCTTACAGTATATTATCTTGTTAAGCTTTTGAGAAATAAGGTCTGATTAATAAAAGGTTCTTTTCCATTTTGCGCCTGTGGGGAAAATCCTTTATTAAATCTGTCCTATACTGTTTTATAGCTACCAAGTGTTACTTGCTTATATACAAAGCACTTTAGCTTTGAAATGTGAGCTATCTAAACAGTCCATTTAGAAGAATAAAGGAAAATAGCAGTGAACAGAGTTTAATAAAATTGCTTTCTTTCTGGCTTGCAGGGCCATATTTCCAGATTTGTTGGTAACAGGCTTCATGTACAATGATTATGCTTTTCAAGCCATTCTACCACAGATCCCACCTTATTCTTTTGATGTGCAGGCACTAGGATGTAGTTTGTTTATGCCCAGTGGAGCTTGTTTGCAGCGGATCTTGTTTGTTGTCTCTGGACTCATTATTCTTTCTAATGACACATTTCTAAAAGTACACAACAATTTGTTTTAATTTCATTTTGTCTGCAGTTTAATTAATGGGCTTTCTACACCAAGTGCAATCTCCAGGAACAAGCAGGAATGTAGTCTTCACATATGGGTATCGGCAGTACCAACGGAGCCTGCGCGGGAACGCTCCCCAGTGTCCAATAGGAAAGCTTTTGGGAGCATCCCACAGCGCCTGCGTGCTGCCTTCCCGCCTTTCCAACTCTCCTTCGTCAGTTCTTTGTTTTCCGTGGAGCCGACAGGACATATACCCTGTCACCGCAGAAAAATTCTTCTTCTTCTTTTGTTTTTTTGTGGTTGTGTCTGCCTTCACTCGACGCCTACTGGTACTGCCGGTTCTCTTTTCTTCTTTTCAAAAACCCCAAAAAAACTAGCTTCTAAAAATCTTTTCCTTAGGAGCCTTTCCCCTCTCGGTGTTAGGTTCCATTTTGGGCACTAGGCCCATTTTTTCTTCAAACATGGAAAAACCAGCTAGTGGTTTTAAGAAATGTTCTAAATGTGGCGGTACCATATCCATCACCGACACCCATGAATGGTGTCTTAAATGTTTAGGTCCTGAACATTCTCCATCGGAGTGTCTCTCCTGCAGAAAGATGACCAAGAGGGGCTTGCAGAATAGAGCTGCAAAACTTGGTACCCTTTTTGCCGCTGATACAATGTCCGTTGCATCAACGCCTTCCAGGGCTTCATCTTCCTCCCATGGATCTCAGGTAACTAAACCTAAGTCTTCTAAGACTGGCCGGTCCTCAAAGGGTAGATCTCCTTCTAATTATTGAGATGCCACTGGCGTTGCCCTCGAGGAAAGTTCACCAGCAAAACAGCCCCGGCGGGAGGCCTCGGTCTCCAAAGCATTAACGGGGCTCCAGAATGTTCCAAAGGCTTCAACCTCTGCAGAACCACTGGTGCCATGTTCTGGGGTCGTGGCCGCTTCCTCCAGTACCGACACCAAAGCATCGGCAGGAGCGATGGATCAGAGAATCCTCGCTATCGAACGCAGTCTAGCGGCTCTCTTATTAGCTTCGGTACTGCTAAGACCGCTACAGACGGTTCCACAAGTATTGGTACCAAGATCGGTGCGGTTACCGAGTGCACCTGCCTCGGCAGGTATGCTGCTCCCCATGCCGAGACTTGAGTCTATCTCAGGTATTGAGGGGCCGGTCCCGAGACAGCCCGATACCGACTTCGAGCTGTACCGGTACCGAGCATTGCAGGAACACCTGGCACAGAGATATTTCAAATCCTCCGATTCTGATGACTCTGCCAGTACTAGAGCAATCCTTCCAGAGGATCCATCTCCTTCTCCTCAACGCAGAATGTCTCCTCCAGAGGGCATGTCCTTCCAGGATTTCATACGTGATGTAGCTCGAGGTCTTGCAATCACGATGACTCCAGAAAAGGAACCCAGAGCAGAAGAATTAGAAATTCTTCAATACCCTAAGGCTCCTAAAGAGGCAGCTACCCTGCCCATTCATAGGATCTTGCAGGATCTTATGCTAAGAATGTGGGAAACCCCTTTAACGGTGTCTCCACATTCCAGATGACTCGATACCATGTACCGAGTTCCAAGCTGTCCTGGGTTTCAAAAGACTCAGTTACCACACCATTCAATGGTAGTGGAATTGGCAATGCATAGGATTAAGAGTGCTAAAACACATTTTTCCAATCCTCCGGGCTGTGAGTTGAGAACGCTCAATGCTTTTGGGCGTTAATGCTTTCAATCCTCCATGTTGGCAGTCAGGATCAGCTCTTACATCCTCTACATAAGAATGTTCCTCAAAGAAGTTACAGGAGACTTGGAGCTCATGAGCCCTCTTCTTCCTGAGGACAAAAGAGGGGATTTTCTTACTCTGGTCAAACACGCCCAGGATGTCTCTTAAGTTTGTGAACCGTGCAACCTTTGATTGCTTTGAATGTATTAGCAGAACCTCTTCTGTTTCCATTGGTGCACGTCGTATTGCCTGGCTCCAGGCATCGGACTTAGAACAATGGGTGCAAGAGAAACTGGGAAATATTCATTGCACAGGAGACAATCTCTTTGGCAAGGATTGGCAAGAAAAGGCAAATCAGCTTGAATCTGAAAATACTACCTTGAACAGACTATCAAAGTCTACAGCCAACCCAGCAAAGAAAAAGTCAGCCAAGAAACTCTTTTTCAATAAGAAAAAGAGGTTTTACCCATCTTGCACCCATCATGCTCACTGTCCAGTTCATGTTTCCCAAAAGGGGAACCAACAGAACAGACAGCACCGAAAACCACAAGTTCCAAGAACTCAATCTGCTCCACAAGCTCAGCCTCCTCAGGGGCTTTGACTCTTTCCTAGAGAACTTATTCTTTCTGCCCCTGAAAGGTCCAGAACCCCTCACCATTCCAGGAAGGTTATGCCATTTTGCCATCAGATGGCAACAAATAACATCAGAAAACTGGACTCTGTCCATCATACGAGAGGGGTACAGACTTCCCTTACACAGCATGCCCCCTCCTACAATCATAAAGCAGTTCAATTCTCAGGTCCCTGTCACCAGTCTCTTGGGTCAGGAGGTGGCATCATTTCTTGATCAAGGAGCAATAGAAGTACCCATACCCCAACAGGGGACGGGATTCTACTCCCCCTATTTTCTCATACCCAAGAAAACAGGGGGACACAGGCCTATTCTGGACCTCAGAGAATTAAACAAACAAATATCTATTCCAGGAAAAATTCAGAATGATCTCCCTCAGAAAACTCCTGCCATACCTTCAGAGTCAGGACTGGCTATGTTCTCTAGATCTAAAGGGTGCATATATTCATATTCTCATCCATACAGATCACAGAAGATTCCTTCGATTCCAGTCTGGCTTCTTCCCCAAGAGTCTTCACAAAATGCATGGCAGTAGTAGCAGCATTTCTGAGAACTCTAAGAATATTCTTCTTCCTCTACTTAGACGATTGGCTCATTTGAGCATCCACTGCTCCAGAAGCCAGCTTCGCTCTTTCTCGCACGATGCAAATTCTTCGCTACTTGGGACTGGTCATAAACCTCCCAAAATCTCAGCTCACCCCTTCTCAGTCCCTGGAGTTCATAGGGGCTCGACTGGATACCAGACGGTCAAGGGCTTTCCTACCACAGCCCCGCTGTCTTCGTATAATGCAGCTGGCATCCCAAGCAGCTATGAAAGTCTTCCTAACTGCTCGGGAAATGCTTCAGCTTCTGGGGCATATGGCATCCACTGTCCATGTGGTTCCCTCTGCTTGTCTTCACATGTGAGCAGCCCAGTGGACCCTCTCCTCTCAGTAGACAGAGGCCTCAGGTCGCCTATCGGACAAAATCAGAAACTCCACACATGTCATTTCGTCCTTTCAATGGTGGCAATTGCTGGGAAACCTTCTAGTAGGCTCTCCTTTCCAGCAGCCTCTATTCCAGGCCACCCTAACAACGGATGCATCCAAGTTGGGTTGGGGGGCTCACTTGCACAATCTCTTGATGCAGGAGGCTTGTCTTCACATAAACCTTCTAGAACTCAGAGCCATTTTCCCTGCTCTTTGAGTATTCCAGGCCCAGCTCAGCTACAAGAGAGTTTGGGTCAGGTAGCCATGTTCTACGTGAACAAGCAGGGCGGAACAGGCTCTCTGTCGTTATGCAACAAAGCTTTGCGACTGTGGGCCCTTGCCAGAGAGTATCAAATCCACCTCCTAGTGGTATATCTTCTGGGCATTCAAAATCTTTGGGCAGACAAACTCAGTCAAATACTGCTGCCATACGAATGGTCTCTTCACTCAGACCAGATTGCTCGAGTGTTTCGAATCTTGGGGACCCCAGATATAGACCTCTTTGCAAGTCCACAGAATGCCAAACTTCCCTGATTCTGTTCCAGAGTTCCAGCTCAAAACTGTCAGGCAAGAGATGCTTTCCTCCTCCACTGGATGCTTTCCTCTATGCCTTCCCACCCACTTCAACACTGGATGCTCCTCCACTGGATGCTTTCCTCTATGCCTTCCCACCCACTTCAGCACTGTTCAAACTTCAGAGAGACAGAGGACTTATGATACTCATAGCTCCACGTTGGCCACGGCAAACTTTTTATCCTCTGTTTCTATGTCTCTCTCAAGCCACTCCACTGGAGTTGGGACATGCTCCAGATCTTCTGTCTCAGGAGGACGGGACGCTATTGCACCTGAATTCCCAGTCCCTGCATCTCAGGGCCTGGTTGCTGAAGGCGTAGAGCTTCCAGATATCAACCTTTCTCAACAGGTAAGGGATATCCTGCTGGCCTCCAGAAAACCTTCCACAAGGCGATCCTACGCCTTTAAGTGGAAAAGTTTCTCTGTATGGTGTTCTCAAATGGGACTTACCCCCTTTTCGGTGCCTGTGGAATCGCTACTGGAGTATCTCCTTCACTTATCAAATTCTGGTCTTAAAACCAATTCAATAAGGGGTCATCTTAGTGCAATTGTTGCTTCTCGCAGACCACTACTAGATGGACAACCTATCTCCTCTCATCCACTCGTAGCAAAATTTATGAGAGGTCTACTCTTAACAAAACCTCCCATTAAGCCGCCGCCGGTGGCATGGGATCTTAATCTTGTTCTCGGGCGGCTTATGAAACCACCCTTTGAGCCTTAGCCACTACGGACCTGAAGTTTCTTTCCTGGAAAGTCATCTTTCTAGTTGCTCTCACTTCTGCAAGACGCATCAGTGAGTTGCAGGACTTAGTGGCTGATCCTTCTTATACAAGATTTCACCATGATAAGGTAGTTCTTAGGGCTCATTCTCACTTCATGCCAAAGGTGTTTCACCTTTTCATTTAAACCAAGCGGTTTACCTTCCTGTATTCTTTCCTAGGCCTCATGCCTCTAATGCAGAAAGGAACCTTCATACCTTGAATTGTAAGAGAGCCTTGGCTTTTTACCTTCAAAGAACTAAGCAACATAGAAAATCTTCTCAGCTTTTCGTTGCTTTTGGTTCTAGTCATTTGGGACTTCCAGTTTCCAAAAGAACTCTCTCAGATGGATTGCAAATTGCATATCCTTTGCATACGAGAGTAAGGGACTTTCTCTCGAAGGCCACGTCACAGCTCACAGTGTGAGAGCAATGGCAACCTCTATGGCTAATCTTCGTTCTGTGTCCATTGACGACATCTGTAGAGCAGCCACCTGGGCTTCAGTACACACCTTTTACAGCCCATTATTGTTTAGACAAGGACTCCCGTCGGGATGCCTCGTTTGGACAGGCTGTTCTACAGCATCTCTTTCAGACTTAGTACAACTCCTACCCACCGTCCCGGGTTTTCAATGCCAGAGATCCATGGGAGGAAGAATGACCCATCTCACCAGAGGTTCGCAGCTTGCTAGGGTCATCCACCTGGCATCTCTCAGCTGGGGAGTCCCCATATGTGAAAACTACATTCCTGCTTGTTCCTGGAGATAGCGTAGTTACTCACCTGTAACAGGTGATCTCCGGGAACAGCAGGAATTAAGGGGCTTGTTTACAAAGCTGCGGTAGCGGTTCGCGATCGTTATCGGAGCCGCGACCCCATTGATTTCAATGGGGCCGCTGCTCCGATAATGACCGCGAACCGCTACCGCGGCTTTGTAAACAAGCCCCTAAGTCTTCACAACCCTCCCACCTCCCCTAGGAGTTGTGTCTCTCTCTCTCTCTCTCTCTCTCTCTCCCCCTCTCTCCTTTTGTCTCAGCTATAAACTCAACTGACGAAGGAGAGTTGGAAAGGCGGGAAGGCAGCACGCAGGCGCTATGGGATGCTCCCAAAAGCTTTCCTATTAGACGCTGGGGAGCGTTCCTGCGCAGGCTCCGTCGGTACCAACGATACCCATATGTGAAGACTTAATTCCTGCTGTTCCCAGAGATCACCTGTTACAGGTGAGTAACTACGCTTTATCCTTGTGTATAGTGTGGCATGTCTGGTTTTCTCAAAGTACTTTTTGGGAATTAATTTTCATTCCATGAAAATGTGCATGTGTTTTTACTTTGAAAATATTGCACAACTCATTTTGAAAATTATCCCAGGAGAGATACCTGTACACATTTTACATCTGCTAATTTTCCCATACAGTGAGTATACAGTTGTGGTCAACATTATTGGCACTCTTGCATTTTAGGTATGTTGTGTACAATATCTTGAGAAACAACCGGTCCAACCATATGTCATCATGATATTTTAATAATATGTTCAAAGGTATACAACAAAAATAATTTCTGTGCAACTTAGATGTAGTTGTTTCTGAGAAAAAAAACAAAAACAAAATATGACCTGGACAGGATTAATGGCACTCTGCACTAATATTTGGTTGTACAACCCCTGGCAGAGAAGACAGTCTCCAAACTTTTCTTGTAGCCATCTACGAGGGTTGCTTAGAAAGTAACGCCTCACATGTTTTTTCTCAGTCCAGAATGAAGATAGAGGTGTGAAATTGAAAGGGTAGTAAGTTGGAACTTCAAAGGACACGTGTGTAATTTTACAGTTGTCCAATAAATAGTGAGGCGGTAGTGATCCTTCAAATGGCGTCTGTGAGTGACATACGGTACAAACAATGAGCTGTAATTGAATTCTTGGTGGAGGAGAAAGAAAGTGTGAGAAACATTCACAAATGGTTGTGTGCTGTGTATGGAAGTTCTGCGGTAGATAGGGGCACCGTTGGATGATGGGTGAAGAGAGTAAAGGCTTCAGGAAGTGGTAAAACGGAATTGGAAGATCGGCCGCAGTCTGGGTGTCCTGCCTCAGCCACCAGTCCAGATAAGTTGCAGAGTGCTGATGACATTATTCGTGCGGATCGTGGGACATTGATGGCGTAATTCTGGTGGATGTGCTTGAGAGAGGTGAAACAATCAATTCAGACAGGTACATCAAAACCCTTCAAAAACTGAAACGGCGATACTTGCGAGTGCGGCCTAACAGTAATCCAGGAGACATGTTGCTTCAACACGATAATGCTCGCCTTCGAACCCAAGAGGCAATCACCCAATTTGGTTGGACAGTGCTCCCCCACCCACCCACCCACCCTACAGTCCTGATCTGGGACCACCAGAGTTTCATCTGTTTGGACCACTAAAGGATGGCCTGCGTGGAACAAGGTTTGAAGATGACGTGAGCGTGATTCGTGCTGTAAAGAAATGGCTGCATGAACAGGACACGAGCTGGTACAGAGGAGGAATTAATGCCCTCATTTCTTGCTGGCATAAGGCCGTAGATGATGATGGAGATTATGTAGAAAAATAATATGCATTAAGGACACATTAATTTATACTGTGAGTGATTTTTATGCATTTTGAATGAAATCTCTCCGAGAAAAATAATGTGGGGCATTACTTTCTGAGCAACCCTCGTATAAGTTGTTGTACATCTGTCTGCTGGTAGTTTCTCCCACTCTTCAACTGCAATTTGTTCCAGTTCATGAATGTTTCCATGATTTCTTTTACCAGTGGCAGATTTCAGCTCTTTCTAAAGTTCTCGATAAGATTGAGATCAAGGCTCATTGCTAGCCAGACAATTTAAAACAGTTCATTTGTTTCCTTTTTAACCACTTTTTTGTACTTTTGGATCACTGTCCTGCTGGAGGACCCATGACCTTTGACCCAGATCTAGCTTTCTGACACTAGGTAGCACATTTTGCTCCAAAATATTTTATTTAGACAGCTTTGTATACCACCTTATCCTTCAATCAAAGTGGTCACAACACAATTGGGGGATACATTTTAACACAAAGGGATATGAGACACATACACGGAACATGGGCAGTGGAGGGTTAAGTGGCTTGCCCAAGACCACAAGGAGCACCTGTAGGACTAGAAACCCCTGTCCTTCCAGCCCAAGGTTGCTGACCTCTAGTGGGATTTGAACTCCCAACCTTCTGGCCTGAGGTAACTTGCCCCAACCACTAGGCCACTCCTCCCTTATTTTATTTTATTTATTTTGTTTATTTATTTTACAGTTTTTCTATGCCACCTTTTCATTTAATCAAGGCAGTTTACATTAACTTCAACTCTTGCAAAGAACATTCAATTATAAATAATAACTTTTGCAAAGAACTTTCAATTGTAAATAATAACATCACACTTCAAAAACTTAAAAGTCTCTTGTAACAACTTTCCATTGTAAACAATAATGTCACACTTTAAAAATTTAACAGTTTCTTGTAACTTCATATGGTGCAGATAGCTTAGTTTGTGTAAATCGGTTTGTAGGGTGGTATAGGTAAAGTTCCATGTAAAGATTACTGAGATTGGGGGGTCTTCATTAAATTGTTCAATGAATAGGGTGGTTTTGAGTAGCTTCCGGAAATCTTTTATATTAGTTGTGCATCTGAGCTTTTCCAGTAGTGCATTCCAAATAGCAGGGGCAGCAAGAGAGAACGCCCTCATGGATGTGGATTTATTGGTTCTTGTGAATAGACTAGGAGTTGGTATGGTGTTTTTAGTGCTGTTTCTGTCCAGTTTTTTGTTTGCTTTGGTTCTGATGAGCTCTTGTAGTATTCCTGCTGACATGTTATTTTTTATCTTGAAGATGGTGAGCGCTGATTTATATTTTGCTCGAGAAGAGATTGGTAGCCAGTGCAAATCATGTAGTATGGGAGTTATCTGGTCTTGTAATGAAGCGCCAGCAATAATACGGGCAGCAGTGTTCTGGACTATTTGAAGGGTTCGAGTGGATTGTTTAGGTAGACCTTGGAATAAGAGATTACAGTAGTCCAGCACAGGTGTGATGATGGCCTGGCATACTGTATGGAAGTGTTCTTTATTGAGGAGAGGTTTTAGTCTTCGGAGCATTGCTAGTTTGAAGAAGGCTGTTTTGGACATCTTGTTGTTGTGAGCTTGGAGGGTAAGTTGTTTGTCTAATATCACTCCAAGATACCAAACTTCTTCTTTTATAGTGATTGGTATATTTGAGATGTTGATAGTAGTAGGAGGAGTGAATATGGATTCCTTTGTAATGATTGCTTCAGATTTTTTTATGTTGATTTTTAAGTTGTTGTTAGTAAGCCAGGTCGTTATTTCATGAATGCAGGTTGATATAGCGGTGTAGTCTGGGGCATCCAGGTGGATAGTAGTATATGCCATGATATTGCTGGCATATATGGCACATTGTATCTTGTATTTATTAAATATTTTGCATATATGTTGAATGTAGATGTTGAAGAGGAGTGCATATAGTGTGGAGCCTTGGGGAAATCTTTGAGTTGTGCGGAAGGGTGCTGAGGTGAGGTTACCGGATGCTACTCTCTGTTGTCTGTCTTCGAGGGATGACTGAAACCATTTTATGGTGGTGTCTTGGAGGCCAATCTCCATTAGGCACTTCAGTAGGATGTGATGAGAAACTGTGTCGAAGGCGGATGATATGTCGATTAAAAATGAGTAAGAAGCCCTTCTTTATCTTTGAGTATGTTATCGAATAGATGTATGAGAAGCGTCTCAACACCGTGGTTTGGGCGGAAAAAATATCTTAATAGTCCTCTGACTTCATGTTTCCTTTAATACGTTCCAGGCCTCCAGTACCCGAGGCAGCAAAATAGCCCCATAACATTATGGAACCTCCACTATATTTAACTGTAGAAAAGGTGGTTTTTTTTCCTTTTATAAGCTTCATTTTTTTGCCTGTAAATGTATCGCTGGCCAATATTGCTAGAGAGCTCAAGTTTAGTTTCATCTGTCCACAGAACATTTTCCCAGAAGGATTGTGTTTCTGAAGGTGGATTTGGGTAAAGATCAGGCATGCATTTTTATGTCTGTCTTTGAGCAGTGGGGTCCTCCCTGGCCTTCACGCCTGAAGCCCTTTTTTGTTTAGTGCACGGTGTATGCTGTGGCTTGAAACTATCACTCCAGATTACTCCAGATCAGCCTTAAGCTCTTTGGATGTTGTATGTGGTGTTTTTCCAACAGTTTGCACTAACCTTCGAAGACTTCTTGGACTAATCTTCTCTTCCTACAGCATCCTGGGATGTTCTTGAAAGTTCCATGAACAGAAAACTTAATAACATCGCAAACTGTGGACATATATGTGTGCATATGTAGTCCAAAGCCATTTCACTGGCCACTTTTTTAGGACCTATTGGATATTAAGGGATTGAACTGCAAGGGTGCCAATAATGTTGACTACAATTGTATGCAAATACAATGTGGTACTGTGCATGTAATTTTATCCACAGGGACAGAGAAATATGTACTGTTGTTAAGTGGTGTTGTCAGTCAACTCCTGGCAACTCTGTGGGCAGTTGTCCATGCTATAAGCATCCCCTAGATTGTCTTGGCAAAGAGTGATCAGAAGTGATTGCCAGGTCTTTCTTCCACACAGTAAGCCTACAGCACCTGGTATATACTAAGGTGATCTCCCAAAGCTAACCAGGCCCAACCCTGCGTAGCTCCCAGAATCAAATGAGATCAGGGTTGCATGCCATAGTTAATATCTACTGTAACTAAATATAACTTGTTTTGAACTACTACTGAAAAGGCATAAGCTAAATTTTACCCTCACTCTCCAAAAATAAATATAAGGTGGGTAGCTTTATAAAAAGCTCATTCACATGAGTAAAACCCTGCTTTACCTGTGGATATAGGTTTGCAAATTAGCCTTCACGTGTTTGTTTATGGTCTTCCAGGCAAAACACACAGAGCTGAATGTGTACATGTCTGTTTATTATCATCTTGCTAGATCAGTGCAGATAAGTGGGTAATGCTCCCTTGCCAACAAATAGAGGCATACAAATATACAAGGCCTAACCGGAGTTTAACACTGATACCTCATACAAAACAAAGACAACTCCACTAATTCACCAATTGTAGCAATTAAGAAACTTTGCACTATAAAAGCTAACAGTACCGTAGTGACAGGGGAGCACAGACCTCAGACAGATCCCCTGAAATTCATTGAACACTTCAAAACCGGTGAAACCGGATTTCAGTAATCCACAGGGGAATAATTAGCATCAACGGTCTGTAACCTGCCCCCACCATCTATCAAACAGTAGCTGAGCTTTGTGAAGTGTGTGTGGTGTCCGTGTGGGCATGTTCACCCCCTGAAGCAGCGTCTGCGAAACGCTAAGAGGGACGTCTGATTGTGGCGTCGGGGTTGATATCGCACCGATCGTCTTGAAGCTGAGGATTGCTATTTCTTCTGATGGGTTTTTGTGATTTTTGAGCCTTCTGAGTTTTTTTCCTGTTTCTATTTTGAGTAATGGTCATCAAGGGATGTATAATATGTCATCAATTGCCTCTGAGGGCTCAGAGTATTAGCTACTTATAGGTACATAGTATATAATATGTTCTCTTTGTGAATAGGTTGTTTAGATATATGCAGTTAGAATGTGTAAGTGATGATTTGGGGTGGTATGAGTTAAAGTGGCTTTATGTTATTCCCATCAGTATTGTGTAAAAATAAGCTTTTCAGTACTGTTTGATAGATGGTGGGGGCAGGTTACAGACCGTTGATGCTAATTATTCCCCTGTGGATTACTGAAATCCGGTTTCACTGGTTTTGAAGTGTTCAATGAATTTCAGGGGATCTGTCTGAGGTCTGTGCTCCCCTGTCACTACGGTATTGTTAGCTTTTATAGTGCAAAGTTTCTTAATTGCTACAATTGGTGAATTAGTGGAGTTGTCTTTGTTTTGTATGAGGGAACAAATAGAGGCAGGCTTGAGCAACTTTAAGTGATATCACCACTTGATATATCCTCTGGTTAACGCTGAGAGATGCCAGTAATTTATACCTTCAGCGGGTGGCAATATTTGTGGACTGGTACAGATGGACCTGACTCTCCTGACCCAGACTACGGTGCAGTGGTCAGTGTGATTGAGTCTGGAAAGGCCCAGTGTTGCTCAGAGTGTGGGTTCACTCATGTCTGCTTAAGCTAACAGCCACCCTATGTCCAATGCTCTTTCCTCTAGAAACATAGGCCATGTGTTCTTTTTCTGCTGTCATGTTTCTATCTACAGTAGTTGGCCAAAAAATTAAGGCAGAGTCCAAAATATCAGAATTTTATTGGAAACATACCTGTTATTGTCACTTTCATGGTCAAAAGCTTTAAGAACCAAAGATATACAGTGGTGTGCAAAAGTCTGGAATCACTTGTAAATTTGACGTTTTTTCAACTTTGTGACCTTATATCTTAATTTTGTTTTCCTCCCAGTGGCTTTTTCTGTGTATCTCATGATAAGTGATAGATTTGGCTATTAGGGCCAACTTTTAGTATTGGTTTGGCCCTTACTTTCTGAGTTTGTTCCCCATAGTTGTCCTGTTGATAGATTTTCTGTGAAAATCGCGTAATGTACATCGTTGGCCAACGATATATTATTGTAAGTATGCTTTAAAATATAATGGACGCACACCAGGTTTCCTTCAAATTAATGTATGTGGCCTTGAAAAAGGCCATTTTTATGTGTCAGTGATGGCTCAGTATTTGATGGGCCACCCTTTGTTCTTGATCACCTGACTGCACCTTGTTGGCATTGAATGAACCAGTCTGACAAGGTGAGCGTTGGTGACAACGTGGTTCCAAGCTGCAATGAGTGACTCAATCAGCTCACGCTTTGATGTCGCATGCCTCTTGGATATTTCCAAGGCCACCTTGTGTCACAGGTTCTCAACTGGATTCAGATCTGGAGACTGTGCAGGCCAGTCCATTGACTTGATGTTGTTCCGCTGCTTCCAGCTGATCACCTGTCTGGAGGATGGCAGGGTGCATTGTCATCTTGGAACAGGAACTGGCCAGGAAACAGCTGGTGTGCTGATGGCACCATGCACTTTTGCAGTATGGTGATGTACTTGGCCCCGTTGACCATTCCATCGACGATGTGAAGATGTCCAACGCCACTGGCAGCCATGCAGCCCCAGACCATGACCTTCAAAGGATGCTTCACAGTGAGGTTGAGACACTCAGGCTTGAATTCCTCTCCAAGAGATCTCCTCACATAGGCGTGGGCCTGGTTACCAAACAGACAGAAGGTGCTTTCATCGCTGAATAGCAGCTTTTCCCACATTTCAGTCGACCAGGTTGAGTGCTTTCTCGGCCACACGATCCGGTTGCGCCTTTGTATGTCAGTCATCAGTGGCTTATTCCATGCTTTGCAGCCCCGGAGACCAAATTGCAGGCACCGGCGACGAAATTGCGATTAGTCAGTGAAATGCGTCATAGTGCGCAGTCTTGGCGTGATGTTGATGCACGTGGACAACCTGAACGAGGCTTGTCCACCACTGAACCCGTTTCTTTCTTCTTCTGTACAGTTTTAACAACAGCGCTCCTGACTGCAGCCAACTTTCCTGGCTATCTGACGGCTTGAAAATCCTTCCTCGCTCATAAAGGACACACGAAAACGCTCCTCCAACGTTAGGGTCCAAGTCACCTTCATGGTTGATCCAGAAAGCTTATGAAATTCAAAAATTCCGCGCATTTTTATAGCTGCACTGTAGGCTAGATATCTGCATTGTGATTGGTTAGTGAAGCCAGCCTCCTGATTGGTCAGAAATAACGTGTGCATATTGGATAATCTCGATCCAGTTTTGACGCAGGATCCACAAAAATCACAGTAGCTATCTCCCAGTGTCTGTAAAGTATTTAAATTGGAAGCAAGGAATGCAAAAAAGTCAACTCTAATAGCCAAATTATCCCTTTTAACGTGGTAGCCCAGCATATTCATCTTTCTAACGCAAAATTTAAAAAAAACGTTAGAAAGTACGAAAAACGCAAACCTCACAAGTGATTCCAGACTTTTGCACACCACTATTAGGAAACAATATATGTGTCAATATTTGATAGGGTGTCCATGATTTTTCAGCACAGCCTGGATTCTTGTAGGCATACTGTTAACTAGTGTTTTACAGTATGCCAGAGTGATTTTGTTGACCCATACATGCTTGAGTATTTCTTTTAAATCTGCTTCTGAAGTTGGACGGTGCGCTGCCACCTTTTCATAAGATTCCAACAGTTTTCAATTACATTGAGATCTGGAGAGTTTGATGGCCAACTTCGTAGCAGTTCGATCTTGTTGTCCATGAACCATATTTTGACTGTTTTTGCAGTGTGGCATGGTGCCGAGTCCTGATCAAATATAGTTGTACCAGAAACATTCACGTGTATTTTAACTTTACTATTCAGCACGGATATGTATTTTGCAGCATTTACTCTTTCACCTTTCTCAAAAATGTGTAGACCACATCGTCCATTTGCCGAGATACCACCCCACCCCATACCATGACCAATGGTGGGTGTTTAACAGTCTTGATCGTGTACTTTGGAGTTAGTCTCTCACCTGCTGGTCGACGGACGTAGTTGTAACCACTCCCACGTACTAGTTGAAATGTACTTTCATCTGTGAACATTACCCTCTCCCACCATTCAGCAGATTTGTCTTTCATCTTGCTACAAAACTGTATGTGGGCAGCAATTTGTTTCCTGGTCATCATAGGCTTCTTGGCAGGTCTTCTGGCCATGTGTTTGAATTCATCCACAAGCCGTCGTCGGACAGATCTGGCACTTATCTTTATTCCTCGATGATTAGCTAACTGAGCCACATGTTGAGATGAAGTATGTGGACTAGATGTAATAATGCTTTTGAGGAATCGGTCATCTCGTCCAGTAGTTATCCGTCTGTGCCCACATTTCGAACGACGTGTACGGCCACCTGATTTCAGAACATTCTGAACTGCACACCTTGATATATGCAAATATTTTGCAATAGCACATTGCAAATATCCTTCAGCATGGAGTGTGACAACTTGTCCCTTTACAAAGTCATTAATATCGCACTTTCTACCCATCTTGATTGTATATTTTGCATGTAACTTTCAATCTTTTCCTATTTGTAAACATTCAAATCTTCATCCAAGAAACCTACTACAGAGTGTAAGTAAACTAAAATGGACGCCAGACTCATGGTGTGACTAATCGCCATGCTGATTAAATAAGTAAGCACGTGTGACATCTCCACAGTACATTATTTAACAATAAATTGTAGAAAAAGATACCTGCCTTAATTTTTTGGCCACTGCTATAGTCTGCCCTTCTGTATCAATCACTACAACAGTCCCCTTTTTTCCTTTAGAGATCTTCTATGTTTATCCCATACTTTTTTGAATTCAGATACTGACCTCACCTCTAGCACCTCCACTGAGATACTATTCCACGATTCTACTACTCTTTCCATAAAGAAATATTTCTGCATATTACTCCGGAGTCTATCCCCTTTCACCCTCATCTTATGTCCCCTCATAGCAGAGCTCGCTTTCAATTGAAAGAGGCTCTTCTCCTGTGTATTTATGTCACAGAGGTATTTAAATTCTCAATCATATCACCTCTATCCTGCCTTTCCTCTAAAGTAAGCACAAAAGAGCGAAGGTATGGAGGTCACAAGTGCTTTATTTAATTAAAAGGCCCCAACGCATTTCGGCTTATGCCTTCATCAGGGGACAAGGAACTGCAAAACAATTCAAAAACATATAAAAAGCAGATGCAATAGAAACAAATTCCTTATTGTTCCTCCAGTTCAGTCCTCCACCTCTGGGTTGTGCACCTCCTCCTGCAGCTTGGAGACTGGGCATGTCAAGATCATGACATCACTGGATGTAGTCTGCTGGTCTCTCCCATCAGCCCCAGTGTGTCCAGTCTCCATGCAGCTCGAGGACATAGTGAGCCTAGGTGCTGGGCTCACTTGAGGAACAGATAAGGAGCAGTTAGGGTAGCCTTAGAATAGTTTGTTTAATTTACCTTCATCCTTTCAATTTTTGTTCATTTGGTCACTGTCACTTTAAAATAAATAAAATAAATAAATAGGGAATGCCTGTGGACTTGTGCCGGTTCCTGCCTGCCCTCTCGTGCTGCTGTTACTTATTCTCTTGGTTGTCAGGTCAGATCTCTCCCCCTTGAGAGTACGGGGGAGAGCTCTGCAGCAGCTGGCAGCAGCGGATCAGTAGCAAACTGAGCAGCCGCGATCCTGCTAGATTCTTGTGAGCAGCGGCGGGAAGCCCATCCGGCGGCTCTCAGCTCGCTGTTCGGCTGAGCGGGGCTGCGTGGTCTGGAGCTCCGAGGCGACCAGCGACTAGAGCGCTGAGGTGAGACAGTTTTTTGCGATCAGGGGCAGAGAGCCGGGCCGCTGAGCGGGATGAGAGCTGCAGCAGTGCACAGGTCAGCGAGTAGTTTTTGGCGCCATTTCCTGGGCTGGCAGCGGCAGCCATTTTAGCAGCATGTGAGCCGCATGGCGCCGGGGCTCGCAAGGCTTAATTTGGTTTCGTTTGATTTATTTTGACTTCTTTTGGTTTATCTTGATTTATTTAATCTGCCTGCACCTTTTGGAGGATCGGAAACGAAGCAGGAGCAGGTCACATTCAAGGAGCTGCCTCAGGGCTCGTGGCAAGTCCAAATCTGTTGGTTCTTCCAGATCTACTAATCATACACAAGGGAAGAAATCTGCACAGAAGGTTTCAGATCTTCCTCCTGGCTTTTCTTCTCCTCGTCCAGCAAAGAGAAGATCCTGTTCTAAGTCAAGCTCTACAGAGAGCCGCAGTTAAGTCTGTTTGAAAAGGTGGTTTATTTTCTTATTGATAGTTTTTGAGGAGGAGAAGGCTGGGTTGGAAAGATGGGGTGATGAGGGTTCACCACCATTCTCATCGCTATTCATAGTCTCGTTTTAATTGGTAAATGGTAAAGTTTCTATAGGACAAAAGTTGCCCTCATAGAGAATCCAAAACATATATGACATGGCAGGCAATAAGAGTACAAGTTGCTTTTATATTTCTACATTCCAGCTATCCCTTCAACATAAGGATCCCCCTCTATCCCATGTAGCAAGCACTCCCATCATTCAAACTGCAGCTTGAAAATCCTCAGAAAGGGGGCCTCTTCCCTATCACACATGAGCTTGGTTTCTCAGCGTGAGATTAGTTCTTTTAGCTTTCTGTGAGTGGATTGTATATTGGATAGGAAGGCCATTAAAAAAAAATCTCTTGATTTGCAGTCATCTTGAGGTTTTGTCTTCCAAAGTGTACATTTTTAACTTCAGCATGTCTGCCTTGATTGAATATTTACAAATTTTATTTTGTTTCTAGAATTCCAGATATGTACCTTTCTCTAGCTAATTCCTTAGCATTGGCTAGTCATTGCACTGTCCACTTCCAGTACTGAAGAGCTTCTGGAGACATTATGGCATTTGTCATTATGTTAGCTGAGGTTATTTCAGTTGAATTCTTTGTGATGTTACAGTCCATTATCCCTGTCATTAGGGTGTATGGATTTATAGAATCTGTTCTGTTGGTAGAATGGAACACGTTCTCAATACCAGGGCTGTGGAGTTGGTAGATAAATGTTCCGACTCCGACGACTCAGTTTTTTGTACTTCCGACTCCGACTCCGACTCTCCGACTCCGACTCCTCTGTATTAATATGAAGGAAAGAAAGGCAACATACATGTCATTACCACAGGACTACTGGCTGGGAAGCCAACAGTCTACTGTATTGAACAGTTTAAGCAAAAGACAAACACAATGAAAACAACAAAGTTTTATTAATTTTTTTTTTATTAAATAATCAAGTGGCTGGATAGTAGCAGCAGGCATAAACATCAGGAACAGGAACTTTACCAGTCCAAAAATACAAACCACATTATTTGGTTGTTTTAGAACAAAAACAAAGCTTATCTATATGAACCAAAAACAAAATCTGTAAAACCTAGAAATGGTTTATATTAATCTTGAAATGTAGTTATAGGCTTAGCAAATTTATTCAATTCAATGTAGAGTTAGAGTTCTAAGGAAGAGAATTGCCTCTGCCAGATCCTCTTTCATAGAGGCTCTTAAGTCAGACTTTATTATTTTTAGCGCTGAAAATAATCTTTCGACACTGACTTGGGTGGGTGGCATTGCAGTAACTATTCTGGCCACATCACTAACGATCTCTGGATAAACAAGGATGGCTTCTTCAACAGTAAGTTTTGATGAGCGATCATACTTTTCAACTTCTTCTAGTGCTTTATAAAACTCCTGTTGGAATTTTTTTATTTGGACATTTACTGGTTCTGTAACGCTTATGCAACATCGCTTTCGTTTAGCAACTTCTATTTTGTTTAAGAAGGAATCAAAATCTAATTCTTCGTTTTGAAGAAGATGATCCTGAGTTACCACTATTGCTTAAAAGAAGAACTTCATCCTGTGGAGGTATTTCAGGTCGTAATCCCTTCATGCGAACTGCTACATCATAGAGGGCCTTTTTCCCAGTAGCAGTCTGTTCACTCTTCAACAAAATTCGGCTCATTGGGTCGACATAAATAGCCGCTAACAAGATTTCATTTTCCAGCAAAAGACTCTCTTTTCATCATTGAAGATGCAATGCCCTCAGCTATTAACCCTCCATTTTTGTTCAGGCGATATAACAGGCTCTTCCATTCCAAGAAGAATTTACCCGGGGTTAGATCGTCACATTGCAACCTCTTGGTGACAGTGAAGGGGTGAAAAAGAAGGTTCTCCAGCTCTTTTGTTTGTGTCGGAGTCGGAGTCGGAGCATTGTTTGCCGACTCCGACTCCAGGTACCCAAAATTTCCTCCGACTCCGACTCCACGACTCCGACTCCACAGCCCTGCTCACTACTGGCAGCAAAGGGGTTAAATTCAGTCCCTTCCAGCATCATTCTTTCTGTACAGTTAACATTCTCATTGTAGGCCAAGTATAATACTTTTGGGTTATCTTATGATGTCCATTAGTAAATTAGCTTGGTCGGTAATGCTGTATGTCTCAGTTATGCTGTGTACCTTTCAGAAATAAAAGACATCAGTACTGGTAATTTTTGGTGATCAGAGGTCTCTGCGTCAAGCCTCCCATTTGCCCTAAGTCAGAGGTGGAAATTACAAACTGAAATGTATACCTTTTGGATTCATCTCCAAAGGAACCCTTAGTAGAATTGTGTGAAACATAGTGGAATAATCTTGCCTTAACAAGATACTCTTAGTTCATCTAGAGCTCTCTTCTATCCTTGCAGTCAGGGCTAGCCTCCCACTTCAGTAGCTTCCTGATGATCATGTGAACAGCGATCTTCAGAGGTACTCGGGGGCGCCGCTCTTGGCTCCAGCTGGTTGATTGAGCAGCAGCAACTCAGAAACTGCAGTCAGAGGGGCGGGCCCCGGTAGGAGGCAAGCCGATAGGCGGGCGACTTTGGGGATTTCTGCCTGCCTGGGCCCAAATAAAGACAAATCAGTGGATAATTTGCGATGGTTATGCGCTGGAATTCGTGAAGCCAGTTAGAGAGTGGTTCGTGATGTCTCCCTGCAAAGGGCAGAGGAAAGCCTTGGTGGTCCGTCACACATTAAATCGACTGTTACAAATTGGAACGGTCACGCCGGTGCCGATAGAAGAATACGGCAGGGGTCGCTACTCCTTTTATTTTGTGGTGCCAAAGAAGAACGTCGCTCTTCGCCCTGTCTTGGACCTAAGAGGAGTGAGCCGTTGTCTCCGAGTGCCTCATTTCAGGATGAAAAGTTACGATCCGTTATAGTGGCTCTGCGACAGGGGGAGTGCTTGGTGTCTCACAATCTTGCGGAAGCGTATATACGCTTCCCGATCAGAGCGGCCCACCGAAGGTTGGCGTTTTCGTCTTCCTTGGGGACACTGTTAGTTCCAAGCATTGCCATTCGGGCTGGCGAAGGCACCGTGCACTTTCAGCAGGATCATGGTGGTGGGGGGTGGTAGCGTTACGAAAGGAAGGAATTCTGGTTCATCCCTGCCTCGACGTTTGGTTAATTCGAGCAAAATCCCAAGCCGAGAGCATCAGCATGGCAGACGCAGTAGTGAAGTTCTTGGAGAGTCTCCGTTGGGTGGTCAATGTGGCCAAGAGTCACTTGATGCCTTCCCAGGAGCTCGAATATATGGGGATGCGATTTGACACGCGGAAAGAGGCAGTGTTCTGCCGAATCGTGGAGTTCAAGTCCTTTGACTTCTGGTACGCAGGTTCAGAGCCAGGCCAGCGCCCTTGATGTGGAGTTACCTGTGCGTGCTGGGAATGAGGGCGGCGACCCTGGCAGCGGTGCCATGGGCCAGGTTTCATATGCGTTCGTGGCAGCAAGTTCCACTTCACCTCTGGTCTCATCAGGATGACTCGCTGAACAAACGACTTCCCTGTCCTCTCGGGGTCAGGTGTTCTCTGTGGTGGTGGCTACTTCCACCTTCCTTGAAGACAGGGATACGTCTGGAACAGCCAGAGTGGCTCCCATTGTGGATGGACGCAAGCCTTGTAGGATGGTGGGGGCACATTGCGGAGAGCTTTTCGCGCATGGGGTTTGGACTGTTCAAGAGAGCAACTGCTCGGTCAGCCGGCTGAAGCTGAGAGCACTGTTTCGGGCGCAGGAAGTGTGGCCATGGAGGAGGAAGCAGAGGCTCTGTTTGTCTGGGTAGAGCAATGGCGTCCGGCGATATCGGCAGCACACATTGCAGGGAAGGAGAAGATGATGGCCGATTACCTTAGCAGGGTCCGGGTGGATGCAGGAGAGTGGGAATTGCATCCGGACGTGTTCGCGCAAATGGTTCACAAATGGGGCAGCCAGTCATAGACCTCGTGGCGTCCTTTCAGTTGGCGAAGGCCAATTGTTTCTTCAGCAGATGGCGGGAAAGGATGTCGGACGGGATAGATGCCCTGATGCAACTTTGGCCATGAAGAAAACCCCGTGATCTGGCCACGTGATCGGGCTGTTTCGGTCTCTGGTCCCTCAAGCAGTGAGAAATAAGCATAGAGTAACACAGAACACAATCACACACAAAGTGCTACTTTCTTTGAGCTCAGAGGGAAAACAAAAGACGGTCTATGGACGCAGCACAGTTCCACGTCTGTTGGATTCAAATTCTTCCTCCTGAAAAGCTCTTTTTATTGAAGAGAAAAGGGGAAGTAACACAGTCATTAAGCATAAACGGCATAACACAAGGTGTCGCTAGAGTTCTTTTTACAGAGTAAGAGCTGATTACAGTATATTAGATGAAATTTACTTGATTATGACAATTATTTATAATTGCAAAGTTGCAAAAAATTATGTTGTGTCAGCAGGGACCTATAGTTGACTGTACAATGAACTATGGTTTCGCAGTTCATAGCCAATGTTTACTCTTTATGCTTGCGTTAACAATGTTCTCAAACTATTTTAAAGACAGTTACACAGAACTCATGATCATGACATCCTATTCTATTTAAGAGGAAGTGGGTGAAAAGCCAAACTTCTAAACACATTCTGTATCAAGAAATTCATCCATCTTCAATTACATATTGAGGATTCTGTTATCCCTTTTACCTGTTCATTTTTACAGGCCGTTGATGGGTCTCTTGTATGTCTTCCCTCCGTGGGCACTCATAGGTCAAGTGGTTCAGTGCATGGAAGCTCACCAGGGGAAAGTATTACTGGTAGCACCGGATTGGCTACGATGTCCAGGGTACTTCAATCTTTTTTGCCTTCTCGATGGGCATCCTTGGCGGTTATCGGCATCGGAAGGTCTGCTTCGGATGGCTCAGGTGGATCGGTTCTCGCTTACGGTTTGGCCATGGAAAGGGTGAGGCTGAAAAAGAAAGGTTATTCCGGGGCAGTCATTGCCACATTGCTGACGGCAAGGCGACAGCCAAGTCTCTGTCATATGTCCACGTTTGGCGTATTTTCGAGGACGGGTGTTCTCGCAGGAAGGTTTGAGCGGCTACAGTATCCGTTCCTTTGGTGTTAAGTATTCTGCAAGACGGCTTTGATAAGGGGTTAGCGGTCAGTTCCTTAAGAGTCCAATTGGCGGCTATTTCGTGCTATTGGGGCAAAGTGCAAGGAATTGCCCTAGGAGCTCATACGGACGTTTCGTGTTTTCTTAAAGCAGTTTCCAAGCTGCGGCTGTCGCAAAGGATTTTGGTGCCGCCATGGGACCTTAACTTGTCCTTGGGGGCCTTAACTAAGGAGCCTTTTGAGCCATTATATCAAGCATCGGTCAAAGATTTGACTTTGAAGACCGTGTTTTTTGGTAGTCATTTGTTCGACGCGGCAAATTTTGGAGTTACAGGCATTGTCGTGTCGGGAACCATTATTCTCCTTTTTCTAGAGAGAAGGTAGTCTTGCGTCTGGTACCTTCCTTTTTGCCAAAAGTGGTGTCGTCCTTTCACCTAAATCAAACAGTTTTCCTTCCAGGGATAGGCTCCCTAGCAGGGGCTACATCGGATCGTAGTTTACGCTGTTTGGACGTTAAGCGCGTCTTACGGCGCTATTTGAAGGTTTCGGAAGGCTTTCGCAAAGCGGACCGGATCTTCGGGTTGTTTGGAGGTTCCCGCAAAGGGGAAGCGGCAGCGAAGGCGTCCATCCCTAGATGGATTCGTGAGGCGATTTGCTTTGGCATATCTGTGGCAGAGTCGGGTAGTGCCCTTGGGGCTACGGTCTCTTTCGACCAGAGCGCAAGCGACCTCTTGGGCGGAGCATAGTTTGGTTCCGTCAGGGGATATATGTGGAGCGGCCACCTGGTCGTCTCTCCACACCTTTAGTAAACACTACTGCCTGGACGTTTCCACAAGGAATGATGCAGGTTTCGGGGCGGCGGTGTTGCAAGCCGCCTGGCCAAGTCCCTCCCAATGAATACTGTTCTGTTACATCCCAGAAGTGGAGGACTGAACTGGAGGAATGATAAGGAAATGATAATTACACTTACCTGGTAATTGTAGTTCCTTGAGTGACGACAGTTCAGTCCTCAATCCCGCCCGGGGTGGTGTCGGTAGCAGTGGGGTACACTGTGGGAGAGGAGCAGGTCTACAGGTGAGTGTGGTGCTGTCAGGAGTTGAGTCTATTGTACTGAAGGGGTGCTATTTCTTTCGGTTTGTTCTTTTTCCCTTCTTTCACCCTCACTTTGTAGGGGGCGGAATGGGAAAGCGCAAGGCGGTTCCTTCCTTAGTGGGGGGTGTTGAAGTTGCGCAGTTGATAGTTCTAAGTTTAGTTTCAGTGTGCAGTTGTAAGAAAATAAATAAATAAGGAAAAAGATATATATATATATTTTTTTTAAGAATTTATAGCTACGTATTTGTTGCTCCTTTGAGTGTGCTTTGTCAGTAGTTCACTGGGGCTGATGGGAGAGACCAGCAGACTGCATCCAGTGATGTCACGATTTTGACATGCCCAGTCTCCAAGCTTCAGGAGGAGGTGCACAACCCAGAGGTGGAGGATTGAACTGTCGTCACTCAAGGAATTACAATTACCAGGTAAGTGTAATTATCATTTATTACACATATGTAAAAGATTATATATATATATATATATATATATATATATAAACAGGTAAAAATATATATAACTAGTAAAATTCTATATAAATGAAATAGAGACAGACTGTTGTAAAACAAAAGGAGGTTACATTAAAGAAAATTACATTAAAAGAGACGTAGGAGGAAAGGCACAGTAATACTTACTGGGAAAGTGCAGATGTTGAGCACCATAAATTGACTGAGGTAAAAGCTTCAAAACCCTATGGGTAAAAACTGGCTCATAAAAAACAAAAGACATATAAAAGGTTACGGGATGTCCAAATAAAATTGATAAACACACAAACCAATGAGCATACCAGAAAACTGTGTGAAAATTCATATATAGTAAAAATGATAATACTGATATCAAACAATAGTAAAAAAAAATAGATAAGACAAAATACTGTTACTACATTAAAATTGCTCAGGGAACATGTATAGTTAAAAAAATTTGTATGCTTAGCTACCATGTATAATTAAAAATATACTTAGGGGACATGTATAATGAAAAAATGAAAAAAAAAATATGGCAGACACAACTAGGGCACTAAGAGAGGATGGACGTGGATAAGAACTAATTGAGAATGCACATTATGATCTAAAAAAATTATATTCTGTGAAACTGTAGCAGCAGATAAGCATGCAATAAATAAAACCAGGAGTCGTTTCAAGGATCCAAGCCAGTTTAATGTGCACATGGCTCAAGCAATAAGCAATTTCAAACCGAGCCATTAGAGGATGTTTAAAAACACCTTTATAAAATCAAATAAAATAAGTAGCCTCTCATAAACACAAAAGAATACAAAGTATACATATTAAGATCCTTAAGTATGTTCTCATATGCTTTATAACAAAGACCATTAACCATTTTAGTGGCCACCTTCTGTACCGATTCCAACCTGTTTATATCCTTTTGAAGGTGCGGTGTCCAGAATTGCACACAATACTCCAAATGAGGTTGCACAAAAGACCTATACAGAAGCACTATCACATCCTTTCTTCTGCTTGCCATTCCTCTCCCTATGCACCAAAGCATCCTTCTAGTTTTTGCCTTCACTTTTTCAGTCAGTTAGCTGCTTTAAGATCATCAAACACAATCTCACTCAGGACCTGCTCTTCTTTTTTGGACAGAAGTACTTCACCCCCTATAAGAACATAAGATATGCCATACTGGGTCAGACCAAGGTCCATCAAGCCCAGTATCCTGTTTCCAACAGTGGCCAATCTAGGTCATACGTACCTAGCAGTTTCCCCAAAAGACAGAGGTTCCACAATGCTTGTATTGGGTCAAGCATTGATATCCTGGGTCCCTTCTTAATAATGGTTTATGGATCTTTCTTCCAGGAATTTGTTCAAACCTTTTTTAAACCCAGCAACACTAACAACCTTTACCACATCCTCCGGTAACAAATTCCAGAGTTTGATTACACGTTGAGTGAAAAAATATTTTCTTTTATTAGTCTTAAATAGTTTACCCTGTAGCTTCATTGCATGTCCCCTAGTCTTTTTATATTCTGATAACGTAAACAATTGATCTACATTTACTGTATCGCTCCTTTGGATTGCTGCAGCTCAAATGCATGACCTTGCATTTTTTAACATTAAATCTCAGATGCCAAATTCTAGACCATTCTTCAAGGTTAGGTAGATCCCTCCTCATGTTATCTACACCTTCCTGGGTGTCTTCTCTAATGCAGATTTTGGTATCATCTGCAAAGATGCAAACCTTACCTGATAGCCCTTCTGCAATATCACTAACAAAGATGTTAGAGTCTGACCAAGGACAGATCCCTGCGGCACACCACTTGAAAACTCCTTCTCAGAGGGAGTTCAATTTACCTTTACCCTTTGTCACCTCCCACTCAACCAATTTCTAACCCAAGTAGTAACTTTAGAGTCCATCCCTAGGATGCTCAGTTTGTTTATTTATAAGTCACTTGTGCGGAACGGGCTCTCCCTTGGTCCAACCCCCTGGTCACCCAGTTAAAGAAATAAATCAGATTTGTCTGACAAGACCTGCCTCTGGTGAATCCATGCTGTCTCAGATACAGTAATCCATTGGTCTCTAGAAACCTCATTGTTTTCTCTTTCAGCAGCGTTTCCAATAATTTACTTGCCATCAAGGTTAAACTAACTGGCCTGTAGTTTTCAGCCACATCCTTACTTCCGCTTTTGTGTAAAGGGACCACATGTGTGCCTCTCCAGTCCTCTGCACCACTTCTGATTCCAAAGAGGCATTGAAAAGGTTAGTCAGTGGAGCTGCCAGAACGTCCCCAAGTTCCCTCAGTATTCTCGGATATATCCTATCCGGTCCCATTCCTTTGTCTACTTTGAGTTAGCTAGTAATCTGTAAAATATTAAAATCATCTGTAGCACCTGAAAATTGGAGGATGGCTAGTGTAACGCTAGTTTTTAAAAAGGGTTCCAGGGGTGATCCGGGAAACTAGACTGGTGAGTCTGACATCAGTACCGGGAAAAATGGTAGAAGCTATTAAAAAGAACAAAATTACTAAACATGTAGATAGCATGGCTTAATGGGAGACAGCCAACATGACTTTAGCCAAGGAACGTCCTGTTTTACTAATCTGTTATGTTTTTTTGAAGGTATGAATAAACAGGTAGACAAAGGTGAGTCGATTCATATAGTGTATCTGGATTTTCAGAAAGCCTTTGACAAGGTTCCTCATGGGAGACCTTTGGCAAAATTAAAAAGTCATGGGATAGGAGGCAGTGTACAATTGTGGATCAGGAACTGGTTAAAAGATAGAAAGCAGAAGGTAGGAGTAAATGGCCAATTTTCCCAATGGAGAAAGGTGAATAGTGGAGTATCCCAGGGATTTGTGCTGGGTCTGCTGCTTTTTAACATATTGGTAAATGACCTGGAGATGGGAAAAATGAGTGAGGTAATCAAATTTGCAGATGACACAAAATTATTCAAAGTTGTTAAAACCCATGAGGATTGTGAAAAATTGCAAAAGGACCTTGATAAATTGGAAGACTGGGAATCCAAATGGCAGATGAAATGTAATGTGGACAAGTGCAAAATTATGCACCTAGGAAAGAACAGCCCAAACTATGGTTACACGATGCAAGGTTCCACATTAGGAACTACCACCCAGGAAAAAGATTTAGGTGTCGTCATGGATAACATGTTGAAACCCTCTGTCCAGTGTGCAGCGGTGGCCAAGAGAGCAAATAGAATGCTAGGTATCATAAGGAAAGGAATGGAGAATAAAACAAGATATTATAATGCCTCTGTATTTTTCCATTGTGCGACCACACCTTGAATATTGTGTGCAATATTGGTTGCCGTATCTTAAAAGGGATATAGCGTTATTAGAAAAGGTATAGAGAAGAGCCACCAAAATGATAAAGGGGATGGAAGGATACACCTATGAAGAGAGGCTAAAAAGGTTAGGGCTCTTTAACCTGGAAAAGAGACGGCTTAGGGGAGATATGATAGAGGTCTATAAATTATTGAATGGAGTGGAACGGGTAAAGTAGATCAATTTATTTATGCCATCAAAATATACAAAGACTAGGGGACATGCAATGAAGCTACCGAGTAACCTATTTAAGAAGAATAAGTGAAAATATTTTTTTTCTCAACATGTAATCGAACTCTGGAATTTGTTACTGGAGGATGTAGTAAAAGCTGTTAGTGTAGTTGGGTTTAAAAAAGGTTTGGACAAGTTCCTGGAGGGAAGGTCCATAAACCAGGCATTCCTAACAGGGGCTCTACAGGTCAAACAACGGCAAGGTTTTGAGGGTTTATTTTTATTAAATTGCCAGCTCTCTGACTGGGAGCTCTTTAAAGGGTTTTTGTATATTTTTAAAGCAAAGTTACTTTCTTTTTGGTGCTTTAGTAGAAATTTCCTTGAGCAGAGTAGGTTGTTGAACTCTAGTAACCTTCTCAGCTTTGGGAACTGCTGACACCTAATCAGGTGTTAGTTCCCTCCCTACCCACCCCGACTCCCACCCACCCCTAGTGAACAGTCTTGCTTTATAGGGCACCTCCCCATTTAACAAAGCACAGAGACTTGGAGCAGCACATTTTGAATATAATTAAAGAGATTTAACTGCTTTTTCTCTGAAAGGACAGCTGGGAAACCGGCTGGTACTTGGTAGATCTCTCTATTTTGCTTTAACAGACACCTAAGCTCCACGAACAGAACAATGGCTGGGAAAAATCGTATCACTAAAGCTGTTGCCCCAGTTACAGCTTCTGCTTCTGTCCAGACAGAAGTCCTAATGCCAGTTGAAGGACCGGTTCCATGTGCAGGGTGCCTGCATGGTGAAGCTTTGAGGAAACAAGTGGAGGAACTCAGAGAGGAGGTGGCGAGGCTGAGGAGCATTCAAGACAGTGAGAAGTACATTGATGAGATGCTTCTTGCAGCAACCAATCTCTCCAGCAGGGGAGAAGATGGGTGCCAACAAAGTGTTGATGGTTGGACACAAGTCACCAGGGCCTGCAAAATCACCAATCCAACTTCTCCAGCCCTTGAATTGAAGAACCATTATGCAGCCCTGGAAGTGGAGGAGGTGAAAGCATCCCTGGAAAGAGAAGAACCAGAGCTCAAGTACCCCAAAGTTGCAGAATCAGTGACCACAAGAAAGTGAAGGGTAGTGGTGATTTGAGACTCTCTTCTGAGGGGTACTGAGGCGTCCATCTGCCGACCATGCTTGATGTCCAGAGAGGTATGCTGTCTGCCTGGTGCCAAAATCCAAGATGTTATGGAGAGTTTGCCGAGACTCATCAAGCCCACTGTTGCTAATCCATGTTGGAACAAATGATACTGCCAGGTATCCCTCGTAACGTATCAAAAGTGACTTCATGGCTCTGGGACAGAGGGTGAAGCAGTTAGGTGCACAGGTGGTGTTCTCTTCAATCCTCCCTGTTGAGGGTAAAGGCCAAGGCAGAGAGGCTCGCATGGATGATGTCAAGAGTGTTTTGGTTTCCTAGACCATGGGATGCTGTTCCAAGGGTTGCAGAGCAGAGATGGCATTCATCTGTCCAAGAAAGGTCAACGCGTCTTTGGTAGTAGACTGGCCAATCTACTGAAGAGGGCTTTAAACTGGATTCTTTGGGGATGGGTGAAGAAAACCCCCAGGTAGGTGAAAGCCCCCAGGTAGGTGATACATTAAATACCTTTATGTAAATAGGCAACATATGGAAAACAGTGTGTATAAATGCCCGTAGCATGGGAAATAAGATCCCTGATGTTGAAGCTTTGGTGGGAGTGGCTGACTTGGATTTAGTGGCAGTTACAGAAACATGGTTCACAGAAAACCATGATTGGGATGTAACTATACCTGGCTATACTTTATTCAGAAAGGACAGAGTAGGAAGAAGAGGAGGAGGAGTGGCAAAAAAGCTTTGGAATTACAGAGCTTAAAAGGGAGAGAGGAGGCAATGTGGGTTAAACTAGAAAGAGGGAAAGAGAAATCTATTTGCATTGGTGTGATATACAGACCTCCCTCACAAGAGGAAGAGGTGGACAGAGTTAATTGAAGACATACGCAGCATTGCTAGGAAAGGGGAAGTGCTACTGATAGGAGATTTCAATATGCCAGATGTTGATTGGCACATTCCTGCTGCAGTATCATCTAGAAGTAAGGAGATTCTGGATTCTGTACAGTGAGAACTATTCAGGCAATTGGTAACAGACCCCACACGTGAAGGGGCCATACTGGACTTGGTGCTTACCAATATTGAAAGTGTTTCTGATGTTGTAGTGGGAGATCATTTTGCATCCAGTGATCACCAGATGGTGTGCTTCAGTATTAGGACTAGGGCTGATAGAATCCATTCAAAGGTGAAGATCTTAGACTTTAGGAAGACTAACTTTGCCAAGATGGGCCAATACCTCAGGGAGTCATTAGTGGGATGGGAACAGCTGGGGGATGTAGAAAAACAGTGGGCAAAACTGAAAGGGAATATTTTAAGGGCAACCAACCTTTTTGTTAAAATGGTAAATAAAGGAAAAGGAGACCACTATGGCTTTCGAAAGAAGTAGCTGAAAAAGTGAAGAAAAAGAGGGAGGCCTTCATGAAATACAAGATATCATAGAGAGAGGAAGACAGGCATCTATATTTGGAAAAACTTAGAAAAACTAGCAAAGTAGTCAGGAAGGCAAAGATTCAAAAGGAGGAGGACATAGCCAATGCAATAAAATGGGGGGATAAGACATTTTTCAGATATGTTAGTGAGAAGAGGAAGGGCAAAAGTGGTATTGTTAGACTCAAGGGTGCAGGGGAGAAATATGTAGAACCTGATAAGGATAAAGCGGAATTGCTTAACAAATATTTCTGTTCTGTGTTCACAGAAGAAGAACCAGGAGCAGGACCTCAGAAAACACCCACAAATGGGAACAGAAGCGAGGGACATCTTTTTTTTTTTTTAAACTTTTATTTTCATTTTGCAACAAACAAAAGAAACAACACACCAAAAGAGACAAAACAAGTATACAATAAGGAAAAGTAAACCCATTACCCCCCACCCCGATGCTTCTTCTCTACCCGATTATATCAGCATGTGAGCGCTTCCAATTAACAGTGATTATACATCAAACGATCAAAAGAGTATCTACAATACAGCATGATCATGGGACAGAGATATATACAAAGTTAGACAGTCAGATGAGAGCATTCAGCAAAATGTACATAATCATTGAGCATCTTCCATTGAGACCAATGAGAAGGAGTCTGAACGGAGGAAGCGAACAGACGAGGTATTTGTCATATTTACTGTAAAGACAGGCATGATTCCACCATTCATTGGGGCTCAAATGGGAGCTTATTTTCCAGTATTACTTAATTAGGGAAATAGCAATGCCAAGCATAAAGTTCGAAAGGAGATAAGCCATTTTTGGGAAGAGAGGGGATCCCCGTAACTGGGCGAAGTCCCACTATCCTCCAAGAAAGGGGCTCCTGAGAGTGCGAGATAGACTAAATACGACCCCAGACCCGACGCCAGTAATACTGTAGTGCGGGATATTCATGCATAACATGAGGCAATGAACCAATGGCCGTAGGACGTGTCCAGCAACCATTGCCCTGAGTAGTGTTCCATTTGTCTAATCTGTGAGAAGTGTAAAAACACCGGTGGGCTAGAAAGAAGAGGGTCTGAATGGGTGAGGCGGATCGGGAACCCGTGTCCCTCTACTCCAGATAAGGCTCTATTGGTCCGAGGTCAAAGTCACATGCAATTCTCTCTCCCATACTTTCTGCGCTATAGGGGTATCTCTAGTTATAGCATTACAGAGGGTTTAGTAAAATTGGATGCTACACCCGGTGAACTACCGAGAGATCGGAAAGTCTCCAATCAACCTTATGTAGAGAATGCCGATGGCGGGAGTACTCTAGTACACCGAAGGCGATGCTGAAGTTGCACTGACCAGAGTCGGGAGTCTAAAGATTGCATAAGAGTATTAAAGGCACCTAAAGTGTCTAAAAGCATTGGTGGATAGTGGGAGTCTGATGGAAGAGTCATACCAGGGAGAAAGGTAAGAGGAATCGGTTTGCAAGGGCCCGCTTCTATATCTAGCCACACAGGTCTACTCGGTACTGGATCTTCCAACCAACGAGCACCTTGTTTGAGAAGAAAGATTGAGAGAACACTTGAGTAAAATCGCCACCAAGTATTAATGGAGCATTGGCAGAGGCCAAGGCCAACTGCGCTATACTTGCATAGTAAGCAGGGTTGTCCACATTCGGGGCATAATGCAAATACACGTGAATTCACTATCTCCAACCTCAAGATGTACACGGGCCCATCTACCCTCCTTGTCAGCGCTAATATCAGGTACAGTAGCGTGCTAAGACTTCTTAACCAGAGTGGCTATCCCATACCATTTGAAAACGGTGGGAGAATAGGCAGCTACCATGTGAGGCTTAGCATTGAGTTTCAGTGTTTCAGCAGAGTTTAAATGCGTTTCCTGAAGAAACACTAAATCAACATGCTCATGGCTAAGATAGCTAAGGATTTTCTTTCCTTTGAGTGGACCATTAATGCCTTTGACGGTGAATGATAAGATTTTACATAAGGCCATTCAGAAAAGTTAAAAATTCTGAGCATGATAGCACACATAAGTTCACTATGTCCCTCAAACTGACTGTATCTGGCTGTACACATGACATAGGAAAAATAAACTAATATAATACAATGAAGCGCCCCACATTAACAAAGAAAACCGCAGTACGGTAGAGGAGAAGCAAAACCCCAAAATTACTGGCGACCATGTGTCTGCGGGGAGAAACCCCCGAGAAGGCCGAAATTGAAAAAACACATAACCTGTAGGACTGTGCGTGCTCCGAATCCGACCGAGGCACACATCATGAAGGGATAGGAGACCAAAAAACAAAAGCCATAGAGAAAGAAAGAAAGTCCAGGCTATTTCTGTGCTTGACTATGACCGCCGCATCGGGCCCTTCAAAATGGCGGATAGAGCCGGCAAATAAGAGTCCAAGATTTGGGATTAGCGCATCTGCTCTGCTTCTTTGGAGTCTAAAAATGTTGATAGTAGATCAGGATCTTCGAACGTCCTGGTTTGGTTGTGGAGAGTCACTCGGAGCTTCGCTGGATACAACAGGCCAAAGCGAGCCTGTAGCTGTTGAAGTCGAGGGCGAAAAGCAAGGAGTTTCTTCCGACGGTCAACGGTAGGCTTTGCCAAATCAGGAAAGAAGGAGACCTTACGACCTTCAAATTCCAAATGATGATTCGCTCGGGCAGCATGTAAAATTTGTTCCACTTGTTGATATCGTAGCAAGCTAAAGACAATAGGCCGGGGGGTCGTGCGGTTGAGCGCCATGTGGGCAGGAACACGGTGTGCTCGATCGATTTCCAGTTCTCTGTGAAAAGTGATCTTCAGCAAGGAGGGAAGAGTTTTGAGCAAGAATTCTCTTATATCTCCTGCTTCCACCCCCTCCGGCATTCCGAGGAGCCTCACATTGTTGCGACGGGCTCGATTATTGCTATCTTCTAACTCCTTTTGAAGATTCTGTATCTGGCGCTCAGCCTCGTCCAGTTTGCCCAAGCGCACCTCGTGCGAGTCGAGGACCCCCGCCATGTTGTCCTGCCGTAATGAAAGACTTTCAAGTCGGTCCTGGAGCACTCCAAAGTCTTCTCGCATGGCTCGAAGCGCTTCTCCATTGGACTGCACCAATTCCTTCACGCCGCGTATTTCCTCCAAAATCTCCAGGTGCATCTCGGGGTTTTCACGAAATGGAACCATCTTCTGTGGAGAGGACACCTCTGTTTTGGAGCGTTTTCCGTGAGAAGAAGAAGGAGACCCGAAGTCCAAGCGCGCTGGTTTATGGGCCGCCATTCCCCCCGAGGTGCCCCGGTCAGCTCGGAGCGAAATAGTAAATTTGTATAGGTATTAAGTCAGGATTCTAAGTAGGCCTCTCGGGAGCTTCAACGCAAAGCGTCCTACCCGCTGGACATCAGGCTCCGCCCCAGCGAGGGACATCTTGAACAATTTTCAGAAGACTGTGTTCGTGAGAAACTAGCTCAACTTAAAGTAGACAAAGCGATGGGACCGGATGGGATACACCCTAAGGGAACTTGGGGACGTTCTAGAGTTTCACTGACTTACCTTTTCAATGCCTCATTGGCGTCGGGAGTGGTGCCAAAGGACTGGAGTGAGGCTCATGTGGTGCCTTTACACAAAAGCGGAAGTAAGGATGTGGTTGAAAACTACAGGCCAGTTAGTTTAACTTCGGTAGTGAGTAAATTATTGGAAATGCTGCTGAAAGAGAAAATAGTGAGGTTTCTGGAGTCCAGCAGATTACAGGATCCAAGGCAGCATGGATTCATCAGAGGCAGGTCTTGTCAGACAAATCTGATTGATTTCTTTGACTGGGTGACCAGGGAGTTGGATCGAGGGAGAGCCCTAGATGTAGTGTATTTAGATTTCAGTAAAGCCTTTGACACTGTTCCTCACAGGCGACTTATAAACAAACTGAGCACCCTAGGGATGGACCCTAAAATTACTGTTTGGGTTAGAAATTGGTTGGGTGGGAGGCGACAAAGAGTAGAGGTAAATGGAGCTCACTCTGAGGAGAAGGATGTTACCAGTGGTGTGCCCCAGGGATCTGTCTTTGGTCTGATTCTTTTTAACATCTTTGTTAGTGATAAGTGGAAGGGCTGTCGGGTAAAGTTTGCCTTTTTGCTGATGATACCAAAATCTGCAATAGAGTAGACACCCAGGAAGGTGTAGATAACATGAGGAGGGATCTAGCTAAGCTTGAAGAATGGTCTAGAATTTGGAAGCTGGGATTTAATGTTAAAAAATGTAAGGTCATGCATTTGGAGACCGCACCTTCAAAAGGATGTGAACAGGATGGAGTCGGTGCAGAGGGTGGCTACTAAAATGATTAGTGGTCTTCATTATAAAGCATATGAGGACAGACTTAAGGATCTTAATATGTACACCTTAGAGGACAGGCGGGATAAAGGTGATACGTTTGAGATGTTTAAATACCTCCATGGCATAAATGTTCAGGGAGATAGCCTCTTTCAATTGAAAGCAAGTTCTGCTACGAGGGGACATGGGATGAGGGTGAAGGGAGATAGATTCAGGAGTGATGTGCGGAAATATTTCTTTACGGAAAGAGTAGTAGATCCGTCGAATAGTCTCTCGGTGGAAGTGGTAGAAATGAGGACAGTAACTGAATTCAAAAAAGCATGGGAGAAACACAGAGGATCTCTAAAGGTAAAAGGGGGACGGTTGTAGTTGTTGATATGGAAGGACAGACTAGATAGGCCATGTGGTCTTTTTCTGTCTTATTTCTATGTTTCTAAACCATTATTAAAGGGGACCCGGGATAACCACTGCTTGCCCCAGTACAAGCATTGTGGAAGCTGTGTCTTTTGGGGAAACTGCTAGGTACTTGTGACCTGGATTGGCCCCTGTTGGAAACAGGATACTAGGCTTAATGGATCTTGGTCTGACCCAGCATGGCATATCTTATGTTCTCCAGGACCAAGCAGGAAGTCAGTCCTCACTTATGGGTGACGTCGGCGCCGACGGAGCCCTCGCGGAGCAATTTTCCCCAGCTTTCAAAGAAAGCCTTTGGGAATTGCAGCGCGCATGCGCGGTCGTCTTCCCGCCCGAGGGTGCCATCTTAGCCAGTCTTCTTTTTTCCGCGGAGCCCTACAGACGTCCCCGTCTTGTCCCCGCGAAAAAGTCGATTTTCTTCATTATTTTATTCTTATTTCCTTCGGTTCGACGCCGATCTTTTTCCCGCCCGGACTCGCGACGCCGGTCACGAGTCCTCTTACTTTTTTTCGGTTTTTCTGACTTTGTCAGCTTTCGTTTTCGATTTTTCCCTGGCAGCCCGGTCCTTTGACCTCGCAGGGGCCCTTTTTCCCCCGATGGCTGCCAGTGGCTTTAAGCGGTGTGGTCAGTGTGACCGAAATATGTCACTAACTGACACACACGACTTTTGCCTCCGCTGCCTGGGCCCGGATCATGAGGAACTGATCTGTGGTCCCTGCGGCAAAATGTCCTCAAAAGCGTTGAGAAGTCGGCGGCATCAGCGTGATCGAATCTTCGCTGACCCCAGCCGTACCTGGACCTCGTCGGAGGCCTCCGCGTCAAAAGGCTCCAGCTCGGACCGTCGCCGGAGTTCCTCCGACCGGGGTTCTCCCTCCGGGGACCATCGTCGGACGGTGAAACCCGCGAGGGCGGCGTCGGTGGACGCTCCTGGTTCCGCGAGGGCCAGGTCGCATAGCCCCGATAGCCGCCCCGGGTCCTTGGAGAAGGAACACCTCCCGAAGCGACCTCGCCTGGAGTCGGAGATGCCTGCTCGGGTAAGTCCTGTGGTCCTTCTGGACTCGCCTCCGCGACAGCCGACGTCGGGCCCGACGCCGTCAGGGCCCGAGTCGGGGGCTGCTGGGTCACCTGAGCTCGGACTCAGGTTGACGGCCTTGGAGAGCAGACTGTCTGCCTTCATGGACCAGCAGCGGGCACTGCTCGCTGGCCTCGCTGGCGCCGCTGCCCCGACCGCCGGGACGTCGACGTCCAAGTCAACCCCGGAGACCGAGCCGATCCTCGAATCGATGAGAACTCGAGTCGATCCTCGGTCGCGGTCACCCTCGGCCTCCCGTTCGGGACCGAGGTCGCCGACGCCGACTCCCTCGGCGTCGGGGTGGCAGGCGCCGCGCCCTGCCCGGGCCGACCCCACCGAGTCCTCGTCGGAGTCGGTCTGGGAGTCTGAAGAGGAAGAGTCGCCTGATTCTTTCCGGACTCGGTGTGTCCCCTCGGACTCACCGGAGTCCGAGCCTCGGAAGCAGTCCCCCCCGGAGGATGCCCGGTTCTCGGACTTCGTTAGGGATATGGCCAAGGCTTTGGCCTTCCCTGCGGATCCCGAGGAGGAGCCTCGAGCCGAAGAGCTCGACGCCCTCCAGTATGACTCTCCCGCGAGGGAACACTTTACTGTACCGGTTCCTCCTATGCTGGAACGACTACTCTTCCGCATGTGGGAGAGTCCGGCCTCCTCGCCGGTCCTGAGCAAGCGGGTCGATTCTATCTATCGAGTCCGCAAGAGCCCTGGCTTCCAAAAGGCACAGCTACCACACCATTCCATGGTAGTGGAATCGGCCATGCATCGTCTTAAGAGCCAGAAGATGCACTCCTCGGTGCCCCCTGACAGGGAGGCCCGTAACCTGGATGGCCTTGGTAAGAAGTGTTTCCAGGGCTCTATGCTCGCATGTCGTGTCCAGACTTACCAGCTATACATGGGCATGTATCTCCGGGATCTGGCTAAAGAGCTAGCCGGATTCTCCGCTGGTTTGTCCGAGGAACCCTTGCGGAGGTTCCTGGCCTTGTCCACTGGCATTCGGGAATGCTCAAAGTTCATGTCCCGGGCAGCCTATGATGGCTTTGAAGCGTCGGCTCGAGTGGCCGCAGCCGGCATCGGTGCCCGCCGACAGGCTTGGCTTCAGTCGTCAGACCTTGAGCCCTGGGTGCAGGACAAGTTGGTCGATGTCCCCTGCCGAGGCGAAAACCTCTTTGGCAAGCCCATGGCGGAAAAGGCTGCACAAATTGAGACTGAGACTCTCACCAGGACCAGGCTTTCTAGGAAGACCTCCGCCCCTTCCCAGAAAAAGAAGGGCTCGGGGAAAAAGTCCTTTTACCCGAGGAAGGCGGCTGCCTACAAACAATACCCCCATTATCAGGCCCCTGCAGCTCCCCAACAGGGCCAGCAGGCCAAGGGACGGGGTAACGGGTCCCGTAGGCAGCAAGCCCCCAAGCCTGCACCACCAGCCCCTGCTCAGCAGGGTGGGGGTTTTTGACTCACAAAGCATAGCCTCTCCCCCCCCGCTGGTTCCTCCCAGCACCGGAGGCCGGCTGGTTCACTTCGCCCACAGGTGGTCCAGCATCATCACCGCAGATGCCTGGGTGCTTCAAGTCGTGCGAGAAGGCTATCTTCTCCACTTCCACCAGGTCCCTCCCTCCTATTTTCCGGGAGAACCTCCGCGACCCCCTCTGCACAGGGAATTACTCCTTCAGGAGTTAGCAGGTCTTCTGCAGGAACAGGTGGTGGAACCGGTGCCACACCACCTGAGAGGTCAAGGCTTTTATTCCAGGTATTTTCTAATACCAAAGAGAACAGGGGGCCTCAGACCCATCCTGGACTTGCGCAACCTCAACAAGTTCCTTGTGCGGGAGAAGTTCAAAATGCTTACCCTTGGAATCCTTCTGCCCTACCTCCAGCAGGGAGATTGGCTATGCTCCTTGGATCTAAAGGATGCCTACACGCACATCCTCATCCACCCAAGCCACCGCCAATACCTAAGGTTTGTGGTGGCAGGAAATCATTACCAGTACAGAGTACTGCCCTTTGGCCTGTCCTCCGCACCGCGAGTCTTCACAAAATGTCTCGCGGTCGTGGCGGCCCATCTCCGGCTTCACGGCCTCTATGTCTTTCCGTACCTCGACGACTGGCTCATCAGAGCAGCGTCCGCTCGGGAGGTCACCAACGCCACGCGCCGCACGGTGACTCTTCTGCAGCACTTGGGCTTTGTTATAAACTTCGCAAAGTCCACTTTGCTCCCCTCACAGGATCTCGAGTTCATCGGCGCAAGGCTGCACACTCCTCAGGCGCGAGCGTACCTACCGCTCGACAGGGCTCAACGGCTCATGGACCTAGCCGACCGCTTTCGCAGCCAGCCCCTGGTCTCCGCCAGGCGCTTCCTGAGACTACTCGGCCATATGGCTTCCACCGTCCATGTGACCCCCAATGCCCGCCTGAATATGCGGTCTGCTCAATGGTGTCTCCGCCAGCAGTGGCGACAAGCCACAGGCGGCCTAGCAGACCTAGTGCGCGTCTCCGAGCCGCTGATCTCGTCTCTCCGGTGGTGGCTCCGGCAGCCGAACCTGATATTCGGAATGCCTTTCCAGTCACCTCAGCCGACCCGGGTGCTGACAACCGATGCATCCCTCCTGGGCTGGGGAGCACATTGCCAAGAGGCACGTACTCAGGGCCTCTGGACCACGTGGGAGTCTGCTCAGCAGATCAACTTCCTGGAGCTCAGGGCGATCCGCCTAGCTCTCAAGGCCTTCTCCCACCTGACTTCCCACCAGTCCGTCCTTGTCCAGACGGACAATCAAGTTGCCATGTTCTACGTGAACAAGCAGGGGGGCACGGGCTCCTTCCTCCTCTGCCGGGAGGCACAGAAGCTCTGCTCTTGGGCCGTCAGTCACGGCATTCTCCTCAAGGCAGTTTATCTCCCGGGCCAAGAAAATTGCCTTGCGGACAAACTCAGCAGGGTCCTCCAGCCGCACGAGTGGCGTCTGGATCCCTTGGTAGTTCAGAAGCTCTTCCTCAAGTGGGGCCTCCCCACGGTGGATCTCTTTGCCAGTCCTCACAACCGGCAGCTTCCTCGCTTCTGCTCTCGTCAGCCACACCCCCTTCGGGTTGCGGCGGACGCTTTTCTGATCTCATGGTCGGGGAGCCTTCTGTACGCTTTCCCTCCCATCCCGCTAGTCTCTCGGACTCTTTTCAAGGTTCTCCGAGACAAAGCCTTCATGATCCTGGTGGCCCCTCGCTGGCCCAGGCAGCCGTGGTTTCCGCTCCTACTGCAACTGGCGGTGGAGGATCCAATCCCTCTGGGGGTACAACCGGATCTCCTCACTCAGGATCAGGGGTCCCTACTGCACCCCAACCTCGGGTCTCTCAACCTCATGGCCTGGCTGCTGAGAGGGTAGTCCTTGCTCCCCTTCTCCTGCCGGCGGAGGTGGAGGAGGTCGTCTTGGCTTCGCGACGGCCTTCTACCCGCAAATGCTACGCCCTTAAATGGCGTCGCTTTGCAGTCTGGTGTACCCAACAGTCTCAGGATCCCTTCTCCTGCCCGGTGTCGGTGATCTTGCAGTACTTGCTACACCTCTCTAACCTGGGACTTAAGTCCAACTCCGTCAAAGTTCACCTCAGTGCTCTTTCGGCACATCATGTGCCGGTGGACGGTAGACCTCTCTCCAGCGACCCTCTCGTAGCGAGGTTTCTCCGAGGTCTCCTTCTACTTAAACCACCTCTGCGCCCGCCAGCGCCTGACTGGGACCTGAATGTGGTTTTGCAGCGGATCACCTGTCCGCCTTTTGAACCTATGGCTACCTGTTCTCTCCGTTTTCTGTCTTGGAAAACACTGTTCTTGATAGCCCTCACTTCCGCTAGACGCGTAAGTGAATTGCAGGCCCTCGTGTCTGATCCCCCTTACACTCGGTTCTACAAAAATAGGGTAGTCCTACGGACTCACCCAAAATTTCTGCCTAAAGTGGTCTCCCCTTTTCACATCAATCAGGAGGTGGTACTTCCAACCTTCTTTCCCAGACCACACTCCAGCCGAGCTGAAACGGTCCTCCATACCCTGGACTGTAGAAGGGCTTTGAACTTCTACCTTGACCGTACGCGGGAGCACCGTAAAGCTGCTCAGCTTTTTGTGTCTTTTGACCCCAATAAATTGGGGCTCCCGGTCTCCAAGCGTACTCTGTCCATCTGGGTTGCAGACTGTATCTCTTGGGCTTATGGGGCAGCCGGACTCTCCATAGAAAGCCGAGTCACGGCTCATTGCGTTCGGGCAAAGGCTACGTCAGTGGCTTACCTCCGCTCTGTTCCGCTGGCAGACATCTGCCGGGCCGCTACTTGGTCTTCGAGCCAGACTTTTGCGGTCCATTACTGTCTCGAGAGGGAGTCCCGCAGGGACAGTGCTTTCGGACAGGCAGTCCTCCGTAATCTCTTTGAGGTCTGAGCAACTCCTACCCTCCATCCCGGATGTGGGCTACCGGTGGGTGATAATTCAGCGAAGATTCTGTCCTTCTGTGCTGCTGAGCTAGACGGAGCTCATTTTTGTGCTTAGGGTCTCCGGTAGCCTTGAGCTTGGGAGTCCCATAAGTGAGGACTGACTTCCTGCTTGGTCCTGGAGAAAGCGTAGTTACTCACCTGTAACAGGTGTTCTCCAGGAGCAGCAGGAATCAGTCCTCACTACCCTCCCTCCTCCCCTTGGAGTTGCAATCGTCTGCTTATGTTCTTTTTGCAAATTTTTATGCTGTCTTTTTTAGCTATGTCATCTGACTGGCTAAGATGGCACCCTCGGGCGGGAAGACGACCGCGCGCATGCGCGCTGCAATTCCCAAAGGCTTTCTTTGAAAGCTGGGGAAAATTGCTCCGCGAGGGCTCCGTCGGCGCCGACGTCACCCATAAGTGAGGACTGATTCCTGCTGCTCCTGGAGAACACCTGTTACAGGTGAGTAACTACGCTTTCTTATTAGTTTCTCATGAACACAGTCTTCTGAAAACACAGGTCTGCGACTAAAAAGCTGTTTGATTATTTTCATCTAATTTCCATGTATTTTGGTGTGCTGAAAACAAATAAAATATTGAAAAAACTCCTAGACATCATGATTTGCCACAACATGCAAAATTGTCTTCAAATGTATCAATTTTTTTCAAATTACTATTAATTCGCATAAGTGCATTTAAGATATAAAATGCCAAAAAAACCTTAAAGGGGTTGTCCGAGTTATGTAAAACAAAATAGCACTGTAAATCTGATGGTCAGCAATATATACATAAGCTAAGCAAGTTTTAAGTCTGTGCTTCTAATGGTAGAAGGGGTTAATCTTTCCTGAAGAATCCAGTGGGAGGGAGACACAGGGCAGATAGCAGCAGCTCCGGTCAGTGCAGGGGGGCGTGGCCAGCACTGTGACATCTCGTCTCGTGTACAGACACAGAGCTGCTCTCTCCTGCATGCCACACTTGTGCACGAATCATCATCAGGTTCTTGGTTCTAGGCTATTCACACTTTTTCATCGCAATTCGTGTTATCTCGTCATTCTTCAACCGTTATGTTATGGCTCCGCGAAAGTGTATTAATTCGCCAGACAGTTTCTGTTTCATCTGTGGTGAATATACAGTGTTGAAGCAACAGCAGAATATTACAGACTTTGTGAAAAAAGTATACTTTGCATACTTTGGACTAAAAATTGGAGATCAAGATAAAGTCTGGGCGCCTCATAAAGTATGCAAACGGTGTGCTGAGGACCTCCGAAACTGGTTCAAGGGTAAGAAAAAATCTTTACGTTATGGGATTCCTGTGGTATGGCGAGAGCAAAAGAACCATAGTGATGACTGTTACTTTTGTTCATGCGATGTGAAAGGGTTTAATTCCAAATGGAAGCATTCCATTTCATACCCCAATCTTCACTCGGCAATTCGTCCCATTCCCCATGGCACAGATATACCAGTACCCAAGCCCCCCGGCTACCTTGGAAGAGATACCTGGCTCCAATGAAGGTGAAGTCATACCTGAACCAGATGACGAATCAAGTTCTGACTTTGAAGATGATACAAGACCAAAATTGTTTTCTCAGGAGGAGATGAATGATTTGGTAAGAGACTTGAATCTTCCCAAAGATGCCACTGAGTTACTCAGATCAAGGTTGAAAAGCAGGAATTTATTGTTGCCAGGAGTGTCATCTTCATGGTTTAGACATCGTGAAAAGGAGTTCGTTCCTTACTTCGCCCAGGAAGACAAGTTGGTTTATTGCATCGATGTCGAAGGTCTGATGGGTCATTTTAAAATCCAATATGATTCAGAGCAATGGCATCTTTTTATAGATTCTTCAAAAAGAAGTCTCAAAGCAGTTTTACTCCACAACGGTTTTTATGCTTCCATACCTGTAGGTCATTCCGTACACTTGAAGGAAACCTACAAGAACTTGGAATTGGTTCTTCGTAAACTTAAATATGAAGACCATGGTTGGCAAATGTGTGGAGATTTGAAGGTCTTGTGCGTGCTGCTCGGGCAACAAGCTGGCTATACCAAATATCCTTGTTTTTTGTGTCTATGGGACAGTCGAGACCGACAAAATCACTGGACCAAGAAGAGTTGGCAGCCGAGGGTGCTAACAGTTGGTGAAAAAAATGTCCTCCGAGAAATTTTGGTACCTTCCCATAAAGTTCTTCTACCACCTCTCCACATAAAATTGGGATTGATGAAGCAATTCATAAAATCACTTCCAAGAGATGGAGAATGCTTCAAATACTTGGTCACCAAGTTTCCAGGCCTGTCTGAGGCAAAATTGAAGGAAGGTGTGTTTGTCGGACCAGACATTAGAAGGCTTATAGTTGATCAAGAGTTTGTCAATACCATGACGGTTCCTCAAAAAGAAGGGTGGATTGCATTTAAAGAAGTCATACAGAAAGTTTTAGGCAATAACAATGATCCTCACTACAAAAAGATCGTCGAATGAATGCTGAAAGCATTTCAAGCTTTAGGTTGCCTGATGAGTTTGAAAGTGCATTTCCTCCAGTCCCACCTTGACTACTTTCCTAAAAATTTGGGAGCTGTGAGTGAGGAACAAGGTGAACGTTTCCACCAAGACATTAAATAGATGGAAAGGAGATACCAGGAAAAATGGAGCATTACAATGATGGCAGACTACTGTTGGATGCTTCAGAGAGACATTCCAGATGCTACTCACAAGCGTAAATGCAGCAAGAGGAGCCTCACAAGGAAGAAGAATCAAGTTTAGTGTGCGTAGGTGAGCTCATTTCAGTTCAAAAAAGGATTCTCATGAAAATATTGTAATAAAACTTTAATTTTATGTCTATTTCCATTTATTTTGAGGTATTGCCTTATTTAACATAGTTACCTAAATTGTCAGGAAATGTGATGTCCTATGACAAAATGGAGGTCATTTTCGGATTCAGCGCACCAAAAAACATAAAGATTACGTGGAATAACCAAAACAGCTCTCGAAAATTTTTTTTTTTTGCAGACCTGTGAAATCATTCAAGATGACCCTCACTTCATTTCCTGTTTGTGCTTGTTTTATGAGGTCCTGCTCCTGGTCTTTCATCTACTACTACTATTTAACATTTATAAAGCGCTACCTCATATGCAGCACTGTACAGACATATAAAGAGTGACAGTCCCTGTTCATCAGAGCTTACAATCTAATTAAGACAACAGAAATACACACTGAGTAACAATCTAGTTAGGGCAAAACCAGGTTGGCTGTCTCCCATTACTACTACTAATACTACTGCGCATTTACTACACATACAGTATAAATACATACATTCCAAGCAGGCTGGGCAACATGGGTCACATTACATTATATCAAGGGTACATTAAATCACATCAGGGGTTACATTAAAGGCAGGCTGGGGCATCATGGCGTACATTACCTTACATCAAGGGTTACATTCAGAGGATGCTTACATGGTGATGTTTCTTGTGGTTCCGTTGCCTCTGATCAGGTCTGCTCTTTGGTGGAGTTGCTGGAGTGGGGAGGAGGAGGAGGAGAGCGCGACCATTCCATAGTGCTGCGCCTAGGATTGTTTTAAATTTAAAAGTCTGCTGCTGGTGTTACTTCTCCATGCAGTAGATGCTTACCCTGCAGAGGTGGAGCCAGGGTCGCTTGGTTGCTCTTCGCAATGGCGTCCGTGGGGGCAAACCTTGACATCCTGCCGCACCTAAACAATTCCGCTTTATCCTCATCAGCTTCTACATATTCCTCCCCTTCACCCTCGAGTCTGACAATACCACTTTTGCCCTTCCCCCTCTCACTAACATATCTGAAAAATGTCTTAGCCAATGCAATAAAATGTGGGGATATTTCCTCCTCTTTTTGAATATTTGTTTTCTTGACTACTTTGCCAGCCTGTCTAAGATTTTCCAAATATAAATGCCTGTCTTCCTCTCTCTGATATCTTGTATTTCATGAAGGTTTCCCTCTTTTTCTTCACCTTTTCAGATACTTCTTTTGAGAACCAAAGCGGCCTCCTTTTCCTTTTACCTTTGTTTTATCATTCTAACAAAAAGGTTGGTTGCCCTTAAAATATCCCCTTTCAAATTTGCCCATTGTTTTTCTACATCCCCCAGCTGTTACTATCTCAGTAATTACTCCTTGAGGTATTGGCCCATCTTGGCAAAGTTAGTTTTCCTAAAGTCTGAGACCCTCACTTTTGGATGGATTGTATCAGCCCTAGTCCTAATACTGAACACGTCATCTGATGATCACTGGATATGAGAAGATCTCTACTATAACATCAGAAACACTTTCACCATTGGTAAGCACCGAGTCCTGTATGCCCCTTCAAGTGTGGGTTCTGTTACCAGTTGCCTGAATAGTTCTTCCTGTAAAGAATCCAGGATCTGATTACTTCTAGATGATACCGCAGCAGGGATGCACCAATCAACATCTGGCATATTGAAATCCTCTATCAGTAGTACTTCCCCTTTCCTGGCAATACTGTATATGTCTTCTATTAAATCTCCATCCACTTCTTCTCCCTTTGAGGGAGGTTTGTATATCATGCTTATGCAAATGAATTTCTCTTAACCCACAGTGCCTTCTCTCTCCCTTTTAAGCCCTGTATTTCCATAGCTTTAATATTTTTTGCATATAGTGCCATTCCTCCTCCCCTTCTTCCTACCCTGTCCTTTATGAATAAAGCATAGCCTGGTATAGTTACATCCCAGTCATGACTGTCTGTGAACCATGTCTCTGCTACTGCCACTAAATTAAAGTCAGCCTCTCCCTCTGGGTTAATCTCCAGGAACAAGCAGCAATGTAGTCTTCACATATGGGTATCATCGGTACCGACAGAGCTCGCGCGAGAATGCTCCCCAGCGTCCAATAGGAAAGCCTTTGGGAGCATCCCACTGCGCATGCGTGCTGCCTTCCCATCTCTGTACCTCTCTCACTTCAGTTCTTCTTTTTCCGTGGAGCTGGCAGGATGTGGTACCCTGTCACCACAGAAAATTTACCTTTATTTCTTGTTTTTTGTGGTCACGTCTGCCTTCATTCAACGCCTACCGGTACCGCCGGTTCTCTTCTTCTTTCCTTAAAAAAAACAAAAAAACCCCCCTTGTATTTCTTCAGGGATCTTTCCCTGCTTGTGGTGCTAGGTGCCATTTTGGGCACTAGGCCCATTTTTCTTCAAGCATGGAGAAACCAGCCAGTGGTTTCAAAAAATGCTCAAAATGTGGCGGTACCATTTCCATCACCATTTATTGTTGTTCCATGTAAACCGCACCTGATCAATGGAAGGAGCGGTATATAAAAAATCTGTAAATTAAATTAAATTAAATCACCGACACCCATGATTGGTGTCTAAAATGTTTGGGTCCTGAACATTGTCCAACGGAGTGTCTCTCCTGCATGAGGATGACCAAAAGGGGCCTGCAGAATAGAGCTGCAAAACTCGGTACCCTTTTTGCCGCCGACGCGATGTCAGTTGCATCGACGTCTTCCAGGGCTTCATCTTCCTCCCATGGATCTCAGGTAACCAAATTGAAGTCTTCTAAGACTAGCCGGTCCTCGAAGTGTAAATCTCCTTCAAAGTATCGAGATGCCACTGGTGTTTCCCTCGAGGATACTTCACCGGCAAAGCAGCCCCGGCGTGAGTCTTCGGGCTCCAAAGCACTAGCGGGGCTCCAGGATGTTCCAGAGGCCTCCACCTCTGCGGAACTACTGGTGCCATGTTCTGGGGTCATAGCCGCTTCCACTGGTACCGGCACCCAGGCATCGGCAGGAGCGATGGATCACAGAATCCTTGCTATCGAACGCAGTCTTGCGGCCCTCTTAACGGCTTCGGTACTGCTAAGACCGCAACAGACGGTTCAACATGTATCGGTACCGACAGTACCTGCTTCGATAGGACTGCTTTCCCCCATGCCGAATTCCGGTATCGGGGATCAAGAACCGAGACATTTCGGTACTGACTTCGAGCGGTATCGATACCATGCGTTATAGGAGCACCTGGTGCTTGAGTCTTCCGATTCCAATGACTCTGACAATTCTACCGGTACCAGAGCAAATCTATTAGAAGATTCAGTTCCTTCTCCTCAACGCAGAATGTCTCCTCCAGAGGATATGTCCTTCCAGGATTTCATACGTGATTTAGCAAAGGGTCTTGCAATCACTATGATTCCATAAAAGGAACCTAGGGCAGAAGAATTAAGAATTCTACAATACCCTATGGCTCCCAGGGAAGCTATGCTTCCCATTCACAAGATCTTACATGATCTAATGTTGAGAATGTGGGAAACTCCTTTAACAATATCTTCACATTCTCGATGCCTTGACACTATGTACCGAGTGCCAAGTTTATTTATTTCCAGTCTCTCTTATACCGCGCTATTCAACATCAGTGCGGTTTACAATAAACATAGAACTACACATTTCCTTGGGTACTCTGTGCTTACAATGAACAGGTATTTAAACTTGGATAACAGGGGGTAACTATTTACAATCTTGCAACATGGTGGGGTTCACATCATTTTGTCAAGTTGTCCTGGTTTTCAAAAAACTGTTACCACACCATTCAATGGTAGTGGAATCTGCCATGCGAAGGATCAAGAGTGCTAAAACACATTCTTCTAATCCTCCAGGCCGTGAATCCAGGACTCTCGATGCCTTTGGCCATCAATGTTTTCAGTCCTCCATGCTAGGAACCAGGATCAGTTCCTACATTCTTTATATGGGAATGTTCCTAGAAGAAGTCACAAAAGACTTAGAGCTCCGTAGTCCTTGTGTTTCGGAGGAAAAAAGAGCAGACTACTTTATTCTGGTCAAGCATGCCCAGAATGTCTCAAAATTCATGAACCGTGCTACCTTTGATTGCTTTGAATGTATTAGCAGAACCTCTGCTATATCCATAGGAGCACATCGTATTGCTTGGCTTCAAGCATCAGACTTAGAACAGTGGGTGCAAGAAAAGCTGAGAAACTTTCCTTGCACAGGAGAAAATCTCTTTGGCAAGGACTGGCAGGACAAGGCTAATCAACTTGAATCTGACAATACTACTTTAAACAGATTGTCAAAGTCTACAGCCAACCCAGCAAAGAAGAACATATTCAAAAAACCCTTTTTCAGTAAGAAAAAGAAGCCTTACCAATCTTACACCCATCAAACTCACTGTCCGCTCCATGTTCCCCAGAAGGGGCAGCAGCAGAACAGACAGCAAAGAAAGCCGCAAGCTCAAAAAGCTCAACTGGCTCAACAGATCCAGCCCCCTCAGGGTCTTTGACTTCTATCTAGAGAACTTAGTCATTCTGCCCCTAAAAGGTCCAGAACCCTTGACCATTCCAGGAAGACTATGCTTTTTTGCCAAAAGATGGCAACAAATAACATCAGAAAATTGGACTCTATCCATTGTACAACTGGGGTACAAGCTTCATTTTCTCAACTTGCCCCCACCTACAATAATAAAACAGTTCAATTCTCAGGGCCCTGCCACCGACCTCTTTTGGCAGGAGGTCACATCACTTCTAGCTCAAGGAGCAATCGAAGAAGTACCCATTCCCCAACAGGGGACAGGGTTTTACTCCCCCTACTTTCTTATTCCAAAGAAGACAGGGGGACACAGACCTATATTAGACCTCAGAGAATTAAACAAATATTTGTTCCAATAAAAGTTCAAAATGATCTCCCTCGAAACACTTTTACCATACCTCCAAAGTCAGGACTGGCTATGTTCTCTAGATCTAAGAGATGCGTATATGCATATTCTCATCTGCTCAGATCACAGGAAGTTCCTTCGATTCCTGGTCCAAGAAAGACACTTCCAGTACAGAGTTCTTCCCTTTGGACTAGCCTCATCTCCAAGAGTCTTCACAAAATGCATGGCAGTGGTAGCAGCATTTATGAGGACTCTGTGAATATTTGTCTTCCCTTACTTAGACGATTGGCTCATTCGAGCATCGACAGCTCCAGAGGCCAGCTTTGCTCTCTCTCGAGCAATGGGAATTCTTCAATACTTGAGGCTGGTCATAAACCTCCTAAAATCTCATCTAACCCCCTCTCAATCTCTAGAATTCATAGGGGCTTGTCTAGACACACCACAGTCAAGGGCTTTCCTGCCCTAGCCACGCTGTCTATGTATAATACAACTGGCATTTCAAGCATCTATGAAGGTATTCCTTATTACTCGGGAGATGCTTCAACTGCTGGGACATGGCATCCACTGTCCATGTGGTTCCCTATGCTCGCCTCCACATGCGAGCAGCCCAATGGACCCTTTCCTCTCAGTGGTCACAAGCCTCGGGTTGAATAACAGACAAAATCAGAACTACCACACGTCTGATTTCGTCCCTGCAATGGTGGCAATCACTGGAAAAGCTCCTTGTAGGCTGTTCTTTCCAGCAGCCTCTATGCCAAACCAGTTTGACGACAGATGCGTCCAAGATGGGTTGGGGGGCCCACTTGCACGATCTCTCCACGCAGGGTCTTTGAACCTCACAGGAGGTTTTCCTTCACATAAACCTCATAGAGCTGAGAGCCATTTTCAGTGCTATTCAAGTCTTTCAAAGCCATCTCAGCAACAAAACAGTTCTGGTCCAAACCGACAATCAGGTAGCTATGTTCTATGTGAACAAGCAAGGCAGAACAGGCTCTCTGTCACTATGCAACAAAGCTTTGCGAATATGGGCCCTCACCAGAGAGTTACAAATTCACCTGTTTGCGGTATACCTTCCGGGCATTCAAAACTTGTGGGCAGACAAACTCAGTCGAATACTGCTGCCACATGAGTGGTCCCTCCACTCATACCAGCTTGCTCGAGTGTTTCGAATCTGGGGAACACCAGATATAGACCTCTTTGCAAGTCCACAGAATGCCAAACGTCCCCAATTCTGTTCCAGAATTCCGGCTCAAAACTGTCAGGGAAGAGATGCTTTCCTACTCCACTGGGGACAGGACTTCCTCTATGCCTTCCCACCCATTCTCCTCATTCCCAAGACTTTATTCAAACTTCAGAGAGACAGAGGTCATATGATACTCATAACTCAACGTTGGCTACGGCAAACGTGATATCCTCTTCTGCGTCTCTCTCAAACCACTCCTCTGAAGTTGGGGAATGCTCCAGATCTCCTGTCGATAGAGGACGGATCTTTACTGCATCCCAATCCCCAGTCCCTACATCTCAGGGCCTGGTTACTGAAAGCCTAGAATTCCAGGATGTTAACCTTTCTCAGCAAGTAAAGGATATCCTCTTGGCTTCCAGAAAACCCTCCACAAGACGTTCCTAGGCATTCATGTGGAAAAGGTTCTCTATCTGCTGTTCATAAAAGGGACTTAACCCCCTTTTAGTACCTGTAGAGTTGCTACTAGAGTATCTTCTACAATTATCAACTTCTGGTCGGAAGACAAATTTAGTTAGGGTCCATCTTAGCGCTATTGCCGCTTTTCATAAACCTTTTGATGGACAACCTATTTCCTCTCATCCACTTACATCAAGATTTATGAGAGGCCTACTTTTAACAAAACCTCCCATTAAGCCACCACCAGTGGCATGGGATCTAAATCTTGTTCTTAGTCAGCTTATGAAACCGCCCTTTGAACCTTTAGTCACTTCAGTCCTAAAGTTTCTTTCATGGAAAGTTATTTTCCTAATTGCCATCACTTCTGCAAGCTAGCAAGGTAGCAAACTACAGGTGTTAGTAGCTGACTCTCCTTATACAAGGTTTCACCATGATAAAGTAGTCCTCGGGACTCATCCTCACTTTCTGCCAAAGGTGGTTTTGCATTTTCATTTAAACCAGTTGGTTTATCTTCCTATATTCTTCCCTAGGCCTCATGCCTCCAATGCGGAAAGGAATCTTCACACATTGGATTGTAAAAGAGCCTTGGCTTTTTATCTCCAAAGAACTAAGCCACATAGAAAATTTTCTCAGCTTTTTGTGGCTTTTGACTCTAGTCATTTGGGACTTCCAGTTTCTAAAAGAATTCTGTCAAATTGGATTGCAGATTGCATATCCTATACATATCAGAGTAAGGGACTTTCCCTCGAAGGCCATGTCACGGCTCACAATGTGAGAGCAATGGCAGCCTCAACGGCTAACCTTCGTTCTGTCTCTGTTGATGACATCTGCAAAGCAGCCACTTGGACTTCGGTACATACCTTCACAGCCCACTATTGCTTAGACAAGGACTCCCGTCGGGATGCCTCGTTTGGCCAGGCTGTTCTACAACATCTCTCCCATACTTAATACAACTCCTACCCACCATCCACAGTTTGGATGCCTAAGGTCCATGGGAGGAAGCATGACCCATCTCACCTGGGTTCGCAGCTAGCTGGGGTCACCCCTTGACATCTTTCAGCTGGGGAGTCCCCATATGTGAAGACTACATTCCTGCTTGCTCCTAGAGATAGCGTAGTTACTCACCTGTAACAGGTGATCTCCGGGAACAGCAGTAATTTAGTCTTCACAACCCACTCTCCTCCCCTAGGAGTACGGTTGCCAACTGGCTCCAGATGCGCCCGACAGGTTCGATCCAGTCCTGGGTTTACCTCATTGCATGCAGGGATATGTAGTTCTGATTTCTCCATTGCACTCCATAAGAAAAGGAAAACTACAAGTAACTGCATGCAATGAGGTAAACCCAGGACTGGTGCATCTGGAGCCAGTTGGCAACCCTACCTAGGAGTTGTTTCTATCTCTCTTTCTCTACTTCTCTCCTTTGGTCTCAGCTATAAACTCAATTGAAATGAGAGAGGTACAGAGGCGGGAAGGCAGCACACATGCGCTGTGGGATGCTCCCAAAGGTTTTCCTATTGGACGCTGGGGAGCGTTCCCACGCGGGCTCCATCGGTACCGACGATACCCATATGTGAAGACTAAATTCCTGCTGTTTCAGGAGAGCACCTGTTACAGGTAAGTAACTACGCTCTAGCGCTTGGTGGGCCTGGATAGGAGCAGGACCCCCCCCACGGTACCCTTGAGAGGGCTTGGTAAGTTAGGCTCAGGCCCTTTTACCACTTGCTGCTGTTATTTGCATGCCCTATATTTTTCAGATTTTCTTCAGATTTTTCCTGACTTTTTTTCCTCTTATTTATTTCTTCCCCCCCACCCCCATTAGTTTCAGTGGGAGGTATTTGGCGTTCTGCTGCTTTAAATAAAGCAGCTTCTAATAAAAAAAAAAAAAAGCAAAAACAGGCCTTGATCGACAGCTGGGCCTCCCAGGTTTGCATGGGCATTCAGTGCTTCCCTTCTCAAGTTTCCTCGGTCAGCCCGACAGGCCTTGGGGCTCCCTTTTAGGAACTCCCTTTTCATTGCAGCCCTGCTGCTTTTTCAGGTGGTGGTTTTGTGATCTTTTTTGCTGTTGTCGCTGCAGTTATGCGGCCCAATGCAGCCTGTGTCCTTCTAGCTTTTTAATTTTTTAAAAATTTTTTTAAACTGTCTTGTTTCTCTCTGCTCATTATGGCTGCAAAGCCTGGGGCACTTTTTTTCCAATATTGTGGGTTCCTGCAGGGGGCCAAAGGTCTGATGGCATTCCTGTGGTTCTTGCTGCTCCTTTTTTTTCTTTTCCCGCTGATGAGCACTGAAGCTACTGCAGATGGTGGTATGGGCCCAGCAGTGGTGGGGCATGGTGGGACGGCCCTAGCTACATGCACTGTGGTCCCTGGTGCACTACTAGTCAATTGGCTTGCACTGCAGCTTCTGAAACAGTTTGGCTAGCTGCTCAGCAGTCTCCTTCATGGGGCTGGAGACCTGGGCTTCCCCTGCAGGGGCTCAGCATCCACAAGTACTCCTGTCATCGGCAGCTGGAGGAATCATGGACCCCACTTCATCCTTGTGGTCTTCCTTTCCTCCGCAAGCCCAGCCTTACCCCAACCAGGATTGACTGATTGACTCAAGTGGCATTCTTGTCACTGGAAGGTAAGTTTGAGGAGGACAGAGTTGTGGTAGTTCCTCCAGGGGCTGGTTAGGATCTCTGTGATCCGCCTTTTCTCTGATGGACCGTTATGGCGGCTTTGCAGGTTTTTGGGTGGGTTTCACAGGCGGGTCCCCTTTATAACGTGTGGATTTAGTGGTCTGCTGAATTTATATTTCTCCATGACCCTATGCTGCAGTGCATAGGATTTTAGGGAGGAAGCTACTTAATTGGACTCTCAGAGCCCACGGTCCTGTCTTGGCAGTTCCCTTGGCCCTAAGGTGCGTGGGATCGGCCCTTCAGGCCCTCGGAGATGGAAGTCCAGTTCCCAGCTATGATTGAATGCATGACTGTTCCAATGCAGCGAGGAGTCTGTTTTGGAGAGTCGAGATCCTTAAGACCTTGGCAGTAGCTGCCTTAAATGCTCGAGCAGTGCTGTGTGCATGCCTGGATCTAGCCCTCTTATGATGGATTCATGCTATGCCAGTAGCCTTGTGGCTCTATCCAAGTGGTTCTCAACCCAGTCTTCTAGGACCCCTAGTCCAGTCAGGTTTTCAGGATATCCACAATGAAAATGCATGAGATACAGTGCATGCAGATCTATCTCATGCATATTCATTGTGAATATCCTGAAAACGTGACTGGCCTGGGAGTCCCAGAGGACTGGGTTGAGAACCACTGCTCTAGCCATATGGCTATTGCATAGGTTTTCAACTCAGTCCTCGGGTAACCCTAGGCCAGTCAGGTTTTCAGGATTCCACAATGAATATGCATAAAATAGATTTGCATACAATGAAGGCAGAACATGCAAATCTTTCTCATGCATATTCATTCCGGGAATGCTGAAAACCTGACTGGCATATGGTTCCCCGAGGACTGGGTTGAAAACCCCTGGGCTATGGCCTCTTGTTCCCAAGTTGCAAGTTTTTTCCCTGGAACATCTAACATTGGTTAGGCCAAATGGTCATTAAGCCCATTTTCCTTTCAGATACTTGGAGGCTTGCAGTGGACTGTGTAAGTGGCTGCTGCCGGTTAAGACTTGTTCACTCTCTCCCAGCTCCATTGCGGTGATGGTATTGGCCAGTTGTCAGTGCTGGCATTACCCTTGGTTGACAAGTGCTGGTTTTGATTTATGGCAGAGCATTTTCCCTTAAGGATTGCTTTCTCTCCTGGAGAAGCTTGCCCACAGAGATTCCTGGAAGATAGGAATACCCTGGGACTACTGCGAGTCCTTCAGGGCCTCAGTTGCAGTAGGGGCAGTCTTTTAGGAGCTTTGGCATGCTCAAGGCACCTCCATGGCTCCTTTGAGAGCTGTAACTCCCCTCAATGAGGTCTAGTGGTCCCACCTGTGTTGCAAGCAGTTGTGGTGCAAATTGGGCTATTCTCTCCTAGTGGATCCATATCATGCTAGCCTAGTTGGGTCTTCGGGGTCCTTGGGCAAAATTGGAGGTGTATTAGCTCCTTCTACAGGCCTCTTGCCTTCTGTTCCTAAAGTATCTGGTTCAGGCCAACCTGGGAATACTGCTGTGCAATATTTGGATTTCATCCATGCTTTATAAGAGCCTCCCTTGTAGAGTCTCTCTGTGGCTCTCTGCTTATGTGGGTGACGTTTGAAGAAACTCTCCAGCACCTCCTGCAGTGGTAGGTTATTTTTCCCCTGTTGCAGGGCCAGGTACATTATCCCTGATATATGAGTACCAGGACGTTTATGGTACTCATGCCCTTGACCTAGAGCCAGTTGTTTTGGGACCCTGAGTCTGTCATTTTCATATGAGGTCCTTCAGTTCTGTTATTGCATTGGTCATGCAGAGGGCGCTCCTTATCTCCTAGACCTTGCCATGACATTTGTTATTTCCCATTGTGAACAGAATTAGCTGTTTTTCAGCTTTTGTATTCTAGGCCACCTCTTCAATTCCAGGCCATGCCTTTGACTTAGATGCAGCTTCCCATATGTTTTCTAAGGTAGATGTGATGGTAGTGGTGCTTTTCTGCATGCAGGGAGCCTGGGTTGCCCATACATGGACACGGGGCCGATCTGGTCAGTTCCTTCGGTAGAGGCCAGAGATGACACAAGCATGGTGAACTCTAGCTGGGTCAATTATCACCTGTCCTTCTACAGCCTGTTTCTCTCCCAGAGGGGTGATTATCTGGGGTTGAGTTCCATCCTCTCTTGAGCCACTCAGAGCCTATGATTCTTGGTCAACTCCATGGGTAGGACTTCTCAGGCCTTCGGGCTCGTGAACATTGTCCTTGGAGCCATTTGCTTTGACCAGGGTGCATATGAACTGGTTGCAGAGGCACCTGCTGACCTTATGGTCCTCTGTTCCCTATTGTTTGACCAGACTCCCCCCTTCTCCCCCAGATCAAGAAGTAGTTGAGATAGTGACTGCAATTTCACAGATGGCTGGGGTGCCCGTTGGACGCATCAAATGGCGTTCTTGTCATTTTAGATGCCAGTCTGAAGGGTTGGGGGTGCAAAAACTGGTTCAGTTAGCCTAGGGACTCCAACTCCCTCAGATCTCCTTGGGGATCTGCAGCCTGTAGGCCAGAGACATCCATTTGACTCTGGAGAGGTTCAAGCCTTTTCTAGTGCATAGAGTGGGCTGTGTATGTGTCCACTATTGAAACAGATAATCATATATTGGATCCGTGCAAGAGCATTAGTTCCTCAAAGTGACAATCACAAACTCTGCATAAAGTTGGTGCTCAATTGTCATAGGATGTCGGACTCTTTAATTCAAAGCTGCCATATATTAGCCACTTATAGCGTGTAAGTCCTTTTTATCTTTTTAAAGTGATCATGTATCAAAAATTCAAAAGTGCTATTTCTCTTATTAGATATAATTTAAAATAATAAACCAGCTCTACTGATGTATACTGGTACAAAAAAATCGATAGATGTAATTCAGTTCTGCTTCAGGGCCAGAAAAGGTCTTATACTTTCATATCACTTGTATTTAATATGATCGAGCATGGCATTAGGAAATTTGAAAGCATTTCACTTCTCCAGGAACAAGCAGGAAGTCAGTCCTCACACATGGGTGACGCCTGCACCAACGGAGCTTGCGTGGTAACCTCTCCCAAGCTTTCAAAGATAGTCTTTGGGAGATTCACCATGCATGCATAGCTGCCTTACCTCAGTCTCCTTTTTTCTGCGGAGCCCATCTGACGTTTGTCTGCACCTCGGAAAAGGTTGATTTTTTTTTTTCCTATTTTGCTCTTTTTCATTTTTTCTTTCTCCGGTACACATACGGATACCTTCTTGCTCTCCCAGGTCTGCTGCTGCCTCGGTGCCGCATTTTTCTCTGGTCTTTTTGCCCTTCGGGGTCTTTTTCTTAGTGCGTGGGAATTCCTCACACCCTCCCTGGCCGGGACGCTTGAGTTTGATCTTCCCTGCTATGTCCTTGGCCAGTGTGTTCAAGCAGTACGACCACTGCGGGTGCACGATTGCTGTCTTTGCTGCCTCCGTGCGAACCACGATTATTCCTTCTGAGGGCTCTGTCAACAGTTGACGAGCAAAGGAGGGAAGAACCATTCAAAGAGTCCATGTTTGGGAAAACCTCCGTTTCTGCCCCTAGCGTCGCTTGCAGAGCCAATGCTCTCGGGGTTGCCGCAAGGGCCTTGGCATCACGTGATGGCTGTGCCCATTCAGAGCCCTGAGGTCGTGGGGTGTCAGACAGGGGATCTCTTCTGAGAGAGGTCCCCCGAAGAGATGGGCGTTATCAGTGGCATCATTGGGAGATGTCGCTGGAGCCATGGGTAGGTCCCGATGTCGAGGGCAGTGGCCGGGAGCGGCCTTCCAATCTGCCCCTGTGGGAGAAAGTGCCATCTATGTTGGGAGATCAACCCTTGTCTCTTGAACCTATCCTTGTCGAGGACACCACCTCGATGGAGCCAGCATCTGACTTGAAGCCCTTGGTGCTCACACCGGTGGCTGCGGAGCCTCCTGGCTTCAAGTTCAGAATGGCGGCCCTTGAGCATAGCATTGCTGCCTCCTTGGCCCAGCAGCACAGACCAATGCCCAGTTCCTCCGGATCATCAGTCCTGACGACTGACCCCTTCACCGCGAGGGCATCCCTGGAAGTTGTGGAACCGATCCTCTAGCACCACCGGCCTCAGAGATTCCAGGCCTTGTTCTTGGTCTGGCTCGGGGTGGAGGACTTCCCCAGCCAGTGCTTCCGGTTCTGACCGCAGAGGCCCTGGGGTCTTGTGGCACCAGTGACCCAGCACAGCCCTGAGGCCCGCAGGGCTCTCGAGGTCTCTTCTAACTTGGAGTTGGACTGAGAGACCGAATCCCTCGAGGCCTGCCTCCATTGTGATGTCCCTTCGGACCTTATGCCTCCCAGAGGACTGGCGCAGGTCCCCTCCCAAGGACCTCTCCTTTTTGGAGTTTGTCCAGGATATGGCAATGGCCTTGGCCTTCTGAGGAGGAGCCTCGGGCGGAGGACCTTGAGATCTTCTATTATGCCCCTCCCTCAGAAGGGGGCTCTCACTGTGCCAATTCCCCCCAACCTGGAATGGCTTCTCTTCCCTATGTGGGAGACCCCAGCCTCTGTGCCGATTGTGAGCAGATGGCTTGATGCCATGTACTATGTCCGTCGGAACCCAAGATTCCAAAAGACACAGCTGCCCCATAACTCCATGGTGGTGGAGTCAGCCATGTGTAGTATTAAAGCCAAAAGACACACTCCTCGGTGCCCCACGGCAGGGTAGCCTGCTCCATGGATGACTTGGGCAGGAAGTGCTACCAGGGCTCGATGCTCGTTGACCGGATGCAGGCCCACCAGCTCTATATGGGCATGTACTTATAAGACATCACAAGGGAGCTTGCTGGGTTCTCAGTTGGGCTGGCAGAGGAGCCTTTTCAGCAGTTTTGAACCCTGACCTTGATAGTCAAGGAGTGCTCTAAATTCATCACTCGTGCGGCCTGTGACAGCTTTGAGTCGATGGCCAGTGTAGCTGTGGTGGGCATTAGTGCCTGCAGCCAGATTTGAGTACAGTCCTCTGACTTGGAGCAATGGGTACAGGACAAGCTGGTCAATGTTCCATGCTGGCAGGAGAATCTCTTCGGCAAGCCCATGACTGATAAGGCTGTTGAGCTGGAGTCCGAGTTCCTGACCAGGGCCAGGCTCTCCAAGAAAACCGCTGACGCTTCGGAGAAAAAAACCTCTTTACCCGAAGAAGAGGAAGGTTTATGGAAACTATCCCAGTACTCAAGCTTCTCAGCTCCCCAACAGGGTCAGCAGGCCAAGGGACGGGGGCATGGCCCAAGTACGTCTAAGGCCCATAAGCCCCATGTGACACCCCAGCCACAACTGGGGGGGGGGGGGGGTGTGAATTTTGCTCTCCTCCCCTGGGGCGGGGGAGTGTCTGGTATACTTTGCCAGCAGGTGGTCCCGCATCACCACCGACACTTGGGTCCTCCAGGTGGTGGGGGAGGGTTACCACCTCCATTTGACCAGATGCCACCCCTGTTCTTTACAGGGGAACTCCCCAGTGTCTCCCCTTCACAGAGAGCTCTCCTGACTGACAAGGTGGTGGAACTGGTTCTGCCCCATCTCGGAGGCAAGGGTTTTTATTCTTGGTTCCCAAGAGGACCGGTGGCTTTCACCTTATTCTGGATCTGCAAGGTTTCAAGTTCCTGGTGAAGGAGAAGTTCAAGATGCTGTCCCTTGGAACATTGCTGCCTTACCTCTGCCAGGGAGATTGGCCTTGCTCCTTGGATCTCAGATGTGTAAACGCACATTCCATCCACCTGTGATACTGGCAGTACCTCCCAATTTGTCATCAGAGGAAACCACTACTAGTACAGGGTTCTGCCCTTCAGCCTGGCCTCTGCCCCAAGGGTGTTCACAGAGTGCCTAGCAGTGGTTGCCGCCCACCTGTTCGCTTTTCCTTACTTAGATGATGGCTGGTCAGTCAAGGTGCAGTGGGCAGCACGCTGCACCATTCTCACTCTGGAGCATCTGGGGTTTGTCATAAGCTACTCAAAGTCCCACCTGCAACTGATCCAAACCTGGAGTTCATAGGGGTGTTGCTAGACACAGTAAAGACCCAAGCCTCCCTCCCCCTTGACAGGACCCAGCGCTTAGCGGCCCTTGCAAAGGAGGTTCAGGGCCAAACCTCAACCTCCATCCGGCTCATGTTGCACCTCCTGGGGCACATGGTCTCAATAGTGCATGTCACGACTGACGCCTGTCTCCATATGCCCTCTGCTCCCAGTGGTCCCAGGTGATCTGGGCATCTGCAGGACAGTGTGAACATCACTCGTCACCTTGCAGAGTCCCTCGACTGGTGGCTGCAGCCACCGAACTTGCAGACAGGGATGCCTTTTCAGGTCCTGACTCCTCAGAGGGTCCTCATCACGGACACCTCAGAGTTGGGCTGGCTCGCTGGAAGACCCCTTTTTAAATTTAATTTGATGATAGCTAGAAAAATGCAGAAGATTGTTTCCTTCTACTGTTTTTTGATACAAAGCGATCCTAAGCTCAGAATCTATTTTTGTTTTTAACCAGAATATCCAAAAAAGGAATTTGAAACTGATCACAAGAGTATTCAAACTGTAAATTGGGCTTCTGAACATTAAGTCATTTAACAAAATCTTGCAAGGAGGATATTTGACCCCCTCCAGGTGTAAAATTTGTCATTCAAGTATCGTTTTCATATCTTTATGGAGGACATCCAATGGGAATAATATAAGTGTTGCTCTTCATTTAAACATTTTTTTTCCAAATCAAATACTTACAAAGCAAGTATACAAGTATACAAAAAAACTAGCAAATATACACAATAGTAATCTAGAAATAAACAATAGCATCCAATATGCCAAGAAATACAACCACTATCTACAAGCCCACATAACGGGGAGAAAAAACAAAAGAATATTACAAATCAAAGGGGGGAAAAAAAGCATAAGCTCTAAATATGCAGCCACAAACATATTTCCTACCCCCCACCCCCAATCTTCAGCCAACAACCTCTCATGTTTCTCTCCATCAGCTAAGCAGGCCTCCAATTGTAAGGGAATCCATAAAGGTGAACCTAGTATTCTGCAGACACTTACAAGGATAATGGACAAAAAACATAGCCCCAAGGGCCAGCACCCTCTGTTTCAGGGCTAAAAAAAAGCCCTTCCCCTAAGCTGCATGGCTCTGGAGACATCTGGAAACAATTGTAACTTCGCCCAACAAAACAGCGCAGCTTTATTCTTAAAGCAGTTTTTAAATACAGAAATTGTATCTTGTTCTGAAATAAAAGTAACCACAAGAGTAGCTCTGGAAGTTATGGTATCTTGTGAGTCCTTCTCAAATTAAGATCATGCTGAGCTTGCAGCAAACCAAAACCCTCTGGGGACTCACCGGCAACCTTCCATCCAGAGAGGTAATAAAGTTTAGAAAAATTCATTGAGTCCAGCACCAGCCAGAGCCAGGACCTATCTAAGGTATTTTTGCAACAGTATCTCTGGCAAAAGTAAATGAAAACAGGAAAATTAAAAAAAATATATATATTTTTAACCCTAAGCGCATTTTCATATAATTCCAATTTATGATGAATAGCTAAACTTCCCTTCATATTAGAGGTACAATGATTTTCATATTTAAGGATTTGAGTAGACAATGACCCAACCTTCTCCTCAACTATATTCAGTTTAGTAACTGTCCCCTGAGAGAAAGCACATAGCTGAGAAACTGTGGTTACAAGAGTCTGTTCTATCTGAGTAACTACCCTCCATATATCAGCCAGGGATATCTGTGACTCGGACACCTCCTTAGCTTCAAAGGGGGTGGAAGACCAAGAAACAGATTTCAGCATTTCACCCACTTGTTCAGGGGTACTCTGCTGGAACAATCCACCCACAGTGTCTGAGGTAGGTGGAGACCTAGTAGATGGGGGAGGAGGTGGGGTACAGTCCAGAGAACTCAGAGATGCTCCTGGGGATTGTAGAATAAGAAAGTCAGAGTCTGCTGGTAAATTGTCCCCCACATTTACCTTCACTTATCGATCTATTGACTCAGTAACAGGTTCAGCAGGCAAAAATGTCGTCTTCCGCTTACCCATGTGAACTGCTGTTCCTCCTGCGGCCCTCCCAAGGGGTAGAAACACCACTTGTATCTTGCCCACTGCTAAGCGCCTATGGCTGCGTCTAATACTCAGCTGAGTTAAGTTAAGCAGGCCCCCGATGACATCAGGGCTTCCCAGAGAGCAGCCTGCTTCCTCTGCTCCTTCACTGGCTACCCGGTAATGCAAAAAAAGTGGAGCCAAGTGCATGGGATTTTTCCTGGCTCCACTTTTGTTTGCCCCTGAGGAAGCCCATATGGGTGAAACAAAGATCTTTGTTGGGCAGCAGAAGCTAGTTATATTAGCCGTCAGCATTTCCTAAGCTAAGTAAATTGGTGGGGACTTCGTGGGAGTGCTTGTGAAAGCTTTTAACTGCTGTGCTCTTTTTTGTTTGGTGCATGTAACAGTTTCCCTGTATATTTCCCAGATGATTACTATATCTGTTCTGGTTTTACCTCTTAAAGGTTGTGGGTAAAGAGGGCACCAGTAACTGTTGACTAGTGTATAGATAAAAATTGATTGAAGAAATATTGGAGACTTTTTTAAGTCTTTCATTTTAAATAAAAATAAAAATTTAAATAATAAAAAAGGGAGTTTTTTAAGCCAGTGATGTTGAGTGTTCCATTTCCCCTACGGCTGTGATTTGCCGTATAGAGGGATGGATAATGTCCTGAGACTTTTTCTCCCCTGTTTGGTGAAATGCTGAGACTTGTATGACTGGTTGATCTTTCTTTCTTTTTAAGATTGGATCTATAGAGTAGGACCCTTTTTGGAAAATTTTAGCCCTCTTGAGGTATCAATGTTGATAGTGTGAGATATTGAATGATTGTGGGAATGTATTAATATTCTTTTAAATTTATTTATTTATTGAATTTTAACAAACCATCAAGACAAACGTCCCGTAGAGAAAAGAAATATAATGGGTAAACATTGCAGGAATACAGAAAAGGAAAATAAAACAAAAATCTCTTGGGGGGGGGGGGGTACACCTGAGGTAGGAGCAAACCCTCAGGCAACTCAAAAGATAATACTACACTTAAAGACAGCCGCTGAGAAACCCCAGACTTTAATATTTGAGAAGCTTTTAAATAGCATTAATGGGGATAAAGGGATAAAACAGACGACTGGGCATTTATAAAATTACCCAATTCATCGGGCTGGAAAAAGACATACAGTATCTAACAGACTTGTAGATCACTAAACATTTACATGGAAATCATTAAATAGAAAGAACCCCCAAGTTGCAAAACTCCAGATTTGTGAAGGAGAAATTGCTTCCTCCTCCTCCGCGTTTCTTTAGTTATGTCAGGAAACATGGAAATTGGAAACATTTTGTGGTTAAAACAATCTCTTTTTAAAGAACATTTTAAGTAGACATTGTTTGTCTGAGGCCAAAGCAGAAGATACTAACAAAGAAGGTTTATAAATCTCAGAACCAGAAGCAACCAGTAACTCGGACACATTTAAAACATCTAAATTAGAATCCCCTTCCAAAGCATCTGGCTGCTTCTTCCCTGTTGAGAGATAATAAACGTTAGTTAAGGGTGGTATAAGTTCTTGCAGAACTCTTAAAACTTCCACCAAATAGCGCTTGAACATTATCATGGGCCAAAACTCCCCTAGACTTGGGGAAATTCAAGACCCTCAAGTTCATTGCTTGAGCAGAATTCTCCAGAACCCCTTAACTTATATAGTACAGCCACATTATCTTTAACAAGAGCAGAATTCAAATCTGAAATTCTTGCCAGTTGACTTCCATGATCTTCTACTTGTAATTTAGCAACATCTACAGTACTCACAATAATGTCAATCCGGTCCGAGTTCTGCTGTATTCTGGTAGACAAAGCCAAAGTTTGCTTTGTCACAGCATCAGAGAGTATTGCAAGAGCCTCCCAGTTTACCTCCAAGGTAATTTCCTTAGGTTTAACAGAAAACAACGTTGTCGGAGTGGAGACTGCAAGAGAAGGAGACTGCAACAAACTCCCTTCACCATCCGGAGCACTGGCCATCAATGCATCAGCCTGCTGCACTGTCCCCCGGAGTTCTCCAGAGCTACCAGAGACCTGCTCGCCCAGCTGCTCCCCAACATGCAGGGAGGGCAGCTCTAGATCCTCAGGGAGCAGCACAGCAGGACATGGTGGCGGTGTTCTCAAATCAGGAGATAAAGAAGTATCAATGTCCAAAGACGGCAATAAAACCTCCTTCTCAACCACCGCCAAGCCGGACCGAATCTCCTGCATCTTCTCCTGGGGTAAATTGATGAAACGATCCATCGGGACCGCTAATTGAAGGCTGAGGTGCCGAGGGAAAGACCCTCGCCTTCTCTTTACGCTTAGGCATCAGGTAGGAAGAAACTACTCAGTGGCCATCTTGCTTCCCCCATTAATACTCTTTTTGTGATACTTCGCTTCCAGTGCGGTTATTTGGTTTAATAATATGAAGATAGGGACTTCCAATGCACAACTTGACGGCCACTCAGGAGAATGCCAATGTGAAGAACTGTTTCAGACACAGGAAGGTTCTGTGAATGGTGGGCTTGGTGACCCTACTTCATGAGTGACCTTGGGATGGAATGTTGTATGCCTTCCTGGCTCTTGGTGAGCCATCATCTGCACAAGTTTCGGGCCCATCTGGGCCTGGTGATTGTAGGGGCCCCATATTACCATCATAGACCGTGGTATACAGATTCTTGATCCAAGGGATGTGGACTCTCTCTTGCTTCCTCAAGAGATGGGCTTATAAGAAGAAGCTTGGTGGAGCCTCCTGGTAATGAAGGCAGCCCTGGTTCCCTCTGTTGTTTCCCTGTCTGTAGCAACACCAGTTCCACTGGGCCAGGAAGGGGGCTCCCTGCTACACCCCAACCTTGGGTCCCTAACGCTGACAGCGTGGCTGCTGAAAGGGTAGCACTGGCCCCTTTCAACCTCCCAGGTGAGGTCGAGGAAATCCTCCTGGCCTCCTGGAAGCCACCCACCAGAAGGGCTGAAGCCTTCAAGAGGAGGAGGTTCTCCGTCTGGTGTGCAGAAAGGAATGAGAACCCATTTTCCTGTCAGGTAAAGCTCATTTTGCAGTACTTGCTGCACCTCTCACACTCGGGCTTGAAATCTAACTCGGTGAGGGTGCATCTCAGCGCCATAGCGGCTAACCATCACCCTATAGAGGAGGAGCCCCTCTCAGGTCAACCTCTGATCTCCACATTCCTCAGGGGCCTCCTGCTCTCTAAGCCCCCTCTCCGCCCTCCGGCAGCGGAATGGGACCTCAACATGGTGCTCTCCCAGGTAACTTGGCTGCCCTTCAAGCCTTTGGCCACCTGCCACTTGAGACACCTCTCCTTGAATGTGGCCGCCTTGGTGGCGTTGACGTCCTCTCGCAGGCTCTGGTGGTTGACCCGCCCTATACCAGGTGGTGTCCGCTTTTCACTTCAATCAGGAGGACTGGGATTACCTTTGATGCTCGATTCAGTACTCTCCTGTATCAAGTCTTGCTCCTACTGGAGAGGTCTCTTAATCTGCAGAGCCAAATGGGGTATGTTTATGCTTGGTCTCTAGGTGGGGACTACCTCCTACTCCTATGGTCCATGACATCAATCCTGGAACTAGTCCCGTGGGCCAGGGTGCATTTGCGTGGGCCAGGGTGCATATGCACCCCCTTCAGAATCTCTTGTCTCTGTGGTGCCCCTGTTCCCTGAAGTACTACAAAACACTTCTTCTCCCCTGGGAGATCAAGAATCAGTTAATGTGGTGGGTGCAGTCTCTCCATCTGTTTGGCATTCCTCTGGATGGATTGATAGTTGCAGTGGATGCCAGCCTGATAGCCTGGGGAGCCCACTCTCTAGGTCAGCTTGTTCAGGGGCTCTGGTCCCCTCAGGGGGGAGTTCTGGTTGATAAACTGCTTGAAAGGCCAGGGTTATCCACCTGGCGCTGGAGAGGTTCCAGCCTCTCCTGATAAATGAAATGATCTGCACTTTCTTGAATTCCACCAGAGCCATGGCATACATCAGCAAGCAGGGCAAAATGTGCAATGCTGGGATAGCTCTTGAGGCAGCAGAATTGTAATTGGGCAGAGGAACATCTGATAGCTCTGCCACAGCCCACATAGCAAGTGACAATATACAGGCTGACTTCTTGAGTCTGAACAGTGTGATTCCCGGCAAGTGAGAACTAAGCCCTCACATGTTGAACCTCATAATGCAGAGGTGGGGCTTTTCAGTCTTCCTCTTGATGACTACTTGTGAGAATGCCGAAGTGGAGAAATTTTTCAGCTGCAGGTGGGACCTGTGGATGGGAGGCTTGGATGTTCTGCTTCAGGAGTGCCCCTGAAGGGGCTCCTCTGTATCTCCACCCCCCCCCCCCCACCTTGGCTATTGGTGAGCCATCTTCTGTGTAGGATTTGGTCTCACTTGGGCTTGGTGATTCTAGTGGCCCTGTACTGTCTGGGCAGACCATAGTATGTAGAACTGTTGGGCTTTTGAGAGGAGTCCCCTCTTGTTCAATAAAGAGGCCGCCTGTGGCAGGGGATTCAAATGATGAAAGCTCTTGTTCCCTTCTTTACATCTTGGTCCTTGAGAGGTTTAGGATGTCCAAGAAGGACTGAGGTGGTATTAGCCACCCTTCTCAAGGCCATGCAGGCCTCTAATTCCTTAGCTTTTGCGAGAGTTTAGAGAGTTTTCAAGACATGGGGTTCCTCTTGAGCTCTGGAGGTCAATAAGGTAGATGTATTGGTCGTTCGTCCTTTTTGCATCCCAGACTTGATCAGGAGTTAGTTCTCAACTCTCTCAGAGTTCATGAAGTGGACATGGTTTGCTACCATGAACATGTTCAAGGGATGTCCTTGGGAGACTTCATGGTCTGCAGCCTTTCCTTAAAGGAGTAAAGTCAATCTATTTGCCAGTTCATCCAGTTGTCCCTCAGAGTGTCTACCTGGTGTTGAAGGCACTGAAAGGTGCCCCATTTGTGCTGTCTTTCTCAAAGATTGAACCCTCCACGTGGTTTTCTTTATGGTTATTAACATCCACCACATGGGAGTCTGAGCCTCAGGCCTTGTCCTGCAGGGAGGCTGTCTTGGTCTTCTCAGCAGTTTTGGACTCCCTTGCAGACTGTACCATCCTCCTCCCAGAGGTGCTGGTATCTTTTCACTTAACCAGACTAATGTTCTCCCCTCCTCTGAGGAGGATCTTTGAGTGGATCTCTCTCTCTCTCTACATATGATAGACATGAGGGGAGGGTATTGGTCAAAGATCTGGAGCTTACTAATCCCTATATCATCTCTGTCCTCTTCAGTGATCTGAGGAATGGACAGGCAGCAGCCAAGTCTTCTGTTGCCCGCTGGAATAAGGAGGCTATAGGTTTAGTATATCTTTTGACTGGAAACGTGTGCTGGATAGTCGGCTCGTTGCATTAGAGCACAGGACTCTTCATGGGCATAGTCTGCTTCTGTGACCACCTGATCATCTCTGAGAACCTTTGTGAAGCCCTACAAGTTGCATGTGAGAGCCGTGTGGATGGCACCTTTACGAGGGTAATTCTTTCCAGAATGTCATCTTCCTGTCACCCTAGCTTCTCATTGCTTGGGTACATTCCATTCGTCTGAATTGACCTGGAAGGATGGTAAGGAAGGAAAAATGCTACATACCTGATTTTCTTTCCTTGAATCCTGCTAGACCAGTCTAGGAGCCCACCCTAGATTTGAGAGTCCTGTTGCCTCTTAGTATCCATGTCTGATACAGAGTCAAACAACTCCATTATGGTAAAAGATCTAAATGTTTTATTCAGTTATTATTATTTAATACTTTTTCTGAGTTTTGCAGTATTGCTTTTTGCTTGGGAAGAGTCATACTGCCTTCTCTCAGGGCTGCACCAGTGGATATACTAGTAATGACATCACTGAATTTTGCTTTAGTTATGCTTCCCAGCTAGCAGATGGAGGCAACCCACTCATCTGGACTGACCTAGTAGGATTCAAGGAAGAAAATTATCAGGTATGTAAATTTCACCTTTGAGATTTTTCACATCCATTTTTCTTGCTTCTCCCAAATGCATACTAGCTTGTAAGCTTTATAGGAAAGGATCTCTCTCATCTCTGCCAAGTGCTGCTTACACCTTGTAGCTCTATCTAAATATTCAGTGGTAGTCATCTTCCTGCCAACAAAGGTTTCAGCCACTCCATTTTTTACTTTCTTCTACTGCCATTTTCCCTTTTCAGCCCCTTTTCTTCAAAGTTGGCCTTGCTTATTAAAACTGCACCTCTAAGAAGCCTTATCCCCAGTGTACTCTGCTTAGGAAGTTGCATTATACAAGCTGCCAGCCCTAATGCTTCATGTGTTAATCATTCAGTTCCCCGATCAGGAGCGGCTTTATCATTAGGCAGAATGAAGCAGCTGCCTCAGGCAGCAGAGTTTTGGGAGCGACAAAAATAAAATGCCTCGAAAGCAGCTCAGTGACAGCCGTCTCATTCTTTTTAATCATTTAAAAAAAAAAAAAGAAAGTTTGCAGGACCAGCTTCTGCTGCTGCCGCCTCCACTGCTTCTCCTGGGTCGGTGACGGCGGCAACATCAACCCCCTCCTACTTCTGCTGCTGTGATAAAGCATGGCAGTGGCAGCAAGTTATGAATTTGGAGAGGAAAAAAAAGCGTGGGATCTTGATGATTCCAGCACCCTTCAAAGACCCAACCTCTTTTTTTCGTCAGAAGGAGGTAGGTGGGCAGGGCCTTCCAAGCATCCTGGAGTTGTCAAGATCCCACACGTATGATTTTGTAAATGGTGCTGCTGCCACGAGGTTGGGAAAGGCAGAAGGCTGTGGGAAGTGATTAATATATTTCTTTTTTAACTTCTGAACCTGCTGTGATTGTGGATCCTAGGTAGGGATCCGCGGTGCAGATCAAGCAGTCCCAGTCATTTTCTGTCAGGGCTGCGCCAGTGTGTTCTTTCCAATCCTCCTCCTCCTTCGGAACTGTGATCACAGGCTCAGGAGCACCCGATTGCCTGGAGGTTTAAAAAATGTATTATTCCTAAGATTACAGTAGGGAGAGAGGTGATGCTGAACGTTGCCAGATGCTGGGCATGGAGTGAGGGGGGTAAAGGGCAGAAGCTGGCCATTGGGTGAGGGGACGGAGGACAGATGATGGCCATGGGGTGGGGGAGGTGGAGGGCAGATGATGGACATTAGGATGGAGACCAGATACTGGGCAAGGGGGAAGAATGGGTTAATGGAGGACAGATGGCAAATAGTGGCTGTGGGATGGGGGGCAGAGGGCAGATGGAGGCGACAGGGTGGGGAAGCTGGAGGACTTGACTGATAGTGGACATGGGATGTGGGTAGAGAGCAGATGCAGTACTTGGAGTGGGGGGAGGGGCTTAGGGGATGGAGTACAGATACAGGATATGGGATGGAGATAGAGGAGAATGGGCAGATGCCACAGGGTTGGGGGAGGGGGGTAGAGGAAAAATGTTGGCCATATGGGGGTGGGGAGTAGAGGACAAATTCTGGTTTTGGAGTGAGGCAGCAGAGGGAAGATGGTGGTCGGAAGATGGGGGAAGCAGAGGACAGATGTGGACATAGAATTGGGATAGAGAGAAGATGCTAGACTCAGGGTAGGGGGGAACATAGGGGATGGAGAGCAGAGGGTGGAAATGAGAGAGAGAAGAGATGGACACAGGGAAGGGAGAAGGAGAGGAAATTCTGGAAATGGGGTGTGGGGAGAAAAGAGGGATATACAGTCAAACCTTGGTTTTCGTACGCCCTAGTTTTCGTACGATTCGGTTTTCGTTGACTTTTTTCGTCGATTTTGTCCCAGTTTTCGTACATTGTCTCGGTTTTCATACAGCTGAAAATGGAGCACCATCTTGTGGCCAGAAGTGGGATTTTCTTTATTTTGATTCTCTTGCTGATTGACTGTCTTCCATATGCCAACAAGAGTCGTCAGTAAAGGTAAAAGTGATGTTAAATGTTCTTTTATCCATTTCATTAGTCATTTATATTTATTTCTCATTGTTTTCTATATGTAAAAATATAGTTATTCTCTATAAAATGTATTTTTTGTTAATATTTTTGGGTGTCTGGAACAGATTAATTGGATTTACATTATTTCTTATGGGAAATATTGCGTCAGTTTTCATACATTCGGTTTTAATCAGACTTTTTCAAATGGATTAATCACGAAAACCGAGGTTCCACTGTATTGTACACTGGGGATGAATTGTCAAAGAGGGGGAATAGTGGGCATGGTGGGGTGAGAAAAAAGGGTGTGAGGCATTGGATGGAGAAGAATGGAGATATACACTGGATAGGAGAGATGCCGGACGTTGAGGGAGGAAGAGAGAAAGAAGAGTTAATTAAAGACTGGGGAATAAGATTGAGGAAGGAGAAGGCCGTGTTAAGGGTTTAAAAGTGCTAAGTGCAGTAACAAGAGGGGGGATTGAGGACTGGTTGTTAAGAAGGAAAAATGAAATCTTGAGTTGATAGAAAAAAAAATACATGGCAGAAGGTTTAAAATGAAAGTTAAACATAAGCAATGTAAGAAAGTGAAGACGACAGGAGTGTAGAGAACTAGCAGATGAGCCAGAGACCTCAGATGATGTTGGGCGAAGACAGAGAAAAGCAAAACCAGAGACTGAGATAAACATGATTAGAGAATAAAATGGCCAATCGGCAATGGTAGAAAAATTAATTTTATTTTCAATTTAGCAACTGGAATATGTCAGTCTTTGTAATTTACATGTTTTATCTTTATATTTTGCACAAAACAGGGACATATACATCTCTTTCTGTTGTCCTGGGGTTGTACAGTGCTGTGTATGCCTTGTAGCACTATACAGATTACTAGTAGTCTTCCCTGTTTGATTTCTGAAGTTAAGCAGCATTGGGCTTGGCTAGTACTTGGATGGGTAACCATCTTGGAATACCAGAGGCTGTAAACTCATTTATTTATTTAGACAGATTTGTATACCACCTTATCCTACAATCAAAGTGGTCACATCACAAATGGCGGGTTACATTTAACATGAGGGTACTTAACATTATACAATGAACTCGTATGGTCTAGTTGGGATGAGTGGGTATCGAGTTGGCGGAGGTAGTTGCATTACCGTTCGGGTGGAGACTGTTGTCTGTCTGCTCATAGGTTTCTGTAAAGAGCAGGGTTTTAAGGGCCTTGCGGAAGTCTAATGCCCTCAGGCTCGTTGGGAGGGAGTTCCAAAGTGTGGACGCCAGTAGTGAAGGAGCTCTTCTTGAAGTAGTTTGTTTAGTCTTGTGGTATCCTGCAGGTGTGCCGATCATGTCATTATTGCTAAGAAAACCCAAGGGTTGGTTTGCCAAAAGTCATTGACTGGACAGCACACCACCACATCTAGTTTTAGTTTGTGGTAATTCATTCCCTACTTGTTGAGCTCTATCTGTGTTCTGACTGTCTGACTGAGTTTGGGTATTCTGTTAGCATGGGGTTTTATGTAGGGATCAGTAGTAATCCGACTTGTTTAGATTTTTGAACAGGAGTATGGATGTTTTAGGGCCCACTGCAGTATTTAAGGTGTTGCTTTTTTCTAGATATGTCCCTTCTGTGAGTTTTGTAAGTTTATGCTGTTATGGTATGGTAGATTTTCTGTATAGATTCTGAGTAATATTTTATAAGATTTTGTATTATATCAAAATATGTCCAGTACTGGTGGGGATTTATATTGCTGTTACTGAGATGACACCAATTATTTTGGTATGTTTTCTGTGTGAAATGTCCTAGTTCTGCTCTACACCTATTGTTCGGAGAGGGGTTTCTTTGAATACAGAACATATGTTCAGAAGGAAAAAGCATGAACCACAGCACAGTTTAAGCTACATGTTATAAACTACACTGTGATTCTCACTTTTTCTTTTTGCTCCTTGGTGTGTGATCACCTTGCATCTCCTTTGTCTGTTGCTGAATATATATTTACATTAAATACCATATTGATCCAGTGTGTAGTTGATATGTTTTATATTAGATTTCTAGGCTACATAATTAAACTTACAATTTTTGCTGCATATAAGCATCATTGCAAAGTTTAAAAAAATATTGTATAGCCTGGGAATATATTTCTTTCTTTATTCTTGGGGCAACCACCTGATTGTTAGGAGTGAGGGGGACCCCCTGTTCCCTGACTAGAACTCTGAGAAGATTCCTCCATTTTGGCTGCAGGGAAGGGGGAGGGGCAGCTTATTTCTCACCTCAGGCAGCATATTGTCTTGAGCAGCTCCTGTCCCCAGTTAACATGTTCCTGCCTTATTTTTCATAATGAAATCAAAATATACATTAAGCATTACATTTGGGTGGCATCTGCTTCCAATTCTGCCTAACCTTGTTAGCCTCCTTGTGTTTTCAGTTTAGCCCAATGAATAGGATTCCTGTAGTACAAAGTTAACACGTGGTTTGCATATGAAAGTTGATGCCTAAGAATCCTTGCACTTGATAGCTAGGATTTAAGTACATTGGTGGTGGTGTGGGAAAGAGCCTCCATAGTATTTCACTCTGCAGGTACGGTTGAGCTTTTGCTTTAATGAATCTTTAATAAAAAGCAGGCCTGAACAGATTTAAAGCAAAGCTAGAAAATTCCTCTTTAGGCACTGCAGAAAACACCTTCCCATTACATATAAGATGTTTTAAAGTAACCTTTTTGCTGTCCATGTTTTTATACTTCTTACTCAACAGAAGTTGGAAAGAATTATTTAAAAGGGGTTGAGAATGTTTGTCTGCCTGTATGCCCTTCTGGAGGTGAAATAACTCTCCAAAACTAGCAGCAGAGACTGTGGGTAGGATCCAGACAATGGGAAGTCTGTGGGGTAGAGCACTGCATTGCTGCTGTAGTCACAGAAGGGAGCTGAGCTGGGCAAAATCTTTGTGTGGTCCAAATTTAGTTATACTCGTGAATGTTTATTTTATAAATAATTTTAAATAAATAGTTTCTGCTTGTGGTGGAAGGTACAAGAGAAATGAAGCCCCACCCATAAAAAGCCTTGGTGCATTTCTGTAGGTAAAGCTGTTCCAACAGCTGCAACATATTGACACTGATTTCCCAGTAACATAGAAATTATGCATTTCTTCCTATCAACAGACCTCCCTACTTAATCACCCAGAGAACAAACATGCACAGGTGCAGGGCCATGCCAAGCCATAAATGCTCCCTGTGCGACTTGCACATCTGGCATGTCCCCATGTTGCCTTACCCCATACCTCCATGTTCAGCTGACTCCCCGCGCTGCTGCCCTTGCCCTGCTGCTTCTTTTCATGCTTCCTTGGTGGTGGCGGTGGTGGCAGCAGCGAAACGGACATAAAATTGAAAAAAGAAATCCTGCCTGTGTCAGAGGAGGGAGGGACCGGACCAGACCAGCCATTCAAGCTCGGAGTTGCAAAGATCTGCGTTTGAATGGCTGACCTGGTCCCTCCCTCCCTCTGACATAGGTATACGTCAGAGGAGGGAGGGATCAGACCTACATGCTAGCAGGATATCGTAGAGACCCATGTTCTTTTCTTCCCCCCCCCCCCAATTTGCTGTCCGCTCCGCTGCTGTCACAAACACCAAGGAAACATGAAAAGCAGCAGCGGAGCAAGGGCAGCAGTGTGGGAGTGGGCCAAGGCTGGCAAATGCGCCCCTATTTCTTTGCGTCCTGTGCAGCTGCACTCTCGCACAGGCTGGGTATGACACTGCCCAGGTGCACGTGCACACACACACACACGCGCACACACACACTCTTCATAAGTGCACACAGACACACCAGTCCACAGAAATACACATTATATAAACAATAACAAATAAATAGATAAGAAACCTACAAAACAGAAACCCACATTCGCACACATGCACAGACAAACACATACGCACACACATATACACACATATATTTATTTATTTATTTAGACAGTTTTGTATACCGCCTTATCCTTCAATCAAAGCAGTCACAACACAATTGGGGGATACATTTAACACACGGGGATATGAGACACATACACTAATACTTACAGGGAACATGGGCAATGGAGGGTTAAGTGGCTTGCCCAAGACCATATATATATATCTAGGAGTTGCTTTGCATGCTTTTTCCACTTGTTTTATTAATGCTCCAGAAAAGATTTAGAAGGTGTTATCTTGGCATCACAATTCTAATATTCTAAGGGAATGACATGGATTATTTGTTTTATTCTCCCCCCAACCCCATTTTTCTTGAACTACAAGACTGTAAATTCCATTACGAGATATGCAGAGATCTGGTGCCAGCCTCTGAGATGTTTAAGTCCATAAAATTAAATGAAATAATAATAAAAATGTGTGCAAGTGCTTTTCTGTCAGGTTTGCCTGTGAATTTTTTTTATATAAAGTAAGAAGGTGAATGTTCCATGTTGAGATGGGGCATTTGTCAAGTTAAATTAGTTTTGTTAACACATCAATAATCAGGCTGTAAAGAATACATAATGTATTAGCATATGCATGCTGACAGTCAGTGGCCAATAACTGTAGAAGTTGGCTTGCCATTGATGATGATATTATTAAAATGTGGTGGTATGTGTTATTTATTGTGCCTTATTACATGTTCTTATAGCAGTATCCTTGTCAAGGAGCATTGTCTGATGAATTTTACAACTTTTAAAATTAAATGCCGATACCCTTGCTTGCCTTGCCTATAGTGACATCTATCAGCATAGACTGTTTTCTCCTGCTAATGCCTACTGCTGGGTTAAAGCTGCAAAAAAATGTGCTGCTTCTCTCTTTGAAATTGAGCAAAAAACATATTTTTCCATCTGATTTTGAAGAGAGTGGTGCAGAGGAGAAGTGAGTAGGGGGAAGGTCAAGAACGTAGCTTACCTTTTTATTAGAAACTTGCACAAACCTGGCCCCAGCTCTGCTGAAATCTGTATTGAGAAGCTGAGAGAAAAGAAGAGGATTTTGCTGAAAGAGAGAAACTAAAGGGAATGTTTATCATGAACTTTCTTGTAAAACGCCTTTCTCTCTTATAAGCTCATAAACTGATACGACCACTTCATTTGGGTCTTTCTTTGGTGGCACAGGGCTGAGTAGGGTGCTGCATTTGTGAGGACTGGATGACCTTTTGCAGCTGTTAACCCATGGGTGCACTGTGCTTTTGATCATATATGCTAGATGTGCATGTCTGCCCACATTGTAGGTGTATGCTTTGCCTGTCATGCTTGTGCACTGAGTAGAGGGGGATGCAGTATCTCATCCACATACTTTTCTCTAAATTGCACCATAAACGAAAATACACAAATGCACAAAATGGAACTTAACTTTGTTTTAGATTAAGTAAGATTTCCCTTTGAGCATAGGATGCAACATCTCTACTCTTGGATGCATGTTCATTCTTCTCTTAAGCGCTCTCTCCCCCTCCTCCTCTTTTTTGTTTTCCTTTTAGAACACCCTGATCTTACACATGGAAGTGTACAACCTTGTTTGCCTCAGTTGCATCTCTTGGCTAGTGTAATTAATCTTCCTGGCAGGGAAGGTGGCTCCCCTGCCAGACCAAGATTAAGCCACTATAGAGGCTACTGTTGCTTAACATTCAGTGCCTCTTCTTTTTTTTTTGGAGGAACTTATTATCATGGTTTCTGAATATTTTATACCAGTCATACTTTTGCAAATAAGTACAGTAGGTAACAGCCTGGGGGAAACGTTTAGTAGTGATCTACCTTTTCCATCCTAATGCTGACATAGCTTATTTAATTTTATTAGGGGCTTTATTCTTTTTTCCGAAATATATTTCAGGATATTGCACAAAACATTCCTTCTAAGTTTTTGTTTAAGACTGAATTTTTTTTGACATGTAAACTCAAGATTTTGCACTCCATGTTAAATAATTTTTTGATCATAAATACAAAGAAATGCTTTGAGCCACTTTTATACTATGCAGGTTTCTCAGTTTTATAATGGTGAACAGATCAAATATCATGGCAACTTGCTTATGCTTTCTATTTGCTCAGTCATTGTTTTCACATAGGATTTATTTCACCACAAGTTAACAAGGCATTTCCACATGTACTTTTAAGAACCATATTCCATTAATATTGGAAGAGCTACAGCACCAAATAAACATTTCATTTTAGTTTTCCTTGGTTGGCGTGCAATGCTTTCAAAATAATATTTTTAGTATTTTACTGTTTTTGTTTCTTACCAAACATATTGGTGGTGGTCGTGCTGCTGTTACACAAACTTGATTATCTGCCAAGTGTTAAACTGACTGTACTGACAGCCCTCTGTACCTTTTATGACAGGGATAAGATGGATAGTCCTTCCATCTCTTATCTCAGTAACAGCTTCCATGGATCTTACTGCAGAATTATTCTGGAAATCTAAAACTGTTTGCAGCTGCCTTTATGGGTTTGAACTTGATAAATCTTCTTTCTCTGGAGCTGATTGCACTTGAGAAAGACCTTTCTTTATCCACAGGTTATTGCATGTCCCAACTGCAAATGCCCACAGAGACCTGGAACCAAAACAGCCTCAAAGAGTATCAAACTTAACTAGTGGAGGAATTCTGAATACTGAGTGGTGTTCATTATCTAATAATAGATTTTAGCATGCTTTGTAAACTATTTCCTCTGAAGCTTTGAGAAGCTGTAAAATGACTAGGATATTAAATTACCGATCCCAGGAAAAAATCTAGAAGGGTAGCAGCTGCAGTGTATCTTTGTTCAGAAGCTGTGGATTTTGTTTTGAACAATTGGGGAGTGAGTTGAGTTTAATTGCCAGAAACATTGAGGGCCTTATTTTCAAACCAGAATGGGAAAACCTTTGAAAGATGGAGCCCCAGTAAATGTGATTGTTTTAATTCTCACCATCACCCTAATTGAGCATTACTATAAAAATTCAAAATCCAAAAGAAGTGTTACTGAACAAGACTTATGTGCCTTGAAAGCCCATGTTCTATAATAACTTTTTCCTCATCGTCCGTCCAGGCCACGCTTATGTAGTCACCATTCACGAACAGCTGCTGAGAACTGAGCATGTTCAAACTCTGAACCTCTCCAGGAAGAACTCCTCCTTGAGCCTTAATCACCAGTTTTCAATTCTCAACAGCTGCATGAAGAGCTCCCTGAGGTATCTCTGGCTGTGCAGTTTTCCCCGCATCGGTGTTTTGTCAGTGGAAGTAAAAAAAAAATAAAAAATGGCATTGATCACAGCTGAGTAGATACCAGGCCATTGCTGGTGGACAGCCGATGGGGGTGGGGGGGGGGGGGGGTGGGGTGGGTGAAAATACCTGGGAGCTCCAGGTCCCTTTCCCCACTCAGTGCGGTGCTCCAGACCCTGTTTGCGGCAGGGAGCTGGTCATCGATTCTGCCTGTGTTGCAGCTGTTCGTGATCTCTGGGGCTAGAAAGGCTGGTCTCTCTCTGAGTGGGGAACGAGCTGGCAGTGAGAGTTTGCCATGGGGCAGTGCTTCGGTGCGATAAGGCAGGCCATTATTTGGCAGCACGTGGTGGTTGTTGCATGTGACTGTGGCCCTCTGCATGCGGATGTTGCTGGGGCATTCATGGCTTCCTTCGGTTGGGGATTTGCAGGGCTTGTTGTAGGCGGAGCAAGTCGGTGAAGGCAGCAATGTAGAGCCTGGGGCGTGCGGGTGGGAAACAGTAGATTCAGCAGGCAGTTTAGCATGGGAAACGCCATTTCGGGATTCGTGACCATTTCCCAGAAGGCCAAGGTCAAACGTGTTAAAAAGAAGTCTAAGAGTGACAGTGCGCCGAGACAGCCTGCTCCTTTGCTTGAGGCGCCCTTAGGCCAGGCTGGGGCTGAGTCTTTTTTTTTTTTTTTCAGCAGACTTTATTTTAGTGCTCCATAGAGCTGATTGCCTGAAATGGCAGGCCAAGTAGAGTGATTCCCCGCAGTGCAAACCTTTCCCAGGGACCAGCCTCTAGCTAGGGAGGAGTTCCTCAGGGAGGGGAGGGTGGATCAGGCTAAGTGGAGCAGGGGGGAAGCGGAGGCCTGGCTGGCCCCAGACCCTCTGGTTTCTCAGACTTCAGAGGACAGGGGTGAGGGGCCCTCTAGCCTCTGGGGGAGCCTGTCCCTCAGGACTTGGAAGAGGGGGAGATTGCCATGTGGGATGATCCTAATGATCCTAACTTGTTCTGAGTCTTTCATAGGCCAGACTCTTGCAGCCCTGAATATTGTCGCCCTGCAGGCAGTGGCGGAGGAGCCACTGGAAGACGCCCTACTGCAGGGGTTCAGAGGAGTACAGGTGTGCTTCCCCGTGCACAGAGTCATCAAGAGGCTAATTGAGGTGGAGTGGGAGTTCCCAGAAGCGACCTTGCGAGGGGGTCGGGCAATGGGGCGTTTGCATCCCATTCCTCAGGAGGAAAAGGACCTACTAAAGCTGCCTAAGGTGGATGCCTTGGTAATGGTGGTAACCAAGAGGACCACCATCCCTGTGGAAGGGCGCTTGGCGCTTAAGGACCTACAGGATCGCAGGCTCGAGGCGCTGCTGAACCAGGCTTATGAGTCCAGTGCCCTGGCTCTGCAAACAGCAATCTTTGGTTCCTATGTTTCCAGAGCGTGCATCCGCTGGATCCAGGGATTCGAAGCCCCAGAGGTAGGGGCTCTGGGTGCGGATGGCAGCAGGCTGGAGTCGGCTTCGGCCTACTTAGCGGATTCCTTTTATGACCTGGTCAGGGTGGCCTCTAAGATGATGGTGTCAGTGGTGGCAGCTTGACTTTTTCTTTGGCTTAGAAACTGGTCGGCAGACACTTCCTCCAAGTCAAGGTTAAATAAGCTCCTCTTTAAGGGTAAGCTGCTCCTTGGAGAGGTACTGGAGAAAATTGTGAAGGACTTGGGAGATTCAAAGAGGGGGTATCTCCCGGAGGTTAAGGGTCTGAAGCACGGTGCTCCCCAGAAGGGGCAGACTCGGGATGCATGGAGGTTCAGGGAGGTGCGTTTCGGGTCCTACCCGAGGGGGTGATACGGGTTCGGAAGATTGTATCCTTGAAGGATACTATCAAAAGCAGGGAGGTTCCAAAAAAGAGTAAAGTAGCCCAAATGCCCTCGAGTGTGGAGCAGACAGAGCTTAAAGATCCCAAATTACCCATGCCTACCAATAGCCATATTAATATGAATAAAATACAGTCTCTAAAATGCTTGTATGCAAATGCTAGAAGTCTAAAAAATAAGATGGGAGAGTTAGAATATATAGCACTAAATGAGAGGTTAGATATCATTGGGATATCAGAGACATGGTGGAAGGAGGACAACCAGTGGGACACTGTGATACCTGGGTACAAACTATATCGTAATGATAGAGCTGATCAAATTGGTGGAGGGGTTGCACTCTGTTAGAGAGGGCATTGAGTCAGAAAGGATTAAAGTTTTGCAGGAAACAAAATTTGCTGTAGAATCTCTATGGATTGAATTCCATGTGAAAAGGGGAAGTCGATGGCAGTGGGGGTGTACTATCAACCGCCTGGCCAGAATGAACAAATGGATGATGAAATGCTCAAAGAAATCAAGGAAGCTAACAAAATTTACAGTGCAGTAATAATAATGGATGATTTCAGTTACCCCGGTATTGACTGGGTCAGTGTCACAGCAGGACATTCTAGGGAGATAAAGTTTCTAGATGAAATAAATGACTGCTGCTTGGAGCAGCTGGTTCATAAACTGACCAGAGGGGAAGCCATATTAGACCTAGTCCTTAGTGGAACTCCAGATCTAGTGCAAGAGATAAGGGTGTTGGGGCCACTTGGCAATAGTGATCATAGCATGATCACATTTGATTTAATTAGTGGAGGAGGGATAGTAAGGAAATCCACAGTACTACCTTTTAACTTTTGAAAGGGAGATTATGATAAAATGAAGAAAATAGTTAAGAAAAAACTAAAAGGAGCAGTTGCAAAGGTTAAAGACTTACATCAAGCTTGGGTGTTGTTGAAAAATACTATCTTGGAAGCCCAGACCAGCTGTATTCCATGCTTTAAGAAAAGTGGAAGGAAGTCCAAAAACCTGCCAGCATGGTTTAAAGGTGAGGTCAGTGAGGCTGTTGACAAAAAAACATCTTTCAGGAAATGGAAAAAAGAGCCAAACGACGAAACCTGGAAACAGCACAAGCACTGGCAAGTCAACTGCAAGGCATTGATAAGGCAGGCAAAGGGAGAATTTGAGAAGAAGCTTGCTGCGGAAGCAAAAACGCGAAATAAAGACTTTTTCAAGTACATTCATAGCAAAAAACCTGTGAGAGAGTCAGTTGGTCCATTAGATGATAGAGGGGTTAAACGGGCACTAAGAGGCGACAAGGCGATAGCGGAGAGACTGAATGAATTCTTTGCTTCGGTCTTAACTGAGGAAGATGTAGGGATGTTACCCATGATTGAAGTGGTATTTAAAGGTGAGGAAGAATTGAAGGAAATATCGATACATCAGGAAGATGTATTACAACTATTATATAAACTGAAGAGTAGCAAATCACCTGGGACGGATGGTATACATCCAAGGGTGTTGAAAGAACTGAAATATGAGATTGCAGACCTGCTATTAGTAATCTGTGAACTTTCATTAAAATCATCTCTAATACCTGAAGATTGGAGGATCACCAATGTAACACCAATTTTTAAAAAAGGGCTCCAGGGGTGATCCGGGAAACTACAGACCGGTGATCCTCACGTCAGTACCAGGAAAAATGGTAGAAACCGTCATAAAAAATAAAATTACTCAGCATGTAGATAGTCATGGCCTAATGGGAGACAGCCAACATGGCTTTAGACAAGGAAGATCTTGTCTTACTAATCTGTTATGTTTTTTTGAAGGTGTGAATAAACAGGTGGAAAAAGGTGAGTCGGTTGATATAGTGTATCTGGACTTTCAGAAAGCCTTTGACAAGGTTCCTCATTAGAGACTTTTGGCAAAACTAAAGAGTCATGGGATAGGAGGCAGTGTACTATTGTGGATCAGGAACTGGTTAAAAGATAGAAAGCAGAGGGTAGGGCTAAATGGCCAATTTTCCCAATGGAGAAAGGTGAATAGTGGTGTACCCCAGGAATCTGTGCTGGGTCCACTGCTTTTTGACATATTCATAAAAGACCTGGAAAAGGGAATAATAAGTGAGGTTATCAAATTTGCAGATGACACAAAACTATTTAAAGTTGTTAAAACCCAAGAGGATTGTGGACAATTACAAGAGGATCTTGATAAATTGGAAGACTGGGCATCAAAATGGCAGATGAAATTATGCACCTAGGGAAGAACAACCCAAACTATGGTTACACGATGCAAGGTTCCACATTAGGAACCACCACCCAGGAAAAAGATTTAGGTGTTATTGTGGATAACATGTTAAAACCCTCTGCCCAGTGTGCAGCGGCGGCGAAGAGAGCAAATGTAATGCTAGGTATCATAAGGAAAGGAATGGAAAATAAAAAAGGATATTATAATGCCTCTATATCGTTCCATGGTGAGACCGCACCTTGAATATTGTGTGCAATTCTGGTCGCCATATCTTTATCTTTATTACGTCATTTGATAGACCGCTCTTGTCAAGACATTCGAGCGGTGTACAATAAAAGGCAATACGCCACTAAGCTAGAGAAAAGGAACGCCAAATTATAAATAGGAAAGAGGGAGAAAAGGACAGTATACAACAACAGCAAAAGAGCACAAAGACACACCAGACAGAGGATTCAAGACAGACAACAGGCACAGGGAGAGAAGCCAAAACAACAAAAGGGAGGCAACAGTGCACGACTGGACTAGGCAACAGCACTAAAGACAAGCAAACAAGGACTCAAGGGGGGGCATCCGGGGGAAGGTCAAAGGCTTGTTGGAACAGGTGAGTTTTCAGTTGGTCCTTAAATTTGGAGTATGAAGATTCTAGTCGGAGGGAAGGTGACAAACACTGTTCCCTCTAAGCTGTGCGCGTGTGCGCGCGCACACACCTCGCCTAGCGAGCGCACATACTTTACAACAGAGCGCACAAAAATTACGGTTCTGATTCTGGTAGAAAACAACACAGACGTCTTAAAATTTAAAAGTTGTGATTGTAATTACTAGAAATTTTCCGCTTCATTTAGTAATCTATTTTCATTTAATTTGATTAAAATCAATGTGGTATATATACTGTATTCTGACGTGTAGTCAAATTTTAAAGTATATAACTCCGAGTGTCGTTATGTGGCACACAGAAATTTAACCTTCCTTCAAAAGCTGCACAGCTGATATTTTATGTGCACACAGCCTACAGAAAATTAGAGGGAACATTGGTGGCAAAGCATTCCAAAGAGAGGGGCCTAGAAAAAAGAAAGCGGAGTGACGGGTCTGTTCTAAGTGTGCTTGTGATGGAGAGGGTAAGGACAGGCGATTAGCATGCAGGGAACGGAGTTGACGGTAAGGTGTGTGCAGAGATATAAGATCAGCCAGATAACGGGGAGTAGAGGTGTAGATGGCTTTATGTGTCAGAATAAGAAACTTATAACGGAATCGAAAGCGGAGAGGCAACCAATATAAGCGGAATAGGATGGGAGTGACATGCTCGTAACGATGGGAAAAATTGATAAGACGAGCTGCCGTATTTGAATTATCTGAAGGCGCTTAAGTTGAGTGGCAGGAAGGTTAGCTAGGAGAACATTGCAGTAGTCAAGTCTGCTGATAACCAAGGCCAAAACAAGGGTAATCAGTGCAGTAGAAGGGAGAATGGACCGAACAGCTCTAATTTGACGTAGGACTGTGAAAGACCGGCAGGTGAGAGTGGAAATGTGACCAGAGAAAGAAAGAATGGAGTCCAGAGTAACCCCCAGGTAGCGGAAGGAGGAGACAAGCGGAATTGGAGTGAGATCGATCTGAGGAGCAACAGTCGGACAGGAGCCACTCAGGGAGACCCACATAGCTGTAGACTTTGCCGGATTGAGATGCAGAAGGTTAAGGGAAAGCCAGGAAGCGATATGAGCAAGGCAACGATTAAACTGAGAGATGTCAAGGTGCAGTGGTGAAGTATGACATAAGAGAATGATATCATCGGCATAAATGTATGATGAAACCGGATATTGCTGGATCAAGAGAGGGAGTGGGGAGAGGAAAATATTAAACAGAAGAGGAGAAAGAACAGAACCCTGGGGAACACCACAGGTAAGAGGGAACGGAGAAGAGCACTGGTTATTGGAGTGGACGGTAAAAGAACGGATGGAGAGAAAAGAAGAGAACCATTAAAAAGGATATAGTGTTATTAGAAAAGGTTCAGAGAAGAGCCACCAAAATGGTAAAGGGGATGGAAGGATACTCCTATGAAGAAAGGCTAAAAAGGTTAGGGCTCTTTAACGTGGAAAAGAGACGGCTGAGGGGAGATATGATAGAAGTCTATAAATTAATGAACGGAGTGGAACGGGTAAACGTAGATCGATTGTTTACGTTATCAGAATATAGGAAGACTAGGGGACATGCAATGAAGCTACAGGGTAAACTATTTAAGACTAATAAACGAAAATATTTTTTCACTCAACGTGTAATCAAACTCTGGAATTTGTTACCGGAGGATGCAGTAAAGGCTGTTAGTGTAGCTGGGTTTAAACAAGTTCCTGGAGGAAAGGTTCATAAACTATTATTAAGAAGGGACCCAGGATATCAATGCTTGACTCACTACAAGCTTTGTGGAACCTGTGTCTTTTGGGGAAACTGCTAGGTACGTATGACCTAGATTGGCCACTGTTGGAAACAGGATACTGGGCTTGATGGACCTTGGTCTGACCCAGTATGTTCTTATAGGAGACGAGGTCAGTCCTTTCATGGGGCAGGATGGGGGGTTCTTGCCCTCCTCTCCGGCTAAGACTAAGAAGCCCCAATGAAGCCAGTGGGGTCACGGCGGTGTTGGCGATAGGTCAGTTACAACGTTTTTACGCAACCTGGGCCTCAGTTACTACCGACCACTGGGTTCTGGAGATAATCCACGTGGGGTATGCCCTCGAGTTTGCCAGGCCCCTGAGAGAAGCCTTTGTTAGTTCTCCCTGCTGCGTGCCGACGAAGGCAGAGGCGGTTCGTCTCACTCTCCGCAGGTTGTTGCAGCTAGGGGTGGTCCCTGTGCCAGCAGACAAGTGCGGGTCCAGTCAATACTCCATCTACTTTGTGGTCCCGAACAAGGAGGGAGGTTTCCGTCGCATTGTGGACTTCAAGTATGTCAACCAAGCACTGCGGTTGTCCTATTTTCGGTTGGAGACTCTGCTTGGTTATCTTGGCAGTTCGCCAAGGGGAGTTTTTGATGTCACTGGATCTTACGGAAGCTTACCTGCATATCCCAATGCGGCCCGAGGACCAGCATTATTTCTGCTTTGCGGTGCCCATGGGGCATTACCAGTTTTTGCACTCTGCCTTTTGGGTTGGCCACTGCTCATCGCACCTTCACCAAGGTGATGGTGGTGGTGGCCGTAGCATTGCGGCAGGAGGGGATACTCGTGCATCCGTACTTGGATGACTGGCTTAACAGGGCAAAGTCAGCGGAAGAATCCTCTGCAGCCATGGAGCATGTAATGCAGATGCTGCAGGATCTTAGTTGGGTGGTCAACCTCAGCAAGAGCCAGCTTCAGTCGGTCCAAACCTTGGAATATCTGGGGGGTGTGCTTTGATACCAGGATGGACGGGTATCGCTCCGGCGGAGTAGGTCAGCAAGATTCAAGGTCAGGGGAAGCACTTCCTCAGCAAGGCGGCATCGGCAGCATGGTTCTACATGCAGCTACTGGGGTCCATGGCGGCAGCCTTGGATCTCATGCCATGGGCAAAGGCCCACTTGCTACTGTTGCAGCGGGTGCTGCTGTTGCAGCAGGTGCTGCTGTCCCAGTGTTCGCTGCAAGTTCAGCCCCTGACGTGCAGGCTGGAGTGTCCAGAGGAGGCCAGAAGCAGTCTGCAGTGGTGGTGGTCTCGGTTGGGTACCCTTAGTGCCCACACTGGGTGGTAGTGACGACAGATGCCAGCCTGACGGGCTAGGGTTCCCACTGTCTCTCTCAAGTGACGCAGGGGGAGTAGAGCTCAGAAAAGAGCACATGGTCCATCAACTGATTGGAGATGAGGGCAGTGTTGCTCGCCCTCCAGGCCTTCCTCCCACTAGTAGAGCAGCAGGCAGTTCGGGTGTTTTCAGACAGCGCGACCACGGTGGCGTACATCAGCCAGCAGGGAGGTATGAGGAATCAAACCCTCTTAGAGGAGAGCCTGCGGATTATGATGTAGGCCAAGGTTCACCTGGTGACGCTCTTGACAGCACATGTTGCGGGCAAGGACAATGTGCAGGAGGACTTCCTCGGTCGGTATCGATTGGATCCAGGCGAGTGGGAGCTGAATGCAACGGTTTTCCACAACTTGACCCAGCACTGGGGTCGATCGATTATGGACCTTATGGTGACGAACAGCAACACCAAGGTGAGCAGATTTTTCAGTCACCTCGATGAGCACATGTCAGAGGGCCTAGATGCACTCACCCAGGGTGGCCAATGCAGGGCCTGCTGTACACATTTCCTCCTTGGCCGCTAATCGTTTCTAATCAGGCAAATAGAGCGCCAGAGGGGACAGGTGCTCCTCATTGCCCCAGATTGGTTGTGGAGGCTGTGGTACGCGGATCTAAGGAGATTGCTGGCGGTCACTTCTTACAGGATTCCTGACATGATAAACCTCTTGCCCCAGGGTCTGGTACTGATGCCCCAGGTCAGTTGATTCTCGCTTACGGCACGGCTCTTGAGCTGGCGCAGTTGATGTGTAGGGGTTCAATGCCAGCGGTGATGGCAACTATGCTGCAGGCACGGAAGTGTACCACCAACTTAGCCGATGTTCGGGGCTGAAGAGTGTTCGAGGACTGGTGTGAAGAGCATCAGGTTTGTGGGCTGTTTGTGTTGGTACCGGACATTTTGTTGTTCTTGCAAGGGGTGGGGGGCTGAAGAAGGGATTGGCGTTTAATTCCCTGAAGGTCCAGCTCACAACACTATCTTGCTACTGTGGCAGGGTGAAGGGTCGTCCCTGGCAACGCACCCATATGTCTTGCAATCCGTGAGGAGGCCGGTTCCGTTTTGGGACCTGAACCTGGTGGTGTCTGGGTTGGTCGAGGGGCCATTTGAACCCTTGTCAGGTGTGTCTCTGAAGGATTTGACACTAAAGATGGTATTTCTGGTGGCTCTCTGCTCAGCAAGGCAGACTTCAGAACTCCAGGCTCTTGCCCGTAGAGAGCCGTTTCTGATTATTTCTAAGGAGAAAGTGGTATTGCGGCCAGTACTGTTCTCCTTGCCTAAGGTGGCGTCTAGTTTTCATCTCCACCAGACGGTGTCACTTCTGGCCTTTCCTAATCTAGGCGATTCGGAGGAGAGGCAGTTGCATCTCCTAGATGTGCGCAGAGTCCTGCATTGGTACTTGTGAAGGACGGCGGTGGTCCTTAAGTTGGACAGGTTGGTTGTGGTGTTTGGAGGCCCCCAAGCAGGGGATGTGGCCTCGAAGGGTATGATTGCTCAGTGAGTGAAGTGGTCCATAGCCTCTGTCTATGAGAAGCAGGGGTGGTCCCTGCCAGTGGGGCTTCTTGGGCGGATGTTGGGCTGGTTCTGCCGGCAGAGCTCTGCAGAGCAGCAGCATGGTTTTCGTTGCATACTATTACCAGACATTATTGATTGGATGTTCAGGTGACTGAGGATGTGAGGTTCGGAGTGATGGTGTTGTAGGTGAGTCTCGCAGGTTCCTCCCAAAGGTGAATTCAGCTTTGGTACGTCCCAAGCGTGGCCTGGACTGGCCTGAGGGGCGATGAGAAGGCAAAATTAGAGCTTACCTGCTAATTGTCTGTCTTGGAGTTCCTCCAGGCCAGTCCATTTCCCACCCTGGGGGTTCAGTCAGCATTGCCTGCTAAGGGGCAAGACCAGTGAGCCGGCAAGAAGGTGTACGATTTGTAGGTCAGAGGGGTTGGATGGGGGGAGGTGGATGTCCTAGCAGGACGGGTTCTTTCCCTGTCTGTTCTCGGCCTGGTCTCAAAAAAGAACAAAAAGGTAGCATCTGAAGCTACGGAGCAGACTAAGAAGGAAGGTGGGAAAGATGGCTCTTCAGTGTGCTGCTTTGGAAGATTAAGAGTCGTGGTTAAGGCTCAAGGGGGAGCTCTTCCTGGAGAGGTTCAGAGTTTGAACATGCTCAGTTCTCAGCAGCTGCTGGTGAATGGCGACTACCCAAGCATGGCCTGGACTGGCCTGGAGGGACTCCAGGAAAGACAATTAGCAGGTAAGCTCTAATTTTGCCTTATGTTGACCCTATGAAAGGTATCACAGCTTATTAAGCTTCTACTTTTATCTTGGCCTAGTATAGCCACTAGAATTCAACACCACAATATTTCACTGTTTTAATAATTTGTTGTTGACAAGCCCTAACGTAAATAAATGTGATTTTTCTCATCTCCTCATATTCCTGCATTTGATATAATTTCTTTTTGTTACAACTTCCAAATTTTGCAGCTTTTATTGTGAAACTGATTTGAAATTCCTTATCTTGCTAGATAGTCCAGACATGTGGGTAATGCTAGTCGTCCATTAGATGGAGGCAGACCACTGCAACTTTGAGTGATGTCATCACTTGGTACAGTGGTGTTCAAAAATCTTGCTTAGGCTGCACGATGAAGCTATTCTCAGCTTTATTTTGACAATCTTTCCAAATTCTGTGGCAGAATCCTGACTTATTATATACTGTTTTGTTGCAAATTTAATTCGGCAGCCATTTATGCACACAAAATTACTTATCTGTGAGCTTTTGTATGGCTGTCATGAGGAAACGATGTCCCAGTACGATCAAACGGATTCTGTGTCAAAGCGGGATTGAAATGAACCAATAGAATACTGCGCTTCCTCAGCCAATTGGAAGTCATGTTTAATAGCCAATCAGTGTATGGCAGAGGTACTCAAAACCAGTCCTGGAGGGCCGCAAACCAGTCAGGTTTTTGGGATATCCCTAATGAATATGCATGAGAAAGATTCAAATACAATGGAGGCAGTGCATGCAAATATATCTCATGCATATTCATTAGGGATATCCCGAAAACCTGACTGGTTTGCGGCCTCCAGGACTGGATTTGAATACCTCTGGTGTATGGTATTTTAGTGGCACACAGGGTTTGAATTTAATGTGCATCAACTGGTGTGTATCGCATCTGATGCTCAACGTCCTAGCATGGTGAATAGGTTGCATTTTCTATCAATGGAGGACTGGGTCCAGGTGGTGGTTTTCCACGAGGAAGGGTATTCCAGGCCGCAGATTGCAGCAAACATTGGCTGTAATTAGAGTATGGTTGTCTGCATAGTGCAGAATCATAAGGAGACAGGAAATATGCAGGACCGACATTGTAGCGGTCTGACTAGAAAGTCAACCAAGAGGGACGACAGGTCCTTGATAAGAAAAACTCTTGGCAACCGCAAGCTAATCTCCCCTGAGCTTCTGCAGGAATGGGTGGAGAAGTGTTCTCTTACAGTTTGCACTTCCACTATGAGGAGACAATGCTTGAAGTACGGGTTGCAGGCAATGTTCCCGCTAACCTGCGCTGGGTCTGCCGCTAACATTCTTGCTGGCGGGGGAAGGTGCAGAGCGATCGATGCTCTGCCCCTCCCCCCACCAGCAGGCATGCCGGCGGAGGACCCGGCGCAGATTAAAGACAACATTGCTTGCGGGTCTGTAAGACGTGGTGGAAGCCACTACTAATGGTGGAACAGAGGAAGAGACGCATTGCGTGGGCATCTAAGTACTCAAAATGGAGCAAGGCTGGCTGGGAGAAAGTTCTGTTCAGCGATGAAAGCACATTTTGCATTCTGGATGACCAGAGCAAACCCTCTCTGAGGAGTTTTCCTCATGAAGAGTATAAACCAGAGTGTTTGAAAATCTCTGTGAAGCATCCAACCAAATTCATGATCTGGGGATGCATGGCAGCCAGTGGTATTTGGAAGATTCTATATCATTGACGGGATGGTGAATGCAGCGAAATACATAGGAATTCTGCAGAAGTGCATGCTGCCATCAGCCTTGCAACTGTTTCCTGGCGGATATTTCTTCCAGGATACAATACACCTTGCCACCGAGCAAAAACTGTTGCAGACTGACCAGCACAATCACCCGATCTCAACCCGATTGAGAATCTTTGGTACAAGGTATCAGTTGAGATTGCCAAAAAGCAGCCACAGACCAAGTGAGAACTGATTGAGTCACTGATTGCAGTCTGGAATCGCATCGTAACGCAAGAACACCTCGTCAAACTGGTCCACTCCATGCCAGACAGATGTCATCTGGTGAGAGAGAACAAGGGCTGCCGATCGAGTACTAATGGTCACCAACAATAAAAAATGGCTCTTTTCAGGGTTACCTAATAAAATGAAGAAGACATGCACACTGCCAACATACACGTAACAAAAAACACAACTTCTTTTTGGGCATACATTGCATCTTTGTACACAGGTTCACAACCAAACGAACATGGGTATTTAAAAATCATAAAAGAACTCTCAAGGCATGGCAAATTTTGTCAGATTTGTACAAAAGACAAATGGGAAGAAAATGACATTTAGAAGGGGTTGTAAATTGTAACGCATTTTGTCCCTGTGATCCAAACTAAAAACTGTCTATTCGACACTACCTATGCAAGACTTTTTTATACCACTGTATGTATACTGGAGCAGAAATGAGAGAAGCTAGTATTATGGTTGGTTTATGGTTTTAGGCATTTGATATACCGCCCTTTACTTATGCATCAGAGCAGTTTACATGTATATACTAACAGGTACTTTTTTTTTTATTCCCTTGTCCCCGAAGGGCTCACAATCTAAGTGTACCTGAGGCAATGGAGGGTTAAGTGGCTTGCCCAAAGCCACAAGGAGCGGCCATGGGACTAGAGATCCCAGTCCCTCCCACCTGAGGTTACTTGTCCCCATGTGGGAATTGAACCCCCAGCCCTCCGGCCTGAGGTATTCTCCAGGAACTAGCAGGAAGTCAGTCTTCACATATGGGTGATGGTACCAACAGAACCTGCGCAGAGCATTTTCCCAGTTTTCAAAGAAAGCCTTTGGGAATGTTACCACGCATGCATGGTCCCCTTCCCGCCCAAGGGTGCCATCTTGCTCAGTCTCCTTTTTTCCTTGAAGCCCAACGGACGTGGTCCTCTACTCTCCTGGAAACAGTTCTTTAATTCCTTCCTTTAGTCCGGTTTGGGTACCAGTTCCCTTCCCACTTCGAGGCGATCTTGGCCCCCTTTTTCTCATGTTTCCTTGGTTCAACCTCGACTGGCCTTCGTGCCATTTTTCACCTGGGGGTAATCAATCCCAGCCGGGTGTTCTCCCACCATGACCGCCAGTGGGTTCAAGAAATGTGACTGCTGCAGTCAGACTATTTCAGTCACTGATACTCATGACTACTGCATCCTTTGCCTGGGTCCGGACCATGACAGTTCCACCTGCAACCGGTGCCAGGCCATGGCCCCTAAAATCAGTGAGAGGTGGTCTGAGTTGTAGGGGAAGCTCTTTCCAAGATCTGACTCTGCCCCGGCTATCCCCTTGCCGAGACCCGAAGCCGGCCCTTCCCGAGAGGTCCGGACATCCTTGGAGTCCTGCAGTGGCGGCTCATTCGGTGCCGCCCCGGACCATTCTAAAAAGAAGAAGGTGGTCCTGAAGTAGTTGCTTCCGATCAAACTTGGCAAGGTGCCTTGCTGGGACTCGAGTGACTCCGAACAGCGTCCTCGGAAAGTGTAGAGACAAGTGTCCTCAGCCGGCGGAGGCCACGCCAGGACTCCCGCAAACCTATAGTCCTCCTTGAGGATGCATTCTCTGGTGTGCCGGCGTCGTACCTGAGGGTCTCGGTGTCCATACCGAGTGCCTCACAGTCATCGAGCCTCGAGTCTCGCATGGCGGCCATGGAGCAAAGCCTCTCCTCCATCTTGACCTTGCAGTGGGTGTTGATGTTGGGTCCCCCGGCATCATCGGCCCTGACACCAGGCCCCCCGGCCTCGGGGGAGCCTCCAGGTATCGAACTTAGCACCGAGTGCCACCGGCCTCTGGTAAGTCCTCAACCTCGATTGAGGTCTCTATCACGTTCCTTTCGCCACCTCTTGAGCGACCTCCCGGTCCTCATACAGACAGACAATCGGGTTGCAATGTTCTATGTGAACAAGCAGGGTGGTACAGGTTCCTATTCTCTCTGTCAGGATGCAGTGACCCTCCACTCCTTTGCAGTGCGCAACCATATCCTTCTGAGGGAGGTGTACTTACCAGGCCAGGACAACTGCCTGGTGGACAACCTCAGCCAGGTCCTTCGGTCTCATGAGTGGCGCCTGGACCCAAAGTGACCCGGAGGCTTTTCCGCCTCTGGGGAAGACCTGACTGTAACTATTTGCCACCCGGACAACTCACAGCTGCCCAAATTCTGCTCTCTTCAGCCACACCGCAGGAGGGTGGCGGAGGCGGATGTGTTCTTGATCTCTTGGTCACAGGGCCTGCTTTATGCATTCCCTCAGACTCCTCTGATAGCCAAGTACTTTTCAAGTTCCAGAGCGAACACGCTTCAGTAATTCTAATTGCGCCCAGGTGGCCCAGGCAGACCTGGTTCCCCCTGCTGCTCTCCCTGTCGATGGCAACTCCAGTACCACTGGGCCGGGACCCAGACCTCCTGTCTTAGGAGGGGGGCTCCCTGCTACATCCCAACCTGGGGTCCCTAATGCTGACAGCATGGCTGCTGAAAGGGTAGCACTGGCCCCTTTCAACCTCTCAAGTGAGGTCGAGGAGATCCTCCTGGCCTCTTGGAATCCATTCACCAGAATGGCTTATGCCTTCAAGTGGAGGAGGTTCTCCATCTGGTGTGCAGAAAGGAATGAGAACCCATTCGCCTGACAGGTACAGCTCATGTTGCAGTACTTGCTGCATCTCTCGCATTCGGGCTTGGAATCTAACTCAGTGAGGGTGCATCTCCAGTACCATAGCGGCTAACCACCACCCTATAGAGGGGAAGCCGCTCTCAAGCCAGCCCTTGGTCTCCATATTCCTCAAGGGCCTCCTGCTATCCAAGCCCCCTCTCTGCACTCCAGCAGCGCAATGGACCTCAATTTGGTGCTCTCCCAGCTCACTAAGTCACCATTTGAGCCTTTGACCACTTGCCACCTGAGGCACCTCTCCTGAAAGGTGGCCTTCTTGGTGGCATTGACGTCCACTCGCAGAGTAAGCAAGCTGCAAGCCCTGGTGGCGGACCCGCCGTATACCAGGTTCTATACGAACAGGGTGGTGCTTTGTACGCAACCCAATTTCCTCCCAAAGGTGGTGTCCACTTTTCACCTCAATCAGGAGATAGTTCTTCCCACCTTCTTCCCATGGCCGCACACCGGCAGGGAGGAGGTTGTCTTGCATACCCTGTATTGCAAGAGGGCCCTGTCTTTTTATTTACAGAGGACCAAGGCCCATTGAAAAGCTCCTCAGCTTTTTATCGCCTATGACCCCAGCAGACTGGGACTACCTGTGACTAAGCGAACGCTGTCCACCTGGGTGGCGGACTGCATTGCCCTCATTTATGAGCGAGCTGGCCTCTCTCTGTAGTGTCTGATCACTGCTCATCGCGTAAGGGCTATGGCCACATCAGTGGCCAACCTACGCGCAGTGCTGGTGCAAGAAATCTTTAAGGTTGCCACTTGGTCTTCAGTCCATACGTTTGCAGCTCACTACTGCCTTGAGAGTGAGTCCTGCAGGGACATTGCCTTTGGCCAGGCAGTGATTAGAAGCTTTCTCGATGTATAGGCAACTCTTGTCCTCCAACCCTTCTGTGTTCAGGCTACCGGAGTTATGGTGATGCTGGACGCTGGGGTCTGCAGAGTCTCTTGGTAGGGACTCACCTCCTGCAACTTATGACCTCCCTTGGGTTGCCACTGCTGCTGTTGTGGTTCAGGCCCCGGCAGCCTGGAACTAGGGAATCCCATATGTGAGGACTGACTTCCTGTTTGTTCCTGGAGAAAGCATAGTTACTCACCTGTAACAGGTGTTGTCCAGGGACAGCAGGAACCAATTCTCAGAACCCTCTCTCCTCCCCTTGGAGTTTCCTCCCTTAGCTTAGGCAAAAAACAAAAAAGTATGTCATCTGACTGAGGCAAGATGGCACCCTTGTAGCCTTCTTGCTTGGTAGCATTCCCAAAGGCTTTCTTTGAAAGCTGGGAAAATGCTCCATGTGGGCTCCATCGGTGCCGACGTCGCCCATAAGTGAGGATTGATTCCTGCTGTCCCCGGAGAACACCTGTTCCTTGTCGTTCCTCCAGTTCAGTCCTCTACATCTGGGTTGTGCTCCTCCTCCTGCATCTTGGAGACTGGACATGTAAAACTAATGACATCACTGGATATAGTCTGCTGTCAGTTCCCATAAGCCCCAGTGTGTCCATTCTCCACGCAGCAGGAGGATGTAGTGAGCCTAGAGTGCTGGGCTCAGTGGAAGGACAGATAAGAAGCACTAGCATAGTGTAGACTAGTTTGATGGGAGTGAATTTTTTGTTTCCTTTAAATTCGCTATTTATTTACATTCGTTTGGTTAGAGGGAAATGTCTCTTTAAGAGCACAGCTGCTCCTGTGGTTAAGTTTGTTCCAGCTGCCGTTTTCTGCCGGCCCTCTTTCAGTGGGGCTTTGAGGAGAGTAATTTCGTTACCCCTCAGATCTCTCCTCCTAGACAGGACAGAGGAGAGCTCTGTACAGGAGTAGGGGCACTTTCTCCATGGGGTTCTTCAGAGCGGGGATCTGCCCGGCAGCGTCGGTGCTCTGACGGGAGGCTCGCCGGCGGTTTCCTCACAGGCTCAGCATCAGAGGAACCGCGTGCGCTGGAGCCCCGTCGAAGAGGTGTAAGATTATTTTAAAATTCTTATCTCCAGGAACAAGCAGGAATGAGTCCTCTCATATGGGTACGTCGGAACCGACGGAGCCTGCGCGGGAAAGCTCCCCAGCTTCCCAGAAAGGAAGCTTTTGGGGCCTCCCACAGCGCATGCGCGCTGCCTTCCCGCCTTCCTGACCAACTCTCTTCAGTTCTTCTTTTTCCGCGGAGCCAGCAGGTTGTGTTCCTGTCACCGCTGAAGAAATTGTTATTTTAATTTGTTTCTTTGACCGCGTGTCTGCCTTCCCCGATTCCAGACCGGTACCGCTGGTCCTTTTTTCATTTATTTAAAAAAAAAAATATATATATATAATTACTTTTTCTACACTTGGTGTATTTTTTCTGTGAGGCCTCTAGGCCTTCTCAGGTCTCCCTCATGGAAAAACCAGCTTCTGGTTTTAAAAAATGCACTAAGTGTACCGGTACTATTTCAGTTACAGACACCCATGAGTGGTGTCTTAAATGTTTGGGGCCTGACCATTCCATTCCGGATTGTCCATCCTGCTCTCTGATGTCCAAAAGGGGCTTACAGAACAGAGCAGCTAAATTTCATATGCTGTTTTCTACCGATACTCCAGCATCAACATCCTCCAGGTCTTCTTCTCCTGATGGATCTCAGGTAACCAAACATTCTTCGGGCAAGTCCTCAAAAGGCAAATCTCCCTCTAAGCAGCGAGAGGCCCTTGCAATTGACCCTGAGGACCCTGCCCCAGCCAAACAACCCCGGCGGGAAGCTCCGGCTTCCAAAGCTCCTCCTATGGGATTACAGGTAGACATCGATGGCACGGCCTCGACCGATCTCCTGTTAGACTGCTCTGGGGTACCGGCTAACACCGGTACCGGACTTCCAGGCAGTTGTGGCGGCTATGGGTACTACGGTACAATCCATGCAGCAGGCCTTACTGACTTTCATTAATGCTGCACCGCCATCGGTACCGCGACAATCGGTTCCGACTCCGATTCCGGTACCGCAACCGATACCGGTACCCAGAGCATCTACTTCCAGTAGGATGCCGGTTCCGGTCTCCGGTTCCGGGGCTTTCTTCGATACCGCTCCGATTCCCGGTACGCCCGATGTCGGTACCGATCGGTACGCGTATCGATCTCTGGAAGCGAATAGACGATACTTTGAATCCTCTGAAGATTCTGATACATCAGATGATTCTGCTGACGTCTCTTTTACTCTTCCTGAGGAGCCCTCTTCTCCAAAAAGGAGAATGTCTCCTCCAGAGGATTTGTCCTTTCAAGACTTCATCATTGAAGTAGCTAAAGGACTCTCCATATCTGTATCCTCTGAAAAGGAACCTAGAGCAAAAAAATTGGATATTTTAGGATACTCTAAGGTTCCCAAAGAGGCAGCCACCTTACCTATACATGAAATTCTTCAAGAACACATGATGGATTTGTGGGAGGCTCCTCTCACCCTATCTCCACATTCTCGACGTTTGGACACCATGTATCGGGTTCCTCCTTCTCCTGGTTTTCAAAAAACTCAGCTTCCTCACCACTCTATTGTGGTGAAGTCTGCTATGAAAAAGATAAAGAGTACCAAAAGACACTCTTCTACCCCTCCAGGAAGAGAATGTAGGACTCTGGATGCTTTTGGGAGAAAAATCTTCCAAGCTAGCATGCTTATTGCCAGAATCAATTCATACAGCCTCTATATGGGCATGTTTTTGAAAGAGATTGCATTAAAGATACGTCAGTTTCTCCCCTTTATCCCAGAGGATAAACAAGAGGAATTCCTTCTTTTGCTAAAGCACACTCAAGATGTTTCAAAGTTCTCCAACAGAGCAGCCTTTGACTCTTTTGAGGGGGCAAGCAGAGCCTCTGGCATTGCCATAGCTGCTCGCAGACTTGCTTGGCTCCAGGCCTCTGATTTGGAACCCTGGGTACAAGAAGGCTTGGGCAATCTGCCCTGTACAGGTGAAAATCTGTTTGGCAAAGAGTGGCAAATCAAAGCCACTCAAATGGATGCAGAGAATGCTGCTTTAGATAAACTTTCTAAGTCTACCTCTACCCCTGCCAAGAAAAAACCTTTTAAGAAAACTTTCTATAAAAAGACTAGATTTTCCACAAATACTGGCCAGCAATCTTCCCAAGTTCGCTTTGCTCCTAAGCGTCAGCAAACTAAACAGGCCAGAACAAAGTCTACAGGGGCTGCTACAATCCAGCAGTCCCAACCTCCTCAGGGTTTTTGACTTGATTCTAGAGAACTTAACCTTTCTGGCTCTGCAACAGCCAGAACCTCTCACCATTCCAGGAAGGTTAGCTCATTTTGCTCCCAGATGGGAACAAATCACATCAGAACCGTGGACCCTCTCTATCATCAGAGAGGGCTACAAACTACATTTCTCCAGCCTTCCTCCCCATACCATGGTGAGACAATTCAATTCTCCCCCATCTCTCCTGTACCTGTTGGGCCAGGAGGTGACCACTCTTCTCGCCCAAAACGCAATAGAAGAGGTTCCTCTTCCTCAACAAGGGTCAGGTTTCTACTCCCCTTATTTTCTCATTCCCAAGAAAACAGGGGGGTATAGACCCATTCTGGATCTCAGAGAATTGAACAAATTGCTATACAAAGAGAAATTCAAAATGCTTTCTCTAGGTACTCTCCTTCCATACCTACAGAGTCAGGACTGGCTTTGTTCTCTAGATATCAAGGATGCGTACACACATATACTCATCCATCCATCCCACAGAAAATTCCTACGGTTTCTGTTCCAGGGAAAACATTTCCAATACAGAGTACTCCCCTTCGGTCTAGCCTCTGCTCCAAGGGTATTTACCAAATGCATGGCAATAGTAGCTGCATTTCTACGCACTCTGGGGATCTTTGTCTTCCCATACCTGGACGACTGGCTCATCCGAGCTCCATCTCAGTCCGAGGCTCAGACTTCCCTGGACCACACCAGACGCATACTGCAGTATCTGGGACTTGTCATCAATCTGCCAAAGTCTCAACTCACCCCTACTCAGTCCCTAGAATTCATAGGGGCCTGGCTAGATACTACCACTGCAAGGGCCTATCTTCCTCAGGCCCGTTGCCACCGTCTAGTGCACTTGGCCTCTCAAATTCAGTCCAGAAGCCACTTGACTGCCAGAGAGATGCTACAACTGCTAGGCCACATGGCATCCACAGTTCATGTGGTGCCTTATGCTCGCCTACATATGAGAGCAGCTCAATGGACCTTGTCCACCCAGTGGACCCAAGCATCAGGAGCCCTCTCAGACCAAATAGCAACCTCAAAACGTCTTTTTTGGTCTCTCCAATGGTGGATATCCACTCAAAATCTGTTGTTGGGGGCCCCCTTCCAACCTTTGTTACCCCAAGAAAATTGTTGGTCTTTCCGGAGTAATACAACTAATGTAGAGATAAAGTAAATCACTCCACTTTTAACTTATGGCTATGATCAGGGTTCTGGTGATATTTCTCTCTATCGCCCGAAGGTAGTCTCAGATCAAAGCAGCGCTCATGAACACTTTGTATGGTGAAACATTCATATTTCGTTCCTAACAAGTTTAGCACATATAGTTATTACAAAAAAATTTTTTCAATTTGAGATGCTATTGTACATACAAAAGTCCGGAATAGCGATGGGAGCATCTTGCGCCCCTTCGGTAGCAAACTTATTTATGAGCGATTTTGAACAGCAATGGCTTACAATGTTTCCATGGAGCCATCATGTTAAAATGTGGACCCGTTTTATAGACGACATCTTCATACTGTGGAAAGGTTCAGCAGAAACAGCCATTGATTTTATAGGTTGGCTCAACAGCCGTAACATTGCCATACAGTTTACGTCTACAATAGATCCAGTAGACATATTCTTTTTGGATTTAGAAATAAAAAAAAGTTTGGAAGGATGGATAACAACCATCTATAAAAAACCAGTGACTCGCAATACATTTTTGCATTATACAAGCGCCCATCCAGTTCGTTTGAAGAACAACCTCCTGTTTTCTCAATTTTTGCGGTTTCGGCGAAACTGTTCTGAAAAAGCTGACTTTAAGAAGAAATCCCAACAGTTGCTCAATGACTTCACAGCGAGAGGTTATCCTGAGCATATATCAAAGAGGGCCTATAAGAGGGCATTGAACAACGATCGAACTTGGTTACTTAGCACGAGTCATGATAAGAGGGAGAGACAAGAGGTAGAGAGTGTAAACTTGATTACAAAGTTCTCCCCTCTAAGTTATCACATTCAGAATATAGTGAAAAAACATCTTTATCTAGTTCAAACGATTCCCGGAATGGCTGAAAAAACAGTGCGATGTGTATGGCAAAGAAACAATAACATCAAAGAACAATTGAGCCCGACAAACATCAGCCCTTTTCCAACAGAAGGCACAGAACCACAGAGTAGGGGACATACAGCATGTGGTCATTGCACAATTTGTCCAATTACAGAAAACACTACAGAATTTGAATATTTAGGAAAACAATATAGGTTAAAAAAAGCTACTTCATGTGATACCACCTCGGTAGTGTATGCAATTAGATGTCCGTGTGCGAAATTATATATAGGAAAGACCAGCCGACCCTTTAAACGTCGGATTCAAGAACATAAAAGTCGTCTGCAAAGCAATGTAAAGACAGCACCCCTAGTTCAACATTGCATAGAAATGGGGCACGAATATTCACAATTGCGGTGTTTCTGTATTGATCAAATAAATAAACCAAGAAGGGGTAAAACCTTAGATGAAACACTATTGTTCCACGAGCAACGGTGGATTTTTTTGGTAAACACGGTACAACCATTAGGTTTAAATGCCTCTGTTGAGTGGCAATTATGCAGATAATAAGCTGGTTTAACGCATCATTACCAAGTATAAAAGAAGGCAAATGTTTGTAGCCCGCATGCGCGGCGTTTTTTTGACAAAGAGAAATCAGAGGGTATACGGAGAGACGTGGGCAGCAACTAGTAGTGAGTACTAACACTAGCTTGCACAAAAGGAAAATAGGGATTTTTTAACCATGTGTATAAGTTTAAAACTTGAGAGTATTTTCAATCAAGGCTTTTTACTTGTATTCAGATTCTCCAGAAGGAACTCCATCGAGGAGTGAAACGCGAGGACGTCGAATGTGTGAGGCGTATGGAGGATTGTTAAGATTAAGGGAGCTGAGTTGAACAAGCATACAGAGAAAGTTAAGTTTGTTCTACTGTTCTCTACAGAATTTTAAATTCCACATCAACTTATAGAGGTTTGAGCACTGGTGTATTAGCAAGAAGAAAGATATTTAAAGAAACTAAAGCAATAAATAAAACTAAAGCAATAAATAAAAAATAGATAAAGAAAATCTTATTAATAAGAAGCCAGTAGACCCGGTAGTCATTGATGTCATCAAGCGCAGTTAATGTTTCACCATACAAAGTGTTCATGAGCGCTGCTTTGATCTGAGACTACATTCGGGCGATAGAGAGAAATATCACCAGAACCCTGATCATAGCCATAAGTTAAAAGTGGAGTGATTTACTTTATCTCTACAACCTTTGTTACCCCAAGCAACTCTCACTACAGATGCCTCCCAAACAGGTTGGGGAGCTCATCTCCAAGACCTCTCCACTCAGGGCATTTGGTCTCCACAGGAGACCACCCTTCATATCAACCTTTTGGAGCTGCGAGCAATTTTCCTTGCTCTCAAGGTCTTTCATACCCTCCTCATCAACATGACAGTCCTTGTTCATACTGACAATCAAGTAGCCATGTTCTACATAAACAAACAAGGAGGGACTGGCTCTCTGTCGCTTTGCAACGAAGCTCTAAAACTGTGGGCCTTCGCCAGAGAGCATCGGATCCATCTCCTGGCAGTGTACCTCCCAGGAATCCAAAACTCTTGGGCAGACAGACTCAGTCGAGTTCTGCTTCCACACGAATGGTCCCTGCACATGAATCAGGTACTCAGAATCTTTCAGGAATGGGGGACCCCGGACATAGACCTCTTTGCAAGTCCGTACAATGCCAAACTTCCCCGGTTCTGTTCCAGGATTCCGTGTCAGGGAGCTCAGGCCAGGGATGCCTTCCTATATGCCTTTCCACCCATTCCCTTGATTCCCAAGACTCTATTCAAACTTCAGAGGGATCAAGGATCCATGATCCTCATAGCTCCACGCTGGCCACGCCAAGTGTGGTACCCTCTACTTCTGCATCTCTCCCAGACACCCTCCCTGGATCTGGGAGCTGCTCCAGACCTTCTGTCTCAAGAGGAGGGGACTTTGTGGCACCCAAACCCCAAGTCCCTTCACCTCAGAGCTTGGTTACTGAAGGCCTAGACCTTCAAGACTTGAATCTTTCTCAACAGGTGAAGGATGTCCTCCATGCATCGAGGACACCTTCCACCAGGCGTGCTTATGCTTTTAAATGGAAAAGATTTTCAATTTGGTGTGCAGACAAAGGTCTTAACCCTCTAGCACTACCTTTAAATTCTTTACTCGAATATCTCCTGCATCTTTCCAATGCAGGACTTAAAACCAATTCTGTAAGGGTCCATTTGAGTGCTATTGCAGCATCTCTTCAGCCTATCAATGGACAATCTGTTTCCTCTCATCCTCTTATTGCAAGATTCATGAGAGGTCTAACTTTAACTAAACCTCCCATTCGGCCTCCTCCGGTGGCATGGGACTTAAACGTAGTTCTTGGTCAGCTTATGAAGCCACCCTTTGAACCCTTAGCCACTACCTCCTTAAAATTCCTTTCCTGGAAAGTCATTTTCCTTATTGCAATCACTTCTGCTCGCCGCATCAGTGAACTGCAGGCTTTAGTGGCTAATCCACCTTATACAAGGTTCCATCATGATAAGGTAGTCCTTAGGACAAATCCCCACTTTATGCCTAAAGTGGTCTCACCTTTTCATCTTAATCAAGAGGTATATTTACCTGTCTTTTTTCCAGCTCCTCATGCATCAAATGCAGAGAGGAACCTTCATACTCTAGACTGTAAAAGAGCTCTTGCCTTTTACCTCCACAGGACACAGCAACATCGAAAGTCTTCCCAACTTTTTGTTGCTTTTGATCCTTCTCATTTAGGACTTCCAGTCTCAAAAAGAACACTGTCCAATTGGATTGCTCAGTGTATTTCTTTTGCTTACCAGAGTAAGAACCCTTCTCTGGAAGGCCATGTCACAGCTCACAATGTCAGAGCCATGGCCACATCTATGGCTCATCTTCATTCTGTATCCATTGATCAGATCTGTCGAGCAGCCACCTGGGCCTCGGTTCATACCTTCACAGCCCATTACTGCTTGGACAAGGACTCCCGCCGGGATGCCTTGTTTGGTCAGGCTGTCCTCAGACACCTGTTCCATTCTTAAACAACTCCTGCCCACCTTCCCTGAATGGATGCCTGAGATCCATAGGAAGATGAGGAACCCTTGGGGGGGGGGGGGGAAATCTCCCCGGCATCTTAGCTAGGGAGTCCCCATATGTGAGGACTCATTCCTGCTTGTTCCTGGTGATAGCACAGTTACTTACCTGTAACAGGTGATCTCTGGGAACAGCAGGAATTAGTCCTCACAACCCACCCACCTCCCCTAGGAGTTGTATCTCTCTCTCTCTCTCTCTCTCTTTCCTTTCCTCTCTCTATTGTCTCAGCTTTAAACTCGAACTGAAGAGAGTTGGTCAGGAAGGCGGGAAGGCAGCGCGCATGCGCTGTGGGAGGCCCCAAAAGCTTCCTTTCTGGGAAGCTGGGGAGCATTCCCGCGCAGGCTCCGTCGGTTCCGACGTACCCATATGTGAGGACTAATTCCTGCTGTTCCCAGAGATCACCTGTTACAGGTAAGTAACTGTGCTTTACAGCTGTTTAAGGATTTCGGCAGCGCCGTGCGCTTCAAGGGACTGTGTTTGAGCGGCGGTTTCGCCGGCGTCTGTGCTAGCTGACTTTTGGCACCTTTTTTTTCCAGTCAGCTTGGTGCGGCGGCCATTTTGTAGGCTCAGAGACCGCATGGCTCCTGCTCCGGGGAGACCGCATGGCTCCAGCTCCGTTTTCGTAGCGTTGGAGGAGCAGTACACTTCTTTTTGTTTTTTGGCTTCGGCCTCGACGTCCCTGCTCATTTCCAGGATCTTCAGGCACTTTGAGGGCATAGAAGGGGCTCTGAGGAGAAGGTATTTGAGTTCCTTGTATTTAGTCCAGCGCCTTGCCAGAACCGGGGGAATCACGGTTCTTGGCAGATTGTGAGCTCTCTGACCCAGAACAGGGGTATTAAAAAAAAATAAAAAAAATTGGAGGGATATAGAGGAGTTTTCTCTGGGTCTCTTTGCAGAGCTGCTACCTTATGGCGTCATGGCCACAGTGCGTGGGTGTGCGGAACGCGCAGGGGGACCGTGGCAGAGTCGGAGATCTGCAGAGGCTGTGCCGCGGTGTCCACGGATGTGGAACAACAGATGGAGACAAAGGCCAGTTCTGATGGGTCGCTTATGTCGTTACCTCTGGTTGGGGAGGGCATGGCGGCTTCTACCTCAAGGGGTGCGCAGGACACCACCGAGGGACTGCAGGGGCAGAGTGCAGTGTTAGAGGCGAGCTCACAGATGGAGGATTTTTGCCCGGATTTTGTATTACTCATGCATCAGGCCTTTTGCTTGCGGAGGCAGGGAAAGCTGCCGGATCCCGCGTCCTTTTCTTCAGTTTCCATGCAGCCTACTCAGTCGGGAAAGGGTGCTTCTTTCCCTAGACCTTCAAAGAGGCCTCGCCCTCGGGAGCCGTCGTCGTCCGATTTTGAGAACTATGGTTTGGACGAGGCTGACCCGGATCTGGACTTGGCTGATCTAGAGGAAGGGGAGATTCTGGAGCCTGAGTACCAGGCAAGGATCGTTCAGGTTTTCAGGAGGGAGGAATTATCGGCTCTCATTTCGGAATCCCTCCAGACATTGAATTTAGCAGCAGCTCCAATAGAGGAAGAAGAAACTGTCGAGGGATCCCGTCATCCAAGCGGTGCGGCAGACGCAAGCAGTGTTTCCTGTCCATCGAGTGGTGGATAAGATGAAACAGGATGAGTGGGATCAGCCTGAGTTGGGTCTCAGAGGAGTTCAAACAATGAGTAGGCTATATCCCTTAGCGGATAAGGACAAGGAGCGTTTTCATTCTCCCCGTATAGATGCAGCAGTGTTGGCGGTCACCAAAAAGACCACTATCCCGGTTGAAGGTAGTGCGGTGTTAAAGGACGCTCAGGATAGGAAGATGGACAGTTTATTAACCCTTTGAAGACCTACTTTAAATTTTTAATACACATTCTGCAGCCGGGTTAATTTTTGCATATTTCAGGAAAATTTTACCCGTCTTATTCAATATGTTCTAATAGTGATTTTCCCTCTGCTATGGTCATGTATTATATACCATTTGATAGGAAGATTTAGTCAGAATTTTGGATCCCGAGAGTTTTGGGCTCTTCCTGGAAAGGGTTAAAGCAGTCTTTTGAAGCAGATGCGTTGTCCTTGCAGGCTTCCATTTGTGGAGCCTGGGTGGCAAGGGCATGCCTCAGATGGTCTCAACGGTTGCGGCAGTCTTCTCAGTTGAGGGGGCGGCTGAGCTGGATAGGCTGGAATCCGGTTCGGCCTACCTGGCAGATGTGCATTATGACCTGATTCGAGCACTAGCTAATAGCATGGCCTCGCTGGTGGCGGTGCGCCGTTCTCTTTGGTTGAGGAATTGGGCGGCTGATAGTTCTTCAAAGTCGCATCTCAGCAAGCTTTCCTTTAAAGATAGGTTGTTTGGAGATGACCTGGATAAGTTAGTAAAGGAGTTAGGGGAGTCTAAAGGGGGTAGGCTTCCGGAAGATAAACCGAAGGCTGGAGGGTACTCTTCAGCCTTTCGCGGGTCATTTAGGGATAACAGAAAATTCCGAGGCTCACGGCTGGGCAGCTTTCAGAGGGGCAAGTTTGCCCCCAGAACCCAGGGGTTTCGCGGTTTCCGAGGAGCAGGGTAGAGGTTTCTCGGTGCCTTCCTCCCAGTCCTTCCACAAATCACAATGAAGGTTTGCGGGTCCTGACAGAAAGACAACCTATTGGCGGAAGATTTGCCAAGTTTCTTTCCGCCTGGACCCGGATAACAACCGACCGGTGGGTCTTGGAGATTGTTCAAAGAGGCTATGCTCTAGAATTGGTAAGACCCGTCCAGGATTCCTTCGTCATGTCCTCTTGCAGAAATTCGCAGAAGGCTTGGGCGATTCGTGGAACCCTCGACCGGCTACTGCTTCTGGGAGTGGTCATTCCGGTTCCTCTGTCACAATACGCTATGGGTCGATACTCAATCTATTTCGTCGTACCAAAGAAGGACGGTACTATGCGCCCTATCTTAGATCTCAAGGGCATGAATCTGTGTTTGCGAGTCTCGCATTTTCGGATGGAAACTCTGCGGTCCGTAATAGTCGCAGTCCGCAAAGGGGAGTATTTGACGTCCCTGGACCTCACAGAGGATTATCTGCATATCCCGATCAGAGTGGATCATCAAAAGTACCTGCGGTTCGCCCTGCTGTGGGGCCATTACCAGTTCCAAGCATTGCCCTTTGGGCTCGCAACGGCATCGTACATTTTTACCAAAGTGATGGTGGTGGTGGCGGCGGCGTTGAGAAAGGAGGGAGTTTTGGTTCATCCCTACCTCGACGACTGGCTCATCCATGCAAAGTCGAAGGCCGAAAGTGTGCGGGCAATCGCCAAAGTAGTGAGTTTTCTGGAAAGTCTCAGTTGGGTAATCAACTTAGCCAAGAGTCGATTGGTGCCGTTGCAGGATCTCAAGTACCTGGGGGTGCAGTTCGACACGCAGAACGGCCTCGTGGTCCTTTCTCAGTGCCATGCGCAGGGACTTCGGAACCTGGTTCGCAGATTCAGGGCTGCATTGGCCCCGACGGCTTGGGAGTACCTGCGAGTTCTGGGCACGATGGCGACGACACTGGAGGCCGTTCCCTGGGCCAGATTCCATATGCGACCCCTCCAGTGGGCGCTCCTTCAATGGTGGTCCCATCAGAGCTACTCGTTGAGCAAGCGCCTCCCTTGTCCGTTCTCGGTCAGGTGCTCCCTGCGGTGGTGGCTACGACCCGAGGCTCTTCAAGCGGGAATGCCCCTGGAGCAGCCGGTTTGGCTTCCCCTTTTGACAGATGTGAGTCTAGCGGGGTGGGGAGCCCACTGCGGAGATAGCACAGTTACTTACCTGTAACAGGTGATCTCTGGGAACAGCAGGAATAAGTCTTCACATATGGGTATCGTCGATACCGACGGAGCCTGCGCGGGAACGCTCCCCAGCGTCCAAAAGGAAAGCTTTTGGGAGCATCCCACAGCGCCTGCGCGCTGCCTTCCCGCCTTTCCTAACCGCCTCTCTCCAGTTCGAGTTTTAAAGCTGAGACAAAGAGAGAGAGAGGAAAGGAAAGATAGATAGAGAGATACAACTCCTAGGGGAGGTGGGTGGGTTGTGAAGACTTATTCCTGCTTTTCCCAGAGATCACCTGTTACAGGTAAGTAACTGTGCTATCTCCAGGAACAAGCAGGAATGAGTCTTCACATATGGGGACTCCCCAGCTAGAGATGCCTGAGAGATAACCCAGGTTGTGAGTCCCTGGAAAGGGCTCTACCTTCACCCATGAATCTCAGGCATCCAGTGAGGGATGGAGGGTAGGAGTTGATTAGGTATGGAACAGGTGTTTGAGAACAGCCTGACCAAACAAGGCATCCCAGCGGGAGTCCTTGTCCAAGCAGTAATGGGCTGTGAAGGTATGAACCGAGGCCCAGGTGGCCACTCGACAGATTTGGTCGATGGACACAGAGTTTAGATGAGCCATAGAGGCTGCCATGGCCCTCACATTGTGAGCGGTGACATGGTCCTCCAGAGAAAGGTTCTTACTCTGGTAGGCGAAGGAGATACACTGAGCAATCCAATTTGACAAAGTTCTCTTAGAGACTGGAAGTCCTAGATGAGAGGGATCAAAAGCAACAAAAAGTTGAGAGGACTTTCTATGTTGCTGTGTCCTTTGTAAGTAGAAAGCAAGTGCTCTTTTACAATCCAGGGTATGAAGATTCCTCTCTGCACTTGATGCATGAGGTCCTGGAAAAAAGACAGGCAAATAGACCACCTGGTTCAGATGAAAAGGTGAGACCACTTTAGGCATAAAGTGTGGATTAGTTCTGAGGACTACCTTGTCATGATGGAACCTTGTATAAGGAGGATTAGCCACTAAGGCTTGCAACTCACTGATACGGCGAGCTGAGGTGACTGCAATGAGAAAAATAACCTTCCAGAAAAGGAATTTCAAGGAGGTATTGGCTAAGGGTTCAAAGGGTGGCTTCATAAGCTGGCCAAGAACCAGATTCAAGTCCCATGCCACTGGAGGTGGTCTAATGGGAGGTTTAGTCAAAAGAAGGCCTCTCATGAATCTTGCTATCAGAGGATGAGAGGAAATAGAATGTCCATTGACAGGCTTAAGGGATGCTGCAATAGCACTCAAATGGACTCTTACTGAATTTGTTTTAAGGCCTGCATGGGATAAATGCAGTAAATACTCTAGTAAGGAATTCAGAGGTATTGCAAGAGGGTTAAGACCCTTCTCTGCACACCAAATGGTAAACCTCTTCCATTTAAAAGCATAGGAACGTCTGGTGGAAGGCTTTCTGGAAGCATGAAGGATATCCTTCACTTGCTGAGAAAGGTGTAGATCTTGAAGGTCTAGGCCTTCATCAACCAGGCCCTGAGATGAAGAGACTGAGGATTTGGGTGCCATAAGGTTCCCTCCTCTTGGGAGAGGAGATCTGGAGCAGACCCCAAGTCCATGGAGGGAGCTTGAGAGAGATGCAGAAGTAGAGGGTACCACGCTTGGCGTGGCCAACGTGGTGCTATGAGGATCATAGACCCTCTGTCTCTCTGAAGCTTGAACAGTGTTTTGGGAATTAGGGGAATGGGTGGAAAGGCATAGAGGAAGTCTTGCCCCCAGTGAAGGAGGAAGGCATCCCTGGCCTGAACTCCCTGACAGGGAATCCTGGAACAGAACCGGGGAAGTTTGGCATTCCACGGACTTGCAAACAGGGTCTATATCTGGGGTACCCCAAATTCAAAAAATCCTGGCTATCTGGTCCCCATGGAGGGACCATTCGTGTGGAAGCAGAACTCGACTGAGTTTGTCTGCCCCAGAGTTTTGAACCCCTGGAAGATACACTGCCATGAGATGGATTTGATGCTCTCTGGCGAAAGCCCACAATCTCAGACCTTCGTTGCAAAGCGACAGAGAGCCAGTTCCCCCCTGCTTGTTCACATAGAACATGGCTACTTGATTGTCCGTGTGGATGAGGACTGTCTTGTAGCTGAGCAGGGTGTGGAAGACTCTGAGAGCTAGAAAGATTGCTCTGAGCTCTAAGAGGTTGATATGTAGAGATGTCTCCTGTGGAGACCAGATGCCTTGGGTGGAGAGATCTTGTAGATGAGCTCCCCAACCCTTTGGAGAGGCATCTGTTGTAAGAGTTGCTTGGGGTAACACCTTTTGAAAGGGGGACCCTAGCAACAAATTTTGAGTGGACTTCCACCAGTGGAGGGACCAAAAGAGGCGACTGGAGGTCGCTATCTTGTCTGACAGGCACCCTGATGCCTGGGTCCATTGGGTGGACAAAGTCCATTGAGCTGCTCTCATGTGAAGGCGAGCATAAGGAACCACATGCACGGTGGATGCCATGTGGCCTAACAGTTGTAACATCTCTCGAGCAGTTAAATGGGATTTTAACTGAATCTGTGAGGCTAACTGCACCAAGCGTAGGCAACGGGTCTGGGGAAGATAGGCCCTTGCAGTTTTGGTATCCAGTAAGGCCCCTATGAACTCTAGAGATTGAGTAGGGGTGAGATGGTATTTTGGAATGTTTATTACCAGTCCCAGATACTGAAGAACACGCTTTGTGCAGGTCAGGGAAGTCTGGGCCTCTGACTGGGTTGGAGCTCAAATGAGCCAGTCGTCCAGATATGGGAATACGAATATCCTTAGAGTGCGTAAAAATGCGGCTACTATTGCCATGCATTTTGTGAACACTCTTGGTGCAAAGGCCAGACCGAAAGGAAGCACTTTGTATTGGTAGTGCTTTCCTTGGTAAAGGAACCGAAGGAACCTTCTGTGTGTTGGATGTATGAGGACATGGGTGTACGCATCCTTGAGATCTAGAGAACAAAGCCAGTCCTGACTCTGTAGGTATGGAAGGAGAGTTCCGAGAGAAGTCATCTTGAATTTGTCCTTGCATAGAAACTTGTTCAATTCTCTGAAATCTAAAATGGATCTGTAGCCCCCTGTTTTCTTTGGAATGAGAAAATAGGGGGAGTAGAACCCTGAGCCCTGTTGAAGAAGGGGTACTTCTTCTATTGCCCCTTGGGCAAGAAGGGTAGCAATCTCTTGACCTAGAAGGTTGAGGAGAGATGCTGGAGAATTGAACTGTTTCACCATGGTGTGAGGAGGAAGGTTTAAGAAATGAAGCTTGTACCCGTCTCTTATGATGGAGAGGGTCCATTGCTCTGCTGTGATTTGTTCCCATCTGGGAGCAAAATGAGCTAACCTTCCTGGAATGGTGAGAGGCTCTGGATGTTCTAGAGCCAGAAAGGCTAAGTACTCTAGTGGTAAGTCAAAGGCCCTGAGGAGGCTGAGGCTGTTGGGCCGTAGCAGTCCTCGTAGCCTGAGGCTTGGCCTGTTTTGGTGGTTGTTGTCTCTTTGTAGCAAAACGACCTTGAGAAGAGGCCTTTCTTTGGGAAAAATCCTTTTTTGAACAACCTCTTTTTAAAAGGAGCTGAAGTAGACTTTGAAAGTCTATCTAAAGCAGAATTTTCAGCATCCATCTGGTTGGCCTTTGCTTGCCAATCTTTGCCAAACAGGTTTTCACCTGTACAAGGAAGGTTACCTAGACCATCCTGAACCCAGGGTTCCAAATCAGAGTCTTGTAACCAAGCTACTCTGCGTGCCCCTATTGCAATAGCCGAGGCTCTACTGGCACCTTCAAAAGAGTCAAAGGCTGCACGGTTGGAAAACTTGGAAATATCCTGTGCATGTTTAAGCCAGGTGAGAAACTCTTCCCTTTTATCTTCTGACATAAAAGGAGATAAAGTTTGCAGATGATCTGTAACTTCCTTTAGAAACATTCCTATATAGAGACTATAGGAGTTGATTCTGGCTACCAGCATACTGGCTTGGAAAATTCTCCTGCCAAAGGCATCTAAGGTTCTGCATTCTCTTCCTGGAGGAGCAGAGGAGTGTCTTTTTGCACTCTTGATCTTTTTCATAGCAGACTCCACCACAATGGAGTGGTGAGGAAGCTGAGTCTTGTGGAAACCAGGACAAGGAGGAACACGATACATGGTGTCCAACCTACGAGAATGAGGGGAGGTGGTAAGAGGAGTCTCCCATATGTCCAACATGTGATCATAAAGAATCTCATGTATTGGTAAAGTGGCTGCCTCTTTAGGAGCCTTAGGATATTGTAAAATATCTAATTTCTTGGCTCTGGGCTCTTTTTCAGAGGCCACTGAGATGGAAAGGCCCCTGGCCACCTCCCTGATGAAGTCTTGAAAAGACAAGTCTTCAGGAGGAGACATTCTCCTTTTTGGAGAAGAGGGTTCCTGAGGAAGGATCCCCGATGCTTCGATAGAGGCCTCTGATGCATCAGAGTCTTCAGAGGAATCGAAGTATCGCCTGTCTAGATGCTCTCGAAGAGCTCGATACGCGTACCGGGGGGTATCGACATCAGGAGTACTCGGTACAAGTACCGGATCGGTACCGATGGGCATCACAGAACAGTGTACCGCTGCCGTCGATGTCGATGCAATCGGTACCGGCAGCGGAACCAGTATCGGGTCTGGTACCGGAATCTGTACCGACAACGGAGTTTGTTGCGGTACCGAAGGCGTCGCAGCTTGTATGAATGCCGTGATGGCACGCTGCATGGTCAGAATATTCTGATCCATCGACGCCACCAATGTCTGGATGTCCGGTACCCCAGAACATTGTAACAGGTGATGGGTCGAGGCCGAGCCATCGATGTCAACCTGTGACCCCATAGATAAAGCTTTGGAAGCCGGAGCCTCCCGCTGGGGTAATTTTGCCGGTGTGGATTCCTCAAGAGCAAGCCCGGAGACATCTCGATACTTGGAGGGAGATGTACTCTTTGAGGACCGGCCGGATTTAAGTTTGGTTACCTGAGATCCATGGGAGGAAGAAGAAGCCCTGGAAGATGTCGATGCCACAGAAGCTGCATCAGAGGGAAACGGGGTACTGAGCTTGGCTGCTCGATTCTGTAAGCCCCTTTTAGACATCATGGAACGGGACTCACAATCCGCAATGGAGTGGTCAGGACCTAAACATTTTAGACACCAGTCATGGGTGTCAGTGACAGAAATAGTGCCACTGCACTTCGTGCACTTTTTGAACCCGGAGGCGGGCTTTTCCATGAGGAAAAATATTTCTGTAGGCCTAAGGCCACAGAAAGAAAAAATGCACTGAAGTAAGAAAAGAGTAAATTTTTTTTTTTTTTTTTTAAATAAGAAAGAAAAAAGACTGGCGGTACCGGTCCGGAGTCGAGAAGGCAGACACGCGACTAAAGAAATAAAAGAAAATAAGAAATTCTTCAGCAGTGACAGGAACACGACCTGCTGGCTCCGCGGAAAAAGAAGAACTGGAGAGAGGCAGTTAGGAAAGGCGGGAAGGCAGCACGCAGGCGCTGTGGGATGCTCCCAAAAGCTTTCCTTTTGGACGCTGGGGAGCGTTCTCGCGCAGGCTCCTCGGTACCAACGGTACCCATATGTGAAGACTCATTCCTGCTTGTTCCTGGAGATCTCTTTGCGCCGGGCACCTGGTCGGGCCAAGAGACAGAGTGGTCAATCAACAGATTGGAATTGAGAGTGGTTCGGTTAGCTCTGCAGTCCTTCGAGTCGACTGTGACAGGGCAAGCTGTGAGAGTAATGTCGGACAACTCCGTGGCGGTGGCCTACATCAATCGACAGGGCGGGACTGGCAACGCGGCCATGGAAGAGGAGGCAGAGCTGCTGTTCTCCTGGGTAGAGGACCGACTGCCGGTTCTGTTGACGGCACACATTGTGGGAAAGGACAATGTGACAGCGGATTTTCTCAGCAGGGTGCAGGTGGACGCCGGAGAGTGGGAGCTGCATCCGGAGGTGTTTGTGTTGATAGTGCGCAAATGGGGTCCACCGATCATGGATCTCATGGCAACTTTTCGGTCGGCAAAGGCGAGTTGGTTTTTCAGCCGGAGGTGAGAGAGAATGTCGGAAGGCCTCGATGCCCTGATGCAACCGTGGCCAGTGGGCGGTCTCCTGTATGTTTTTCCCCCATGGGCCCTAATAGGCCGAATAGTGCAGCGAATCGAGGCTCATCACGGCAGGGTGCTCTTGGTGGCCCCAGATTGGCCGAAGCGGCCGTGGTATGCCTATCTCGTTCATCTTCTGGACGGAGTTCTGTGGCGGCTGCCATCCTCGGACGACCTTCTAGTACAGGGTCCACTTTGCATGCCGCAGGTGAATCGATTCTCGCTTACGATTTGGCCATTGAAAGGAGGCAAATAAGAAAAAAGGGTTACGCTGCTGCGGGCGAGAAAGAGGTCGACTTCTCTTGCGTACGTCCGTGCATGGCATAATTTTGAGGACTGGTGTTCGCATAGACAGATTCGGGCGGCCACGTCCTCAGTTTCTGTGGTGTTACGTTTCTTACAAGATTGCCTTGACAAAGGGCTGGCGGACAGTTCTTTGAGAGTGCAGTTAGCAGCGTTGTCCTGCTATAGGGGTAAGGTACAGGGTACACCCTTGGGATCCCATCCGGAGGTCTCGCGTTTCTTGAAGGCGGCGGCTCGGATTCGGCCGACTCGTCGTGTTTTTGTGCCGCCGTGGGATCTTAATGTGGTGTTAAGGGCGCTGGTGATGAAGCCCTTCGAACCTTTACGCCAGGCCACAATTAAAGATTTGACCTTAAAGACAGTGTTTTTAGTAGACATTTGTTCAGCACGCTGAATCTCGGAACTGCAGGCGCTATCTTGTAGGGAGCCATTTCTTCAGTTCTCCAATGAAAAGGTAGTTTTAAGACCAGTGCTGTCCTTTCTCCCTAAGGTCGTTTCCCCCTTTCATCTGAATCAAACTGTGTCGCTTCCAGTGCTGCGTCCGGACAAAGAGTTGGCGTCGAGTCGCGGCTTGCGTTTTTTTGGACGTTAGGCACTCGCTGCGTCAATATTTGAAAGTGTCTGAATTCTTTCTAAAGACTGATCGTCTGTTTGTTTTGTTTGGGGGGTTTCGCAAGGGCGAAGCGGCAGCGAAAGCATCCATTTCTCAATGGATTAAGGAGACAATCGCTTCAGCTTATCTGTTGCAGGGGCGCTTGGTGCCGGCAGGGTTGCGGGTGCACTCTGTCAGAGTGCAGGCTACCTCTTGGGCGGAACACAGTTTGGTTCCACCAGCAGATATTTGTAGAGCGGCGACGTGGTCGTCGCTTCATACTTTTAGTAAGCACTATCATTTAGATGTTTTGGCAGCGGGAGACGCCTCCTTTGGTTTGGCGGTTTTGAGAGCCGGATCTGGGGGTCCCTCCCTATGATTACTGCTCTGTTACATCCCAGATGTAGAGGACTGAACTGGAGGAACGACAAGGAAATAATTACACTTACCTGGTAATTGTAGTTCCTTTAGTGACGACAGTTCAGTCCTCATTCCCGCCCACTGGGGTATCTGGTTCAGTAAATCCATAATGGGGGGGGGGTGGTTCAAGTTGATTACAGGTAAGCGCAGAATATTTCAAGTAAGTGATACCTCTTGATTCAGTTCTGTTTCCTTTTCGCTGGTATCTGGAGAAGGTGGTAGGAAGCGGTATGGAACAAACATGACTGTTTTTAAGTTAAGGTGTATAATGGTGGTTTTAAATGTTAACTACTTATTTGTTCTGTTGAATATGCTTTGTCAATAGTTCACTGGGGCTTATGGGAACTGACAGCAGACTATATCCAGTGATGTCATTAGTTTGACATGTCCAGTCTCCAAGCTGCAGGAGGAGGAGCACAACCAAGATGTAGAGGACTGAACTGTCGTTACTAAAGGAACTACAATTACCAGGTAAGTGTAATTATCATTTACAGGTGAGTAACTATGCTTTGTCTGCCTCTAACAAAGTGGCAAAGTGTCTGGATGGTGCAGCAGTGCAAATAGTCCTGTCTCCCCTTGCCCAAACCACGGTCCATGAGACTGAAACTAGTAGACCCAGTTTTCTCAGAGCTGAGGTATGTCCCTGTCATTTCGAGCTGACAGCTGCCCTATGTGCAGTGCATCTTTCCACTGCTCCCAGTGATGGTAAGCCGAAAAGTGGACATGAGAACCCTGCAGGACTCCTGAGGGGGGTTGTAATTTGGCCCTGTTCCCCTGACCTTTTGCTGTACTCTTTCTGTTTGCTGTGATTTTTCAGCTATCTTTCTGCTATATTTTATTCTTTGTTGTTTTCAAGTGGTTTTCAATTGTATCTTTTCTGCTTGCATTAAATCAGCTTTAAATTTAAAAAAAAAAAATATATAGGTTTGCTTCTCTATCAGCTGTGCTTCTCAGCCCTGAGGTGGCTGCTGGGACAGTCCTTTTAGGTTTTCCCCAACTGACTTGACAGGTGGTGAGGATTCCCTTTTTTGCCACAGTTGGCTTTTTCTTACCAGTGGTTCTTTTTTCTATGATTTGTTTTCTTTTTGTCGCATGTAGCTTATCCCGATTGCTTGATGTTGTGCCTCTTGTGGCTCCCAAGTGCATGGCTCCTTTTGCTTTCGAGCGCAAGGGAGATGCATTGTGCCAGTCTAGGAGCATCTACCACATCTCCCAAGATTGTCCTGCCAGTAGGGAACAGTGGTCATCTTGCATGGCCACATAGTCTTGTGTGGGGGGAAGCATGAGGCTGCAGGCTGAAGCCAGCAGTTTTCCTTATGCCCTCTTGGTCTCCAGGATTCTTTATCTGCTGACTTTGAGTAGCTGCTGAAATAGCTCGCTGGCTATTCTCAGTCTCTGATAGCTGTTTGGCAGCTCAGGCTTGAGCCACCACAGGAGACTTGGGGTGCTTGATCACCTTTCCTGCTAGTGGCAAGGGGATTAAGCACACCTCCCCCTCCATTCCCCATTCTCCTGTTTTTTCCTGTCTTTCTGGGAGCCCCACTTTATCCCCTACGTGGGTTGAAGTGAATCTTCTTTTCCATCCGAATCTGCAGTGGGTGAGTCAGCAGAAGAAGGTGAAGATCCATCTGTAATCTGCCAATTTCGTAAGGAGGACCTCTCCGTGCTCATTTAGGATGCTGTAATGGCCTTACAGATTGTGGAGTCCCCTTACTGAGTAGGTCTTCCAAATGGATTTTATTTTAGAGGGTCTTGGACATCTGCCCAGGTTTTTCCCCTTCTGAAGCCTATGTGTCAGCTTGTAGTGTCTCAGTGGGAGATAATGGAAATGGGCCTTACTCATTTAAGACTAATATGAAAAAAATATTTTCTCTTATTAGTCTTAAATGGGTTACATTATATTATATCTTCATTGCATGTCCTCTAGTCTTTCTACTTTTGGTGCCGTAAACAACCGATCTACGTTAACCCGTTCCATTTAGCCCTACTCTCTACCTTCTATTTTTTAACCAGTTTCTGATCCACAATACTACATTGCCTCCAATCTCATGACTTTTTAATTTTGCCAAGAGTCTCTCATGAGGGACCTTGTCAAAGGCTTTCTGAAAATTTCTCAAGGAGGACGATCTATGTTAACCCGTTCCTCACTTAAAAATGCTCAAATCCGCCCCATCCTGAAAATCAAATCCAGTGACAAATCCTCCCCATCATCCTACAGACCCATCTCAAGCCTCCCTCTCTTAGTGAAACTTACAGAAAAAACAGTCCGCATTCAACTACAGGACCATATCGACTCTACTACGAACAACAGTATGGGTTCCGCCCTTACCACAGTGTGGAAACACTCCTTACAATTCTAATCGACGTCCTGGTAAAAGGATTTGACAACTCCAAACATGCATTTCTGCTCATTTTAATCGACATTACAGCGGCTTTCGACAGTGTCAACTACATAATGCTACACAGACTACAACAGATAGGGATATCATACACCATACTGAAATGGTTCTTCTCATACTTATCAGACAGAACACAAGAAGTCAGAATAGAACAACAAATCTCAGACACCTATAAACAAGAGCAAGGCCTCCCCCAAGGCTCAGCCCTTTACGCCCTCCTCTTTAATCTATACCTTCAACCAATGCACTCCATTTTTAAAAGATTCCACGTACATTATCATATTTATGCGGATGACATAATGATCTATATCCCATGGGACGTTTTGAACCCCCCAACCAAATACCTTGCAGACTGCTTCTCTGAAGTAATGAAATGGTTGAAGAACCACAACCTTTATATTAACCTCACAAAAACAGAGGCCATGTATGTCACCAGAAACCAGAGCTTCTCCCCCCCCAACCCTTTTTAAATATTGGCGTTAAATTGGCCATTCTCCACTCTTCAGGTGGTACAGTTGATTTTAATGATAGTTTGCAGACCTATTATTAGTAATCTGTTATCTCATATTTCAGTACTTTTAATACCCTTGGATGTATACCATCCGGTCCAGGTGATTTGGTACTCTTCCATTTATCAAATAGTTGTAATACATCTTCCCGGTTTATTGATATTTATTTCAATTCTTCCAGTACATCACCTTTGTATACCATTTCAGGCACAAGTAAATTCCCTACATCATCTTAAGAACATAAGATATGCCATACTGGGTCAGACCAAGGTCCATCAAGCCCAGTATCCTGTTTCCAACAGTGGCCAATCTAGGTCATACGTACCTAGACGTTTCCCCAAAAGACACAGGTTCCACAATGCTTGTACTGGGTCAAGAATTGATATCCTGGGTCCCTTCTTAATAATGGTTTATGGACCTTTCCTCCAGGAACTTGTCCAAACCTTTTTTAAACCCAGCTACACTAACAGCCTTTACTATATCCTCCGGTAACAAATTCCAGAGTTTGTTTACACGTTGAGTGAAAAAATATTTTCTTTTATTAGTCTTAAATAGTTTACCCTGTAGCTTCATTGCATGTCCCCTAGTCTTTCTATATTCTGATAACGTAAACAATCGAGCTACGTTTACCCATTCCACTCCGTTCATTAATTTATAGACTTCTATCATATCTCCCGTCAGCCGTCTCTTTTCCAGGTTAAAGAACCCTAACCTTTTTAGCCTTTCTTCATAGGGGTATCCTTCCATACCCTTTACCATTTTGGTGGCTCTTCTCTGAACGTTTTCTAATAACGCTATATCCTTTTTAAGATATGGCGACCAGAATTGCACACAATATTCAAGGTGCGGTCTCACCATGGAACGATATAGAGACATTATAATATCCTTTGTTTTATTTTCCATTCCTTTCCTTATGATACCTAGCATTCTATTTGCTCTCTTGGCAGCCACTGCACACTAGGCCGAGGGTTTTAACATGTTGTTCACCATGACGCCTAAATCTTTTTCCTGGGTGGTGGTTCCTAAAGTGGAACCTTGCATTGTGTAACCATAGTTTGGGTTGTTCTTCCCTAGGTGCATAAATTTGCACTTGTCCACATTAAATTTCATCTGCCATTTTGATGCCCAGTCTTTCAATTTATCAAGATCCTCTTGCAATTTTTCCACAATCCTCTTGGGTTTTAACAGCTTTAAATAGTTTTGTCAATAAGAAACCCCAGCACAAGGTGAAAAAGTAAATCCAAATAAAGAACCATGGCATTAACCTCCGTACATTCAGGCTAAATTAAATAAACATACATATGAAAAATCTTAACTTATTCTACTTTCTTTTTTGTTGGAGTGACCATGCAAAAGGGGAAGGAACTCCAACCCGCCCCTCACCGTGGTCACTCCGGTTTAATCATTTAAATGCTTGAAAAACCTTAACTCAAGTCAGCCATTGCAGAATTCATGGAACAAGCACAACGTGCCACGTTTCGGGCCAACAAAAATCCTATGGCCCTGCATCAGGTGGAAAAGACGAATTCCCAGAGTAATGGCTTCTATATGTGAAAGAACCCCAAACGGTCAGGTTTAAAAGCACAGCGTGTGACGTGAAATGCAAAATCTGGGGAACATCAGCCAATAAGCAATCAAAACATTGCAAGCATTAGTAATTGGGGAAACCCCACAGACAAGGGAGCCCCCTGCAGCAATGAGCAGTCCATAAAAGGAGATCCAGCATCATAGCAGAGTGTGCCATTCAACTGAAGCATTTAAACCCCGGGGGGAGAAAGTCTTCAAACGGAATATCCAGCGCTGCTCCAAGCGCTGCAGTTTAGCTGTTCGGTCACCCCCTCGAGTGTCCAAAGGGACAAAATCCAAAGGCCGCCAATGTAACTGATGAAAAGAATGCGCTGCCTGTAAACAATGTTCGACCATGGGTGCCGTCAAAGTTTTTGTCCGCAACCGGGAGGCATGCTCACCAAGTCGCACCTTTACACAACGAGTTGTACGGCCAACGTAAAAGAGTCGGCAAGGGCACTGAATCAAATAAACTACAAAAAAGGATTCACATGTAGTATGCCAATGAGATGTGTAAGTGATAGACGTATGGACATCCACCCAAACCGGCCCAGTAAGAGCCATGTCGCAATAGCTACAGGAGCCACAGGTGTAATGACCAGGATCGGCATGAGCAGTAGGGGGGCGATCCAAAGGCGAAGTTGACTTCACAACCTTATTCCGTAAATTGGATCCCCTAGAATATGCTACCCGAAGCCTCTTACCAGCAAAACAGGAATGCACCGCTAATACCGGCCAATAGCGGCGCAAAATATGGATAACCTTGGGGACTCCCGCAAAATATGGGAAAACCCCAATAAACTCCTCCCCATCAGAGCCCGATGTAGTATTAGACATAGACCCTGGAGACCATTCTCGATGTAAGAAACGAGCTCGCTTGAAAGCCTTCTTCAGCAATGAAGGGGGATATCCCCTATGTAACAGCCGATCCTGTAAATCAGCAGCCTGCTTCTGAAATTCCTCCAACGTCGAGCAATTCCAGCGAAGCCGCAAGAATTGCCCGAATGGTAAACCCCGTTTTAACGACACTGGATGATAGCTGGAAAATTGCAGCAATGTATTCCTTTGCACCGGTTTCCTAAATAACGTAGTGGCAATCCCATCAGGGGACAGATGGATAGTGAGGTCCAGAAATTGTATATTCTGACGATCAAATGTCGCTGTAAACTGAATATTAGGAGAATGAGTATTCAATGAAGCCACAAACAGCTGTAGATCCTCCAACGTCCCAGACCAAAGAAAAAAGACGTCGTCCAAAAACCAGCACCAAAATGGTACATGTTGAAAAAACGGAGAGATATAAATATAGGTCTCCTCAAAAATAGCCATATAAATTGTAGCAATGGAGGGAGCCACCGTAGCCCCCATCGCTATGCCAAAGATTTGTCGGTAAAAACATTGATCATGTAAAAAATAATTGCTATTAAAGACCAAATCCAGCATAGTAAGCAAAAAGGAACGAGGAATCCGCGGGGGAAGATCAAGTGGAAAAGTGGAGAGACAGTGGAGCACTTCATTCTGATCAATATTAGTATAGAGTGCTTGCACATCCAAGGTCACCATATGTATGTTTATTAAATTTAGCCTGAATGTACGGAAGTTAATGCCAGGGTTCTTTATTTGGATTTAAATAGTTTTGTGTCATCTGCAAATTTGATAACCTCACTCGTTCTTCCCTTTTCCAGGTCATTTATGAATATGTCAAAAAGCTGCGGACCCAGCACAGATCCCTGGGGTACACCTTCAGTAAAGACCGGAGCAAAGAATTCATTCTGTCTCTCCACTATGGCCTTGTCTTCACTTAGTGCCCCTTTTACTCCTCTATCATCCAATGGTCCAGATGTCTGTCTCACATGCTTTTTGCTGCAAATGCACTTGAAAAAGTTTTTATTATGCATTTTTGCTTCCTCGGCAAGCTTTTTTTTTCAAATTATCTCTTTACCTGCTTTATCAATCCCTTGCATCTAACTTGGCAATACTTATGTTGTTTCCCGTTTTCATAATTTGGCTCCTTTTTCCATTTCCTGAAATATGTTTTTTTGGCCACAACAGCCTCTCTGACCTCACCTTTAAACCATGCTGGCAGTTTTTTGACCTTCCTTCTACTTTTCTTAAAGCATGGAATACATCTGTTCTTGGCTTCCAAGATAGTATTTTTAAACAATGCTCACGCTTTATGCAAATCTTTAGCCTTTGCAGCTGCTTCTGTTAGTCTTTTGTTAACTGTTTTCCTCATTTTGTCATAGTCTCCCTTTTGAAAGTTAAATGGGAGTACTGTGGATTTCTTTGCCGCCCTTCTCTCATTTATTAAACCAAATGTGATCATGCTATGATCACTGTTGCCAAGTGGCTCCAACACCCTTATCTTTTGCACTAGATCCTGCATGCCATTAAGGACTAGGTCCAAAATAGCTTCCCCTCTTGTTGGTTCATGAACCAGCTGCTCCAAGATGCAGTCATTTATTTCATCTAGAAACTTTATCTCCCTAGCATGTCCTGCCATTACACTGACCCAGTTGATACCTGGGTAATTGAAATCACCCATTATTACTGTGTTATAAAGCATAGTTACTCACCTGTAACAGGTGATCTCTGGGAACAGCAGGAATTTAGTCTTCACATATAGGGTATCATCGGTACCGACGGAGCCTGCGTGGGAATGCTCCCCAGCGTCCAATTAGGAAGCTTTTGGGAGCATCCCACAGCGCCTGCGTGCTGCCTTCCTGCCTTTCCCAACTGCCTCTCTCCAGTTGAGTTTAATGCTGAGACAAAGAGAGAGAGAGGGAAAAAGAAAGAGATAGATAGAGAGATACAACTCCTAGGGGAGGTTGGTGGGTTGTGAAGACTAAATTCCTGCTGTTCCCGGAGATCACCTGTTACAATTGAGTAACTATGCTATCTCCAGGAACAAGCAGGAATGTAGTCTTCACATATGGGGACTCCCTAGCTTTAGATGCCAGGGAGAGACCCCAGAAGTTGTGTGTCCCTGGGACAGGGCTCCACTTCCCTCCATGGATCTCTGGAATCCAACCAGGGATGGCGGGTAGGAGTTGATTAGGTATGGAACAGCTGTTGGAGAACAGCCTGACCAAACAAGGCATCCCGGCGGGAGTCCTTGTCTAAGCAGTAATGGGCTGTGAAGGTATGAATCGAGGCCCAAGTGGCTGCTCGACAGATGTCGTCGATAGACACAGAGTGAAGATGAACCATTGAAGCTGCCATGGCTCTCACATTGTGAGCAGTGACATGGCCCTCCAGAGGAAGGTTCTTACTCTGATAGGCAAAGGAAATACACTGTGCAATCCAGCTGGACAGTGTTCTCTTCGAGACTGGAAGTCCCAAATGAGAAGGATTAAAAGCAACGAAGAGGACTTTCTATGTTGCTGTGTTCTTTGCAAGTAAAAAGCCAAAGCTCTTTTACAGTCCAAAGTATGAAGATTCCTTTCTGCATTTGATGCATGAGGTCTTGGAAAGAACACAGGCAGGTAGACCGCCTGGTTAAGATGAAAAGGGGAGACCACCTTTGGCATAAAGTGTGGATGAGTCCTAAGGACTACCTTGTCATGATGAAACCTTGTATAAGGTGGATCAGCCACTAGTGCTTGCAACTCACTGATGCGACGTGCTGATGTGATTGCAATGAGAAAGATAACTTTCCAAGAAAGGAATTTTAAAGAGGTAGTAGCTAAGGGTTCGAAAGGTGGCTTCATGAGCTGACCAAGAACCAGGTTTAAGTCCCATGCCACCGGTGGTGGCCTAATGGGAGGCTTGCTTAGAAGAAGGCCTCTCATAAATCTTGCTATAAGAGGATGGGAGGAGAGAGGTTGTCCATTGAGAGGCTTGAAGGAAGCTGCAATAGCACTCAAATGGACCCTTACCGAGTTAGTCTTAAGTCCTGCATTGGATAAATGAAGGAGATACTCAAGTAATGATCCCAGAGTTATCGCTAAGGGGTTAAGACCCTTTTGCGAACACCATATGGTAAACCTTTTCCACTTGAAAGCATAAGAGCGTCTAGTGGAAGGTTTCCTGGAAACATAAAGGACATCCTTTACTTGCTGAGGAAGGTTAAGATCATGAAGATCTAGACCTTCAGCAACCAAGATCTGAGATGAAGAGTCTGGGGATTGGGATGCCATAACCTTCCGTCTTCCTGTGACAGGAGATCTGGAGCAGACCCTAACTCCAGGGAGGGGGCTTGAGAGAGATGTAGAAGCAGGAGGTACCACACTTGTCGTGGCCAATGTGGAGCTATGAGAATCATTTGCCCCCTGTCTCTCTGAAAGTTGAACAGGGTTCTGGGAATTAGGGGAATGGGTGGAAAGGCATAAAGGAAATCTTGACCCGAGTGAAGGAGGAAGGCATCCCTGGCCTGAGAACCCTGAGCCGGAATTCTGGAACAGAACCGGGGAAGTTTGGCATTCAACGGACTTGCAAAGAGGTCTATGTCCGGGGTTTCCCAAATTTGGAAAATCTTGGTCACCTGGTCCGCATGTAATGACCATTCGTGTGGAAGCAGAACTCGACTGAATCTGTCTGCCCAAGAGTTTTGAATGCCTGGAAGATAAACTGCCAGGAGATTAATCTGATGCTCTCTGGCGAGGGCCTATAGTCGCAAAGCTTCGTTGCAAAGCGACAGAGAGCCTGTTCCCCCCCCTGCTTGTTCACATAGAACATGGCTACCTGATTGTCCGCATGAATGAGGACTGTCTTGTAGCTGAGCAGGGTATGGAACACTCGAAGAGCAAGGAAGATTGCTCTGAGCTCTAAGAGATTGATATGTAGATGAGTCTCCTGTGGAGTCCAGGTGCCTTGGGTGGAGAGGTCTTGTAGATGAGCTCCCCAACCCACTGGTGAAGCATCCATTGTGAGAGTTGCCTGGGGTAAGGGTTATTGAAAAGGGGACCCCAGCAACAGGTTCTGAGTGGACTGCAACCATTGGAGGGACAAAATAAGGCAATTTGTGTTTGCTATTCTGTCTGACAGGCACCCTGATGCCTGAGTCCATTGGGTGGATAAAGTCCACTGGGCTGCTCTCATATGGAGGGGAGCATAAGGAACCATATGCACGGTGGATGCCATGTGGCCTAGTAGTTGTAGCATTTCTCGGGCAGTGAGAAGAGGTTTTAGCACTGCTTGAGAAGCTAACTGCACCATGCGAAGGCAACGGGCCTGGGGGAGATAGGCCCTAGCCTTTTTGGTATCCAGCAAAGCTCCTATGAACTCTAGAGACTGAGTGGGAGTTAGACTGGATTTTGGGATGTTTATGACCAGACCCAAATACTGAAGGATATGCATTGTGCAAGATAGGGAAGTCCTGGCCTCTGACTCTGATGGGGCTCGAATGAGCCAGTCGTCTAAGTAAGGGAAGACGAATATGCCTAGAGTGCGGAGAAATGCTGCTACCACAGCCATGCATTTCGTGAACACACTTGGAGCTGAGGCCAGGCCAAAAGGAAGCACCCTGTATTGGTAGTGCTTTCCTTGGAAAAGGAACCAAAGGAACCTTTTGTGATTTGGATGGATGAGAACATGGGTGTACGCATCCTTGAGATCTAGAGAACAAAGCCAATCCTGACTCTGAAGGTATGGCAGCAGAGTTCCTAGAGAAATCATTTTGAATTTCTCCTTGAACATGAATTTGTTCAATTCCCTGAGGTCCAAAATAGGCCTGTATGCCCCTGTTTTCTTTGGGATAAGGAAATAGGGGGAGTAAAACCCTGTACCCTGTTGATGAATGGGTACCTCTTCTAGTGCCCCTTGGGCAAGAAGTATAGTGACCTCTTGATCTAACAGGTTGATGAGAGAGGTCTGAGAATTGAACTGTCTTACCATTGTGGGAGGGGGCATGCACAGAAAGTGCAGCTTGTACCCCTCTCTTATAATGGAGAGTGTCCAATGCTCTGCTGTTATCTGCTCCCATCTGGGGGCAAAGTGACATAACCTTCCTGGAATGGTGGAAGGCTCTGGTCCGTTGAGGGTCAGGAAGGCTAAGTTCTCTATATGAAAGTCAAAGACCTTGTGGAGTCTGAGACTGCTGAGACTTTTGAGACTTGGCAGTCTTTGCTTTCCTTTGTTTAGGTGATTGCTGACCCTTTCGGACAGGCTGACCTGCAGAACGCCCCTGTAGGGAATAAGAGATAAAATCTCTTCTTTTTCGAGAAGAAAGGCTTCTTGAAAAATTTCTTTCTAGCAGGATCAGCTGTGCCTTTGGATAGTCTATCCAAAGTAGAGTTGTCAGCATCCATCTCATTGGCCTTTTCTTACCGAATAGATTCTCACCTGTACAAGGGATATTTCCCAGTTTGTCCTGCACCCAGAGCTCCAAATCGGATGCCTGGAGCCAGGCAATTCTTCGTGCACCTATGGCAATGGCGGAGATTCTGCTTATGCACCCAAAGCAGTCAAAGGCTGCACGATTGACAAACTTTGAAACATCCTGGGCATGTTTAACCTGTGTGAGGAAAATCCTGCCTTCTGTCCTCAGGAAGAAGAGGGCTCAAAACCTCTAAATCTCCTGTGACCTCTTTAAGGAACATTCCCATATATAAAATAAAGGAACTGATCCTGACAGAAAGCATGGAAGTCTGGAAGGTACGACGTCCAAAGGCATCCAAGGTCCTACACTCGCATCCTGGAGGATTAGAGGCATATCTTTTTTTTTCTTCTGATCCTTCTCATAGCTGACTCCACCACAATGGAGTGGTGGGGAAGATGAGTTTTTTGGAAGCCAGGACAAGGAGGGACTCGATACATAGTATCCGGTCTGCGAGAGTGAGGAGAGGTGGTAAGAGGTGTCTCCCACATTCTCAACATGAGATCATGTAAAATCTCATGAATAGGTAGGGTAGCAGCCTCTTTTGGAGCTTTGGGATATTGTAAAATCTCCAACTCCTTAGCTCTGGGCTCTGTTTTAGGAGTCACAGTAATGGACAACCCACGACCCACCTCTCTGATGAAATCCTGAAAGGAAATATCTTCTGGAGGAGACATCCTACGCTTAGGAGAGGAAGGCTCCTCCGTGAGAAGTATCCCGGTACCGGCAGAACTGTCAGAATCCTCAGAGTCTTCCGAGGATTCAAAGTACCGTCTGTCCGGATGCTCTTGAAGAGCCCGATACCCATACCGACTGAAGTCAATACCGGGGGTAATCGGTACCGGTGTATCGGCACCGGAAGGCATCGCATGACTGGGTGCCAGCAAAGCCGATACCGATGTCGATGTTGATGCTATCGGTACCGGTACCGATGGAACCGTCTGACGCAGTTCCGAGGGCATCGATGCCGCAAGGAGAGCCTCCAGACTGCGTTCAATAGCCAGGAACCTCTGGTCTATCGACGCTGCCGATGCCTGGGTATCGGTACCGGACGCAACCGGTACCCCAAAGCATGGCACCAGTAGTTCTGCCGAGGTCGAGACCTCGAACATCCTGGAGCCCCGATAATGCTTTGGAAGCCGAAGCCTCCCGCTGGGTCAATTTTGCCGGTACGGAACCCTCAAGGGCAACGCCAGAGGCATCTCGATGCTTAGAAGGAGATCTACTCTTTGAGGACCGGCTGGACTTGTTTAGTTACCTGAGATCCATGGGAGGAAGACGAAGCCCTGGAGGACGTCGATGCCACCGAAGCTGCATCGGAAGGAAAAAGGGCACTGAGCTTGGCAACTCGGTTCTGTCGACCCCTTTTGGACATCATGGCACAAGCCAAACACTCGGAGATGGAGTGGGCAGGACCTAAACATTTAAGGCACCACTCATGGGTGTTGGTGACGGAGATGGTAACGCCACACTTGGTGCATTTTTTAAAACCCGAGGTGGGTTTCTCCATAGTGGAGAAATGGCCCAAAATGTCGCGCACCTGGAAAAAAGTTTGGAAAAAAGAATTTTTTTTTTTTAGAGAAGAAAGAAAAAGAACCGGCGGTACCGGTATAGCGTCGGAAAAGGCAGACGCGACCACAAAAAAAAAAAAAAGAATAACAAAACAATTTTCTGCGGTGACAGGAACACGACCTGCTGACTCAGGGGAAAACAAAGAACTGGAGAGAGGCAGTTGGGAAAGGCGGGAAGGCAGCATGCAGGCACTGTGGGATGCTCCCAAAAGCTTCCTAATTGGATGCTGGGGAGCGTTCCCGCGCAGGCTCCGTTGGTACCGACGATACCCCATATGTGAAGACTACATTCCTGCTTGTTCCTGGAGATCTAGTTTTTCTTGATTTTTTTTCAGCATTTCATTATCCATCTATTCATTCTGGCCAGGTGGTCGGTAGTATGCCCCACTGCCATTGCCTTTCGCTTTTTTACTTGCAATTTCTATCCATAGAGATTCTACAGTGTATTTTGTTTCCTGTAAAACTTTAATCCTATGTGACTCAATGCCCTCTCTAGCAAAGAGCGCAACCCCTCCATCAATTTGATCTACTCTGTCATTGTGATATAGTTTGTACCCAGGTATCACAATGTTCCATTGGTTGTTCTCCTTCCACCAGGTCTCTGAGATACCATTCATATCTAACCTCTCATTTAGATGTATATATTCTAGCTCTCCCATCTTATTTTTTAGACTTCTAGCATTTGCATACAGGCATTTTAGAGGTTGTATTTCAATCATATTAATCTGGTTATCAGTTGATAGTGGTAATTTGGAATCTTTCAGCTCTGTACTTAAGGGCATCAGGGTAACTTTTATCTTTGGTGGAATCTCGCTGTTTGAATGTCCTGATTTCCCTGTTTTGTTAGTATCCTTCAAGGATACATTCTTTTGAACCATGCGCTCTTGGGCGACTGTTGGCTTTTCTCTATCTTCTTTTTAAATGTTAATGCCAACAGCTTGGCTCCGTCCCGGGTAATGTGGAGCCCATCCCTTCAGAAGGGCCCCTCTCTTCCCCAGAAAGTTGTCCACTTCCTAACAAATCCAAAACCTTCTTCTTTGCACCATCGTCTCATCCACATATTGAGACTCTGGAGCTCCGCCTGCCTTTTGGACACTGCGTGTGGCACGAAAAGCAGTTCAGAGCATGCTACCCTGGACGTTCCGGATTTCAGCTTCCTACCTAAAAGCCTAAATTTGGCCTCCAGAACCTCCCTCCCACATCTTCCTATTTCATTGGTACCAACATGTACCAAGGCAGCAGGCTCCTCCCCAGCGCTATCTAAAACCTTGTCTATGAGGTGCGTGAGATCGCTACCTTTGCACCAGGCAGGCATGTTGCCAGGCGATCCTCACGTCTACCAGCCATCCAGCTATCTACGTGCCTAATGATTGAATCACCCACTATAACAGCCGTCCTAACCTTTCCCTCATGGGCAAATGGCCCTGGAGAAACCTCCTTGGTGCCAGAGGGTGTTACATCTCCTTGGGGACAGGTCCTGGCTACAGGATCACTTTCTGCCTTACCAAGGTGATGCTCTCCTTTTACGAGACCCCTCTCCTCCATGGCAGCTGAGAGGCTGCCGACTGGAGGTGGGGCCTCAATACTACTTCCCTGTAGATCTTGTCTGTGTACCTCTCTGATTTCCTTATGTCTTCCAAGCCTGCTACTCTTACATTCAGAGATCACACTTGTTCCCTGAGGGCAAAGAGCTCCTTGCACCTAGTACACACATAAGACCTCTCACCCACAGAGAAAATCGTACATGTGACACTCAATACAAAAGACTGGATAACCTCCATCTTGCTGCTGGACTGCTGTCTGCATCTTAGTTTTAGTTTTGTTTAGTTATTTAAGTTGTTTCTAGTTGCTGGGGATACTTGTACTAATACTATACCAAATAAGTTTAAGGGACTTTGTTCACCTCAAGATTAATTATTTTCAGGGTCTTAACTCATCTATTCCTGGTGAAGATAATCAGCTGAACCTAGAAGGGAATGTAAACACCACTCTCACTTCCCCTTTAATAGGTGTAAATTCCTATAAAGCTAGGATTATGCCTGGGGTGGGAAGGAGTCAGTGTGGGAGGGAGGGAACTAACACTTAGTAAAGGCTGGCTTGTTACACAGGTCCCAGATCTGTGCTTCTGAGGTAATCTGTGACCAATTTCCTGGGTGATTCACACAGCCTTGCTTTGAGAGAGGGAGTCCTTATTTGGTTGAACCCTCTGCCTCAGAGTGAGCTGGATTAGCTTTTTGGACCTTTGTTGAGTGGATGTCCTGGTCATGGCAGTGACAAAGTACACAATCATCTTGGTGGAAGGGGATGCTGAGCGGAAGGAGTCTCATAATAGGAGAGTGGAAACTCTCCTCAAGAAACCTTTACAGCTTGGGCTTTAGGCATTTGGGTGGCTCATTCTGCATGCTTTGTGGCTAGAGCTCTCCTAAGCTGGGTCCTGCATGCTGGATTTCTCTGAGGTGGTTAAGACTGGAGTCCGGTGCTTTGTATGTGGCTGATTCTCTGTACAACTTCATTAGGATTTCCTACAGGTCCATGGCAGCACTAATAGTGACCAGTTGGAGGCTATGACTGTGGCTCTGCAGTTGGGCTACACAAGTTACTCCTGAGAGAGCTTCCCTTCAAGGGCAGCTTGCTCTTTGGGTAGGACCTGGAGAGGTTGGGGAAGGACCTTGGTAAAGCTCACCCACAGAGGCTTCCGGAGAATTGGCCCAGGGTATCGAAGTGCCTCTTGGAAGACTTTCATGGTTCTTGGAGATATCCTGGTATGAGTAAGAGTTCGAGCAGGGTGGCCTCCTCTTATGGGTTTAAACCTAAAAAGGATCAGCCCTTTTTTGGCTCACAGTATTCTTGGGACTCAGTAGTGGCTCCCTGGGGAGCTGGTAAGCCCCCATAATGAGATCCAGTGGGTCCTTTCTGAGGTACAGCCAGTCGGTGGTGGAAGGGGGTGGGGGTGCATAGCTGCAGAATGGACCATATCACCTTAAGCCAAAAGGTCCTAGAGATCCTTAGCCAAGGTTACATGCTGGAGGTCGCAGAGCTTTTTCAGGTTGCTTTTCTTGAATCTCACTGTGGTTCGCCATTCCAGTGGATGGCAATCAAGGAAGCTCTGCAGTGTCTTCTGCAGTTGCACACAATTGTATCTGTACCGTCTGCAGATCAGGATTAGGGCAGTTAGTTCATCTACTTTGTGATACCCAAGAAGGGTGGCATCTTCTTGCCCATTCTAGACCTGAAGGGGCTTAGTGCCGAGCTTCAAGTGCCTCATTTCTGCATATACACCATCAGATTGGTCATTGCGCTGCTCTGACAAAGAGTTTCCATCCTCCTTGGATCTTGCTGGAGCATTCTTCCACATCCCTATCTGAGAGCACCATCCACAGTTCATCTACTGTGTCCTGGACTGCCATTTCCAGTTTCCGGTTTGTGCCCCTTGGTCTGTCCACAGTACCTTGCACCTTCTTGAAGATGATGATGGCAACATTTCTGCACAAGCATGGCATCTGAGTTCATCTGTACCTGGATGACGGGCTGATTGATTCTTGGAGCAATCCAGGATGGACATGGCCTTGGTGATTCACTGTCTGGAATGGCTAGGACTGGTGATTACTTACCCCAAAATTAGCCTGATTCCCTGTTGGGACTTAGAATATCTGGGTGCTTGTTTAACATTCATTTGAGAATAATGTTCCTAATGCAGAAGAGGTTGCTGAAGCTGCGGCAGCAATTTGAGTTTTGTGCTTAGCCAGCTCCCTGGGCCTTGGACTACCTGCAAATCCTAGGACCCATGGCATTGACTCAGGATTTGGTACTTTGGGCCAGGGGGCACATGAGCCTTCTAAGAGGATCTATTGATGTAGTGGTCTCTCAGTTTGATCGGCACCTTCTTTTCCCCCAGGAAATCAAGGAAGAATTAGATTGCTGGTTGCGCACTCGCATCTGTTGGAAGGAATGTCTCTGGAAACAACGGATTGGGTGATAGTCACTATGGATGCCTACCTGAAGGGCTGGAGGGCTCACTGTCTGGGTCAGTTTGCCCAGGGTCTCTGGTGCCCTCAGGAAGCTGCCTGATTGATCAATCGGTTGGAGGCTAGAGGGATCCACTGGAGAGGTTTCAGCCTCTACTAGCGGGCAAAGCAGCTCATATGTTTTCGAACAATGGCACAGCTTGTGGCTTATGTCAACAAGTAAGGCAGGACTCACAGTGCTATGGCAGTCAGGGTAGTGGAACTGTGTCAGTGGGCAGAGTGACATCTGTTACCCTGTTGATGGCCCACATTGCAGGTGTTGGAATTCTGTAGATCCAGGTAAGTGGCAGCTAAGCCCTCATGCATTCAACTTCATTGTGAAGAGGTAGAACTTTCCACTATTCAACTTGATGATTACCCAAGCAAAATCCAAGATAGAGAACTTCAGCTGCAGGAAAGATCCTCGGGTGATGGTCTTGGATGTCCTGCTTCAGGAATTTCCCTAGGAGGCGCTCCTATGTTTGAATCCCATGGCCTTTGCGTAGCTATCTTTCAGAGCTTGATCTCACTCTTACCTAACGATTCTAGTGGCACCGGACTGGCCGCTCAGGCCATGGTATGCAGATCTCTCGAGTTTGTTGGCCAGATCCACTCTCGTTTCCACAAGAGAAAGACCTTCTTTGGCAGGGACTCCTGATGATATAGGATCCCTTTCTCTGCTTGTTTACGTCCTGGCCTTTGAGAGGAGCAGGCTGCCCAGGGAAGGCTACTATGAATTGGTAGTAAATAACCTGCTCAGGGCACAGAGGGCCTCTATCCTTTGCCTATATGAGAATCTGGGTTTTCAAGAGGTGGTGTCCGCTCTCAGGGCCTGCAGGGCCCAAGAGGAACATCACCATTTTGTCCTGTTTGCATTCTGGTTTGGATTAAGAATTGGAACTAAACTCTTTCAAGATGCATGTTGTGGCTCTAGGATGGTACTGGGGCCATATTCAAGGGATGTCCTTAGCAGTATATGCTGACATCTCCCGCTTCCTCAAATGGGTGAAGCAGATCAGTCTTCCATTACTTTCAATCATTCCTCAGTGGACAGACTCTCTGGTGTAAGTTCTGAAAGTCTTCCTCTTTTGAGCCTATTCAAAAAGCCTTTTTCATGGATTTGACTCTAAAGGTGGTTTTCCTGGTTGCTATCATCTATGCCAGGTGGGTGTCATAATTGCTGGCCTTGTCCTGCAGGGAGTCTTTTCTGGCCATTTTAGTAGCGTTCATCTCCTTGCTGACTGTTCTGTCTTTTCTCTCAAGGTGCTGTTGCCCTTTAATCTTAAAGAGACTATTGTATTGCCCTCTTTTTCTGAGGAGGATCTTCAGGCTGACTCCTAAGTTGCATCTGGATGTGCGGAGGGCATGGGTGATATATCTGAAGATTAGTATTTCCTTCCATTAATCAGACCATCTCTTTATGCACTTCAGTGGCCCAAAGAAAGGACCAGCGGCTGCCAAGTCTTTGATTTTCTGCTGGATTAAGGAAGCTTTTGGTTCAGTTTACCTTCTGAGTGGAAAGCATGTGCTGGAGGGAATTGAGGCTTGCTTCACTAGGGTACAGTCCTCTCGTTGGGCAGAGTCTGCCTTGGTGTCTCTGCAAGTCAATTACTTGGTCATGTCTGAGCACCTTTGTGAAGCACTATAGGTTGCATGTGGGAGCCGGTGCAAATGGTGCCTTCGGCAGGGTAATTCTTTCCATAGCCTCCCTCTCACCCTAGGTCCTGACTGCTTGAGTATGTCCCATTTCTATGAACTGCTCTAGCAAAATAAGGAAGGAGAAAATTTTACATACCTGATTGTCTTTCCTTGAATCCTGTTGCATCAGTCCAGGACACCCACCCTGGAAAACTTCTCCTACAGGTTTGGGAACCTTAATGTCTCTTGACTGTGTCAGACACTAAGGGGATTGTTTACCAAGCAGCTGTAGCAGCTTCCGACATAATGGAGCCATGGCCCCTTTGAATTCAATGGGGCTGCGGCTCCAATATCGATCGGAAGCTGCTACCGCTGCTTAGTAAACAAGCCCCTAAGCCTGACAAAACTGAGTTATTTATGGTAATGGAGCCAAATAAGTTCCAAATGTTTGCTGCAATTTATGGCTTGCTTTTAATGCTGGTATTTTTTTTTTTTTTTTACTTTTCAGCCTTGCTTACTTCTTAGGAAGTTTCATATTGGCTTCTCTGTGCTGCACCAGTAGATATACCAAGTGATGACATTACTGAAAGTTGCTATAGTCTGCCTTCACCTGTTGGAAAGGGAGCATGACCCATTCTTCTGGACTTGACTATCAGGATTCAAGGAAAGAAAATTATCAGTATGAAAATTTCTCCTTCCTTCCCAGACAGACACTAAAAGGATAAAGCTCTTGATAAAAAAATAAAAACACAGCAAAACAAAACATGATAGTCTCTATTAATTTCTTGATAGAATTAAAGCGGCTCCCCTTCCATCTCTGCATTTCCATCCATTGCTAACTTGTGCAAGAACGTTACGCTTTGCTGCTACATTTCCTGGATAGACACAGATATTTGGGTTGGAAAGAATAAAAATACTGCCGTCGGGATCCTTCTGAACCCACTGATTTACCCTGAAACTATAGTGTGACTGGAATCATACCCTATCAGTGTGCGTAGTGTAATGGTGAAAGTCCCCAGGAGGAGATGGAGGTGGAGGAAAATTCTGTTGAAATAAATGATATTGCACTTGTGCACAGGATTTCCAAGCCAGATAAGAAAAAAACACAGCTTTCTGCTGAGCTCAGGCCACGCCCCAGCTCAGAGGGAGAGACAGGCTTCCTCACTGATTGGTCACACCTGGGGGAAGGACAGGGAGTGCCGGGAAGCAAATGCTTTTTAAATCCACAAACATAGCAGAGAGTTGAGACAGGAAGGAGCACGAGAAGTGGCAAGGAAACCAGCACGAGACGTGGAGAGGAAGGAAAAGAGCAAGCAAGAAAGGAACCTTATGAAGAAGTTGAAGGAGAGAGAGAGCCTTGGAGAGGACGTTACAGCAAGGCAGAACATTGGAGCAAGAGAGCTAGCAAGGGAAGCCATTGGAGAGACGGCAATTGGACATACAGCAACAAGGGCTATAGCAGCTGTAGAGGAAAGAAGGAAGAAAAGCCTCTTCAGAGCAGGTACCTAACTGGCACTGGAAATAGACATAAGGAAGCTGAATTCCAGAACCTGGAGAATAGCAGGAGAAAAGGGTTCAGCAGTTGTCTAAGAAACTCTGCCAAAGGTAAAGCTAGCATTTCTAATGCTGAATCATTGTTAGAGAAGCCATTTGCCTTTGCTACTGTCCAGAAGGCAGACCCAACACCTTTAACGGATAATAGGTGGGGGGAGAGTCTTACATACAGGGGAAGCTATAACACTGACAAAAGTAAAACAGCCGAGCCTTCAGAGTTAGAAACCATAAGCAAGCTGTTGTCAGAAGGAAAAGTTTTCTTTCCTAATGCTAATGTGCCTGTACACGCTGAATTGCTCCTGAACCAGTTCAAGGAATTTCTGGAGGAAAGAAAGTCAGGGAGAACTGTTAAACCTGATAGAGATGCTAGTAATTCTAATACTGTTGAAAGAATGCAAATAGACTCTTGTTTGCCAGCTTTAGAAACTGAATTTTCTCCCATGGATTGCTCTTTATGTTTAAAGGAAGAAGGCATTGTTGAACAGCACTGAAACTGTATGAAATACTATAGAAAGTACTTGCCATACCTGCTGAAGAATTGGAAAGGCTTGTTTTATGTTTAATAAGCTTAATTGTCTTCTGAGGATAAGAAGCCGTGCTGTGAGAAAGAAAATCAGCTGTTGCAGTTTAATTGTTTTCCGTTGAATAAATGAGCAGTGCTGAGATATTTCTGTTACGTTTTTTCTTCTGTTCCTGAAATACCTATATGTTGGAGATGCATCCTTTATGCTTGTTTGTGTTTGAGCTTTGATGCGCTGGAAATTCCCCACAATAAATATTCTTGCAGCCTTGAATCACTCGTGTCATAACTACAATTTTGTCCTTAAAGAAATAAGCAAAACTACAAGTCCCAGAATCCCTGGCGACAATAGAAATAGCTTTATTCCAAAGAGGACACTCAAAGGCCACTTCCAGCTGGTAAGCTCACGGGCCCCAGCGGAAGCGTCGCAATAGATAATAAATGATCAAAAAAACATTCTGGCAATACAAGTGACTGTGTAGTATATCTATATAGGAAAGAACCCTGCAAGACAGGAGGAGGGTCTTCCGCAATAATAGGAAGGGGGAACCAGGTATTGCCAAATGAAGACTCATTACATCATTGTCTAGTAGGGACTAGTTTGAATTATTTGAAAGCCCAGAGGACTAGAAGAAACTGGTGGATCTCCAAAATAAATTCAAATCAGAAGTCTAGCAGTCTCTCCTTTTCCTTTGAGCTTCCAACTTTATTGGAGCTGTTTTCTAATAGGCAATGGTGTCATGAGCCTTCATTTGGCAATACTTATTCTCCGAAAACAAACAGGAAGTCAGTCCTCACATATGGATGACGTCAGCGCTGACAGAGCCCATGCAGAAGCATCTCCCCAGCTTTCAAAGAAAGCCTTTGGGAGATGTACCACACATGCTTGATCCCCTTCCCTCCTAAGGGTGCCATCTTGCCTCAGTCTCCTTTTTTCTGCGGAGCCCTCCGGACATCTGTCCAGTTTCCCCTGGAAAGAGTGGTGTGTTTTTTATACTGTTTTATCCGGTCTGCGTTCTAGTTCCTTTCCCGCCCTTGAGCCAGCTCTCCTCAGCATCACTCCTCTGGTTCGTTCCCTTGCTTTTTTTTTTCTTTGAGGTATCCCTCGACTAGCGTTCGTGCCCTTTTTCGGCCACAGGCCTCTGACCCGTGCTGGGTGGCAGGGCCCCTTTTATCCCGATGGCCTCCAGCGGCTTCAAGAAGTGCGATTGATGCAGTAAGATGATGTCCCTCACTGATCCGCATTAGTGCTGCCCCAGTGCCTTGACCTGGAACATGATGATTCTGACTGCGAACTTTGCAGGACCATGACCCCAAAAGCCATTAAAAGCCATCAGTCACAGCAGAGGTTTTTTCACAAGTCTGTCTCTGCGCTGGAGTTTCTGGCGACACCACGCTTCAGGGCCCCCTCCGGTACCTCGGTACCCTGTGAAGCCTGGGCTGCTTCGGAGTCCCGTGGCCACTGTTCCTCAGAAAGGAAATCCCCAGAGGTGAACGCAAGAAGTCAAAGTCCTCGAAGACCACTTCAGGAAGTGGGTCCGAGAAGAAGGGAGAATCCCACTCCAGGCCTTGCATTGCCTGGTGCGAGTCCGAAGGATCAGAACATGAGCGTCCTCACAAGCTGCTGACCGGCCTCGGACCCTTGAGGCCATCCTCTTCAAGGACTCCCACTCGACAGAACCGATGTTGGACCCGAAATACATGGTGTCCACGTCAAAGGCTGTGGCGCCAACTAGTATGGAGGCCAGGTTGGTGGACTTGGAGCGCAGTATCTCTGCCCTCATGGCCCAGCATTGGGCATTCTTATCCGGTACGTCTGATTCATCCGCCCTGATAGCGGGACTTTCAACATCGAGGAGCCTCCCTGAACGTTGAGCCGATTCTCGAATGCCACCAGCCTCGAGAGAACCATTGGCGTCAGATTGGCGTTCCTTGGATCACTGATCCTCTCTGGCAAGTGCACATGGCTTGGACTGCAGGTTCATTGTAAGCAGGTGACTCGACTCCATGAACGAGTCCGCTGAGGCCTTGGGTTCCAGAAGACCCAACGTCGATAGTTGAGTCTGCCACACGTGGGCTCAAGAGTCAAAAGACTTATAACTTGGTGCCCCCCGGTAGGGAGGCCCGGACCCTTGATGCCCTTGGCCGGAAGGCCTTCCAAGGCTTGATGCTTGTGTGCTGAGTCCAGTCCTATCAACTGTACATCGGCTTGTACTTCAAAGAGCTGGCGAGGGAGCTCACTGAGTTCTCGACAGGCCTCGATGGAGAACCCTCCGGAGGTTCAAGTCTCTGGCCTCTGCATCAAGGAGTACTTGAAATTTTTATTTGAGCAACTTATGATGGCTTAAGTCCTCAGCCAGAGTGGCTGCTGCGGGCATCAGTGCCTAACGCCAGGCATGGCTGCAGTTGTCTGACCTCAAACAATGGGTTCAGGACAAACTTATCAATGTCCACTGTATTGGAGAGAATCTCTTCGGGAAAGCTATGGCAGACAAAGCTGCAGAGATAGAGACTGAGTTCCTGACGACAATCAGACTCTCTAAAAAGATACCGGTTCAGCCCTTAAAGAAGGCCCTGGGGAAGAAGCCCTTCTTCCCGAGGAAAAAGGGGGACTTTGGTATTGCTTCACGTTCCAAGCCTTTTTGGCCTCTCAGCAAGGCCAACATCACAAGGGGCAGGGACATGGCCCCTGTAAACAGAAGACCCCAGGCGCCAGCCCCGGCTCAGCCTGGAGGGAAATTTTGACTCCCTGGGCATGACCTCCCTCAACATACCACAGTGGGGCGTCTGGCCTTGTTTGCCCACAGATGGTCCCCCATCATCATCAATTTCTGGGTGTATTGCAAGTGGTCCAAGAGGGCTACTTCCTCCGCCTGCAAAGAACATCGCTCTCATACTTTCCAGGAGAGCCTGTAAGACCCCTTCTTCACCAGACCCTGCTCCTCATTGAGCTCACAGGTTTCCTCGAGGACAAGGCGGTGGAGCCAGTGCCAAAACATCTCTGGGGCAAAGGTTTCTATTCCAGGTACTTCCTTGTTTCCGAGCGAACATGTGGCCTCAGGCCCATCCTAGACCTATGGGACCTGAACAGATTCCTGGTCAGGGAGAAGTTCAAGATAGAATGTTCCTTTGAAACATTGCTGCCCTACCTCCAGCAAGGAGACTGGTTATGCTCCTTAGAACTGAAGGTTGCTTATATGCACATCCTGATCCATTCCAGCCACTGAAAATACCTCCGGTTCATGGTGGGAGGATGTCACTACCAATACAGGGTTTACCCTTTGGGCTGGCTTTACCGCCAAGGGTCTTCACCAAGTGCCTAGTGGTGGTCACAGCCCACCTTCGTCTCCAAGGGACCTTCGTCTTTCTCTACTTCAGGGTGCTAGCTGCAGAGGCACAGCAGCACCGGTCGGCACTTGCCCATCTTTTCCTTCATCTACTGGGCCACATGGCATCCATGGTCCACTGCACATGAGGGCAGCTCAGTGGTGCCTCCATTCTCAGTGGACACAAGCCACAAGCAGGCTTCAGGACAGGGTGGGAGCGACTCGCCAGCTGGCAGACTCCCTCGGCTGGTGGCAGAATTCTCACCACTTCCAGGCTGGGATGCCTTTCCAGACACCCACCCCCCAGAAGGTCCTTACTATGGACACTTCCCTAAAGGTTTAGGAGCTCATTGTGGGGACCTTTGCACACAAGGCAGCTGATCCCAGACGGAATGCCAGCTGCAGATCAATTTTCTAGAGCTCCAGGCGATATTCCTGGCTCTACGAGCCTTCCTCCACCGACTGCAACAGCAGTCAGTGCTGGTCCAAACTGACAACCAAGTTGCAATGTTCTATGTTAACAAGCAAGGGGGCACGGGATTGTATACCCTCTGCCAGGAGGCAGTAGCCCTCTGCTCATATGTGACATGCAGTGAGATGCTCTTAAGGATGATCTACCTTCTGGGCCAGGACAATGCCCTGTCAGACAAGCTGATCAGAGTCCTCTGCTGAACGAGTGGTGTCTGGATCCCTGAGTGGCCTCCTGGTTGTTTCAACTCTGGGACACCCCTCTAGTGGACCTGTTCTCCAGCCTGGACAACACACAGTTGCCCCACTTCTGCTCCCGTTAGCTGCACCAATCTCAGGTGGCTGTGAATGTGTTCCTCATCCCATGGACAGAAGGCTTCCTTTATGCCTTCCCGCAGACACCATTGGTCGCCAAGACTCTCTTCAAGGTCCAGTGCGACAGAGCATCACTGATATGATAGCCCCCCCAGTGGCCCAGACAACCTTGGTTCCCACTGCTTCTCTATCTGTTGACGTCACCATTTCCCCTGGGCTGCGCTCCAGACCTACTCTCACAGGAGGCGGGCTCACTCCTGCACCACAACCTGGGATCCCTGTCTCTCACAGCTTTGCTGCTGAAAGGGTAGTGTTAGTTCCCTTCAACTTCCCACAGGATGTGGAGGAGGTCCTTCTGGCCTCCTGCAGGGCCTCTACAAGAAGGGCATACGCCTTTAAGTGGCGTCTTTTCAGTCTGGTGTGTGCTCCATTATCTACTCTGCCTGTCGCAGATGGGACTAAAGTCCAACTCGGTCAGAGTGCACATGTGCACTATCGCAGCACACCGCCATTCTGTTGATGGAAAACCCCTCTCAGTTCAACCCCTTGTATCTCGGTTTCTGCAGGGCCTTATACTATCCAAACCCCTCATCTGCCCACCGATGGCGGAGTGGGATCTCAACGTGGTGCTCTCGCAGCTCACTAGCTGCCGTTTGAGCCTCTGGTTACCTGCCACTTGTGGTACTTTTCCTGGAAGGTTGTCTTTCTCCTGGCACTCACATCAGTTTGCAGGGTCAGTGAACTCCAGGCTCTGATGGCAGAGCCTCGCTAGATGCTCTTCCACCTCAATCAGGAGAAGATGCATTTCATCTTCTTTCTGAGGTTTCACACCAGCAAGGTGGAGCCTGTCCTCCATATTTTGGATTGTACAAGGCCCTGTCTTTTTATCAGCAACAGACTCGGGGCCACTGCAAAGCACCTCAGCTTTTCATTTCCTATGACCCCAGTCGACTGGGGCTCCCAGTGACTAAGCAAACTCTGTTCACTTGGGTGGTGGACTGCAATGTCCTCGCCTATGAGCAGGCTGGGATCTCACAAGACCAGCGGGTCACGCACACTGCATCAGGGCCATGGCTACTTCTGTGGCAAATCTGCGTTCCGTACCTGTGACAGAAATCTGCTGGGCAGCCACCTGGTCTTCGGTCCATACCTTCGCAGCTCACTACTGCCTAGAGAGGGAGTCCTGACGGGACAGCACTTTCGGCCAGGCTGTATTTCTTAATCTCTTCGGGGTTTAAGCAACTCCTGCCCTCCAACCCTTCTGTGTTCAGGCTACTGGAGTACTGGTGCCCTGCCAGATACTTGGGTCTTGCGAGAGGCTCTCAGTGGGACTCAATTGCTGCAGCTCACGGCTCACTCTTTTCAGGTCACCATGGCATTTTTACAGGTACTTTGTAGTCTGTTGCTGGGAAGTCCCATATGTGACTTCCTGCTTGTTCCCGGAGAAGGTGTAGTTACTTACCTGTAACAGATGTTCTTCGGGGACAGCAGGAATCAGTCCTCACACCCTCCCCTCCTTCCCTTGGAGTTGCTTCTTTACTGTACTTTAATTTTTGCGTCTTAGCTATGTTATTAGACTGAGGCAAGATGGCACTCTTGGGTGGGAAGGGGACCACACATGCATGTGCATCTCCTAAAGGCTTTCTTTGAAGTCAGGGAGATGCTTCTGTGCAGGCTCTGTTGACACCAACGTCACCCAATGTCAGGACTGATTCCCCTGGAGAGTAACAGGTGAGTAACTACGCTTTTCCCCCCTCCTTGTTGTTGTAGAAGTCCTTTCTTGCAGTGTTCCTCACTATATGGATGTACTACAGAGGCATTGCTGTCCCTAGAATATGTTCTGCTGATGGATAATAATTTAGAATTCTCCAGGACCAAGCAGGAAGTCAGTCCTCACATATGGGTGACGTCGGCGCCGACGGAGCCCTCGCGGAGCAATTTTCCACAGCTTTCAAAGAAAGTCTTTGGGAATTGCAGCGCGCATGCGCGGTCCTCTTCCCGCCCAAGGGTGCCATCTTGCTCAGTCTTCTTTTTTCCGCAGAGCCCTACAGACGTTGCCTGTGAATCCCCGCAGAAAAGTTGATTTTCCTCTATTTTTATCTATTTTTTCTTCGGTTCGACGCCGGTTCTTTTCCCGCCCGGACTTGCGACGCCGGTTACGAGTCCGTCCTTTATTTTTCGGTTTTTTGTCCTTCGTGACAGATTTCGCGCTTTTTTCCTTTTTTCCCTGGCTGCCCGGTCATTCGACCTCGCAGGGGCCCTTTTTCCCCCGATGGTGGCCAGTGGTTTCAAAAAGTGTGACCTCTGTAAGAAACTTATGTCTCTTACAGACACTCATGACTTCTGCCTCTGCTGCCTGGGCCCAGATCATGACCCCATGATCTGCACGCCATGCGGCAAAATGTCCTCGAAAGCATTGAGGAGTCGGCAGCACCAGCGGGAGCATATCTTCTCTGACTCCGGCCGGGCTCGGACCTCGTCAGAGGCTTCGACATCTCGGGACTCTGGTCCTGAGCATCGTCGGAGTTCCTCTGAAAGGGGGTCTCCTACCCGGGAGCATCATCGGAAGAAGAAACCCGCGAGGGCAGGATCGGTGGACGCTCCTGGTTCCTCGAGGGCCAGGTCGCATAGCCCTGATTCCCGCCCCGGGTCCTTGGAGTCGGAAAGGCCGTCAAAACATCCTCGACTCGAGATGGACTTGCCCGCTCACGTAAGTACGGTTGTCCTCGTGGACTCGCCTCCGAAGGACCCGACGTCGGGCCCGACACCGTCGGGGCCCGAGTCGGGGGCTGCTGGGTCTCCTGAGCTCGGACTCAGGTTGACGGCCTTGGAGTGCAGTTTGTCTGCCTTCTTGGACCAGCAGCGGGCATTGATCGCTGGCCTCGCTGGCGCTTCTGCCCTGACCGCCGGGACGTCGACCTCCAAGTCGACCCCGGAGACCGAGCCGATCCTCGAGTCCATAAGGGTTCGAGTCGATCCTCGGTCGAGGTCTCCTTCGGCCTCCCGTTCAGGACCGAGGTCGTCGATGCCGACACCCTCGGCGTCGGGGCGGATGGCATCAGTGCCCGCCCGACCGGAGCCGGTCGACGACTCCTCCGAGGAGTCGGCCTGGGAATCTGAGGACGAAGAGTCACCTGGTTCCTTTCGGACTCGGTGTGTCCCTTCGGACTCCCCCGAGTCCGAACCTCGGAGACGGTCCCCCCCCGGAGGATACCCGGTTCTCGGACTTCGTGAGGGATATGGCCAAAGCCTTGGCCTTCCCTGCGGATCCCGAGGAGGAGCCTTGAGTCGAAGAACTCGATGCCCTCCAATTTGATTCTCCCCCGAAGGAGGCCTTTATTCTACCGGTTCCTCCAATGCTGGAACGGCTTCTCTTCTGCATGTGGGAGAGCCCGGCGTCGTCGCCGGTGTTAAGCAAGCGGGTCGATTCCATTTATCGAGTCCGCAAGAGCCCCGGGTTCCAAAAGGCACAACTACCACACCATTCCATGGTGGTGGAATCGGCCATGCATAGACTGAAGAGTCAAAAAATGCACTCCTCGGTGCCCCCTGGTAGGGAAGCCCGAAGCCTGGATGCTCTCAGTAGGAAGTGCTTCCAGGGCTCTATGCTTGCTTGTCGAGTCCAGACATACCAGCTCTACATGGGCATGTATCTCCAAGACCTGGCTAAAGAAATAGCTGGGTTCTCTGCTGGTCTCTCCGACGAACCTTTGCAGAGGTTCCAATCCTTGTCTACTGGCATTCGGGAGTGCTCCAAGTTTATCTCTCGAGCAGCCCTGGGTGCAGGACAAGTTGGTCGATGTCCCCTGCCGAGGTGATAACCTCTTTGGCAAGCCCATGGATGAGAAGGCTACACAGATCGAGACGGAGACTCTCACCAGGACTCGTCTCTCCAGGAAGACCTCTGCTCCTTCTCAAAAGAAGAAGGCCTCGGGGAAAAAGCCCTTTTACCCGAGGAAGGGTGCTGCCTATAAATACTACCCTCAGTATCAGGCCTCCCCAGCTCCCCCACAGGGAAAGCAGGCCAAGGGTCGAGGTAATGGGCCCCGTAGGCAGCCAGCCCCCAAGCCTGCACCACCGGCCCCTGCACAGCAGGGTGGGGTTTTTTGACTTTCTCAGCATAGCCTCTCCCCCTCAGCTGGTTTCTCTCAGCACAGGAGGCCGGCTGGTCCACTTTGCCCACAGATGGTCCAACATCACCACAGATACCTGGGTGCTTCAGATAGTTCAAAAGGGCTATCTTCTTCATTTTCACCAGGTACCTCCCTCCTACTTTCCAGGGGAGCCTTCCAGACTCCCTCTGCACAGGGACTTACTCCTTCAGGAGTTAGCAAGTCTTGTTCAGGAACAAGCCGTGGAACCGGTGCCCCACCACCTGAAGGGTCAAGGGTTTTATTCCAGATACTTCCTGATTCCGAAAAGAACAGGAGGCCTCAGACCCATCCTAGACTTGCGCAACCTCAACAAGTTCCTTGCAAAGGAGAAGTTCAAAATGCTTACCCTTGGAATCCTGCTGCCCTACCTCCAGCAGGGAGACTGGCTATGCTCCTTAGATCTGAAGGATGCGTATACTCATATCCTTATTCATCCAGACCACAGACAATACCTCAGGTTTGTGGTGGACGGACGCCATTACCAGTACAGAGTACTGCCTTTCGGCCTATCCTCTGCCCCCAGAGTGTTCACCAAATGCCTAGCAGTGGTGGCGGCCTATCTGAGACTTCAGGGTCTCTTTGTATTCCCATACCTGGACGACTGGCTCATCAGAGCCCAGTCTGCCCAAGAAGCCACTCAGGCTACTCATCGCACGGTGGCTCTGCTCCAGCACTTGGGATTTGTCATAAGCTTCGCAAAGTCCACTTTGCTCCCCTCTCAGGATCTAGAATTCATCGGCGCCAGGTTGGACACTCTTCAGGCGCGGGCCTTCCTGCCTCTGGACAGGGCCCAAAGGCTCATGGATCTCGCCAGCCGTTTTCACAGCAATTCCCTAGTCTCGGCCAGGCAATTTCTGAGACTGCTCGGCCATATGGCTTACACGGTCCATGTAACCCCCTATGCCCGCCTGAACATGCGACCTGCTCAATGGTGCCTTCGCAAACAATGGCATCAGGCCACTGGGAGCCTAGCGGACTCCGTACAGATCTCCGACCAGCTGGTCTCCTCTCTGCGATGGTGGCTTCACCTGCCAAACCTAGTGCTCGGGGTGACTTTTCAGCCCCCTGCACATTCTCAGGTCCTGACGACCGATGCTTCTCTCCAGGGCTGGGGAGCACATTGCCAAGGGACTTGTACTCAGGGTCTCTGGACTCCTTGGGAGTCCGCTCAGCAGATCAACTTCCTGGAGCTCAGAGCCATCCGCCTAGCGCTCAAAGCCTTCTCTCACCTGATTTCTCACCAGTCAGTACTTGTCCAGACAGACAATCAGGTTGCCATGTTCTATGTGAACAAGCAAGGCGGAACCGGCTCCTTCCTTCTCTGTCAGGAAGCACAGAAGCTCTGCTCTTGGGCCGTCCATCGCAACATCGTCCTCAAAGCTGTCTATCTCCCAGGTCAAGAAAACTATCTGGCAGACAAATTGAGCAGGATCCTCCAACCGCACGAGTGGAGATTGGATCCGCTGGTGGTTCAGCGGATCTTTCTACGGTGGGGCCTCCCCAGCATGGATCTGTTCGCCAGTCCTCTGAACCGGCAGCTTCCCAGATTCTGCTCTCGACAGCCGCATCCTCTCCGGGTGGCGGCGGATGCTTTTCTGATTCCATGGTCCACAGGCCTCTTGTATGCCTTTCCACCCATGCCTCTGGTGTCTCGGACGCTCTTCAAAGTTCTCAGAGACAAGGCATCGATGATCCTAGTGGCTCCCCGGTGGCCGAGGCAACCTTGGTTCCCGCTTCTGATGCAGCTAGCGGTGGACACCCCTCTTCCTCTGGGGTTTCAGCCCGACCTCCTCTCGCAGGATCAGGGGACGCTCCTGCACCCCAACCTCCGGTCCCTTCATCTGATGGCCTGGCTGCTGAAAGGGTAGTCCTTGCTCCTCTCCAGCTGCCTCCAGATGTGGAAGAGGTCGTCTTGGCCTCCAGGAGGCCTTCCACCCGGAAGTCCTACGTTCTTAAGTGGCGTCGGTTCTCTGTCTGGTGTACTCAGCAGTCTCAAGACCCCTTCTCCTGTTCGGCATCAGTGGTCTTGCAGTACTTTCTCTTTCCAATCTTGGCCTTAAGTCCAACTCGGTCAAGGTCCACCTCAGTGCTCTTTCTGCGCATCACGTGCAGGTGGATGGTAGACCTCTTTCCAGCCACCCTCTGGTGGCTCGTTTTCTCAGAGGCCTCCTTCTCCTTAAACCACCTTTGCGCCCGCCAGCCCTGAACTGGGATCTCAATGTGGTTTTACAGCGGCTTACCTGTCCGCCTTTTGAGCCTATGGCTACCTGTCCTCTTCGTTTTCTTTCCTGAAAACCTTGTTCTTGGTGGCCCTCACTTCTGCTAGACGCGTTAGTGAGCTGCAGGCCCTGGTATCTGATCCTCCTTACACTAGGTTCTACAAGAACCGGGTAGTCCTACGGACTCACCCTAAGTTTCTTCCTAAAGTGGTTTCCCCTTTTCACATCAACCAGGAGGTGGTACTTCCGACCTACTTTCCCAGGCCACACTCCAGCCGAGCTGAAATGGTCCTGCATACCCTGGACTGTAGAAGGGCGCTGAACTTCTACCTGGACCGTACGCGGGAGCACCGAAGGGCGGTTCAGCTCTTCGTGTCTTATGACCCCAACAAGTTGGGGCTCCCTGTCTCCAAGCGTACTCTGTCCATCTGGATTGCGGACTGCATCGCTTGGGCTTACGAGGCTGCGGGCCTCGTGCTGGAAGGTAGAGTCACCGCTCATCGCGTTCGGGCGAAGGCTACGTCAGTGGCTTACCTCCGCTCTGTTCCGTTGGCAGACATCTGCTGGGCCGCTACTTGGTCTTCAAGCCAGACTTTTGCAGCCCATTACTGCCTGGAGAGGGAGTCCCGCAGGGACAGTGCTTTCGGACAGGCAGTCCTCCGTAACCTCTTCGAGGTATAGGCAACTCCTACCCTCCATCCCGGATGTTGGGCTACCGGTTGGAGACGTATTCAGAGAAGATTCCTTCCTTCTGTGCTGCTGAGCTAGAGGGAGCTCATTTTTGTGCTTAGGGTCTCCGGTAGCCTTAAGCTTGGGAGTCCCATATGTGAGGACTGACTTCCTGCTTGGTCCTGGAGAAAGCATAGTTACTCACCTGTAACAGGTGTTCTCCAGGAGCAGCAGGAATCAGTCCTCACAACCCTCCCTCCTCTCCTTGGAGTTGCAGTTATATGCTTTCGTTTTTGCTAATTTTTGCTGTCTTTTAGCTATGTCATCTGACTGAGCAAGATGGCACCCTTGGGCGGGAAGAGGACCGCGCATGCGCGCTGCAATTCCCAAAGGCTTTCTTTGAAAGCTGGGGAAAATTGCTCCGCGAGGGCTCCATCGGCGCCGACGTCACCCATATGTGAGGACTGATTCCTGCTGCTCCTGGAGAACACCTGTTACAGGTGAGTAACTACGCTTTAGTGCATCACATATATTGTCTGTCTGTCTGATTTTGGTTACCAGTTAGTGTCTCCATTAACAGCTACCCTGTCCCTCAAAATAAATGTCCAGCTGTATGATGTGCCAAGGTGTGATTCATCATCCCTTCTCATATCTATCTTGATTCTTCTGATGTCTTCTGTGGTCTGGAGCTCTTTAGTCATCTGCTAGGAACTTTCAGGCTCCTTCCTCCTTTTGGTTTGTACAGTATTTATATATAGAGTGGGCAAGGCTTTTGTGGTTTGGCTTCTGTTAGCTCTGCCTAGGAAGTGAAGCTACCAGTGGAAGAGGGATAGTTCTTTTGTCATGCTTTCATGGGGGCATTGTGCTTATTCCCCTCCTATGTCCTTGGTATTTACTCCAAATCCTTGAGGGCCACTATTGGGTCAGGTTTTAAGGATGCCCCTAATGATTATGCATGAAAAAGATTTGCATGCCTATACTTCTATTGTAGCAAATCTCTTATGCATATTCCTTAGGAATATACTGAAAACCTGACACATTAGCAGCTCTCAGACTGGGTGTGAATAGCCTTGTTCTTTCAGAGATCATGTCTAAGGTTCTAACTGGAGAAATATGGATGAAAGTGTTTTGCCTTTGGGTTGACTTTGCCACTGCAGTGGCACAGGTGAACTTTGGCCCAATTGCAGCATAAGATTTAGGTGACACCTTATGCTAAAATGTTACCTTTGCTTTTTACTCCACCTTCCTCTCAGTCCGTTGACTTCAATTTTCAGGTCCTGCAACTGATAGTAGAGCCAGATAGAGAGACAACCCTTGTGGAAAATCTGATAAGAGATTCACTCACTGCAAACTTACCATCTTCAGGAAATGGCCATTTGCTAATGCTTTAAAGCTTATTATGTACTTATTTATTTATTTAGACAGTTTTTGTATACCGCCTTATCCTTCAATCAAAGCGGTCACAACACAATTGGGGGTTACATTTAACACGCGGGGATATGAGACACATACACTAATACTTACAGGGAACATGGGCAATGGAGGGTTAAGTGGCTTGCCCAAGACCACAAGGAGCATCTGTGGGACTAGAATGTACAGCACTGCATCTGCCTCGTGGCTTATAGAAATTATTAGTAGTATAGCAGAGTTTTTTTTCCGTGCAGATGGATGATATCTTCACTGAATTTCTTCAGATTTAATGATCTGAATACCCTGGTATCTTAAATATGATCTTCTAGCCTAGATATGCAATTATTCTGGTACCAGTATTTTATTTCAGGGTTCAACAAACCCCCTTGCACCAAGTTGTCATGGTGACAAAAAGAATCTGAACCTGGAGCTTAGAGCATATGTGCAGCAGCATTGGAGCTCCACATAGGTGTTGAATGGGGGTTGTCAGCTGCCCCTAGCATCAGTCCCTTTCTCTTACATGCCTCAAACCTCTAAATTCACTGCAGAGCAGCAGATCATGCCTTTTTGCTGCCACTGTTCTGCCTGTCATGCATCTGCTCTGTCAACTGACACCACTGAAGGACTTGATATCAGAAAAACTGCTTCCTTTATTGCATAAGAAACAGGAAGTAGTTCTCTGCTTTCATTTTCTGCATGTTGCCAGCAGCCACAATTAGCTCAGAACAGGGAGAGCAGTGGCAGTGGGGAAAAAAAAACAAGCTCCTGCTAGGAAAAGGGATATGAGAAGGAGCCAGATTCTAAGGGGTGGGGATCGAAGTAAGCTGGGGATGAGAGGAGACGGCATATACTAAGGTAAGAATGGAAGAAGAGGGATAGGGTTGGCATAAAACAGCTCGTGTTGGGGGTGGCAGAAGGAGGTCGATGCTAGGGCTGAGAGAAGGGGGCTGGAAATGAGAGAGAGATTAAGGGATGGGCTTAGAAATGGGTTTGATGGGGTTGAGAGGAGAAGGATGGGTGGGCGGATGGGTGGACGATGGCCTGAGGCTGAGGCTGCTGTGGAGGGCAGGCAGTTGGGGTGCACATAAATATTTCAATCTTTTGCAAGTCTGGCTCCCAGATTCTGAGAATATTTGTTGAGGCCTGTTTTATATATTCCATCCACCTATCAGTTTTAATCTCCAGGAACAAGCAGGAATGTAGTCTTCACATATGGGTATCGTCGGTACCGACGGAGCCTGCACGGGAACGCTCCCCAGCGTCCAATTAGAAAGCTTTTGGGAGTACCCCACAGTGCCTGTGTGCTGCCATCCCGCCTTTCCCAACTGCCTCTCTCCAGTTCTTCGTTTTCCGCGGAGCCAGCAGGTCATTGTTTTTGTCACCGCAGAAAATGTTTCCTTGTTCTTCTTTTTTGTGGTCGCGTCTGCCTTCCTTGATGCTATACCGGTACCGCCGGTTCTTCTTTCTTTCTTAAAAAAAATAAAAATAAAAATAAATATATATATTTAATTCTTTTTTTCCAATTTTTTCTTCCTCAGGTGCACGCGCCATTTTGGGCCTTAAGCCCAAAATTTCCTCCATTATGGAAAAACCCGCTTCGGGTTTCAAGAAGTGCACCAAGTGTGGCGGTACCATCTCTGTCACCGACACCGATGAGTGGTGTCTTAAATGTTTAGGTCCTGACCACTCCATTTCGGAGTGTATGGCTTGTGCCATGATGTCCAAGAGGGGTCGACAAAACCGGGCTGCTAAGCTCAGCACCCTTTTTACCTCCGATGCAGCCTCCGATGCAACCCACCCACCTCCCCTAGGAGTTGTATCTCTCTATCTCTTTCTCTTTCCCCCTCTCTCTCTTTGTCTCAGCTTTAAACTCAACTGGAGAGAGGCAGTTGGGAAAGGCGGGAAGGCAGCACGCAGGCGCTGTGGGATGCTCCCAAAAGCTTTCTTATTGGACGTTGGGGAGCGTTCCCGCGCAGGCTCCCTCGGTACCGACGATACCCATATGTGAAGACTAAATTCCTGCTGTTCCCGGAGATCACCTGTTACAGGTGAGTAACTATGCTTTATCTTTAGAAGCATGCTGATAGTTTCCTCATTTGTCATCTTGTGCATGGAACATAGTAGTATCTTGTTCTTTCTGAGAGGGTTTTTTCCTTGAAGCAGGTACCTCATGCCGTGCATCCACCAAACTATTTTCTCATTCTTCATCAGTCCAGTCCAGATGCGTGGTATTTGCGCTTGCCTACCAGCAGATGGAGACTGAGAACACTGGTTTGATGATGTCATGGTATACGGGTCCTTTGCAGCCATCCTTTCACCAGTATTTCTCAATCTCTAGCAGATGGAGGTTGTCTTAAACCTGTGTAGTTTGGAATGGATTGGAATGATGCAGTGGGCCAGGTCGGCTTGACCACCTGTAAAGACTTTGGTTGCAGAACCTGATGTTATCAGGTCCCTCCCCACCCTCCCTCAGATTGTCCCTTTGGTGAAGGCCTACCCACTTCCTCCTCCCCAACATTTGGGAGGAGGCACCGGGGGGAGGCTGTGGCGTTGGTCAGCCTGAGAGCTCTGATCTCCTTCTCCCCTTGGAGTCAGTACCATTAGAGAGAGATCAGACTAAGCTCACGGTTGCTTGGGGTGGATTCCTCAGCATACATGATGCTGTCGGTGCTCCTTTCCCTCTGATATGGGGTGGAGTTGAGAGGCAGGCAAACATCCTCTTGAATGGAGAGTCTGCCAAGGCCATGGGTGCTAAGGAAGCAGCACACCGCTTTGAGAGCAGGCTTTTGATTAGTGGCATTCCTTTTCGGGTGCCGAGAGTGGCACACTTGGGCCCCCATGTGATTGAGGGGGCACAAGTTGTGCTTGTGGGACACCGTGGCACTTTGAAAGGGGGGGGGAGTGGTGAAGTCTGTCAGACGGCTGCCTGGGTGAGAATCTTCACACTCTTGGCAAGTGCATATTTCTATATGATTTGCAAGGTATTGTGGGCAATGTAGTTCATTCACACCAGACACAGCTGCTGACAATAATTTAGTTGTGCTCTTGGGTAAAGCCAATAAGATATTTATTTTTGGGGTTATTTCTCCCAACACAGATATGCTTGGTAGCACATAAATTAGGTTACTTGCTTTCAGTGTTAACTTGGAAAAACAAAGTCAAAATCAGGAAAACAACAAATGAAAAGCCACAAAGCAAGAAACAAACTGTTCCTTTCAGGTTAACTTCTGATTACCTCCCACATAGATACAGAAGTGATTCTCTCCTAGCTCACAAGCAATTAGGTAAGGCTTAATTGCTAGCAGTTACCAGCTGAAACCCCTTAGCTGGCTTGCCTTCCACTGTGTGGGTCAAATCCTGCTTCAGGAGCTTTTCTGAGTAGATTAAAGAACAAATTTGTATTTCTTTGTGATGGTTGCTGTACTTTATAACAGAAAGTTACCAACGGAGTTTAGATAGAGAGCAGTCCATATAAACAGGATCCTCATCTGCTATTATTCCCCCTTGTTCAACAAGCATGGGTTCAATATCATGGATTGGCACAGATGAATCTCTCAATGGACCATTTTCAGGAGAATACTTGTTTCCCTGCTGTCTTTCAAGGTTATAGCTAGGGCATAGATCAGTGTTCATACCTGAGCTTCCATTGCTGCTAGAGTTCCTCTCTATATAGCCTGGCCAGTATGTAGTCCAGTTCTTATGTCCAGCCTTCCAATCCAGATCCCTGGACACTGGATCTCTCTTCACATACCTTCTGGCACAGGTCTTAGGGTCCCTTCCACGTGCAGCAGCCGTCTCCCTCACAGGTAGCCTCTGGTGATTCCTAGCTCTGCAGCACCATTCCTCTGGCTTTCCCCAGTCCAATGGTGTATGCTGGCCCTTGGAATACCTCCCAGTATACGTACTGCTTTGGACTCTTCTAGACCTCTCAAAGGCTTTTCTCTTCCTTCTTCCAAAGGGTCTCTTTCCCCCTCTGTCCGTCCGGTTTGGCTTCTGCTTCTGATGATCCTTCAGATGAAACTGATGATCAAACTCAAGCTGATTCTCAGGATACTGAGGACAATTCTCTGGATATCCAAGGTGATCATGAAGATGGTCATCTGTAGAATAAACTCTACTCTTATTCTGCTTGGATGAGTGCTCCTCCCTAACACAGCGCAGCTGTGCTGAATCAGGCCCTGCCCTTTGAGATGAGTGCTTAGGGATTACCTCATAGCCCTCCTGATTGAACACACGTTTCCCCACTTCAGCTCCTCTAATGGCTGTTGGAAACCTGGTGCATTCTGGGACTGGTAGTCTTTTATGGCAAAATTCTGTTTTCTTATTTCTACCAGAACTGACAGGTTGCTTGTTCAGAGTCACTTCACCTTTTCTATAGCTCCTTCCTGAGCTATGATAAGCTTCCTTATCACAAGTCGCACCAGGCAGGCAATATGTGGGGATCTGCCCGGTTTTCTCTTCAGTCCTGGACCTTCATTTGATTGTAGAGGTGCATTGGGATGGTGTTTGCAATCCAGGCTGTGATTTTGGTTGAAATTCCAGTGTTTCCCGGCTAAGAGGGCTTCCCAGACAGTGGGGGCAGCAGGCCTCGTAGTTCACCCAGAGTGGTAGGCTAGAGTTTTGGTGGGACAGACTGCCATTTTTTTTCCTTCAGCGTGCCGTGTTTAGGTCAAAGGAGTAAAAAAAAAAAAAAAAAATTAGGGACAGCAGAAGCTTGGAGGTATTTCTGTGGCTCATTTATAATGAGGAAAATGCGAAAAACAAAAGGACACCCCCATAAGGTAATCCAGAAAAGAAAAGATCAGGGGAAATAAAGTAGAGAACAAATCTTTAATGATGCTCGACACGGTCGTGTTTCAGCAAACCATTGCCCGCGTCAGGGGCAGCCAAAAATATCAGTATACTAATAACATATAAATGCAAGCATATAAAGAATAAAAACCAGTGTAAACATACAATGAAGGAAGGTTAAGACATAAAAAAATACAAAGTCAGAATAAGAATTTAATGTTTACATAACGATACATCTTCAAAAATGTAAAAAAAATAGTCAAAAGTTATCCAGAAAATGATGTATAAGCATCCAGAATGTAAAGTGAGTGAGGTAAGACATGTATAATAATAGGAAAATAGTCAAAAGATATCATCAGAATGTAAGTATTTTCCTTTTGTTATTTTTTGACTATTTTCCTATTGTTATGCTTATCTTCCATATCATCCCTCCAGTCCAGTCCAGCACGTATGGGTCGTTACCCTCTTCCAGCAGCTGAGGACTCAGCATGTCTAAAACGTCTGTCACAGTAGAAAAGTTCCCCCCTTGGAGCCTACAAGCCAATCACTCATTCCTCAGCAGCTGAAGGAGGAGCCTCTGCATGACTAGGCTCTACTGAAGGGTCTTGGTCTAATCTTTCCAATTTTAGATTCTAGATTCCAAGCCGTGGCAATCAGGCCTATTGGGAGTTAAAGTGAAGCAGTAGTTTCAGAGCTGGGTATCACTGTGCCTCTACAGGGGTCAGTGGAGAGGGCCGGCGGATAGCGAAGTTCCTTTTGTCTGACTGCCAGGGTCCTTGAGTGGGTCAGGGGTTTAAAAAATACCAGGGAGGACACAGGTCAAGATGGCGGATTGTAGCAGCAGTTTCAGGTGAGTCTGTGCTTTCTCGGAGCTGTTTCTTCCCTTCGCTTCACACCGAAACGTAAGGGCAAGAATCCAGCCCTCCCTGCGGGGCAGGGTTCAGAAGGCAGGAAGCAAGTTATCCATGAACAACGCCGGCATTGGAGATGCGGCACATTCCGGACTGCTTGGGTCTTGTCTTACTGGAGGGGAGCACTGAAGGGGCTTCTCTCAGCCCCGAGCACTCCTCTGGTGGGGGGGAGGGGGGGGAGTTCTCTGGCCTGAGGACTTGCTAGTTGGCTCAGCTGGAGAGTCGCTGAGCTCCCCCCTAGCCCAGTCTTCCCCCACCATTCCAGGCTCACAGAAGAAGGGGAGTAAATCTGGGGTTCATCTGTCTGGAGGGAATAGAGCCCTGTCCATTGGAGATGGAACGTCAGCAACCTTGGGGGTACTGTGTGAAATCCATTAGAGCCCTAGAGGCTTCCCTTGATAGGTCTATGGAACAGTTAACTTTGAAAGTTGATTCCCTGACTGGTATTACCTTGGCTGAGAAGCAGGAATTGACCTAATATGCTGCTAGACCGGAGCAGCTGGAGGTTGGAGTGAAAGAGTTGGGGGCAGTGAAGGATGCCAGTGTAAAGGAGAACTTGAGTGGAGGAGTAGCCTAATGGTTAAGAACACTGGCTTGGGAGCCCAGAGACCCACTAATACTCCTTGTGGCCTTGGGCAAGTCACTTAACCCTCCATTGCCTCAGAAAAATCCAAGATCTCCAGGAACAAGCAGGAATGAGTCTTCACATATGGGTACGTCGGTACTGACGGAGCCTGCACGGGAATGCTCCCCAGCATCCAATCAGAAAGCTTTTGGGAGCATCCCTCGCGCCTGCGCGGTGACTTCCCGCTTTCCCACTGCCTCTCCTCAGTTTTCGTTTTTCCGCAGAGCCAACAGGACGTCCTCCTGTCACCGCAGAAATTTTTTACTTTAAAATCCTTATTTTCTTGTTTTCTTGTGGTCGCGGCTGTATTTCCCGCCGATACCGGTACCGCCGGTGCTTTATTCTTTTCCTTTTCTAAACTTAGAGAAATATTTCTCCTCAGTTTTTTGTTTTAACTTTTGGGCCTACCAGGCCTCTCCAACATGGAGCCTTCTTCCCCTAAGAAGTGCCTTCACTGTGGAAACATGGTTTTCTTTTTAGACTCCAGTGCTTGGTGTCTAACCTGTTTGGGTCCTGACCCTTTTTTCCTTGATCCATCAGGCTGTATTATTGGGAGAAGACCTTCCCTTTTTCGAGTTTCCCTCGATGCCGTTTTTTCCTCCTGAGGTGAGGACACCGGTTTATTCTTCTCTCCAGGATCAGGTAACCCACAAACAGTCTGTTAAGACTAGCCAATTCTTGAAGGGTAAGTCTCATGCACAGCATGATGACAGCTCCGGCCTTGCCCTCAAGATACCATTGGCAATAAAACCCCGGCGGGAGTCTTCGGGTTCCAAAGCATTCACGGGGTTTCAGGCTGTTCCTGGGGCTCACCCCTCACAGAACATACCTGAGCCGTGCCAGGGGGTGGTATCCGCTTCGAGCGGTACCGATAACCCGGCACCGGCATCGGTGTCGAATACTGCACTCTTCACCAGGGATCGTCATCTGTGTCCTCGGTACCTTCGGGGCCGATCGATACGACCCAGATTGGCTTTCCTGTTTCCCAGCCATGCTCGGGGTTGGTACCGGCTTCGAGCGGTACCGATACCCCGGTATCGGCATCGGTATCGAGTGTTCCACTCTTTACCTGGGATCGTCATCTGGAATCCTCGGTACCTTCGGGGCCGCTCGATTCCACCCAGATTGACTTTCCTATATATTCACCGTGCTCAGGGTTGGTACCGACTTTGAGCGGTACCGATACCCCGACACCGGTGCCGGTGTCGAGTGTTCCTCTCGTCGCCGGGCATCGTCTTCGAACATCCTCGGTACCTTCGGTGCCGTTCGATGAGATTCCAATTGACTTTCATGTATCGGCATCGCTGATACCACCACCAACGTCGGTACCTTCTAGACATGCATCGATAGACTCGCTTGCTTCGATGCCGAGTCTAGAATCGATATCCAGTCTATATGACTTGGTACCGACGTGTTTCGGAACCGATCCATATCGTTTCCGGCTACGCAGTACCGAGGATATTCACCAAGGCTCTCTGGTCACCTCGGTACCGCTTCAGCAGCCCTCGATTACTGCTTCGATGACATTATCTCCGATACCGGTACCGGTGTCTGGATCGATTCCTGCAGTTCCATCGGTGCCATCGATCCTTTCTATGCCTAGTTTGGAATCGATACCAGGCACTGACGATGCAGTACTAACTGCCTCAAATCAGAACTGTCAGTATCACAGTCCATCGAGCAGGATTCTTTTTCTGCACCAGTCCAGTATATCTTCTGGTGCTCAAGTTGCTCCTTCAACCTCAGCTTGCCCAGGATTAGTTCCTATTGGAAATCCTTCTTTTCAGAAGTTTCTCCTTGACATGGCAGCCTTCCTTGCCATTCTTATTCCTGTTTTTTCTCTTGATCAAGATCCTGCAGAAAAGGAAAATATAATGCTTCCTTTACATCATTCTTTACAGGATCTTCTTCTGAGGATATGGGAATCACCCTTAAAGGTTCCTTTGCCTTCTACAGCCATTGACGTTCTGTATCAGGTACCTCCCTCTCCAGGGTTCCAGAAAAACCAACTTCCACATCATTCCATTGTAGTGGAATCAGCAATGAGGAAGGTAAGAAGCAAGAAGAAGCATTCTTCTTATCCGCCAGGTCGTGCATCTAAAGCACTTGATGCCTTTGGACGTCAAACCTTCCAAACCTCTATGCTGGCTTCAAGAATTATTTCATATATTTTTTATATGAGTCTGACACTTCAGGAGGTCACAGAGAAATTATCTCTTTTGTCTCCTTTTTTGTCAGAACCTAAGGCCTCTGACTATTCCTTGCTTCTCAATCATAGCAGGAATATCTCTTGGTTCCTTTCTCGTGCTTCTCTAGACTCTTTTGAATCTGTTAGCAGATCCTCTGCTATTGCCATTGGAGCACGTCGTACAGCCTGGCTGCAGGCTTCAGACTTGAACAGATGGGCACAACATACACTGGGTAATTCTCCTTGTACTGGAGAAAATCTCTTCAATAAAGAGGCTTTACGTCAGGTTGCTCATTGCTCCACTGACTTTCCTAGTTCTGGAAACCGTCCTAAGCCTTCTTTTTCCCCAGGGCGTAGGAAATGTCCTACCAAACCTTCTTTCCCTAGGAAAAGAAAGTTTCATCCTTCCTCTGCCCATCCTCCAGATGTACCCAAGCAAGGGACATCTCATCCTCGTCTGAAGTCTCCAGACTCTACCCGGGCTAATCATCGCCAGCAACCATAGGTTCCTGTATGTTGCAATCTACAGTTAACTTCTTCTTACCAGAAGTTATTCTTCAAACCCTACACTGGTTTTTCTTTTCAGTATGCTAAGCTATTCGGATATTTTTGTCCATGGGTTACAGAATTCTCCCTTTCTTTTTATTATAAAGGGAGATTACAATTATCCCATGATAGTGTCTGTCCCCATAGGGACATTTTTTCCTTCAGCTGACTTACCATATGGTACGTCACCTTCCAAGCCCCTCTCTTCCAGGGTTTCCCCTGCTCGAGTTGGTACCATACTGAAACACTTCTCTTTCTTTCCAGTGTAGACTTTTTGCTATCCTTCAATGCATGCTCTGAACAACTCATCAGACAGGGACGGGAATATCTCCGCTCCCTCTGTCTGTTTTTCTCCCTGTTTTTATACAGGGGGATCCCCTCTGCTCTTTTGTTCAGTTGCTGTACAAGCAGAACTTCCAGTGCTTACTTTAATGTTTCTTGCAAGTTACTTTCAACTATCTTGCATGATACTACTCACTGCAGATTACACAGGTACACTACCAAAAAACTGCCTACAGTTTTGCAACTGATTCCTATAGATTTTGGGGTGCTGAATCCAGGAAAAATAGCCAAAATGTTCTATCACGTCACGTTTTCTTGCAAAATTAGATTTCTTACCCATATAAGGAATGTTCACATAATTTCTTTTTAGCCGACTGTAGTTTATTTTCTTGGCCCAAAATAGAGGTTGTAATGGTTAACTAACTAGAAACACTCCCTCATGATATTTTAGAGTGTTTTGTATTCATTTTATACATTAACAGGACAATTGGGAGGCGGGGGGCTAAATCCAGTACTCGCGCTGGCACATGTTCTTTCCTGTTCGCCTCGCCTCGTTCGCTCGCTCAAACACGGTGGTTGCGACATGAACGTTCCTGTCAAATTTCAGTTTCTTGCAAGTTCATTATTACCTTTTGTTTGCTCAGTCGTAATCCAGCTTTATTCCGAAGTGGTTCACTACAGTTGTAGTTTGCAGTGCTGTGTATTTGTGATGGCTCACAGAGCCAGAGTTTGCGTCAACTCTCCGGACAGTTTTTGTTTTATTTGTGGGGAATATACCGTGAAAAAGTGGCAGAGGAACATTTCTGCATTTATTAAAAAAGTATATTTCGCCTATTTCGGTTTGAAGTTAGGCGATCAAGACAAACCGTGGGCTCCTCACAAAGTGTGCAAGACATGTGAGGAAGATCTACGCTTATGGATGAAAGGTAAAAAACAAGCATTTCGTTTCGGAATACCTATGATGTGGCGTGAACAAAGAGACCACAGCAGTGACTGCTATTTTTGCTCTTGCATTGTGAAGGGATACAACTTAAAAAATAAGAACGTAATAAGTTACCCCAACCTTCCCTCAGCAATTAGGCCTATGCCTCATAGCAACGAAGTACCTGTGCCTGAACCACCAAAATCTTTGGATCATATTTGTGTGGACGGTTCTGATCATGATGAGACTCGTCAGATGGCTTTTCCCGATGAGTCCAGTACTTCCGAGTTTGAAACTGAACCAGATCTGAAACCTGAACTTTTCTCTCAAGCTGAATTGAATGATTTAGTCCGGGATTTAGGACTCCCAAAAGATGCTGCCCAACTGCTAGGTTCTCGGCTTAAACAGAAAAATCTATTGTCAACAGGAACAACTTTTTATTGGTACCGCAACCGCGAGACACAATTTTTGAAGTATTTCAGCAAAGAGGAAGATTTGGTATTTTGCAACGGTATAAACGGAGTGATGGAAAAGTTTAAACTCAAGTATGATCCTGCTGAATGGCGGCTGTTCATTGATTCGTCAAAAGACAGCATAAAAGGTGTTCTTCTTCATAATGGCAACACATTCGCTTCAGTTCCTATTGCTCACTCTGTTATTCTCCAAGAAAAATACGAGAATTTGGCCCTGATTCTTCAGAAGATTCGTTATGATGAGCATAAGTGGATGATTTGTGGAGACTTTAAAATTCTATCCATGCTATTAGGGCAGCAATCCGGTTTCATCAAATATCCCTGCTTCCTTTGCTTGTGGGATAGCCGGGCCCACGACCTACACTGGGGGAAAAAAAGACTGGCCAATTCGGGAGTATTTGAGACCCGGTGAGAAAAATGTTCTTCATGAGAGCTTGGTACCTCGTGATAAAATTCTATTACCACCTCTCCACATTAAGTTGGGTCTCATTAAGCAATTCATCAAGTCCCTTCCAAAAGATGGTGAGTGCTTTCGGTACCTTTGCTCAAAGTTCCCCCGACTTTCTGAAGCAAAGCTAAAGGAAGGAGTGTTTGTTGGCCCTGATATAAGGAAACTCATTTCAGATGGAGCATTCGCTGAAACGATGTCTGAGAAGGAAAAAGAAGCCTGGGATTCCTTCAAGGATGTTGTTCTCAAATTCTTGGGGAACAGGCGGGATGAGAACTATAAGGATATTGTTGCCAGGATGCTCAATGCCTTCAAAGAACAAGGCTGTAACATGAGCCTGAAAGTCCATTTCTTGCACTCCCATGTGAAATACTTTCCCGAAAACTTGGGGGCGTACAGTGAAGAACAAGGTGAAAGGTTTCACCAGGACATCAAGGACGCAGAGAGAAGGTACCAAGGAAGATGGAACACCACTATGATGGCTGATTTCTGCTGGTTGCTGCTGTGGGAAACCCCAGATGAAAAATACGCCAAGCAGCGCACCAAGAGAAGCATTCGGGGGAAGAAGAAACGGGCCCACCAGGAGATTGATTGACCCAAGAATGACTTTAAAATCTAAACTGTGTTGACAAATATCGTGTTTTTACTAAACTTTGAAATAAAAATTTGCTAGTTATTACCACAGTGTCGGATCTCATTTATTAGAATTTTATTTTCACACCATCGGGTGTTTGTCTTCATGTATTGCAATGGTGCGGTTTGCGTTTTCTATTCTTACATACATACCTGTACAACATTTTTTGCACATTTCTTTGCTTTGCTTTGTGTCTAACCTCGCTCTTATATGCTCAATGTTTGTGGCTGTTTTAAGTGCAGACAATTTTGCTACCATCACAGTGTGTTTTGTTGACATTACTCTATTCTTATGTGCTGCCTTGTTACAATTTTCTTTATTCTTATTTGAATAACTTCTAAACAATTAGTATAAAGAATTCATCCAAGAAACTTTTATCTCGATCGCACTCAATCTGAAACGTTTACCTCAAACTGCTAACCCAATGTAGCAAAAAATCTGTACGTGATGGAGCAAATTGGTTACCAGATTTGGATTCAGCGCACCAAAAAACGTAAAAATCAATCGAAACATTAGAGGCAGTTTAAAAAAATTTTTTTTTAGTGTACCTGTGTTATCTTCTTCTTGTCATATCCTTACCTAGGATGTGGCACCACATCTGACTGCTGTCAGTTTATATCATAATTCTCCTGCACAATGCTCTCTGCAATCTTCAGAGAAGCTTTCCACTATGGGCCCTTGCTGTAGAGCATTGAACTTTGTCTCTGAGGGTTTTCCATATAATAGGAAAAGCTTATATAGTCATCCATGGCTATATAGGTTCTTTATACCCTCTTGTCTCCTATTGTGATACAGAAGACAAGCTTTTTCTGCGTGAATGTCCAAGGAGTTCCCAATCTGGCAGGAATCTACCCCTTTTTTCCTTACTGCTTGGCATTATCTTTTCTACTCCACTTGGACAACGCATACTCTTTTACTGTACATGATACCTCTGAGTCCCTTGACTGGGTCCTCCTGGTGTCTTAGTCTATGCGTTTTCTTGTCCTCTGGACATGTCAGAGTCCTAAAGTACTCCTGACGTGCTCTTACCAGACTGCTATTATCCTCTGTTTTTCACGCAACCATACTGGTTATTCCACTGAACTACATTCCTGCACCACAGAAATAGATTCTCTATATATCTTCAGGTGGTTTTCACCCCCTTATTATTAGATGAATCTTTTCCCATCACATTCCCCATGTGAATGTTTTTCTGTGGTTCAGTTGCAGGCATGTATTCTCAGAGTCATATTCCTGTATGTATATGTCCTATACATACATATTTTTGTAATCTGTATGGGCATAAGCCATGCCCATCTGTATCTATCTATCTATATATCACACATATCTGGACATATATATATATATATATATATGTGTGCCCTTTGGGAGATGTCCATAGGACACTAGGTATTACCTACTATCTCCCTAACTGTCTGTGCTATAAAGCTTTTACCTTCTTAAGGGGTCCAGACAGTCAACTTGCCTGTTCTCATACGGCTCAGTAAGTGGGAGCGGTTATACACACAATTACTGCTGTGACGTCAACAGCTTCTATTTTTGTTATAGATCTCCCTATCCATGAAGTATCAAACTTCATTGTCTTCCTATCTCTTACCAGCTAGGAATGACAGTGTACATCTTCAGTATTTCTGAGTACACTTCTGTTCTCCTTGGGAATAGGGGCTTTTTTCCATACCCCCTCTTCCCTTCCGGACTGGGCTAATTCTCCAGATCGGTCAGTCTTCTTCTTTTAGTCCTCAATGTTAATAACTCTGTACCTAAAAGCGTTTTCAGCTTTTTCCCATAAAGCTTTCCATTGAAGACCTGCCGTTCTTCTCCTGCCCCAGTTGACACCTGGGTCACCTGCCCATTCCTGGTTTGGAACTTCATCCTCACTGCTGTGAAGTTACCTTGAAGATTCCGCTGCTGCATCTATAGTACACTCCATCACAGTTCTACTTCCTACAATCCAGTAGGTAAGCTCTATATTGTACTAGTTCATTAAATATTTAATGATACTCGACATACTTTCTAAAGACTCCTCTCTCCTGTAGTCTTTAGATTTGCTGTTCCTTGCAGCTCTTCTCTATTCAACTCCTACCCCCCATCCCTCAGGGGATGCCGGGGATCCAGGTTTGGGAAATGCCGTCCTGTTCTAGGAATACGCATTTTATGGGATCTCCCCTGGCATCCACAGCTAGGGAGTCCCCATATGTGAAGACTCATTCCTGCTTGTTCCTGGAGATAGCACAGTTACTTACCTGTAACAGGTGATCTCTGGGAACAGCAGGAATTAGTCTTCACAACCCTCCCACCTCCCCTAGGAGTTGTATCTATCTATCTCCTTTCCTCTTTCTCTCCTTCTGTCTGAGCTATGAAACTCAACTGAGGAGAGGCAGTGGGAAAGGCGGGAAGTCACCGCGCAGGCGCGAGGGATGCTCCCAAAAGCTTTCTGATTGGATGCTCGGGAGCATTCCCATGCAGGCTCCGTCGGTACCGACGTACCCATATGTGAAGACTAATTCCTGCTGTTCCCAGAGATCACCTGTTACAGGTAAGTAACTGTGCTTTATCAATGTCCCTGTTTAATGTATATTACCAAGTTTAAGTTTCAATGTAAACCGCTTTGATTGAAATGATAAAGTGGTGTATATATATAAAAAATCTGTTAAATATGGAAAAAAATGGAATACCTAGAAAACCAGTCCCAGAGGAACAATCTGCAGTTTCTGGGTTTTCCTAGGTCCCCTTTGTTTGGCTCCATGGAGTTGGTGAGGAAATATATGATAGAGGTCCTAGGTCTAGCTTCAGACAGTCTTCTTCCCATAGCCAGAGCATACGATCTGTCCTCTTCTAGGAGCATGCCTGGAAGCCCTGCTGTTCCTCCAAGTCAACTGGACTAACCTGGAAGGATCTTTAGAGGTGGTGTACTGCACGTAGCACATTGTTGGTAACTTTTACTTTTGAGCAAGACAGGACCTCTGTACTCCGTTTATACTTCAAACATATGCAGGAAGTTTTTTGGCTCTATTATTAGAATATTTCCTGATATCTCTAGACAAACCCAGATGCACTGCAAGGAGGTTTTGGCCCTTCGGCTTAAAGTTCTTGCTTTGGTAGGTACCTGGCTCTTGAAATTTCCTGTTCTTTGTTATGTTAGTTTTGAGGACAAATCTCCCAAGACTCTGCCTTATAATCACTAAGATGCCTGTCTATTTAACATAAAGTTCTCAGCGGCAGCAGTTTTCACTGGACGCTTAAGCAAGCTCCGGTCAATCATGATCCAGGAAAGCCGAAGGGGCGTTTTAGTAAGTAATAGAACTTTTGTCTTTGGCTATCTCGCTTTGGCTTTGTTCTCCCCGGGCCAGGCAGACGGCGCGCGTTCCCACTGGGGTTGACAGTGCATGTGGTCAGCCTGGGCTTGCTGTGCTGGGTGTGGAGGTTCTCGGGGGTGTTAGTGGCAGGGATTTGCCATGTTGTGTGCAAGGGCAAGCAGGTCTTGCGTTGGGTCTATGAATGGGGGGCCAATGATCCGCTTAGTCTCCTATGTGTTTCCTTACTATTCCCCTAGATGTATCCTTGCCCTCAACTGTTGTGTTGTCTGTCTTGACTAGACTGTAAGCTCCGATAAGAAGGAATTGTCTCTTACGTGTGTCTATACAACACTGCGTATGCCTTGTAGCGCTGTACAAATGATCAGTAGTAGTAGTAATAGCAGTCCAGGGAAGAGAGCGAGAGGTAACATTAGAAGGCGGAGGGAAAAGTCCTTTTAAGTAAGAATCAGGTCCAGAATATGGCCCACAGCATGTGTCAGACAGGGATCATGCTTGAGAAACCTGTGGTCACTAAGAAACCATGATCTCCAAGTTCATATCGTCAGAAACGTTCCCTGTTCGACATGCGGGACCTAAGAGGCAGGCAGAGTTCTGGAATCTCAATGCAAGGATGGACGGTGCAGGGAAGAGGGCTTTAGATGGAAACTGAGCAACATTATGGGGAAAAGGGGACTTTTTCTTTGAGGATGGGTTCTACCTTAATCAGGATGGAACCAGGCTGCTCACACTAACCTTTTATAAAGGAGAGAGAGCAACTTTTAAGCTAGATATTGTGGGAAAGCAGTCAGTTTCCCAGCAGTGCATGGTTCAGTATAATGTATCTTTGAAGGATACTACCAAAACTGGGAGGTTAGGGCACTGATAGACAAATTGCAATAAAGATACAAATAGTCCAGGTGTCCTTCAGTAAACAGCAGAGTTGAAAGATTCCAAATTACCCCTGTCAACTGATAAGCAGGTTGTCAATATGAACAAAAAATGTGCTTTGAAATGCCTTTATACAAATGCCAGGAGTCTAAAAAATAAGATGGAGTTAGAATATATGGTACTGAATGAAGAGGTAGATGTAATTGGTATCTGAGGATAAAATGGGATACTGTGCTACCATAGTGTAAATTATGTTGCAGTGATTTCACCATCCCTCCATCAATTTGATCTACTTATGTTATACAGCCAAATAAGTTGCATTTTTTTTGCAGGAAACACAATTCACTATAAAATTATGGTATAGAAATTCCATGTGAGAAGGGGAAAGGAATACTAGTGAGTGCATACAACCTGGCCAGAATGAACATAGATAATGAACTGCTAAAAGAAATTAAGGAAGCTAATAAAATTGGCAGCACAGTAATAATAGGTGATTTTGATTACCTTGATATCAACTGGGTAAATGTTAGATCAGAATATGCTAGGGAGAAAGTTTTTTTTCTAGATGTGATGACTGCTTTATGGAGCATCTGGTTCAGGAACTGATATGAAGGGGGGCTATTTTGCATATGAGGACCGACTTAAGGATCTTAATATGTATACTTTAGAGGAAAGGTGGGATAGAGGAGATATAATTGAGATGTTTAAATACCTCCATGGCATAAATGCACAGGAGGAGAGCCTCTTTCAATTGAAAGCAAGCTCTGCTATGAGGGGAGATAGGATGAGGGTGAAAGGGAATAGACTCGGGAGTAATATGCGGAAATATTTCTTTATGGAAAGAGTGGTGGATGCATGTAATAGTTTCCCAGTGGAGATGGTAGAAATGAGGACAGTATCTGAATTTAAAAAAGCATGGGATCTCTAAAGGAAAAGAGGGGGATGTTATAGTGGTTGATATGGAAGGGCAGACTAGATAGGCCATGTGATCTTTTTCTGCCATCATCTTCCTATGTTTCTAGTATGAGAGGTGATGGTGTTGTCCCAATTAGCAAGAGTGATCATAACTTGATAAAATTTGATTTAATAAATGGTGGAAGAACAGCAAGGAAATCTGCATTATTTAACTTTCAAAAGGAAAACTATGAAAAACGAGGAAAATAGTAAACAAAAACCTAAAATGAGCAGCTGCAAAGATTACGAATTTAAATCAGGCCTGAACATTGTTTAAAACTACCATCTTGGAAGCCCAGACCAAACATATTCTATGCTTTAAAAAGGTGGAAGGATGGCCGAATGATTGCCAGCACTGGCAAGTTAGATGCAAAGTACTGATAAGGCAGACAAAGAGAATTTTAAAAAATCTGCCGTGGAAACAAAAATTCTTAAGAACCTTTTCAGGTACATTAAAAGCAAAACATCTGTGAGGAAGCGAGTGGGACCATTAGATGATAGAGGAGTTAAAGGGACACCAAGGAAGGGCAAGGCCACTTTTCTTTGGCTTTTACTAAAGAAGATACAGGGGAAGATGCCAAAATGGCAGAAATGTTATTGGAGGAACTGAAACAAATCTTGGTGAACCTGGAAGATGTAATAGGGCAGTCTGACACACTAAAGAGTAGCAAATCACCTGGACTGGATTGCATACACCCCAGGATGATGAACAAACTCTAAAATGCCTATTAGTTTACAAATCACTATCATTTAAAATGGTCTATAGTATCTTAAGATTGGAGAGTGGCCAAAGTAATGGTGAATTTTTAAAAACGGTTCTAAGAGTGATTTGGGAAACTATAGACACTTGGTAACATGCCAGTAGTGCTGAAATCATGATGCGTTAGCTGCAACACCTCCATGTTTTAACTTTTGGGCGTGTGGAAAGCATTTCCCTGGCAGTTAACACAGAGCCCTGTCCCATAGCACGTGCTGCATTAGCACGGGTGCACCTGACGCCGCCTATTGGGTAAAAAAGAAGAATTGAAAATGTATGTAATTGTGTGGAAAGTTAGGAGTTTTTGAGGGAACCAGAGATGATAAATTTAATGTGCTTTGCAAATAGCAATATCGAGTGTGGTCACTGAGGTTCCCTTTATCTCCTCTAAGGAAAAAAAAGAAGTTTTGAAGTGAACTCGGTACTGAAAATTGTTTTATGTTTTGTGCATTAACTGGAGATTTTTTTGGAGATGTTAGTATCTTTTAAAAAAAATGCCCACAATTTACCCCACAACTTTGCATTTAGTAAATATGTTTTTACTGCAATACCTTAATATTATATTCATCATTTGCTATCAAATGCAGCATTGCATTTTATAAAATTTTATTATGTTCTTCTCTGTTCTCTCTGGAGAAAAGAGAAGATCATAAATTAGTAATTGTTAAACACGGTTCTCTTATTTTGCCTTGGTTCAGTCTTGTGTCTTCAGTCTGCAACTAATCATTGACTGATAAGTATAAACTTTACTGTTTTGCTAGCTTGCATAGAAGACCATGCTGCTGTTCTATTAACTTTTCAGCGAAGTGGATACATATTTACAGTGTAGTTGGCAACTTTAGTCTCCCAAATTGGGTTCTGACGTTCTGTTGCTTTGTTTTTATGGCTTTGTTAATTTGCCCACTAACATTAATACTATGCCATCAAAGACTCTGGTTATTTTGTTAGACCAGCCCAGAGAAATGGATTATGCTCTCCATCTAGAAGATGGTGGCAGAGAGTGGTGTAGCTCTGGAACTTGTCAATATATGTTTTGCCTTCAGCAGGTAGTGCAGATGGGCTGCAGTAGGATTGGTTTAAGAACTTAAGAACATAACAGAAGAACATAAGAAATGCCATACTGGGTCAGACCAAGGTCCATCAAGCCCAGTATCCTGTTGACAACAGTGGCCAATCCAGGTTACAAGTACCTGGAAGATTCCCAAAAAGATACATAGGTTCCACAATACTTGTCCCGGGGTAAGCAGTGGATTTCCCGGGTCCTTTTTTATAATGGTTTATGGACCTTTCCTCCGGGAACTTGTCCAAACCTTTTTTAAACCCAGCTACACTAACAGGATACTGGGCTTGATGGATCTTGGTCTGATCCAGTATGGAATTTCATATGTTCTTAAGCTTGCTGGCAAGGGATCATAACCCACACATCTGACTATGGAATTTGCATGCTTGGTGCACTTTGAGGTCTTGGTTCTGGAGTTGGCATGGTTTGCATGCACTTCATATATGTATTTTCAACGCACATGGTGCCTGTCTTGCTATGGAGGGTGTACGACCTGTGAGTTTCAGATCTTACTTTGAAGGTTGCATGCTCTGGGCGCTCCACATCTTGACTGGGAGGGGGCTACACACATTGTGCGCCCCTCCAGCTGGCTCAGGAGGCTCCTTGCTGTGGGCACTCTGAGCACCCCTATCTTTTGCTCTGACGGTTTGGCTACTCCATCTCTCGATTGGAAGGAGGCTTGCTAGTATGCTCCAGTTCTTGCTCTGGTGACTGTCTGCTTGGGCGCACCAGCTTGGCTTATGGAGCTGCATGTTCTGGGCACCTTGGCTCTTGCTCCAGAGGCTACTCACTTTGTGTGCTCCAGTCTTGCTCTGGAGTTAGAGTACTCAAAAAGCGATACATTTGGGGCACTCTGCGTTTGCTATGGGGATCCACCTTGGGTATACTGCACATTCGGCTCTGGGTGTTGCGCTCTTGGTGAGCTCCATCTTTTATTTAGGAGGTGTGCACTATGTGCACTCCACGTCTTGCTCTGGGGGCAGTGCACTATGCGTGCATGCCTTCTTGCTTTGCAGGGGACATCCATTTGGTGAGTTCTGCATTTTACTCTGGAGGATTAACACCTCTTAGGGACTTTTTCCTGTTATGCGCTTCTGATTTGCAGATGACGGCGCATTTATTCCTTACACATCAGTCTGTTTCCCTTCATTGGGAGTTGCTGGGCAGGATAGGATCACTTTGGTCTGATTCTTCTATTGGACCGATGGTTTTGTAGTGCGAGTTAGGGGTTCACTTCATTTAGGCATAACTTCCTTGTGATAGTCTTCTTGAGGGTGTTTCCATGGAAACTAGACTTTGGTTAATTGCTTCTGTTAGGTGTGTTTTAGGAGCATCCTTTGTTGGTGCCTTGCTCAAGCAATAGATTTGCTTTTGAGCATTGTTAAAATGGTTCAGGTTCTTTTTCTTGACATACTTAACATTTTGATGGGTCTACCTGAATATCTAAAGGGACTAAGCTGTGCTTTGGGCCTATAATTTTGGTATCCTGCCTGGGGACACAACTCTAGTCATGTTGTCCTCCATGTGTTAAAGCTCTGCGCTTAACCGTACTCATACTTCTATCTAAGCAGGGAGCAGGCATTTCCCTGGTGGAGATCCAGGGTGGTATAGTATGAGTTAGACGAAGGAGTTCTGTTGGATTTCTCAGATGTTAAGCTTAAGCAGCACAGGGAGGAGGATTAAATAGAATGCTGCCTTGGGAAATGTATTTGCTGGGAGCTCTTCCTCTCTCCTGGGACTGTAAAGCTTTGGTTCATCCCACTTGTCTGGACTGGTCTAGTAGGTTAATAAGGAAGGTGACATTTTGTTCTACCCTGCTAATTTCATTTCCTTGAATCCTGCTTGTCCACTCCAGAGCCTGTCCAGGAAGACTAGGGCTCTTCAAGGAGTTGTAGGTTCATTTGGGCCCTCAAGGTTGCTGTCAGAGTTGTAACACTGAAAATATTCCCCACACATGCGAGAGTATTTCTCTAAAGGCCTGCTAATTCTTTTGTTCCAGTGTCTTTCAGATCTGCTGTGGCAATAATATACTGAAAAGTTACAGGGATGCACCTTTCCTTATACTGGTGGTGACACTACTGACACTTGTGTTTCTCTGCCGCCTTCTACTGATTGGGGAGCATAATCCGCTTGTCTGGACTGATCTATTGGGATTAAATGAGAGGAAATTAGTACATAAAAAGAAATGTCACCTTTTTTAGACTTTCAGTGTTTTAGGGTAAGAAACTCATTTAGTTGAAATACTATAGATCATGACTTCTGTATGTAGCTATTTTTGAGCAGTTGAAACTAGGAATGGAAGAAATGGATGTGTCAGGTTTCGTACCACAGAAATGGATGTGTCAGGTTTCGTACCACTTCCTTTAAAGCATAAGAACAGTCTGAATATTGTCACACTTCAGTGTGAATGTTTCTTGCATGGAAAAAAGGAGCTGGGACAAGAAGCAATGAAAGTATGTGTGGGGATTTCGTTTTGAAATCTCTACATGTATTTTGCATCTATTGCCATGTAGGTTCACAGTATGAAGGTATGGTTGCATGCAAAGGTTTAGGTATCCTATGGTGGGTGAATCTGAGACTTGTTCCCTTAGTGTTCGTAATGAGTGAGCAGTTCTTTGGAAGGGGGGGGGGGGGGGGCGGGGACAGCTCAGTGGACTGTCTCCATGGAAAATTGTAGAATCTGTCAAACTTTACTTAAAACTACATTCTTCAAGTTTTGTTGGTTACCACAAAATAATTTTGAGTCTGGTACAAAGGACATGGGGTAGGTACATCCAGCCTATATGAGAAATAAGTATGCACCAGAAAAAACATCAAATTAGTCAGCATAATCCAACTTGGTTTGCAGCTTGTCATTCTGTGAGGGTTTGTGTGCATCAGTGATGCTGAGGGCTAAGCTGTCGGTAGCTTAACTACTGGCAGGGTCTCCCAAGATGGATAGGTCTCAGCTGAGGTGCCAGGCCAAGACAAACCACCCTTCTGGGCATCAGCAGAATGGAACGATGTTGGCGGCAGATGATCACATTTCTGTGACAACGGCAACACTAAATTAAACTACGTGGAAGAAAAGCCTGGCAATCTACTACCATATCTTGCCACAAAAACCTAGTGGATAGTCACAACAAAATAAATTGTAATATAGTGCAGGAAGATGAGACCCCCAGGCTGGTAGACACTCAACTGGCTACTGGGGAGGAGCTGGAGACTTTTCATAGTAAAGCCAGCATTTATGATGTGTTTGGATCAAAGCCCCCGGGACGTCTGACTGCTGATGCAGTTGTGTATGAAACGAGAGTCTATAGTTGCAAAGATGTCTTACATATTGGGACATGAAACATACAAAGCATGAGCCAAGGGAAGTTGGAGGTGGTCAAGAATGAAATGGAACGTGTACAACTCGATCTATTGGGTGTCAGTGAACCAAAATGGACTGGCATCGGGCACTTTTGCATCTGATCACATGGTGTACTCTGCTGGAAGTGAAAGACAAAGAATAAATAGTGTTGCATTTATAATTAAGAAGAAACTTGCAAGAACTGTAATGAAATGCAATGCAATCAGTGAATGCTTTAATTTCTATTCACCTACAAGAAAAGCCCATCACCACAGCTACGATTCAGATATATGCCCCAACAACAGCTGCAGAAGAGGAAGATGATAAGTTCTATGAACAAGTACAAGCTGAAATTGACAGAACATGCAAACAAGATTTCCTGATAGTCATGGGTGACTGAAATGCAAAAGTTGCCAATAAAGAAGAAGGCAAAATTGTTGGAAAATATGGACTTGGCAACAGAAATGAAGCTGGAGAAAGACTGATAGAATTCTGCAAGACCAATGATCAATTCATCTCAAACACCTTCTTCTAGCAACACAAGCAGACTTCACCCAATGGATTGTGAAAAAATCAAATTGACTACATCTGTGATGGAAAAGCTCTATAACATCAACAAAGACAAAATCTGAAGCTGACTGTGGTACAGATCACCAACTACTAATATGCAAACTCAAGATAAAATTGAAAAAGAGCAAGCCACTCATGAATGTAGCAAAATATGACCTTGAGAATATACCACCGGAATTTAAAGACTGCCTGCAAAATCGATTTGCTGCTTTAGATACAAATAGCACAGCTCCAGAAGAGTTATGGGATGACATCAATAAGGCTGAGTTGGAGGAAAGTGAGAAATCTCTACAAAAGATGAAAAAGCAAAAGCAGCCAAAATGGATGACTGAAAAAACTCTGAAAATTGCACAGAAATGCAAAGAAGCTAAAGCCAGAGGAGAGAGAGGCAATCCAACAGATTTCCAATATGCAGCAAGACAAGGAGAAATACTACAATGACATATGCAAGGAAATAGAAGTAGAAACTATTAGAGGAAGAACAAGATTGGATTTCCTAAAGCTACAAGAGTTAAAGAAAAAATCCCAGCCTTGAACTGGAATGTTACAAGCTGCTCAAGTTGAATGATGCTGAGAAGATCAAGAAAAGGTGGAAAGAATATACAATTATTTTATGATAAAGATCAAGTGCACCAACAGCGTTTCAACCTGTACCTTATGATACAGAACCATTGGTGATGAAAGAAGAAGTTGAAGCAGCATTGAAAGCCTTATCAAAGAACAAAGCACCAGGCATTGATGGCATTCCTAGAAAAGTATTACAGCAATCGGATGAAGCTGTTACCATACTTACAAGGCTCTTCCAGAAAATTTGGAAGATAGCATCATGGCCAACTGACTGGAAAAGATCTGCGTTTATACCATTACCGAAGAAATGTGATCCAACTGACTGTGGAAATTATCACACAATCGCTCTGATCCCACATGCCAGCAAGATTCTACTGAAGATTATTCAGCAGAGACTACAACCGTACCTGGAACAAGAACTACCTGAAGTGCAAGCAAGGTTCAGGAAAGGGCAAGGAACGAGAGACGACATTGCGGATGTGAGATGGATCCTTAAAAAGGCTAAAAAATACCAAAAGGATATCTATTTGTGCTTTATCAACTACAACAAGGCTTTTGACTGTATCAACCATGAGAAACTCTGGGCCACATTAAGAAGCATGTTTTAAAATTTATTTATTTGTGTGTTTTATATACCGCTATATCAAGTAATCATAGCTTGTATACAGCATATTTGCAGTTCTGTTGATCGATAATATCCGTCAGTACAGGATGGGGTTAAGGGATGGGTGATTTATTGACTAGTTTGATTGGTCGGATAGCCTTGTGGCAAGGAGGGGGGGGGGGGGATTATGTTGGGTCAGTGAGAGGAGTTGTTTCATTTTGACCAAAATGTTCTGTGAAGAGATGGGTTTTGAGTTGGGAACGGAACGAGGCTAAGTCTGTAATGTTTCGGAGACTGGGTGGTAGGGATTTCCAGAGCATTGGGGATATAAACTAAAATACTCTGCTGCTGCTGCACTGTTTAGACTTACGGAAAGCTGATGAGATAGAGTGTTTGTCATTTGTTCTCTTCTTAGTCAATTAATGGGGGCCACTTTAATTAATTGGGAAAGGGTTTGGGGAGCTATTTTTCTGATTTTGAAAGTGGTCATTAATATCTTGAATTTGATGTGGCTTTGTACGGGCAGCCAGTGTAAGTCATATAAGATTGGTGTTATATGATCAATTCGGCGTACATTGTGGATGATTCGTGCCGCAGAATGCTGAGCCATTATGAGTGGGTGTAGGGATATTTTGGGAAACCATGAAGTAGATTATTGCAGTATTCTATATGTGGGGTAATCATTGCTTGCATTATGGTTCTGAAGTCAGAGGGCTGAAGTAAGGGTTTTAGATGCTGCATAAGACGGATCTTATTGAAAATTGTTTTTGTAAGATTTTTGATGCGTGACTGAAAAGAGAGATGTTTGTCTAAAGTTACACCTAAATATTTTACTTCGTCTTTGATTGAGAGATTAACATCTTCAATTGTTATGTGTCGTGGTGGTATGTAGGCTTGATTCCTAGTTATTATCAAGACATCTGTTTTCTTGTAGTTGATGTTTAAATCAGCATATTTAAGCCAGGTGGCTATTTCCCTAAAACAGAAAATTATGGGGTCAAAGTTGGGTGTTATTATTTTGAAGGGCATGCAAATCATTATATATCATCGGCATAGATGGCATAATCAATCTTGTATTTTTTTATGATTTGGCAAACTGACTGAATGTAGAGATTGAATAATGGGGCTGAAAGTGCGGATCCTTGTGGAAGGCCTGTGGTTTGGGAGTAAGAGTTGGAGCTAATGTGTCCCATGCAGACTTGTTGAGGCTAGTCAGAGAGATAGGAGATAAACCACTTGAGCGTTAGGTTGCTTAGACCTATTTCTCTTAGTCTTTGTATTAGAAGTGTTGTATATGACCGAGTCAAATGCAGTGGCTTTATCTAGGAATAATAGTACGTAGGCCTGGTTGATGTTATCAATTTCCTTGATGATTTTATTGTATAGGCCCAGCATTAATGTCTCAACACTGTGGTATGGCCTGAAACCAAATTGGTTATCATCCAGTGGGGCATAGATGTTGATGTGTTCTTGCAGTTGCAAGTAAACATTTTTTTCTATAATTTTGGCAAGGAAAGGGAGACTAGAGATGGGTCTATAGGAAGCTGGATTTGTTTTGTCTAAGGCTTTGATTTTTAATATTGGACGAATGATAGCTCTTTTAAGTTCATGAGGCATGTACTCTTGAGAAAGTGATTTGTTGGCAATATCTAGTATGAAGGGGGCTAATTCAGAAATTGGATCCTTGATCCATTTAACTGGGCAGGGGTCAGTATTGGAGGTGGTTGTGTTCATATTTGCAATTACCTTTTGAAGAGGTTCTGAATGTATTGGATGGAATGTTTCCCAGGGTTCGGTGGGTGTTAATGCGCTAATTGTGCATGGACTAATAGGATGTGTTGGAATTAATTTTAGATATGTAACAGAGTGGAGGCGCTTGGATGTGTTGTGAGGGATTTAACAATAGAGAACATATCTTTTGGCTTATTAATTGATTTCATAAGTAGCTTAGTGTGATAGTCCTTTTTATCTAGGTTAATGTGGTGCCGATATCTGGAGAGCATGGGTATAGCAGAAAACCTGATCGTTCCCTTGCACAACCTTTACATTGATCAAGAAGCAACAGTTTGAATGGAACAAGGAGAAACAGAATGGTTTAAAATCAGCAAAGGGGGCGGTCCTCCTGTCCACACTCTGGCTCATGAAACCTCTGGCTAGGAACCTGTGGGTAGCAGCACTGGACACAAGGCAAGATGTTTCGTACTTGAGCTCTGAGCAAACATTGGGCCTACAGATCTGTCACACAGACTACAGGATCATAGTCTGGGCCAGGGGGGAGAGGCCCATATGTACTGCTGCATCAGTCTATACACCTTGCCACCTGCTGGAGGCAAATGCTAGCTTCTCTGTGTTGCATCAGCAGATACACATTGAGGCCAATTCCATTCAGGGCCTGTCCGGACATCGAGAATCTGAAGGGGCTGGATTTGCACCTGATTATAATCCCATAGGGGCTAGACATACTCGCAGGATCAGAATCTGGTGCAACGGGCCTGGACGGGCAGGTTGTGCCCCGATTCTGGGCCTCTGTGCATCCAGACCCCTCCCTGCATATCCCGCCTGAGGCGCCTGCATGGCTCCTGGTGCTGTGGCGTCCCATCGCCATGGCACCGGGACACCATGCAAAGGTTCCAGTGTGCTGTCGGCAACATAACTGGAATTCCCTGCCACCCGACCCTTGGAGGGGCCTACTATTAGGTGGCAGGTCATCTTCCCTGCAGCCGCTGTCCTTAGGGGGGAGGGTCTGCCGGTTCATGCTGCTGCCCTCGGTAGAGGGGGGTACTTATTCCACCTCTGCGGTGGAATAAGTCCCCCGTCTAACCCAGTAACCCTGACATACAGGTCCTGCACCAGAATAGGCCCTGTACATCTGGGTTGGGAGTCATGCCTCTGGCCCGCCCCCTCCCGCCCTCATACAGAGCTCCCTGCACATCTCGGCAGTACATGTGGGGAGCTCTGCACTCAGAATCGGGTCTAGGGGAATAGCGGGGGCTGGACTTCCATGTCGGACGTCCAGCCCCCACTATTCGGGATCGGCATGACCCCCTTAGTGATTGTATCACTGAAAGTTGCTCAGTTGGCTTCACTTGCCCATTTAGTAGGATAAGAAAATCCAAGCTTCAAGATAGTAAGCAGCCATCATATAGTCTGTCTTTGTGCATATCTGTATCTTTGTTTCTGAAATCATTTTTTAAGATGTAATCTCATTAAACTTCCATAGGTTGCCAGGAGTTGATATAAAGTTGACAGGACATGACAACAACAATCTCATTAAAATAGTCAGTGACTAAAAATAGACCTGGTGAAGTAATAACCCATATTAACATTAGCAGCTCAGTTTGAAACGATTAACCCTCTGCTTAGAAAATTTAGAGCTTGTCTCCTTTAAAGTAAAAAATTTTGCACTCCTGTGTTAATTTGGAGAACATTGACTAACGGTGGTAGCAGTCAAAACTACAATACATAATTCTGCAAAAAATAAATTGTATGTTGTTTTGAAGGCAAAACATGATGGGTAGTGTAATTACTCTCGAGCAGGTGCTGAGTTATGGATTGTGCTAATGACCATTTTTAGAGTTAGGGGAGGATTTCTTTCTGACTGCCTTTTAAGTATGGATACTGTTTTATGACCATTTCTGGGTGGCCGTTAAGAGGACTGGCCTTGGCAAACTTTTGAACTTTTTTCAATCCAAATCACACTGTATGCAAACATGCTAAACAGATTTGATAAAACAAAAATAGGTTGTAGTTTGAAGTGCAATTAATAAATGCTATCATCCTGGGAAGCCATGTTCACAAACTATTGGGTTTTCCCTCAGGAACAATAATTTATGGCTAGAATACTCAATTTTGGTCAACCTGTTTATAGTATTTAATCAGTTTATTAACGTTAGGATGCAGAATACAATGACATTATGTCAAAGGGAAGCTGTGTAAGTCATCAGTCTTATTGCAGTAGTGTCTGCATTATATCTTCTAGCTGTAGTCTGTCACGCCCTTGCCCCTTACTTCCAGTATGGAGGAGCGTGGTTATCATAGAAAGTTTCACCTTTTAGCCTTTAACTGACTTGTTCTTTTGCAAAGCCTCTTGGGAAAGGTAGTTCAGTCACAATTCACTTGGCTTCAGGTAAAAACACTTGTAGTTGGCTCGATTAGTAAGGCAATGACAGAATTTATTGACTCAAACACAAAGGTTCACAAATACTACCCTTGGATTCTTTCTCCAGGATTCTTCACAATATACATCAGGACATAAATAAACTCAAAGCAAACTTTCAGCTTATAGTGTTCTTCAGCTCAAAGATAAAGCCTTCTAACAGTCAATGCTACCAGCTTGGCTAGCATTGCTGTTTAAAGCAAACAAAAACAGCATTTCTCAATGGCAGTTTTCTGTTCTCATAGTCCCAAACACTTCCAGGCTGTTTGTCTCCTTACAAACAAAGTAGAACTTTTAACAGGAACAAAAACTTATCGTAAGCAAATAATGCTCTATTCCAGGCTTTAGGAATATTCAAAAACCAAGCCAAAAACTTTACTTCCTTTCACCATTAGCTCGGTTTCTTGCCGGTGCACTACTCTGGATAGCAGGTGTTTAATAAGCCCAATCAGAGAGCTTCAGCTTGCTCTGGCTTTCTCAGCAAACACATTTCTTCTTTAACACAGGACATGCACAAAACCATCTACAGGCTTTCAAAGTTACCTGATTCTGAAGGTTTTCTCTTAAGGGTGGTTTTCCTTCAATCCCTCTGCAGTAAAGGATTGGCACAAAGAGCAATCCATGTATGAGTCCTCGTCATTCACAGCTAGGTCTGGTTCACCTAGTTGCATAGGCTCTACCTCTCCTTCCAGTTCACAGGGTTCAGCTGACTGCCTTCCGTTAGAGCTGAGAGTATCCCTTGCAACTCTGCACTGCTCTGTATTAGACAAGCTTTCAAGGCTCATACCTGGGCCTGGGCTTGTAGCAGCTTCTCCTCCCTCATGCTCTGGCCACCATTCTCCTGTGCTTCCTTGTACTGTCCTCCAGCTTGTGTTTCTGCTTGGGTCTCTCCCTGAGACTCTCTCTGGGACTGTCCTCCTCCTCTCTTCTGCTTATTTCTCTATCCTAGACTTAAATCCCCAAGGCTCCAGCCCCACCTCTTCTCCTCTCAGGTGATGGAGATCAGCTTGCCTCCTGGCAGCTGGGTAATTAGGGAACTCAGTTACGTAAGGGTCATTTACCCTGTGTCTGTATTCCCTCTCCTTTTTTCCACTAGGGGGGAACTGAAATCTATCCCATCTGGGAATTTCATGCTTTCTAGGTGTGATTGGGGTTCTGTTTCTCTGACCTTGTAGAATAGGTCCTTTTATAAGGATGAATTCCTTTCCTTTATCCCTTTCTCCTCTGTCATAATAAGCTTCCTTATCACAAGTCCTAGATGTGATTAAATTTTATAAACATCAACAATCGGGTTTGAGATTTTACTTGTTTCATGTGGAGGCTTTTTGTAGGGCAGTATATTTTAACAGTTGATCAAGGTCTTCATCATCCTACTAGCCCAGTCCAGATGAGTAGGCTAGTAGGTAAAGGCAGACTTGAGCAACTTTCACTGATGTCATCACTGAGAAGTCAGTATTTCCTTATCGTTCCTCCAGTTCAGTCCTTTACCTCTGAGTTGTGCTCCTCCTCCTGCAGCCTGGAGACTGGACATGTCAAATCAGTGACATCACTGGATGTATACTGCTGGTGACTCCCATAATCCCCAGTGTGTCCAGTCTCCACGCAGCAGGAGGACGTAGTGAGCCTAGAGTGCTGGGCTCACTTGAGGAGCAGATAAGGAGCTATAGGATAGTTTTGATTAGTCTTGGGTTAATGGGAGTTTTTCCATTTAAGTTGTCATTCTATTTATTTTTCTTTGTCTAAAGGATACTATGCCTTTAAGGCCGAAGTTGTTTGTTTAATAAAGTTTGTCCTTTGTGCCGGTTCCTGCCTGCCTTCCTTTGACGGGGCCCTGAGGGGGCTCGGAGGCTTTCACCCGCAGATCTCTCCTCCTAGACGAGACGGAGGAGAGCTCTCAGCAGGAACGGAGGCAGTTTTCCCTGACAGTTCTGTGAACGGGGAGCTCCTCCGGCGACGTCAAGGCACAGGCGGGAGGCTCGCCCAGCGACTTTCCTCACAACTCGAGGATCGAGGAAACCACCAGGGCTGAAGCCCCGTCGAAGAGGGGTGAGTCATTTTTGTGGGCTTTCTTTGGCTGTGCTGCTCCCTCCGGAGGTCTCCAATCGAGCGGGAGATCCGCCGTCTGTCTGCTTTGCTTTTTGGCGCCTTTTTATTTTCTTCAGTAACGGCGGCCATCTTAGGTCATCGGAGACCGTGTGGCAGGAGCTCCGGTGAGGTTGCTAAGCCTCGGATTCGCAGCAGTGGGGGAACCTTCACTGTGCAGGGTTGGTCTACTTCTTTTTACAGCGCCTGGTCTCCCCGGATGTTTTTAAAGCTCCTCGGGCACTTTGCGGGTTTCGAGGTGCTTAGGCTGAGCTCCCAGGCAACACGGGGCTTGCTTCTCAGCCTCCTGCTCCACGCTCACGAGGGGGGCAGGGTTCTCAGCTGCTAGGTTTGTTCCTATGTTCCTGATCAAGTTTATTGACAAGATAGTTATATTAAAAAAAAAAAAGTAAGAACACCTTTATTTTTAGCTGACGGTTATCAAAATGGCGTCCCAACCACAGTGTGTAGTCTGCGGCACCCGCAGGGGCACCATAGCAGACTACGGTATTTGCAGGGGCTGCGCTGCGGTGTCCACTGATGTGGAACAGCAGATGGAGGCTAAGGCTAGACCTGAAAGAGCGCCGTCAGCAGAAGCTCCTGAGGGGGAGCAGCTGGGGGTCTCTACCTCGCAAGAGGTGCAGGAGTTCAGCGCTGTGTTGCCGGCTACAGGGTCAGCTTTGGGGGCCGGGTCGCAGACTGAGGACTTTTGCCCGGATTTCATGCTACTCATGCATCAGGCTTTCTGCATGAGACGGCAAGGGAAAATGCTGGATTCTGCGCCACTGGCGACCGACTCGCAGCAGCCTACGCTGGGGGGGAAAGGGTCGCCTTCCCCTAGGCCCACTAAACGGCCACGACCCCGTGAGTGGTCTCCTTTAGACGTGGAGGGCATGGGATCGGACGAGGGCAATCTAGACCTGGAAATGGAAGCGGCTGACCTGGAAGAAGGGGAGATCCCAGAGCCTGAGGACCAGGCGAGGATCATTCGTGTGTTTCGGAGGGAGGAGCTTGCGGCTCTTATCACAGAGTCCCTCCAGACGTTGAATTTGGCGGCTGCTCCGGCGGCGGAGGAAGAAAGTGTGGAAGATCCCGTCATCCAAGTGGTGCACCAGACGCAAATAGTGTTCCCTGTCCACCGGGTTGTGGACAAGATAATCCAGGATGAGTGGGATCAGCCGAAGTTGGGACTCCGGGGAGTTCGAACAATGAATAGGCTATATCCCTTAGCGGATAAAGATAAGGAGCGTTTTCGTTCTCCCCACGTCGACGCTGCAGTGTCGGCGGTCACCAAGAAGACCACCATTCCGGTGGAAGGCAGCGCAGCATTAAAGGATACGCAGGATAGGAAGATGGACAGTTTGTTAAAACAGTCGTTTGAGGCAGATGCATTGTCCCTACAGGCTTCCATTTATGGGGCCTGGGTGGCAAGGGCATTTCTCCGTTGGTCTCAACGCTTGAGGCAGTCCTCCCAGTTGGATACTGATGGGCAGGCAGAGCTAGATAGGTTGGAGTCCGGCACGGCTTACCTAGCGGACGTGCATTATGACTTGATTTGAGCTCTAGCCAACAGCATGGCTTCCCTGGTGGCCATCCGCCGCTCCCTTTGGTTGAGGAATTGGGCGGCCGATGGTTCGTCTAAATCGCGCCTCAGCAAGCTCCCGTTTAAAGGCAGGTTATTGTTTGGGGACAATCTAGATAAGTTAGTGAAGGAGTTAGGGGAGTTTAAAGGGGGTAGGCTTCCGGAGGACAAGCCTAAGGCAGGAAAGGCTTCGCCAGTGTTTCGGGGACCGTATAGGGACAGCAGAAAATTTTGGGGGTCTCGACTGGGCAGCTATCAGAGGGGCAAGTTTGCTTCCAGAGCCCAGGGGTTTCGAGTGTTACGGGGAGCAGGTAGGGGCTTCTCGACGCCTCCTTCCCAGTCCTTTCGGAAATCCCAATGAAGGTTTGAGGGTCCAGGCGGACAGGTTGCCGATAGGCGGAAGACTCTTGAGGTTCCTATCTGCCTGGACCCGCATAACGACCGACCAGTGGGTCTTAGAGATTGTTCGAGAGGGTTATGCACTGGAATTGGCAAGACCCATCCGGGTTCCTTCGTAATGTCTCCTTGCAGAAATTCGCGGAAAGCCCTGGCGATTCGCAGTACCCTCGACTGGCTCTTACTCTTAGGAGCGATCATTCCAGTTCCATCCTCAGATTACGGTACAGGTCGATACTCAATCTATTTTGTTGCCCCAAAGAAGGACGGTTCCCTACGTCCTATCTTGTATCTCAAAGTGGTGAATCGGTGCTTACGGATCCCACACTTTCGGATGGAGACCCTGAGGTCCGTTATTGCCGCAGTTCGCAGGGGCGAGTATCTAACTTTCCTGGATCTTACGGAAGCATATTTGCATATCCCGGTCAGGTTAGCCCATCAAAGGTTGCTGCGTTTCGCGCTGCCATGGGGTCATTATCAGTTTCAAGCATTACCCTTCGGGCTTGCGACAGCGCCGCGCATATTCACCAAGGTGATGGTGTTGGTGGCAGCAGCGCTAAGGAAGGAAGGTGTGTTGGTTCATCCCTACCTCGATGATTGGCTCATCCGAGCGAAGTCTGAGAGCGAGAGCGTTTGAGTGACCGCCAAGGTGGTGCAATTTCTAGAGAGTCTTGGCTGGGTGATAAGCCTGGCCAAAAGTCGCTTGGCTCCGTCGCAGGACCTCGAGTACCTGGGGGTGCTGTTTGACACGTGGAAAGGGCTCGTGTTCCTTCCACAGCGCTATACGCTGGGGCTCCAGCGCTTGGTCCATGGGTTCAGCATCACTCCAGCTCCAACGGCATGGGAGTACCTACGGGTGTTGGGCACGATGGCGGCGACGCTAGAAGCTGTCCCCTGGGCCAGATTTCATATGAGGCCCCTTCAGCGGGCACTGCTTCGGCGGTGGTCGCATCAGAACGACTCATTGAGCAAGCGTCTTCCCTGCCCGTTCTCGGTCAAAGTTTCCCTGAGGTGGTGGCTCCGACCCCAGTCCCTTCAGACAGGAATGTCCCTGGAACAACCGGACTGGCTCCCACTGTTGACGGATGCGAGCCTGGTGGGCTGGGGGGCCCACTGCGGAGACCTGTTTGCGCAGGGCACGTGGTCACAACAGGAGAGCAGATGGTCGATCAACCGGCTAGAACTGAGGGCGGTGTATCTCGTGCTGCAGTCGTTTGAGCCGACAGTGTCAGGTCGGGCGGTGAGAGTGCTTTCGGACAATTCCACAACGGTGGCCTACATCAATCGGCAGGGAGGCACCGGCAGTGCGGCCATGGAGGAAGAGGCAGAGTTGTTGTTCACCTGGGTGGAGCAACGCCTGCCAGCTCTATAGGCGGTGCACATTGCGGGAAAGGACAATGTGACAGTGGATTTTCTCAGCAGAGTTCAAGTGGATGCCGGAGAATGGGAGCTGCATCCGGAGGTGTTTGCGCTCATAGTGCGCCGGTGAGAGCAACCCATCATGGATCTCATGGCGACCTTCCACTCGGCGAAGGCGAGCTGTTTTTTCAGCAGACGGAGGGAAAGAATGTCGGAAGGGCTTGACGCCCTGATGCAACCGTGGCCAGCGAACGGGCTACTTTACGTCTTTCCTCCGTGGGCGCTGATAGGTCGTGTGGTGCAGCGCATCGAGGCCCATCGTGGCAGAGTGCTTCTGGTGGCTCCGGACTGGTCAAGGAGGCCGTGGTATGCCGATCTCGTTCAATTGCTGGACGGGGAGCCGTAGCAGTTGCCGGTCTCGGACGACCTGCTTGTACAGGGCCCTCTTCGAATGCCGCAGGTGAATCGATTCTCGCTTACTGTTTGGCCATTGAAAGGGCGTGGCTAAAAGTCAGGTTATTCTGCAGCGGTAGTGGCAACGTTGCTGCGAGTGAGAAAAAGGTCGACTTCGCTGGCTTACGTCCGCGTCTGGCGTGTTTTTGAGGATTGGTGTTCTCGGCAAAACATCCGGGCAGCCACAGTCTCTGTTGCAGTTGTGTTGAGTTTCTTACAGGATGGTTTTGATAAGGGGCTGGCGGCCAGTTCCTTGAGAGTGCAGGTAGTGGCCTTGTCCTGCTGTCGGGGTAAGATTCAGGGTAGGACCCTAGGGTCACATCCGGATGTCTTACGCTTTTTGAAGGAGGTGTCTAAGCTTAGGCCGGTTCGTCGGGTCATCGTGCCACCGTGGGATCTTAATGTAGTGTTAGGGGCCTTAGTGAAAGAGCCCTTCGAACCCTTACGCCGAGTTCCAGTAAAGGACTTGACTTTAAAAACTGTGTTCCTGGTGGCCATCTGCTTGGCAAGGCGGATTTCAGAGCTGCAGGCCTTATCTTGTAGAGAGCCTTTTCTTCAGTTTTCCAACGAAAAAGTAGTTTTGAGACCGGTGCCGTCCTTTCTCCCTAAGGTCATTTCCCATTTTCATCTAAATCAGATGGTGTTGCTTCTAGTGCTACATGCGGGTGACGGCGCGACGTCGGATGGTAGGGTGCACTTCTTGGATGTCAAGCAGACGCTGCGCCGGTATTTGAAGGTCTCCCAATCCTTTTGCAAGACTGATCGCCTCTTTGTGCTGTTCGGGGGGGTCTCGCAGGGGCGAGGCGGCAGCGAAAGCGTCCATTTCACGATGGATCAGAGAGGCAATTGCTTTGGCATACTTGGTGCAAGGGCACTTAGTTCCGTCCGGATTGCGGGCGCACTCTACCAGGGCGCAGGCGGCCTCTTGGGCGGAACACAGTTTGATTCCACCAGGGGATATCTGTAGGGCGGCGACGTGGTCGTCTCTTTATACGTTCAGTATGCACTATCTCCTTGATGTGCTGGCAGCGGGAGATGCCTGTTTTGGTTCCGCAGTCCTGCGAGCCAGACTTAAGGGTCCCCCCCTATGAACACTGCTCTGTTACATCCCAGAGGTAGAGGACTGAACTGGAGGAACGATAAGGAAATGATAATTACACTTACCTGGTAATTGTAGTTCCTTTAGTGACGACAGTTCAGTCCTCGATCCCGCCCAGGAGAGTGTCTCTTTCAGTAGCTCATTAATAAAGATATTGAGACGATTTCAGATAAGCATAAGCATAAGTTTTTAAGGAATGCTGTCTCTTGCCTCTGTCCTGTCCTTTCTCACTTTCTTTTCAGGAGGGCAGAAGGAAACGGTATGGGACAAGTTTTATCTAAAGTTAAAGTTTGATAAGTTTTGAATTGACTTGTTGGCTACTTATTTGTTGCTCTGAGTCTGCTTTGTCAGTAGTTCACTGGGGATTATGGGAGTCACCAGCAGTATACATCCAGTGATGTCATTGATTTGACATGTCCAGTCTCCAGGCTGCAGGAGGAGGAGCACAACCCAGAGGTAGAGGACTGAACTGTCGTCACTAAAGGAACTACAATTACCAGGTAAGTGTAATTATCATTTTTCTGCTTTCAGCTGGCATCAAGGTGTTTGGACTGGTGCAGCAGTGCATATAGGCCTGTCTCTTCTGGCCCACACCATGGTGCAGTAGCCTGTGTGACTGAGACCTGTAGTCCCAACATTGCTTGGAGCTCGGATATGCCACTTTCTCTTGGAGTTGATAGCTGCCCTAAATCCAGCAGTTTCTGTATCCAGTGGTTTCTCATGGGTTTCGAGTGATTTGTGAGTTGGAGGAGGAGCAGGTAGACTCCATGGGGCTCCTGGGCGGAGGGGGTTAATTGGTCCCAGGCCCCCCTTCTCTCTTGCCATCCCTTATCTGCTTGCTAGAGTTGTGGGGGCTTTTTAGAATTATTGGGGGATTTATTTTTCCCTTCAAATTTTAGGATTTTTTTTTTCTGTCCATTAATTTCTGTGGGATAGTATTTTGTTCTTTTGCTGCTTGATAAAGCAGCTTCCAAAAAACAAAAAAGCCAGGCTGCCTTTGGCAGCAAGGCTCCTAGGCTTGTGTAGGCAACTGGGGAAATCCTGCTTGGGTTCTTCTGAGTGGCCTGTCAGGTGTTGGGATTCCCTTGTCGGGCATCCCTTTTTTGCGGCCTGTGCCATTTTTTTTGGTGTGTCTTTTTCATGGTCTGGGCAGTTTTTTGGGGGTGACTGTCTTTTTTTTTTTTCTTAAGACCTTAATCCATGCTGTCATCCTGAATCTGTCATACCATTGCAGGGCTCAATACACCATAAAGCACCTTCAGCTTTTTGAAAATATGGCCGTTAAACTAATCTATTATGCCAAATGTTCTTATCATGTCACACCATTACTGGTAGAACAGCATTGGTTACTTGTCTGAAATTGCTTCCTTATCCTACTAGACCATTCCAGAGATATGGATTATACAGAACTAGCTGTATATAGTTTGTATATTTGTTCATAACCTTACCCCTTCCCCACCCCTACCTGTTAAATGTGTCCCAACAAGTTATACTGTAAACCACTTTGATTGAAGGATAAGGTGGTATATACAACTGTTTAAATAAATACGTTAAATGCGTCCTTGCCAGTGGGTGAAGGCAGACTTCATCAACCGTGATGTCATCAATAGGTACATCTTCTGGTGCAGCACTCAGGGAAGCCAGATTGTCCTTTTTTCTTGTGAAGGAAATTTCTCTTATTGTATTTTTTTAATTGACACCTTCCCCCCCCCCCCTTGTGGGATTCAGTTTACTTGATTGCTTATTGTATAATTTTTTTATATTTTCTTCATTAGAACTTTTTTCTAAATCTTGTTATGGGAATTGTAATTTTTCAAACTTTATTAAAAAAGATTGCCTCTGCAGTTGCCACCTTATATCACCAAGCAGTGCTATTTGCAGGCTTGATGGCCCAAGCCTCCTACATTTGATCCAGCAGCTGCTTGAACAGTCCAGAGGCTGCTTCATTGGAGTCATGGCTTGCTTATATTGCTGGTGCCTTCTAAGACTTAATAAAAATCTCTTCCAGGTTCATGGTGGCAGTGGTGGCAGCCAGTTAGTAGCCCTGGTTCTGTAATTGCAGCTGAGTGATCTCCCCTTTAAGGGCCGGTTAATCTTTGGGGTGGGCCTAGAGAAGTTAGTGATTAAACCTTGGGAAGATTCATTCGCATAGACTCCTGGACGACAGGCCTAAATGTGCCATGAGTTGCATCTCATAGGGCTGTGTGTGGAGTCTGAAGATTCCCTCAGACTGCTAGGAGTCCTGGTTAGGGGCTGTTGATCTATGAGTCTCTTACCGCAAAAGGGTCAGTAAAGAACCTCCATTGAGATCTGGTGGATCCCTTCTGGGGGGCTGCTCAGTTGTTTCTCGGAGCAGACCCATATCATGATAGATCAGTGAGTTCTTGAGGTCCTCAGTCATGAAGATGTGCTGGAGTTGGCAGAGCCTCTACAAGGCTCCTTTGTTTAATCTCTCTGTGGGTCCTGCACAAGCAGGTGATTATTGAGGGATACTTTACAGCGCTTCTTGCAGTTGCAGGTTGTTCTACTCATTCCCTCTGCAGAGCAGGGCCTGGGGCAGTATTTCATAGAAGGTTCCTTCTATCCTAGCCTAGATCTCAATGCCAAGCTCTGAGTCACCCATTTCCGGTCAGTCTGCATCGGTCAGGCAGGAGGAGTTCCTCACTTTTCTACCAGGGCTGGCCCCCGAGTATCTGCTGCCCTAGATAGACCCTCAATCATGTGTCCTGGGGCAGCCCAAGTTCTACCGTACCTCCCCAGATGTCTTTCATCTCCCCTTCCCTTGCCTTCTTCCTCCCCTGGGGGAGGGGGGTTGGCACAGTAATCCCTCCACCATGCTTCGAAGTAGCAGAAGAGCAAGCCACTTTGTTGCTTCAGTAGGTCTTTAAGCACCCATGCGCCTGCATTCATGGCCTGCTGCTCCTGCCTCTTCCAACACAAACATCCTGTCTGGGCAGGAGCAGCAGGCCATGAGTGTGTGCCAAGGCATAATTTCATCTTCTCATCCAGGAGCAGGATCAGCGGTTTCATCACTTATGTGTTGTGGACTGCCATTTTCAGTTCCATGCCTTGTCCTTTGGCTGGACTGTGGTGCCTTACTGCTACTAGTACTGATCATTTCTATAGCACTAGAAGACGTATGCAGCGCTACACAGAGACATGTAAGAGATCAGTCCCTGCTTCCAATCTAGTCAAGACAGACAATACAACAGCTAGGGACTTTGGATATGTTTATGGAGCCATGATGTTAGTGGTGGCATTCCTATGCAGGCAGGCAGGTCATCTGGGCTCTCCTGTACCTGGGCAACTGGCTGATTTGGTCAGACTCTCTGATGACGTCCATGGACCACATGACCCTGGTGTTTAATTGGATGGAAAGACTGGGGTTGGTGATCCACTATCCCAAAAGCAGTCTGACTATCTCTGAGCACCCTTCAGTACTCTCCTGTGTTAAGTCTTTCTCACGGTGGAGGGGTCCCTTAAATTTCAGAGTCTACTCAGCATTTGATTCCTAGTCAGTTTCATGAGTCTGGGACCATCTCCAAATGCTTGGGTCCATGGCATCAACCCTGGAGCTGGTTCTATGGACTAGGGTGCACACATGCCCTCTTTGAAGACACTGGCTAAATATCTGGTCTCCCTGTTCTCACTGGTTTCAGTAGACCCTTCCTTTCCCCCGGCAGGTCAAGGAAGATGGTTGGCATGCCCTTGAAATTGCTGAATTGGCTAATTGTCTTCTCAGATGCAAACCTGAAGATTAGTCTGTCCAGGGACTGTGGTCCCCTCAGGCGGCCTCCTGGGCAATCAAGCAGCTGGAAGTTAGAGTGATCTGCATGAATTTGGATAGATTCCAGCCTTTCCTGATGAAAAAAGTGGTCTGGGTATTCTCGAGCAATGCCACAACAGTAGCATATATTGGCAAGCAAGGCGGAACTTGCACTGCTGGAGTAACTCTTGACATGGCAGAACTGCGGTGGGCAGTGGTGTTTCTGGTTGCTCTTTCAGCAGTGCACATCAGAGGTGTAGACAATGTGCAGGCTGACTTTGAGTCAGAACATTGTGAATCCACGGCTAAAGGGAGTTAAGCCCTCATGCATTCAACCTAATAATTAGGACTTCTGGTTTTCTGTTATAACCAATAACCACTGATAGAACACCTCTGATGCTCTTATGTGGTTATCGGTTATAACTGCTAAACCTCAATTTGTGTGGCATACTGATGACTACATCACTGCAAAGATCCCCGCAGACAGGACAGTGGCGATTTTTGCTGCGATCGGGGCTGAGATGCAGCAGACAGCTCGTGGGATCTAATCAGCCTATATGATGCATCTAACCCTGATAGCGGTAAAGATCCCTCCTGTTCTGCCAGCGGAAGATCAGGCCTAGAACAGGAGGGAAAACCTTCTCAATGAAGCAGAGAGCTGCCGGGATTGATGCTCTAAAAACCAAACAAAACAGAAAAAAAGGGCAGACGGTTAGAAAAAATTTAAAGGGGCAGTAAACAACAGCCTTAAAAAAAAAAAAAAAAAAAAAAGAAAGTGAGGATGGAGGGATAGAGGGCAGAGAGTGGGCGTTCTGTGGGGAAAGAGAAGAGAGAGCCCAGAAGGGGAACAATATGGAGAGGGAAGAGTTCAAGGTAGAGGTTATAGGAATGAATGCATCTGGACAACCTGTATATGCCAAAGGGTACACCCTCCCCCCCGAACATATACGCAAACATCTCACCACCACACGACACACAAACACACCGCAACCCTGCACATGTACAGCAGCCCTGCATTCACTGCCATATCCCCCACACAGACAGGAAAACCACCATTGCATCATACACCCATGCCATCGCACAACACTATCTGAAGCTATAACTATTGTTCTCTAAAAATGATGTATGGTGTAGGCAGGGCCAGCATGTCCATTAGGTGAGCTAGGCGCAGCTGGCCTTGATGGACGGCACAGCAGCAGCGGCACATATAGGTTGCCATGCCGCCCCCCCCTCCAGCTGCTGCTGATTCTGTTTGGGGGGAGGCAGGCAGCAGCATTATTTCCAAAAGTGGCAGTAAAAAGCTGCAGCTTTTTGGAAATACTGCCACTGCCCACCTCCCCCTCCCAAGACAGAATCAGCGGCAGCTGGGGGGGGGGGGGGGTCAGTGAGTTTGGGGTTCCTACCTAGGACAGCAGAAACCCTTGGGCCGGCCTTGGGTGTAGGAACTCTGGCTCAGATCTCACGAGAACCTGAGACATAAGAACATAAGATATGCCATACTGGGTCAGACCAAGGTCCATCAAGCCCAGTATCCTGTTTCAAACAGTGGCCAATCTAGGTCATACGTACCTAGCAGTTTCCCCAAAAGACACAGGTTCCGCAATGCTTGTACTGGGTCAAGCATTGATATCCTGGGTCCCTTCTTAATAATGGTTTATGGACCTTTCCTCCAGGAAATTGTCCAAACCTTTTTTAAACCCATCTACACTAACAGCCTTTACTACATCCTCCGGTAACAAATTCCAGAGTTTGATTACACGTTGAGTGAAAAAATATTTTCTTTTATTAGTCTTAAATAGTTTACCCTGTAGCTTCATTGCATGTCCCCTAGTCTTTCTATATTCTGATAACGTAAACAATCGATCTACGTTTGCCCGTTCCACTCCATTCATTAATTTATAGACTTCTATCATATCTCCCCTCAGCCGTCTCTTTTCCAGGTTAAAGAGCCCTAACCTTTTTAGCCTTTCTTCATAGGAGTATCCTTCCATCCCCTTTACCATTTTGGTGGCTCTTCTCTGAACTGTTTCTAATAACGCTATATCCTTTTTAAGATACAGCGACCAGAATTGCACAAAATATTCAAGGTGCGGTCTCACCATGGAACGATATAGAGGCATTACAATATCTTGTTTTATTTTCCATTCCTTTCCTTATGATACCTAGCATTCTATTTGCTCTTTTGGCCACCGCTGCACACTGGGCCGAGGGGTTTAACATATTATCCACAATGACGCCTAAATCTTTTTTCTGGATGGTGGTTCCTAATGCGGAACCTTGCATCGTGTAACCATAGTTTGGGTTGTTCTTCCCTAGGTGCATAACTTTGCACTTGTCCACATTAAATTTCATCTGCCATTTTGATGCCCAGTCTTCCAGCTTATCAAGATCCTCTTGCAATTTTTCACAATCCTCTTGGGTTTTAACAACTTTAAATAGTTTTGTGTCATCTGCAAATTTGATAACCTCACTCGTTATTCCACTTTCCAGGTCATTTATGAATATGTCAAAAAGCAGCAGACCCAGCACAGATCCCTGGAGTACACCACTATCAACATTTCTCCATTGGGAAAATTTGCCATTTAGCCCTACCCTCTGCTTTCTATCTTTTAACCAGTTCCTGATCCACAATAGTACACTGCCACCTATCCCATGACTCTTTAGTTTTGCCAAATATCTCTGAGGGACCTTGTCAAAGGCTTTCTGAAAGTCTAGATACACTATATCAACCGACTCACCTTTGTCCACCTGTTTATTCACACCTTCAAAAAAACATAACATATTAGTAAGACAGGATCTTCCTTGTCTAAAGCCATGTTGGCTGTCTCCCATTAGGCCATGACTATCTACATGCTGAGTAATTTTATTCTTTAAGATGGTTTCTACCATTTTTCCCGGTATTGACGTCAGGCTCACCAGTCTGTAGTTTCCTGGATCACCCCTGGAACCCTTTTTAAAAATTGGTGTTACATTGGCGATCTTCCAGTCTTCAGATATTAGAGATGATTTTAATGATAGTTCACAGATTACTAAAAGCAGGTCTGCAATCTCATATTCCTTGTCATCACTCCAGTCTAGTCCCGGAACTCTGGGTTCTGCCCATCCTCCAACAGCTTGAAGACTCTCTTTTTGTGATGTCACTGGTATATCCATCTCGGATCCGCCTCTTGCCACCAGTTTGTTTAGTCTCCAAGCAGCTGGAGGATTGAGGAGCCTGGAGGTCCAGGCTCGACTGAGAGACATTTAAGAAGAGTTAGGAGTGTTGGGCCAGTAAGGGCAGACAGGAGTTTTAATTTTGATTATTTTCATCTCCAGGTCCCCGGCGGCCCTCTCCCTCCCCCCCCCCCTGTTTTGTAGTGTGAGAATTTTATCTGGCCTCTGCTATAGGAGCCGCCTGAACCAGGTGGTGAGCCGATATGGCAGTCAGTCAGCGCCAGCAGATGGTTTGCCTGGCGGCGCTGTGAAGAGGTTCAGGCGGCGGGAAATCAGCAATTCCCCGCTCCGGGGTGCTCTCCTGCTACCGGTGCTGTCAGCAGTGTGAGCGGGAAGCAGAGAGCTGGCTCCTGCTCATGGTAGTCTGCCTCAGGGTTGGAAGGGGCAGTGAGATATTCCCCGGCCCGTTCGGCGGTAAAACAGGGTCGGCAGCGCCTCCGGACGTCCGTGGCAGTGGAGACGCTTTGCCGACCAGCCTCGTTCTGCTCCCGACACTTGAAAGGCCATGTCGGTGGAGCGGGGAGAGTGAGCAGAGTGACAGAGAAGCATACAGCTGTAGCGGCTGCGCAACTGGGCAGCGGATGGTTCTTCGAAGACTCGATTGGGCAAGCTCCCCTTCTGGGGAAAGTTGCTCTTTGGAGAAGATCTGGAGAAGTTGGTAAAGGATCTTGGGGAGTCTAAAGGTGGTAGACTTCCCAAGGACAAGCAGAAGCAGGGACGGACTTCCTCTTCTGCCAGGGGTCAGCATAGGGAGTTTAGGCGCTTCAGGCAGGGCATATTCAGCCAAGCTTCCCAGGGGAGATTTCTGGGGCGAAACCAGGGATTTTGAGGCTTTCGAAGAGCCGGTAGGGGTTTTGGGACCTCGTCCGCCTTCGCGACCACCCGAAAATCACAATGAGATCAGGAGGACCCAGGCAGTCCTGGTTCCCATAGGGGGTCGGCTACGGAAGTTTTACCCTGCCTGGGCCGAGATAACTTCCGACTAGTGGGTGTTGGAACTCATTCGCAAGGGGTATGCCTTGGAGTTCCAGCGTCCGGTGAGAGTTCTTCATTCAATCGCTGTGCAAGTCGCAGGTCAAGTACAACGCCGTGAGAGAGACGGTCGAAAGGTTGCTTGGATTGGAAGCAATAGTGCCAGTGCCTCAAGACGAATGCGGGTTCGGTCGATACTCCATATATTTTGTGGTGCCCAAGAAAGAGGGCTCCTTTCGACCTATTCTGCACCTCAAGGGCGTCAATCGCTGTCTGTGGGTCCAGCATTTCCGGATGGAGATGCTCCGGTCGGTTATAGTGGCAGTCCGGAAGGGGGAGTTTCTGACCCCGCTGGATCTTTCGGAGGCGTATCTTCACATTCCGATTCGAAAAGAGCATCAGAGGTTCCTCAGGTTTGCGGTGCCCATGGGGCACTTCCAGTTCCAGGCTTTACCATTCAGGTTGGCAACAGCCCCGAGGATGTTTACCAAGGTGATGGTGGTCATAGCAGCGGCGCTGCGGAAGGAAGGCGTCCTGGTGCACCCTTATCTCGACGATTGGTTGATCCGGGCAAAGTCCAAGGTCGAGATTCAAGCGGCTATATCAAGGGTAGTGGCCCTTCTGCTGAGTCTAGGCTGGGTGGTCAGTATGTCCAAAAGCAACTTAGTCCGTCTCAACGGCTAGAGTACTTGGGAGCCCTGTTCGATACCGAGGCGGAAAGGTTTTTCTGCCACAACAGCGAGCGGAAGGGCTGAGAGCGCTAGTTCGTCAGTTCCTGGCCGGCCTACACCAACAGCATGGCATTATATGCAGCTTCTTGAGACCATGGTGGCAACGATAGAGCTGGTTCTGTGGGCAAGGATGCACATGAGGCCGCTGCAGAGGGCATTGCTCAGGAGGTGGTCTCATCAGAACGACCCGTTGTCTCGGAAGCTGCCTTGCCTCTTAGAGACGCGGCAGGCCTTACGATGGTGGATCAAGCCCGAGGTGCTCAGAGGCGGAATGCCATTAGAGACGCCTGCCTGGGTGCCGCTGACAATGGATGCCAGCCTAGCAGGCTGGGGAGCTCACTACCAGGGTCATTACGCGCAAGGTCAGTGGTCCGAACTGGAAAAGGTCTGGTCCATCAACAGGCTGGAGCTGAGAGCGGTGCGGCTGGCTCTTCAAGCATTTCAGGGGAAGAAAAAGAAGATATTTTTCCGCAAGTAGAAAACCAAAAGGACAGCGGAAGTATGATCACAGCCTACCAGATGATAATAAATATTCTTTATTAAGATCCTTAATAAAGAATATTTATTATCATCTGGTAGGCTGTGGTCATACTTCCGCTGTCCTTTTTGTTGGTCTTCAAGCATTTCAAGTAGTTCTGCGCAACGAGGCCATTCGGGTACTGTCCAACAATGCCACAGTAGTGGCCTATATCAATCGCCAGGGCAGCACCAGCAGTGTGGCCATGGAAGCGGAGGCAAATATGTTATTAGAATGGGCCGAGGAGAATCTTCTAGCACTGTCGGCGGCGCATGTGGCTGGTGTGGACAATGTGGAGGCCGACTTCCTGAGTCGAGTGAAGGTGGACCCAGGCGAATGTGTTCTTCATCAGGACGTGTTCAATCTGATAGCAGACCGGTGGGGGACATCGGTGAAGGACCTTATGGTGACATTCCGGTCGGCAAAGGTCACACACTTTTACAGCAGGCGAAGAGAAAGGATGTCGGAAGGCCTGGATGCTCTGATTCAGAGATGGCCAGAAGAGCAGCTCCTGTACATGTTCCCGCCTTGGGTACTAATAGGACGGGTACTACAGCGCATAGAGCATCACAGAGGAATGGTGATTGTTGTGGCTCCGGATTGGCCGAGGAGGCCGTGGTATGCGGATTTGTAGAGACTCGTAGTGGGCTCACCGTGGCGTCTGCCCCTGTCTCAAGGACCCCTGCGCATGCCTCAAGTGGATCGGTTCTGTCTTACGGCTTGGCTATTGAGAGGGCTCGGCTGAAGGCTGAAGGTTACTCTGCTGCCGTCATAGCCACTCTGTTGAAATCCAGGAAGAGGTCCACTTCTCTGGCTTATGTGCAGATTTGGAGAATCTTCGAGGTCTGGTGTGCAGACAGGCAGATTGAGCCGTTGCAGGTCTCTATTCCTCAAGTATTGGCTTTTTTGCAGGATGGATTGGACAAAGGGTTAGCGGCCTCGTCCTTACGGGTGCAGGTAGCGGCCGTGACATGTTTTAGAGGAAAAGTTCAGGGACATTCGATAGCTTCGCATCCGGATATTAAACGATTCTTAAGGGCAGCTGCTCTGCTCCGGCCTCCTTGTAGGCAGGTGGTGCCCAGCTGGAGTCTGCCGGTTGTGCTCGATGCACTAGGAAAGGAGCCCTTTGAATCGTTGTCGGCAGCGTCGTTAAAGGATCTTACCCTAAAGGTGGTTTTCCTGATAGCAATATGCTCGGCACGCAGAATTTCAGAGTTGCAAGCCCTATCCTGCAGGAAGCCTTTCTTATCCTTCTGTGAAACCAAGGTCGTGATAAGGGCCGTTCCGTCCTTTTTTGCCGAAGGTGGTTTCGGCTTTTCACCTCAACCAGGCGGTCTCATTACCGGTTTTCCGAGAGCGCGGCTCGGGAGCCTCGACGGGTAGGTTGCATTGGCTAGATGTTTGGCGAGCGCTAAAGATTTAACTGTGGAGAACCGTGAGTTTTCGCAGATCGGATAGACTGTGCTGTTTGGCGGCCCCAGGAGAGGCCAGGCGGCATCTAAAGCTTCCATAGCCAGATGACTGAAGGCTGCAATTGCGTCTGCCTATATTTTGAAGGGCAGAGAGGTCCCGGAAGGGCCCTGGGCACATTCGAAGAGGGCTCAGGCGGCGTCGTGGTCTGAGTTCCAGTTGGTACTGGTGGTGGAGATATGTAAGGCAGACACCTGGTCCTCGCTGGATTCCTTTGTGAAGCATTACCGTCTGAATGTGCAGGCAGAAAGGGATACCTGTTTTGGATCGGCATGTCATCATGCTGGTCTAGCGGGTCCCTCCCAATGACATGTTTCTTTACTGCTCTGGTACTTCCCAGAGTTCCGGGACTAGACTGGAGTGACGACAAGGAAGAGGAAATTAGACTTACCTGCTAATTGTAGTTCCTTTAGGAACTCCAGTCTAGTCCCGTATCCTTCCCGGTTTGGTTACAAGCTACGACCAGATGCACTATGCGATGACAGGTAAGGCGGTGTTTTTGTTCTGGGGATATATGGGAATGGGGTTGCTAGGATCCTCATACACCCAAAGAAGGGAGAAGGTGTCTCTTGGAGTTGATAGTCACCTAAAGGGACGGTGACTGATTAAGCCAGGTTCCCTCTAGTGGGTTATGAGTTAGTTGCCAGTTAGTTACAGTTCATTCTACTTAATTGTGGCTCCATTGAGTTTGCTTTGTCAATAGGAAACTGGCCTATCTCAGAAATCAGGGAATTTTTGTCTTCCCATACCTGGACGACTGGCTCATCAGGGTCAGTCTCTCCAGGAGTCCAGATAGGCCACTCTTCACACTGTCTCTCTTCTTCAGCATCTGAGCTTTGTCATAAACTACGCAAAGTCCACTTTGCTCCCCTCACAGAACCTAGCGTTTATAGGGGCAAGATTAGACACCCTGCAGGCAAGAGCGTTCTTGCCTGAGGACAGGGCCCATGGACTGATGGACTTGGCCAACCAATTCCAAAGCAGTTCTCAGGTCTCTGCCAGGTACTTCCTGTGGCTCCTGGGCCACATGGCATCCACGGTACATGTGACCCCAAATGCCCGTCTGCACATGCGGGCTGCTCAGTGGTGCCTCAGAGCTCAGTGGGCGCAAGCCACAGGCAACCTCCAAGACAGAGTAAAGGTTCCAAACCACTCTTGGACTCCTTGCAGTGGTGGCTATATCTCCCAAACCTACTCAGGGGGGTACCCTTTCAGGCCCCAGCACACACAAGGGTGCTGGTGATCGATGCTCCCTTCAAGGGCTGGGGTGCACATTGCGAGGGCACGTGCACTCAAGGCCTCTGGTCTCCTCGGGAGGCCACACAGCAGATCAATCTGTTGGAGTTGCAAGCAATCCGCTTGGCTATCCAGACTTTTTCTCATGCCCTCTCTCACCAGTCTGTCTTAGTTCAGACAGACAATCAGGTAGCCATGTTCTATGTGAACAAGCAAGGGGGCACAGGGTCCAGACTCCTATGTCAGGAGGCGCAGGCCCTTTGCTCCTTTGCAGTCAAACATGGCATGTTTCTCAAAGCAGTTTATCTACCTGGTCAGGACAACTTCTTGGCAGACAAACTAAGCAGGATTCTCCAGCCTCACGAATGGCAGTTGAATCCACTGGTGGTCCAGCAGATCTTTCTACGATGGGGACTTCCATCAATCGATCTCTTTGCAAGCCCACTGAACCGTCAGCTGCCCAGGTTTTGCTCCAGACAGCTGCATCCCCTGAGAATGGCAGCAGATGCGTTTCTGATCTCTTGGGCTACGGGCCTCCTGTATGTGTTTCCTCCCATGCCTCTGGTGGCCAGAACTTTGGTCAAGATTCTACGGGACAAGTCCTCGGTGATTCTGGTAGCCCCCAGATGGCCGAGGCAACCGTGGTTTCCACTTCTTCTGCAGTTGGTGGTGGAAACTCCATTCCCTCTGGGTTTGCAACCCGATCGCCTGTCTCAGGATCAGGGTTCCCTTCTGCACCCCAATCTCAGATCCCTCAATTTGATGGCCTGGCTGCTGAAAGGATAGTGATAGCTCCCTTACTTCTACCTAGGGAAGTTGAGGAGGTGGTCTTGGCCTCTAGGAGGCAGTCCACCAGAAAGTCCTATGCTCTCAAGTGGCATAGGTTCTCAATATGGTGTGCTAAGTGCAATGAAGTTCCTTTCTCCTGTCTTGTGCCAGTAGTACTACAATACTTACTTCACCTATCAGACCTAGGCCTTAAGTCCAACTCTGTTTGGGTCCACCTTAGTGCTCTATCAGCACACCACTCACCGGTGAAGGGTCAGTCTCTGTCAGTTCACCCCTTGGTGTCCTGCTTCCTCAGAGGCTTGCTTCTGCTCAAGCCTCCGATTTGTCCACCAGCCACTGGATGGGATTTGAACGTGGTCTTGCAGCAACTTACTCGCTCACCGTTTGAGCCGATGGCTACTTGACATTTACGCTTCCTTTCTTGGAAGGCGCTCTTCCTGGTAGCTCTTACCTCGGCCAGACGTGTGAGTGAACTACAAGCTCTGGTTTCTGATAGACCGTACACACGGTTCTATAGGAACAGGGTGGTCCTACGGACCCATCCGAAGTTCCTTCCAAAAGTTGTCTCCTCCTTCCATCTCAACCAGGAGGTGGTTCTTCCGACATTCTTTCCCAGGCCGCATACCAGCCGGGCTGAAACAGTCTTGCATACCCTGGACTGTAAGAGGGCGTTGTCCTTTTACATAGAACGTACATGGGGGCACCGAAGGGCTACTCAGCTCTTCATCTCCTTTGACCCTAATAAGCTGGGGTTGCCTGTCTCCAAGCGTACCTTGTCCACCTGGGTAGCAGATTGTATCGCCTGGGCGTACAGGGCAACCGACTTGTCCTTGCAGGGTCGCGTCACGACCCACCGTGTCAGGGCGAAATCCGCATCAGTAGCTCATCTCTGCTCTGTTCCGTTGGCAGACATCTGCCGGGCCGCTACTTGGTCTTCAAGCCAGACCTTTGCAGCCCACTACTGCCTCGAGAGAGAGTCCCGAAGGGACAGTGCTTTCGGACAGGCGGTGCTCCATAATCTCTTTGAGGTTTAGGCAACTCCTACCCTCTGGCCCTTGTGTTGGGCTACCGTACGGGGGCATTCTCAGAGGATATTCTTATCACGTATGCTGAGGCTCTTGAGAGGGAGCCATTGTTCAGCTTAGGGTTCCCGGTAGCCTAGAGCTGGGGAGTCCCATATGTGAGGACTGACTTCCTGCTTGGTCCTGGAGAAAGAGTAGTTACTCACCTGTAACAGGTGTTCTCCAGGAGCAGCAGGAATCAGTCCTCACAACCCTCCCTCCTCCCCTGGAGGTGCAGTCATATGCTTCATTTTGTTTTTTGCTGTCTTTTAGCTATGCCATCAGACTGAGCAAGATGGCACCCTTGGGCGGGAAGGGGACCATGCAGGTGCGCTGCATTCCCAAAGGCTTTCTTTGAAAGCTGGGGAAATGCTCCGCACGGGGGTTCCGTCGGCGCCGACATCACCCATATGTGAAGACTGATTCCTGCTGCTCCTGGAGAACACCTGTTACAGGTGAGTAACTACTCTTTACTACCAAGGGTTGTGCAGCCAAATATTAATGAAGGGTGCCATTAATTCTATCCAGGTCATATTTATTTTTCTCAGAAATTACTGTGTCTAAATTGCACAGACATCTTTTTTTTGTCATATACATTTGAATATACTATTAAAATATTATGAGGACATGCAGTTGGAATATTTCCAATTATTTCTCAAGATATACACAACATAAAATGCAAGGGTGCCAATAATGTTGACCACAACTGTATATCATTAAATGCAATCCACCTAAAAAGCTGCAATTTTTTTTCACTCTGCAAATCCGTTGATAAACCCCTATTTTTCCAACCCTGAGAAAGCACCTAATTGCTTCAAAAATAACTCCCTAAAATCCTAAATTATAAACACTTGGAACTGGAAGCCCTATTAATAATGCTAAAGTGGTGCCTTCCGGTATTTGTCTTGATGGCCACTCGAAAGAATGCCAAAGAAAAAACTTTTCCAGCCACAGGAAAAATCCACGGGTGGTGGACTTGGTTGCCCTGCTTCAGGAGTGGCCCCTAAAGGGACTTCTGTATGTTTTCCCTCAGTAGCCTTGGTGAGCCATCTTATATGACGGATTCAGCCACATCTGAGCTTGCAGATTATGGTGGCCACACTAGCCATGTACTGCAGATCTTCTAAATCTGTTGACGGGGTTCCTTCTGCACCAAGGGCTGCTGTTGATGGAGGATGCCGTTCCCTTCTTTTTTACAACTTGATCCTTGAGAGGCGTAGAGTGGCTAAGAAGGGCTTCTCTGCAGCAGCAGTGGACACCTTGCTTAAGGTCTAAAAGGAATCTGTGTCCTTAATTTATGTGAGTCTGGAAGGTTTTTGAAGAGGTGGTGTTTCTAGAGGCCAGGAAAGTGGATATAATCTCTGTTTTATCCTTCTTACAGTCGTTTGGACCAGAGCTTGCCCCAGAACTTATTCAGGGTTCAGACGGTGACCTTGGCATACTACCTGGGTAGCATTTAAGGGATATCTCCTGCTTCCTCAAGGGAGTGAAGCAGATCCATTCACTAGTGCCTTGGGTGGTTCCTTAGTGGAGTCTTTGGTGTAGGCTCTGAAAAAGCTTCCTTTTGAGTCCATTCATAAGGTCTCACTCAATGATTTGACCCTTACAGTGGTTTTCCTGTTAGCTATAGTGTCCGTAGATGAGTGTTGGAGCTGCAGGCCTTGTTCTGCAGGGAACCTTTCTTGGTCATCTTGAAAGTTTGTCTTCTTGCAAACTGTGCTGTCCTTTTCTCTCAGATACTGTCCTCCTTTCATTTTAACTAGACTGCCAATCTGCCCTCCTTCTTTGAGGAAGATCTTCGGAAGGATGCCTCACTTCATCTGATGAATGAGTGGAGGCTGTTGGTCAGATATCTGGAAATTTACTAATCCTTTCTGTTGGTGGGATCATTCTTTCGTCCATGCTGGCAGTTCAATGAAAGGAATGCAACATCCAAGTCCTCCATTGCCATTATTCAGCATACCTTTAGACCACTAAGTGTGTGCTGGAGGAAGTCTGAGCTAACCCAACTAGGATACAGGCATCCTCCTGGGCAGAGTCTGCCTTGGTATCTCCAGAAAACATCTGTAAGATGTATACCTGGTTTTCTCTAAATACCTTTGTGGAGCACTACAGGTTGCATGTGGGAGCTGGAAAAGATGTCACTTTTGGTAGAGCAATTCTGTCTAGACCATTGTCTTCCTTCCACTCTGGTTCCAGACTGCTTGATTGGTCTGGTTGCAGACATCTAGATTGGTTTAGCTGGATGATAAGGAAGGACAAGTTTTACATACCCGAATATTTTCTTTCCTTGTATCCTCCTAGACTAGTTAAGGACCCATCCTAGGAAAACTCCTAATAGGTTTGGGGGTCTGGCTGCCATTAAATGCATTGTCAGTAGCATGTTCTAACACAGAATTTATTGTGCTAAGAGAGCCAAGTACGTATTTAAGATAGTTGTTCCAATGTTGGATTGTTGGTTACTGATGTTTGTTCATTTCTGAGTGTTTGAAGTTTTTTTAGTCTTGCTTACTGCTTGGTAAGTGTCATACTGGCTTCTCTCAGTGCTCCACCAACAGATACACCCAGTGATGACATCAGTGTAAGTTGTTCAAGTCTGCCTCCACCTGCTGACAAGAGAACACAGCTCATATGTCTGGATTGGTCTAGCAGGATTCAAGGAAAGACAATTATTAGGCATGTAAATTTCTCCAAAAGGTACAAAATATAGACGCTAACCTATTCTGTTTATACAAGCTATCTACTTTATCTACCCTTCTCACTCCATATTTCCTACCATGACAGTTGAGGCACATTGCTAGTCATTCTGGAAACTGAGATTGGAATGGATACGTAATTCCACCTTCTCCTACTTAGGGGCTTGTTTACAAAGCCGCGGTAGTGGTTTCCGATTGTTATTGGAGCCGTGGCCCCATTGAAATCAATGGGGCCGCGGCTCCGATAACAATCGGAAACCGCTACCGCGGCTTTGTAAACAAGCCCCTTAGTCTCTCTACTGTGGAACTTCCTTCCATTAGATATTCGATCTGGCGGGTTGTACAGTCATCCCATAGAAGCTACCTTTTGAGCTGCAGCTTCCATTTCTCTTTACTTTGTTTTGTTAATCACATGTAATATGTAGTCCTGAGGTTTATTATATTGTCCTATTCATTCCCTTTCTATCATGTATCCTGCGTATTTATTTGCTTTTTATCTATCTTTGTTTGAAGTGCAATAATTAACAGCTGTATGTAACATATCTTGTAAACCACCATGATGTCAATTCTAATTGTCTGATGATGGTATAACAATTAAACTAGATAAATAATTTTAAGTTTGAAGTGCTAATTAAAGATCAGCTGCCAGTGAATTCTAAAGAAAACTACTATGTAAAGACAAAAGTAAGAGAAGCTCTATTTTCATTTGATTGTAGAAGATAAAGGGTATTCTGTTGTGGGGTCCTTTTATTAAAGGGTGGCATAGTGTTATATCTAATGCAGCAAAAGCAAGCTAGACAGCACAGGAATTGTCCCGTGCTGTCATGGCCCTGTGCTAGCTGGCAACCTGTGTCCCAACATGCATTCAACATGCTAGAACACGCATTGTGAGCTAATGGCAAAGGGGATGGAAGGATACCCCTATGAGGAAAGGCTTAAAAGGTTAGGGCTCTTCAGTTTGGAAAAGAGGATTCGTTACCAGAGGATGTAGTAAAAACTGTTAGTGTAGCTGGGTTTAAAAAAGGTTTGGACAAGTTCCTGGAGAAAAGCTCCATAAACCATTATTAGAGGACCCAGGAAATCCAATGCTTATCCCAGGATGAGCATCGTGGAAGCTGTTGATTTTGGGTACCTGCCAGGTACTTGTGACCTGGATTGACCACTGTTGGAAATAGGATACTGGGCTTGATGGACCTTGGTCTGACTCATTTTGGCATTTCTTATGTTCTAACGCCCTTTAGTAAAAGACCTCCTATGTGTTTTTCCATACGATTGATTCAGACATTATTGTATTTTGAGAGGGGTGTCTCCCATTCCCTGTAGTAATTTTTTTTTTGAAAATAGGACCCCCTTCTGTTCTTGAATCTCAGTGCTTGTGAGATAAAGTAACATAGAGATAATGGAGACTGTCAAAAACAAGTATGCTCTGACTGTTCCATGCTATTAAATCTAAGTACTGCAGAATATACATTCAAGTGCTACCAGGTTGCCTATGGAGGTAATTTTTAAGGTCTTAGTAATGATTTGGATGTCCAAAGATGTGCACATGTATGTCAGAATAACGGAGATGTCTCCGGAGCCATTTTACAAATTACATTTAGAGATATTTCTAGTGCAGGGACATCAAGGGGCTTGTTTACAAAGCCGCGGTAGCGGTTTCCGATCGTGTTTTTGTAAACAAGCCCCCAAGTAGGCAGGAGGTGTGTGTCGGGAAGTCATTGAATTTAGACATCCCCGTTCGATTTCAGAAACACTGGGGACATCTGCAGGCATGTCCACATTTTAGAGCTGCTCCAGACATAAACAGGAATTAGGAAAGTGCTGCTTGTGACCGTAAGACATCCTAAGGATGTAGAGAAAATGGAGAATTAAGTGACTAGGATCACAAAGCCCACACTGAGATTTGAAAACTGGCCATCCTGCTCTTAACCCACTATTTTAACCATTAGGTTACTAGATGCCCCTGTCCTGGAATGCTGTTCTGGGCACATCTGTGTAATTGTCTCTATAGATGTTCATATCAGGCATGCCCACGTTTCTGAAATTTTGCCTGAAATTGCATGTGCCTGCTTTTTAGACATTCTGGCTTTGAAGTCCCAGATTGCACTTGGACGTCCTTTGTAAAATGTGCCTTTTTATACGAAGAATGTTGTTTTAAGCAAAGTAGCTATAGAAAGGTGTTCATCTCAGGTAGATCATAAGAGATGCCATACTGGGTCAGACCAAGGTCCATCAAGCCCAGTATCTTATTTCCAACAGTGGCCAATCCAGATCACAAGTCCCTGGCAGGTTCCCAAAAAGGTACATAGGTTCTATAATGCTTGTCCCAGAGTAAACAGTGGATTTCTCGGGTCCTCCTTAATAATGGTTTATGGACCTTTCCTCCAGGAACTTGTCCAAACCTTTTTTAAATCCACCTATACTACCAGCTTTTACGCCATCCTCCGGCAATGAATTCAAGTTTGATTACACGTTGAGAGAAAATGTTTTTTCACTTATTACTCTTAAATGGGTTACATTATAGCTTCATTGTGTGTCCCCTAGTCTTTCTACTTTTTGATGGAATAAACAACTTACCTACATTTACCCGTTCTACTCCATTAATTTATAGACCTCTATCATAACTCCCCTCAGCTGTCTCTTTTCCAAGTTGAAGAGTCCTAACCTTTTAAGCCTTTCCTCAGAGGTATCCTTCCATCGCCTTCACCATTTCTGTTGCTCTTCTCTATACCTTTTTCTAATTCTGCTATATGCTTTTTAAGATATGGCGACCAGAATTGCACACAATATTCAAGGTGCATCAACCAGGACCGATAACGGCAGCACCGTTCACACAGTCACCGGCACAGACGACGCTTACTGAGCTCGGATTCTGAGGCCTAAGATTCAGACTGTCGGTCCCTCGATTCTGCAGAGCTGCTGGATATGGATCAGAGCAGAATATGTCATCGGAGCTGTCATCTCCAAAACCACCTCCCGCCGAAAGTCCCCCTTCCAGGAGTTTATTCAGGACATGGCAGAAGAATCGGAAGTACTCCACGGCCCCGAAGGAGGCAACGATCTTACCAGTTCATAAGATCCTACATAACCTGATGCTTCGCATGTGGGAGACCCCGCTTACTGTCTCGCCCATCAGCAGACATCTCGATATCGTGTATCAAGTACCAGAGGTCCCAGGCTTTCAAAAAGATATAACTCCCACATTACTCGATGATAGTAGAGTCAATGATGCGCTGCATCAAAAGTGATAAGATATATGCATCGATGCCCCCCAGCAGGAAATCTAAGAACCTTGATTCCTTTGCTGTACATTCTTTTCAAGCCTCCATGCTGGCAAGTAGAATTAATTCTTACATCTTATATATGGGAATGTTCTGTAAGGAAATAAGTAAGGATTGTGAAGCCTTCCTTCCCTTCATCCCAGAGGAGAAGAGGCCAGCTTTTGAGACAGTCCTCAGAAATAGCAAGAATGTCTTAGTTTGTGAACATTTCCCACACAAAGGTTGCTACGCTGAAGCATGGTCAGTGTCTTTATTTATATGAAAGATTTTATTCAAAGGTTTGTTTCCTCATTCTGATATCCCCCTGACGAAGGCCGGTGGCCAAAAAGCGTAGGGGTCAATAAAAGGGGTTTGATCAAACCTGAAATCCTCGCCAGTCTTGGTATCTGTTTTCTTGTTCCCTTAGTCTGTGAACAGGACATCCTTTGATGCATTCAAATCCACCAACTATTGCAGTCTGTGCTCAAAGATTAGCATGGTTACAGGCCTCTGACCTAGAGTAATGCGTTCAAGACAAACTTGGGAACATCCCCTGCACTGAGGAAAATCTCTAATAAAAACTGGAGAGAAAAGGCTGGAGAGGTTGAAACTGATACCACTCTGAAGAGGCTGACCTCTCAAAAAGGAAACCAGCAACAAAAAAGCCTTTCTATCCTAAAAAGAAGGAAGTTCACAACCATCTTACCAGCCCCAGGGCAAGCAACACGAGCCTAAACCTGCTAAGAAGCCCAGAACTGCTAACCAACAGCCAGCAGCTCAGCCACAAGCAACACCCAGCTTTTGACTCCATCCTGGGGAACATGGCCATCTTACCCATGCAAAGGCCCAATCCAACAAAAATAGCAGGTCAACTTTTGTTTTTTTGCTAACCATTGGCAAATGATCACCTCAGAGCAGTGGACCTAAACATTAGGATATCAATTAAGCTCCAATCAATCTCCTTCGCCTCACTTCAGAGGCAAATATCCTCTTCAAACTCTCCTCAGGACCCTTCTCAAAGAGGAAATCTCGAACCTGCTCACCCAAGGTGCAATAGAGGAGGTTCCACAACAAGAACTTCATGAGGGCTTCTACTTTCCTTACTTCCTTATACCGAAGAAGTCAGGAGGATACAGGCCTATCCTCGACCTCCAAAATTTCAACAAATTCCTGGTCAAGGAAAAGTTCAAAATGATTTCCCTTGGAACTCTCCTACCCTGTCTGCAGGAACAAGACTGGCTATGTTCCCTAGATCTCAAAGATGCATATACCCATATCTTAATCTATCCAGGACACAGGAAAAATCTTCGCTTTGCCTTTCAAGGGACCCACTACCAATACCAAGTCCTCCCCTTCGGCCTGGCATCGACTCCCAGGGTGTTCACAAAATGGCAACCTACCTGCGAGGCAAGGAGATCTTTGTCTTCCCTTACTTAGCTGACTGGTTGATAAAGGCAGACTCTTCAGGAGAACTCTGCACTTCACTCCAAACCACCCTCGCAATGCTGCAGCACCTGCTATTTGTAGTAAACTTCCCAAAGTTCCATCTAACCCCAATTCAAAGATTGGAGTTCATTGGAGCAGTGCTAGATACTCAGCAATCCAGAACCTTTCTACCACTAGACCGTATACACCTATTAGTGGCTCTAGTCATTCACATGCTTCAACAGATAAGCTTGACAGCTCGAGACTTCCTTTGTCTCTTAGGCCACATGTCATCCACAGTGCATGTGGTGCCTTATGCAAGACTACATATGCACCTAGCACAATGGACCCTAGCGTCCCAATAGACACAATCCACAGAACACCTACGGAACATCATTCCGATCACCCATCCTCTAGTTCATTCCCTCCTATGGTGGTGTAATTCAGCAAATCTACTTCCAGGGTTACCTTTTCAGATGCCTCAACCTCAACACACCCTAACCACAGATGCATCCAAACGGATTTGGAGAGCCCACATGAAGTCCGTGTCCACACAAGGCTTGTGGACAACTCAAGAGTCATCCTTACAGATCAACTTGTTGGATCGTCGGACAATCATGAATGCCCTGCAGGTGTTTCAACACCATCTCACGAACAGCCAGGTACTTGTCAGGACAGACAACCAGGTGGCAATGTTCTGTGTGAACAAGCAAGGCGGGACGGGCTCACTTCTCCTCTGCCATCTCTCACCACATACTTCATGCAGTGTATAATCTCCAGGAACAAGCAGGAATGAGTCTTCACATATGGGTACGTCGGTACCGACGGAGTCTGTGTGGAAACGCTTCCCAGCATCCAATCAGAAAGCCTTTGGAAGCATCCCAACATGCCTGCGTGCTGCCTTCCCACCTTCCCAACTGTCTTTCCTCAGTTTTCGTTTTTCCATGGAGCCGGCAGGACGTCCTCCTGTCACCGCAGAAAATTCTTCTTTTATTTTTTAGTTTTCTTGTGGTCGCGACTGCCTTCCCTGACGCCACCGGTACCGCCGGTGTTTCTTTTTTCTTTTCTTGTAAAATTTTTCCTTTTTAAGGAATATTTTTCCTCCTCGGTGTCTCACGGTTTCTCAGGCCTGTTAGGCCTCTCCTTTTTCCTTCATGGAACCGCCAGCCACTATCCCCAAGAAATGTACAAACTGTGGCGGTACAAACTTATTTTTAGACACCCACAACTGGTGTCTAACCTGCTTGGGTCCTGACCATTTTCCTCCGGAGCCCTCTGGCACTAGTATTGTGGGAAGAAGTTTTCAACATCGAGTTCCCCTCGACACGCGGTCCCCATCCAACTTCATGGCACCGACCATATCTTCTTCTACACAGGATCAGGTAACCCAAAAACAGTCTGTTAAGACTAGCCAGTCCTTGAGTGGCAGTTCTCATGCACAGCATAGAGATGCCTACGGCCTTGCCCTCGAGAAACCACTGGCTTCAAAACCCCGGTGGGAGTCTTCGGCCTCCAAAGCCTGTGTGGGGTTTAAGGTTGTTCCTGAGGTTCATCCCCTCACAGAACATACCTGAGCCATGCCCGGTGGTGGCATCCGCTTCGAGCGGTATCGATACCCCGGCATCGGCAATGGTGTTGGATGAAACATTCCTCACCAAGGATCGTCGTCTGGCGTCCTCGGTACCTACGGGACCGTTGGATACGCTCCAGACCGACCTTCCAGTATCGGTACCGGTACCGATGCTAGTATCGACGTCGCTACCCTCCAGACGTGCATCGATAGACTCGCTTCCTTCGATGCCGAGTCTGGAATCGATCTCTAGTATGGAGGACTGGGTACCGACTCGCCTTGGTACCGACACCAGACAGTACCGAAGGCTCGGTTCCGATAATTCGGATCCGCAACTCTCGGTTTCTTCGATACTGTTAGAGTTGCCACCGGCTGGCCTTCATCCACCGGTATCGGATACGGTACCGAAGTCGGTACCGTTATCCACATTACCATTGCTGTCGGTGCCTTCCATGCTTCTCTCGTCAGGCTCGCTTCCCTCGATACCGAGTTTGGAATCGATCCCTAGCATGGACGATGTGCTACCGACTGGTGCTGGTCCCGACCTCCCGCAGTACCAGCGACCATCCTATAAGGATTCCATACTGCACCATGCAGGATCTTCTATTCCTATAAGCTTGGATAGATCCCTCGGTGCCAATGCTAGTTCTTCATCAGATCTAGCCTATCCAAAGGAAGTTTCCTCTGGGGAACTTTCTTTTCAGGTTTTCCTCCTAGATATGGCAAGATCCCTTGCCATTTCTGTTCCTGGACAAGGTCCTACACAAGGCAATACAGGATTCCTCTATATTCCTGAGAGAGCAAAGGGAAACATCATGCTACCTTTGCATCATTCCTTGCAGGATCTCCTTCTATGAATGTGGGAAGCTCCTTTAAAGGTACCCCCACTTTCTAGAGCAACTGATCTTCTATATCAGGTGCCCCCTTCTCCAGGATTTCAAAAGACTCAACTTCTTCATCATTCCGTTGTTGTAGAATCAGCAATGAGGCGGGTGAAGAGTACTAAAAAGCACTCTTCTTATCCGCCAGGTCGTGATTCTAAGACTTTAGAATCCTTTGGATGCCAAACTTTCCAGGCATCCATGCTTTCAGCAAGAATTCTCTCATATATTTTTTATATGGGCTTATCTCTTGAGGTCACAAAGAAATTACATCTTTTGACTCCTTTTCTTCAAGAGCCCAAGAGTGCAGACTATTCCTCACTGGTTAGTCATGCTCAAAATATCTCTAGATTTCTTACTCGTGCTTCCCTAGACTCCTTTGAGTCTGTTAGCAGGACTTCTGCTATAGCTATAGGAGCATGACGTAAAGCCTGGCTCCAAGCTTCAGACTTGGACAAATGGGCACAAGTTAGACTGGGAAATACTCCTTGCACTGGAGAAAATCTCTTTAACAAGGAGTCTTTACTCCAGGTTGCTCAGTTAACAACTGACTGTCCTGTTTCCAGAGGCTGTTCTATGCCTTCTTCTTTCCCAGTTGGTAGGAAATGTCCTGCCAAAATTTCTTCCCCTAGGGGAAGAAGATTTTATCCATCTTCTGCCCATCATACAGATGTTCCCAAACAGGGGAAACATCACCCTGGTCTGAAGAATCCACAACCTCAGCAGGGTCAACAAACCCAGCAGTCGCAGGGTTTCAAATAGATCATCATTGCCCTTCTTGGTTGGGTGTTAGAGTAGCAGTCTGCTTCTTTTCATTTGCAGTATCTGCACTAAATTTATTCTAACCTTCCTAGATATCTCTTCATGAGACATCTTTTCTTTAACTTTAAGAGTCTTTATGATGATCAAGCCCATACTTAACAGGGTTTTCCTCTTCCTCTTGGAGGAAAGAGAACTAACAACTATTAATAGATAGTTGTTTTCCCTGTACTGGCATGTATCATCTCACCTGTCAGAGACTTCCTCCATAGTCAGTCTCTTTTAACTCTGTCTTACCTCCCTCTTACTATAACATTTGGTTTATAAGAGGGACCCTTTTACACTGGTAAGCCCCTATGGTCCTCTATCTGTTCTACCGGGGGATTCTCCCTTCCGGAGTTGTCCCCCCCCTTGTTACCTTAGGGCAGCCCATCAGACGATAGAAAATCCTACCAGGTCTGTTGTTTCTTTTTTCCCAATCTAAAAGAGGGAGAGGGAAAATAAATTTTCTCTGCTGCCCTGGTACGTTGCTGCAGATACAGCAATTCCTAGTGGTTAAGCCACTGGTTCTGTCTACCACACAACCAGGGATTCTCCTCCACTAGCAATCCTTCTAGCCTCAGTGCTAAGTCCCAAACAGGTTATCAACCTCGTTTGGGAAACCCTCTTATCACAGCCTGGTTGGTTAACTTCTCTTCTTGGCCCCCTTGTCCTTGGCAGAATACTTGGTTACCTGCTGGCTTTCCACAGCCAGTTTTTCTTCTAACCAACCTGCAGCATGCTCTCTGCAACTCTACAGAGTAGCTTTGCACTATGGGCCCTTGCTAGAGAGCATTACTATCTTGCCTAGCAGATAACCCCAGATGGTTAAAAGGGGTTCCCCCAGTCATGTTTCCATGACTGGTAGGTATTTCCTACCCTTACCATCTCATCTTAAATCTCTTTTGAGACATCAGTCTCAGGCCTTTCATTACGTGAACACCTAACAAAGGGCCAATTCCCTGGCTTGGCCCATATCTCCTTTACTTCTCTCGTCAGAGATAATTTTCTTCAGTGGCAGCTAGAGGGCGCCCAATACCCCTCTTGCCCTAAAGGCAAGTCACTAGGGTATCTTCCTCCAGTGGCGTCTTCTATCCATTCTCCAAATGACAATTCTGGAGAAATCTGGACTTCTTGACTACAGTCTGAAGTTATCCTCTGCCTTTTTCACGTAGGTCATCCTGGTTATTCAAGAGCTCAAATTCTGAAAAGAATCCAGACTTCTTCTTGTCAGGGAGACCTCTCCTCTGACTCTGCCAATCATAACCAGGAAAAGAGATTTCTCTGTATATCTATTGTCATGGCGCAAGGCAGATAGTGCCTATAAAAGTAGAGGAAAATATGCAGGGCAGTTTTAAAACCGGCAGTGCAAAGCACATGGCTAGGGGTTGCTATGAGCAACCAAGCAAAACAAGAGCACCGGCTGTAGGTAAACGCCCAGGAATAGCATTACGTCATAGCTCATCAGAGAAGCAGAAACAGCTGCAGGGGTTTGAGCTAACAAGAGACTCAAAGAATGACGCACATAAAATAAGGTCGGTCTTGAGCAAAGCGGAGAGGAGTAGAGATACCGACAGAGACGCAAGCAGGAAGTCAGACTCAGTCTCAGATACAGAGAGAGAAAGAGACACTGAGAGGAGGACTCATGGGAAAGGAAAGAGCAGAGCTCATGAGAGCCAGGAGTCATACCTGAAAGCTTCTGACGTGGAGTCCATCTGCACCTCAGAAGAGTTTGCCCAGGGGGAATTCTCAGAGGTTAGTGCTGGAAAGTTGGGCTGCACTAAGCCAAAGTCCGGTTGGGGACAGAGAGAGATTCCAAGCTGCAAACCACGAGGAGCTGGGAGAGGGAATAACCACGGGAACAGGTACCTGGGGAGCAAAAGCTCTTATCCAAAAGAGATTTCCCACCTAAGAGAAAGACGTCCTGTGAGGGGAAGTGAAAGAGAGAAAAGTTTCAACTTCCCGGTTGCAAAACAGACAGGCAGAGCTCAGCCTGAAGAAAGGCATAGTACCTGGAATAGAGGGGCACTGAATTTTACTCCCAATGGTCCTGAAGTGTATGGCCCTCTAAGGGGAGAATCCATAGTGCATGGTAACCAGCCTTTCTGCAGTGATAGAGGGGAGAGAAGCTCTGGACAAGAAGAGAGGAGACTAATAAACACTGATACACATTACAGCCCTGCAGAATATAATAGCCAAGAAGTACACGAGGATATGGAATGTGACTTCTGTGAAGAGAACTCAGATATTTGCAAAATGGACTGTACATTGGTGTTTTCCGATAGTGTGACCTCTTTTTGTTAAGGCCTAAGTAAAGCCTGCCTAAGAGAAATCTGTGGAGGAACACAGATTTCACCATTCAACTTTTGTGATTGAAAAAGCCTGTTTTTCCCTTTTTGTTTGATTAACGCTGACAAGAAGCATTTTGGTTGTAATTTGTAGTCCCCACTTGTGTTATGCCAGTATTATGGTTTAATTTCTTTTGACCCTTGTTGCAAGAATTCTCCCGGGAAGGGAAAATAAATACCTCTTTAAGCATAGCTACTCGACCACAACTACCTTCTTATTTGATTAGCTATTGGGACTCCAAATCCCAGAGGGCACTACTAAGTCCTTGCTACATAAGAGGAGCCTCACTGAAGCCCCAGGACTTCTGCCTCAGGGGTAAGTAGGTGAGTGACACTATTCAAGCAGGTATTAACCTTCTTGCTCTTAGATGAATCTTCCTCTCTCCCTATATCCCTAGGGGGGATCAGCTTCTTTAGGCCTCTCTCTTTCCACATACCTGGAGATGTGTCTATGTCTACATATTCATATATATATATATATATATATATATATATACACATAGATATAGATGAATATATATATATATATATATATATATTCATCTATATCTATCTGTGTGTCTTCTGCCCCTACATATCTCCTATAGATATATGCATATATACCCTATATGTGTATATATTCAATATATATATGTATATATACATTGATATATTTATAGATCTACTGAGATATTTTTAGATAGATATGTATCCATATACTCATCTATCTGTTCTGTTAGGTTCAGATATCCTTATATTTCTATATGATCCTGACAGATGGGCCCTACCCCTATCAATGCTATGCCAGCATACTTAGGGGGCGACACTTATAACCACTTCCTGTGGTAATTAACAAAATTTGCCTTACCATATAGGTTGGGTACTCCTGAAGCTCTCCATGTACCTTTCTTCTTTCCTAATTGACCCCATTTAGGAAAGACATTGTGGAGCTTCAGTTAACCTAACGCTTAGCGCTCCTGAGTCTGTCCTTACTTTCTTATCAGATTCAAGGGTCTCCATACCCTTTCTCCCCTACATGGACTGATTCCATCCCCAGTCCACTTAGGTCAGACTCATTTTTTCTTTGGGTCCTAAATTTATACTGTTTTTGGACCTAAACAGCTTAAGCTTTCTTTAATACTGCCTTCTGCGTCTCCCCTGAAGCTCTACCTCTTATACTACCCCAGTCTTTCCGCCTGGGGCCATTTCTCACCCTGAAGGGTTCTGACCTCCACTTGTTTTTTTCTACTTTTATTACCTCTACTTCTCAGTGAGGTACCCCTTGAGCACATTCACTGGCTCTTCTAATAGATCCATATGTACCTCAGTGGAATTGTGCAAGATCTACAAGGGAGGCCCACATTACAATATTTTACTACAAAATACCCTCTATACAGGGTCTTCCCCCTTAGAAACCCTGTTCTAGCCAGCTGTTCAACAGCTCCTCTTCTGTATTCAACTCCTACCCTCCATCCCCTGGATGCCTGAGGTCTTAAGCAATAGCATGGCTCATTCTAGACTTGCAACATGCTGGGACTCCCTCTGGGCATCTGAGCTTGGGAGTCCCCATATGTGAAGACTCATTCCTGCTTGTTCCTGGAGATAGCAGTTACTTACCTGTAACAGGTGATCTCTGGGAACAGCAGGAATAAGTCTTCACAACCCACCCACCTCCCCTAGGAGTTGCTTTTTCTCTATCTCTACTTTCCCTTCCTTGCTCTCTCTCTTTGTCTCAGCTTTCAAACTTAACTGAGGAGAGACAGGTGGGAAGGCAGCACGCAGGTGTGTTGGGATGCTTCCAAAGGCTTTCTGATTGGATTCTGGGAAGCGTTCCCGCGCAGATTCCGTCGGTACCGACGTACCCATATGTGAAGACTTATTCCTGCTGTTCCCAGAGATCACCTGTTACAGGTAAGTAACTGTGCTTTCCTGGCAATCAGAATCACCTTGCGGACAAACTCTGTCGGATCTTCCACCCACACAGTGGCACAGATCTTCAAAGTCTGGGGAACACCAGTCATCAATTTCTTTACCACTTCACAGAACAGCAAACTCTAGCAGTTCTGTTCCAGAGTTCCGTCCAAGCTAAGCCAAGCAAACAATGCTTTTCATTTACATTGGAGTCAAGGACATTTCCCCCCACACCCCTAATACCCAAGACCCTATTCAAGTTCCATCTCGACGGAGGCACTGTGATTTTCAAAGCCCCCTTCTGGCCCCGTTAACCCTGGTTTCCCCTTCTACTTCAGCTGCAACAGACGCAGCTAGTCCATCTGGACTGCAATCCGGGTCTTCTATCCCAGGACGATGGAACAGTCCTATATCCCAATCTGCAATCTCTCTGCATGGCTGCTGAGGGAGTGATGCTCCAGCATCTCCACCTTCCTTAGGAAGTAAAAGACATTCTCCTTGCTTCCAGTAAGCCCTCCACCAGACAGATCTACTCATTCAATTGGCGCAGATTTGGATCATGGTGCTCACAAGATAACCTCAATCCCTTTGATGCATCAATATCTGCACTTCTGCAGTATCTATTGCACTTGTCCTCTTTGGGGCTAAAGACCAATTCGATTTGAGTTCACAAATCTAATTGTTGGTCATGCCATCTCTGTGCACCCCCTAGTGGTGCATTTTATGAGAGGCCTCCTCCTTTCTAAGCCACTTCTTCAACCACCTCCTGTGGCATGGGAACTCAAAGTGGTCTTGGCTCAGCTTCTCAAACCCCCATTTGAACCCGTAGCAACCGTTCACCTGTGATATTTGTCTTGGAAGGTCATATTCCTAGTTGCACTGACCTCGGCCAGGCACATTAGTGAATTACAAGCTTTGGCCCATCCACCATACACCAGATTCCATCATGACAAGGTTGTCCTACAGACATATCCTCACTTTCTACCAAAAGTGGTATTGCCCTTCCACATCAGTCAATCTATAATTCTTCCAGTCTTCTTCCCAAGACCTCACTCTTCCCATGCAGATGCAACCCTGCACACTCTAGATTGCAAACAAACCCTGGCCTTCTATCTGCAAAGGACTCGGGATCTCTGCAAATCCTCGCAATTGTTTCCTTTGATCCCACTCACTTGAGGCTTCCTATAACAAAGTGTACGCTCTCCAGATGGATAGCAGACTGCATCACCCTCAGAGGGCACGTCACTGCTCATGATATCCGAGCCATGGCAACTTTTGTAGCCAACCTATGCTCAGTAGCCATTGACAAAATATGCTTGGCAGCAACCTGGTCCTCCATCCACACCTTTGCTGCCCAGTACTGCTTGGACAAGGACTCCCGCTGGGATGCGGTCTTTGGCAAGCTGGTCCTCCAACATCTCTTTGGAGCATAGCTACAACTCCCTGCCACCCTCTCCGCCCACACTGCTTATTCCAGATCTCCATGGCAGGGATGTCTATGTCCAACTGAATCCAGTCTGACCACTCTGACCTGGTTTTGAAGTCTCCTGAAGATCTGGGAGCTAGGAAGTCCCATATGTGAAGACTACATTCCTGCTTGTTCCTGGAGATAGCTAAGATTTTACCTGAGTCGTGCATTGATTGAGAGTATTTGTTTCTTTTGTTGTTCTTAAATTGCTCTCATACAGCTTTTTTGTGGTGACCCAGAGAGGGGCCATTGTGCAGCATACAGCAGCCACAGAAACTTGCCCTCTGTGGTAGGGCTCTGCCACATCTGTGTTAAGGAGAGCACAGCTGCCACGGAGAGCTTAGTTGGCAGCCCACCTGCATCGGAGGCAGCCACAGGGGGTGGGGTGCTTTCTTGCCTTGAGTGCCCTTCGGAGGAGGCCAAGACACCCACAGTTTTGGCGGGAATGGCTGCTGTCTTATAGCACTGGCACCTCCCACCAGATCCAGTTTTGCTCAGACTCCAAGCAGCTGTAGGGAGTCAGTAACCCAGAGGATAGGTTTACTGGAGAGACTTAGTGTTAGTGGGGGAATTTTGTCTTTATTTTTGCTCCTCTGCATTTATTTTTCTTTCCTTCACTTCTAGCAGGAGCTAGTTTTAAGGGCTTCCCCTTCCCCCCTCCTCACTCTGTGCCTCAGGGGCTTTGGAGGAGGAGGCTTCGGGCAGTCCGATTGCGTAAAAAAAACCCAACAAAAAACAAAGGGGAGGACGAGGAAGGAGTTTTGCCCGGGATTCAGCCCCAGCAGGAGCCCTTGCTGTCTTCCCGCCTCACTGCCGAAGCCTTCCTGGCGGCTGAGTGCGATGGCGGGAAAGCACACACACAGCCGGCCAGCGTAAGAGGAAGAAGAACTCGGGCTGGGGGCAGGAGCGCGGCGGAGAGCCACGAGAAGCTTTGAGGCAGCTTGGGGCAGAGCGCGGCGGTGAGCCGCGTGAGGCTCAGAAGCCACGCGGTCATCAGCTGCGTGTTGCAGAGGCCTCTGCCAGTTTCCACGGAGGAGGAAGCACAGCGGCAGCAGCGGCTCATTTTGTTTTTGTTTTTCGCACAGCTTTTGTGTCCGTGTTTAGGCGGCCTGTACAGCCAGGCAGGGCTTCTTTTAGTTTTGGACCCTAGTTCGTCGGCGGTTAGGCCTCATTTATTCTAGTTGTAAAAAAAAAAAGAAAGAGAGAGAGAAAGGGATTTGCCTTTTGTTTTACTTTGATTATCTCTTGGACTCCTATTAGGTAGTCAGGTTTCGCTTTCTGGAGAGTATCACCATGCCAGCTAGACCGCAGTATTTAGTCTGCGGGACCTGCCAGGGGGTGGTGTCAGAGGCGGGCATGTGCAGAGGCTGCACAGCTGAGGCAGCCTCGGTGGAGCAAGGAATTCAGGCAGGTGGCTCTCAAGACCCGCTTCCTCCCGCCTCTCAGGATTCAGTGGAGCCTTTGAAGGCGATGTTCCAGTCTCTGTCTGCCCTTCCCTCTCCTTCGGAGCAGTCAGCCCTTCCTCTGCCTCAACCCGGCCCCTCCACTTCTTTGGGAGGTGTGGGCGGAGAGCGGATGGGGTTTTTGACCTGAATTTGTCCTGCTGATGCATAAGGCGTTCTGCATGTGTCATCACGGGATGCAAGGGCAGGGATCGGCACAGGGGAGAGCGATAGCGCGTCAGTCCGTGCCCAGGGGTCAGGAGAAGGCAGGGGCTCCTCCTTCTAAGCGGGCTAGGCTCTCCCAGGAGGAGCTTCTCCGTCCTCCTCTGTCTGAGACCCTGGAAGTCGAGATCTCGGACAGGGAGTTGGGGAGGATGAGGAAACTCGACTTCGGGAAGCAGGCCTTTGTAGCACCGTCCTCCACTGGTTCCACTCTTTCCTTTCTTCCAGGTCCTACTCCGTTCTTCCTTCATCTCCCTCCTCTTCTCCCTCTGAGTCCATTCCTCTCCTCTGTGGTGTTCCTCAGGGATCTGTTTTGGCCCCCCTCCTTTTCAACATTTTTCTCACCCCCCCTAGCCCTACTTGTTCAACAGCACGGGATCTCCGCATATTACTACGCCGATGACCTGGTTCTTCTCCATCACACTTCTCCTCATTCTCCCGACCTCTCCCCTCTGAACACCTGCTTCACCGCTGTTGCCAACTGGCTCACTGCCCACTGCCTCCACCTTAACCTCACTAAAACTCTCGCCATCTGGTTCTCTCGTGGTGACACCTCTCCCCAGATTGCCCCTTCTTTCTCCGGCTCCCCGGTTCCATTGGTCTCCTCCTTCCGTTATCTGGGAGTCTTCTTTGACTCTCATCTTTCCTTCTGCGATCACATTGCTCATGTGTCAAAATCCTCCTTCTATTTCCTCCGTCAGATTCACGCCATCAGGCCTTTCCTCACTGCACAAGCTCTCACCACCCTTCTTCTTTCTCTGGTCATGTCTCGCGTTGATTTCTGTAACTGTGTTCTAGCTGGTCTCCCTGCCACTCAACTTCACCGCCTTCAACGCATCCAAAACACCGCTGCCCGTCTCATTTTCCACTCCTCCCCCCGTGATCACGTTACACCTTTGCTCATTCACCTCCATTGGCTCCCTGTCAAGTCTCGTATTCACTTCAAAGTTCTGACAATCCTGCATCGTGTCCTCTACTCCCATTCCCCTCAGTATCTCGCTGACCTTGTCCATTTCCATACCTCATCTCGTTCCTTGCGGTCCTTCCACCTCAACCGCCTTCATCTCCCTTCACCTGCCCAGGCTCACCTTCAATCCACTCATTCCTCCGCTTTCTTTTTCCTTGGCCCTGCTCTATGGAGCTCTCTCCCCTCCTCCATCCGACTCGAACAGACACATACTACCTTCAAGAACAAACTCAAAACCCATCTCTTTGCCCTTGCCTTCGATCTCCCTGACCCCTCTGTGTAGCCCTCAACCCTTCTTTTCCCACTTCCCCTCTTTTCTCCTCTTGTCCTGTCGTTTGGTTCTGCCTGGTTTGCTTTCCTGTTATATTGTAATTTCCTTTCCTCTTTTCACTTTATGATTTCTTTGTTTTTTGTACTATGTAAACCGCTCTGATATATATATTTGTAGAGCGGTATATTAAATCAATAAACATAAACATAAGAGCTCAAGGAAGGTGAGCTCCCGGAGGAGGAGCAAGCTAGGATCGTTCACGTTTTCCGCCAGGAAGAGTTGCTGGCTTTGATTGGTGAAGCTCTTAAGGTTTTGAATATGTCGGCGGGGGTGCCAGTGGCAGAGGAGGTGCTGGAGGACCCACTAATACAGGCGGTCAGGAGGTTACAGAAGGATTTCCCGGTGCAACAGGTAGTTAGGCAGATGATTCAAGAAGAGTGGGATCAGCCAGAATCCGGGCTAAGGGGTGTACGGTCTATGACAAGGCTCTACCCTTTGCCGGAAGGGGAGAAAGAATTACTCCGCTCTCCCTAGAGTAGATGCTGAGGTTTCGGCAGTCACAAAGAAGACCACGATACCAGTGGAGAGCAGTGCTGCCCTCAAGGACACCCAGGATAGGAAGCTGGACACCCTGTTGAAGCAGGCCTTTAACATTAGTGCTCTATCCCTCCAGGCATCGGTGTGTGGGGCCTGGGTAGCCCGTTCTTGCTTACAATGGTCTCAGCAGCTCCAGCTGGCTGGGGACCCTTCTGGTGAGTCACCTGGGGAGGTGGCAAAAATTGAATCTGGGGCTGCCTACTTCGCAGATAGTATGATCTCATCAGGAGCTTAGCCAAGAGCATGGCGTCAGTGGTGGCGGCCCGTCGCTACCTCTGGCTTCGCAGCTGGGCTACGGATGGTTCTAAGGCCCGTCTCAGCAGGCTCCTGTTTAAGGGAAAGCTTCTCTTTGGGGAGGACCTGGATAAATTGGTAAAGGAGCTTGGGGAGTCTAAGGGAGGTAGGCTCCCTTAGGATAGACCGAAGCAGAGCCGCCCTCTCGTTCATTCGCGACCGCAATCTCTGGAGTCATGGAGTTTTCGAGTGGCCCGGTCTGTGTCTTTTCAGAGAGGTCACTTCTTCTCTAGGGGGCAGGGCTTCTGGGGGTTTCGAGGGGCAGGTAAGGGGTTTGGCGCCTCTTCCTCTGTCTCGGGGCCTAGGATGCCACAGTGAGACAACGGGAGCCCAGCAGGGTGTTCTGCCGGTGGCGGGACGTCTTCGGCAGTTCGCTTCAGCCTGGGCCCGGGTCATGTCCGATCAGTGGGTCTTAGAGGTGGTGCGAGAAGGCTATGCTCTCGAATTTGCGAGACCTGTTCTTCCTTCCTTCATGCTCTCCCCGTGCAAGTCTCCGGACAAGGTGACAGCGGTGGAGAAGACACTGGCACGACTGCGGTTGCTAGGGGCGGTCGTGCCGGTCCCCTCGGACCAACGCGGCTGCGGTCGGTAGTCTATTTATTTTGTGGTACCCAAAAAAAGGGTCCTTCAGGCCAATCTTAGACTTGAAAGGAGTCAATCGTTGCCTCAGGGTGCCTCATTTTCGGATGGAGACTCTGAAGTCTGTGATAGTAGCTGTAAGGCAAGGAGATTTTCTGACATCTCTAGACCTCACAGAGGCGTATTTGCATATTTCCGTCCGCGAGTCACATCAGCAATTTCTGCGGTTTGCTGTACCAAGGGGACACTTCCAGTTTCAGGTGTTGCCTTTCGGCTTGGCCACTGCTCCGCGCACCTTTACCAAGGTCATGGTGGTGGTGGCGGCTGCAGCTCTGCGCAAGGAGGGGGGTTTAGTACACCCGTACCTAGACGACTGGTTGATCGTGCGAAGTCCGAAGATGAGTCTCGGAAGGCAACATCCAAGGTGGTCGACTTCCTAAGGAGCCTAAGATGGGTGATCAACCTGGTGAAGAACAAGTTGCGGCCCTCGCTGGAGATCGAGTTTCTGGGAGCAAGGTTCGACACAAGCAAAGGCATAGTGTTCTTACCAGATCACAGAGCGCGGGAGCTACGGCGGCTGGTGCAACATTTTCTAACCATGAAGGCGCCCTCAGCCTGGCATTATTTGCAGGTTCTGGGAACCATGGCGGCGATGATAGAGCTGGTGCCTTGGGCCAGAGCAAACATGTGGCCCCTTCAGCGGGCCTTGCTCCGGCGGTGGTCTCATCAGCGTCAGCCCATGTCCGTGACACTCTCCTGCCCATTGGTGACCAGTGGTGGCTCCGGCCAGGGAGCCTGGAGCGAGGTATGCCCCTCAAGCCTACGCTATAGGTACAATTGAGGATGGATGCCTTTATCTGGCCGGGGGGCTCTCTGCGAAAGGCGGGTCACCCAGGGTCCCAGGAGTGCTCAGGAGGCTCAGTGGTCGATCAACAGGTTGGAATTGAGAGCTGTAGCTCTAGCACTCAAAGTGCTCGAGCCGCTAGTCCTGCAGAGGGCGGTCTGGGTACTGTCTGACAACATGACCGCAGTGGCATACATCAACCGGCACGGCGGCACAAGCAGTCCTCCCTTGGAGGAGGAGGAGGCAGAGGGCCTGTTGAAGTGGGCCGAGGTCCATCTAACGGTCTTGTCAGCGCAACATGTAGCCGGAGTGGAAAACATAATGGTAGATTACCTAAGCAGAAACAGAGTAGACCACGGAGAGTGGGAGCTCTGTCAGGAGTTATATGAGCAGATAGTGCGCTGTTGGGGAACCCCCATGATGGATCTTATAGCACAGTGGGAGTCAGCCAAGGTGAGTCGATTCTTGGATGCTGTGGTTCAGAAGTGGCCAACCGATGGTCTCCTGTATGTGTTTCCTCCTTGGGCACTCATAGGGAGGGTTCTTCATCGGGTAGAGCACACCCGGGTTGGGTGGTTCTCATAGCCCCGGATTGGCCTCGGCGCCTGTGGTATGCTGATCTCATGTGGCGCCTGGCCGATCGTCCTTGGTGCCTTCCAGTGAGGAACGTTCTCCTGTTGCAGGGGCCAGTGCGCATGCCGCAGGTAGATCGGTTCTCGCTTATAGCCTGGCTTTTGAAAGGGCATGGCTGCGGAAGCGGGATTACTCTGTAGCAGTGATTTCCACTTTGCTGAGTTCCCGTAAATGGTCGACCTGTCTTTCCTATGTGTGGGTCTGGCGTGTTTTAGAAGACTGGTGCGCAGATCATCAAAAAAGGCCCCTTTCGGTGTCCGTTCCAGAGATTTTGGATTTCTTGCAAGCAGGTTTCGATGAGGGTCTGGCAGCCAGCTCTATGCGGGTGCAGTTGGCTGCTATCTCTTTTTACAGGGGCAAGGTTCAGGGAAAGTCCTTGAGTGAACATGCAAACGTGAGGGCGGTGAGGCATTTGTGGCCCCAGCAGAGGTCTCCCGTTCCTCCTCGGGACCTCAGCCTAGTGTTAGACGCCTTGTCTGCGGATCCTTTCGAACCAGTGCAGCAGGCGTCGTTGAAGGATGTAACTCTTAAGTCGTTTTTTCTGTTGGCCATCTGTTCGGCTAGACGTATTTCAGAACTTCAGGCCCTGTCTTGTCGTCCGCCCTTTCTCTCCTCCTTTAAGGAGAAGGTGGTCCTCCAGACGGCTCCTTCATTTTTGCCTAAGGTGATTTCTTCCTTTCATGTGAATCAGACGGTTTCTTTCCTTTCCTTCTCTTTGAGCCTTTTGGATGTGCGCAGGGTCTTGAAACGTTACCTGAGTTGGACAGCTTCCTTTCGCAGGTCCGAGAGATTGTTTGTTTTGTTCGGGGGTGGGGGGGGGCACGTAAAGGTGAGGCGGCAACCAAGGCATCCATCTCTAGATGGGTCAGGGAAGCCAGTTCTTCGGCATATATCCTAAAGGGAAGGCAGGTTACGGCCGGACTCGAGCTCAGGCAACCTTGTGGGCGGAATTTAGTTTGGTTCCGCCACTGGAGATCTGCAGAGCAGCTTCCTGTTCTTCACTGCACACTTTTGCCAAGCATTACTGGTTGGACATTCTGGCTGCAGGTGATGCGTGATTTGGTGGATCGGTGCTTTGGTCCGGTCTTGCAGGTTCCTCCCAGGCTTGAACTGCTCTGTTACATCCCAGAGGAAAGGGACTGGACTGGAGGGACTCTTAGGCAAGAGTAATTAGGCCTTACCTGCTAATTAGTTTTCCTGAAGGAACTCCAGTCCAGTCCCTGATCCCACTCAGATTTGTTGTTTTCTAACAGGTTTCCCCAGCCCGAAGCGTTATGCAGGCTAGGCAAAGTGAGGGGTGGAGGACTATCCAAAGGAGGTTCCGGTGATGAGGCGGTGTGGATGAGCAAGGTGCCTAGGTAGGGGCAATTGTGATCTCAGGTAAGCCTCTTCCTGTTCGGGGGGGGGGATCCCTTCCGGGGGAGGCGGCTGTTGGTGTTTTTTATAGTTTGGTTATAGTTCAGTAGTATTGTTAAATTTGTTTCTCTGTTAAGTCTGCTTTGTCAATAGGATACTGGATCTGGTGGGAGGTGCCAGTGCTATATATATCCCAGGGTCATCAGAAAAGTTGACGTGCTCAGTCTCCATGCTGCTGAGGGGGGGGGGAAGGGACTGGACTGGAGTTCCTTCAGGAACGCTAATCAGCAGGTGAGGCCTAATTACTCTTTCACATATGGGATTCTCTAGCTCCCAGATGCCAGAGAAATGACCTCAGAACTGATCGGTTTGCCTCAAAGAAGGCTTCGAGAGGTCATGAATCCTCTTTGGATGTCTGGTATCATTAAGTTCCGGGATGGAGAATAGGAGTTGCCCTTAAGTTTGAAAGGGGTGCAGGAGAAAAGCTTGACCAAACATGGATCCCAGCGGGAGTCCTTGTCTAGACAATAATGAGCAGCAAAAATATGGACCGAAGACCAAGTTGCTGCTTTACAGATTTTACAGAGCATAGATTCGCAGTCGAGGTGGCCATGGCACAAACATGCTGGGCAGTAACATGATCCTTAAGGGATAATCCTGCTTTATCATAAGCAAATGAGATGCAATCAGCTATCCATTTTGAGAGAGTACGTTTAGAAACTGGCAGCCCCAGTGACAAGGGTCAAAGGAAATGAACAACTGTGAAGCTCTTCGGTGCTCTCGAGTTCTTATGAAGATAAAATGCTTAAGGCATGCTTGCAGTCAAGATTATGCAGGGTTGCTCTGCTCTAAATGTATGCGATCTAGGAAAAAAGGCAGGAAGGTAAACTGACTGATTTAGGTGGAAAGGAGAGACCACCTTTGGCATAAAATGGGGGTGAGTCCTAAGGACAACCTTGTCCTGGTGGAACCGGGTATAAGGTGAATCTGCCACTAAAGCCTGAAGCTCACTAATGCAGCTAGCTGAAGTGAGGGCAATAAGGAAGATTTCCTTCCATGGCAGAAACTCTAGTGAGGTCGTGTCCAAAGGTTCAAAAGGTGGCTTGAGAAGCTGTCCTAGCATGACATTAAGATCTCATGCCACAGGTGGTAGCCTGATGGGAGGCTTGGTCAATAAAAGACCTCTCATGAAACGTGCCACAAGCGGCTGTGAGGAGATGGGCTGCCCACCCAAGGGATGTGAGAGGCAGCATTAGCACTGAGGTGAACTCTCACAGAGTTGGTCTTGAGACCAGAGGAGGATAGATGGAAGAGATACTGAAGCAGAGCTTCCACAGGAGCTGAGAAAGGATCGAGATCCTTCTGAGAACATCAGGAAGAGAACCTACGCCACTTGAACACATAAGAACATCTAGTGGATGGCTTTCTGGAAGCGAAAAGGATCTCCTTTACTTCCTGAGTAAGGTTAAGATCTTGCAAAGCTATTGGGATGGAGCAGGGTCCCCTCTTCCTGGGAGAGATCAGGAGCTGACCCAAGACTCAGAGGGGGAGAGTCTGAGACAGACGTAGCAGGAGAGGAAACCACGGCTGACGTGGTCAGCCTGGGGCTATGAAGATCATGTAGCCCCTGACTGCCTGAAGCTTGAAAAGCATTTTGGGAATCAGGGGAATGGGAGGAAAGGCATACAGGAGACATCGACCCCAATGGAAGCGGAAAGCATCCACATGTTGGTTGCTGGATACAGGATTTCTGATGCATAAGTGTGGAAGCATGACATTCTGTGGTGTGGCAAAGAGGTCTATCTCTAAAGTCCCCCAGGTCTGAAAGATGAAGGATGTTGTTTCTGGATGGAGAGACTTCGTTGGTAAGGAGGATCTGACTCAACCTGTCTGCCAAGACATTCTGCTCTCCTGGTAGATACAGCGCTTGAAGGTATATGTGATGAGCAATGGCAGAAGACCAGAGATGAAGAGCCTCCTTGCAGAGGGGCTATGAGCCTTTTCCTCCCTGCTTTTTCACATAGAACATGACAACTTGATTGTCTGTCTGGACTAGAACCCTCTGGCATCGTAGATGTTTCAGAAACACCTTAAGGGCATTGAGGATAGTCTGAAGCTCTAGTAGATTTATCTGGAGTTTCAACTCCTGTGCTGTCTAGAGTCCCTGAGTGGAGAGAGCGCCTAAATGAGCTCCCCATCCCAATTTAGAGGCATCTGTTGTCAGGGTACATTGATGTGAAGGCATCTGAAAAGATGACCCAATGAGGAGGTTTTCTGGGGCACACTAACATTGAAGGGATGCAGCCAGAGGGGCAGTGACTTGGATCCTGTCCCTGAGACGTCCTGAGACCTGCTTCCACTGGGAGGCAAGAATCCATTGAGCTGTGCACATATGCAGATGGGCATATGGAACTACGTGTACTGTTAAGGCCATATGACCCAGAAGCTGTAGCATATCTTGGGCTGTCAGGTGATCTTTGAGACGAGCCTGAGATGCCAACTGAAAGAGATGGGAACAGCGGGTTTGGGGTAGAAATGCCCTTGATTGCTGAGTGTCTAGGAAGGCTCCTATGAACTCCAGTGCTTGAATAAGAGTGAGATGGGATTTTGGAAGGTTTATTACAAATCCCTAATGTTGCAGTACTTTATTGTACAAAGTAGGGATTGCTGGACCTCTTGGTAGTTGCCTGTCTTTTATGAGCAGTTGTTTAAGTGAGGGAAGACAAATATCCCCAGAGTTCTTAGATATGCGGCCACGACTGCCATGCACTTTATGAAGGCTCTTTGGGCAGAGGCGAGTCTGAAAGGCAGGGCTTTGTATTGGTAATGTCGTAGATATTTTCTTTGATCTGGATGAATGAGGATATGTGTATATTCTTCTTTTAAATCTAGATAACAGAGCCAATCCTGACTCTGGAGATAAGGCAAGAGGGTCTCTAGTGAGACCATTTTGAACTTCTCGCAGTCTAGGAACTTGTTTAGGTTCCTGATGTATAGGATGGGTCTGTACCCTCTGCTTTTCTTTGGTATGAGAAAGTATGGAGAATAGAAACCAGTCTCTTGCTGAAAAGTGGGAACTTCTTCTATGGCACCTTGTGATTGAAGAGAAGTCACCTTCTGCAGCAGGAGAGCAGTGAGGGGGAGTTGAGATTGATATTCCCCCACTAGAGTGGATGGGAGCAGGCTTTGTAAATTAAGTTTGTACCCTTCTCTGACTATGGCTAATGCCCACTGCTCTGAGGTAATGAGATGCCACCTGTGGGCATAATGATAGTCTGCCTGCTATGTGGAGGGGGTGGGGCTTCTCCTGAGGCAGGATGGTTATGTTCTCTAGGAAAAAGTCAAAAACCAGGTGCAGATTGGGTCTGTACAGCTGGTTGAGCTTTAGGAGCTTGTGGCTTATGTTGCTTGGGAGGTTGTTGTCTCCTTTGGGTACCCTGAGGTTTGTATTGAGAAGCAGGGGTGTAAGAAGGGTAAAACTTTTTCTTCTTACCAAAGAAAGTTTTCTTTGCAGCTGCTTTCTTCCTAGCAGGGTTGGCTGTAGTCTTAGACAGCCTATTGAGAATAGTGGTCTCAGATTCTAACTGAGGAGCTTTATCCTGCCATTGTTTTGCAGGGAATATTACCCAGTTTATCTTGAACTAGTTGCTCAAGATCTGATGCTTGAAGCCAAGCAATTCTGCATGCAACAATGCAGGTTGAAGTGGCTCTTTTGTGCACTCGAAGCAATCAAAGGCTGTCCTGTTGACAAACTTTGAAACATTCTGGGCATGTCTAATCAGTGTAAGGTAGTCAGCCCTCTTGTCATCAGGAAGGAGGGGCCATTGATTCAAGATCTCTGGTAACTTCTTTGAGGAACATACCCATATAGAGTATGTATGAACTTTATTCTGGCTGAAAGCATGAAAGCTTGAAAACACCGAATCCAAAAGCATCGAGAGTTCTCGATTCTCTACCTGGAGGATTAGAAGAATGTGTCTTAGAACTCTTAATTTGATGCATTGCTAATTCCTCTACCATCGAATGATGTGGAAACTGCATCCTTTGAAAACCGGGACAACTCGGTACTCGATATATGGTATCACATCGTCGAGAATGGGGAGAAATAGTAAGGGGCATTTCCCACATCCAGAGCATGAGATCATGGAGTATGTGGTGAATTGGGAGTGTGCCTGCCTGCCTCCTTAGAAGCTGTAGGGTATTGGATCTCCAGTTCCTCTGCTCTGGGCTCTGTCTTGGATGTCACTGTAATGGAAAGGCCCTTAAATAGGTCCCAAATAAATTCTTGAAAGGACATATCCTCGGGAGGGGACATACGCCACTCCGGTGAATAAGGGTCTGCCGGAAGACTTTATAGTCTTTGAGTATCGATCTATTCATTATCGGAAGAATTGGAAGACTCAAAGTATCGGCATGAACGATGTCCTTGCTCCGCCAAGGCCTGGGACCGAGCGAAGTCAGTATCAATACTGGGAATGTACTCGAGGGTAGGCATGGGTGGCAGTGCAGCAAGTGGCATATAACACGATGCGGTCTTCATCAGAACCGTGGAAGGTGCTGGTGTGGGCGGTACCACCGGTAGGGATTTTACCGGAACCGAAGCTGCTAGTAGAGCTGCCAAGCTCCGCTCTATGGTGAGGATATGCTGATCCACAGAGCCTACCGATGCTTGGGTATCAGTGCTGGAGATGTGTGCTGCCATCCCAGAGCATGGCACCAGGAGCTCTCTGGAGGTGGAGGCCTCGAGAGCATCCTGGAACTTCTCGATGGCTTTGGAGGAAAGGTCTTCCTGCCATGGTTGTTTGGCTGGCCGATCCACCTGGGCAATGCTCGAGGCCTCTCAATGCTTAGAAAGAGATCTACTCTTGGGGTGGGGGGATGGCCTGTCTTTGAAAAAGACTTAAGTTTCGATACTTTAGATCCATGAGAGGAAGAGGATACCCTCAATGACATCGATGCCAAAGAAACCGCATCTGAGGCAGAGTGATCCCAACTTTGCAGCTCGATTCTGTAGGCCTCTCTTTGTCATCTTCTTACACAGAGGACATTCTGATGGCTGGTGATCGGGCCCGAGGCATTTAAGACACCAGTCTTGGGTATCAGTAGCAGAAATGGTACAGTCACACATTTCTTGAAACCACTAACTGGTTTGTCCATAGTGTCAGCAGACAAAATGGAAGTCTTAAGGCTTAAAATGGCATTGATGCACTTGAAGAAAAGTTCTATAAGATTTTTGTTTTTTTTAAAGAAAAAAAGAAAGAAAAGAACAGGCAGTAATTTTGTTCTGGCATCGACAGGAAGGCAGATGCAAACCACAAAAAAACAAAGAATTCAAGAATTTTCTGCGGTGACTAGATTTGCTTCCTGCTGGCTCTACGGAAAATGAAGAACTGAGGTGGGAGAGTTGGAAACGGGAAGGCAGCAACACAGGCGCAGTGGAATGCTCCCAAAGGCTTTCCTATTGGACGCTGGGGAGCATTCCCGCACGGGCTCCGTTGACACCGAAGTTACCTATATGTGAAGACTACATTCCTGCTTGTTCCTGGAGATACATTTTTAGGTTGTAAGGAAGTTTTTATGATTTTTCTCATTTTTATTCATGTTAGTAGTATTGTGTGTGTGTGATTTTTATTTTATTACTTTGCTCACTTTTAATTTTTTTGTTTTTGTCTGTATTTTAGTTGTTTTGTTTTTCCAATACTTCTCTTTTTGCTGGTCCCTCCTCTTCATCCATGCACTATCACCACCTCTTCCTGATTCTTTACTTCCCTCCCTGTCGCTTCACACTTCCCTCTCTATTGAGGCAATCTGCTCCTTCCCAACTGCTCACCCTTTCTCCCCTTAATGTTTTCAACTTCTTGGCATGCTCCCTTCCTCCTCCTCTTTCTTCTAGAAATCTTAGTAGCAGGAGGAAGTCTAGAATTAATGTTTTTCCTTGTTCTGCCAGTGTTGGCTGCAGCTGCATCTTGGTCTATGCCCTAGCAGAGGCAGGAGCTTCTGAATTTCTCCCCAATCTGTATCCTATTGAAGCATCAGCAGTTGCATCTCTCTGAAGGTTCCACTAGTAACTATGTTTCTGTAAGGACTCTGTTTTCACTGGTGGCAACAACAGCTGCCTGTCTACCCAAGGCCCCAGTGGTGGTAGCTGCTACTCTCTCTCCAGGGGTAGGCCCTGTAGGGACAAGGAGTATTATCAGAGCCTTATTGGTGGTAGTGGTGTCTTGTGCTGTTTTTGTGCTATGCCTGGTGTTTTCTTGCCAAGCCATTATTCTTTTATTTTGTTTTGCTTAGTTTTGGTAAAAACATAGAGGAATACAGATAAGAATCTGGGGACAATCACTTCAGGAATATGCAAAAAGTAAGTAAACTGAAAGCAGACAGAAAGTAGCCCACTGTGAAAGGAGAACAGCACTGTTGCTCCCAGAGACATTCTTTCTGTTTTATGAAAGGTAGACTTTCTACCAGGTTCATGACATAAGGTTGTTAGCTTGTAATAGAGAAGTGGTCTTGTACTATGCAAATGCTCCCCCTCTGTGCAGCATCCACACCCAACTCAGCAGAAGACCCAGGCCCTCTGCGTGGCTGTGTGTGGTACTGCCATTCAACCACTGGTGTGTGTAATTTTGTCATTGGTTTTGAAGTATTTCAAACAAAAAGCTGGGGATTGCAAACAAGATGTTGACATTTTAAATTCGTTTTCAGTGCATTTAATATTCTTTGTCCCAGCTCCTAAACATTTTGGCTCATGCACAAGTTTTCTAAGTATTTTTCTACCCTTGCTCATACATTGTGTCCTCCTGTGTTAAATTAGTGTTTGTTTTCATTTAGTGAGGCATTTTTTGGAAAACAAACAAATGTACAATTTTAGTAAATAGAAAGAAGATCAGAATATTACTCAAATATTCAGACAGCAGGCACATGCAATATGCTAGGTCATATCGGGATGATATTTTTTGAACTTGTTGAAATTTCATTAAGGGTAATCTGGCAAATTGTACAGTCTTCTCTTATAAACCTCAAACTGAGCAAACAGCCCTGGGTATTGAAAGCTTATTGATTAGATTTGCTATAGCTGTTTACTGGTATAAACATTGAAGGTGTTTATTCATTGATTTAATATGCAAAAATAATACACAAAGCACCGTGTTGTATTGAATATTGTTACTCCAGATAGCATTGAAGAAGTGGTAATATCTTATTTCATTTTTTTCCGAAGGTAGGAGGCAACTTTACCCCAATGGAAGATGTGTTTTTTAAGCAGGAGAGGTTTGTAAAAGGTGTGTTTGGGTATTGCGGTGCTTCTGGTGGTGGTGGTGATGGTTATACTTTTAGGGTGAGAGGGAAGAACTGCTTCTTGAATTATTTAAAAAATATAACTTTTTCCAAGTAAAGTCCAATTTGTAAAGATTTTTGGCATGCTGTATCAAGTGAGCAAAGCTTTCAAATACAGTACTGTGGCAAACTAGAGCTTTTAAGTTAGATGAACCATATTGTTTCTGTAATGTACCTTGCTGTTGACAGCACAGTTTGAGGAGGGTAGTTACTAAGCTGCAGCAAAATCTAGTGGGATTTTACCACAGCTTAGTTTACCATGTGTGGGGAGAAGGTTTATTTGAGGGGGTGTCTTGACTGTTTATTGGTGCTGGGGGGGTGGGGACCACCAGACCACCAATTATACTTTATATACACAGCCCCTTCTTAAGAAAGTGGCTGGGAGTATCGGGCTACATGTTTGCGGCCTAATGCTGTCAGTGAAAAAATGATACCAGCTTTGAGCATTGTTCATTTGAATACTAATGAAGTGTTTTGCATGCTTTGCATCTCATTAGTATTCATCGTGCGTTGTGGTGGCAATTTCTGCATAACTTTACCGTAACACACTTATTGCCCTTTAACATGCGTTAAAGGCCAAATAACATGCACTTTAGTAATATCCCATGCACTTTAATAATATCCCACAGAATGTTTTTACTCATAAACAGATATCTGAATTAGAAAACTGAGAATAATGTGTTAACATGAGAAGTGTAGTAAGAAATATGATCAGCATGATATTTTTTGATATTTCTTAAGTTGTCCTCAATGTTGATAGATTAAATTGCTTTTAATATTAATATCTCTAAATGGTTTTGCTTAGATTGTTCTTTATATTCAGTAACAAAGAGGGTGATTTATTATATTGCCAAGATTTTTCTTAAGTAGGGATTCATGCAGAAAAATGGTAAGTTTGGGGTTTTGGAGCATTTTTCCACACACAGATCAGTTTAAGAGAAAATTCATCAAATTCTCCCCGTATTAATAGTAAACGTCTGTGGGTATAGTCTACTATGCTTGACATGATTAGCAGCAATAGTAGTAAAATCGAATAAATTTGTGTATTAATGAGCTGCTGTAACATACGTAGTACATAGTATGTGACGACAGATAAAGACCAGTATGGTCCATCTACTCTGCCCAGTAAGGTGGCTAGAGTGGTTTTATGTGAACAGTACCATGACAATAAACTCAAGGATGCAAAATTCAGCAAATACACGTTCATGGTCCAGTTTTTGCTCGACTCCATTGCAGACCCCATGGTACTTTTTTGTGCAGGTTTGCTGTGGAGCTTATTTGCATCTCTAGCAGACGTATGCAGGAAAGAGCCACTTACCTGTGGAAAAATCCCATGGATTAAGACATCATCCTCATTGTCTGAAATAATTTTTTTAGCCCCAAGTCTTAGCTTGTAAAATAAAAAGGTAGCATTTGACTGCTTTAAATTTTACAACTGTAGTTTCCTGTGTGCCTCTATTCTATACAGATTCAAATGTTAATTAGAGGTCCAATTTTCAAAGCCCTAGGCGTGTGCTACACGTGTAAAAGATGGCCTTATCTGTGTAAAACCGTCATATCTGTGTAAATCAGATATTCAACAAGGTGACTTGAATCAGAGAGGCCCAGCTACCCACACAACACCAAGTGTTGAGGCCCGGGGGCGGAACGGAGGTGTGTCGTCTTCAAACTCACATAAAGTGGATTTCTGAAAGCCATGGACATTGGACGTCACGAATCATGTAAGCCTAAGCGACATTTCCTGGTGCATACGATTGTTTATGGTGTGCAGAAAACCCATGTGGTGGCGTTACACTGCATTGTACAGCAAGGAGAGCATGTGTAGGCATGTACCCAAACCGTAGAGAGGTAAAGTGTTGCTGGACCGGCTGAGAAGTTATGTGGGTCATGCACATGGTGTTCCAGAGGTGGAGACATGCCCGCCATGCCTGGGCACAGCGGAGGATGTGGCAGGCAGTGCGTATTCGTCAGCAAGCAGTAACCCAGCACTCAAGATGCAGGTACCGTGTCCCACGTGTACACAGGCCCAGGGTGAGCTACCTGCAGTTGATGGAGGAGGAGGTCTACCAGAGATAAAGCCTGGATGGGGCAATGATAACTGGGTTGTGCAGTGTGGACCTGGAGCCCTCCACTTCCAGAAGCCAGGACTTGCCAGTGGCTATGATGGTGACCACTGCCCTGGGATATCTGGCAACTGGCAGCTTCCAGCATGTGATAAGGGTGACTCTTGGAATCACTCAGTCTACTGCTAGCCACTGCATAAGTGCTTTCACCAGTGCCCTGCTGCAGAGGATGCGCTACCTTATAGCCTTCCCCCAGACACAGCAGATGCGGCTAGAGACCATACAGACATTCTACAATGTTGCTGGATTCCCATCAGTTCTTGGAAGTATAGACTGCACCTACATTGCACTGCGGGCACCACGGCTGGAGCAGATGGCATACCGGAACAGGCATGGTTACACATCGATGAACATGCAGATCATTGTGGATGCCAACATGGCCTTCACTGATATGTGTGCCCACTTCCCGGGATCCTGCCATGATGCATTTGTCCTTGCCTAGTCCACCCTGGAGCAGGCAGCAGTCAGGAGTCAGCTTGGAGATGCATATCTGCTAGGTGAGTGCGCACATATGTGAGCCCCAGGACAAACCCAGAACAAATGGTTGCTGTAGTATGATGCTATGTGTAATGCAAATAGGTGGGGATATGTGTTATGTACGCATTGCAACACATGATGACCACTGCGTTCACAAGCGCTGCTGTTCCGCATATCCATGCGCACAGCTGGCTATGTCGCACATTGTGGAGACAACCAGGGGAAGCCCCATGGCCAAGAGCAGACAGCATACACCAACATGTGATACACGGAAGGGTGCAGACTGGTGCCATGTAGAGCACATCCATGTCTGCCCCATCCCAGCCAGCAGACCCCCCAACCACATCTCCGTGCTGTGCCCCTGCCTCCCCTTCCAACAGGTTAGCCCATGTCACCGTCCCCCATTTCCCTGCCCCAAATGCCTGACTGCCACACAAAGCATATGTTGGTGTCCTCTCACTGCCACAGTGTAAATGAATGTTAGATATCGCACCCTGCCCTGCTAGTAGATGGTGTGTTGTATGCGGTCTGTATCAGCCCATAGACCGTAACCAACACATGTCCCATGCTCATGTGTACATCTCACATTGCCTCCACAGGTGACCGTGGATATCTCCTGAGGACCTGGCTGCTGATCTCAGTGTGCCACCCCATGTGCCTGCAGGAGGAGAGGTACAATGCTGCCCATCAGCATACCCGGCTGGTTGTGGAGCGAGCAATAAGGGTGCTGAAGAGCCGCTTCCGGCCGGAGCGTGTATGCCAGATATTTGCATCATGCTGCATACTCCATAACCTTGCACAGATGCGGGGATTGCCGAACGCAGAACCCTCGACTGCGGAGGAGTGGGAGGCCACAGAGGCAGCAGATGGTGATGGTGCAGAGGTTGGGAGCCAGCAGCAGGCCTAGAAACTGGCCTAATGTGCGTGGCTGAAAGGAGGCAGTTTCTGAGATGACTGTCCCACACCATCACCTGGATAGGATACACACATTGACCAATAAAGTGCCCGCAATGACACTACATGTTCAGAGTGTTTATTTCCCCCCAGGTGTCCCCTGCCCCTAGACTTGCAGCTGGTCATGGGCACTTGCTGACACATGCACTGCACCGCAGTAGAGCGGTCTGATGATGTGCTGGCAGCAGCATCACCCTCCTCAGCAAGGTAGGCCACTGCACATTGTTCAGGACTACCTGGTGGCTGCTCTGGCAGCCCCAGCGCCCACCCCCTGGGCCCGCAGGAGGCCCATCAAACTGTTCAGGGAACCAGCAATCGTTGCCTGGTATGCCGCTGTCTCCCTCATCAGACGCAGGTGTCCCTCCAGATGGCGCTGCACTTTCAGTCTGTGTTCCTGCCACACCTTGAACTCAGTCTCCCTTACCTCTTTGGCTGCCTGCAGGTCCTGCTGGATACCGTGCAGCTCGGCTTGCATGCCTTCTGTGCTGGCCTCCAGGCATGCACCCTCCTGCAGTAGCTCCTGGTCCACATCAGTGTCCCCTGCATACACAGGGTCATCAAGGATGGCAAACTGTAGCTCAGTGACTGAGGCATCATCTGTTTCTATCTCTCCAGCACTGGCAGACACACTGGCTAGCTCTCTGCCCTGGGAGCTGCACCAGACTGCTCCTCTGCCCTGGGAGCCACACTGGCCCCTATGGCTGTGCTGCATCCTGGCTGTATGCTGGCATCATCAGTGATGGGTGGTGAGGCCCCCTCTGAGGGATGAGTCTGCGCTGTCGCACAGGTGGCAGCATGCTGTTGCTGGCCTTTTTCTCCTTTGCAGCCTGCCGTACCATCTGCCACTTCTTAATATCCTCCACATTCCTGTTGTGGTGGTGGACGGCATTGACCCTGACGATGTCACACCATGCTGCCAGCTGTGAGCTGGCATCCTCTGACACAAAGAGGGCAGCATGCTTCTTAAGGATGAACCCCAGGGCCATAGAGGTCTCAGAGGGTGTAAAGTTTGCCTTCTGGGTTCGCTTTGGCCCTTTCTGTGCTGTCTGCCATTGTGCAGCTCAGGCGCGATGGCAGTATTAGGCTACTCCTGTATGCCCTTTAACACATACGTGGATATGACGTGCAGCTAAGCCACGCCTCATCCAAAGGCATATCCGGTACCCGTGTAGGTTCCTGAGCGCTGATGGTATGAAAATCTGAGTGACAGCTATCCGCAATAGGACGCCATAGCTGCACACCATGGAGAGATGGCAGCATATGCGTGCATGGGACATCCAGAAGTTAATACCTAGGTAGGACAGATAGCACAGTATGTGGGCATGGCCACCGCGGCATGAGGACAGGTGCATGGTGGTGCTCTGACCATGTGCCACCATGGGGCAGGGGTCGTTCTGCATGTGTAATGCCTCTATGCCACACCCCTGCTGCCTGGCAATGGCGCATGCACCTTGCATCAGTAAAATGGTGGTACTGCCACCCATTCTGCAATGTTATGGCCAGAGGCGCTACCTGCGCTGGGTGGTAGCTGCAGCCACTCTGCACGTGTATGGCACAGAGGCACTACCTATACAGTGCTGAGACTGCTGCTGTTCTGCATGTGTGGTACCTCTGTGCCATACTTGCAGACACAGACGTGACCCACAGGGCACACACTCCATGCCCATAACCCCGGCCCTCACCCATGATCCCCTACTCCACCACATAGACACGCAACCCTGCCCCCACAAAACTGACAACTCCTTGTGATTCCAAACCAGGAATAGTTTATTGGAAACCCTGTAACAGGTACAACAGTGGCAGCAACAGCAGTATAAAAGCAACGGTAGTACAAAACAGGTCCACACATCAGTAGGGACATTGCGCACCCATGTCTCTGTGGCCATGCAGTTCGCCTCATTACAGCCCATTGCAGGGCAATCCCTGGCATGGGGACAGCCTATAGTGCAGGGGGGTCCGACCTATGCCCTGTCACTGCAGCAGTGAGGGCATCCAAGTGCGTGCTGATTGTCTGTGCTGCTGCCCGCACGCCTTCCCTGAGGAGCCGCACCTCCACCAGGTCGGCCAAAGCCCAGTCACCAGAGGGCCGAGTGAGTGGTGGCACAGAGGGGCCTGGCGCATGCCCCTGGGGGCTGTGGGGACTCATGGCTGCAGAACGTGGATCACTGTTCTGCTTTATGTCGTGCATGATCCGTGCCAAGTCATGCGGTGGGCACATGGGCCCCTGGAAGGGATATACGCAGGCATGACTGTGGGCTGCAGGCCACAGCCGGAGGAGGGGGGCAGCTCCTCCTGTACCTGCTGGCTGTGCGCTGCACCGCACTGCCATACCTGGGGCACTTTGAGGGTGAGGCCTGCATTCCCCCCTGCTACCTCTCTGGGCCCGCCTCTGCTACGGCCGCAGGAGACAGCTCTGTTCCCGCTGCTGCCACCTTCTCAGTCTCCCCACCTTGCCCCTCTGATCCCTTCTCCTCAGGCTTCCCCTCCCGCTGCTGCACCATGGCCCCCTTTCTGCCCTTCCCCTCTCTAGTGCTGTCCTCTGTCACAGGACCGCTGTACGACGCCTCCCCATCACTACTGGAGGTACCGCTGGGATCTGCACCTCGGGACTGCTGCTCTGGCACTGGACCGCTGCTCCGGGTTGGTGCCAGCATTGTCCAGGGCCTCCCTGGAACCAGCTGTGGGGGAAGAAGGAGGGGGGAGGGGTTAAAGGTCCACACAGGCATGATCCTGGGATGGGACTGGTGCATCTCTGTGGGGCCCACACATGCATTGTGCAACTTACCTTTGGGCCACAGGGATTTGCCATCCCTCAGTGCACACTGCATGCCCTCCCCTTTGCCCACTCCCAGCCAGCTCTGTTCTCCTCCTCACATGCCTAGCTATGGCTTGCCGGCCCCCTCCCCCTGGGCAATGGACACTCAGAGGGGGCAGTGTGGGCAGGTGTCCCGGCCATGTGTGTGCACACCTGCATGTATTGGATGCCGGCTGCTGCACACATGGGGTAGTGGCACTGGGGATGGCATGGCCACTCCAAGCGCATTCACATCATTGTATATGGAGGAGCCCCCACCAGATGGTCTGCCTGCACCTGTCCAGCAGCCATGGCTGTCACTCCCTTCATCTGTTGGGCTCCACTGTGTATCCCGCTGACCTTCCTAAGCCCCCAGCCGCTCTCTGATGTGCTGCAGCTGGTTCAGTCATTCCCGGCACATTGTGTGGTAGTGGCACTTTAGGGCCTCCAAGGTGTGTCGCATGCCATAGTCACTGCGGGAGAGAGGGAGAGAGGACACACATGGGCTCAGTTGTGTGCTTCCACATTGCCTATTGCACATACCTGTATCCTTCCTCAGCCTGATGGCCTGCCCATCCTGGGGATAGGGGCATATCAAAGGGTGACAGGTGTGGGGTGCATGCGATGGTACACCTTTGGCGTCTGGCACCGGATTCCCACCCACTGCTCCCCTGGACCTTTGTCACGTGCTCTGTGCCAGCACCAACAATGCCATCTAGGCCACTAATTCACCTGTTACCCCTCTGGTCCCTTCTGCTACCTCTGCAGTCCTCCCCCTTCCCTTGCTCCCATCTTTTGCACGCAGTCCTGCCTTGGTGGACCATGAATGGCCTTGGCTGTGGGCAAGTGTCATGGCAGGGGGCATCCACTGCTTCAGGGGCCATATCACTGCATGGTTCATTTGGCGCCATACAGGACAGGGTGTCACTGTTTGTGCATGCTGCCACAGCCGGACAAGGAGTGGTGACTGATCCGCTTGCAGAGACAGATGGACAACAAATATGTGGATATTGCCATTGGCCCCAACTGACCCCTGGGCTGGGGTCTCAGGGGCTGCGAGGTGGGTTGGATGTCCAATGTGTCCTCATGGGCTGGTGGAGTCCCCTGGAGTGGGCAGCCTGACCACAGCTCTCATGCACCGGGCGATGCCATTGCTGTGCGAGCCCTGTGGTGTTGCTGCCGTCCACCACAAGTGGGTGCAGTGGCCTCCCCGCCTGCTTTGTATGGGTATGCCTGCTCCTGCAGGCAGCCAGGGATGGCACCTGTACCATGCATTGCCCATCCCCCCGCTGTAACCTGTTCTGCAACCATTGGTGCTGTCACCAGCATGTGGCTTGGCCCCATAACCCTGTCTCCCTGTTCAGACACACAGCTGTGCCTTTCAGGGTGTGTATGGCCTAGCATGGTGCCCAGCACCCCCCCCCCCCCCCCCGCCCCTGCCTGTTCAGATTCTCCTTACCTGCGCAGGCGGAGTTGGATGGCCCTCCATGTGGCCATGGACAGCCGCAGGTATAGCACCCTCTTATACCACAGCTCTGAACGGGCAAGGGCCTCGGACTCATCAGGGCAATTCACTGTCCTTCTTGCCGCCATGTTGCTTGTGTTTATCTGCCTAGCCACAGGGGGCTCTTGCACAGGGAACCCGCGGGGTTCCAGTCCCTGTGCGTACCCATCTATGCCATGCTGGGTGCCTGCTGCTGTGTTCGCTTTGTGCCGCATTTTCAAAGCTTAGCCATTTTGGAGGCAATTGACTCATGGTTCAAGCACTTTTCCTGAGTGGGTATCTTTCTGCGGGTATGGCATGCCTCGGCGCCTTGTTGAAAATTGGGCCCTACATTTTTATGAATTGTAATTCCTTTTTACTTTTACATCATTTCTTGTGTTTCCTTTTTCCTCTTAGTTGAATACTAACGTTTTTGTTCTATATGAAACGCTTTCTTCATTAATCTTTTTGTAGTTTGATACATTTTTTAATTCATTTTACAAGTCAGTTATTTTCATGGAAATGTGACTTATTCTGTATATTGATATTTGAGTGCATAGAGTAATCTTCAGAACTACTTCTGCTGGTAAAACAGCACATCAGAAATATCTATGGAAATTGACTTCTATAAAACTGACTGTGCTATACACTTTTAAAAGCATAAGAACAATCAAATAATAATAAAAACTACCCACTAATATATTTATCTCCAGGAACAAGCAGGAATGCAGCCTTCACATATGGGTGATGTCTTCATCGACGGAGCCTGGCACAGGAACACTCCCCAGCATCCAATAGGAATGTATTTGGGAGCGTTGCTCTATGCATGTGTGTGCCTTCCTGCCTTTCCAGCTAGTTATCTCAGTCATCTTTTTTAAACGGAGCCATCAAGACATAGTGCCAGTCACTGTCGTTAAGATACTTCTATTTTTTTCTTCTCGATACCTTCTCGGTGCTGTATGTCACCTTCCTGTTGACCGGCTGGGCTCCCTGTTGCTCCGGTACCCTTTTTTCATCATATTTTCATTTATTCTCCAGGACCAAGCAGGAAGTCAGTCCTCACATATGGGTGTCATCGGCGCCGATGAAGCCCCAGCGGAGCATTTCCCCAGCTTTCCATGAAAGCCTTTGGGAATGCTGGCACGCATGCGCGGTTCCCTTCCCGCCTAAAGGTGCCATCTTGCCTCAGTCTCTTTTTTCCGAGAAGCCCATCGGACGTGTGTCCTGTTCTCCCGGATAAAAGTGATTTTTTTCTTCGGCAATTTTCGCTATTTTTTTCTCCGGTTCGACTCCGGTTCCCCTCTCGCTGGGTTCGGTACACCGGTATCGAGCCCGTTTTCTTCATTTTTCATTTTTTGCCCTTCCTGGCTGGCGTTCGCGCCCTTTTTTCATTTTTCACTGGAAGGCCGGTCTTTTGACCTCGCTGGGGCTATTTTTTCCCCGATGGCTTCCAGTGGTTTCAAAAAGTGTGATTGGTGTAAAAAAATTATGTCTCTCACCGACACACACGACTGCTGCCTTCGGTGCCTCGGCCCTGACCACGACCCAAAGTCGTGTGGGCCATGTGGGAAGATGTCTTCCAAGGCACTAAAGAGTCAACAGCATCAAAAGGAAAGGTTTTTCTCGGACTCTGCCTCCGGCCGGGCCCGGACCTCGTCTGAGGCCTCGACATCTCGGGATTCCGATCCCGAGCGCCGTCGAAGCTCCTCGGACAGGGGGTCCCCCGACCGGGAACGTAAGAGGAAGAAGCGGCTCGCGAGGGCGGCGTCGGAGGAGGTCCCTGGCCCCTCGAGGGCCAGGTCTAAGACCCCCGACTGCCGTCCCGGGCCCGTGGACCAAGAGAAGCCTTCCAAAGTTCCTCACGTGGAGCCGGAGTCTGCTGGACACGTAAGCCCCGTAGTCCTCGTGGACTCTCCTCCCAGAGAGACGATGTCGGGCCCGGCGCCGCCGGGGCCCGAGTCGGTGGCTGCTGCGTCTCCCGAGCTGAGTCTCAGGATGACAGCCTTGGAGTGCAGACTGTCTGCCTTCATGGAGCAGCAGCGGGCACTGATGGCCAGCCTGTCTGGTGCATCTGCCCCGACCACCGGGACGTCGACTTCGAAGTCAACCCCGGAGACCGAGTCGATACTCGAGACCCTCGTGGCTCGAAGTCGTCCTCGGTCGAGGTCTCCCTCGACCTCCCGTTCGGGACTGAGGGTGTCGACGCCGGTGCCCCCGGCGTTGGGGTGGGTGCCTCAGGGCCTCGCGGGGTCGGACCCTGACTCCTCCTCGGACGAGTCCGCCTGGGAGACGGAGGACGAGGAGTCTCCCGATACTTTTAAGACTCGGTGCGTCGCGTCGGACTCACCGCAGTCTGATCCCCAGAGTAGATCCCCTCTGGAGGACACTAGGTTCTCGGAGTTCGTCCGGGATATGGCCGCTGCCTTGGCTATCCCTGCCGATCCCGAGGAAGAGCCTCGAGCCGAGGAGCTCGATGCTCTACAGTACGACTCTCCTCCGAAGGAGGCCTTTACTGTCCCGGTTCCTCCGATGCTGGAACGGCTCCTCTTCCGAATGTGGGAGGCCCCGGCCTCTGCGCCAATTCTAAGTAAGCGAGTCGATTTCCATTTATCGACTCCGCAAAAGCCCTGGTTTCCAGAAAGCACAGCTACCACACCATTCCATGGTTGTGGAATCGGCCATGCATCGTCTGAAGAGCCAGAAGATGCACTCCGCGGTGCCCCCCGGCAGGGAGGCCCGCAACCTCGATGGCATCGGTAGGAAGTGCTTCCAGGGGTCGATGCTTGCTTGCCATGTCCAGTCTTACCAGTTGTACATGGGCATGTACTTGCGGGACCTGGCCAAAGAACTGGCTGGCTTCTCTGCTGGTCTCTCTGGGGAACCCTTGCAGAGATTTCAGACCTTGTCCTCAGGGATTCCGGAATGCTCGAAGTTCATTTCCCGTGCCGCCTACGATGGCTTCGAGGCTTCGGCCCGAGTAGTGGCTGCCGGCATCACGGCTCGACGCCAGGCGTGGCTGCAGTCATCGGACCTCGGGCCATGGGTTCAGGACAAGTTGGTCGATGTCCCCTGCCGAGGTGAGAACCTTTTTGGCAAACCCGTGACCGAGAAGGCCGCTCAGCTCGAGACAGAGCACCTTACCAGGACAAGGCTGTCGAGGAAGACCTTTGCCCCTTCATATAAGAAGAAGGGCTCGGGTAAAAAAGTCCTTTTACCCGAGGAAGGGCACTGCCTACAAACAGTACCCTCAGTATCAGGCTGCCCAAGCTGCCCCCCAGTGTCAGCAAGCCAAGGGGCAGGGTAATGGGCCCCGTAGGCAGAGGACCCCCAAGCCTCAGGCCCCTGCTCCAACTCAGCAGGGTGGGGGTTTTTGACTCCTTGAGCGTAGCCTCTCCTCCACTGCTCTCCCCACCCTGCACAGGAGGTCGCCTCACCCTCTTTGCCCACCAGTGGCCCCTTATCACCGGGGACAGTTGGGTGCTGGACATAGTCCACAATGGCTATGCCCTCCATTTTCACCAACTGCCTCCACCATATTTTCCAGGGGAGCCTCCAAGGCCTCCCCTGCACACAGACCTCCTTCTAAAAGAGCTTCATGGTCTGTTGGTGGACAGGGCGGTGGAGCCTGTGCCTCCCCACTTGCAAGGTCACGGATTCTACTCCAGGTATTTCCTGATACCCAAACAAACCGGTGGCCTTCGTCCCATTCTGGACCTCAGAAACCTCAAGAAGTTCCTAGAGAAAGAAAAGTTCAAGATGCTTACTCTTGGAACACTTCTGCCCTACCTCCAGCAGGGAGATTGGCTATGCTCCTTAGATCTAAAGGATGCGTACACTCACATCCTCATTCATCCAGACCACAGAAAGTACCTCAGGTTCATTGTGGGAGGGAACCATTATCAGTACAGAGTACTACCTTTTGGCCTATCCTCCGTTCCCAGGGTCTTTACCAAGTGCCTGGCAGTGGTTGCGGCCTACCTAAGAAATCAAAGCATCTTTGTCTTTCCCTATCTGGACGACTGACTCATCAGGGGTCAGACGTCCCTGGAGGCCAGACAAGCCACCCTCATCACCATTGCTCTGCTTCAAAAGGTGGGCTTTGTCATAAACTTCGCAAAGTCCACTTTGCTGCTTTCCCAGAACTTGGAGTTCATAGGGGCAAGGTTGGATTCTCAATTGGCAAAGGCATTCTTGCCAGAAGACAGGGCTCAAAGGCTGATGGACGTGGCAAAGCAGTCTATGAACAAGTCCCTGGTCTCCGCCAGACTCTGCTTCAGGCTTCTGGGTCACATGGCTTCGACAGTACATGTGACTCCTAATGCCAGGCTCCATATGAGGCCTGCACAGTGGTGCCTTCGGACTCAGTGGTCTCAAGCCCTAGGCCACTTACGAGACAAGATAAAGGTGTCCAAACCCCTTTTGGCCTCCCTCAGCAGTTGGCTACATCCACCCAATCTACTCAAAGGCATGCCCTTCCAAATGCCAGAATACTCAGTGGTCCTTACCACCGACGCCTCTCTGAAGGGCTGGGGTGCTCATTGTCTGGACAAGTGCACCCAAGGCCTCTGGTCTCCCTGGGAGGCAGCCAAACAGATCAATCTGCTGGAACTTTGAGCTATCCGCTTGGCTCTGAGTTTTTTCTCCAGCCCTGGCTCACCGCTCAGTCTTGATTCAAACAGACAACCAGGTGGCTATGTTTTATGTAAACAAGCAGGGCGGCACTGGGTCCCAGATCCTTTGTTGAGAGACTCAGGACCTTTGTTCCTTTGCCCTGAAGCACCACATGCTTCTCAAGGCGGTGTACCTCCCAGGCCAGGAGAACTGCCTGGCCGACCGGTTGAGCAGGATTCTGCAGCCCCACGAGTGGCAGCTGCATCCCTTGGTGGTTCAAAAGATCTTCCTGAAGTGGGGTCTCCCTTGGATAGATCTCTTTGCCAGTCCACTAAACAAGCAGCTACCCAAGTTCTGCTCCAGGCAACCACATCCTTTGAGGATTGGACCAGATGCTTTTCTGATGTCCTGGTCTCAGGGCCTCCTGTATGCGTTTCCTCCCACGACCTTGGTGGCCCGAACTCTGTTCAAGATTCTTCGGGACAAGGCCTCGGTCCTGCTGGTAGCTTCCAGATGGCCGAGACAGCCTTGGTTTCCTCTTCTGCTTCAACTGGCGGTGGATCCCCCACTGCCTCTGGGGTTGCAACCCGACCTTCTCTCTCAAGAGCAGGGTTCCTTACTACACCCCAATCTCAAGACTCTCAATTTGATGACCTGGAGGCTGCAAGGGTAGTCTTGGCTCCCTGGGGCCTGCCTCAAGAAGTTGAGGAGGTTGTCCTAGCCTCTAGAAAACAGTCCACTAGGAAAGCCTATGCTCTCAAATGGAAGAGGTTTTCTGTGTGGTGTCAGCTACGTACAGAGGATCCTTTCTCCTGTACTGTGCCAGTAGTGCTTCAGTACTTACTGCACTTATCAAATCAGGGTCTTAAGTCCAATTCTGTTCGGGTCCACCTCTCAGCTTTAGCAGCTCACCACTCACTGGTGGAGGGACGTTCTTTGTCAGGTCACCCCTTGGTGTCCCGCTTTCTCAGGGGCTTGCATTTGCTCAAGCCCCCCATCCATCCTCCTGCTCCTGAGTGGGAGCTGAATGTGGTCTTTCAGCAACTGACTCGCCCACCCTTTGAGCCGATGGCTACTTGTCCACTGCGCTTCCTCTCCTGGAAGACACTCTTCCTGATAGCCCTTACCTTGGCTAGGCGAGTGAGTGAGCTTCAGGCCCTGGTCTGTGATAGGCCTTACACCAGGATTTATAGGAACAGGGTAGTCCTCAGGACTCATCCCAAGTTCCTCCCTAAGGTTGTCCCCTCTTTCCACCTCAATCAGGAGGTGGTTCTTCCAACATTCTTCCCTAGGCCTCATTCAAGCCAGGCTGAAGCAGTCCTGCATACCCTGGACTGTAGGAGGGCCTTATCCTTCTACCTTGACCGTACGCAGGGGCATAGAAGGGCTACTCAGCTCTTTGTATCCTTTGACCCCAATAAGTTGGGGTTAGCTGTGTCCAAGCGTATCTTGTCTATCTGGGTGGCTGACTGTATCACTTGGGCTTACAAGGCGGCTGACCTTCCTTTGCAGGGTAGGGTCACGGCCCATCGTGTCAGGGCAATGGCTGCCTCAGTGGCTCATCTCCGCTCTGTGCCCTTGGTAGACATCTGCAGGGCTGCAACTTGGTCTTCAAGCCAGACTTTTGCAGCCCACTACTGTCTGGAAAGGGAGTCCCGTAGGGACAGTGCTTTTGGCCGGGCAGTACTCCGGAATCTCTTTGAGGTTTAGGCAACTCCTGCCCTCCTGCCCTCTGTTGGGCTACTGGTGGAGGTTGTGTCCTTGAAAAGCCTTTCTTTGCTGCTGGGACTAGAGGGAGTTTTCTTGTTCAGCCTGGGTTACTCGGTAGCCCAGAGCTAGGGAGTCACCCATATGTGAGGACTGACTTTCTGCTTGGTCCTGGAGAAAGAGTAGTTACTCACCTGTAACAGGTGTTCTCCAGGAGCAGCAGGAATCAGTCCTCACAACCCTCCCTCCTCCCCTTGGAGTTGCAGTTGTACATACTTTGTGTTTTTACATTTTTGTGTGCTTTTCTTAGCTATGTCATTTGACTGAGGTAAGATGGCATCTTTAGGCGGGAAGGGAACTGCGCATGCGTGCCAGCATTCCCAAAGGCTTTCATGGAAAGCTGGGGAAATGCTCCGCTGGGGCTTCATCGGTGCCGATGACACCCATATGTGAGGACTGAGTCCTGCTGCTCCTGGAGAACACCTGTTACAGGTGAGTAACTACTCTTTTTCTTCTTCTCGTTGAATACTTTTCTTGGACCTAGTGCCCAGTTGGGCACCATTGCCTACTTTGACTTTGCGTCCCTCATTTTCCCAAACATGGAGAAACCCCGTAGTGGGTTCAAAAAGTGTACAAAGTGCCTCAGCACCATATCTGCTACTGATGAGCATAATTGAGTCTCAGATGTTTGGGCCCAGACCATGATGTGGATTCCTGTACCCACTGCAAGCACATAACGGCCAGGGGGAGAGAGAATCGGGACAAGCAGTGGGTTAAACTGTTTCCGAAAGGCTCAGCTCCTTTGGTACACTCCTTGGGGGTGTCGACGCCGTCAGTCATCTCATGCTTCCCCTTCCAAACATAGGAAAAAGCATTGATCATGGTCTCTGCTGCATAAAGACTAAAGAACATTGGAATCTGTTTCGAAGGGATCCCTTTCCTCAGCTTCAACATTGGCTTCGGCGTTGGACTCCAATGCCTGGCATCAAAACCGACATCCCTCAAGAGACCCTGATGCAGGCCATCCGGCCAAGCAGTCCCAGCAGGAGAATACATCCTCAAAAACCTCAGAGGAGCTCAGGAGTGCCCCCAAGGCTACATCCTCGGTGGAGCCCCCTGATACTGTGCTCGGGCATCGTGGCTCAAGTCTCTGGACCTGAGGTCTCAGAATCCCCTGCATTGATCCTCGATGACTGCATACAGGCCATCGAGAGAAGCCTCGCAACAATACTGTCTGTCATCATCCCAGGGCCCTCAAGGCCATTGGATAATGCAGCAGAGCTTGGTACCCTGATACCATCTTTGGGGCTTGATGTCCCTGGTACATACATTGACACCACACTCTGGTGCACATGTGTTCCGACACCCTACCAGTACACCAACCAGTGCGTTCAGAACCGCTGTATCTGGCTCCATTTGCTTCTTATTCTCCCTGCCTTTCTCACCGGCATCAGCCATCAGAGCATCATCGATACCGCAGTGCCTACAAAGATTATTTTGACTTCCTGCCGTATTCTAACTTTGGTTTCTCTGTTTTGGAACTGGAATCGGTCAAGTCCAATCCCCAAAAGGATGTTCCCTTGGACCCTTCACCACCGTATGAATGGTGCTGTTCTCTGAGGACATGTCCTATCAGGATTTTATTAAGGATATGGCTGCAGCTCTCTGGTTCTCGGTATTGATGAAGATGGAACTGAGGGCAGAAGAGCTAAATATCTTACAATATCCCTCAGTACCGAAGGAGGCAGCAACCCTTCCCATTCATAGTAACCGTAGGAATTTAATGCCCAGGCTGTGGGAAGCTCCCCTTAGAACTCCTGCCATCAGTAAGCATTTGGACACCCTCTATGGGGTTCCTCCCTGTCCTGGATTCCAGAAGCCATTGCTGCCACATCACTCCATGGTGGTAGAGTCAGTTATGAGGAAGATAGAGTCAGAAAAATCACTCTTCGGTTCCTCCTAGTAGAGAGGCAAGAACCCTTGATGCTTTTGGAAGGAAAGCCTTCCAGTCCTTCTAGCTTCAAGAGTAAACTCATACATGTTCTACATGGGCATGTTCCTCAGGGATTTTCCCTGTGACCTTGCTGAGTTCACTACTCTTCAAAAGCAGGCCCCTCATCAAGTCCTGGTTGCCCATGCTCAGAACACATCCAGATTCCTCACTAGGACAGCTTTTGATGCCTTTGAGGCCACAAGCAGGACAGCAGTGGCCTGTATTAGGGGCAAGAAAAACAGCTTGGCTGTTGGCTTCAGATCTAGAGCAGGGGGTGCAGGATAAACTAATTAACATCCCCTTCAGTGGTGAGAATTTGTTTGCTCAAAGGTGGAGAGAAAAGGCAGGTGAAATTGAAACAGATGGCCTGACTATGAAAAGATTGTCTAGAAAGACTGCTGATTCCACCAGAAAGAAGCAAACTACAAAGAGGCCATTCAGTCTTAAAAAGAGGAGGTTTTACCCACCATGCTTATAATCATACTCCTACCATCCTCAGCCGTCACAACAAAAACAGCAAGGGCCAGACAGCCTAAAAAACCTAAGATTCCTAAGGCCCAACCTGCTTCACAGACTCGAGCTCCACAGAGCTTTTGACTCCTTCCTGTGGAGCATAGACAGTCAGCCTGTACAATCTCCTTTCCCTCAACATATCCCAGGAAGATTCTCTTTTTGCAGAAGAATGGTCCATCATAATCTCAGAACCCTGGATCTTGCAGCTAGTCAGCATAGGTTACCAACTACAATTCAAAGCTCAACCAACCACTTCCTTTGTGGGCCAACACCGAATGGATCTCTACCAGTTCACGTTACTTTCCTCTCTCTGAGGGCCATCGAGGAGGTCCCGCCACCGCAGCAAGGCCTAGGGTTCTACTACCGTTACTTTCTCATTCTAAAAAAGTTGGGTGGATCTCAGGAACCTCAACAAATTCCTAGTAAAAGAAAAGTTCAAGATCTCACTAGGCGCTGTTCTTCCCTATCTTCAGCAGAACGACTGGCTATGCTCTCTGGATCTGAAGGATGCCTATACTCGTATCCTAGTCCACTCCACATACAGAAGGTATCTGTCTTCCAAGGACATCACTACCAGTATTGAGTTCTTCCTTTTGGCCTAGCTTCAGCTCCAAGGGTTTTCACCAAGTGTCTGGCAGTCGTAGCAGCCTATCTGCACACTTTGGGAATATTTCAGACAACTGGCTCATCAAGGGAGATACCCCACAAGCAGTTGCCACATCTCTTCAACAAAACAACCAGGTTCTACGACATTTAGGGTTTGTCAAAAACTATCCAAAGTCGCATCTTACTCCAACACAAAATCTAGACTTTATAGGTGCTCACCTCGACACAGTACAGGATCGGGTTTTCTTACCAGATGATCGCCTTTGCCAGCTGATTTCCTTGGCCAGCCTATGTCAAAGCCAGACAACCGTCTCCGCCTGGGACATGCTACGTGTCCTAGGCCACATGGCCTCAACAGACCATGTTGTGCCTAATGCCCGACTCAATGTGCGCATAGCACAGTGGAACCTATTGGAACAGTGGACACAGGTTGTCTCTCTTATCTAATAACCATTACATCCCAACTGATAAATTCACTTCATTAGTGGAGCACGCCTCAAAACCTCTTCGTAGGGTAACCTTTTCAAAGGTCTATAGCACAGTGTACCCTAACCACTGATGCATCCAAGCACGGTTGGAGGGCACACCTCAACGTCTTCACGATTCAAGGTCCGTGGTTGTGACAGGTTCTAATTCACATCAATTTCTTGGAAGTGAGGGCTGTAATGAATGCCTTCTGTGTCTTTTGTCACCATCTCACAGGACAGACTGTCTTGATTCAGACCAGCAATCAGGTTGCCATGTTCTTTGTCAACAAACAGGGAGGCACAGGCTCTTACCCCTTCTGCACTGAGGTGATCCATCTCTGGAATTTTGCGATAGCTCATCACATTCATCTCGAAGCAGTTTGCTTCACAGGGGAGGAGAATCAGTTGGCCGACAGACTCAGCATAGTTCTTCATCCACACGAGTGGATGCTCCATTGTTAGATGGCCCATCACTTGTTTCATTACTGGGGAACTCCCATAGTGGACCTCTTCAGTTCCCCGGTCAACACCCAACTGCCTGGCTTCGGATGCTTTCCTCCTCTATTGGGGACATGGTCTCCTGTATGCATTTCTGCCAATTCCCCTCATTCCGAAAATGTTTTTCAAACTCCAGGCCAACAAGGGGACACTGATTTTGGTCGACCTCTTCTGGCCCAGACAACCTTGGTTTCCACTTTTCCTTCTCCTAACTCGGGCTCCACCTTTCCGGTTGGGCTTTGCTCCCAACCTGCTCTTACAGAATCAAGGAACTCTTACACCCCAGCCTTAAGTGCCTTCATTTGATGGCTTGGCTGCTGAGCACTTCATCCTTTCGGACCTAGGGCTCCCAAGAGAATATCATGCAGATCCTCTTATCTTCCAGAAAGGACTCTACTAGGTGCTCCTATGCATTTAAATGGCTCAGATTTTCCCTTTGGGACTCACAGAGGAATCTGAATCCATTCACTTGTACGATGGAGCACTTGCTTCAATATCTTCTACATTTATCTTCATCTGGCCTCAAGACTAATTCCATCTGGCTTCACTTGAGTGCCATCTCCGCTATTCACCCCCTAATTGGGAATCACCCAATTTCTACTCACCCATTGGTAGCACAGTTCATGTGAGGACTTTCATTAACAAAACCACCTTTTTGCCCCCTGACTACAGCGTGGGATCTGAATGTTGTTCTCGCCCAGCTCTTGCAACACCCCTTTGAGACATTAGTGATGGCTCCTTTAAAGTTCCTCACTTGGAAAGTCCTTTTTCTCGTGGCATTAACTTCAGCCCGTAGAGTCTGTGAATTACAAGCTTTGGTGGGTTATGCTCCAAACACAAGATTCCATCATGATAAAGGTTGTCCTCCGCACTCACCCTAAATTTCTTCCAAAGGTGGTTACCTCTTTCCATCTCAACCAATCCATTTTGCTTCCAACTTTCTTCCCTAGACCTCATGGATCTTAGGCTGTAGCCAAGCTCCACACTCTTGATTACAAGAGAGTGCTTGCTTTCTGTCTTGGTCACACTAAAGGTCATCGCAAATCCTCACAACATTTCATCTCCTTTGACCCAAGTCACCTTGGATTACCGGTTTCCAAGAGAACTCTGTCAAATTGGATAGAGGACTGCATTTCATTTGCATATACCCAGGCTGGACTATCCCTACAGGATCATGTCACTGCCCATAATGTCTGAGCTATGGCGGTCACTGGAGCCAATCTTCGTTCGGTCTCGATACGGAAAATCTTCCAGGCCGCCATATGGTCATCCTTGCATACCTTCGCTGCTCATTATTGCCTGGACAAGGACTCCAGTTGCAATGCTCAATTTAGGCAAGCTGTCTTAAGGAACCATTTTCAGGTTTAAAGCAACTCTGCCCATCGTACATTCTGACTACCCTACGAGGAATGTACCAAATGAGCTGAGTCTGTTGGATCCCTGCTATAACCTGTCTATAGTTCTGGTCTCCTCCCTCTTGCTGGGTTGTCGTTGGCTAGGAAGTCCCATATGGGAAGAATGCATTCCTGCTTGTTCCTGGAGATAGCGTAGTTACTCACATGTAACAGGTGATATCCGGGAACAACAGGAATCAGTCTTCACAACCCACCCACCTTCCCTCAGAGTTTATCTTTTTCCACACACACTTCCTTTTTAAAAAAACGTTCTCCGCTCTATACCTGACTGAGGTAACTAGTTGGGAAGTCGGGAAGGCACGCACACTTGTGGAGCAACGCTCCCAAAAGCATTCCTATTGGATGCTGGGGAGTGTTCCCGCGCCAGGCTCTGTTGATGCCGTCACCCATATATGAAGACTGATTCCTGCTGTTCTCAGACATCACCTGTTGTAGGTGAGTAACTACGCTTTCTAAATATTTTATATTTAAACACCTTTTACTTTTTTAATTATTAAAAATTTTTACATTTACTGCTGTCTCATGGGTGCTTTTACTTGCTGTTAGAAGAGGCTTTCTTGGGTTTGGAACTACATGCATCCTTTTTTTATTTTTTTTAAAACACGTGCCTATTTTTATTCCAAAAAATATCGACACAAATTAGCAGGTGTAAATGCAGGTGGATGCTTCTCTCAGGATAATTTTCAAATTATAAGTATATGCGTACTTTCATGTTTACTTTGAAAATCCTACAAAATGTGCAGTGTGAAAAGTACGCTTAAGTGATTCACCATTGAGGGTAGTTAAAAAATTACCCCATAATTTTTAGAGTAAGATCCTGTTAAGCACAAAATCTTAAACTAGAAATTTTTGGAAATAAATTAGAAAGTATGATGTTCTGCTGAAATATTATTAGCTTCACTTTAGAGTTGGTAGTTAAATGCTAAGCAGTGAACCCGACCATTTTTCAAAGATAAAGGAGAGGACCAGGTACACCAAAGCAATATTGAGAAATAAATCCATTATCTTCTGCTTGAATCACTGGAACATATTGTGACTCAATGGGATTAATTTTTTTTTTACATAATTTGAGTGCCTGGCCCTTTCAGTACAACTGTGTGTTGTTTTGATACTCCATTATGAATACTGTCCAGGTGTCTGTATATTCAGAGAGCATATTCCTGGAATGCCCTTGCCTTCAAGCTCTTCTCTTTACTTCATAAGGATACCTCTGGTTCCATGAACAAAAAGCTTGAGCTTTGTGGCCCAAAGAGCCATGCAGGAGTGAATCACATAAATGGAAAAGACTCTCTTGAATGAACAATTAAAATGCTCAAAAATTGAATACCTCTGTTCTACTGACATGTCCTTGTAATGTTTTTTTTTTTACAGATCCAAAACTTTGGGTAGTCTAAGGTCTTTATGAGGCAGCAGAACTGGAAATCCAACAGAGTGGGCCACAAAACATTTGGACATTGTGACTTGGGGGTGGGTGAACTAGTTGGATTAGTTGTGGATGTTTCCTTCCCCCTGTTCCCACGCCTTCAGAACCAGAAGAATCAGATCTCATTGATTGCTTAAGATATAGTGTGACACCTATGACTTGTTTCATTTCATAGTTCTTGAAGAGTTTTGTGACCTTGATAATTTCAGGATGGACTTCTACCAAGAAATGTCAACAAATTTCACAAACCTTGGGCAAGTTTGGCAAAATGATGACATTTCTGCAACCAAAAGTCAAAATTGTATCTTCGATTATAGATAACATAGGAGCTCAGTTAGAGCTGAGGCAAATCTTTGAAAAACTTGATTTTTCGTGCATCTTTTAGAAAAGAGAAGGAACTGGGTCAGCTCTAGGATCTGCAGGATCCAAATTAAATTATTTGTCCTCTAAATTTACACTTTTAGCTTTCTTGGACACAGCATCTTGCTAAACTCCATGCATTTGCTAGGTAACTGCAATGGAACAATACAATCCTACTGAAATATTTTTATTGCCTCTATTTTTGTGTAGATGATAAATTTTATAGCCCATATTGGTGAAAGGCAGTATTTTGCACTGCTCACATAGGGCCCCATATTTATTCCGATTTGCCAACAGAAATATTTTTTCTATTATCTCAGATTTACTGTGAAAAAAATACAACATAGTGTGAGTTTTCCTACTCTGGTATTAACTTTAAATGATTGTAATTAGTGATGTTTTCAACAATAAAGCACCACAGGAGCTGCAGATGCGAAAGGAAATCTTGTTGAACTTAAAAGAAGACTGGATAAATCTGCATGTTTATCAGGAATGGCCTGAATGTAAACTCTTGTCATCAGCCTTCTAGCTGTACATATAGGACAATCAACCTCATATAAAATGACTTACTGTATTTTATTGAATTCTTATTTGCACCTTGAAATAAAATATTTTTAATGCTGGTGATCAATTTTACCTTCATTTCTCTTGTTACCTGCTTTTCTGCCGCCTTGTTCTCCATAATTATCCAGCCTGCAAACCTTTTCAGTATTCAGCAGAAGCACATCTGTTGATGTGCACAAATATGCTCCTTATTCAACAAAACTATAGAATCTTTCGTAACAGGATGCTGCTTTCATACTGCAGTTTTTATGTTCCCTCTAGTTCTTGATGGTAGAATTGCAAACACAATGGAAAACAAATCATACGAGGTAACAGATACTTTGTCCATACAATTCTGTGACCCCTTGCCAGGCTGGGACCTCAGTGTAGCTTGTTGGCTGGCAGAGGCCAATATGGTAGATCAGCAGTAGTCTTAATTCCTGAAGATATTAGTGCTATAGTGTTTTCTCCTACTCTCCTGTGAAAATCTTTATATATTTCAATCACTGACTATCCCACCCTATTCTTATTTCTGAAGAATGAAATTGACACACACGCCCAAATATTATGATTATTATAAATAGTATCAAAAATAAAGATGAATATTAGTTAAAAGGGAAATCAAGTAGCTGAGGCAAACCGTGCAGTTTCAATCACTTAAATTGGTGAAAAATTAAAATAAGTCATAGTCAATATTTGGTGCAAATGGGGTTACATGGGTAGAGGGACAAAAAAGATAGAGAAAAGAAAGAAAAATAATGGATCCTGAAGGACAGTGGAGGCTGTTTAAAAAGAAAAATAATGAAATATAAAAGCTACCATATCACTATACTGATATGCAATATTGAGGATTTTGGAAGCGGGCCCATGTAGTAGTACTAAGATGGGAACGGCTGTCAGTCATAGAGAAGTAGTGAAACCCAGTGAGAAGTAGTGCCAAAAGCAAACAAACTGAAGCTTGGAGAAGAAGCTGAAGTGGATGGGGTAAGGAGGGTGTTACAATAAGCTGAGTATTGAAAAATGTGCTAGTTCCTGTAGTATTTGACTACAAACAAGTACAGGTTTTGTAGGTAGCAGTAAAGACAAGAGGGACAACCTAAGAAAAAAATAATTTAGAGAAAAAAATTATAAACTGAAAAAAAACCTAGATATTTTATCTTAAAATAAATTTTTTTAGAATACTATTTAATAGGGATACACATACATTAGCATGTCTTAAACATTGTAAGCCCTAAATAGATTTAATATGTTAACTTGTTAATATGTATAGATTTTTTTTAAATGTGTGAAACAAAGACAGTCTAAAATCAGAGGGAAAACGTCAAACTAACTGAATTTTTGTACTGCACATTTTCCTCCTACTTAATATTTTTATTTCTCCAAAATACTTTTTAGTAATAGCTAATGCATATTGAAAATAATGGTTCTTAGTAGAATGGACCTGGAAAGAGTTACCAAAATGCCCAAAGGAAAATAGATAGTTTTAATTCTATAACACACAACAGAATGATCTATGTATTGGGAAAGGGAAATTGATTGCTTTCCAAGTGGCTTGCTGGGATGGGCAGAGATTAGCTAGAAAAATGTGGCAGGGAGCTGATTAGATATTCAGTGAATAGGATAGTGATAAATTAGTAAAGATCCAAAAGCATATTTATCAGTTATGGCAGTGGTTCCCAACCCAGTCCTAGGGTACTCCCAGACCAGTCAGGTTTTCAGGATGTCCATAATGAATATGTATGAGAGAGATCTGCATGCAACAGTGCATGCAGATCTATCTCATGCATAATCATTGTGGACAGCCTGAAAACCTGACTGGCCTGGGAGTACCCTAGGACTGGGTTGGAAACCTTTAAGTTAGGGAGTGGTCTTGAATAGAGGGCTACATTTGTTACCACCTTGGAAGTGCTACCTGTAGATAACATGGGAGTAAGGAGAATTATTCTCATATGAAACTTCTATTCCTTTTTGAAGTATTGTACAGGGAAGGAGGATTAGGGTACCTTTGACTGGGTAGATCTGGGAATATGAAGATCTATGCCAAAGGTATAAATGTAGCTCCATATCCAGAAAAGGTACTGTGGTCCTTAGCTATTGTTCCAGGTCCGCTTAGATGGGCATTAAGACTAAGTGAAGGGCACAAATTTCTCCTTCCTCTGAAGAAAAACACTTGAGTAAGCATGCCCTAAAAGGACAAAAACATCAAAGCAACCATAAAATACAAATTGAAGATTCAGCAATCGGGGAAAAATAGAGAGGATAGCTGATATTTTGGTTAATGAAAAAAAAAAAAAGCAAATAAGGGCTGATGGGACAGCTCAAAGCCAAAAGCCAAGATTTGTCAACAAAATCATAGACCTAGTAACCATCATGGTAGAGGAAGACTGGGATGTGGCTGTAATAACTGAGCCTTGGTGTAAAACAAAACCATGAGTGGGATGTGTCCATACCAGAAATCACGAGTGGGATGTGTCCACACCAGAATGTCAACTGTGTAGGAGGGCAAATAGGGAAAAGGGGTATAGGAGTGGCTGTTTATATTAGGCCACAATTGTAGCCATTGAAATATATGAAGAACTGGAAGAAACTCAGTTTTTCTGGGCATACTTGGAATAAAACCTGAGAAGATTTCTGTGTGCCTGGGAGTATTTACCTATAAAAGCTTAATTTTATTATGTGGCAAGAAAGATCAATAAAAACGTTTTAGGGTATTGAATTAAGTAGATCTAATAAAAAGGTATCACCTACAGCTTGTTGTTTGACCCTTATTTTCACATATCCTAGTAGACTAGCATACAGCAATAACTGTTTTATTTGTTAATTTGTATGCCTCATTTCTATAAAAACAATTTAAAGTAGTTTGCAAAGCAAAAAGAAATGATTACAAAACTAAAATACACATTACATATATTTCATATATCTACAAACACAGGAAGCAGTAATTTACACGTATGAAAATAAGAACATCTTCAATTGCATATGGAATGCCAATAAGTTGGGTCCTCAGAATCAAGGAGATCTTGTTCCATGTCACTGGAGCAGTTTCTAAAAGGGGGCAAGATCGTGAACACTCCAGTTGGACCTGAGTTTTAGTTGGGATAACTAAAACTTTATTTTGACTTGATAAAATGCAATGACCTAAAGGATACATTCCAATCTTCTGCACCAGATTATCAGATTTTCTAGCAAATTGCTCATCACCAGTCTCACATTCTCTTGAGGACTTAAGCAAGCAATCACTTGGGCTGCTGTATTCTGAACTTTCTGCAGGCATTTCAGTAACTTAGCAGGAAGTTCCACATACTATTACTACTACTACTGAGCATTTGTACAGAATATTGAAGTGCATAGTGCTGCTCCTGTTAAAAATGGTTTTTAAGTTGCCTGACCATCTTAAGCTATAAATAGGTTGAATGTACCACAGATGCTATATGCAACGGAAAACTGGTTCTTCATCTAACAAAACACTTAAATCTCTAATCGCTGTCTTTGGAGCAACAGCTACACCTTCAACTACTGGCACATATTCAGCCATGACCAATTGTTCTTTCAAAAAGTTAATACCTCTGTTTTTTGTATATTTTAAAACTAGCCTACTAGCTTTAAACCCAAAATAGAGTATTCTCCAAACCGCTTGTCTTCCCTTTTGTACATCAGAGTAGTTTACAATCAAATTGTTATTAACAAATTCCCTAAGCAGAGGGAAGCAAGGTGATGACAGAATGAGAGATATCTTCTCTTTCTGTGCTGTCTCGATAGTCTTTTCCAGTCGATATGAATTGTTGCCTACCCTATTGCATCAACTAAGAGTGGATACGCTACGTATGCCCTGTAACGGACATTCCTTAGGCAACAATTGATCTGATACTGTCAATTTTAGACTCTCTGACCATAGTGTAAGGGAACATCAAGGGGCTAGTGATCATAGTACTCTGGTTAAATATTAGATTCCCACTGATTGCTGGAAATTCAACAGTGCCACAGGGAAATTTAGAATATGTGTAGTGTGATCTTTCAGGTCACATACTTGAGCTCATAAGTTGAGACACTAGCAGGCTTATTCTGTTCTGGACATAAATCCCCTTTGTACATCCGGTCTGAGATGGACATACAGAGGGGATCACGATTCTGATTCCGCAGGGCACATCTAGCCCCGTGGGATCAGAATCGCAAACAATCATGTACGTGCAGGCTGGAACTGCGATTCCGTCCGGCCTGCACTTACATGACCTGCCCGACTAACTCAGTCAGGGTTTTTAAATGGAGCCATGGCGTCTGGTTGCCATGGCACTGCGGCTCTATTTAAAAGCCACAATGCCGGCTGCTGAACAAAAGTGCTCATTCCCCCCCAGCTGGACTCCCGATCTGGTCTCCTAAGGCCAGGATTGGGCTGTGGGGAATGTCCTCCAGCCCCCCCCCCCCAACCTATCCCCACCCCAACAGAACAGAAAAATCTGTACAGCCCGGATGTACAGGGCTGACATAAGAATCAGCCCTGTGCGTCCAGGGCCAGTGACTGCCCCTTCCCTACTCCCATCAAACTTCTTCGCACAACCGGCGGGGAAGGTAGACGCAGGCAGAGAAGGCACGAATAGCAGGGGCGTCCATCCCCACTATTCGTGGCACAGCATTGGGCCCTAGAAGGGCCCTTTCTTTAATTTAATTCACTGATATTCTGTTTAACCCAAAAAGAAAAAGTTCAAAGCGGATTACATAAAAAATCTAGATTGCTCTGTGTGTGTGCATATATATAATAAATGTTTTAAGTGCCTTCAAGTCAATGCTGACTCCTGGCGACCCAGCAGCCCCTGGGTTTTCTTGGCAAAGTATGACTAAAATTAGATTGTCAGGCCCTTTCTTCTGAAGCAGTGGAGGTTAAAGTGACTTGCCTAAAGCCTCAAGGAGTGCCAGGGGGATCAAACACAAATCTGGCTGTTGCTATAACTACTAGACAGCTCCTCCACTCAAAAAAAAAAATATATATATCATCCATATACAATATACAATCTGGGCACAAAACATATTGGCATCTTATCACCTGACAACCAGAGGCTGCATAGAAGTAGCGTTTTATTCTACATGCTGGTGGTAAGTGCCAAATGTGCTGAAGAGAATCCTAAGTTATTTTTAAGGCCACACAAGGTTTTAAAGCACATTTTTTAGGTATTAAGAGAAGGGATTGAAGGCCTTGTTTTCTAAAGTAAGACCTCCTCGTGGATATTTTTGCAGAAGTCAGAATGATTTTATATCTCTTCAGAAAAACTGATTAAAGCATGTCTCAATCCAGGATGTTAAAATGAGAATACAGATATTGGGTAGAACAGTGTTCCTTGATTCTGCAAAATAGAATTGGGCAAGTTTCCATCTTGATTGCTTTCCTTGGAGCCAGATTGCAAAAAAGTGGAAACCAGATCTGTTTTGTCCAAATAGGAGTTATGAGAATCATATTTCTATGGCCTTTCCTGAGTTTTATTAAGGGTTTGGCCATAAGAGAAATGGGAGGATACATGCATAGAGGCCCTGTCCCTGTCAATGGAGTAGGTGTCTGCTGCTAGTCTGTCTTCTGCTCTCCTTCTGAAACAGAACTGTACCTTCCTGTTACAGCTGACACAAATGGTTCCAGCTCGAGTATGCCTCACTGAAAGAAGATGGTGTTGGCCAATCTTGATCTGTGAACCAGTTCTGGGGATCCAGAAGTCCAGAATTTTACAGGTTGTTGTCTTCCTGTTAGGTTCATGAACCTTAAGAGTTTTCTAATGATGGATGGCTTGGTTTGTCACCTTGAAAATTTTGTGACACAGGAGGATGGCAGTTCCTTCCTGCATGTTCAAGTAGAGCATTTTTCATGTAATTGCCTGTCTGTTTTTCATAACTAAAATAAAAGAATTTCAATAGGTTGATGTGTAACCTATTCTCCTAGGAAGGAACCTTGTGTTTTGAAGCCCTTGTAGGTGAGCTTGTTAGCTTAAGACAAGTTGGCCAAGAGGAATTTGTAGAGATAAACCCCAGATCAAATTGGAATGGGAGAGCCATACAGATGGATGATACGTATGATGTGTATCATCCATCTGCATGGCTCTCCCGTTCCAATTTGATCTGGGGTTTATCTCTACAAATTCCTCTTGGCCAACTTGTCTTAACATACTGCCAGTCTGAGTTAAGATGCAATTCCTACAAAAGCTTCACAACACAAGGTTCCTTTCTTTATATGAAGAATTCAGATCCCACCCTAACAGAACATAGACGTTTGTTTTTATTCTTTTCTATTTGTTTTTGCTGTATATCACTTAAAATAGAAAAGTGGTCTATAAATTAAAATATATATATATATTAAAATTAAATGACATGATGTGTGGAATCAAAGCTGAATATTATGAACAAATAATATTTTGTAGAATCTTATTTACTCTTTCTATCATGGCCATTATATCCTTAGCCCTCTTGATGGCGAAATGTGCCCTTATGTCTTAGGTTTAGCAAAGACCCTATAAATTCCATTTGAGATGTCTAGTTCAGATTGGAGTTGGGGTAGTTGATGAACCTTAGCAAATGCAATGCCCAGGGCATGTTCACTAAAGCGTGTTAGACTTTTGCAGTTAATACAGTAAAAAAAAGTGCAGATAGTGTGGTGTTAGCTACAAAAGCATTTCCTCAGATGATACCGCCCTGAAAATGCAGAGAGCGCAGTGAAACAGCAACCTGGATGCAGCTAATGCCACCCGTTGAGGTGGCATTAGTAGTACCTGTGCCTTCTGCAAATCTGAAGGTTACTGTGCACTGTTGAGGCCTGTGGTAACTGCACATTTCAGACATGCCCACTTTCTACCTGTATCCTGCCCACTAATGCAGATAACAGCAATTTTCTGCACTCTCTGCAGAAGGCATGTTATCGGCATTTTGCATGCATTATTCATTATTGCACACTATCTGACTACGTTATCTGCAGTGTTAACATCTAATGGCATTTAGTAAACAGGACTCCTCCCCCCTCCCCCCGCCACCTAAGATTTATTTTCTACTACTGGCTAAGATTGCTCTTGGCCAGTTATTAGTTCAATTAAAGAAACACACAAATATGGAAATGCCATAACAATTTAAAACATCTTAGGGGTCAATTTTCAAATGGAGTTTTATGAGTAAACAATTGCTTACCTGCAGAAAACCCGTCATTGAGAACTGCCCTTTCCTATTTGTAGCAAAAGGGAGGTGTTGGCACTAGCAGCATGGTTAGGTTGGAGCTGGTAACAAAGGCATATGATTTAATTCTTAAATTCCCATGCCTGCTTTGCTCTCTGTACTTGACAGCTTCAATATCTGCAGGTAGAGGAATGTGAAAGGAGGTAATGGGATGAGTCAGAGGTGGTATGGTGAAGAAGGAATAGCTGAAAGTATGATGGAGGGCATATCAAGTACTATAGAAGAGAGATGTTTAAAGAAAAGTGGATGAAAAGTGGTGAAAAGAGTGGGAGCTGGAAGGGACAGTATGGGCTGTAAGACTTGAAAGCCTACTTTTCCATGGACAAGCAGGAAGTCCTCATGCATGTTGTGACGTCTCCGCCAGAGCTCTATTCGGGAACGCTGCCCAACTTCTACTGGAAGCTTTTGGGAGGCTCCACCATGCCTGCGCACCTCATTCCTGCCTGTTGCCGTGGCACCATCATCTTCAGTCTTTCATTTTCCACGGAGCCTCACTGCTGTGTTACAGTAAAGCTCTCTATCGGTAATCGCTATCTCCTCTTCGGGGGTGCTTAATTTATTGAATTTTTTTGCATTGAATTTTCCTGATTGCCATCGTGGTTCCTTTTTCGATTGCTATTTTTTTCTTTTGTATTTTTCAAATACTAATCCACTGGCACCGTTGAAGCCCTGGTTGGACTCTCCACCATCCAGCCGTTTGATTTTGCCATGGTTATTTTTTCAAACATGTACCAAAAACCAATCAGCAGGTTTAAAAAGTGCACCAAGTGTGCCCAGACCATTTCCATCACTGACAAACACAATTTGTGCCTTCAGGGTTTAGAACCTGAACATCAGCCCTCTTCTTGTAATTTGAGGCTGCAGATGACAAGGAGAGGCCTCAAGGGTTGTGAAAAATAGTGGGAAAATTCTGTTCTGCACGCCACAGCCTGATCCAACATCTTTGGCATTGATGTCATTGGTCTCCATTCCTTCGAAGGCAGTTCAGGATGTCAGAGGGGCATCAACATTGAGGGCCTCTCGAGTTCAGTTGGAGCAGAGCACCTGCATTACTCCGGACATCTTTCATCGGTCAGCCTCCCGGTGAGGAGATAACAGACATTGCCCCCATCAACAAAGCAGGGTGCTCAAACCAAGCACCAGGAAACGGCCTGAGTGCATCAACATCAGAGCCCTTCATGTCATGGAGTTGAGAGCAGTGGTGAACTGCATGAGCATCCCTCAAAGGTGTCACAAAGGGAGGACTACTCAACCTCCAAGAGTTCAGAGGAACACCAACAGCCTTCTGATAGCCAAGCCCAAGTTGCTGATACTCCCACACAGGTGCCAGGTACATCGGTCGAAGTTACCCAGGTCTCTGAGCCTTCGGAATCAGCAGCCATGGAGAAACAGCTCCCAAATGCAATTGAGGATCACATGGCAGCCCAGTTTGAGATGCAGCTCACTGAGGCATCTGCATTGACCATCATACAACCGATTCTGGAGATGCATGCCATGCCCCCATCAGAGGCTTCGATGTCAGGACATTGAAGGGATCGGGTTGGTTCGAGCTCAGCCAGTTTCCCTCTCCAGTGTCTTGGGGTCTAATGTGCCCTCTAAGCCCAAACAGGCTTCGGAGCATCGGCATTCTTGGAGAAGCTCCCTTTTCCCCTCAATGCAGAAGGGGCCTCAAGGCACTTGATCAGAGGTATTTTGACTTCCTCTCAGAGTCTGACTCTGATGGCTGGGTAACCAATATGGAATTGGAGGACTTCTCAGAGTGCAGGATCCTGGAGCTCCTGTCAGACCTTTCCCTGCCTCATGAACATCAGAAGTGCTCCCCTGAAGACATGACCTTTCAGGATTTTATGAGGGATATAGCAAAGGACATAGAATTTTCTTTTGAGATTGAGGATGAACCCAGGGCAGAGGAGTTGGAAATATTGCAGTGCTCCTCAGCACCTAAGGGAGGTAGTGACCCTGCCTATACATCACATCCTGCAGAGGGTACAGATGAGGAAGTGGCAGAGGCCTCTTATGGTACCTCCAGTGAGCAGACAATTTTTCTCAATGTACAGGGTGCGGAAAGCTCCTGGTTTCGAGAAACATCAGCTCCTGCACCACTTCTTGGTGGCTGAGTCCGCACTGAGGATTAAGAGTACCAAGACTTATTCTTCGGTGCCCCTGGGAAGGGAGGCACGGACCTTGGACTCTTTCAGGAGGAGGTATTTCCAGGGCTCGATGCTCATTGCCCGAGTGGCCTCATACTAGCTCTTCATGAGCATCGTCCTCAAAGACATTATGTGGGACATAGTTGACCTATTTCATTTCCTTTCTCCTGAGAAATTGGAGCAGTTTCACACCCTAGTGCATCATGGCAAGTACTGCTCAAAGTTCCTGGTCTGGGCAATCTATGACACCTTTGAGACTGCATCAAGAGTGGCTGCAGTAGGCATTGGGACCCAGAGACTCACCTGGCTTCAGTCCTCTGACTTAGAACAGTCAGTTCAGAATAAACTGACAGTCATACTGGCGTGCCATGGTGAGAATCTGTTCAGTGAAGAGGTGGAGAAGAAAGCTGGCATTATAGAGAAGCAGCATATTATGCTAACCAGATTCTCCAGATGCACATCTGAACTGGCTTACTGTAGGAGATACTAAGGAGGGGTCCAGAAGATCCATCTACTCCCATAGGTGTCAGTACATGCCTGGATCCCAACCTCCCAGCAGAAATAGCAGGCCCCTCGCCAGCAACAGTGCAGAGGAAAGCCCTAGAAGGCCCAATCAGTCTTGCAGCCAAAGCCCAGGGTGAGGTTTTGACTGGTTCTTCCGGAACACAGCTAGTCTGTCGGGTCACCATGCTGAACCCTCTGGTGGGGGGAAGGCTCATTCTCTTTGCCCAGAGATGGCCCCTCATGACCTCAGACTCCTGGTTGCTACAAATAATCCAGAGCAGATACAGATTGCACCTCTCTGAACTTATCTCCAAGCTGGCTTCCAAGGGTGTATCTCTTGCCCCCCCCCCCCACCCGCACCCCCTGCATCAGGAACTGCTTCAGAAGGAAATTGCTGCCCTCCTGACTGACATAGCTATCAAGCTTGTTGCGCAGGAGCAAGTGGGATGGGGCTTTTACTGCAAGTACCTTTTGGTTCCTAATAAAACGGGGGGTTTTCATCCAATCCTGGACCACAGGGACCTAAACACTTCGTGTGAGAGAGGTTCAAGATGATTTCTCTGGGCACCCTGCTCCTGTACCTTCAAAGGGGAGATTGGCTATGCTCCTCACATCTAAAAGATGTGTACACCCACATACTAATTCATCCCATTCATAGGAAGTGTCTCTCACTTCTTCTTCCTCTCACTTTCCACTTTCCTGTGGGGTTCTTCAGGGATCAGTATTGGCCCCTCTATTATTCAGTGTGTTTCTCGCCCTCCCCCCCCCCCCTTGCTATGCTTATCCAGCAACAGGGTGTCTCCACGTATTTTTACGTGGATGACATCTTGCTGCTGTTCCATATTCATCCTCACTTTCCAGACATCAGGCCTGTTAATTCCTCTTTAACAATGGTGGCTTGCTGGCTTCAATCCAATCATTTAAAGCTTAATCCATCAAAACTTTCAGCCCTCTGATTTTCTGGACCCCTTTCTCCTCCTATCATCTCTCAATGGTTTCTCAATACCACTAGTCTCCACTATGAAGTATTTAGGGGAGGCCCTTGATTCAGCACTTTCATTCCAAACACATAAGTACATTAGTGAAACAATTATTTTATTCTTTATGCCAAATATGTTCAATTTGATCCATTCTTTCCACTTCTGTTGTTACCCTGGGAATTGCCTGACTTGACTACTGTAATGGTATCTATCTTGGTCTCCCCAAATACCAACTCGAGCATCTCTGGTTAGTACAAAATACTGCAATCTGCCTACTTCGCCATGCTTCTAGATCCAACCATGTTACCCCCCCCCCCCCCTTCTTATAAAATCCCATTGGCTTCCATTGTCACATCATTCACACTATAAGATGATCACTATTGTCCATAAAACCTTGCATTCTGGTTCTCCAGCTTCTCTCTCTTCCTACCTTACACCATATGCCCCAACTCGAGCTCTTAGATCCATCCATACCAATTGTCTGCACCTGCCCTCTCCTTCCCAAGCGCACCTCAAACATATCCATCATTCTGCTTTTTTAATTTATGAGTCCTTTTCTTTGGTATTCCTTACCAGCTGAACTGTGCCAAGTTCAAGGCATTACTTAAAACTTATTTATTTCAACAAGCCTATGATCTTCCAGTGTCTTCCTCATAAGAGTCCATTTTACTATGATAGGCCCATTACCATGTTTAACTTCCTGATCTAGGTTTCTGCTCCCTTGTTCCCCCTCACCTTTCCTTTTGTGTGTGCCTTCTTTCCTGTCCTTTATTTTTTATGGCATTCCTTTCCTTTTCTTCCATATGGATTCTTTTTTTATTGTGCACCATCCTGGAGTAATGAAGGGCGGTATATCAAATATTTTAATAAACCATAAACCAACTCAGATTCATGCTGGGAGGGCAGCACTTTCAGTATCAAGTGCTGCCTTTTGGCTTAACCTTGGCCCTCTGAGTCTTCAGCAAATGTCTAGTGGTAGTGGCAGCCTACCTCTGAATGCTGGGGATGTTTTTCTTCCCTTACCTGGACGATTGGCTAATAAAAAGCACCACTCTGGAGGGAGTTTGGGACTCCTCATGACTTGCCATTCAGGTGCTGGAGCTGTTGGCGTTTGTGATCAACTACCCCAAATTCCGCCTTCAGCCCACCCAACAGCTGTAGTTCATAGGAGCCCTGCTCAACATGGCTCAGGAGATGGTCCTTCTGCAGGAACGGCTTCAAAGGCTGATAGCCTTGGTTCAGGACACACTCAATTGAGTCACTGAGTGGCGGCTTGCAGGATGCTAACTGTCCTAGGTCACATGGCCCCTACAGTGCATGTTACATCCCTGACATGTTTTCAGATGCGGAGACTCAGTGGACCCAGGCCATGGTGGTCTCCAGAATTGAGTGCATGTCACCAGTACTCTGGTCCAATAACTGGATTGGTGAACTGTCCCTCAGAATTTGCTCAAAGGTCTTGCCTTTTAAAAGGCCTTGCCCCAGAAGATTTTGACGATGGACGCATCCAAGTTGGGATAGGGAGCTCATCTCATTGGCTTCCACACTCAGGGTGATTGGTCTGTCCAGATCAACTTCCTGGAATTGAGAGCCATTGTAAATGCTCTAAAGGCCTTCTGGGATTGGCTGGCCAAACACATTGTCCTCATTCAGACCGACAATTGAGTCACTATGTTCTATATCAACAAACAGGGAGGTACCGGCTCCTATTTCCTGTGCTGGGAGATGATCAGGTTGTGGAGGTTCACCATCACTCATAGGATGGAGCTCAGAGACCAAAACACTCTGGAGGACAGACTGAGCCGGGTCCTTCAGCCACACAAATGGATGCTGAACATAGATATAATGGCCCACATCTTTCAGAAGTGGGGCACTCCCTTGATAGACCTGTTTGCCACTCCACAAAATGCCCAGGTAGATCGGATCTGCTCCAGAGTGGGATCCCACAGCAGATTGACATCAGATGCTTTTTCCTGCACTGGGTGAGAAGGGCTTCTGTATGCTTACTGTCCAATACCTCTCATGGCGAAAACTTTAATGAAGCTCAGAACAGAGGTACGATGATACTCATCGCACCTTACTGGCCCAGACAGCCCTAGTTCCTGCTCTTGTTGCAGCTTTCCACATAGGTACCCCTCTGACTCGGCCATGCTCCGGACCTCATTTCTCAGGATGATGGGAGGATGCTAAATCCCAACATCCGCTCCTTGGCCCTCATGGCATGGATGTTGAAAGGCTAGTTGTGTCCAAGCTCAATCTGCCTGACAACATAACTAATGTTCTGTTGGCCTCCAGAAAGGCCTCAATAAGGGGGTCTTATACCTGTAAGTGGGAGAGGTTTGTTCTCTGGTGGGAAGACCAGGCCCTGGATCCTTTCATTTGTCCCATGAGGAGTCTACTCAAGTATCTTCTACACCTCTCTGATTTAGGTCTGAAGTTCAACTCTGTCTGAGTTTATCTCAGTGCGATTGGGGAATATCATTGTGGGTAGAAAGGAAATGCTCTTGAAGCTTCATGCAAGGGCTGCTCCTCTTGAAGCTCCATTCAAGTCCTTTGTTGTGGCTTGGGACCTCATTGTCGTACTGGTGCAGCTCATGAAAGCACTGTTTGAGCCATTCAGCTCATGCCCACTTAAGTTCTTGACCTGGAAAGTCTTGTTTCTGGTAGCTGTCATCTTGGCGCACTGAGTGAGTGAGCTTCAGGCCCTGGTAGTTCATCCACCGTATACCAGATTCCACCATAATAGAGTGGTTCTTTTAATGCATCCTCGTTTCCTTCCAAAAGTGGTTTCAGATTCTCATCTTAGCCAGTCCATAGTGCTTCCTCCATTTTCCCCTAGGCTTCAGATCCACAAGGTGGAAGTGGTATTGCGCATGTTGGACTGCAAGTCAACCTTAGCCTTCTACTTGGAGTAGACAAAGGACCATAAGAGGACCATCCAACTTTTTGTTTCTTTTGACCACAGCAAGCTGGGAGCTGCCTTTTCCAAACACACTCTTTAAATTTGACTAGCAGATTGCATTTCCTTTGCTTATGCCTAGGCAGGCCTGAGCCTTGATGGTCATGTCACAGCTCACAATGTATGAGTTGTGGCTGCGTCGGTGACCAACATGTGCTTGGTCTCCTTGGAGAAAATCTTCAGGGCTGCAACTTGGGCTTCTGTATACATATTCATGTCTCACTGCTGCCTGGAAGGGAATTCCCAATGTGACAGTAATGTTGGCCAATCTGTACTCCGGCTCCTGTTTGAGGATTAGAATCCAACTCCATGCCCCAGTGCCCTTCTGTTCGTCTGGCTACCAAAAAGACCCCAAAACCAATAAGCGAGTAAACGAGAGAAAGAAATGTTGCAGAGTGCAGAACAGATGTGGCGAGACTTGACTTCACTGTACATAATTGTTTTTGTGTGTTCCCCAGTTCATATTGCCCCTGTTGGGCTTCTTGGTGGCCTCCTCTGTTTATGGTAGTCTGTAGCTTGTGAGTCCCACTCAAAACACTAATACCCTATTCCCGGTAAAACCAATCAAATAAATAACTAACCCGGAAAATATTAACACCGGTGAGATTAAACAAATAATTTTTTGTTGGAAGAGCCAACTCAGTCAAGGGGAAGAAAACCCCATACCGCCGTGGCAAATTCCTTTTTAATAAATATTTCTTTTTTAGAAAAAAAATTTTTCTTGACTATCTGCTACATTGCTCTCTGAATGAAGAAGGACTGCTACTTCAGTTAAGTGCTCACTGATTTTTTTTTTTTTTTTTTTAAAGTCAAGAAAAAATTTTTTTCTAAAAAAGAAATATTTATTAAAAAGGAATTTGCCACGGCGGTATGGGGTTTTCTTCCCCTTGACTGAGTTGGCTTGTGAGTCCCATGCATGAGGACTTATTACTTGCTTGTCTACGGAAGAAAGGTAGTTACTCACCTGTAGCAGGTGTTCTCGGTGGATGGCAGGAATAAGTCCTCACAACCCTCCTACCTTCCCAAGGGGTTGTCTTCTGCTTCAGCTATATTATTAGACTGAAGAAGATGGCTCTACTTTGGTAGGCAGGAAGGAGCCATGCAGGTGTGATGGAGCCTCCCAAAAGTTTCCAATACAAAATGGGGAGCTTTCCTGCGTGGGGCTCCGTTGGGGACGTCACCCATGCATGAGGACTTATTCCTGCTGTCCACGGAGAGCACCTGCTTCAGGTGAGTAATTATCTTTTGTAATGTAACATAATTTATGAAGATACTGCAATATTATTAGTGCAAGCTCTTCATAAAGCAAAACCTACATGTGACTGGAAGCAAAGAAAATGAGCTCCATAAAAACTATAGCTGACATGCACTTGGGATAGACGATTATCTGCTTTTTTTTCACAATATGTACAACACCCTACAGTTTAGATAAATTAGGAACATTTACACTAACGTAATCCCAATAGGAAAGTTCAGTATAGCCCATGTGAGTTCTGTTACCTTATATTTACCTTTCCCACTTAAACGTTCTCTCTCCCTTCTGGTCTGGATAGTCCCTCTGGTTACAAGAGGATCTCCAGGACACCTCTGGTCAGCAAGTCTTCTTTCTTCACTGTCTGTTCTCCTCTGGATAAGTAACTGGTTGATTTCCAAAAAATACCTCCTTATGCAGACTGTATGTCTCTCTTCCCATTTGCTTTACAGCATGGCAAGTTGGGCTGTCATCTCCTTGTCAGTTATGTCACTGGCAAGTCCCTTAGCAACGGGGAGCAGGCCTCTTATATATATGGAGTGGAGGAGTGGCCTAGTGGTTGGGGCAAGGTACTTCAGGCTGGAAGGTCAGGGGTTCAAATCCTACTAGAGGACAGCAACCTTGGGCCGGAAGGACTGGGGTTTCTATTCCCACAGGTGCTCCTTGTGGTCTTGGGCAAGCCATTTAACTCTCCATAGCCCATGTTCCCTGTAAAATAGTTATCTCCAAGTTATAATGCCCTGTTCAGTGTAATTTCAGTTTGTTCAATGTAAATCGCACTGATGCAGAATAGCACGGTATATAAGAGAATGTAAATAAATAATAAAAATATGCATCTGTATTCTTGCTATACTATTTATGACCACTGCCACATCCTTGTCAGTAAACGTATCAGGTTTATGGACCATTGGTGTATATGTTGCATATGGAAACTCTGGTTCCTGATGTAGTTTATTTCAACTGAAATTTGCAGAGAAGTGCCAGGGTCTCTATATTTCTTTTGTAACATACATAGAAAAAGTCAGCCAATAATTTTTCTCACCTAAATAATCTACCTCTAAAATGAATAACTATTAATTACTTCCACCCCAGCTTTATCATAATGTGCCATCTTTTCCTATTTTTCGATCACTCAGAATGGAGGAGGAATAGAGATGATACAGTTGGGAGGTAAGGAGAGAGGGAAGGGGGCAGCTGCAGAAAAAAATTAAGCAAAGAAACAAATGCCCATAAAAGGCCCATAAAAAACTGGAAAAAACCAAAATGCCACAAAGAATGCAAAATGAGAAGAAAGTATAGCAAAGAAAAACCTAATTAGTGCTAAAAATACAACATCACGAAAGAGGAGTTTGAATGCAAGGTTTTGAGTTGGGCTCCTAGATGTGGGGATCCTTGAATTTAGGGGCTTGCGATTTGAGAGTTTTTGTTCAGGGTCTGGGTTCTCAAACTGAGAATCCCATCTCCAGGATCCCCAGCCTGGGAATCACAGATCTGTGGTGGTGTTTTTGGATTTTCCATTGAAGTCAGTTTGAATAGCTGGTAGTCAAAGCTTTTCATCTGTGGGGACAAAGTTAAGGTTCAACACTAAGTGAGAAGTTAAAAAAAAAATGCACTTGCTGTGTTGGAAGTAATTCTGTATGCAGCTCATTAACATGCATTTCTTTGCCCAGTGCACTAAGGTTTGCACACTGGCTTACTTCATGCTTTGCTCAGAAGGTTTTTGGGTCAGAACTCATCCTATTTTGGAAGTTATATTAGCATGCAAAAAAAAAAGTGCTGAACCCCAAGAAAAAACACTTATAAATAAGACAGTTCATTACACTGGCTCATAAAAGAGAACATTTGCCAGCCAGGCTATACATTATCTGGTAACACGTGAATGAAGCATCCTTTGGTCTCAGGAGCTTGAAAGATGCTGTTCAGTACTGCCTTACTCTAGACCTCAGTTTTATAAGCATTCAGTTGGGAATGTTTGTTCTCATTTAAAAGACTACAATGCAATGCAATATGTGCCTTCAAGTCAATGTTCCATTTATAATTTGTATCTAATTACGTTCCATGTACAGTCAAACCTCGGTTTTCATTTGCCCCGGTTTTCATACGCTTCCGTTTTCAACGTCTTTTTTGACTGAGATTTTGTCCCGGTTCTCATACATCGCTTCGGTTTTCAACGTCTTTTTTGACTGAGATTTTATCCCGGTTCTCGTACATCGCCTCGGTTTTCGTAAAGTACAGTACTGTAAATACATACACCCTCGCGCTGCACACCGGTCTGTATACACTGCCAGAATGCCCGCCCGGTCCCGGCAGCACTGCCCCCTGGACTCACCGATCGCCAGCGTGATAAGAAGCGAAAGCCAGCTGAGCACGTAAATGAAACACATCCTCAAGCCTGGTCAGAGTTAGAGAGGCAAGGATTGCGCAGAGAGGAAGGCCCCGATCTCGTCCACCGCCTGCCCGTTCTCTGGAGCGCCCCCTCAGGCTCGGAGGGTAGCAGGTAAGAAAAGCTGTCAACGTAAGCAGGAGATGTTGCATGAATGTGGGAGGCAGTTCTTTCTCTTGCAGGGTACGTCTGAAGCTATATCATTAAGATTTTCTGCCATTCTGAAGCATTGAGCAGATAATGTAAAGGTATTTTAATGGGCTGAATCCAATGTGATTCCGAAGAGAGCTGGGCACAGCAGCTTGTCAGGGGTGGCTAAGGCCAGATGCTAACATACTGTACAGTACTGTACTTAGCTTGCTTTCAGTGATGCTAAATGTTCATCTATCCATTTCATTAGTCATTTATATTTATTTCTCATTGTTTTCTTTATGTAAAAATATAGTTATTCTCTATAAAATGTATTTTTTGTGAATATTTTTGGGTGTCTGGAACGGATTAATTGGATTTACATTATTTCTTATGGTAAATATTGCTTCAGTTTTCATACGTTTCGGTTTTAGTCAGACTTTTTCGAACGGATTAATCATGAAAACCGAGGTTTGACTGTATAAGATAAGTTATGTTATACCCTGATTAAGTTCCATGTATAATAGATTTTCTGTAAACCGCCTTGGCTTTCAGATTAGGCAATATATAAACCACCTAAATAAAATAAAAAATAAAATGCTGACTCCTGGCGGCCCAGCAGCTCCCGGGTTTTCTTGGCAGTTTGACTGGAAGTAGATTGCCAGGTCTTTCTTCCAAATTTTTTTCTGGAACACAACGGGGTCTTTCTATTGATGATTGTTGTTATTTTGACCTTTGTTTTTGGGGTCTTTTTGTTATAGGTCTTTCTTCCAAGGCAATGGACGGTTAAGTGGCTTGCCCAAGACCACAAGGAGTGCTAGTGGGAATCAAACCCTGATCTCTTAGTTCCTAAGCCAGTGCTCTAGCAATTAGTTTGCTACTCCACTCTTTAAAGGCTACATATCCTGATGATTTTTTTAAAATAAATTATAGGCAGGAGTCAGTAAAATCTTGTCTTGTTCTTTGATAAAGAATCCTTTCATAAGGAGGTGACATTTTAGTAGCGAAGACATATGACAGTACAGGCAGTATCATATTTGATGTGTGCTTATTTCATGCTGCCAAGTTTCCTGTGCTTTGGGTTTATGTTTTCATGTTAAAATGATTTACCTCTAAAGTTATTTTCTTTCTGGAGAGAGGCACTGTTATCTATTTGTTGAGTTTTATTGTTATGCTTGTATGTATTCAGATAACAATATCTTTTTGGTGGTAGAAAGTTTTCTATATACGAGGGGGGCTGATAGGTCTCTGTCCTTGTAACGATACAGAAAGCTACAGTACACTTTGGTTCCGGAGGTCCAAATGATCTCTCTGCAGTTTCATTTTATTCAAATAAAATTCAAATAAAATGAAACTGCAGAGAGATCATCCGAAATCGAAGTGTGCCTGTAGCTTTGTTTTGTTACAAGGCCAGAGACTTATCAGCCCCCTCGTACCCATTTTTCTTTTTATAAAGAAATCTTTAAATTTGAGAAACATGTTTTTCAAATATCTTACTCAATATTATTTATCTCACAAGATTATCATGTAGTAAGAAAATCTTTGGAGGTATTTTATCTAAACGTTTACATGCTGTGGATGAAATTTGTGTGCTTTCTCCCATTTTGTGTCTACTTAAAAACGCAATATATTTTTGATTTTCTGTATGTTTATTTTTTATTAGTTTTTCATATATAATCGGCTTTCTTTTGTTTTGAGGCATTTCTTTGATTTTGATCATTTTAAACAACAACAAAAAACAGAACAAAACAGCATTTTTTACAGTAAATATATGGTTCTAGCATCCAGATCACAAGCCTGATGACCCTCAGTTATCCCATGTAAGTTAAATCTTGTTATCAACTGTAAACAAATTAAATCAGTATTTCCAAATGTTCTTATTTTTATACATCCAACCCTATGCCAGGGCTTCTCAGAACTGTCCCGAGGACCTCACATTCAAGTGGTCAGGATGCTCATGAGTATGCACAAGATCAGTTTGCATGCACACTACATACAGTGTGCACATTGATCTTAAGCATATTCATTGTGGGTATCCTGAAAACCTGACTGACTGTTGGGTCCCAAGGACAGGTTTGGGAAGCCCTGTCCTGCCCTATGAAGATAAATTGCTTCCTTATCCTGCTAGATCAGTCCAGGCGAGTGGGTTATGCTCTCGAGCCAGCAGGTGGAGGCAGACCAAAGCAATTTTCAATGATGCCATCATTAAGTATATCCACTATTGCAGCACTGAGAGACGTCAATATTGTATGCCCCCAGCAGGTGGCAAGGTGTGTGGACCTGTACAGATAGGCCTGTTTCCCATGGCCTAGATGATGGTCTTGTGGCCTGCGTGATTAAGACCATATCCACATCCAGGAGCAGCATAGCAGTTCCTCCACTTCTGTGTCCTGTGCTGACATTTCCAGTTTTGTGCTCTGCCTTTTAGGCTGGCCACAGCACCCCTTGCACCTTCTTGGAGGCCATGGTGGTGGTGGTGGCGGTGGCAGCAGCATTCCTGCACAAATAGGGAATCCAGTTGTACACATATCTAAGCAACTGGCTTGTTTCAGTCTGACTCCATGCAAAGATGAAGAGTAAATATGGCACAGATGAGTCACTGGCTTGAAAAGCGGAGTTTTGCGATTATCCCAAGAGCAACCTCGACACCTCCCAGAACTTGAAGCGAGCCCAGATTATAGTCCAGTGCTCAATTGAGATGAGTGTTTCTCACCTTAAAAAGGTTGGACAAGCTGCAGCAGCAGCTCCAGGGAGTGTTGACCTTTGGCCAGGGTGCACATGTGCCCCCTGCAGAGTCACCTTCTGAGTTGCTGGTCTTACTGCACCCATTTTTTTGATCGTCTCCTTCCTCTCTCCTAGGAGATGGAAGAGATGCCACTGGAGGTGCCACAGTTAGTGACTGTTACTGCAGATGTTAGCCTGTGGGGCGGGGGAAACATTCTCTGGGTCAGTTTTATCAGGAATGTTGGTTTCCCCATAGGAAGCCATCTGGTCAATCAACAGGCTGGCCCTGGTCATACTTATAGCTTATAGCAACAATGCCACCGCAGGAGCTTACATCAGCAATCAAGGCAATACATGCAGTGCCGCAGTACCTGTCAAGGTAGTGGAACTCTTGTCGTTGGGCAGAGGATCATCTGTTTGCTGTGTTGGTGGCCCACATAGCGGGTGTCATCAATGTGCAGGCCGACTTCTTGAGTTGGAACATAGTGTATCCTGGCAAGGGGAATTATGGCTGGCGTTCCGAAACATGAATAATGGGGTTGGATGTATGGCCTGGATGTCAAAACCATGCTCAGCCCTTGGAGCCGTTTCTGTCTCATGCGCTCCCTGCACATACACCACGTTTGTGTGCGGGGTGGGAGGGGGTGGTGCTGGGGAGGGGCCACCAGCCAGGACGTACAGAGGCAATTCTGGTCATGCCTCTGTACATTCCATGGCAATGAGATGGATTCCCAGCTTATTCCACCCCAAAGGTAGAATAAGTCATGGGTGCCCCCCACATCACACACTGCACACCCCCGCACAACAGTCAAATCACCACACTGTACACCTGCAGCCAGGATCCGGCCCACAGCAACTGCTGGGGAAGGCCGGACTGTGGGCTGCAGGGGATGTATGCCAATGCATTTTGAGCTATCCTGTGGATGGCTCATTGCCATGATGTCAGGAAACTATTGCTCCCTCACAGCAGTGTCATTCTGGTTTTGGGATGGGCGGCTTCCCGTACGTTAATCTACTTGGCATATAGGGAGCTTCCAAGTTTCTAAGTCCCCAGTTCTGCCATTGCGGGTACATCCGGGCCCTACAGCAGCAGAATCAGGGATATCTCTGGCACCCCCAGGTTTTGGCTGGGCAATACGGCCTGACATGCTGGATGCAGAATCGGCCTCCATTTCTTTGCATGTTTGACCTAATAGTGAGAAGGTGGGGTCTGCCAGTGTTTGGTTTGATGGCCATCCAGGGGAATGGCAAAATGGACAACTTTTTCAGCCACAGAACAGATCTGTGGGTGATAGGCTTATATACCCTGCTTCAGGTGTGGCCCCAGGAGGGGTTCCTATACGTCTTTCCGGCTTGGACTATCTCACTTGGATTTGGTTATTGTTATGGCACTGGACTGGCCATGTTAACGCTGGTATGCGGATCTCTTGCGCCGTTGGCAGGATCACCTCTATTGCTGCCAAAGGATTGGGATCTTCTGTGATAGGGCCCACTGGTCATGGAGGATCACATTCTGTTTTCACTTATGGCCTGGCTCTTGCGAGGCTTAGGCTGTGGAGCAGTAGTTGATACCCTTCTGAAGACCTGAAGGGTCTCTGCTCCCTTGGCCTGTGTGAGAATTTGGAGGGTCTTTTGAGAGGTCGTGATCCTCTCAAGCCCTTGATGCCAGGAAGGTGGACATAGTCACCATTTTGTCCTTGTTACTATCTGGATTAGTTCTGAACTCTCTCAAGATTCAGGTGATGGCCCTCGCATGCTACTGTTGACGTATTCAAAGAATGTCCTTAGCACATCCTGATCTGTCCCACTTCCTCATGTGAGTGAAGCAGATCTTCCCAGCTTGCGGCCGATTATCCCACAGTGGATTCTTTCTTCGGTGTTGAAGATATTGAAAGGTCCTTCTTTGAACCACTTTGGAAGGCCCCTCTCAAGGATTTGTTCCCAAAGGTGATAGTTCGTGGCTATTGTGTCTGCCAGGTGCCTGTTGGAGCTACAGGCCATTTCCTGTAGAGAACCTTTTCTGATCATCTCGATGAAGTCTCTTTCTCAGGATTATACTGCCCTTTCTTCCGAAGGTACTGTCTATCTTTACCTTAATCAGACTGATACTGCCTTTCTTCTTAGAAGAGAAACTTCGGAGAGATCCTCCATTGTGTCTGTTGGACATGAGGAGAATGTTAGTGATGTATCTGGAGATTACTTATTCCTTCCATCTGCTGAACCATCTTTGTCCTTTTCAGTGATCAGAGGACAGGCTGTCTGACCAAGTCCTCGATTGCCTGCTGGATTAAGGAGGCTATTGGTTCAGCCTGCTTTCTATTTGGGAGGCATGTACGAGAGGGAGTCAGAGCTCACTACACTAGGGTTTAAGCTGCCTCCTGTGCAGAGTTCACCTTAATATCCCTGGAGGACATCTGTGAGGTGGCTACCTGATCATCTCTGAGCCACTTTGTGAAGCATTGCAGTTGCATGTGGGAGCTGGAGTGGATGGTGCTTTTGGCAGGGCATTTCTTTCCAGAGCATTGTCTTCCTCCTACCATTGCTAGCTCTCTGACTGGGAGCTCTTAAAAGGGTTTTGTGTATATTTTTTAAAGCAAGGTTAATTTCATTTTTGCTGTTTTAGGGGAACATTACTTGAGCACAGTAGGTTGCTGAACTCTGTAACCTCCTCAGGTTCAGGAACTGCTAACACCTAATCAGGAGTTAGTGGGCCTGTTTCCTGAGTGCAGTTGAAGCCTGCATAAAAAGGCTCCTTTGCCCTGCCCTTTTGAGGCTTTCTTAACCAGGGCTCCACACATCAAACAGTAAGTAAGGATTTGAGGGTTTCTTTGTTTGGTTTTTCTTTTGTTACATTGCTAGCTCTCTGACTGGGAGCTCTTAAAAGGGTTTTGTGTATATTTTTTAAAGCAAGGTTAATTTCATTTTTGCTGTTTTAGGGGAACATTACTTGAGCACAGTAGGTTGCTGAACTCTGTAACCTCCTCAGGTTCAGGAACTGCTAACACCTAATCAGGTGTTAGTTCCCTCCCTACCCACCCCGACTCCCACCCACCCCTAGTGAGCAGTCTTGCTTTATAGGGCACCTCCCCCTTTAACAAATCACAGTGAATTGGACCAGCACATTTTGAATATAATTAAAGAGATTTAACTGCTTTTTGTCTGAAAGGACAGCTGCGAAACCAGCTGGTACTTGGTAGATCTCTCTCTCTTTTGCTTTAACAGATACCTAAGCTCCACAAACAGAACAATGGCTGGGAAAAATCGTATTGCTAAAGCTGTTGCCCCCGTTACAGCTTCTGCCTCGGTCCAGACAGAGGTCCTATTGCCAGTTGAAGAACCGGTTCCATGTGCAGGGTGCCTGCATGCTGAAGCTCTGAGGAAACAAGTGGAGGAACTCAGAGAGGAGGTGACGAGGCTGAGGAGCATTCAAGACAGTGAGAAGTACATTGATGAGATGCTTCTTGCAGCAACCAGGCTCTCCAGCACAGGAGAATATGGGTGCCAACAGAATGTCGATGGTTGGACAAAAGTCACCAGAGCCTGCAAAATCACCAATCCAACTTCTCCAGCCCTTGAATTGAAGAACCATTATGCAGCCCTGGAAGTGGAGGAGGTGAAAGCATCCCTGGAAAGGGAAGAACCAGAGTTCAAGTACCCCATAGTTGCAGAATCAGTGACCAGAAGGAAACGAAGGGTAGTGGTGGTTGGAGACTCTCTTCTGAGGGGTACTGAGGCGTCCATCTGCCGACCAGACTTGATGTCCAGAGAGGTATGCTGTCTGCCTGGTGCCAAGATCCAAAATGTTACGGAGAGTTTGCCGAGACTCATCAAGCCCACTAACTATTACCCAATGTTGCTAAACCATGTTGGAACAAATGATACTGCCAGGTATACCTCGGAACGTATCAAAAGTGACTTCATGGCTCTGGGACAGAGGGTGAAGCAGGTAGGTGCACAGGTGGTGTTCTCTTCAATACTCCCTGTTGAGGGTAAAGGCCAAGGCAGAGAGGCTCGCATCCTGGAGATTAATGCATGGTTGCGTGGATGGTGTCTTCGAGAGCGTTTTGGTTTCCTAGACCATGGGATGCTGTTCCAAGGGTTGCAGAGCAGAGATGGCATCCATCTGTCCAAGAAAGGTCAACGCATCTTTGGTAGTAGACTGGCTAATCTACTGAAGAGGGCTTTAAACTAGATTCGTTGGGGATGGGTGAAGAAAGTCCCCAGGTAAGTGAAAGCCCCCAGGTAAGTGATACATTAAATACCTTTATGGAAATGGGTAACAGGGGTAACATATGGAAAGCAGTGTGTATTAATGCCCGTAGCATGGGAAATAAGATCTCTGAAGTTGAAGCTTTGGTGGGAGTGGCTGACTTGGATTTAGTGGCAGTTGCAGAAACATGGTTCACAGAAAACCATGACTGGGATGTAACTATACCTGGCTATACTTTATTCAGAAAGGACAGGGTAGGAAGAAGGGGAGGAGGAGTGGCACTATATGTAAAAACTACTATTAAAGCTTTGGAATTACAGAGCTTAAAAGGGAGAGAGGAGGCATTGTGGGTTAAACTAGAAAGAGGGAAAGAGAAATCTATTTGCATTGGTGTGCTATACAGACCTCCCTCACAAGAGGAAGAGGTGGACAGAGAGTTAATTGAAGACATACGCAGCATTGCTAGGAAAGGGGAAGTGCTACTGCTAGGAGATTTCAATATGCCAGATGTTGATTGGCACATTCCTGCTGCAGTATCATCTAGGAGTAAGGAGATCCTGGATTCTGTACAGGGAGAACTATTCAGGCAATTGGTAACAGACCCCACACGTGAAGGGGCCATACTGGACTTGGTGCTTACCAATGGAGAAAGTGTTTCTGATGTTGTAGTGGGAGATCATTTTGCATCCAGTGATCACCAGATGGTGTGGTTCAGTATTACGACTAGGGCTGTTAGAATCCATTCCAAGGTGAAGATCTTAGACTTTAGGAAGACTAACTTTGCAAAGATGGGCCAATACCTCAGGGAGTCGTTAGTGGGATGGGAACAGCTGGGGGTTGTAGAAAAACAGTGGGCAAAACTGAAAGGGGGTATTTTAAAGGCAACCAACCTTTTTGTTAAAATGGTAAATAAAGGCAAAAGGAACAGGAGACCGCTATGGTTTTCGAAGGAAGTAGCTGAAAAAGTGAAGAAAAAGAGGGAGGCCTTCATGAAATACAAGAGATCACAGAGAGAGGAAGACAGGCATCTGTATTTGGAAAAACTTAGAGAAGCCAGCAAAGTAGTCAAGAAGGCAAAGATTCAAAAGGAGGAGGAAATAGCCAATGCAATAAAATGGGGGGATAAGACATTTTTCAGATATATTAGTGAGAAGAGGAAGGGCAAAAGTGGTATTGTCAGACTCAAGGGTGCAGGGGGGGAATATGTAGAAGCTGATAAGGATAAAGCGGAATTGCTTAACAAATATTTTTGTTCTGTGTTCACAGATGAAGAACCAGGAGCAGGACCTCAGAAAACACCCACAAATAAGAACAGAAGCAAGGGACATCTTGAACAATTTTCAGAAGACTGTGTTCGTGAGAAACTAGCTCAACTTAAAGTAGACAAAGCGATGGGACCGGATGGGATACACCCTAGAATACTGAGGGAACTTGGGGACGTTCTAGCAACTCCACTGATTGACCTTTTCAATGCCTCGTTGGAGTCGGGAGTGGTGCCAAAGGACTGGAGAGAGGCTCATGTGGTGCCATTACACAAAAGCGGTAGTAAGGATGTGGTTGAAAACTACAGGCCGGTTAGTTTAACTTCAGTGGTGAGTAAATTAATGGAAACACTGTTGAAAGAGAAAATAGTGATGTTTCTGGAGTCCAGCGGATTACAGGATCCGAGGCAGCATGGATTCACCAGAGGCAGGTCTTGTCAGACAAATCTGATTGATTTCTTTGACTGGGTGACCAGGGAGTTGGACCGCGGGAGAGCTCTAGATGTGGTGTATTTAGATTTCAGTAAAGCCTTTGACACTGTTCCTCACAGGCGACTTATAAACAAACTGAGCACCCTAGGGATGGACCCTAAAGTTACTGCTTGGGTTAGAAATTGGTTGGGTGGGAGGTGACAAAGAGTACAAGTAAATGGAGCTCACTCTGAGGAGAAGGATGTTACCAGTGGTGTGCCCCAGGGATCTGTCCTTGGTCCGATTCTTTTTAACATCTTTGTTAGTGATCTAGCGGAAGGGCTGTCGGGTAAGGTTTGCCTCTTTGCGGATGATACCAAAATCTGCAATAGAGTAGACACCCAGGAAGGTGTAGATAACATGAGGAGGGATCTAGCTAAGCTTGAAGAATGGTCTAGAATTTGGCAACTGGGATTTAATGTTAAAAAATATAAGGTCATGCATTTGGGCTGCAGCAATCCAAGGGAGCAATACAGTATAGGAGGTGAAGTACTTTTGTCCACTAAAGAAGAGCGGGACCTAAGCTTAGTTGTGTCCGATGATCTTAAAGTAGCTAAACAGGTAGAAAAGGCGACGGCAAAAACTAGAAGGATGCTTGGGTGCATACGGAGAGGAATGGCTAGCAGAGAAAAGGAGGTGATAATGCCTCTGTATAAGTCTTTGGTGCGACCTCATTTGGAGTATGGTGTGCAATTCTGGAGACCGCACCTTCAAAAGGATGTGAACAGGATGGAGTCGGTGCAGAGGGTTGCTACTAAGATGATTAGTGGTCTTCATTATAAAGCATATGAGGACAGACTTAAGGATCTTAATATGTACACCTTAGAGGAAAGGCGGGATAGAGGTGATATGATTGAGATGTTTAAATACCTCCGTGGCATAAATGTTCAGGGAGAGAGCCTCTTTCAATTGAAAGCAAGTTCTGCGACGAGGGGACATGGGATGAGGGTGAAGGGAGATAGATTCAGGAGTGATATGCGGAAATATTTCTTTACGGAAAGAGTAGTGGATCCGTGGAATAGTCTCCCAGTGGAGGTGGTAGAGATGAGGACAGTAACTGAATTCAAAAAAGCATGGGACCAACACAGAGGATCTCTAAAGGTAAAAAGTGGACTGTTGTAGTTGTTGTTATGGAAGGACAGACTAGATGGGCCTTGTGGTCTTTTTCTGTCATCATGTTTCTATGTTTCTATGTACCCTGGGTGCTTGCTGCTTGGATATGTTCCACTAGTCTGGGCTGGTATAGCAGGATGATAAGGAAGGAGAAGCTTATATATCTTATCATTTTCTTTCCTTGAATCTTATCAGACCAGTCCAAGGACCAGTAGTGGAAGCCTACTCTTACAGGTTTTGGACCCCTGTTGCCTCTTAAGTGAATTGTCAGCATCGGTGTCTAAAGCAGAGTCAATTATAGTAAAAGAGTCAAACAGTTCATATTGGTTAATATTTTTTCTGGTTTTTCCACTGGCTTCTCTCAGTGCTGCATCAGTGGATATACTAGTGATGGCATCACTGAAATTTGTTCTGATCTGCCTCTACCTGCTGGCTGGAGAGCCTAACCCATTTGTTTGGAGTGGTTTATCAGAACGCAAGGAAAAAACTGATCAGGTATGAAAATTTCACCTTTCTCTTTGGGTGGTTTCAAGTGAAATGGTAGTTTTCCATATTCTTTAGTGTGCACCCTTCGATATTTCATATGAATTGCTATCCTCCCTTAATGCTAGAGGCAAACCCACCATCAGACTAATAACAAGACATAGTCACACATTCAACTTCTTTCAGCCATCTTAAGGGAAATGCTGAAAGGTTAACAGTAATTACTATATTGTAAACTTTATTACCAGTTTCATGCAATATCATTCCAGGATCTTTACATAAACCCACTTAGTCACATCATATCATCCTCATATCTTGTGCAGCTTGAAGACTCCTTCTACCCTAGTTTGAAAAGCCTTTCTGTGATACAGTAGAGCCTATGAATAAAATTAAAATAATAAGTATTTGAAGCTTATTTAATTGAGATAAGATTTGCAGATATACATGTGTTTATCTTCCCAAGATTCATTGGAAAAGGTAACATGGAGCTTGATTAAATTTCAGGGGCCAGGTCACCATGGAACCTGAAATTTGTACCCTGGCACCCGGGATTTAATACCACCAAAGATTTTTGGTGTGCACTGGTGCTGCCAAACAAACACTTCACTTCTTAGTTCCCCTGCAGTCGGTTTTCTGCGAGCAACTTGAGCCACATGGTAGAGGAAATTTGGGTTAAAAACATAAGATATGCCATACTGGGTCAGACCAAGGTCCATCAAGCCCAGTATCCTGTTTCCAACAGTGGCCAGTCTAGGTCATAAGTATCTTGCAGTTTACCCAAAAGACACAGGTTGCACAATGCTTGTACTGGGGCAAGCAGTGATATCCCGGGTCTCTTTTAATAATGGTTTATGGATCTTTCCTCCAGGAACTTGTCCAAACCTTTTTTAAACCCAGCTACACTAACAATTTTTACTATATCCTCTGGTAACAAATTCCAGAGTTTGATTACATGTTGAGTGAAAAAATATTTTCTCTTATTAGTCTTAAATAGGTTACCCTGTTACTTCATTGCATGTCCCCTAGTCTTTCTATTTTCTGATGATGTAAACAATCGATCTACGTTTACCCATTCCCCTCCATTCATTAATTTATAGACATCTATCATATCTCCCCTCAGCCATCTCTTTTCCAGGTTGAAGAGCCCTAACCTTTTTAGCCTCTCTTTGTAGGGGTATCCTTCCATCCCCTTTACCATTTTGACTTGAAACAGTGAGATCAATCCAAACTTCCTTTACCAAACGCCTGGAGCTGCTTGCAGATAGCCGATCATAGTGAGAAAGTTAGAAGCATGGCCTTTTTACTGAAGCTGTAAACAGTAAGATAAGAAGAATGGTGAGTGAAAGAGAGAGACTAGATGAAGGCAGTGTGCAGAGGCTGTGATTGAGAGATAGAGTAAAGGCTGGGGGAGCTGGTGCTGTGTGTGTGTGTGGCTGGGGGAGCTGGTGCTGTGTGTGTGTGTGTGTGTGTGTGTGTGTGTGTGTGTGTGTGTGTGTGTGTGTGTGTGTATGAGAGAGAGACTTGGTGAAGGCTGCTGGGGAGTGAGAGAGAAACTGGATGAAAGCTGTTGGGGCTGAGACAGAAACTGGATGAGGGCTGAGAGAGACAGACTTAGGTGATGGTTGGGTGGGCTATGAGAGAAAGCAAATGAGACTGTTTGCTTCACATATTACTAGGCCATGGTGATAATGTGAAGCAAAATAGCGGCACCTGAGGCAACTTCCTATAGTCACCGATATGCTGCTGACAGCATACTCATTGGGGGTAGTGGGAGGGGGAAGGAGAGAAGGGTCACTGCCTTCTGTTGGCATTGTGCAATGGCAAGTTAAGAGCCTGATTTATTGAGCTTTCTTTTCCCCATAGTAAATCAGGCTTTTTAAAAAAGGAGCTGCAATACACCCCTTTTTGAGGGGGGGGGGGAGGGGGTACTGTGGTCTCATTGAAAGCTGAAGTGAATATAGAGGAACATTTCAGGAAGAAGGATATCAATGGCAAAGTGTTCAGTCCTTGCAAAGGAGCACCATGATGTAATTGGAAATATTGTAAAAGTGTACCTTGTTAAAATGCCTAACTGTTTTTAGTTCAAATAGTTTTAAGAGAATTCTGATTGAATATTTGCTCAAATAATACATAATTGCTGATTTACTTAATTATAATAGGGGCATTTTAGGCCAGTCCTGAGATTTAACCTACATCCCCAGTGCAGTGTGGTACTTGTAGTGTCTGATTCTATCCATTGAAACCAATGTTGCCAGTCTCATAGTATATCACGATGGGATTGTCAGAAAGACAAGACCGACCCGAAGTGTTCCTGCTGGAACTGGATAAGTTGGAAGCTATGAATATTATAACCATTTATTGGGATAAATATTTTTAGTCCAGCCCTGATATCTGAACTTTCTTTTGCTAGATCAGATTTGAAGGCACAGTAGAAAACTGACCTCGCTAGGAGAATACCCTGAATATTGACTAACACTAGTTATATTTTTAGAGGTTCCATTATAGCTTGAACATATCTTACACTATTTCTGTTATGGTTAACACGTCAGAATCTCATCCTCCCTGTAAGACTTTTAAACTCATTGAGAATTGTCTTCATTTCTCACATCACATGTTTTATTTCTAGAACAATGTTGATTGAGTAGATTTGAAAGCAAGGAGCACAAGACTGGAAATTCTTATCAGGGCTAGTGCATAAAATACTTTTTGTTCTGACTAGGAACACTTTTCCCTGCAGGAGTTGGTGTGGTGAATGTCTATATGGGCAATTTGGTGATAGTTAATTTATATGTATGTTCCAAGGACTAAATGTTAGACAATATTGTTTAATCAACAGCAAAAAGAAGTGGAGCAAAGTGTATTTGCTGAACAAAGTTCTGGAAAAACTTAGATAACATTTTAAAAAAAAGCTTTATGGAAGATTAGAGATCATATTTTTTTAATTTGGAATTTCAAATGCATATACACTGAGATATTAAACCATTAGAAAAATAAAAATATAAGAATATTCAAACATGAACAACATATTTTGTCAAAATAGTCCATATTATAGGCAGAAATAGAAAACAGAAAAGAAAAAAAATAGAAAATGAGCATAAAGAAAGCTCAATCATATACACCTGTGAATGCTAGACATTACAACCCATACCTCGCATGCTAGGGATAATGGAAAAAAAAACCAACTACAATACTCCCCACCGGAATTTCTCCAGGTCTGAAAGTTCAAGAAAAATATACTGTGTTCCTGGAATGACAACTAAACATTTACAAGGAAATTGTAACTAAAAAGAAGCCCAGAGCAAGTATTTACAATTTTAATTGAAAAAAAAACCCCAACATGTCTTTGTAGCTGGATAACTCTAGCCATAGCAAGAAAAATTATGATTTTATTACTACAGAAAGACACATTTTTATTCTTAAGGTAAGTTATCAATACTAGCATTTTGTTAGTCTCAGAAAAAGGAGACCAAAGGGGTAGAGCTATCAAAAATATCATCCTGAAAGTCTCTAGGAATCTTGTAGGATCAAGACTCTCTGCTGAATCCATCTGATCATTTACCCCTACTCCATATTCAAAGTAAACCCTTTTTTGTAGGTACATAACAGCACCACCTGAAAATATTTTCTTAGAAGCAGTATAGGAGAAAGAAAATAAGCTATAGGAAAATTCAAACAGATGGAGATTTCTCACTTGGATAATCTCTGTCTCACAATACAAAGACAGACTTTGGCTATGGTATAAGCAGCCTCTTGCAGCGATAGATACTGTAATTCTAGAACCCAATAAGTCAATCTTATGATCCACTTCCTCAAACTTACCAACTGTCATAGAAGTAAATTCACACAATTGAGTGACAGCATCCTTCGTGTAATATTCAGATCATGAACCAAATTTGCATGTATCAACTAATGATAAATTAATGGGAACATCAGAAGAATCGGAATGAGAAAAAAACTGAAAGAGCCCTGGCCTAGATGGAGTAATTGCAAAAATCAATTGTTTAAGCAGCCAGTCTTAACACCACAATGGCTTACAACAAGAAGGTTTCTCCTTTCAAAAGGGAACCTAAGTAACACTCCCAAAAATTATAGACCAATAACTTGTCTACCTACAATCTATAAGCTCTTCATTGCAACAGATGCAGACAGAATATTTGATCATATCGAGTCCAATAACATCATGGCAATAGAGCAAAAAGGCAAAAAGAGAGGAGCATATGGCACCAAAGATCAGTTAATGTTGAATAAGGCCATCATGAACAGCGCTAAGAAAAGCACAAATCTCAATATAGCATAAACTGATTATAAGAAAGCTTTTGACAGCATCCCATGCTCTTGGTTAATAAATTGTCTTGAAATGTATAAAATAAATCTTGGTTTGATTGAGTTCACCATGGCAATGTGGCAAACCACACTCTTTTTGAAATACGGTCAGTATATCATTCCTAACATCAGGATCCTGCGAAGAATACTTCAGGGGGATTCCCTGTTGCCTCGTTTGTTTTGTTTGGCGCTTAATTCAATGAGTACTCTCATCATCACTTTGTGATACGGATTCTGAATCCTAAAGAAGGTAACAACTCAGAAACAACATCTCATTTATTTATTATTTGTAGACTATCTGAAGCTCTATAGTTCCAGCAACTAACAATTAACAGAGCAATTCTATGTGGTGAAAAGCTTTTCTGATGACATCACAATGACCTTTAGCCTTGACAAATGTGCTAAGGCAACTTTTTTTTAGAGGAAATTTGAGCAAAATGGAAAATATCTCCCTGGCTGAAGACTGTGACATCAAGGACCTTGAACAGGAAGGTGTATATAAGTATCTCGGAGTAGAGAACGGAAGGACATTCAAGCAGAAATTACTGAGAGAAAAGATCAAAGAATACTACAGGAGATTAAAATCATTATTGAAAAGTGCTTTAAAATCACGAAATAAGATACAAGCCATCAATCAGCTGGCAATTCCTCTACTTTCATACAGCTTTGGGATTGTGGGCTGGCCTATTAAAGATCTTGAAAAACTGGATGTGCAAACAAGAAAACCCCTCCATGCCCATGAAGTAATTTATAAGAATCAATGTATGCCAAGACTGCACATCCCTAGAGCTGAAGGAAGGCTAGGCCTCATAGAGATTGCTTACACATACAGAGCTGCTATCATAGGCTTCTAGGCCTACTCAACTGCATCAGCAAATCTAAATACACAAAAAGTGCTGAAATATGAAAGTAAACGTCCAGAATCTGTCTCCATCATCAAACTTGGACAAGTGTTCCGACAGCTAGAAGGAATAAGTGAGAATCCACAAGTATACACAGGGAGTGATGTAACAGATTTTGCAAAACAAGAGAAAAAATCTCTTTAAAGAATTAGATCAACAAACAAGGAAAAACAAGTGGCAAATGCACAAATACAGTGGGAAATACAGAGTGTTACTCCAGGAACCTTTTGTCAATCAAGATTGGACACATGAATGGTTAAGAAGGGGTGAACTAAAACCAAAGGATGACAGGTTGATAGTTGCAGCCCAGGACAGTGGCCTACGGATGAGATGGTTTACAGCGAGCATTGAAGAAACTGCCAAAACAGACATATGTCAATTCAGAGGGAAAGAGCTGGAAACGGTGACTTACTCATAGCTGGCTGCGAAGTTCTGATGGCAGAAAATTTCTATACAGAAAGGCACAATAAAGTAGCACGCCTTATCCATTGGAAACTATATGTAAGCACTATAACATCACTGTGCCTGAAAAGCACTGGGATCATGACCCTAAAAGAATTACCGAGAGTGAAGAAGTTATCAACTAGGATACTCCCATTCCAACTGATAAAAAGCTGAATGCGAGGAAGCCAGATATAGTGGTAAAGGAGAAAAACACCAGAACAACATTGATTATAGATGTCAGTTCCAAGTGACTACTCTGTGAATCATGTTGAGAGGGAGAAAATCTTCAAGTATCAAGAAATGCAGTCGGAGACCAAGAAAATGTGGCAGAAAGATACTGAGTTTTCCTATCATGCTTAATTAAGAGGAATTTCAGGCTTAATTAAGAGGAATTTCAAAGCACATCTTGATAAATTACCCATATACATAACATCTTATGAAATCCAGAAGGAGGCTCTCTTTGGCATGATGCACATACTACGCCAGGTATTAGCAGTAAATTTGAGAAACTGAGATCAGACTCCACATACCCTGGCTTAGAAGTGAGTTCATGACTTAACATGGTATGCACAAAACACACTCATTTGGAGAAACTACTCTGAGAAAAATCTGGAAGAGTTACTAATGTCAACATCAAAATAAAGGAAACAGTCTGGGGCTTTCAACTCATTGCATCATTAATAGACAAGTCAGGCTTCCAATGTGGGGAGCATTCATAGTATCTATTAGCAAAGCCCTAAATGGTGCTGTGGGTGTCTGTCTGTCTGAGCTAAGGGTAACCTCCAAACCGGAGAAATTATGCTCTGAACATGTCGGGATTCTTTTTAACTATTTGTTTATCCATCAGTCCTGCAGAAACTTTCTTTTGAGACTTAGTCTTCTTTTTAGTTGTAACTTTTCTTTTCGTTCCAATGAATGGACATTTACTCTGGCAGCATTTCCTGACATCTCTGAGCACCTCTAGGCTTTGAAGGGTTTCCAAAGGAGGTTGTTTCTTCAGTCGCATCTCTGCTGCTCGCATTGCTGGGAAGGGCTTTAATACTTTTCTTCTGGCACTCATTGATAGTGTCAAGTTCCACCCCCCTCAGACACAGCCAACAGTGCTGCCCTCAGTAGTCACTGGGCAGTGGAGTCCAACGGTCCTGCTTGGCTTTACCATGTGTGGTATGTCCTTCCTCTCCCCTAAAGAGATTATCACTTGTAAAAATGTATAAGCAGTAAGATAGAAGGGAAATGTATATTTATATGCATCTATTTATATATGTCTTGAGTCTAACAAGTATATAAATACTTCTTCATGAGCAGGTAACGATACTGAAGAAATGAACAGAGCCTACTCATAAATGGAATATGACCTCATGCAGATAACAACAGGCATAAAGCAAGAGGAAACAGACCTCAGTCTTGCTTTCCTGTAGCTAAAACAAAGCTACTATGGGAGAGCCTGACAACTGGCAAAAACAAGGGACAGGTCAGCAGCATCGGTGGTCAGATAAAAACTCTTGCTAATCCCGTCAGGGTGTAACACGGTTCTAGTTCTAGTTTCAAAAATCAAAGCTGGGGGATATGTAGGGCATTCAAAAACCAGCAGCCGAGAGCCATGTAGTACTTATAGGAAACATAATCAAAGTACTTAGCTTGGGCATGTCACCACTCCAATACCGGGTGTTTCGCTGGTGTGCTTCGTCAGGGAGTAAGACTAGATGCCCACATCTAGCTAAAAAAGAAACAAAACAATGGAACGGTGAAAAACCATTAATAACAAAGTACAAGTACTGTTAATTTAAACTGCAATGTACACATCAGAAAAGGCATCAGGTATCACTGAAATGTGAACACAGTGTAACAGTAGTTGAAACAGCTGCCGCAGCTCCCCCACAAGAATTTCAAACATACACTGTGCCCGCATTTATGTGACATCATGGGGAAATCCATGGAAAAAAAATAGAGTTGGCCAACAGAAATAGAAAAATGGGGAAAAAGGCGAAAAAAGCAAAACAGAAACACTACCCACCCACCTCATACCCAAATATACCTACTAGAAACATGCTTTCTAGTCTATCATTTCATTTAAACTAGCAGGTTCTAATGTATTAAGCTGGAAAATCCATAATTGTTCCATGCAATTAAGTCTTTTGTCTTGATCGATGACCAGACAAGGCAGATCGGAAAAAACATGACCAATGGTAGTACAATGTTTTACCAAAGGAGTTCCTTCCATTGCGTGCCATAATTTGCTCTAGTGTTAGTTCAATCTGACCTTGAGAAGATGTCGAGTCTTCCCTACGTATGCCAAACCACAAGGACAAAACAATCAAATACACCACAAAAGAACTCAAATAAGTGGTTGCATGCTGTAGGGCATCCTTTTTCAGGTTTGATTGTCATTTGGTTACGATATATTGATGACATCTTTTTGATTTGGGTGGGATCTGTAGATCAAATTGCTGGCCTTTTCCCATTGGCTTAACGACTGTGACTTGGATATTCAGTTTTCCTTACAGTATGATCATGATCTAGTTTCTTTTCTTGATGTGCAAGTTGTCAAGTCAGAGGGAGGATTCATCACGTCTGTTTATCATAAGCCCATGTATAGGCATGCTTTTTTACATTTTTCCAATGCCCATTCACTATGGTTAAAGGAGGGTCTACCATTTGCACAATTTCTGTGTTACCATCATAATTGCTCTACGCTTTCTGAATATAAATCACAATATGATTCATTAGCCACAGCATTTTATGATCATGGATATCCTGTCCACATTATTCAAAAAGCCAACAGGTACGCTTTAATGATCGATCCTGGTTGTTAGATCCATCTGTCAATCATTGTCATATGGATGACTTTTTGTTTTTATACTTTGTTACATGTTATACGCCATTGAGTTATTGATTTGTAAAGATTTTAAGATGGCATTTTCACATTATAAAGTTGTTACCAGGATTACAAGATATGGCAGTGTGGATGGTTTAGAAATGCACCACAGGTAGGCAGGTAACAGGTAATAGATCTAATATACCAATAAATAAGGTCTGTTTTTCCACTTTATCACATCTTGGACTATGTCAGTGTGGATGGTCTATACCAGGAGTCAGAATTTAAAAATCCTTTTAAGCCCCTTCAGTTTTTTGAGCTCCCCGGTGATTTACCATTCTGATCCGGGTCATAAGAGTTGTGCTCATTGTTCTGTGTGCTCAGTGATGCTGGAATAATCACACTTCTGCTATCATCAAAGGACTTATTCCCTATTGAAGAATAACATTTTTGACCTGCACAGTCTGACAAGGGTATAACTCTGCCTATGTGGACTCAGTGGGAGGTGGGACCCACAGTGGCATTGTTGACTGATGCTAAAAATCAGCATGGCATGAGGCAGAGAAGAAAGAGGTATTACTGGGGTACCATTGTAAAACTGCATCACTGCGAAAAAGGTTTGGGTTACACTGCTTCAGAGAGATCAAATATGATACTCCTCTCACTGGCACTTCCTTGGCACAAGAATGATAACAACCTTTTAGTAGTGCTTTCATTTTTCAAGGACTGTTGCTTTTACCATAATTTCTTATCTGTTTGTGCAGCATCAGCTATATGGTATGCAGCCAGAGATGTGAAATCATAAAGTTGGAGAATTCTCAAAACCTATAAAATGGCTCTGTAAATTGAATGCATTTTTCATATAGTAGGCCTGTACTATTAAAATGGTTTTGGTACGATTTATTTTCTGATGCTTATTGTAATTGCATTGGGTTGATCAAGACAGCTGCTATAGATAGGCAAAAACAAGCATGAGGTACTAATATGCTTTCACACGGTTCATAGGAATATGTCTTAAAATGAGTTTAGCAGAATATGAGAGGCATTGCCGAACATTCATAAGTCATCCTTTAAATGGCAGGGAAGATTGCTGTCACACTCCAACTGCAGTAGTGATGTGAGCAGAAATGTATCACTCCATTCTTTTTGCTGTGCATAAAATATGATATATTGATTCATTTCAGACTGTTTGGGATCTAGGTGATTTTGTGCTTGTAAAAGTTATGCATTAAAGGCTTTGAAATGTAAGTCTTTAATATGAATGAAATTCAGATACAATGCAGTAACTGTTTGAAATAATAAATCTTGTCAAGCTTAAGGTACTTTTGTGGCTGTAAAAAAAATATGAAGGTCATACTATAATGCTGTACTGGGAAGTATGTAGGCATTAAAAATTGATTGTGGAGCATGCTGCACACAGCCATTTTCAGGACTCCTAGTGTTTTAGTGATGCTTCTTTTGGCTGCATTTTTTCTTCTAAACTGTGATCCACTATTGTCAGCAACTTTATATGAATAATTCAGCCATCTTGCTAAAATAACAGTACCTTAGATAATTTGCATATTTTTAACACTTGCCTAATTTCTTTTTTAATCTGGTTTCTAATTGCCATCCAACTGACCAGTTTCCATTTATGGAGACTGAATCTGAAATGCAAATGTTACCTGCATTAAAAAGCTCTCTTTGGCTTGGCCTAATCAATGACAAGAATACTGAAGCAGATGTTCTTTTGGAGCTTGTCACCTTATTAACTTCCAGCGAATTTCCTTTTTCAGTTTGCTCAATAAACCATGAAGCCCTTACAGAGAGTAACTCCCTTGTAAAGTGACATCCTCATCTGAGATAATTTAATCTCTAAAAGATTGACTCTTATTTGATAGAGTGCTTAGTACTTTCTCAACTAGAAACAGTAGGTCAATTAAAGGGAAAAAACACTTATTGGTTTTAGTTTCATGAGAAAACATAAAAATCAAATATAAAATTAGCCAGTATACTAGCCCTGATGATCTTAAGTCATATAAACTCAATGGAAGTTATGTTGTACATGGCACAAAATTTTCCACATTACAGTATGTGCTTTGTAGCGCTTGCTGTAGAGGCCGATGACCCTGGACAAGCACAAATAAACTGTACCTTTTCCTGCTAGACTAGTCCAGATGAGTGTTTTATGCTCCCTTGTCAGTAGTTGCAGGCAGATTTGAGCAACTTTCAATGATGTCATCAGAAAATACAACCACTGCTTGTAGCACCGAGAGAAGCCAGTAATTGCCTGCCTCCAGCAGGTGGCAAGGTGTCTAGACTAGTTCAACTGTGCAGATAGACCTGACTCTCCTGATAAATATTACGGTGTAGTGGTCATTGAAATTTTGAAAGTCCCAACAGTGCTCAGAGTGTGGGTACACCTTTAACTCCTTGAGCTGGCAGCCACCCTGTATCTAGTGCTGTTTCCCATGGGTTACTAGTACTTCAAGGGCCAAAAATGAGCAGGAGGACCCTGCAGGACCTTGAGGGAAGCTGGTAAGTTGGACCGAGGCTTTCCTCTACTCTTGCTGTCTCTTATCTGCATGTAAGTATGACCTATGTGTGCATTCGGTAGAAGCCCAGATCGTGCTTTTCCGATCGGCCTTTTAGGGACTGGGACTCCCTATTGGGGTTCAATTTTTTGCCACGGTGCACCTAGTGTTTTTTTTGTGGTTTTCCATGGTATTTTTTTTTTTTGCTCTTTTTTTACTGGTGGTTGCATGGAGCAAAGTAAGCATGTGTCCAACAAGAAGCACTATTACCACGAGTGGATAAACCAGCCCAATCCAAAGCACGGTAATTAAAAAAAAACACTTTATTGAGGTATCACCAATCAGGGGTAACAGGAGCCAAACCTGACACGGCTGTGTTTCGGCGATGCCTTCCTCAGGGTTTTTTTGGCACTCTGAAGACATAAATATAAATAATTAATAAGATATAAGGCAAATATAAACAACTAATACACATAAATGATTCTTGACTTAAAACAAACCTTCCATAAATATCTTTTGTCAGTAAAAAGTACTTAAAACAACATAATATAATGGTGATGGCTCTATCCCTATGACTGATTAACCCCCCCCCCCTTTTTGTTACACCGCTTTGACCCGGTGAAAAGCGGGATATAAATACAGTTAAATAAATAAAATAAATAAATAATATAAAACATGCCATCCAAGAACAATAAAAACATTAGATAAGAATAAAAGGAAAATAAATAAGAAAACAGTAAGGTTGAATAAATAAATAAATAAATAAATACTATTAAAAACCAACTTAAATGATGTGACATACATATTGTGCACCTAAGACAAAAAGATAAATCCATTGGAACAAACCGTTGATTAACCATCTGGAAATACACTTTTCTCTTTCTGAACTGGTGGAAAGAACATCCATTATATAAACTCATTGCATTTCGGAGAGATCAGTGACTATTTTATTATATGTGAAGGAGCAGGAGTGAACCTGTGTTACATGAGCTAATCCCTATGCATGCCGTATAGGACACTGGAGTTAAATATTTCTACATTAGTGTAGCCTCGGAAGATTAGCCATATGTTATGAGGAATAGTGACTGTCCCACTACTGCAAATAATCATCTTATAGTAACAATCTTTCAAATAAACATAGTGTAGGGGGCTATTCTCCAACCTACATTTATTAATAGCATTCTGCCAGATTTAAAACAGTTACACAAACTCCTTCTCCTTATAACATACACTCTTCTCACAGAGAGACCTACTTACATTAATAGTTGCCATCTAATATAAAGAATAAGGACGGGATACCTTTTTTCTTTTTCCTTACATACAATCTCTTGCTCAGTGGAGAAACAGAAAAATGCCAGATTCTGCGCTTCAGATCCTGTATTTGGCACGAAAGTGCTGGCTTTAAAGGTTCGCGGGCCCGGTTGAACTAAAATCTAAAAGCTGTTTCCACTCAAACTAGATCCCTAAAAATATATGAATCCAAATAACGCGAACATAAAACTAATTCCTACATGCTTTAAAAATGTGAATGGTTTGGGTTATTCATTTTTTATACAGTTAGTAATGTTGGGTTGTTTTCATTATTTATTTTTTTAATTTATTTTTATTTATTTACATTCTCTTATATACCGCGCTATTCTGCATCAGTGCGGTTTACATTGAACAAACTGAAATTACATTGAACAGGGCATTATAACTTGGAGATAACTATTTTACAGGGAACATGGGCTATGGAGGGTTAAGTGGCTTGCCCAAGACCACAAGGAGTGCCTGTGGGACTAGAAACCCCAGTCCTTCCGGCCCAAGGTTGCTGTCCTCTAGTGGGATTTGAACCACCGACCTTCCGGCCTGAAGTACCTTGCCCCAACCACTATACTTTCTTTTATATAGTCAGTGATCTCAGATTAATTTCACCATTTGTTTTATTCATTTCATTTTTATTAAATACATTGTTGCTAAAGTATTAGATAACGGCTTTTTAAAAAATCTTTTATTATGTCCTACTGAGCTAATGTTTGGGTGCAATATCATTGGCAGTACCCAATGCCCCTTTAAAAAGCTCTTATTTTTACTTATAATTTTTTTATTGGCCATGATGTTTAGTGGATTCATTTTTATGTTTTATTTAGTCAGTGATCTTGGGTGCCATCATCCCCCATCTGCTTTTATAAAATGGTTTTAAATGCATCTAACAAAGGTCCATTATTTTATCCTTAGTTTTTATTACATACAAAGGAGGTTGCAATATGTTTTTTTGGCCATGATGTCTTAATTTTTTTGTGTGTCACTTAATCAGTCATTCCGGATTGCTATCACCTCTTATCTGCCTTTATTCAGTGGTTTTAAATGTATTCAACAAGGGTCTATTTTCTTATCCTCAGTTTTTACATATAAAAGAGGGAGATGTGCAGCTTTTCATTGAACCAATGGCTGGGAATATGATGATATAGTAGATATTTCGTGCCTCTAGGTGGATAGGGTTTTAAATTCCAATCTACATATTTATTTATTTAAGTGCTTCGCCCATTCAAATTTATAAAGCATGTAGGAATTAGTTTTATGTCCGCGTTATTTGGATTCATATATTTTATTTAGGGATCTTTAGGAGAAAGACAGTTTGTGTAACTGTTTTAAATCTGGTGGAATCCTATTAATAAATGTAGATTGGAGAATAGCCCCCTACACTACGTTTACTTGAAAGATCATTACTATAAGAGAATTTTTTGCTGTAGTGGGACCGTCGCTATTACGCATAACATATGGCTAATCTTCAAAGATTACATTAATGTAGAAATATTTAACTCCAGTGTCCTATATGGCATGCAAAGGGTTCAGCTCTAGCTACCAATACAGAGTTTAAGTGTTTGTTTTTTGGGGATATCACTAATATAAGGTTTAACTGTGGCTATACATTACGTTTGGGGATATTCAGACTACTGGGACCTAAGTATCTATATAATAAAGGGTTAAATCTGTTGCACTGCTTGGAGAATAGCTTGCTTTCAGGGAGGGGCTGATTGTAGACCATCTCACACCTGGACACACAATACCGGTCTAAGGCAGACTGCATGAGCTCTGGAGTGCTCAGAAAGCTAAAAGCTAAGACTATAATTTTCTTTATTATCTCTGCTGGTTTCTAGCTACCAATTTAGAGTTTAAGTGTTTGTTTTTTGGGGATATCGCTAATATAAGGTTTAACTGTGGCTATACATTACGTTTGGGGATATTCTGACTGACTGACTGCTTTCCTGTGTAGCCTTGGAGCAGATATCTGTGGGTGCCCCAGTTCCGGAACAGCCTACTGGCCAGAGACACTTAGGTTCCCGACCACCCTGCCCCTCATCCCACCCACCCCAGGGGCTGCATTGCCTATAAAGTGGTCGCATACGTTGCCATCTATCCTTTTAACTTGGGTTAAGGCCCGCCCCTTCTTTTTCATTTCTTCTTCTTCTAGGACTGCTTATTCAGCATGTCGTGTATTCAGTGCAATAACTGTGGTACATTCATTCCAAGACAAATCATTTGGAACCTGAGAGCTTGTTCTCTGTGCTTCAGGTCAGCTGCCATGCATAAAGAACTGACTCTACTATGGGAAGACCTATCTACCAAGCATAAAGAAGTGACCCTACTGAGGGAGGAACTGGCTGCAATGAAGCGCACCTCTTCTAGGATACAAACTGAACAACGTCCACCACCGCTCCCACAAAAAATCAAACACCCCAGGGACAAATGGATCACAGTGGGTTCTGGTAGATTGCGACCTGTAACACACAGACATCCTATGCATCAAGAGATATCCCTGCATAATGCCTCCTCTGCCTTGCCTAATGAGGATGTGGAACTGAGGGAGGAATTGGCTGCAATGAAACACACCTCTTCTAAGATACAAACTGAACAACATCCACCACCTCTCCAACAAAGAATCAAACACCCCAGGAATAAATGGATCACAGTGGGTTCTGGTAGATTGCGACCTGTGACACAAAGACATCCTATGCATCAGGAAATATCCCTGCACAATGCCTTCTCTGCCTTGGCTAATGAGGATGCCCAATCCAAAGAAACTGAAGGGCCCTTAAATGAGACAGACAATGCCAATCTCCTGCTAGAGGACCAAATATGAAGAAAACCTCACCAAACAGCAAACTACTAATACTTGGGGATTCTATCATCAGAGGCACCAACTTGGGAATAAAGTTCAATGGAGAGAAGATAGTCAAGTGCCTCCCAGACTCTTCAGCCAGCAGGAATACAAACCAAGTTGTTGAAGTACTTAGAGCAGAAAGTGAACACAGATGTGGAAGGTCAAGCTCTGGCGTCACCCCCTGCAAAAGCAGAATAACATCAGAAACAGCCACACTTTTAAACCACACATCAAAAACAAGGGAGGAGATGTGGGCAGAACAAAAGCAATGCAAAATACACTCAAGCCAGTTAAATCCTGGAAAGCAATGAGCACTAATGCTCGAAGCTTAGCCAACAAAGTTCCGGACCTGGAAGCCCTAATGTTGGAAATGAATTTGGACATTGTGGCCATTACAGAAACTTGACTAAATGAATCGCATGATTGGGATATAGCCATAGCTGGCTATAATCTATTCAGAAGAGACAGAGAAAATGGAAGAGGAGGAGGAGTAGCCTTGTATGTCAAGGGCAATATTAAAACTACTGAAATGCAGGGAGCATGGGGAAAAGAAGAAGCACTCTGGATTCTGTTGGAAAGAGGAGATGGCACTGTCATCCATACTGCTGTAGTATACAGACCTCTGACACAAACTGAAGAGATAGATAACGAATTGATTATAGATATTGCCAAGATAGCCACAAAGGGAGAAGCGATCATATTGGGTGACTTTAATCTACCTGATGTGGATTGGATTACTCCTTCTGCAAATCTGGAAAGAAGCAAAAAAATTGTGGATGCTCTCCAAGATGCATTACTTAGACAAGTGTTGATGGAACCAACCAGGGAAAGCTCAACGCTGGATTTAGTGCTCACCAACGGTGATAGCAGGTCGAATGTCTGCGTGGGTGCCCCTGTGAGCAGCAGCGATCATCACACAGTGTGGTTTGAGATAAAAGCCATGGTACAGGCCAATCATAGCAAGCTCAAGGTCCTAAACTTCAAATACACAGACTTCAGTAAGATGGCCGAAATGGCCGAGTACCTAAAGGAGGAGCTGACAGGGTGGAAGGAGATAAGGGAAGTGGAATTGCAATGGGCTAAACTAAAGGTGGCAATAAAAGGGGCAACAGATAAATATGTAAGAAAAGTAAACAAAAACAAGAGGAGAAGAAAACCTATTTGGTTTTCCAAAGAAGTGGTTGCTCAGATAAAGGCAAAAACCATAGCTTTCGCAAAATTCAAAAGCTTGCAAACAGAGGAACACAGAAATGAATACAGGATCAAGCTCAAAGAGACAAAGAGAGAAATAAGGATAGCAAAATCAAAGGCAGAGGAAAAGATGGCTAAAGATGTGAAGTGTGGCGACAAAACTTTCTTCAGGTATTTTGGGAAAAGGAAGAAGATCAGAGGTGGAATTGCAGGACTCAGAAGTGCTGGGAACGCACTCGTGGAAAGTGACATTGAAAAAGCGAAATTGCTAAACGAATATTTCTGCTCTGTTTTTACTAAGGAAAGTCCTGGAGAAGGACCACCTGTGACTCCCAAATATAAAACTGGGAATGAAGTAGATACCACACCATTCACAGAAGATGATGTGTTAGAACAATTTGCAAAACTGAAAGTGGAGAAGGCCATGGAACCGGATGAGATACATCCCAGGATACTGAAAGAGCTCAGAGAGGTTCTTGCAGGGCCGTTAAAGGATGTTTTCAACAGATCCTTGGAAATAGGAGAGGTTCCTCAGGTCTGGAGAATGGCTGATGTCGTACCTCTACACAAAAGTGGTGAGAGGGAAGAAGTGTCAAACTACAAATTAATGGAGGCGCTCCTGAAAGAGTGAATTGTGAACTTTCTCAAAGCCAACAGGTTGCAAGATCCGAGGCAACATGGTTTTACCGAAGGACGATCTTGCCAAACAAATCTGATTGAGTTATTTGACTGGGTGACCAGGGAACTAGATCAGGGGCATGCGATGGATGTCATCTACCTGGATTTCAGCAAAGCCTTTGACACTGTTCCTCATAGGAGGCTTATCAATAAACTCAGTAGCTTGTGGATAGATCCCAAGATGGTAAATTGGATCAGAAATTGGTTGACTGACAGACGACAGAAGGTGATGGTACATGAAGCTCACTCGGATGAAAGGAAGGTGATTAGCGGAGTGCCCCAGGGGTCGGTCCTGGGCCTGGCACTGTTCAATGTATTTGTGAGTGATATTGCTGAAGGACTGCATGGAAAAGTCTGTCTTTTTGCAGATGACACAAAAATTTGCAACAGAGTGGATTCCCCCGAGGCAGTGGTTAACATGAGGAATGATCTACAAAAGCTGGAAGAGTGGTCTAATGCTTGGCAATTAAGATTTAATGCAAAGAAGTGCTGAGTCATTCACTTGGGTAGCAGAAATTCAAGGGAAATGTACGCGATAGGGGGCGAGAGATTGGTGTGTATGGATCAGGAGAAAGACCTTTGAGTTATTATATCTGAAGATCTCAAGGTGTCAAAACAGTGCGACAAGGTGGTGGCAAAAGCCAGGAGGATGTTGGGCTGCATACGAAGAGGAAATCTCCAGGAACAAGCAGGAATGAGTCTTCACATATGGGAGACGTCGCCGACGGAGCCCGCACGGGAATGCTCCCCAGCATCCAATCAGAAAGCCTTTGGGAGCATCCCCCGCGCCTGCGCGGTGGCTTCCCGCCCTTCCTACTGCCTCTCCCCAGTTTTTCGTTTTCCGCGGAGCAGGCAGGACGTCCCTCCTGCCACCGCAGAACTTTTTCACCTTTTTTTTTCTTGTTTCTGTAGTCGCGGCTTTTCCCGCCGACAGCGGCACCTCTGTGCCCCCTTTGTTTTTTGTTTTCTTCTTTTCTCGTTTATTTTTTCGTCGCCTAGCGGGACCTTCTTTCCCCTCTGGGTGCCGAGGCCTACCGGGCTTGCAGCATGGAGCCCCAAAAGTGCCCTCACTGCGGGGACTTAGTTTTCCACATGGACTCCAATGCCTGGTGCCTCTCTTGTTTGGGGCCTGACCCTTTCCTCCCGGGTCCTCCGGACTACAATGTCGGGAGAAGACCTTCCCCTTTTCGGGTATCCCTCGATGACGTTTTCCCGCCCAAGGCGCTCATCGGGTTTTTCTTCTCTCCAGGATCAGGTAACCACACAACAGTCTGTTAAGACTAGCCAAGTCTTGAGGGGCGAGTCTCATGCACGGCATGGCGACGGCTCCGGCCAACCCCTCAAGTCCCCCTTGGCTACTATACCCCGGCGGGAGTCCTCAGGCTCCAAAGCATCTACGGGGTTTCGGGATGTTCCTGGGGTTCGCTCCTCACAGAACATTCCCGAGCCGTGCTCGAGGGAGGTACCCGCTTCGAGCGGTGCCGATTCCCCGGCATCGGCGCCGGTGTCGAGTGTCTCACTCTTCGCCAGGGATCGTCAGCTGGTGTCCTCAGCGCCTCCAGGGCCGATCGACTCGACCAAGTCTGACCTCCCTATATCCAAGCCCCGCCCTTTCCTATAAAGGGGGCCCCGGGGTCTTCGATTGCTTCGATCCAGCCTGGATCCGCGCCGTCCCGCAACGGTACCCCGGCGTCGGCGAAGGAGTTTTGCACTTCTCTCCCCGTAGGGGCTCGTCGTCGGGTGACCTGGGTACCCTCGCGGACGGGTCGTATGCCCCGGAAGGATTTCCCTCTGGGTCAGACGGGCTCGAGAAGGGGCCCGGCATCTGGCAGTGCCTGCCGCACAACATCGGCGCCGGCGTCGGATGACCCCCTCTCCACCGAGCTTCGTCCACTCCCCGGGATCAGCACCGCCGGAGCAGCCGCCCCCGCCAGGGCCCTCTAGAAGGGAGTCGATCTGGTCGCTCGGTTCGATGCCCAGCCTGGAATCGGTATCCAGCCTCGAAGGCTCGGCCACGACACATCTCGGGATCGGCCCCTGTCCCCTCCCGCGACACGGAGCAGATATCGTTGGCCACTGCCCTCCGGCTGCCGCGGAACCGCTTCAGTTGCCGGGGGTGGCGCCGCCCCCGGGTTCGGGGCCGAGGCCAATTCCGGCGGCTCTGTCGTTGCCATCGACCCCCTCGATGCCTAGCTTGGAATCAATTCCAGGAGCCGACGACGCCATGTTGACTGCCCCGATCCGGGGCTCTTGGTCCCCTCCTCTGCCCAGTGGGCATCAGCCCGAGAGGCTTCTCGGTGCCCTGGCGGCCTCTCCCGCCACCGCCTCCCATGGCATAGCCCCTACGGGGGAGCCGTCTTTTCAGAATTTCCTCCTTGACATGGCGGACTTGCTGGCCATCCCTATCCTGGACCTAGCTCCAGGCCCTGCGGAACAGGCCGCCGTGATGCTTCCTCTGCATCCCTCCCTGCAGGATCTCCTGCTGGGGGCTTGGCGGTCACCTTTGAGGGTTCCGGCACCGTCGACTGCGATGCATGTTCTGTATCGGGTGCCCCCCTCCCCGGGGCTTCGGCAGCACCAGCTTCCACATCGTTCCATTGTGGTGGAATCAGCGCTGAGGAAGGCCGGAAGCAAGGAAAAGCATTCTTCTCGCCCTCCAGGCCGCGCCTCGAAGATGCTAGATACCCTAGGACGTCAAACCTTCCAGACGTCTATGCTGGCGTCCAGAATTATTTCATATATTTTCTATATGAGTCTGTCGCTCCGGGAGGTCACCGAGAGATTATCTCTGTTGTCTCCCTTCTTATCTGCAACCAAGGCCTTTGAATATTCCTTGCTTCTTTATCACTGCAGGAATATCTCTGTGTTCCTTTCTCGTGCTTCTCTAGACTCCTTCCTGTCGGTCAGCAGATGCTCTGCTGTTGCCATTAGAGCACGCCGTACAGCATGGTTGCAGGCGTCCGAGTTGTGTAGACGGGCACAGCATAACCTGGGTAATTCTCCCTGTGACGGAGATCACCTCTTCAATAGCGTAGCTTTACGTCAGGTCGCGCAGTGCTTCGCTAACCTCCCGGCGTTAGAAGCCATCCTAGGACCCGGCTTCCCCCCGGCGGTGGTACACGCCTCTCCAGACCCTCCTTCCCTAGGAAGAGGAAATGTCACCCCTCAGCCCACCCGCCAGGTGCGCCCAAGCAAGGGACCTCTCACCCTGGGTTGAAGTTCCCGGACCCGCGCCAGAACTCTCATACCAAGCAGTTTTAGGCTCCGGTGGGCGACTGCCTGCAGTTTACCTTCTTACCAGAAGTTTACAATTGAGATGGCTCGTTCAGTAGGGCAAATGATTCGGGGGCTTATCCAGGGGTTCAGGTATTCTCCTTCCGTTGGTAGAGGGAGACCACCTCTACTCCTTGATAGCTCTGGCCCACGGTCAACTGGCTTACCCTTAGGTACGTCCCCGAACCCTTCTCGGCCAGTATTCCCCTTCTGATTGCTTCCGTACCGGAATTTTTCCCTTCCAGCCGCTATAGTCCCCCTATGATTACCAAGGACTATGCCCTCATGTCCCCCGATTAGTGCGGGGGGCGAGTTCTGCGTGCAGGTCCTGGGGACACCTATAGGGCCTCAAGCCATCTGATGTGTTCTTCTGGACGGATACTATCCTCTGTCCTTCACGCTACCGTGCTGTTAGTTCACCGATCTGCCCTTGCTCCACCGGAGTAGATCCCTCTCCAGACGGATCTTGACGCCACCTCCCCAGGTGGACGTTCTGTGGATCAATGGCAGGTTCCTCGGCGTACCTGCGCTAGTGCCGGGGTGGGGCGTTCTACATGCCCAACGGCCTAGATATGCCAGATGTCACCTGCTCGACAGGCACATTTTTGGGGGATGCCCACAGTGCCTGTGTTCTGCCGCCTATTTTTCCCAATGGCCGGTACTCACGCATCCCCCCCCCCCTCCGGGGTCCCGCCAGTCTGCCTGCCTATTCTTTAGTTCGGCGCTCGGACTGGTTGTAATCTACTGCTGTGAAGTCAACAGCTTCTATTTTCAGTTATGCCCTCCTCCCGGAGGTTCAGACCCTTGTCTCCCTATCTCTTCGCTAGGGCAGACTGTGTACTCCTTCTGCTCCGGGGTACTCCCCTACTCTTCTCTGGAATAGGCTATCCAGATTGGCCAGTCTTCTACTGTTAGTCCTTTGAGTTATGGACTCTGCTCCTAAGGGAGTGCTCAGCTTTGCATAAAGCTTCCTTGAAGACCTGCCGTCCTTCTCCTGATCCAGCTGACTCCTGGATCTCCTGGCCTTCCAGATTGGAACTTCCTCCTCGCTGCGGTGAAGTTCCCTTGAAGACCTCGCTACTGCGTGTACAGTACCTTCATCACAGTTTTACTTCCTACAACTCAGTAGGTAAGCTCTACATGGTACTAAGCTATTAATTCATTAACAACTTAATGATGCTTCCATGCTTTCTCATGACTACTCTCCCGGTAGTCTTTGGGTTTTGCTGTTCCTCTCTCTCAACTCCTACCCTCCATCCCTCAGGGGATGCCGGGGATTCAGGTTGGGCAAATGCCATCCCGTCCTGGGCCGGGCTTACGGGATCTCCCCCGGGCATCCTCAGCTAGGGAGTCCCCATATGTGAAGACTCATTCCTGCTTGTTCCTGGAGATAGCACAGTTACTTACCTGTAACAGGTGATCTCCGGAACAGCAGGAATTAGTCTTCACAACCCGCCCACCTCCCCTAGGAGTTGTATCTCTTTCTCTCTATTCCTTCCTCTCCTCTCCTTCTGGCTCAGCTATGAAACTCAACTGGGGAGAGGCAGTAGGAAGGGCGGGAAGCCATCGCGCAGGCACGGGGGATGCTCCCAAAGGCTTTCTGATTGGATGCTGGGGAGCATTCCCGTGCGGGCTCCGTCGGCGACGTCTCCCATATGTGAAGACTAATTCCTGCTGTTCCGGAGATCACCTGTTTACAGGTAAGTAACTGTGCTTTACCAGCAGAAAGGAAGAGGTACTTATGCCAGTGTAGAAGTCACTGGTGAGGCCTCACTTGGAATACTGTGTTCAGTTTTGGAGACCATATCTTGCAAAGGATGTAAAAAGACTGGAAACTGTTCAGAGGAAGGCGACCAAAATGATTTGGAGCCTGCGACAGAAGCCTTATGAGAAGAGACTTGAAGACCTAAACGTGTACACTTTGGAAGAGAGGAGGGACAGGGGAGATATGATTCAGACCTTTAAATACTTAAAGAGAAATAATGAACAAACAAACCTCTTCCAAAGACGGAGAAGCTGCAAAACTAGAGGGCATAACATGAAGCTACAAGGTGGTTAATTGAAAGGCAACGTCAGGAAATACTTTTTCACTGAAAGGGTGGTGGATGCTTGGAATGCGTTCCCGATGGAAGTGGTGGGGGCAAATACTGTGATGGAGTTCAAAAGGGCATGGAACAGACACAGTGGATCCCTTTACAGCAACAAGAAAATATCAAAATAATCTGAACCATCTAATTCCTTAACAAATAGGGGTGTCCTACATGGAGTGGTGGGATCACCCCTAAACAAAGACATGGGGAAGGGGGGCTTGCACAAAGCGGCAGGTGTACCTACTCTTGACATCGTACTGGGCAGACTAGATGGACCATACTGGTCTTTATCTGCCGTCATTTACTATGTTACTATGTAATACAGGTACACTCCTGCTCCTTCACATATAATAAAATATGCGTCACTAATCTCTCAGACATGAAATGAGTTTATATAATGGATGTTCTTTCCCCCAATTCAGCTATGACAAGAGAAGTGCAAGGCCATGGGGCAGGGTCCCGGCAGCCGCCCGTAACTGGGTGATCGGCTGGGTGCGGGGACCCTGCGCGTGGCCGTCGGTGGAGGGGGGGGCAGCGGGAGGCGTCAGCAGGCATTTTTTAAATTCATTGGCTCCGCCGCATGCATGAGTGCTGTGGAGCCAATGAGAGGGGTTGAACGGCAAGGCTGGGAATAGGAGGAGCCTGGCGGCCACAATGTGCAGTCCGGTCCCCTGCGCCTTCGAGGCTTCTGGTGCCTGCTTCCCACCCTCCCACCCTTTGGGGGGAAGTGTGGAGTTTGAGGGGTGTCGCAGTGTTGGGGGAGGTGGGATCCCAGAGGTTTCTGGGGTCCGGAGCCTTAGGCTATACTTGGGCTGTGGGCGGGGTGCTCTTGACCCAGACAACCCCTGGCCAACTTTTGCTAATTACATTGCGAATTTGGGGAAAAGGGGGGTTAGGAAGCTTGCCGTTGGCCTGACCGCAGCAGAAGTGGAGGCAATGTCACCTTGCTAATTTTATGGCTGGTGAGGCATTGTTCCACTAATTGAGATTTAAGAGGATTATTTTTGGAATGTGGTTTAATATGTTATAAAGGTTAATAAAGCTGCGTCCAGTTGTTTTGGCAAGAACGGTGTGGTGTGTGTTTTGTGGGTGGGTGGGGCGGGAATGGGGGAAGGGGTAGGGGAGGGGTGGTGGATGGTGGGAAGGGGCCGGGAGCACCGGTTCCGATCTACCTCAGTTAAAGGGTATTTTCTGATGGTTAATGAACAACGGTTTGTTCCAATGGATTTATCTTTTTGTCTTAGGTGCACAGTATATATGTCACATCATTTAAGTTGGTGTTTATTATTATTTAATTATTTATCAACCTTATTGATTTATTATCCTTTTATTCTTATCTAATATTTTTATTGTTCATGGATGGAATGTTTTATATTATATTGTTTTAAGTACTTTTTACCTACATAAGATACTTATGGATGGTTTGTTTTAAGTCAAGAATCACTTATGTTTATTAGTTGTTTATATTTGTCTTACATGTCTTAGTGATTATTTATATTTATGTCTTCAGAGTGCCAAAAAACCCTGAGGAAGGCATCGCTGAAATATGGCCGTGTCAGGTTTGGCTCCTGTTACCCCTGATTGGTGATACCTCAATAAAGTGTTTTTTGAAATTAGCACGCTTTGGACTGGGGCCTCCTCTTCATTCTCCATACCCACCTCAACTGCAGGTGGGTGGCCCATACGGAGGGCCAAGGGTCCTCAGGCTTAGGCCAATGTGCTCATTTGGCCCCCTTGGGGCCACAGAGGATCCTATTAGCTGATTTTGAGCAGGAGATGCCAAAACAGCTTTTGGGCTGATTTTAGTCAATTTTAGGTGCTTGGCAGCACCCTAAGCAGGGATCCAGTGTCCTGACATCACTTATGGGGGAAACTGTGCCCACGGATAGCTTTTCCCATTTGCTTGGGTGCTCCTTTGACAGTCCCACCTTATCCCCTACAGGCTGGGGACCCTGATGAAGATTCTGCTCCATCTGAAAATAAGTCTGAGAAGGAAGGGAACATTTCCTTTATGGAGGGCAAGGGTCATTTTGTGATCCGCCTTTTTCACCAGGAGGATCTCCCAGTGCTGATTCAGGATACTATGGTGCCTTTGAAAATCGAGGAGTGTAAATCTGTACTACGATCTCACCTGAACCCTATCCGGAGGGTATCAAATGTCCTGTCTTTTTCCCTTTACTAGAACTCATGGCACAACCTTTGGTAGTTCAGTGAGAGAATCTAGAGTTGTGCCTGAAGGATCCGAAGGGTTTAACACAGCTATAATCCCTTACCTCAAGGCCAGTTGGACCAGTTGTTCAGACTCACTCTGGTGGAAGCCCTTGTTGCGGTGGTCACTCAGCACACAACTATCCCTGTGGAAGGAGGTTCTGCCCTAAAGAAAGTCCTTGACAGGAGAGTATAGACCATCCTAAAGAATTCACAGCACTGGCCATGTTTTTTCAAGCATCCTTTATGCCAGCTTAGTAGCTGGAGCACTCTTACACTGGGTTCAACAACCTCCAGACAGCTCTGAGACTGCCAGACCAGATTTGGGACCTACATTTGTGGCCAGCACTCTATGCAACCTGATAGTTTCGTCCAAGTCCATGGCAGCAGTGGTCATGACTCTGGCTTCTCTACTAGGGAGCAGATTCTGCCTTGACGTTGCATCTCAGCAAGCTCCCTTTGAAGGACAAGCTGCTTTTTGGGGAGAAGCTCAAAATTGGTAAAAGACCTGGGCAAGTCCCTCCTCAAAGGCTGCCAGATGATAGTCTTAAAACTTGGAAAACATCTTGCAAAGTTGGAACTGCCCAAGAGCATCCAAAAACTCAAGTTCAGCATATTCCCTTATGGTTTCAGGCCCAAAAAAGGTCAGCCCTTTCATGGCTCCCAGCGCTCTTGAGATTCCCCTAAGGCTACAACTGGATCAAGAAAATCCTGACAATGAGATCTGGCTGGTCTCTTCCTAGGTACAACCTACAACCGGTATGAGGGTAACTCTGGCAGTTCATCCTAGAATGGACCCAAATCACATCAGAGCAATGGTTTCTGGAGGTCCTAGATCAAGGATATGCACTGGAGTTTTCAGAGCCTCTAGGAGACTCCTTTATAGAGCTTCCTGTGGCTCCTTGCTCAAATCTGCAGTGGTCACAGAAACCTTACAGTGCTTCCGGCAGTTGCAGGCTATTTTACCTGTGCCTTCTGCAGAGCAAAGGCAGAGCCAATACTCCATCTACTTGGTGTGACCAAAAAAGGGTGGTTCCTTTCAGCCTATCTTGGACCTGAAAGCAGTCAATGCCAAACTCAGGGTTCTCCAGTTGCACATGGAGACAATCCGGTTGGCCATTGCATACGTTTAGCTAGTGGAGTTCTTGGCCACCCTAGATCTAGCCAAGGCCTACTTCATATTCCCATCAGGGAACAACATCTGCTGGCTGGATTGAAGCCACCATGTCAACTAGTCATTGAGTACCCAAGAGAGGGAAAGGGTCTGGTCAAAGAATTGAGAGCATAGAGACCAGAGGGACAACAGGTATCTGAAGCCATGACCCCAAGCAAAATAAAGAAGGGGAAATTTTAATCATATCTGATCATTTCCTTTCCTTGATTTTTCCTAGAGCAGTCCAGGACTCACCCCGGAAGACTTTGCTGCCTTTATGTGGCACTGTTGTTGCAGTGCTTGATGAATTTTCAGCTGTGATAAGAGAGCAAAATACTTGTTCCAGTGGTTTGTTCTGATAGTTGAATGCTGTTCTTGCCAATAGTTGAGTTTTATCTCTGAGTTTTCAGTCTTGCTTGGTAAGTGTCTTACTGGCTTCTGCATGCGTGCTACACCAGTGGTTAAAGCTTCTGATGACATTATTGAATGGTGCTCAAGTCTGCCTCCACCTGCTGGCAAGGGAGCATAACCCACTCATCTGGACTTGTCTAGCAGGATTCAAGAAAAGGAAATTATCAAGTATGATTAAAATTTATTCTTAACAGTGAAAAAGTAAGGTACAGCTAAAGATAAAGTTCAGTTTGCAGTATTAGAGTATTACAGCAAGTTGGGAAAGCTGGCACTCTGGATGGGCATAAGAACATAAGATATGCCATACTGGGTCAGACCAAGGTCCATCAAGCCCAGTATCCTGTTTCCAACAGGTGCCAATCTAGATCATACGTACCTAGCAGTTTCCCCAAAAGACACAGGTTCCACAATGCTTGTATTGGGTCAAGCATTGATATCCTGGGTCCCTTCTTAATAATGGTTTATGGACCTTTCCTCCAGGAACTTGTCCAAACCTTTTTTAAACCCCGCTACACTAACAGCCTTTACTTCATCCTCCGGTAACAAATTCCAGAGTTTGATTATACGTTGAGTGAAAAAATATTTTCTTTTATTAGTCTTAAATAGTTTACCCTGTAGCTTCATTGCATGTCCCCTAGTCTTTCTATATTCTGATAACGTAAAGAGATCTTTATCTGCTATCACTTTTAAAACTCATATAAAATTATGTAAAGCTCCTCTTCTGAAGGGCTTCCAGAACATAACCTATAAGACAACAGCTGCATGCCTTCTGGATATGGTATGGTGCACAGCCTGGGAAATAAGGAGTAGTTGGCTTGAAATGTATCTATATTGATGCCACATGTAGCAAATCATCTCCTTTGAAAAAGTCACATAAGACAACAATCTCCTGTTTCTGAAGTTCTTTTCTCATTGGGTGACTATGAAAAAAGGAGGTGATAGTGCTTATGTATACGTAAGTCTATGGTGAGACCTCATTTGGAGTATTGTGTGCAATTCTGGAGATCTCACCTTCAAAAGGATATAAACAGGATGGAGTCTGTGTAGAGGGTGGCTACTAAAATGCTCATTGGTCTTTGTTATAAACCATATGGGGACAGACGTACAGATCTCAATATGTATATTTCAGAGAAAAGGCAGGATAGAGGATATATGACAGATGTTTAAATACCTCTGTGGCATAAATGTACAGGAGGAGAACCTCTTTCAATTGAAAGTAAGCTCTACAATGAGGGGACCTAGGATGAGGGTAAAAGGGGATAGACTCAGGAGTAATATGCAGAAATATTTCTTTACGGAAAGAGTGGTAAATGCTTGGAATAATATCCCAATGGGGGTAGTAGAGACGAGGACGGTGTCTGAATTCAAGAAAATATGGGACAAACATGGAAGATCTCTAAAGGAAAACAAGGGCTATAGTAATTGATATGGAAGGGCACAAGGGCCACGGAATGCCTCTCTGGGGGAACAAGCTCCACCCTAACTCCGCCCCTAGCCCTCACGGTCTCCCCCCTCCTGCTCTGCCTGCAGGGGATCTGATTTCTTCTAGTTGTTAGAATGCTTGTCCAAGTTTTGGATATTTACTTTCATATTTTAGCACTTTTTGTGCATTTGGATCTGATGTGCATTTGTGCATTTGGATCTGATTGATTTATTTTATTTACATTCTCTTATATACCATGCTATTCTGCATCAGTGCAGTTTACATTGAACAAACTGAAATTACATTGAACAGGGTATTATAACTTGGAGATAACTATTTTACAGAGAACATGGGCTATGGAGGGTTAAGTGGCTTGCCCAAGACCACAAGGAGCACCTGTGGGACTAGAAACCCCAGTCCTTCCAGCCCAAGGTTGCTGTCCTCTAGTGGGATTTGAACCCCCGACCTTCCGGCCTGAAGTACCTTGCCCCAACCACTAGGCCACTCCTCCACTCCACTCCACAATTAGGAGGCCTATGATAGTAGCTCTATATGTGTAATCAGTTTCTATGAGGCCTAGCTCTCCTTCAGCTCTAGGGATGTACAATCTTGTCATACACTGATTCTTGTAAATTAATTCATGGGCATGGAGGAGTTTTCTTGTTCTCACATCCAGTTTTTCAAGATCTTTGAGAGGCCCGTCCACAATCCCAAAGCTTTATGAAAGTAGAGGAATTGCCAGCTGATTAATGGCCTGCATCTTAATCAGTGATGTTAAAGCACTTTTCAGTAATGATTTTAATCTCCTGTAGTATAGTTTATTGATCTTTTCTCTCAGTAATTTCTGCTTGAGTATCATTCCTTCCTCTACTGCAAGACACTTATACATGTCTTCCTGTTCAAGATCCTTGATGTCACAACCCTCAGCCAGGGAGAGGTTTTCCATTTTGCTCAATTTTCCTCTTAAAAAAAAAAGCTGCATTAGCACATTTTGTCAAGGCCAAAGTCATTCTGATGTCATCATCTGTGTAGTTATCAACATATTTGTACCATTGGTACTCTGTATGAATATACTATGAAAAGTGAATGGGCATGATCCATATCCATAAGAATAGTGTATATATAGTCTCTTCTAGGCAAATATACCGTGATTCATGTGTAATAAAACATGCTCTAAGAAGATTTTATTTAGAATTTTGTAAATATTGTATATGCTAATTAAAACAGTCTTGACTTGCTCTGCAAAAAATGTTTCCCTGTGCATAGCAAAACTTGGGACTCCTTTTATTGAAGCCCCGCTAAGGCTTTGCCCTTAATGTGCCAAGCAAATGCATGTTATGTCAAAGCCTCCACATTAGCTGTCGAGAGCATGGCCAGAATGTTCCTGGCAGCTAATGTGTGCCGGGCTACCCTAACATGCGCTCAAGTAAGGTGGTTCACCTGACTCCCAAAGATATGTCTTTAGGTAAACTCGCATTAAGAACAATATTTTGACTGTTTGTGTGGCAATTGCCCTAATGCTAGCAGTAATAAGCTCTCCATGCCCACACTCCACCCCTTTTACGCCCTATCCCATGATGGCCAATTACTATATGCTTTAACATGCGGTGGCTGGCATGTTTACACATTAGTGTTCCTGACTGCCAGTTGCCATGCATTAAAATGTAGGTTAACCATTTACCAGCGAAATTAACTTCAACAGTAGTACAATAGTCACGCTATTGAATCTAACAAAAAAATTATAATTTCCATACTAGCTGCTACAAATCTGCTGAGCCAGTTAGCAGAGGAGTTGGGTGAATGGGTCTTATCCTTCTTATTTTCCATAATGATCGTGCCAAGACTCTCTGCAAAACAACCCAAAGTTCTCTACAGGCTGCTCCCTCCTAATTGCCACTCACCTGAAGGTGGTGCTTTTCTTTTCTGGCAGGAGACACTCAGAAACTTCCTGCTAGAATGAGCATCAAATTCACAGTAATGTCCCTTAGTGCTTCAAAAAGTAGAAAGACTAGGGGACATGCAATGAAGCTATAGTATAGCCCATGTAAGACTAATCGGAGAAAATATTTTTTCATTCAACACGTAATGAAACTGTGGTATTTGTATTGGACAATGTAGTAAAAGCTGTTAGTGTAGCTGGGTTTTAAAACAGTTTGGACAAATTCCTGGAGGAAAACCCCATCAACCATTATTAAAGAGGACCAGGGAAATCCACTGCTTACCCCTTGGATAAGCAGCATAGAATCTGTGTACCTTTTTGGGAACCTGCCAGGTACTTGTGATCTGGGTTGGCCGCTGTTCGAAACAGGAAACTAGGCTTGATGGACCCTATGTCTGACCTAGTATGGCATATCTTATGTTCTTATATTTGTGGACCACAGTTGTTGCACGAGTTGTTACCAGAGATAAGAAATGAGCACATTTTGTGTACATTTCATAAGAATTCAAAACTTGGATGTTTTCAAAGGCTAATATATGTTTTTTAGTTTTTTAGTTGTTTGTAGTTTCATTTGTCATTTAATTAATTTTATGCTAGGTATTTTATTATTGTCTATGTATTATGTGGTAGGTATTTTAACATGTAACCTGCCTAGAATATTGTTGATAGGTTACTATAAATCATAACTGAAATTGAAAGATGCTGGATACCTGAAAGTGAAGGAGGATAGGGAAGGGGAAATGCTGGACATCTGGTGGGATATCGAAGAGAAGGAAAGGTAAAATATTTGAACTACAAGGGGGGAGGGGGTGTACAGCTGAACGTTTGTCGTGGGCAGGAGTGTCAAACTCTAGTCCTCGAGGATCACAAACCAGTCACGTTTTCAGGATATATTCATAATGAATATGCAGTCTACATCAGGCCTGGGCATTATTTAATTATACTGTCTTGGAAGCCCAGACAAGATGTATTCCATGCTTTAAGAAAAGTGGAAGAAAGGCCAAATGACATCCAACATGGCTTAAAAGTGAAGTTAGAGTGGCTGTAATAGCTAAGAGAAAATCCTTCAGAAAATGGAAAAAAAGCCAAATGATGAAAACAAGAAACAACATAAGTACTGACAAGTTAAATGCAAGGCACTGATAAGTCAGACAAAGAGAGAACTTGAAAAGAAGAAAATACATTCGTAGAAAATCACCTGTGAGAGAGCCAGTTGGACCATTAGATGATAGAGGGGTAAAAGGAGCAATAAGAGAGGACAAGGCCGTAGCAGAGAGACTGAATGAATTCTTTGCTTCAATCTTTACTAAAAAAGATGTAGGAAACTTACCCATACCAGAAATGATATTTAAAGGTGATGTATCAGAGGAATTGAAACAAATCTCTATAAATCGGGATGATGTATTATAGCTATTGATAAACTAAAGAGCAGCAAATCATCTGGACCGGCTAGCATATATCCCAGAACGCTGAAAGAACTGAAATATGAGATTGCAGACTAACTTTTAGTAATCTGTGAACTATCCTTAAAATCATCTGTAGTACCCGAGGATTGGAGAGTGTCCAATGTAACACCAATTTTTAAAGAATTCCAGGGTGCTCCAGGAAACTACAGACCATTGAGCTTGACGTCTGTACCAGACAAAATGGTAGAAACCATTATAAAGAACAAAATTACTAAACATGTGGATAGTCATGGCTTAATGGTCGAAAGCCAACATAGGTTTAACCAAGGAAAGTCTTGTCTCACTAATATTTTTTTGAAGGTGTGAATAAATAGGTAGATAAAGGTGAGCCGGTTGATATAGTGTATCTAGATTTTCAGAAAGCCTTTGAAAAGGTCTCTTTTGTGGAAATTAAAAAGTAATAGGTTAGGAGGCGGTATAATATTGCAGATAAGGAACTGGTTCAAAGATAGTTCATTTAGCCCTACTCTTTGTTTTCTATTTTCTCAATGGAAAAAGATGAATTGTGGAGTACCCCTTGGATTTGTGCTGGGCCCGCTGCTTTTTAGTATGTTTATAAATGACCTGAAAATGGAAATAATGAGTGAGGTAATTAAATTTGCAAATGACACAAAATTATTCAAGGTTGTTAAAGCACAAGAGGATAGTGAAACATTGCAAGAGGACCTTAAAAATTGGGAGACTGGGCATCCAAATGGCAGATGAAATTTAGCATGGACAAGTTCAAAGTTATGCACTTAAGAAGGACCAAACCAAACTACAGGTACACGATGCAGGGTTCTACATTAGGAATCACCACTCAGAAGAAGGATCTGGACATCATCGTGAATAGTACGTTGAAACTTTCTGCCCAATGTGCTGCCATGGCCAAGAAAGCAAATAGAATGTTTGGAATCATAAGAAAAGGAATAGAAAATAAAACCATGGCTATTATAATGCCTCTGCATCATTCCATCGTACGACCACACCTTGAATATTGTGTGCAATTCTGGTCACCGTATCTTAAAAAGGATATAGCAGAATTGGAAAAGGTACAGAGAAGAGCGACCAAAATGGTAAAGGGAATGGAAGGATATCCCTATGAGGAAAGGCTTAAAAGGTTAGGTCTCTTTAACATGGAAAAGAGACAGCTGAGGGGAGATATGATAGAGGTCTATAAAATAATGAATGAAGTGGAACGGGTAAATGTAGATCGGTTGTTTACTCCTTTAAAAAGTAGAACGACTAGTGGATGTGCAATGAAGCTACAATGTGGCACATTTAAGACTAATCGGAGAAAATATTTTTTTCACTCAGCATGTAATCAAACTCTAGAATTTATTACCGGAGGATATAGTAAAAGCTGTTAGTGTAACTGGGTTCAAAACAGGTTTGGACGAGTTCCTAGAGGAGCATTCCCTCGCAGAATCTCTATCGGGGACGTCGCCCATGAGGACTAATTCCTGCTGTCCACAGAGAACATCTGCTACAGGTGAGTAACTATCTTATATGGCAAACTCCACTTAGCATACAGTCTGTCTCCAGGAAAATGGGCATAAAATAAAAGGTTCAGCAGACGCCTGATTTTAATAAAGTCCAGTTCTTGCATTCCTCTGTCATGGTTGATGCCCCCATGAAGAAAGCTAAAAAGGTACAGCAAGTTCTCCAGTACTCCTGTTAAAGATCCATGACTCTTGGATCATTTGGACAGAAAGTGTTTCAGAGGGTAGTGCTTTCTGCCTGTGTAGCTCATCTACTCCATATAGTGCAGCATGGAGGTCATTTCGATAAGGGATTTTTTATGTGTGTATGCCACTGTACGCATGTAAAAGGCCTCATAGAATTACTGCACACATAAAAGTACATGCAGCAAAGTTAGGCATGTACTTGTACATGACTTCAGAGTAGGCATTTTAAGGGGAGCTTAGGCAGTGCATGAGTGGAGCAGCGATTTACAGTATTTGTGTATTTTATGTGTATATTTTATGCACTGCCATTTATGCCTTCTCCTGAGTGGGTGTACATATCTGCGACTAAAATCTGAATGCTATTTCTGCTAGATTGGTGCTAGTATCTTTTAAAAACATATAGGAGGTCTTTTACTAATGGACACTAACGTGTTGCACCTAATGTGCCAATAGTGCTGACATGATGTCGCGTTATGTGCAACACCTCCGCGTTAACTGTCGGGGCATGGAAAGCATTTCCCTGTGAGTTAATGCGGATCCTTGTCCCAAATTGCTTGCTGCATTAGCGTGGGTGAACCTAATGCCATCTATTGAAATGGCAGTGAACCTGCGCCAATGCAGTTAGTGCGCAGTGTGAATACAGCGCTAACTGTGCCAAGCTCACCATGCCCACTCTCCACACCTACCCCGCCCACTCATTCCTCTAAAGCAGCTTTCATAGCATGGGAATCATCCTGCGGTAATTGGCAATGCATGTCCCAGCGCACCTTTAACATACACCAGAACATGTGCTGCCAGCTAGCGTCTGCTAGTAAAAGACCCCTGTTGACATCTTCAGTGCCTTGTGAAAGTATTCATCCCCTCGGTGTTTGTCCTGTTTTGTTGCATTGCAATCTGGAAATAAAATGGAGTTTAGGGGATTAGCATCATGTGATTTCCATAACATGCCTACGACTTTGAAGGTGCAAAATATCTTTTATTGTGACACAAACAATAAGTAAGACAAAAATACCTAGAAACAATGTGTGTGCAAAGGTATTCCCCCCCCCCCCCCCAAGTCAATACTTTGTAGAGCCACCTTTTGCTGTAATTACAGCTGCAAGTCTCTTGGGGTATGTCTCTATTAGCTTAGCACATCTAGCCACTGAGATTTTCACCCATTCCTCAACTCCAACTCCTTCAAGCTATATGGGTTGCGTTGGTGTACTGCGATCTTCAAGTTATGCCACAGATTCTTAATTGGATTGAGGTATGGGCTTTGACTAGGCCATTCCAAGACATTTAAATGTTTCCCTTTAAACTACTCCAGTGCAGCTTTAGTAGTATGTTTAGGGTCATTGTCCTGCTGGAAGGTGAACCTTCATTCCAGTCTCAATGGCAGACTGAAACAGGTTTTCCTCAAGAATTGCCCTGTATTTAGTGCCATCCATCTTTCCTTTAATCCTATCCAGTTTTTCTGTCCCTGCCGATGAAAAACATCCCCACGACATGATACTGCCACCACCATGTTTCACTGTGGGAATGGTGTTTTATTTATGTATTTTATTTAACAGTATTTATATACCACCTTTTCCTTAAATCAAGGTGGTTTACATTAAACTCAATTTTTACCTTGTGAAACAAGATTGATTACATTAAACTCCATCATTGAACTCAACCATTTACATCGTAACAAGGTGTTTTAAACTCTATAACTTGGAGACAACATAGTGTCATAACAGTATTTTTCCATAACGTATTTACATAAGTAAACTATTTCTAGTTTGTGGTCAGGTTGAATGATCGTGGACATTGTTCACTAGTCATTGTCCAGGTTTGGTGTGATGTTGCCAAAATGATCAATGAATAGGAATGTCTTCAGCATTTTCATATTCTCAAGGTAATGGGAAGTGTTGGGTTTGCGCCACACATGGCATTTCCCATGATGGCCAAAAAGTTCAATTTTCGTCTCATCTGACCAGAGAACCTTTTTCCATGTATTTGGAGGGTCCTCCACATGCTGTTGTGCAAACTCCAAACATGTTTTCTTATTTCTTTCTTTAAGCATTGTCTTTTTTCTGGCTACTCTTCCATAAAATCCCGCTCTGTGGAGTGTACTGTTTAAAGTAGTCCTATTGACAGATACTCCCATCTCCACTGTGGATCTTTGCAGCTCCTCCAGTGTTATCCTTGGTGTCTTTGTGGCATCTCTGATTAATGCCTTCCTTGCTCGGTCCTTGAGTTTTGGTGGGCGGTATTCTCTTGTCAGGTTTGTAGTGGTATGAACACTATTGTGTTGGTCTATTAGCAGAGGGTTATAGCCAATAATATTAAAGATGAAAGACCCTCTATGAGTATTAAGAATCTGTTGGTGAACCTTGCACTTGGCTGAATTCACCATAAACAAGATCAACAAACTAAGTGAACTATGGTCTCAGACTCACATAAGCACTGCTTTAAACTCTTTCAAAAGCAAAGTGCCTTCTCGCATCAACGACCATTTAGCGTTCACCGTTATTGAACATATTGTGCTTTATGCGTTCACCAAAATGTTCTTAAATCGTCCTAATTTTTCATTTTTTCAAGCATTTTTTATAAAAAAGAGAATGCGCTTATCTGAAAATCGCTGGCAAGTTTCCCCAATCGCTGAAAATCGCTGGCAAGTTTCCCCGACGCTACCAAAAAGGGTACCGCTCTCGCGTTTCAAATTCTTCATCAGGGGGAAATTTTCATACCCCAGCACATTCTTTGTTCTCACCGCGGAGCTTTCTAAATTCGCCCACAGCAGACCATCAAGTTAAACAGACGTCATTAGTGTGCCATAAAAACGCCGCGTGGCGTTTTTATGCCACACTAATGCCACACTAATGACGTCTGTTTAACTTGATGGTCTGCTGTGGGCGAATTTAGAAAGCTCCGCGGTGAGAACAAAGAATGTGCTGGGGTATGAAAATTTCCCCCTGATGAAGAATTTGAAATGCGAGAGCGGTACCCTTTTTGGTAGCGTCGGGGAAACTTGCCAGCGATTTTCAGCGATTGGGGAAACTTGCCAGCGATTTTCAGATAAGCGCATTCTCTTTTTTATAAAAAATGCTTGAAAAAATGAAAAATTTAGAATGATTTAAGAACATTTTGGTGAACGCATAAAGCACAATATGTTCAATAACGGTGAACGCTAAATGGTCGTTGATGCGAGAAGGCACTTTGCTTTTGAAAGAGTTTAAAGCAGTGCTTATGTGAGTCTGAGATCATAGTTCACTTAGTTTGTTGATCTTGTTTATGGTGAATTCAGCCAAGTGCAAGGTTCACCAACAGATTCTTAATACTCATAGAGGGTCTTTCATCTTTAATATTATTAGGTTTGTAGTGGTGCCATATTCTTTCCATTCTGTTATAATGGATTTAATGATGCTCCGTGGGATATTCAGAATTTGGGATATTTTTTTTATAACCCAACCCTGATCTGTACTTCCCCACAACTTTGTCTCTGACCTGTTTGGAGTGATCCTTGGTCATGTTGCTTGCTTGGTGGTATTGCAGTCAGGGGCCTTTCAGAACAGGTATATTTATACAGGCATCATGTGACAGCTCATGTCTTGAAGAACTACAAAAAGTTACTGCTACTTCTGGAGAGAGATCTGCAATTGTAAATATTTACTTCTGGGAATTTTTCTAAATCTTGTGGAAAGAGGAATTCTTTAGATTAAAACTGATTAATCTGTGTAAATTAGAATCCAGTGTATTTGTTAAATCAGTCAGGGCCTAGTATCAGCAAAAAGCTTTTAGTTAATTAAAAACTCAATAGGTAGTTTTCAGTTTAAGTTTAAAACCCAGCAGAGAGCTTTAATTTAATATGCAGGGCTTAGTATCAGTCAGGCTTAGTATCAGCAAAGAGGTTTAATTTAAATCAAATCAGAGTATAACTTAGCATTAAAGGAAAACAGGGTGAGTCAGTATTCTTTGAGTAATAAATTGTTTCTAGAGACCTTTACAAAGAGGCCTTCTAGATAGGGGGCAAAAAACCTGTGAAATTGTTTTAAATAGGTGTTAAAGCCAAGTTATAGATCAAAAGAGCATTTTGAAAGACTCCCTCTATCAAAGCAAGGATATCACCTAGGAAATTGGTCACAGGTTACCTTAGAAGCACAGGACAGGGTACTATGTAGCAACCAGCTTTTATTAAGTCTTCTTTCCCTCCCCAACTCCCACCTACCCCGGGATAATATAAGCTTTATAGGTTCTTAAACTTCTTAAAGGGGAGGCGGTGCCATTTTCACTCTCAGGTGCAGCTGTTTATCCTCATCAGGCATACATTAAGGACCTGAGATTAATTAATCTTGAGGTGAACAAAGTCCATTAAATGTATTAGGTATGATTTTATTAGTATAATTATCCCCAACAAACCTAAGTAAGTCAACAACTTAAATACCTAAACGCAACCTTAAAACTAAGATGCAGATAGCAGTCCAGCAACAAGATGGGAGCTTTCCAGTCTTTTGCATTGAGTGTCACATGTATGAGTTTCTCCCAGTTGGTGAGGGGTCTTACATGTGCAGTAGGTGCAAGGAGCTCTTTGCTCTCAGGGAACAAGTCCGATCTCTGGAGACTAGAGTATCGAACTTGGAGGACATAAGGAAGACATAGAGGTACATAGACAAGACCTACAGGGATGTAGTACTGAAGTTCCACCTCCAGTCTGGCAGCATCCCTGTTGCCATGGAGGAGAGAAGTCACATGACAGGAGAGCATCATCCTGGTGTGGCGGGAAGTGATCCTATAGCTAGGACCTGTCCTCCAGATGATGTAAAACTCTCTCGTACCGAGGAGGATCCTCCAGGGCCATGTGCCCATGAGGGAAGGTTAGGACAGCCATTATAGTTGGTGATTCAATCATTAGGCATGTAGATAGCCGGGTAGATTGTGGACATGAGGATCGCCTGGTAACATGCCTGCCTGGTGCAAAGGAAGAAGACTTCACGCGCCACCTAGACAAGATCTTAGATAGTGCTGGCGAGGAGTCTGCTGTCTTGGTACATGTCAGTACCAATAAAATAGGAAAGTGTGGTAGGGAGGTTTTGGAGGCCAAATTTAGGCTTTTAGGTAGGAAGTTGTAATCCAGAAATTCCAGGATAGCATTCTCTGAAATGCTTCCCATTCCATGCACAGGACCCAAAAGGCAGGCGTAGCTCCGGAGTCTCTATACATGGATGAGTCGATGGTGCAAGGATGAAGGTTTTGGATTTGTTAGGAATTGGGGAACATTTTGGGGAAAGGAGGGGCTTGTCCGAAGGGATGGGCTCCACCTTAAATGCTGCTGGAATTAACCTTTAAAAAGGAGATAGAGCAGCTTTTAAACTAGATAATAGGGGACAGCTGACAGTTGCTCAAGAATGCATGGTTTGGAACAATGTATCTTTGAAGAATATCAGCAGAAGATTGAAGTTAGTGCATATCAACAGAGAGGTTCCAATAAAGACAAAAGTAACCCGAATGCTTTTGAATACAGAGCAGACAGAGCTTAAAGTTTCTAAATTACCCCTGCCTACCAATAACCAGATTAATATGAATAAAATACAGTCTCTAAAATGCATGTATGCAAATGCTAGAAGTCTAAAAAATAAGATGGAAGAGTTAGATTATATAGCACTAAATTAAAGTTAGATATGATTGGCATCTCAGAAACATGGTGGAAAGAGGACAACCAGTGGGACACTGTAATACCTGGGTACAAACTAATCGTAATGATAGAGCAGATAAAATTGGAGGAGGGGTTGCGTTCTTTGTTAGAGAGGGCATTGAGTCACAAATGATTAAAGTTTTGCAGGAAACAAAATTCATCATAGAATCTCTATAGATTGGAATTCCATGTAAAAAGGAAGGGGAAGGCAGTGACAGAGGGGGTGTACTATCGACCACCTGGCTAGAATGAACAGATGAATGATGAAATGCTCAAAGTAATCAGAGAAGCTAACAAAAGTTACAGCAGAGAAATAAGAATGGGTGATTTCAATTACCCTGGTATCGACTGGGTCAGTGTCACGGCACGACATGCTAGGGAGATAGTTTTTAGATGAAATGAATGATTGCTTCTTGGAGCAGCTGGTTCATGAACTGACCAGAGGGGAAGCCATTTTGGACCTGGTCTTTAGTGGAACAGAAGATCTGGTGCAAGAGATAAGGGTATTGGGGCCACTTGGCAATAGTGATCATATTATTATTTGTGTTTGATTTAATAAATGGAGGAAGGATGGCAAGGAAATCCACTGTACTACCTTTTAACTTTCAAAAGGGAAACTATGATAAAATGAGGAAAATAGTTAAGAAAAAACTAAAAGGAGCATTTGCAAAGGTTAAAGATTTACATCAAGCATGGGTATTGTTTAAAAATACTTTCTTGGAAGCCCAGACCAGCTGTATTACATGTTTTAAGAAAAGTAGAAGGATGTCCACAAAACTGCCAGCATGGTTAAAAGGTGAAGTCAGAGAGGCTGTTGTTGACTAAAAAGCATCTTTCAGGAAATGGAAAAAGGAGCCAAATTATGAAAATTGGAAACAACATAAACACTGTTAAGTTAGATGCAAGGCGGCAGGCAAAGAGAGACTTTGAGAAGAAGCTTGCTGTGGAAGCAAGAACACGTAATAAAGACATTTTCAAGTACATTCGTAGCAAAAAACCTGTGAGAGAGCCAGCTGAACCAATAGATGATAGAGAGGTAAAAAGGGCACTAAGAGGGGACAAGGCCATAGTGGAGAGGCTGAATGAATTCTCTGGTTTGGTCTTTACTATGGAAAATGTAGGGATGTTACCTATGACTGAAATGGTATTTAAAGGTGATACCACAGAAGAATTAAAAGAAATATTGATACACTGAAAGATGTATTACAACTGTTTGATAAACTGAAAGAGTAGCAAATCACCTGGACCGGGTGTTGAAAAAATGAAATATGAGATTGCAGACCCACTATTAGTAATCTGTGAACTATAATTAAAATCATCTGTAATACTTGAAGATTGGAGGATGGCCAATGTAACGCCAATTTTTAAAAAGAGTTCCAAGGGTGATCCAGGAAACTACGGACTGGTGAGCCTCAAATCCGTACCAGGAAAAATTATACTCTTCTCCCATTACCTAATTACAAAATGTTAACTGCTCTTATATTGCTACCTTTTTTCCTATGTTCCCATGGTTTCTTCAGAGCTTATGATCATGTTGTAATGTTCTCGTGTTCCGTGTACTCATTAACGTTAAGTTTCGTTCAATCTGTTAAACTCTTTGACACTCTGATAAGGTGGTACATAAAGCAGTCAAATATATAAATAATTACACACATAAAAGGCCTTTGAATGATCCATGAATCATTGAATTTAAAGAAATGCAGGGTAAGTTCACCGGGTAAAATGAACATAATGCAGTTCAGCAGACTTTAGTTTATTGACTGGAGGGGAATGGGATAAAATGGGGGAGTATTAAGGCAGTATTTGCCAAAAGCCTTAGTGATGATTTACCTACACTTAAGGCAGCTAACTTGGCATAGTTCTGTCTGCAGTGAGAAGGTGCTCCCAGTGTGAGGAAAAACCCACATTCTGGGACTTGTGCCAGAGGAAATAAAATGTTTCGGGACAGAGTAAAAACCTCTGAGGGATGTGATTGTGGGCACATTTACTTTCACTGTGATTTATCATTTACTGATTTTGCTGTAACAGTTCATTGTGGTAGAGCACTACAGACACTGCAATCCCTCTATCTTTTGTTTCTCAGGTTTTCTTTTGTTTTAATCCATATAATGCAGCAATACAAAATTCCTATGGCCTGGCTGAACGTGGTGTTCTTCAATCCAAGTTCGCGATATTTGTCTAAGTGAAAACTTAGTACTCTGAAAATAATCAATATTTGTATGCATTTGCCTAAAATAGAAATCTACTGTGTAAGAATTTTGCTTAAATATATACGTAAAACCTGTAACTACTTGGGCAATGCTACTAATATTAGCAAGCAATAGATAAAAAGTATTTTCTATCCCTTTGCTTTTGCCTCTAGAAAGCTAATGGTATTGGGGTGTTACAGCTAGTAGTTTATCATTGATTTTCCTAAAATAACTTTTCTGTAATTTTTGCAAGAAATGTGAAATGAAAACATATGACTGATCCTTTAGGAAGAACATTTATAATCATTATTTTCCAAATAAAGATCTAATGTAACATTTCTAAAAGGTTATTTTATTATCGCTATAGTTGTAGTTAGTGATAAGATTTGTTGTGTATATTTTTCTGCTGGTTGGTGGTTTATTTCTTTTTATTTATTTAATTTGTATACAAGGATCTGGGTTTTTTTGTATTATTTTTAGTAGCATACAGCAATTTAGATAACATACACAATGTACCTTCTATCACTTAAGTTATAAGACTAAACACAATCTTTACAAAATACCTAAAGAAGAGTTAGAATAGAGCATAACTGGGTTTTTTTTTGTCGTCTGTATATCATAAATAACACCCTCACACACAAATCATTCACAATCAAACCTGTCCAATATAGCTAGCAACAATTCACATTTCAGTCCTTTCTTGTGCTGTATTTGTATTTAACTTCTTCCAGATGGTCCTTAATTGTCTGTGGTAATATGGAAAAATTTCTCCCAAGTTGATATATAGTCTTTGTTTGTTTGTCTGTGGTTCAGAAGGGCATCAAGTCTCTCTAACTGCACCCATGTCGACATCTGCTAGTCACAACATGCAGCTGGGGGGAAGTTCATGAACCCATCAAGTTGGAATACAGTGTCGAGATATAAGCAGAGCTATTTGAACAAAGTATTGGTTACCTTTTTACATTATAGTGAATTGTTCATTGTCACTTTGCAGTAGTGTTTTCCCCTGAAAAAAATAATCTTACAGAGGGCAACTTCTCAGTCATGTAAGACGTAGTCCCAGAAAGAAGAGACCCCAGAGCATAACAAGAAATTATGGACCATGGAGCCTTCTGCATTTAATGCAGAGATTATTAACAGTAGTGCTCATTCCATATGCTTGGATACTGTCAATATTTATTTATTTTATTTATTTAACATTTTCTTCTATACCGCGCTATTAAAATCAGCGCGGTGTACATCGAACAAGAATACTGCAATGTATACAAATAACATTGAGTTTACAAATAACAGGGAATTGAACATGGGGGAGAAAACGGGGAAACTAAATACATATTAACTCGAACTATGTACAATGCTCTAATGTAACTAATATGACATCAATATAATGTAACTAATATGACATCAATATAGATTTTTAAATTGTGGCTCCCTATATTTCAAATCAATACAAATCTTATAAGCTTTTTCAAAAAAGGCATATAGATCTTTTGGAGTTACCTGTTGGCTCACTTTTTCTTGCCAGTAGGTACCAAGATATCTAAAGGTCTGCTATCTTGGTTAGCCGTTCTTATTTTATAGCAGTAAGACAACTATTATGCAGCTGTCCCAGTTGCCTTATTGCTTTGTTTAGGTGTTATTCCAGAATATACCAGATGCCTTTCAACTTGAGCTAAGTATAAATATGTAACCCCAATGAGTAAACCAAAAACAATATCCAATAGTAAAGGTCACTCACTACTTGCCCATAATTAACTTCACAGCCATGTTTGAATCATTTATTTTATTTTATTTAGACAGTTTTTGTATACCGCCTTATCCTTCAATCAAAGCGGTCACAACACAATTGGGGGATACATTTAACACGCGGGGATGAGACACATACACTAATACTTACAGGGAACATGGGCAATGGAGGGTTAAGTGGCTTGCCCAAGACCACAAGGAGCATCTGTGGGACTAGAAACCCCAGTCCTTCCGGCCCATGGTTGCTGTCCTCTAGTGGGATTTGAACCCCCGACCTTCCGGCCTGAAGTACCTTGCCCCAACCACTAGGCTACTCCTCCCACCATTGACAATTACCAAAAATTTATTTTTTGTCGGATCATCTGTCGGAATGTAGCAGCAGATAAGCATGCAATAAATAAATCCAGGAGTCTTTTCAAGGATCCAAGCCAGTTTAATGTGCACATGGCTCAAGCAATAAGCAATTTCAAAATGGCTGAGCAATGGCTTCTAGTAAAACAACAACTTTTATAGCTTTCTTGTCCATTCTAAGCATAGGCAAACTTTTCATTGGTCCCAGTACCCCTCTCACCCATCTATTGGTCCCGGTACTGATATGGCTACCCAATCGGGACTCTGGTCTGGGCCCAGCACCTGGTTGCCCCCCTTCTAGTCCCAATTACAATGGTCAGTGTCTCCAACTTGTTACTTCTCTCCTCCAAGGTCGCTGAGCTTGTTAAAACATATGGGAAGCAGAGGCACTGTGACCTTGCTCTCTGCAGAGTTAATTAATTCCATAGAAGCATAGCACACCTTATCAGTACCAATTAAACTTGTTTTTCTTCTATTTTCCAAGTTTCGTTTCTGCTTAGCTATGTTCAGTTAAACTGAGTTAAGTTTCAATTCTATGGTGTCATCATTCAGGGGGGTTTTCATTCCTCTGGGCCTAACTACAGGCTTCAGTTACAGGTCAAGCTGCTCAGGCCTGTCTGCTTAGTTCAATTAGCATGGATCATAGGCCGTCGCCTACCACATTCCCCCCTTTGATTATTCTCACCCGCATGTTAATAAGGTGTGAGAATCAAATCACATAATACTAGGTAAAGGTATCACTCTGTGGTATAGGGTAGTAAGTTCACATAGCTAGCATCTTTGTAGCTGTCTTACGCTCTACAGTGTTATTAATAACTGAAGTTATCATTTGCAAGCAAAATGGCAAGAAACAAGGGAGCAACAGGCAGATAGTCAAAGTCCATAGTTTGGCAAGAGTGGGAAAAAGAACTAAAGGATTAGAAGGTTCGGTTGCATCTTTGTTGTGCTGTCGTAAAGCTTCTGATTTAGACAGACCAGCTGTCCATCCTTCGTAGTAGATTGTGGTCCAGTCTGAACAAAACACAAACTGTCAACAATGGGGTGGGCCAATACCCACTCACTAGTAGTATTATGTAAATCAGTCTGATTGTATAGGATAGAATAGTTCAGTTCTTGCGTCTCCCAGGGCCACTGATCTCCCATCTTAGTTCCTCCACAATAGAAACAGTCAGAAGTGTGGAGACTAGATGCTATTGCTCCAGTAAGTTCAAGAAACAAGTTCTGGTGGTGGTATGAGGAATTGCAACGGTGGCTTGCATAGCCTTGTAGAAAGTCAAGATCTAGAACAACTTTTGGATTGGAGAGTATACCAATGCAAGTATAGGAAGAATGATAAAACAAGGTCTGAGTGACCTTCGGTCCAGTTCATGTTGTACTTATACAGGCTGCCCAGGGAGATAAGGCAAAAGTCATTTCAAAGCACTCCAAGGCTGCTGCCAAAATAAAGCAATAATAATAATTCATAATGGGCATAGTCTCTGGAAAATTGGTGGAACTGTCGACTTCCACAACAGATAACAGATGTAGGGTTGATTGTAGATCCTCAAGCTTCTGCCGTACGTAGACCTACCAGCTTTTTGGCAGGAGTAGGGCTGTAGATTCCAAAGTATCACTGTCCTCTGGGATGTCTCAATTTCTTAAAATATCATAGCATAGTCTCTTAGGCTATTATTGCTTCCTTAGAGCAGTTCACTCTTTAGGAGATCAAAACAGTCTTTTCAGAGTATTTAAACACAGTCTCTTAGAAGATTCAATTTCTTAACACAACACAGTCTCTTTCTGATGATTGCAGGTTTTTTTTTAAAGATGCGAGGCTTACCTTCAGATAAACAAACAGTCTTGAAATAGTGCAGTTTCTGAGGGACCAATAAGTCTTAGGTCCGTGGTTGTTGTTGTAGGGTGAGGTGCAATGGAGTCTCAGGATGCTGTACAGTAGTCCAGTGATCAGGTTCAAGAGCAGCTGCTGGCTTCACTTGATTATGATGGGTCCAAGGATCAAATTCTGCGACTTTTACTGCAGTTGGAGTAGACAGGATGACGACATAGGGTCCTTTCCAATGCAGGGCTAACAGTATCTTTCTCCACTCTTTGATCCACACCGAGACTCCAGGCTTGAAAGGATGCAGGGGTGCAGGCAAATTGATGAGTAATCGATTTTGTACTCAGGTATGAAGACTCCTGCAAAACAGAACTTAAAACCAATAGTTCATGTCTAATAATTTCAGATCCTATCTGTCTCATATCTCCTTTTATTTCCTATACAATAGGCAGGGGTTGCCCATACAGAATCTCAAAAGGGAAACTCCTAAAGACTTAGCAGGGACTAAGTATATCCTAAGAAGGGCTATGGGAAGAACCTGGGGCCACTTCAGGTAAACCTCTTGGCAAAGTTTAGACAACTGAGATTTCAGGGTTCTATTCATACATTCTACTTTTCCTAAATTCTGAGATCTATAGGCAGTATGTATCTATTAATATTGATATCTTGGGCTATACTTAATGGACTTGCTTCCTAAGGTTATCCACCCTCATTCTTTGTACAGGGCCCCATATGCATGCAAGGTTGTAAGGGTATACTTGAAATCTGGGTACACATTTAGACAGGGCTCTTTTCCTATTCTTAGTGCTCTAGTGAGGACTATCAGTTCAGCTTTCTGTGGTGAAGTTTCTGGGGCCAGGGCTGAGGACTCAACTACCAAATCAGGGGTCACCACTGCATATCTAGCACAACAATGTCCATTGATGATGAAACTGCCTTCAGCCACAAAGAAAGTCTGTTCAGGGTTCTCCATAGGGACATCAGTCAAATCCAGGCGGCTTGAGAATACAGTGTCCATAATTTCTAAACAGTCATGATCAGGGGATCAAGACCAACTGATAACAACATAGCAGGATTGAAAGCTTGACTGACCCTTCAGTTGTATCTGGGGTTTTCACACAACATACTCTAATATTTCAACATTCATAGATTTGTTAGCTAGTAATTTCCTTTGTGTTTCATAATGGTTAGAACAGAGTGTGGTACAGTAACTTGAAGATTCTATCTCAAAGTGATTTTTCTTTTAGTTTTTGCTTACTAGGAAGGCTATAGCTGTAACAGCTTCTCAAATAAGGTCCAAGAGATTGAGTCAACACTCCCAGAACATTTCCTTGCGACTCATGAACATAGAGACTGCAAGGTTTTCTGGACATCGGGTAGACCCAGAACTGGTGATAACATCAGAGGGTTTTCAAAGATCAAAAGACTGCATTCCTATTCAAGTCCCCATTCCAATGGAGACTTTTTCATTCCTTTGGTAGCTTGATACAATGTGATACAATGGTTTTGCTAGCAGCGCAAAATTGGGGATCCATATACAACAGTACCCTGTGGCACCCAAGAAGGCTCTCACTTGCCTCCTGGTGGTTGGAGTAGGAATACTGCATACAGCTGCTCTGCGTTCTGGTAAGGGTTCCAGGCGTCGAATTCCGCTGGACAACTGGAATCCTAGGTATTTAACTTGTTTGACATAATTATGCTTTGGCTCTTGAGACTTTGTATCCAGCCTCATTAAAAAGGTGCAAGAGTTCACTGGTGGCTGGTGGACATTCACTTTCTGAGTTGGTGGTAATCTTGTCTAGGTGAGTTGGCCCTACCTCCTTGTAGTGGGGTCTTGGGCTAAGCGTATACAGAAAAAAACATCTTTTTAAGTCCAGAATGATGAAATGTATAGCTTCAGCAGAGATCAGTTCCAAGAGAATATAAGGATTTTGGTACCACTGGTTGTATAGTTTCAGCTGCATCATTCATTCTTCTTAGATCCTGCACTGGGCGGTAATCACCTGTCCCAGGCTTCTTGACTGGCTTGAGGGTGACAATGGCAGGGGCTATGTTCTTCGCTAGGCCAGGTGGATTATCTTCTGCCCATCCTCCAGGTGGGGCTATGAGGTTGGTAAGTGTACAGCTTGTTGCTTTGGATGCAGGTGAATAGAACCGCCATTCTTCTTCTTGGGGACAGTTTGAGTTTCATTTTTTTCTTCCTTCAACAGAGGATATCTGTGCTTGAAGCTTTGCAAGCAGATCTCGGCTCCAAAAATGGAATAGGGCATTCAGGCATATACAGGAACTGGTACATTATTATTATTATTTTTTTCTAGTTCACACATGTGGTTCTGCAGAAAAGGCTTTGCGAGAAAAACACAGGGGCTACTGGCTTTAGTATTCTGCTCCTGTATCCCCCATAAAAGTCCATATATTGGTCCCCTATTTTTCAGACTGACTCCTGGGGACCCAGGGAAACTGGAGAGTCCGGTCTGGCCTAGTCTTCATCCATGCTGTAGCCCTCTTCGGCTGCCACTCACGCTATAGCTGCTTCACTCTCGTGCTGAAACACTGTGCTTGGTTTATTGTTTTATGACTTTGCAATCAAGTACTCCCTCGGGAGTCAAGATACGGGCATTCACTTCTCTAATGTCCTTCTTTTTCTATAATGGGCGCACTCACACCCAGTTTTCACATCCGCTGCTCCTTCGATTAGGAAAAACTCCACATCATCCAACTAAAATATCATTCACTTTCTCTGTTACATTTATTTTCACAATTCACACACCCTCTGATTAACTTTCATTTAACCATTATGCCCGCAAATTCATCCAGTTCTCTGCAATTTCCGTTCATTAGTTCAATCAAGTCCTAAAACTTCTCAGTGCAGTTTTTTTTTTCAGTTCTAAACAAGTCTGGTCAGCTGACTTTCACTTCTAGTCCGGAGGGGGTGGACATTCCCCTGTTGCAGAGGTGGCTAGCAAACTACTTGGGAATCTGTAGGGAGAAGTCATCCCCCCTCCGCCCCCCCCCCCCCTTGTTCCAGGCTCTGCCCGGGATGATGGCAGAGCTCAGGGAAATAAACAGGCAGGATTTTTTTTTTTTTTTTTTTTAAACATTTAACCAAGAATCCTATATAGGGGAACTATTCTCTGTACAATCTGATAAACACGGGAAACTACGGGGCCATGAAGTAACTCTGGAATCTGCATGGACTCTGACCCCCCTTCCTCCCCCCATGGTGACGTAGTTAACAACAGACAGAAGGCGGTCTGTCAGGCTGCATTTTCCTGTGACTAGGCATAATAATCTCATTCTAAATAAATACAATTTAGATAAATTCCTTCAAATATAAAACTATTTTTTTGCAACATGTTATAAACAACAATCCCAACAGAGAGAACTATTACGTATGGCTGGAAGAAACTAGCTGCCAGCCGTAATCTGCACTTAAGGTGAATAACGTCTCTGCAAAAGATTACAGTTTAGGAAGGAGATATTCAAAAGACATTCCGGATACTTTTTTCAATAAAGCGGGTGGACATCTAGAACACAAATACACATTTTCCTTCCTAGTTCATTTTATTAACAATAAACATGTCTTCTATGAGGCGCTTGCTGTATCAGGAACGAAAAACTCATACACGATTAACCCCTCATTCACTCAGGATTCAAAGCACTTTTTAAGTTGCGATCTGCAAAGTCCTGTTGATCTGTACGGGAATTCGAGCAGGAATTTAACCCTTTCCCGGCTAAGTACAATTTAAAGCAATCACTAGAAAACTAATTATAAATTCATCTCCTATCACACTTTGAATGAATCCTTTATTTTAAACAAGCAAGAAACTTTTCAATCGGGAACTGCGGTTTCATATTTTTTTTTTTCTTTCCTCTTGCTGTGTGGCTCGTTGGAAACAGCTTAGCTGTTCACACACACACACAGAGACAGAGACATGCCGGCATTCCAGGCTAAGCCCCAAAACTATCGGGACCCATAATCCTGACTAAACATTCTTATTAAATGATATATAAATGATATATATTACATAACCACAGCAGAAGGAACATTATTATTAAACTAACAGCATTGAGATTTAAACCTGAACAGAGTTAGAAAGACACTGCACATTCTTTCCTTCAGACACGCCCCCTGTCAGTTTTTCACACTGCAGTAGAAAAACTAACTGGGTCAGACCAGCTTTTTGATTTCTAAAAATGACTGTAGGTGTTTTGGGTCTTCATTCTGCTCTATTAATACAATTTCTTAATCAGTGAACTGTCACAAGTTACTCAACAGAATAATCTCACACTTATAACAGAAGGGAAACTCGCAGTTTCAACAGATAGCAAAAATCAAATACACAGGACAGACAATACACCAAACGCTTCATCCGTTTCGCGACCTAGACGCAGTCACCCGACTAGGAACTGTGCTAGTCCAGAGTCCACTCTGCTTGGTCCGTGCTGCCAGACCTCTCATTCACACTTCATTCACACAATCATGCTAGCAACGTATCTCAGAATGCATTCCTTTCTATCTATTCTGACTAGTCTTTTTCCCAATTACAAAAAGGATGAGGGTTTCACCCGGCGAATTCCCATGCGGGGTTACTCGGCCCTTCCTTGAGAGGTGATCATGCTCTCTTACCAATTCCCAATATCTCGAGATTACAAATTCCAAGTTCCTGTCTGTTCTGACTAGACTAAATCATGATTTTTTTTTTTTTTTTAAACAGCTGTACCTCGCGAATACTCATGCAAGGATTTTCAAACAAAGACTTAAGTCTTACCAAACAAGAAGGACGATGGCTTCACCTCGCGCATACTCATGCAAGGTTAATAGGACCGTCCTTGAGAGGGGATCAGTGCTCTCATTACCAAATTCCAAATTCCAAGTTCCAAGTTCTCGAGATTACAAGTTACAAGTTTCAAACTGCAGTTCTAACTCATCTGTCTAGACAGGTTTTCAAAACTATACTTACCAGATCTGGTTCCCAAGCTTCTGAGTTGGATCCTGGACTCCCCCGGGTCGGAAGTGTTGGCCAGCTGGACTCAGTGCCTGCCGAGGCCAGGCAGAACTCCCTCCGATACAAGAGGATCGGTGGGCCCAGGGAAATTCCCCTGCGTCGGATTGGCATGGTTCCAACTGGACCAAACCTCAAGGCGAATTACGTGGATTTATTCACTTGAACACTATCCACCACTCGCACTTCTCGGCCAACGCACCAAGAATGTAGCAGCAGATAAGCATGCAATAAATAAATCCAGGAGTCTTTTCAAGGATCCAAGCCAGTTTAATGTGCACATGGCTCAAGCAATAAGCAATTTCAAAATGACTGAGCAATGGCTTCTAGTAAAACAACAACTTTTATAGCTTTCTTCTCCATTCTAAGCATAGGCAAACTTTTCATTGGTCCCAGTACCCCTCTCACCCATCTATTGGTCCCGGTACTGATATGGCTACCCAATCGGGACTCTGGTCTGGGCCCAGCACCTGGTTGCCCCCCTTCTAGTCCCAATTACAATGGTCAGTGTCTCCAACTTGTTACTTCTCTCCTCCAAGGTCGCTGAGCTTGTTAAAACATATGGGAAGCAGAGGCACTGTGACCTTGCTCTCTGCAGAGTTAATTAATTCCATAGAAGCATAGCACACCTTATCAGTACCAATTAAACTTGTTTTTCTTCTATTTTCCAAGTTTCGTTTCTGCTTAGCTATGTTCAGTTAAACTGAGTTAAGTTTCAATTCTATGGTGTCATCATTCAGGGGGGTTTTCATTCCTCTGGGCCTAACTACAGGCTTCAGTTACAGGTCAAGCTGCTCAGGCCTGTCTGCTTAGTTCAATTAGCATGGATCATAGGCCGTCGCCTACCACAGTGAGGATGTTAAACCATACTCAGTTGACAGACCCTCCTTTTATTCAACGTATTTTAAAAAGGTCCGTATGACCCAAATCACGCTCAAGGCTACAACCAGCCCGTAGGACCAGCCCCTGCGCATAAGAAGTGCTTTTAGCAACAAACAGGGATCTTCACATTCAGAAATAATCTGTAACCACGGAATGTTCAAAGCATAAAGGTGATAGCACTTAGCTGAGGGAATGCTGAAGATTGCCACGTCCCGGTGATATCAGCAGAGGTCCCACCATACAGAGCTGGCACATGTGGTCCCTTTATACAAAAGTGGAAGTAAGAATGAGGTTGAAACTACAGGCCAGTTAGTCTAACCTCTGTGGTGAGCAGATTATGGAAACTCTGCTAAAAGAGAGAATAGTGAGATTTCTGGAGTCCAATGGATTGCAGTATCCGAGGCAACATGGATTCACCAGAGGAGGGTCTTGTCAGACAAATCTGATTGATTTCTTTGACTGGGTGACCAGGGAGTTGGATGAAGAAAGAGCCCTAGATGTTGTGTACTTGGATTTAAGTAAAGCCTTTGACACTGTTCCACACAGGCAACTTATAAACAAACTGAGCACAATAGGGATGGACCCTAAAGTTACTGATTGGGTTAGAAATTGGTTGAATGGGAGGCGACAAAGGGAGCTCACTCTGAGGAGAAGCTGGCTACCAGTGGTTTGCAGCAAGGATCAGTCCTCGGTCCGATTCTTTTTAACATCTTTGTTAGTGATATTGCAGAAGGGCTGTCGGATAAGGTTTGCCTGTTTGCGAATGATATAAAAATCTGCAATAGAGTAGACACCCAGCAAGGAGTAGATAACATAAGGAGGGATCTAGCCAAGCTTGAAGAGTGGCCTAGAATTTGGCAGCTGAGATTTAATGCTAAAAAATGCAGGTCATGCATTTGGGCTGCAAAATTCCAAAGGAGCAGTACAGTGTAGGGGTTGAAGTACTTCTGTCCACAAAAGAAGAGTGGGACCTGGGCATGATTGTATCTGACAATCTTAAAGCAGCTAAACAGGTAGAAATGGCAACTGCAAAAGCCAGAAGGATGCTTGGGTACGTAAGGAGAGGAATGGCCAGTATTAAAAAGGAGGTGATAGTGCCTTTGTATAAGTCTCTGGTGTGACCTCATTTGGAGTATTGTGAGGAATTCTGGAGACCGCACCTTCAAAAGGATATAAACAGGTTGAAGTCGGTGCAGAGGGTGGCTACTAAAATGATTAGTGATGTTTGTTATAAAGCATATGAGGACAGACATAAAGAATTTAATATGTATACTTTAGAGGAAAAGCGGGATAGAGGAGATATGATAGAGATGTTTAAATATCTCCATGGTATAAATGCACAGGAGGAGAGTCTCTTTCGATTGAAAGCAAGCTCTGCTACATGGGGACATAGGATGAGGGTGAAATGGGACAGACTCAGGAGTAATATGCAGACATATTTATTTACGGAAAGAGTGGTAGATGCATGGAATAGTCTCCCAGTAGAGATGGTAGAGACGAGGACAGTATTTGAATTCAAGAAAGCATGGGACAGAGGATCTCTAAAGGTAAAAATTGTAGTTGATATGGAAAGACAGTCTAGATAGACCATGTGAGGTCTTTTTCTGCCGTAATGTTTCTGTTTCCATATAGTGCCTAAGCTGAAGATAAGCATAATATTGTCTGTTATTTCATATTAAAGGAGTGTATAATGGCTAACAATCAATGAATGTACTCAAATCCACCTTCCCTTTCTATGTACCTATTATGGCGTTCGCCCCTCCCTGGTAGAAACTCAGAATGCCCTAAAATGGGCAAAAGGATTGAGACTATGGGGTATGTTTACTAAACCGGGCTAACAGTTAACCCGGGCTATCTGCTACTAGGTCCCATATTATTCAATGGGACCTAGTTGCAGATAGCCTGGGTTAAACGTTAGCCCGGTTTAGTAAACTTACCCCTATGTGACCAATATTCTACCTCTTAAAAAGCAATGGCTTTATTAGTGGATGTTGGCCTAGGTGCACTGCTAATATGCTTAACCAGCTAATATACTATACTAATCAGGAAGTGTGGGGCTCCTTTGCGTGAGCTTTGATTCTGCAGTGTGATGGGTTATTTTGTTTACAGTCTCTTCTTGTTTTGAAAGGTCAGGGTCAGTATGGCATTTTGCCTTGTAGGCATGTTCACCTTAGGTCACTGCACTTTGTTCCGTAAGTTTAAGCAGGAACATCAATAACTGTCCAAAATTGTTCCATCAAAGTGGACTAACCATCTTCTTATGAATACTTGCTCAGTTAGGAATTAAGGTATCCTTGATTAATGACTTTAGTGGATGATAGTGTAGCAGCAAAGCGCAGACAAACCAATGATACCAGGAGTCTGTTCAGAAGGTCCAAATCATTTATTTGTGCACAAGTCTCAAGCAAGTCAATTTCAAAATGGCTGAGCAAAGTTTTCAAGCATTACAACAACTTTTATAGACTTTTGTTCCATTCTAGGTATAGAAAAACATTTCATTGGTCCCGGTAACCTCCCGTACCTCCCGTACCTCTTCTATTGGTCCCGGTACTGATAAGTTTATCCAATTATGTCCCTTCTGTGGGCATGACACCTGCCTGCCCCCTTCTAGTCCCAATTACAATGGTCAGTTCATCAACTTGTTACTTTCACACTCTCAAGGTTATGGAACCAATTTGTGCATACAGAAGAGCAAGGTTCTGTAACTCATCTGTCAGCACTCCTCATTATTTCTCTGCAGATGTACTTTTTCTTATCAGTAACTTTCAAACATGTCTTTTCTGTATTTTTCCATTTCTTAGTTCTGCAGTTCTGCTTACCTAAGCAAATTCAATACTTCTACTGAGTTCTATCTTACAATAGCAGCATATTGGGGGATGTGCAATCCTATATGCCTCTCCACAGGCCTCATTTACAGGTCAAGCTAGCCATGCTGGCCTGCGTATGTTCAGACACCGTGGGTCACAGGCCTGCACCTGCCACAATAGGTCTGATATATGTATTTACTGAGTCATGGTTATTTCAAGCTAATGTGGTTATCTTGAACCATTTTCTCAACATTATGTTTGGATGTACCTTCATTTCATAATGTGCACTTTTGTAAGTTAAGACAACATATGCTTTCTATGGCAGCTACAAAACTATGGCTTTCACTGCTTGTAGAATTATGCCTTATGACAAATATATGTACATTCAGGAAGCAATAAAAGGGTAATTTCTTCAAGCAGGCATATCTGCTTCTCAGTGGAAAATGAGATTGTAGCTCGTATGGGGTTACTAGCCGATAGCTGAATACTGAATGAGCACTAGATGAAGTCCTGGTGAGGTGATTTTCGATATAATTTTTATAGATTTTATTGTATATGTTGTCTTTTGTGTGTGTTTTAAATTTTATGTGTGTGTTCTTGTGTTCTGTCTAGAATGATAGTGTCGAATATAAATTTTTAAATAAATAAATAATGCAAAACCACCTGAGATCCATTCCAATGAAAAGCGCAATTGTGAAGCCTCTTTATGAAAATGAAGATCTAGCTGCTATGTACTCTTGAATGGGGCATGAGTATTGTTCACAGCTGCCATGCAGCTCTACTGAAGGTGCTTCCATTTCTTTCTCATCCCTTTTCTTGTTCCTCTTCGCCTCCCCACCCACACATGTTTCTTTTCTTTCCTTTTATCCCATTATGTTATTCTTCCATTTTATACTTCTGTTTCTTTTCCATCCTTTTCTAAGTGGTCTTCCCATGCTGGTTCCCTGATTAATCTTTTAGTTTGCTCCTCATTCTCCCCCTAACTTCCTTCTGCCTTTACCCTACCCTTCATACTGCTTAATTATTGGGAGATTTTAATATTCCAGTTATTAACTAGAACATGTCATCTGCAGAATTAGAACTACAGAGAATAGAGGAAACCCTAAAATCACAAAAACCCTCCACTTGTTTATGGAAGAGAGTTGCTCACAGGAACTGTAACTATGGTTCTCCAGGACCAAGCAGGAAGTCAGTCCTCACATATGGGTGTCATCGGCGCCGATGAAGCCCCAGCACAGCATTTCCCCAGCTTTCTATGAAAGCCTTTGGAAATGCAGGCACGCATGCGCAGTTCCCTTCCCGCCTAAAGGTGCCAGCTTACCTCAGTCTCTTTTTTTCCAAGAAGTCCACCGGACGTGTGTCCTGTCATCCCGGATAAAAGTTGATTTTTTTCAGCGGTTCGACGCTGGTTCCCCTCCCGCCGGGTTTGGTACACCAGTATCGAGCCCGATTCTTCTTTTTCGTTTTTTGCCCTTCGTGGCTGGCGTTTGCGCCCTTTTTTGATTTTTCCCTGGAAGGCCGGTCCTTTGACCTCGCGGGGACTCTTTTTTCCCTGATGGCTTCCAGCGGTTTCAAGAAGTGTGATCGGTGTAAGAAATTAATGTCTCTCACCGACACACACGACTGCTGCCTTCGGTGCCTCGGTCCTGATCAAGACCCTAAGTCGTGTGGACCGTGTGGGAAGATGTCTTCCAAGGCACTCCGAAGTCGCCAGCAGCAGAAAGAAAGGCTTTTCTCGGACTCAGTCTCCGGCCGGGCCCGGATCTCGTCTGAGGCCTCGACATCTCGGGATTCGGATCCCGAGCACCGTCGAGGCTCCTCGGACAGGGGGTCCCCCGACCGGGAATGCAAGAGGAAGAAGCGGCTCGTGAGGGCGGCATCGGAGGAGGACCCTGGCTCTAAGACCCCCTACCGTTGCCCCGGGCCCGTGGAACAAGAGAAGCCTGCCAAAGTTCCTCGCATGGAGCCGGAGTCTGCTGGACACGTAAGCCCTGTAGTCCTCGAGGACTCTTCTCCCAGGGAGCCGACGTCGGGCCCGGCGCCACTGGGGCCCGAGTCGGTGGCTGCTGCGTCTCCCGAGCTGAGTCTCAGGATGACAGCCTTGGAGTGCAGATTGTTTGCCTTCATGGAGCAGCAGCGGGCACTGATGGCCAGCCTGTCTGGTGCATCTGCCCTGACCACCGGGACATCGACTTCAAAATCGACCCCGGAGACCGAGCTGATACTCGAGTCCATCATGGCTCGAAGTCGACCTCGGTCGCGGTCTCCCTCGACCTCCCGTTCGGGGCCGAGGGCGTCGACGCCGGTGCCTCCGGTGTCGGGGCGGGTGCTCCAGGGCCCCGCGGGGTCGGACCCTGACTCCTCGTCAGACAAGTCCGCCTGGGAGATGGAGGATGAGGAGTCCCCCGATACGTTCAAGACTCGGTGCGTCCCGTCGGACTCACCGCAATCTGAGCCCCGGAGTAGATCCCCTCTGGAGGATACTCGGTTCTCGGAATTTGTCCGGGATATGGCCTCTGCCTTGGCTATTCCGGCAGACCCCGAGGAAGAGCCTCGAGCTGAAGAGCTCGAGGCCCTGCAGTATGACTCTCCTCCGAAGGAGGCCTTTACTGTCCCGGTTCCTCCGATGCTGGAACGGCTCCTCTTCCGGATGTGGGAGGCACCGGCCTCGGCGCCAGTTCTAAGCAAGCGAGTCGACTCGTTCTATCGACTCCGGAAGAGCCCTGGCTTTCAGAAAGCACAGCTACCACACCATTCCATGGTTGTGGAATCGGCCATGCATCGTCTGAAGAGTCAGAAGATGCACTCTGCGGTGCCTCCCGGTAGGGAGGCCCGAAACCTCGATGGCGTCGGTAGAAAGTGCTTCCAGGGCTCGATGCTTGCTTGCCGTGTCCAGTCTTACCAGCTGTACATGGGCATGTACTTGCGGGACCTGGCCAAGGAGTTGGCCGGGTTCTCTGCTGGACTCTCCGGGGAACCCTTGCAGAGATTCAAGTCCTTGTCCTCGGGGATTCGGGACTGCTCGAATTTCATGTCCTGCGCCGCCTACGATGGCTTCGAGGCTTTGGCCCGAGTTGCGGAAGCCGGCATCGTGGCTCGACGCCAGGCATGGCTGCAGTCATCGGACCTCGAGCCATGGGTTCAGGACAAGTTGGTCGATATCCCTTGCCAAGGTGAAAACCTTTTTGGCAAGCCCATGACCGAGAAGGCCGCCCAGCTCAAAACAGAGCACCTTACACGGACAAGGCTGTCTAGGAAGACCTCTGCCCCTTCTCATAAGAAGAAGGGCTCGGGTAAAAAGCCCTTTTACCCGAGGAAGGGCACTGCCTACAAACAGTACCTTCAGTATCAGGCTGCCCAAGCTGCACCCCAGGGTCAGCAAGCCAAGGGGCAGGGTAATGGGCCCCGTAGGCAGAGGACCCCCAAGCCCCCGGCCCCTTCTCCCACTCAGCAGGGTGGGGTTTTTTGACTCCTTGAGCGTAGCCTCTCAGTCCCTGCTCTCCCAACCCTGCACAGGAGGTCGCCTTGCCCTCTTTGCCCACCAGTGGCCCCTCATAACTGGGGACAGTTGGGTGTTGAACATAGTCCAAAGGGGCTATGCACTACATTTTCACCAACTGCCTCCGCCATACTTTCCAGGGGAGCCTCCAAGGCCTCCCCTGCACACAGATCTTCTCCTCCAAGAGCTCCAAGGTCTGTTGGTGGACAGGGCGGTGGAGCCTATGCCTCCCCACTTGCAAGGTCAAGGGTTCTACTCCAGGTATTTCCTGGTACCCAAAAGAACCGGTGGCCTTCGACCTATTCTGGATCTCAGGAACCTGAACAAGTTCCTCGAGAAAGAAAAGTTCAAGATGCTTACTCTTGGAACACTTCTGCCCTACCTCCAGCAGGGAGATTGGCTATGCTCCTTAGATCTAAAGGATGCGTACACTCACATCCTCATTCATCCAGACCACAGAAAGTACCTCAGGTTCATTGTGGGAGGAAACCATTATCAGTACCTTTTGGCCTAACTTCCGCTCCCAGAGTCTTTACCAAATGCCTGGCAGTGGTGGTGGCCTACCTGAGGAATCAGGGAATCTTTGTCTTCCCCTATCTGGACGACTGGCTCATCAGGGGTCAGACGTGCCAGGAGGCCAGCCAAGCCACCCTCAGAACTATTGCTCTTCTTCAAAGCCTAGGGTTTGTCATAAACTTCGCAAAGTCCACTTTGCTCCCCTCCCAGAATTTGGTGTTCATAGGAGCAAGGCTGGACTCTCTCCTGGCAAAGGCTTTCTTGCCAGAAGACAGAGCACAGCGATTGATAGCCTTGGCAAACCAGTTTCTCAACAGGTCGCTGGTCTCCGCCAGACTCTGCCTGAGGCTTCTAGGCCACATGGCTTTGACAGTACATGTGACCCCCAATGCCAGGCTCCATATGAGGCCTGCACAATGGTGCCTTCGGACTCAGTGGTCACAGGCCACAGGCAGCCTCAGGGACAGGATAAGGGTGTCCAGACACTTTCTGAACTCCCTCAGCTGGTGGCTGCACCCACCCAATCTGCTAAAAGGAGTGCCCTTTCAGATGCCTGGCTACACGGTGGTACTGACCACCGACACCTCCCTGCAGGGCTGGGGAGCTCATTGTCTAGACAAGTGCACCCAGGGCCTGTGGTCTCCTTGGGAGGCGGCACAGCAGATCAATCTCCTGGAACTCAGGGCTATTCGCCTAGCTCTCAAAGCTTTCTCTCCTGTCCTGGCTCATCAATCTGTCCTCGTTCAGACAGACAACCAGGTGGCCATGTTTTATGTGAACAAACAGGGTGGGACTGGGTCCAGGCTCCTTTGTTGGGAAGCTCAAGACCTTTGGTCATTTGCCCTAAAGTACAGCATGCTCCTCAGGGCTGTGTACCTTCCAGGCCAGGAGAACTACCTGGCCGACAAGTTGAGCAGGATTCTGCAGCCCCACGAGTGGCAACTGCATCCCTTGGTAGTTCAGAGGATCTTCCTGAAATGGGGTCTCCCTTGGATAGATCTGTTTGCCAGTCCACTGAACACACAACTACCACAGTTCTGTTCCAGGCAACCGCATCCTTTGAGAATAGCACCGGATGCTTTTCTGATTCCCTGGTCTCAGGGCCTCCTATATGCGTTTCCTCCCACGCCCTTGGTGGCCCGAACTCTTTTCAAGATTTTTCAGGACAAGGCCTCGGTCCTGCTGGTGGCTCCCAGGTGGCTGAGACAACCTTGGTTTCCACTTCTGCTTCAACTGGCGGTGGATCCCCCACTTCCCCTGGGGTTGCAACTCGATCGTCTCTCTCAGGATCAGGGTTCCCTTCTGCATCCCAATCTCAAAGCTCTCAATTTGATGGCCTGGAGGCTGCGAGGGTAGTTTTGGCTCCCTGGGGCCTACCTCAGGAAGTTGAGGAGGTTGTCCTAGCCTCTAGGAAACAGTCCACTAGAAAAACCTATGCTCTCAAATGGAGAAGGCTTTCTGTGTGGTGTCAGCTACGTACAGAGGATCCTTTCTCCTGTACGGTACCAGTAGTGCTTCAGTATTTACTCCACTTGTCCAATCAGGGACTCAAGTCCAATTCTGTTCGGGTCCACCTCTCAGCTCTAGCAGCTCACCACTCACTGGTGGAGGGACATTCTCTGTCGGTTCACCCCTTGGTGTCCCGCTTTCTCAGGGACTTGCTTTTACTCAAGCCTCCAATCCGTCCTCCTGCCCCTGAGTGGGAGTTGAATGTGGTCTTGCAGCAACTGACTCGCCCACCTTTTGAGCTGATGGCTACTTGCCCACTACGCTTCCTCTCCTGGAAGACACTCTTCCTGATAGCCCTTACTTCGGCTAGGCGAGTGAGTGAGCTTCAGGCCCTGGTCTGTGATAGGCCTTACACTAGGATTTATAGGAACAGGGTAGTCCTCAGGACTCATCCAAAGTTCCTCCCAAAGGTTGTCTCCTCTTTTCACCTCAATCAGGAGGTGGTTCTTCCAACATTCTTCCCTAGGCCTCATGCAAGCCAGGCTGAAGCAGTTCTGCATACCCTGGACTGTAGGAAGGCCTTATCCTTCTACCTTGACCGTATGCAGGGGCATAGAAGGGCTACTCAGCTCTTCGTTTCTTTTGACCCTAATAAGTTGGGGTTGGCTGTGTCCAAGCGTACCTTGTCCATCTGGGTGGCTGACTGTATCACCTGGGCTTACAAGGCAGCTGACCTTCCTTTGCAGGGTTGGGTTACGGCCCACCGTGTCAGGGCAATGGCTGCCTCAGTGGCTCATCTCCGCTCTGTGCCCTTGGTAGACATCTGCAGGGCTGCAACTTGGTCTTCAAGCCAGACTTTTGCGGCCCATTACTGTCTGGAGGGGGAGTCCCGTAGGGACAGTGCTTTTGGCCAGGCAGTACTCCGGAATCTCTTTGAGGTTTAGGCAACTCCTGCCCTCCTGCCCTCTGTTGGGCTACCGGTGGAGGTTGTGTCCTTGAAAAGCCTTTCTTTGCTGCTGATACTAGAGGGAGTACTCTTGTTCAGCCTGGGTTCCTCGGTAGCCCAGAGCTGGGGAGTCACCCATATGTGAGGACTGACTTCCTGCTTGGTCCTGGAGAAAGAGTAGTTGCTCACCTGTAACAGGTGTTCTCCAGGAGCAGCAGGAATCAGTCCTCACAACCCTCCCTCCTCCCCTTGGAGTTGCAGTTGTACATAGATTATTTTTCATTTTTGTGTGCTGTTCTTAGCTATGTCATTTGACTGAGGTAAGATGGCACCTTTAGGCGGGAAGGGAACTGCGCATGCGCGCCTGCATTCCCAAAGGCTTTCATAGAAAGCTGGGGAAATGCTCCGCTGGGGCTTCATCGGCGCCGATGACACCCATATGTGAGGACTGATTCCTGCTGCTCCTGGAGAACACCTGTTACAGGTGAGTAACTACTCTCTCTCATTCTATAACGCTGGTTGCAACCTGATTCTGGCTGGTTGTGGACGGCCCGGATGTCCCGCTTCCAGAATTGGGCTCCATATCATTAGATGTAAAGACAACAGATATTTGTATAATAATCTTTGCCTATTAAAGGGATCTGTATCAATTACAGAAAACAAAATACAGAATGATCCTGGATTATTGTGAAATGGTTCTCCTCAGACAAAAGGCAATAAAAACCACAAAGGAGGGGGTGATGCTGGACTTGGTGCTTATAAATGGGGAAGGTATTTCTAATATACAGATAGATGATCACCTGAGTTTCAGGTGATTATCAGACAGTATGGTTTAATATAAGAACAAAAACAGAGAGGGATCACACAGAGATCAGAGTCCTGAACTTTAAGTGTACCAATTTTGTCAGAATGGGGGAATACCTGAAGAACTTGCTGGTATGGTAGGAAAATGTTTATATAAAAAAGTAGGCTAGCCTAAATATTGCTAAAGCATTATTAAAGTGAACTAGGGAAAATGAACTGCTTATGCCTGGGATAAGCAGCATGGAATATGTCTTCCTTTTGGGATTCTGCCAGGTGCTTGTGATCTGGATTGGCACTGTTGGACACAGGTTGATACTGAACTTGATGGACCACTGGTCTGACCCACTATGGAAAATCTTATGTTCTTATGCAAATTGTTATTTTAGGAAAGTTAATAGAAGTAAGGGGCAAAGAAACTTAAATGTTTTTCATAGGACTTGACTGAAAATGTAAAGTTAAAAGATTAGCATCAAAAAGATACAAGGGATAAGAACATAAGATATACCATACTGGGTCAGACCAAGGTCCATCAAGCCCAATATCCTGTTTTCAATAGTGGCCAATCCAGATCACAAGTACTTAGCAGTTTCCCAAAAAGACACACAGGTCCCACAATGCTTGTATTGGAGCAAGCTGTGGATTTCCCGGGTGCACTTTAATAATGATTTATGGACCTTTCCTCCAGGAACTTGTCCAAATCTTTTTTAAACCCAGCTACACTAACAGCTTTTACTACATCTTCCAGTAACGAATTCCAGAGTTTGATTACACGTTGAGTGAAAAAATATTTCCTCTTATTAGTCTTAAATAGGTTACTCCGGAGCTTCATTGCATGCCCCCTAGTCTTTCTATATTTTGATGGCATAAACAATCGATCTACGTTTACCCATTCCACTCCATTCATTAATTTATAGACCTCTATCATATCTCGCCTCGACCTTCTCTTTTCCAGGTTGAAGAGCCCTAACCTTTTAAGCCTCTGCTTGTAGGAGTATCCTTCCATCCCCTTTACCATTTTGGTGGCTCTTCTCTGTACGTTTTCTAATTCTGCTATATCCTTTTTAAGATACAGTGACCAGAATTGCACACACTGTTCAAAGCGCGATCGCACCATGAAATGATACAAAGGCTTTATAATATCCTTGGTAGTATTCTCCATTCCTTTCCTTATGATTCCTAGCATTCTATTTGCTTTCTTGGCCACCACTGCAAACTGGGCAGAGTGTTTCAACATGTTATCCACGATAACGACTAAATCTTTTTCCTGGGTGTTGGTTCCTATTGTGGAACCTTGCATCATTTAACCATAGTTTGGGTTGTTCTTTCCTATGTGCATAACTTTGCACTTATCAACATTAAATTTCATCTGCCATTTGGATGACCAGTCTTCCAATTTATTAAGGTCCTCTTGCAATTTTTCACAATCCTCATGGTTTTAACAACTTTGAATAAGAAAAAAGAAAAAAGTTTGATCTCGAAAAAAAAGACAAAACGTTTGCAAAAGATGACAGAAGAACAGAAGGTAATGAAGATGGCAAAGATGCAAATAGAAGGAAAAATTGTAACAGAGCAAACTTACTCTTTTTTACTTTGTATTTATCTTCAAGACATAGAATAATACATACTGCAAAGCAATTATTTATTGTACAACACATTCTTACATTATCAGAACTGGAATGAATGGTGGATCCGTGGAATAGTCTCCCAGTGAAGGTGGTAGAGATGAGGACAGTATCGGAATTCAAAAAAGCATTGGACAAACACAGAGGATCTCTAAAGGAAAAAAGGTGACTGTTGTAGTTGTTGATATGGAAGGACAGACTAGATAAGCCATGTGGTCTTTTTCTGTCGTAATTTTTCTATGTTTCTATGTTATCACTGAGAATAAAATTATCAGTATCTGTCCCTTTTCATGTCCATTTTCTTCACTTTCGTCACATATGGTGTCACATTCTCTGCCACACACTTACCATCTACAAAACTTGTTTAGTATTCAGTCCACCCAGCACGTTTTCAGTGTACTAGAGCAAGTACAGTACAATTAACATAAAATTATATTCTTATCACAGTTAGAGGTATTGTTCCTTCTTGAATATTCTTCAAATGAAAACCATAACTGCTTATACATTTTGGTTTCTTATTTGACTTGTATGCCTGTAACCAGTCCCAAATTTAAGATCTGAGCTCTTATAGGTAAGAGCAGCTCCCAGAAAGCGAGGGAAGGAGGAGGTTGTCAGAAATACCAAAGACTGGAGAGCCGGAAGAGAGGAAGATGATAGTGCTACAGTGACGCCCTTTTGAAGCAACACTTGCACATAGTTATAAAGTAAATGGCAGCAGACTCTTCTTTGGCATGCCTTCAAAATCTGGTGTCCCAGGCACTTGCTTTTATTTTCTGTTCCTAAATCCAGGCCTGCCTGTAACTCAAGGGATACGATGCCAGTCATGTAACAAAGTAACATAGTAAATGATGGCAGATAAAGACCAGTATGTTCCATCTAGTCTGCCCATCAATATGGCAGGAGTAGGTGCACCCCTTCCCATGTCTTTTAGGGAGTAGGTGCACCCCTACCCATATCTTTGCTTAGTGGTGCACCCACCAGGAGCAGGTGCACCCCTCCCCATGTCTTCACTCCTCCCCATATCTTTGTTTCTTTGTTTAGGGGTGAACCCACCGCTCCTCCCCCCATCGCTCTATGTTTGTTGAGAAATTAGATGGTTCCATTTATTTTTATTTAATCTTGTTGCTGTAAAGTGATCCACTTTGTCTGTCCCAGGCCACTTTGAATTCCGTCACTGTGTTTGCCCCCACCACCTCCATCGGGAGGGCATTCCAAGCATCCACCACCCTTTCAGTAAAAAAGTATTTCCTGACATTGCCTTTCAATTTACCACCTTGCAGCTTCATGTCATGCCCTCTACTTTTACAGCTTCCCCATCTCTGGAAGAGGTTTGTTTGTTCATTATTTCTCTTTAAGTATTTAAAGGTCTGAATCATATCTCCCCTATCCCTCCTCTCCTCCAAAGTGTACATATTTAGGTCTTCAAGTCACTCCTCATAAGGCTTCTGACACAGGCTCCAAATCATTTTGGTCGCCTTCCACTGAACAGCTTCCATTCTTTTTACATTCTTTGCAAGATACGGTCTCCAAAACTGAACACAGTATTCCAAGTGAGGCCTCACCAGAGACTTATACAGTGGCACTAGTACCCCTTCCTTTCTGCTGGTAATTCCTCTTTGAATGTAGCCCAACATCCTCCTGGCTTTTGCCACCGCCTTGTCACACTGTTTTGCCACCTTGAGATCTACAGAAATTATCACACTGAGGTCTTTCTCCTGCTCCGTGCACACCAACCTCTCGCCCCGTATCGTGTACATTTCCCTTGGATTTCTGCTACCCAAGTGCATGACACTGCACTTCTTCGCATTAAATCTTAATTGCCAAGCATCAGACCATTCCTCCAGCTTTTGCAGATCCCTCCTCATGTTAAGCACTCCCTCGGGGGAGTCTACCTTGTTGCAAATTTTCGTGTCATCTGCAAAAAGACAGACTTTTCCATTCAGTCCTTCAGCAATATCACTCACAAATACATTGAACAGTGCCGGGCCTAGGACCGAACCCTGACGCACCCCACTAATCACCTTCCTTTCATCCGAGTGAGCTCCATTTATCATCACCTTCTGATGTCTGTCAGTCAACCAATTTCTGATCCAGTTTACCACCTTGGGACCCATCCCCAAACTACTGAGTTTATTGATAAGCCTCCTATGAGGGACAGTATCAAAGGCTTTGCTGAAATCCAGGTAGATGACATCCATCGCGTGTTCTTGATCCAGTTCTCTGGTCACCCAGTCAAAGAACTCAATCCGATTTGTCTGGCAAATTCGTCCATGTGATGTATCCAAAACTCGACAGCTTTTCTTCTAAAACCCAGTACTTCACTATAACGTTCTTTATTAGTAAAATTATAATCTATAGAAATTTATTCTTAGCCATTGGTAATTTATGGTTCCCAAGAACTTTCAGGTCTCTCTGAATCCATAAGACCAATTTATGTAATGCTGAACAGTATTTTCTATAAGGGATATACAGCACTAAAATATTTGTTAGTTTTTGAATTTTCAGTTAGTTCCCAAATTAATATAATAAACGTTTTAATACACATTGTAATTTTTAATGCACACAGTTTGATTGTATGCATGTTAATTTGTAGGTTAAGCTGTTTTTATATGCAATACATTTTTGAAGGTGGCTAATGAACTGAATGCATTTTAAGGTATGCACATATCTACTTTCTATAATAGACCGTCAACCCACAACTCATTCAAGGAGTAGCATTTGAAAAAAATGTAGCGCAAATCCCATTTTTATTTTACATTTTCTGTGTGAATTAAACACCCATAAGTTCATCTTTGCTGCCTCTTCTTTAGTTCTATATTACTCACGTGGTATTCTAAATTGCCTTTCTTGCAACTTCTGTGTCTAGTCCATTCTATCATGGGAGTGTAGAGACCAATTCTTTATCTAGAGATGTTAACTTTACATTTCTCTTACCTTGATTTTTCAGTTTTGTGAAATAAAGCTTGCTTTGTAAGTATACTAAATAAGGAAGTGCATTTGGGATTTTCCATTTCTCTTTTACTTGGCTAAAAGTAGAGAAATTCCCTTTATTAATCTTTGCTACCTGATCTGTATTCTCATAACTTTTGAGTGCAAGATGAAAAATACAGTAACTCATCCCACATGGGAAATCTACGTTACCTACCAGTGTAATAAAGAGAGACACTATAGAAGTGTCTTGTCTTTTGCCTCTGCACCGCTTGCATGGTCACCTATAGGGTTGCAGAGCAACACTCTTTGCAGCTTTTGCCACTTGTTATTAAGGATGTGCACAGCAAAAAAAGAAAGAAAAAGTTTGGTTTGTGCTCATATAAAATGAATTGTTCCAAATTTTCAGGCATTTTTTCATGTTCATTTCACATATTTGTTCTTTGATGCATGCATTGTATATGCGCTAGAACTTTTTTTAAACATGCACATTGGTTGTATGTATGTTAATTTGTAGTTATGTGCACATGCAACAAGCAATTAGTGGGCTTTTAACATTTTTTAGGTAATCAAACAAGCTGAATATCCACATCCTTATTTGTTATGCTTTTTTCAAATATACAAATGCAGTGTGTGCCTTTGAGTCAGTGCTGACTTCTGGTAACCCAGCAGCTCCTGGGTTTTCTTGGCAGTGTGGTGGGAAGCAAATTGCCAGGCCTTTCTTCTGAGACAGTGCAGAGTTAAGTGACTTGCCTAAGGCTACAAGGAGTGTTAGTTGGAATTGAACCCTTGTCTCTTAGTTATGAAGCCAGTGCTCTAACCATTAAGCTACTCCTCCATGCCTTGTCCTCTGTAGCACAGTGAAAAAGTAGCATATGGACTACACATATCTTCTAATAAACCTTAAGGTAAAATTTGACAGTGTATTCCATAAACCTCATGAATCCACTTTAGCACTGTGGCCACAATGTGCTCCTCTAAATCTAGCAGGTTGAATCCTCCTCGCTCTCATTCTAGGGATAATTTACTAAGGCTTACACTAGGATTTTTGATATTCATAGAGGCTGTCTAATTTCTATCTTAAGTAATGCCTCATCTTTCCCTTTTAACCCAAAAAGGAAGTATTTGAAGAAGGTGCAGGATATTTGGTACCACTGCCATTTTCACTAGGGTACAGCATCAAAACTGTGATACCGGTTAAGAGTGTAAATCCTTCCATTTTAAACAATGACATTCAGCATCATCCATGTACAAGTCATGTAGTTTTGATGACTTACATACACGGATGGGGAGTTGCTACTTTGTAAGTACACAGGTCAGGCCAATGGCATGTACTTTCAGTGTGTACTTGCACAGGGGTTGAGCATACATTTACGAATGTAAGTTATAAACAAACAATAACTTGCACAGGTTTTTACAAACTCTAGATGGGAGCATTTACACCATTTCTAGGTTATTGCATCGAAATGGAGGCACTGGTTAGGGGTATGTCCTTTCATTTTGATGTTTGACTTTCTTTTAACGTGGGTTAGGAAAATGAAGTATTTGAGAATGTGTCTTCATAGGAACTGGCATTCTATGTATGCATGAAGAGGGTGGTTCTATAACCAGGCACCTAGGACATGCCTATAGAAAGCCTCTTTTATAAAGCAAAATGGGGGCACCTACTTTTCTTTATAAACTAGGCACATAAGTGTCCAAAAATGCATTTTAAATCTAGATGCGTGCACTTACACCAGCCCAAGGGCTGGCATAAATGCCCACATCTAGATTTTTCAAGAACGTGCATAAGTTACAGTATTTTATAACTTACGCGTGGAAATGTATGTACCGCCCCTGTGCACGCTCACACTGAAAGTACATGCCATCGGCCTGATGTGCATACATAAAATAGGGACTGTCTAAAGTGCATGTGTAACAGCCCATCTGTGTGTGTAAGTCATGGAAACTACATGATTTGCATGTTGATGGTGCCTAACTTTATGTGGCTTCTTATAAAATTACCTCCTGAATGTCCAGAGGAAAATAGATGTCCTCTCTTCAGTCAGGTCCTGGAATAGTTTGCAAGGTTGATGAGACAGACTTATGCAAGTTTGAGTCCAGAAATTTCCCAAATTGTTCTGTCATATTGATGATAAGCCTCATACTGGACTTAGCTTTTCATACAAAGAACATGTTATTTGCAAAAAGATTTAATATTTAAAATTATTTATCACTCATATCCTTGTATATTCCACAGACTCCCTTTTCTGTATTTTCAGGGTTTCTAAAGCTAATAAAAGCAAAGATGGCAATGGGCACTTTGCCAGGTTCCTCTGTTTAGCTCCAATTCGTCTGTTAGCTGACCATTGACCAGCAGTTGAGCCCTAAGTTTGTTAAATAAACCTTTACCCAGCCCAGAAACTCACAATGAATTCCAAAATTTTCCAAACCCCAGAAAAGATATTTTAATTCAATTTTATCAAATGCCTTTTCTAGGCTTGCCAAGACTGAGTCCTAATAAATAAATCCCTTTGTCCACCCGCAAAGCTGCCTCAGCATAAACAGGTTAGTGGAGACATACTTTTCTTTCATAAATCTAACTTGATCTTTCTGAATCATAAACAGCAGCTCTCTAATTTGAATTCGAAGATCGGGGTCAAAATGCACTGACTCAATAGCTGTCCATTTCTTCTTGGTTTAGGCAGTATAATCACATGCATTCTATTCTGTTCTTTACCCTTTCAACCCTATTACTACTACTACTGATCATTTGTATAGCGATACAAGGCATATGCAGCACTATATAGACACATGTAAAAGATGGTCCCTGCTCATCAGAGCTAACAATTCAGTCAAAACAGACAACACAACAGCTGGGAACAAGGATATGTCTAGGGTAATGGTGCGGAAATACATAGTTGGAGAGCAGGAGACTATGCAGATCAGCATACAAAGGCAGCCTTTAAGAGGTGAAGTTTTAGCCTGGATTTGAAAAGAGCAAGAAATAAGCCTGATGTACTGACTCAGGTGGTTTGTTCCAGGCATAAGGGGTAGTAAGGTAGAAAGATCAAAGTCTAGAGTTGGCAGTAAAAAAGAAAGACGGAGTTCCCGAGGAGGAAAGGTAATGAGGAGCAGCAGAATGAGTGCACTTATAGGTCAATAGGAGAAGTTTGAAATGGATATGGAAACAGCGAAGGGACTTGAGGGGTTATATGAGCATATTGAGGCTGGCAGAAGATTAGCCGCACAGCTGAATTTTGAACAGATTGAAGGGGAGAGAGATGATTCAGAGGGAGACGAGTATGGAAGAGGTTGCAATAGTCTAGACGGGAGGTGACTAAAGAGTGGATAAGTGTCTCAGTAGTGTGCTCAGAAAGGAAGGGGTGAATTTTGTTGATGTTATAGAGAATGAAATGACAGGTTTTAGTTATCAGTTGGATGTGTGTGGAGAAGGAAAGGGAGGAGTCAAAGATGACCCCAAGGTTGTGAGCATTATCCACAGAAATAGAGAAAGGAGGAAGGGGGGAGGTGGGTTTAGGAAGAAAGATAAGAACATCATTTTGGGCCATGTTTAGTTTCAAATGGTGGTGAGACATCCAGGCAGCAATGTGAGATAGGCAGGCAGAGATCCAGGTCTGAATTCCCAGAGAGGTTTTAGGAGTAGAAAGATAAATCTGAGAATCATCAGGATAAAGAAGGTACTGAAAACCATGGGAGGAGATGAGTTCACCAAGGGACTAGGTATAGAGAGAGAAAAGGAGTGGACCCAAGACAGACCCTTGGGGTATACCAACTGAGATTAGAGGAGGATCCACCAAAAAAAACACTAAAAGTGCGGTGGGAGAGATAAGAAGAGAACCAGGATAGCGCAGAGCTCTTAAAATCAAGCGAGGACAAGGTATTGAAAAAGTAGCCTTCTATGGCAAGGACTCCTACTATGAAGGATCCCATTCCTTTCTCTCTTATGGCCTGGCCATTTTGAGGTTTAGGCAGTCCATGGAGTGCTATTCTGAAGTGGTTGTAGACACACTTTTCAAGGCCCGGAGGATCTATTTGTGAGTCTGGAGGTTCTTCAAAGGGGTAGTGTTCCTCTTAGGACTTTGGGTCCAGGCAGGCAGATATTGTCACTCTTTTGTCCTTGAACTCATGGTTCAGGTATTGGCCCTAGCATGCCATTGTGGGCATATTCAAGGGATATCCTTGGCAGTGCACCCTGATGTCTACTACTTCCTCCGTGAAATGAAGCAGATCTGTCTGACAGTGCATCCGCTTATTCCTCTGTGGAGTCTTTCTCTAGTGTTGAAGACACTGAAAGGCTCTCTCTTAGAGCTCATTTGGAAGGTTTTTCTGAGCTATTTGACCCTCAAGTTGATTTTTCTGGTGGCTCTTGCATCCACCAGATAGCTGTCCATACTGCAAGTCTTGTCCTGAATGAAGCCCCTTTTGGTCATCTCAATGGATCTGTCTCTCTGTGTTTTTTCTCCCAATGGTGCAGTCTTCCTTTCATCTTAATCAGGCTGTCATCCTGTCCTCGTTCTCAGAGGATGATCTTCAGGTGGAATCCTCACTGCATCTGGGTGATTTGAGGAGGATGTTAGATACCTAGAGCTTATTAATTCCTTCTGTCTTTGTTCTCATCACTAGCCCAATGAAAGAGCTGGGAGCAGCCAAGTCCTTGATTGCCTGCTGGATCAAGGAGGTTATTAGTTCAGCCTACCTTTGGTTTGGCCACCTCCTGGGCAGAGTTCACCTTGGTGGCCTCAGTGGACATGTATAAAGCTGCAACTTGGTCATCTCTGAGCACTTTTGTAAAGCCCTAAGGGTGGCATGTAGGAGCTTTCTGTGAGTCCTGGCTGTCTCTCTCTATATATTTATTAATTTATCATTGTTAGTGTGCTTTCTTACCTCATTGCACCTTTTTTGCACTTTTGTTCAGCTTTTCTCAGCTCTCTCTTGCTCCTCTCCATAACTAATTGCAACTTTACTTTTACTATCTGCCTGTCTGTGGGGGCCAGGTTATCATTTAATTCAATACCTATCCTAACTGTCTCCATTGCTGCAGAGTTTAAAACTTTTTTCCTGTCTCTGCTCTAATCTACTTGGATGCATACCTCTCTCCCCCCCCCCCCCCTGCTGAGGTATTGTATAGCCCCTTTTCTTGTTTTTCATATGCATTTAGCTCTGTTTGCCTGTCTCTCCTCTGGGAAGAGAAGTGCTCCATTGTAAGCTCTGCTGGAACTGTGAATTCTGTTTGCTTTCTGTGCGTCCTGTCTGTCTCTCTATATATTTATTTAGTTATCTTTGTTAGTGTGCTTTCTTACCTCATTGCACCTTTTTTGCACTTCTGTTCAGTTTTTCTCAGCTGAATAACTTAAATACACCACCCTCCCCTCTATCTATCCACTCCCTGGCACTCAAGTCTCTTATAGCTGTCATTTGCTCATTACCTCTCTTATTCATAGGTGCACCTAATCTCCTGTGGGCTGTCTCCCACCTATCTATTTTTTCTGGCCTCTGTTCTCCTCTCCATCGCTCTTCTATGGCTCCTCATCACTTTCTCTTCCTATTCTTCATACTTCCTAATTGTCTCCCTTCCTACCAATACCTTCACTCCTCCCCTCCTCATCTTCTCTTTGCCATCCTCCCTGCCCCCTCCATTCTGTCCTCTACCCTGTCATCAGCTCTTGAGCTTCACCACTTTCTCCCTCTTTATTAACTTTATTTGCAAGACTTGATATACCACTTGTGCATAAGTGTCAGAGCAGTGTACAATAAAAAGCATGATGCTAGAAGAGACAGAGAAAAGAACGCCATTAATTGCAGGAAAGAAAAGATATAGGCAGGGGGAAGGAAGAGAAAAGGAAGAAAGACAGACAAAAACATCAGGCACCAGTTTGTAGGGAGAGAGGGGAAGAGGAAGGGGGAGGAGAGGAGCGCTGCTATTTAATATTTACATGCAGCCTCTATGCGATATCACTCGCTCCTTTGGCATATCCTCGCTAATCTATGCAGATGATGTGCTAATATTCACACCAATCAATGTCACGCTCCCAGATTACACAACATTAGTTGACTGCTTTAACGCTATAGCAGACTGGCTCCTCTCCCAGAATATGCGGATAAACTATAAAAAAACCGAGGTACTGATAGTCACGAAGAACAGAGAATTCTCACCCCCTGAGACCCTAAAAGTACGAGACGCAGACCTCCCAATCAAGCCCTCCATAAGATACCTTGGAGTAGTACTGGACCATCGACTGGACTTTTAAGAACATGTCAACCGTACGGTAAAAACCATTTATTTCAAGATAAGGAACCTGCGTCATCTGAAAAATATGCTTGACCCAGACAGCTTCAGGACCATATTCCAAGCAATAGTCACACTCCACTTCGACTATGCGAACATAATACTACATGGTCTTCCAAAAAACACCCTAAATACACTACAACTAGCCATGAATGCTGCAGCCCGGGTTCTATACGGAGCCTCAAAGAGCGACCATATCACCCCCATCCTAATGGAACTACACTGGCTCCCCATAAACTGCAGAATTGCCTATAAAGCCCTTCTAATGACCTTTAAAGCGCTCAACAATATAGCCCCTTCATCAATCTCAAACCTCCTCAATCACACTCCCAACATCAGATCCAGGAGATCAGTAGCTGCAAATACCCTGGTTACACCACCTGAGGCCATAAAATGCACACGTTCAACAACAGACGGGGCATTCGCATACTACGCACCCAGAAGCTGGAATAACCGACCTCCCACCATCAGAGCAATTACGGACCTCAAGCAATTCAGAAAAGCCATAAAACACCACCTCTTCCTTCTACACTTCTCCCAAGGCACATCAACAACCCTCTAACGCATTCCAAGCCCTCATAGTAAAAATTGTAAAATTGTAAATACCTGATTTACTCAAGATGTTAATAATAAATGCTATTCATTGTATATAGGTTCATAACGAATATGTACAAAGTTTCCCAAAGTTATAATCCCAGTTGAACTCTCCTGTTATATGTAAACTCACAACAGCCTGTTGCTTGTAATGAGAATTCTTGTTTAATGTGAACCGCGCTGATGGAAAAGAGTGCGGTATAGAAGAACTATAAATAAATAAGGGGCTGTGGGGGCATGTTATGTCCATCGTAGAACCTGTAGCCGGGGAGGAAGGGAGGTCAAAGGCCTGATGGAAGAGGTGGGTCTTAAGAAGGGCTTTGAAGCATGGGAACGATAGCGCGGTGTGGAGTGAGTGTGAGTTCCAAAGGGCTGGACTTAGGAAAAAGAAGGCTGAACGGCGGGTAAGTTCAAGATGGGCTTGGGACAGTGATGGAAGGAAGATACTGTTATCATGTGCGGAACAGAGGAGGCGAGGAGTGGGCTGAAAGTGGATGAGATCAGCAAGACACTGGGGTGTTTGAAGGACTCTGTGGGTGATGATGAGCAGCTTATAGATGAACCAGATCTTAATGGGAAACCAGTGGAGGTCAAAGAGGAGAGGAGTGAAGTGGGCAAACAAGGGTGAGTGAGTGATGAGCTGGGCGGCAGTGTTTTGAATAAGCTGGAGGCAACGTCGCTGATATTGCGGAAGGCCTGCAAGAACTGAATTGCAATAATCCAGGTGGGAAATCACGAGAGATAGGACAAGAGTAGTGAGCGTGGAGGGGGGAAGAGAAGACCTGATGGCACGGATTTTGCGAAGGTGGAAAAAGGAGCTACGGGCGAGCACAGAAATGTGGTGATGGAAGGAAAGCGAGGGATCCAGGGTGACACTGAAATAACGGAGGGTGGGGACGAGAGGGATGGGAGAGGCAGAGAGGGGGGGGGGAGGAAGCACCAAAGGAGAACCAGAAAGCAGCGGACTTAGAAGGGTTCACGTGAAGGAAGTTGCCGGCAAGCCAAGTGGTGATATGTGCAAGACAGGTATTGAGGGCGGTTAGGTCAGGGGTCAGAGGGTTAGTGTGATACAACAGTAGGATGTCGTCTGCATAATAATAGCAGAAAGTCCAGATTTCTGGATGAGTAAGGCAAGCAGCGCGAGGAAGACATTGAAAGGGAGGGGCGAGGATTGGACCTTGGGGAACACCGCAGTGGAGGGGAAGTGAAGAGGAAACAGTGGTGCCTGACTGAACCGCGAAAGTGCGGAATACAAGGAAGGAACGGAACCACTGAAGAACTGTCCCGTGAACCCCGTGATTGGACAGGCGAGAGAGAAGGGTGTGGTGATCAACAATGTCAAAAGCAGAAGAAAGATCCAGGGAGACAGCAACAGAGAGGTCACCACGATCATGGGATTTTTCTGCCTTACTGTATCCTCTCTGCTGTTGTCCCACACTCTTCTACTCCTTCTCCTTCTCTCATCTGGAGATATCAACCTCAACCCTGACCCCCCCTAAACTTTTGTCACACTATGAGAAGAGATCTTCATGCAACCCCTCTAATATTATTCATATCCCTCTCCTTTCCCCTTCCTCTCTCCCTTTCTCCTTTGCCTTGTGGAACGCACTCTTCATCTCAAATAAACTTGCTTTTACTTATGATCTCTTTATCTCTAATTCTCTCCATCTTCTTTCTTTAACTGAAACCTGGCTCCTCCCAGAAGACATAGCATCTGTCACTGCTCTCTAGCATGGTGGTTATCAGTTCTCCCACATTCCTCGTCCCACTGGCCGTGGTGGTGGTGTTGGGCTTCTACTTTCTCCTTCCTGCCAATTCCAACCCTCCTGATGCCTCAATCTCACTCCTTTTCCTCCTTTGAAGTCTACTCCATCCGCTTTTTCACTCCACTATCTCTCCAGTTAGCTGTTATTTATCAACCTCCTGACAAGTCCACCTTTACCTTTCTCATTGACTTTGACTCATGGCTTTCCTTCTTTCTGGATTCCTCTTCCCCCACTCTTATTCTCAGGGATTTTAACATTCATGTTGATAACCCCTCTGATCCTTATGCTTTAAAGCTCCTTTCCCTTACCCCCTCATTCGACCTCCAGATTTGTCCTACTGCCCTCCTCTCACCAGCATAGCCACTGCCTGGACCTTATATTTTTCTCTAATTGCTTACCCTCAAACTTGGGTACGTCAGTTCTTCCCATCACCTGCTAAGCTTCACTCTTCATCACCCGCCGCCTCATCCTCGTCCTGTCTCTTCCAAATTCTTTAGAAATTTTCATGCTGTTGACCCTTTGGTTCTCTCCTTCACTATGTCATCTGAGTCTGTTGATGAGGCAGTAGCTTCCTATAACGCTGCACTCTCCTCTGCTCTGGATGCTCTCGCTCTGCCCATACCACATCCTGTGAGGTGTACTGCACCCCAGCCTTGGCTTTCATCCATTACCTGCTATCTATGTTTCTGTGTCTGTTCAGCTGAGCATGCTTAGCTCAAATCCCACTCCCTTGCAGACTTTCTACACTTCAAATTCATTATTTTCTCTTTCCAGTCAGCCATAGCACTTGCCAAACAAGACTATTATGTCCTTCTGACTAACTCACTTGCCTCTGACCCTCGCCGTCTCTTTACTATTGTCAGCTCTCTCCTCAAGGTGCCTCCACCTTCGACCCCTCCCTCCCTTTCTGCCCAAATCTTGGCTGACTATTTCCATGATAAAATCCACAAGATCACTCTCCAATTCTCCACAAAGTCAGCTACTTCCCCTCCTCCCCCTCTTCACTCCCAATTTTCCCCCTCTACCTCTGCTACCCTCTCTTCCTTTTCTGTGATCTCTGAGGAGGAAACACATTACCTGCTCCTCTGATATTATTCTCACCCATCTCCTAAGCCCTATCTCCTCCACTGTTGTCCCTTCCATCTCTCATATTCTCAACCTATTGTTCTCCACTGCAATTGTCCCTATAGCCTTCAAGCATGCTGTAGTTACACCTTTCCTCAAGAAACCCTCACTTGATCCTACCTGTCCTTCTAAATATTGACCCATCTCCCTCCTCCCCTTCATTTTTAAACTACTTGAACGTGCAGTTCATCGCTGTTGCCGTGACTTTCTCTCCTCTCAAGTCCTCCTGGATCCTTTACAATCTGGCTTTCATCCTTTACATTCTACTGAAATGACTTCTGCCAAAGTCTCTAGTGACTTTCCTGGCAATATCCTCATCCTTCTTGACCTCTCTGCTGCGTCTGACATTGTTGACCAGAACCTTCTCCTTGATACTCTGTCCTTGCGTGGTTGTAAGGGCTCTGTACTATTCTGGTTCTCCTCTTATCTCTCCCATAGCTCTTTCAGTGTTAGTTCTAGTGGCTCCTTCTCTGCTGCTATCCCGCTCTCAGTTGGTGTACCCCAAGGATCTGTCTTGGGTCCACTCCTTTTCTCTCTCTATACTTAGTCCCTTGGTGCACTCATCTCTTCCCATGGCTTTCAGTACCATCTTTATGCTGATGACTTACAGATCTACCTCTCTACACCTGAAATCTCTCCAGCAATCCAGATCCGGATCTTTGCCTGTCTTTCTGATATTTCTGCTAGGATGTCTCACCGCTGCTTGAAATTGAACATGGCCAAAACCGAGCTTCTTATTTTTCTCCCCTAAGACCTCCTGTCCTCTTCCTCCTTATCCAGTCTCTGTGGATAACTCTCTATGCCTCCCTGTTTCCTCAGCTCGCAACCTTGGGATCGTCTTTGACTCCTCTCTCTCCTTCTCCACATACATCGATCTGATTGCTAAGACCTGCCGTTTCTTTTTCTATAACATCAACAAAATCTACCCATTCCTTTCTGAACATACTACTAAGACACTTATCCACGCCTCAGTCACCTCCCATCTTGACTATTGTTACCTACTGCTTGCTGGTCTCCCTTTGAATCATCTCTCTCCCCTTCAATCTGTTCAACACTCTGCTGCACAGCTAATCTTCCACCAGCCTCATCATGCTCAAGTTCTTCAGTCTTGCTTTCTATTTGGAAAGTGTCATACTGGCCTCTCTCAGTGCTTTTCCAAAGAAAACCCTCAAATGGAGAGTGACCAAGGCTGAAACTCTCAATAATTTGTCAAATGGTGCTCTCTGACACAGGCGCGATTTGACAAAACTCTGCTGAGTTGGGTCCTTATTAAAGCACCCTTTGAGGAATTATTGAGAGTTTCAGGCTTGGTCACTCTCCGTTGGTTGGTTTTCTTTGCAATTTGCATTGTTTGGTTGGTTTATTTATTTATTTAACATTTCTTATATACCGCCTTCCAAGGTTATCAAAGCAGTTTATATTTAACTCAACAATTATACATGGAACCAGTAAAGAGACAACTATGATACACCAAACAGTGGCAACTCTTTACATTTAAGAGTTGAGGGTTGCGGTGAGACCCTTCCTTTGATTTCTCTTGGTGCTGTACCAGTGGATATACTAGTGAAGAGATCACGGAAAGTTGCTGTAGTCTGCTCACCTGCTGGCTTGGAGTGGTTTATCAGGATTCAAAGAAAGGCTATTATCAGGTGTGTTAATTTCTCCTTATTTTTTAAAGTTTGCTGTAAAACTTTATAATTATGAAGGGGCCCAATATATTTTTTGATCATGTATAAATGAAGATCTCTTGGTAAACCAGGTTTACTCATCACTGAGGAAAATGTGTTAATACACTTGCAAGAATTTTATTTTTGTACTGTTATTTGCCATATTGTTTTGTCTAATTGGTTTTTCCCTATGGCTTCTTTCCACCTTGATTTTGTGAACTGGAAGCTAGGGTAATATGTGATGGAATTTTTTTGCTTTTTAGTTTAGTTATATGGTTAATAATATTTCTTTGCAACTCTGATACATTTTTCCTGTAATATTTTGTATTCAATATGAAAATCGCATGAATAAAAATTAATAGAGTGAGATGGATGAAATTTTAAAATTGTGTGAATAAAATTTGAGCAGAATTCATATGATTGTTAACACAATACTTGCTCAAAGTCAGGCCTTGACAAATTTTGTGCGGTTTTAGGAACCGGTGCTTGTGACCTCCTCGCCGCCTCCTCCCCCATTGTCTCTTGTGCTGGTCTCCTGTTCTCAAGTCTCACAAGATCAGCATCAGAGTTCGTACACCACGCAGTATCTTTAGACAGAAATACAATATCTGTATGTGTGTTGTGCAACTGTGGTGTGCCTGTGTGTGCATGGGATGTAGTGGTGGGTGCCGCTGTGTGGATGGCGTGTAGAGCTGCAGTGCATATGTGTGTGCTGCATAGCTGCGGAGCCTCTGTTTGTGTGGTGCAATGGTGGGGTGCCCGTGTCTGTATGTGGTGCGGAGCTGGGGTGCCTATGTGTGTGTGTGTGGTGTGGAGGTAGGGTTCTTGTGTGTTCTAGGGGAAGAGGAATACACCTTTTGGCAACACCTTGCACTCTTCCCTCCCCCTCCAACCCCTCTCTTGCTGTGTCTCCTACTCTGTTACCCTTCCACACTCTCCCCCCATTTCACCATCCCCTCTCTAGCACCCCCTTCCCCTGACCTAAAATTCCCCATCCTCCTTTTTTATAAGTCCACTGCCCCTTTCCATTTTCTCTGCTTTCTCTACCTTACTTTCTCTCCCCCCCCCCCCACTTTTTTCCATGGATCCCATCTACTGCAGGCAAACAGATTGGGTATTTGCTCTCATCGTGTCTGTGCTCTTCTTTTCTGCCTGTGGGAGATGGGATCCCCATTGGCAGAAGAGAAGGGGAAGGCCATGGAATGGAGGAGTAGCCTAATTGTTAGAGCACTGACTTGGGAACAAAGGCACCTGGGTTTGATTCCCACTAACACTCCTTGTGGCCTTGGGCAAGTCACTTAACCTTCCATTGCCTCATAAGAATCCAAGTTAACAGTATCCTTGTTTAATGTACATTACCAAATTTAAGTTACAATGCAAAACAGTTTGACTAAATGATAAAGTGGTATAAAAAAATCTGTAAAATAAAATAAATAAATAAATGGTCACAGTTATGATATAGGCTGACTGTCTGCACGGATTCCATCTCACACAAGCAGCAAAAAAGAGTACGGCTGCAATTGCAGCAACAATAGTTCTGTCTGCCTGCAGGGATTTGATTTCCTGTGGGCAGATAGGAGTCCTTCATTTCTGTTCTGCCCACGGGAGACTGGATCTTCGTGGGCAGAAAAGAAGAGCATGGCCTTGATTGCAGTAATGATACTATATGTCTGCCTGCAGGGGATTGATCTCCTGCCAGCATCAATGAGTCTTTGCCACGATTGTGGTCTTCCCTTCTGTTTTGCCTGTGGAAGACGGGACCCCTGCAGGCAGACATAAGGGACCAAATGCCAACCAGAGGGGGAAAATAATCCCAGGTGCCAGATGCAAATTTCTGGCACCTGGGATTAGTCGAGCACCGCTGTAAGTAAAAAAAAACAAACAAAACAAAACATATGAAAGCCTCAGAACCTGAATATTCTAGCTCTATAGCAAAACCCCCCAAACCTGACAGTTTCAGTGTCTGAGAGAGAGAGAAATATGCAAATCTCTTCTGAAATAGTGTTTCAGTAAAAAGAAAATAGCAAGAAGAGAAAACTTGATGAAAACAGCTTAACAGTATAACCTTTTAAGTATAAGTAACATTAACAAGACATTAACATTTGGTGAGTGGCACGATAGGTGTTGGTATGCGGGAAGGAAGGAGATGAATTGGTAGGCAGTATATCTTGACATTGTGAATGAGGAGTCTTTATATTGGGTTTTGTTTGTTGCTAAGTGTCGGTTCCAAAGTATTCTGTGAAGAAGTGTGTTCTAAGCCTACAGTGGAACTCCATAATTGTATTAGTCGCTCTTATTTCCCCTGGGAGTGAGTTCCAAATAGAGAATGCAAATAGGGAAAAGGCTCGATTAGAGGTCTCTTGGTTGCTCTTTGCCTTGAGTATTGGAGCAATTAGTAAGGTTTGGGTGGCTTTTCTTCTTGACCCAGTATTGGAGGATTTTAGGATTGGTGTTTGTAGATGCTCTGCTGATAGGTTATGGAGTGCCTTAAAGATGTTTAATGTTTTGTATTCCTTATTGTCCCTCCAGTCCAGTCCCGCACCTCTGGATAGTGTACCTCTTTCAGCAGCTTGGAGACTGAGCATGTCATCTTTTTGATAACACCAGTGTACTTATGCAGCTGGCACTGCCTACCAGCCCCAGTATGCTCAGTCTCCAAGTAGCTGGAGGAGGTAGTGAGCTAGGGTGCTGGACTCACTGAAGGGACAACTAAGGAGATAGGTTTAGTTAGAGTTTGCTTTTTATTTCCCCTGTTAAGGTGCAGGTTTCTTTGTTTTTAAAGGCATAAAAAAGTCAGAGAAATAAATAAATGAAAGATCAGCAGGAAAAAGTGCTGAGTAGCTTGTGTAGCTAGTTTTGTTTTGTGAAACAGGAAGTACCTGCATACAAGAAATGTATATAACTAGAAAGACAGAGACAGTCAGTGGATAGGAGACAAATGAAATCCTTATGTCTATGGTCAGTGAGTAATCTGACATGATCATCTTTTGTCTCTTAGCCGAGACTCTGTACCTACTAAATTTCTGATATTGCTTGTAAGGGGCAGTGACGACTACGTGGGTTAGAGGCTCAGAGGAGTGGTAGCAGTCGCCATTGTTGAGGGGGGCTGGATGGGTAAAACCTTGACATGGAGCTAGATCTAGCACGGAGGAGTTGGAAGAAGGGAGATCCCAGAACAGGAGGATCAGGCCCGGATTGTTTGGGTGTTCTGCCGGAAGGAGCTGCCGGTGCTCATTTTGGAGTCCCTAAAGGCTCTGAATATGCCCGCTAATCTCCCGACAGAGGAAGAGGCACTGGAGGATCCGCTGGTCCAGGCGGTGTGGAAATCATGGAAATTCGTCCCGGTACATAGATTAATATGACAGGTGATCCAGGATGAATGGGATCTGCCGGAGGCTGGTCTTAAAGGGGTGCGATCCATGACGTGCCTGTATCCACTACCAGAGCAAGAATGAGAGCCCCCTCGATTGACCAAAGTGGACGCAGCAGTGCCGGAGGCAGTAGAGGAGACCTTGACTCGTCTCCTGCAGCTAAGAGCAGTGGAACTGGTTCTGCAAGACCAGTACGACTGCGGTCGATACTCCATTTATTTCAGAGTGCCCAAAAAGGAAGGTTCCTTTTGCCAGATTCTTGACCTCAAGGGCATGAACCGCTGTTGCCAGGTACCGCATTACCACGTGGAAACGCTGAGATCAGTAATAGTGGCGGTAAGGAACGTAGCGTTCTTGATGTCTCTCGACCTCATGGAGGCGTATCTGCACATTCCCATCCACCCAGAACATCAGCAGTTTCTCTTCTTTGCAGTGCCAAGGGGCCATTTCCAGTATCGAGCATTGCCCTTCGGTCTAGCGACTGGCTCCGTACCTTCACCAAGGTGATAGTGGCGGCAGCTCTCTGCAAGGAAGGGGTTTTCATCCACCCGTACATAGATGGTTGGCTGAACAGGGCAAAATCCAGGGACAACAGCGAAAGAGCAACAGCGCGGGTGGTGGAGTTCCTTCAAAGTCTCGGTTGGGAGCTTTGACATTTGATATGGTAGTTCCTGAAGATAGCGAGACCATCGGCGAGGCATTATCTGCAGGTTATGGGGACCATGGTGGCCACTCTCAAGCTAGTTCCATGGGCAAGGGCACACATGTTACTGCTGCAGAGTGCTCTGCACCGGCGGTGGTCCCATCAGAGTCAACCCCTGTCCCAAGTACTCCCCTGCCCATGGAGCACCAGGAGAAGCCCTCAGGTGGTGACTGCATCTGTGGAGTCTGGAAGGGGGCATGCCACTCGAGTCCCTAGTGTGGGTTCCGCTGTTGACCGATGCCACTCTGTCAGGTTGGGAGCCCTTTGCGAAGGACGCTTTGTTCAGGGACAATGGAGTCTGTAGGAGACCCTTTGGTTAATCAACAGGTTCGAGATGCGAGTGATGACCTTGGTGCTAAAACGTTTCGAGCCATGGTTGTAGGGGAAGGCAGTCTGAGTCCTCTCGGACAATGCGACAACTGTGGCTTACATCAACCGGCAAGGAGGCCTGAGCAGTGCAGCCCCTGGAGGCGGAGGCCAAAAGGCTGTTCAGATAGGAAGAGACTCGTCTTCAGGCATTATCGGCGGTGCCCTTACAGAGAGTCAACAATGTGACAGCAGACTACCTCATCCGAGTGCGTGTGGACCCCGGTGAGTGGCATTTCAACCAGGGGGTGTTCGAGCAGGTGGTCCGCTGATGGGACACACCGGTCATGGAACTAATGACAACGTTTGAGTCGGCCAAGGCCTGCTTTTTTTTCAGCAGAGGTTGAGAAAGGATGTCCATGGGCCTGGATGCTTTAATTCAGTGGTGGCCCGAAGAGGGTCTTCTCTATGTTTTTCTCCCATGGGTGCTCATAGGCTGGGTAGTGCAACAGCTAGAGGCACACTGGGGATTAATAATTCTGGTAGCACAAGACTGGCTGAAGCGGCCGTGGTATGCCTGCCTGATTCGGATACTGGCAGATCAACCATGGCGACTTCCAGTTTGAAAGGACCTCTTGACGCAGGGGCTTCGCATGCCCAGGTGGATCCATTCTCACTTACGCATGGCTCTGTTTTGACCTGTATTTGTGAGTCATCCATTTTAATTTGGGTTGGGATTGTGAATTCTGTGTCTCTGTTGATGAAGAGGATATCTGTTTTATCTAAGTTGACATTTAGGTTATGGTCTGAGAGCCATTTGGAGATGGCAGCTAAAGTATATAGTTACCCTGTTAGCCAAGTTGATTCTCCTGTTCATATGTAAACACAAAGTACTATTGGAAATGTGTATGTTCGCTGTTTATTGTAAACCGCACTGATGCTGAATAGCGCGGTATAAAAGAGACTTTAAATAAATAAATAAATAAATAAATAAAGACTAGCCTGGCTCATCTAGTCTGCTTAGCAAGATGGTTTAGAGTTGTAACTGCTGCACTGTGCAGATTACCTCTGTTCTGTGCTTTTTATATTGGGTTGTAACAGCAGTTCTGCAACAGCAACCCTGCTGTGCTTTTTTGAAGTGTGAAATGTCATTTAAGTTTTGCTGTGAGCAGGAAAGCTCCTCTTCCTATATAGGAAATCTCTGTGTTTATTTATTTAGACAGTTTTGTATACCACCTTATCCTTCAATCAAAGTGGTCACAACACAATTGGGGGATACATTTAACACAAGGGGATATGAGACACATACACTAATACTTACAGGGAACATGGGCAATGGAGGGTTAAGTGGCTTGCCCAAGACCACAAGGAGCACCTGTGGGACTAGAAGCCCCAGTCCTTCCAGCCCAAGGTTGCTGTCCTCTAGTAGGATTTGAACCCCCAACCTTCTGGCCTAAGGTAACTTGCCCCAACCACTAGGCCACTCCTCCCTCATCCTTTCAGAATTCTGACACCGCTTTTGTCCCCACCGCCTCCAGTGAACATAAGAACATAAGATATGCCATACTGGGTCAGACCAAGGTCCATCAAGCCCAGTATTCTGTTTCCAACAGTGGCCAATCTAGGTCATATGTACCTAGCAGTTTCCAAAAGAGACACGGGTTCCACAATGCTCGTATTGGTTCAAGCATTGATATCCTGGGTCCCTTCTTAATAATGGTTTATGGACCTTTCCTCCAGGAACTTGTCCAAACCTTTTTTAAACCCAGCTACACTAACAGCCTTTACTACATACTCCGGTAAAAAATTCCAGAGTTTGATTACACGTTGAGTGAAAAAATATTTTCTTTTATTAGTCTTAAATAGTTTACCCTGTAGCTTCATTGCATGTCCCCTAGTCTTTCTATATTCTGATAAGGTAAACAATCGATCTACGTTTACTCGTTCCATTCCGTTCATTAATTTATAGACTTCTATCATATCGCCCCTCAGCCGTCTCTTTTCCAGGTTAAAGAGCCCTAACCTTTTTAGCCTTTCTTCATAGGTGTATCCTTCCATCCCCTTTACCATTTTGGTGGCTCTTCTCTGAACCTTTTCTAAAATCGCTATATCCTTTTTAAGATACGGCGACCAGAATTGCACACACTATTCAAGGTGCGGTCTCACCATGGAACGATATAGAGGCATTATAATATCTTTTGTTTTATTTTCCATTCCTTTTCTTATGATACCTAGTATTCTATTTGCTCTCTTGACCGCCGCTGCACACTGGGCCGACGGTTTTAATATGGTATCCACAATGATGCCTAAATCTTTTTCCTGGGTAGTGGTTCCTAATGTGGAACCTTGCATCGTGTAACCATAGTTTGGGTTGTTCTTCCCTAGGTGCATAACCTTGCACTTGTCCACATTAAATTTCATCTGCCATTTTGATGCCCAGTCTTCCAGTTTATCAAGATCCTCTTGCAATTTTCCACAATCCTCTTGGGTTTTAACAACTTTAAATAGTTTTGTGTCATCTGCAAATTTGATAACCTCACTCGTTATTCCACTTTCCAGGTCATTTATGAATATGTCAAAAAGCAGCGGACCCAGCACAGATCCCTGGGGTACACCACTATTCACCTTTCTCCATTGGGAAAATTGGCCATTTAGCCCTACCCTCTGCTTTCTATCTTTTAACCAGTTCCTGATCCACAATAGTACACTGCCTTCTATCCCATGACTCTTTAGTTTTGCCAAAAGTCTCTGATGAGGGACCTTGTCAAAGGCTTTCTGAAAGTCCAGATACACAATATCAACCGACTCACCTTTGTCTACTTGTTTATTCACTCCTTCAAAAAAACATAACAGATTAGTAAGACAAGATCTTCCTTGTCTAAAGCCATGTTGGCTGTCTCCCATTAGGTCATGACTATCTACATGCTGAGTAATTTTATTCTTTATGATGGTTTCTACCATTTTTCCCGGTACTGATGTCAGGCTCACCGTTCTGTAGTTTCCCGGATCACCCCTCGAACCCTTTTTAAAAATTGGCGTTACATTGGCGATCCTCCAATCTTCAGGTATTAGAGATGATTTTAATGATAGTTCACAGATTACTAATAGCAGGTCTGCAGTCTCATATTTCAGTTCTTTCAACACCCTTCGATGTATACCATCCGGCCCAGGTGATTTGCTACTCTTCAGTTTATCTAATAGTTGTAATACATCTTCCCGATGTATCGATATTTCCTTCAATTCTTCCGCACCTTTAAATACCACTTCAGTCATGGGTAATATCCCTACATCTTCCTCAGTAAAGACCGAAGCAAAGAATTCATTCAGTCTCTCCGCTATTGCCTTGTCGCCTCTTAGTGCTCCTTTAACCCCTTGATCATCTAATGGACCAACTGACTCTCTCACAGATTTTTTGCTACGAATGTACTTGAAAAGGTCTTTATTTCGCATTTTTGCTTCCGCAGCAAGCTTCTTCTCAAATTCTCTCTTTGCCTGCCTTATCAATGCCTTGCATTTGACTTGCCAGTGCTTGTGCTGTTTCCAGGTTTTGTCGTTTGGCTCTTTTTTCCATTTCCTGAAAGATGCTTTTTTGGCAACAGCCGCCTCTCTGACCTCACCTTTAAATCATGCTGTCAGTTTTTTGGACTTCCTTCCACTTTTCTTAAAGCGTGGAATACAGCTGGTCTGGGCTTCCAAGATAGTATTTTTCAACAACACCCAAGCTTGATGTACTTCTTTAACCTTTCCAACTGCTCCTTTTAGTTTTTTCTTAACTGTTTTCCTCATTTTATCATAGTCTCCCTTGCGAAAGTTAAAAGGTAGTACTGTGGATTTCCTTACTATCTCTCCTCCACTAATTAAATCAAAGGTGATCATGCTATGATCACTATTGCCAAGTGGCCCCAACACCCTTATCTCTTACACTAGATCTGGTGTTCCACTAAGGACTTGGTCTAATATGGCTTCCCCTCTTGTCGGTTCATGAACCAGCTGCTCCAAGAAGCAGTCATTTATTTCATCTAGGAACTTTATCTTCCTAGCATGTCCTGACGTGACACTGACCCAGTCGATACCGGGGTAATTGAAATCACCCATTATTATTACTACGCTGTAACTTTTGTTAGCTTCCTTGATTTCTTTGAGCATTTCATCATCCATTTGGTCATTCTGGCCAGGCGCTCGATAGTACACCCCCACTGCCATTGCCTTCCCTCTTTTACATGGAATTTCAATCCATATAGATTCTACAGCAGATTTTGTTTCCTGCAAAACTTTAATCCTTTCTGACTCAATGCCCTCTCTAACATAGAGAGCAACCCCTCCACCAATTTGATCAGCTCTATCATTACGATATAGTTTGTACCCAGGTATCACAGTGTCCCACTGGTTGTCCTCCTTCCACCATGTCTCTGATATTCCAATCATATTTAACCTTTCATTTAGTGCTATATATTGTAACTCTCCCATCTTATTTTTTAGACTTCTAGCATTTACATACAATCCTTTTAGAGAATGTATTTATTCATATTAATTTGGCTATTGTTACACATGGGTAATTTGGGATCTTTAAGCTCTGTCTGCTCCATACTTGAGGGCATTTGGGCTACTTTACTCTTTTGTGGAACCTCTCTGCTTTTGGTAGTATCCTTCAAAGATACATTCTTCCGAACCATCCGCTCTTGGGCGACTGTCGGCTTTCCCCTAATATCTAGTTTAAAAGCTGCTCTATCTCCTTTTTAAAGGTTAATGGGAGGGCATTCCAAGCATCCACCACCCTTTCCTTGAAAAAGTATTTGCTGATTTTTTTTTTTAATTTTCCTCCTTTCAACTTCATTTCTTGTCTCGTTTTATAGCATCCCTATCTTCGGGAAAATATTTGTTCAATAATAGCTTTTAAGTATCTTTTAAGTAGTTGAATCATATATCCCCTATCTCTCCCTTTCTATGAAATATATATATTCTGCTCTTCAAATCTCTTCTCATGTGGCTTCTGGAGCAAACCCCATTCTATTTTGGTCATTCTCCTTTGAACTGCTTCAGGTTTTTTCATATCCTTGGTGAGATACAGTCTCCAAAACTGAATTCACTATTCCAAATAAGGCCAGCCAATGCCCTAAACTGAGGCATTATCACTCAGCTTCTTTCAGCTGGTAATGCCCATCTTCATGCTGTTTAGCATCTTTCTAGTTTTGACCACTGCCGTGTCAAATTGTTTCACAACTATGAGATCTTCAGACTATCACCCCGAGGTGTCTCTCCTCATCCATGCATGTCATCCTCTCACTCTCTGTTATATACTGCTTTTTTGGTTTTCTGCATCCCACTTTGCACTTCTTCATATTAAATCTTAACTGAACATAAGAACATAAGTTATGCCATACTTGGTCAGACCATGGGTTCATAATGGATCCTGTTTCCAGCAGTAGTCAATCCAGGTCACAAGTACCTGTCAGATTCCCAAAACGTATACAGATTCCATGCTGCTTATCTCAGGGGTAAGCAGTGGATTTACCTGGTCCATTTTAATAATGGTTTATGGACTTTTCCTCCAGAAACTCATCCAAACCTCTTTTTTTAAACTTTCAATGTTTATTGAACACTTATAAATGACAAAGAACAAGGCTGAAAAGAGGCTGATACATCTTACAGTGAAATATTTATACATATAAACAATATAAAAAAATAGAAATTTATACCCCCACTCTCCCTGCACTTCCACGCTACATGATGCATGATATTGCTCCTGGCTTACCTCACCCCTCCTATTGTTTCTAGCCCTTCCATTGTGCCTATGTAGTCCCCCGTTTCCACTTCTGCAACCACTGCCACACTCCAGCCCATTGACTCTGTATCCTAGCAGCTCTACTCCAGTGAAGGGTCGTCAGGCAATGCATCTAGTAAATGTGTGCAAGCTTGTGGAGAAACCCCTCAATCCCCGGTAAGTTGGGTTGGGCCCACTGCAGTACAATCTTGCAGTGCACTATTATAATGCAATGTTGTACCACCACCTGAAGACTTCCAGGTACGGTATCCATGCTTTGGTGTAGCATTAAGGACGCCAGATGCCTAATTAGCTGGACCCCCACCATTTTCTCCACTATTGCAAGCATCATTTCCCAATAATGCTGTACTTCCCGACATTCCCATCACATGTGATACAGATCCCTCTTTTCCCCACAGTTGCGCCAGCAGTCTGCTGAAGGCTGTATGCCTGTCTTATGCGGGCATTCTGGGGTGAGGTACCACCGTAGCAGTACCTTATAACCATTTTCTACTAGGTTAGCTGGAATTGATAATTTAGCAATCCTTAGAAGTATCCGCTCCCAGTCATCCTCCCCCTATTCCACTCCCAAGTTGCGTTCCCGCAGAGTCATATACTCTGGCTTATGAGCCCCTTCTAACCCCAAACTCCCATAAATCTGTGATATCAACCCCTTCTTGCCAGCTCCTCCAATTCACAGCAGCTCAAACCATGTTTTGTCCTGGGTTAGGTCCCTCCGCACCTTTCGCTGTGACAAGAAGTGATAGAGTTGCACATAACTATAGTAATCATGACCCTCCAGTTTGAACAGATCCCACAATCTCTCAAAGGGTCACACCCTCCTCCTTTGGAGAAGCTGACACAGCTGTGTCAGCCCCCGTGCAGCCCAAGTCTGCCAAACTCTTGGGACAGGGCCCTCCCCTTCCTTAAAACATGCAGATAGGAGCATTGCCAATGACACAGTCCCCCCTCCGCCAATAAAGCCTGCCAGTGGCAATACCACACCCTCAGTGTCCATCTAATATAGGGATTGCCCACTCTAGCCATCCTACCCCCCCCAGATCCACTTCTCTAACCATCCCCCCCTGTACTGTAGGAGCTCTCTTTCTATATAAACCCATTGTTTATAGGTCTCCCATACCCAAGAATAGACCCCTTTTAATTGGGCGGCCTCATAATAACGCTGCAAATCCGGTAGGCCCAATCCCCCCTCGCTTTTCGCTTGTTGGATCTTTCTAGCCACTCTGGGGGGCCTGGCCATTCCACGCAAAGTGTTCAATCCTTCTCTGAACTCCACTCAAGATTCTTGTTGGAACCTCCACCAGCAGCGCCTGAAACAGATAAAGAAAATGGGGTAGTAGCATCATTCTAATAGCGGCAATGGGCCCCAGCCAACGATACCCCTGACTCCACCTCCACAGTAAGCTATCGACTTCTCTCAGTACCCGCTTATAATTCTGCTCACATAGATCTTTAGCTTCCCGCCCTATATGAATCTCCAGATACTGGATCCCATTGAGCTACCATCTGAACGGGTAATGAGCTTGCAGCTGTTCCCACTGCACATCCCCAATCAAGATGTCCAGAATCTTAGCCCAGTTTAACTGGAACCCCAACAGGCACCCCAACTCCCGAAGTTCCAACATGATCAAGGGTAACAAAACTCATGGCCAAGTCACTGCAATATGTCATCATCAGCAATGAGAGTGATCCTGTGATTCCGTTCCCCTGCTTGTATCCCCCAGAGGTCTTTACTCATTCCGATCCATGCTGCTAACTGTTCCAGTGCTAGTGCGAACAGCAATGGGGAGAAAGGACACCTCTGACGTGTCCCTCTTTCCACCGGAAAGAATGAGGAATATCCGCCATTAACTTTGACACATGCTTGCAGTGCCTGATACAGGGCTCGAACCCACGCCAGAAAGCACTCTCCAAAGCCCATTTTCTCAAGGGCACGAAACATGAAGCTTTCTCAGCATCTAAAGAAAGCAAAAGCGCAACCCCTACGATGTTTAAGATTTTGCTGATGTTATCTCCCACCTGTCTTCCTGGCATGAACCCAGCTTGGTCCTCATGAACCAAAGCCAAAATTACTTTGTTCAGGCAATTGGCCAGCACCTTGGCTAAGATTTTAGCATCAGTAGTCAACAAGGAGATGGGGCAGTACAATGCACAGGACTGGAGGTCTTTCCCTGGCTTAGGAATTAGAGTTATACCCACCCACCCCATCATATCTGCCAGCCTCTCCCGCCCTCTTTGGGCAGATTGAACACTCTCAACAGGGGACCCAGCAAACTATCCCCAAATTTCCAATAGAAGCAAGCTGTGAGGCCCCTCAAGGCCATCACTAAGCTCCCGCTCCATCTTACCAAGAGGGATTGAGTCCAAAAAGCTGTCTACGTCTCAGGCTGGAGAAGAGGCCAGAGTGGTATTCAGCTTCCAAAAGAAGCTCTCGCACACTCCCTCCGCAGGTCCTCTTCTTTAGTAAGTAATGTCCCCTGGGCCCTCTTAACCGCCGTAACCTTGGCATATTTACCTTCCTTATTGCCCCCATCAAAAAAAGCTTGTTGGGCTACTGCATATGGTGATGGATCTCATCCGCCTTCAGAGTTTTAACTGTGCCTGGATTGCTAACATCTGAACAGTCACCTGTCCCTCCTGGTCCCGTGCATCCACCTCCATCAACTTCAAGAGCTGGCTGTGCAACTGGAACTGTTTCTCCCCCCTCTCCCTCTTCACCCTCGCCTTTTACTTCAACAGTACGTACCGCAGGGTTGCTTTAAATCTGTCCCACACTACATCCTCGCGCATCTCCCCCATGTCATTTATTTGGAATGAATCCAGCAAGGATGATTCGTTCAGGTGCCAGTATCTGACACCCCCTCCCTCCCTCCCCCCCCCCCCCGTCTCCACTGTGCAGCTTGAGGGAGACTTCTATGGGTGCATGATCTGACCAAGTGATCACATCAATTTCTGACCCTTTCACCCCTTCTCTCCCCACCCAGAGCATGTCTATTTGGGAGTAAGAGCCATGTATATGGGACTAATAAGTATATCGCTGCCTACCAGGATGTAGCAAATGTCATACATCCATGACCCCTTGTTCCCGAATAAAGCTCTTAAATTGGGTCCTGTCAGCCTTTCAGGTCTCTCCCCTTCCCATAGCATCCTGCCCTGGGTCCCAGGTCATATTAAAGTCCCTGCCCAGTAGTAGCAATTCCACCACTAGGCTATTCAACTGTCTCCCCATCTCTTCAAAAAGGTTCCCCCATGCTCCCACTATACCACCCTATACCACTCCATTTCCACCTTTAATCGAGCCATCAGATATCTGCCTATCCTATTACGCATTACTTCCCTCACCCCCACCCTCAAACCCTCTGCCATGAAAAGTGCAACTTCCCCTTTTTTCTCTCAACCTGATCAGAAGCAAAAAGCTGCAGTTGGGTATGCTTAGGACTCATCAAGGATTCCTGAGCACATAGTAGATGTGTCTCCTGTATCAAATATATGGCCACCTGCTGTCTTGTCAGCTCGTTATACAATTTCTGCCTCTTAAAGGTTGAGTTTAAAAGGTTGCCACGAACATTGAGGGATACCACCTTAAGTGCAGTCATTTATCTGCCTATCCCTCCTTACCCTCTCCTACGTTTGATACCCCTCTCCCCCGCCCCCTCCCACCCACTTCCCTATTGCCTCCCCTTAAAGAAGTAGGGTGCAGTGATGCTACCGCCATCAGCTCAAGAAGCCCTGCTGCTTGTCCCCTCACCCTCGCCCCTTCCAGATGCCCACTCTTCTCCCCACACTACTGGCATCCCCCTTCCCCCCTCATCTATCCTGTAATTACCCCCCACTCCCTCCCCACAGCCTCCCCCACCTTCCTTCCTCCAATACACACCCGACATCAACACTAATTGCTGATACTCCCACATTCAATCTTAAACTCCCGCTACCTACAAACCCTCAACATTGAACAGTCAAATCCCTTCCCAACACAGTCATCCATACTGGCCATACATCCCAAAGTGTAGTGGCAACCAGCCACTTGAGTCCCCAGAACAGACCATCATGTGGATCTATCACTCTCAGGTCTGCTCACCGACATCCATTCCGGAGGCCTGGCCCCCAGACTGTCTATGTAAATGCTTCCTCCCATAATTCAGATGTTGCCATCACACATAGGCTTCCTGTATGGGGAGCTCCTTGCCCTGTATTGATTCCAGGCCCATGATGCCAGCCTCTGCCAGTTCCTGTATTGCCTCCTCCCAGTTCCACACTCACCAATGTTTGCCCCGCAATGTAAAGGTTAAGCCAAATGAGAATGTCCAACCATATTGAATGTCCTCCTTGCGAAGTGTTTGCACTATGTTTCTTGTTCCACATTGGTTTTGCAAGGTAATCTGTGCAGGATCCGTATATATGCCCACCAAGCAAGTCTCCCACTTCAGTGGCTCAGCAGTCAGGGCCTTGTTCGCCACCAGTTCTTTCAGGCCAAAATCATGAAAGCAAGCAATTATTTCTTGGGGCTTGTTGTTATTCAGTCTAGGCAGGCTAGCCACCCTATGAGCTCTGTCCATTCTACAGGCTCTCTCTTCCACCTCTAGGTCAGCAGCTTGCAACAAAGATTTTACTATGCTTTGCACCACTGCTGTGCAATCTTGAAATTGCTCTCCTTCTGGCACCCATCTAAATTGAAGGTTGTTAAGCCTAGACCTATTTTCTAGGTCCTCAAATTTATCTTCCATCTCTAAATAGCGCTTTTCCATCTCATCCCATTTCTGCTCAAGTGCCAAGGTGGTCTCTCTCTGCCCCTCTATATGATCTTCCAGCTTCTCCTCACGACTCTTGAGCTCGCTCAGGTCTACACGGAGACTTTCAATGCCATTAGCCACCTCTTCCCACCCCAGTGTGAGATCAGCTTTTAACTCATGAAACCAGGCTAGCATCTCAGTCTGCAGAGCCTGTTCCCTTTCAGTCCTGGTGCAATGTACCTCCTATTTGTTTGGGTCATTGCGTGGAGTGCTACTGGGGCTCGAGCTGGCCCGCCATCTTGTCAGCCGCTTTTCATGGAGTCAGCACCATCCCAGCATATGCGAAGTCCCGAATGTCGGGTTTTTTGCTTTTTGCAGCCATCCATACACACTCACCAACACTCAAGGCTGCAGGGTGCCAAATCTGGGGCTTCCATAAGGGAAGTAGCTTGTGATTAGCCCTGCGGTCCACCGGAGCTCCAGCTTAAGCAGCTATCTTGCCTGGTGACATCAGCAGCTTCCGTCCACACCTCTTTTAAACCCACATATACTAACAGCTTTTACTACATCCTCTGGTAATAATTCCAGAGTTTGATTACGTGTTGAGTGAGAAAATATTTTCTCTAATTAGTCTTAAATGTGCTACATTGTAGCTTCATTGCCTGTCCCTAGTCTTTCTACTTTTTAAAAGTAAACAACCAATGTAGTTTACCTGTTCCACTCCATTCATTATTTTATAGACCTCTATCATATCTAACTGCCATTTTTGTAGATCAATTTCATGTTGTCGACTCCCTCCAGCTTGTGTTCCCTGTTGCCAGTCTTTGTGAAACCCCTAAAAGGGAAACTTTTCCTTCTAGCCCTTCAGCAATGTCATTTACAAAGATATTGAAGAGAATCCTTCCCAATACAGATCACTGAGGCACTCCACTCTGAGTGAATTCTGTTTACTGCCTCTCTCTGTCATCTGTCAGCCAACCAGTTTTGGATCCAGTTCACCAAATTGGGTTCCAGTTTCAGCCTACTTGGTTTATTCATGAGCCTCCTATGAGGAACAGTATCAAAGACTTTGCTGAAATCCAAGTAGAACGTGCCCAGCACATGCCCTCGATCAAGTTCTCTGGTCACCTAGTCAAAGAAGTCAATCAGATTAGTCTGATATGATCTGCCTTTGGTAAAACCATGTTGCCTGAGATCATGCAACTCATTGGATTGTGAGAAAATTCTATTTGTTCCTTTAGTTTGACACAAAGTATCATTCTCTGGAATTAGAGAATTAACAAGTTCCAGAATTAGAAGGGCCAAAACTATTAAGACCAATGCTTTGATGCTCCCAAGTCATGAACCTAAGACCTTGGATCTTAATGAGAAGCACAGTTATCAGAACAATAAGTGAGGGTTCCGCATAGTTTCTTATCAGCTTTACATAGTTGAATATATGCATACCAGTAATAGGTTACATATCCCACCCCCCAATAAAGCCGGTTTAGAATCTATGCGACATGCTGCATTCTATTTCTGTGTGCCCACATTATGGAATTCCTTGCCCCGATCCCTTCATCTTGAACCCTCCTTTGCCTCATTTAAGACTCAACTTAAAATACACCAATTCTCCTGGGCTTTTGATGCCTAAATTATACGGACATAGGCAAATCTCCTTCTCTTCTCCTCCCCTCCCCCTCGCTTCTATCTGTCCTCTCGTATCCATGGTTTTTCTCTTTCCTATCAGTTTATGGTGTTCCTTTCCTTTCCTATTTCTAGTGTATTTTATATTTGTAAACCACTTTGCCTTTGGACAGAAAAGCAGGATATAAATTCTTAAATAAACATAAATGTAAGAGTAAAGTTTTGCTTTGGGTTTTTGTGAAGTTTCTCCAGGATTACATGTGCTATGGAGTCAGTGTAGTTTGTAGTTTCACAATAAGTTGATTTGAAATAAGTGATTCTTCCGTAGTTCTTTATCTGCCAAGAATAAACCAATATTGATTGGGTGCATTGAATGTGATCATGTCCCCCACCTTGCAACTGAACATCCTTGATTGTTCATCTCTTTCAGGATTTAATTTAAAATCTTAACATTGGTCTTCAAAGTCTTGCTGTCTAACCATCCTAACTATTTTGCAAATCTCCTTATTTCATATTGTGTTTATGTAGTTTAAAGTCTTCTCACCTTAACGTAATATTTCTGTCCCCTTTCAGAATACACTTAGAGTGTACCTGTTGCAGCGCTAAACCTTTTCTAAAATACATATAGCACCATTGAGGAAGTACATATGTTTAGCACCACACACATATGGAACAGTCATTTTACAAAAAAAAAAAATGGTAAAAAAAGGAGCAGTATCACTAAGGAGTTCTACACTATCAGGCTTATTCTGTCTCAGATTTCGATTCCTTCTGTACGTCTGGTCTGAACCGGAAGTACAGAGGGGATTGTGATTCTGATCCTGTGTGGCACATCTAGCCCCATAGGATCAGAATCGTGAACAGTCCTGTACGTGCAGGCCGGGACTGAGATTCAGTCCGGCCTGCACGTACAGGACTATACCCAGCTAACTCAGTTGCCATGGCACCGCGGCTCCATTGAAGAGCTGTGATGTTGGCTGCTGGAGAAAAAATGCTTATTCCCCTCAGCTTGACTACTGATCTGGCCTCCTAAGGCCAGGGTCGGGCTGGGGGGAATGTCCTCTAGCCCCCCCTGCCCCATCCACACCCCGGCTGTGCAAAAAGAATACGCCCAGGGAGGTGGAATAACTTCCTCGCACATGTCGCTGTTCCTGGACATACAGGGCCGACATTAGAATCAGCCCTGTACGTCCAGGGCTGGCGACCGCCCACTGCCCGCCTAGACTCTGCCCCCGAGCGGCCCCTTCCCCGCCCCCCATCTAACTTCTCCGTACAATCGCTGGGGAAGTTAGATGCGGGCAGAGAAGGCATGAATAGCGGGCATGGACGACCCGTTGGTTTGTTCATCCCCACTATTTGTGGCACAGAATCGGGCCCTATATGTATGTAGTGCTACATGCATGTGTAAGTGCCAGTTTTGCTACTTATTTGTGTAAATCATGCCACTTAGACATGTAGCAGATTTTGCAAATCTCCATGTTTATGGGGAATTCATTAAGGATCTAACCTCTGAAAGTGTCACTTTTTGCAATTGGAAGTGGCTGAACACCAGAGAGGTAAGCACAATTATTCTCTCACACTTTTCTCCAAACTCTTGTTCCAAATGAGAAAGTTGTCTAGGGCTGTCCCAAAGGTATCTTATGTTCTAGGCAAACCTTCTTGCCTAGCATTCTACCCCCATAGCCATCATCTCCCCTTCCCTCCTCTACCCTCTCAGGTGTCTAGCATCTTCTCTTCCCTACCATATCTTCAAGATGTCCAACATCTCTCTCCTTCCATACCTCTTTAAGGTGTCGGGCATCTCCTCCCTCGTCCCTGCTCCATGCTACCGCTGCCACCCTACCTCTACTGGAGCCAGAGCTCTATCTGCATATAAAGGAAATACAGAATGGCAGCAAACCCTTGAACACCGATGTGCATGCATTCTCAAGGCCTGTTTCATCCCATCCCCTCCAACAGAACGTCTGAGTGGGTGGGACAAAAAAATCTTGAGTGCGCATCTGTGGATGCTCAAAGACCTACTGCCACTGACTTGGCTAGAGTAAAGAGCTATTCTACCACTTTGCCAGCAGTGCTGCTCTGGTACTGCCTGAAGCATGTTGCTCTTGACAGATGCCTCAATTGCCTAGTGGCAGGGCCAGCCCTGGCTATGTGTGAATCAAAGCAAGTGTAAATACTGAGTGAAATTTTCTGAAGTATACATATATTGTTGTTTTGAAATATGGGATATATGTATATTTTGAATGAACACCCATTGAAAAATCTCTGTATCGCAGCACATATGTAGAAGTAAAATCTTTTCTATAAATCACTACTTATACATGTATATCACTTTGCATATGCTAATTTCTTTTTACATGTGAAGATGTTGCATAGCTTAATTTTATTGCCCTATCAATTTAGCCTGTTTGCAGCTCCTGAGATCTAGAATTTAGAATCCATGTGGTATGTAATGTAACCCAGAGCTGACCTTACAAACTGGATAACTTTCTATTATACACCTTTACTGAGATATCTAGAATATTTCTGGCCATATTCTGGAAAAGCGATTACACAATCTTATATTCACTGGTCACCTTGCATTTTCTGATATGTGATTTTTTTTCATGCCATCAAATTTGGCAGATTCAAGCACATAGAATGGACTTATTTGTCATAAATAATTCCAAGATATTGTCCCTCTTTCTTGAAGAGAACAAGAATAGTGGTTAGAGTAGTGGGCGGGAAGCCAGAGTTCAAATCCCATTAATGCTACAGTGACCTTGGACACGTCAGTTAATCCTTCATTGCCTCAGGTGCAAGCTTAGATTGTGGTGCAAACTTAGATTGTAAGCTTTCCAGGAATAGGGAAATACATAGTGTGTGTGAATGTAACTTGTACTGAGCAAGTACTGAAAAGACATGGACTAAATCCAAAAATGCACTAATTTTATTTATTTATATCCTGCATCATTCACAATCCTGAGCAGGTTTTACACGGCATGCATAAAACAAACATAAAATCACATAAAAGTCAATAAAAGCAAGAAACAATAACACACAATATTTATGGAGGGGAAAACTAGTTTATTGATGTAGATACTCTTAGCCAAAGATTTGCTTAAAAATTAGAGCTGTCAAGAGTTTCCTAAAATGTATCGTATTAGTCAGCAATGTCGGTTCTGTTGGTAATTTATTCCATTCAACTGGAGCTGCCAAATGTATTTTCCTAACTGCTGGATTTGAGAGTGTCTTTGTGCCTATTGATTTCAGTCTACAAGTAGACTTATAGATCTTAAGCATCAGATTGATATAAAGGAGTGCCACCATTCGGTGCACGTTGAACTAACATTAGTTTAAACGTAATCCTTCATACAACTGGCAACCAATGCAGAAACAATAAAAATGGTAAGAGATGCTCCTATCTTTTAGCACCAGTAGGCAAGCTGCCGAAAACTGTACAAATTGGTGCAGGGCAAAATGTACATTATGTTTTAAACATATCTTGTGTCCTGGATGATCCAGTTGCTGAAAAATTATCCTTTGTTTGATGTGCTGTATTAATGGAGGAACAGCTGTCCCTCCAAAATTATGAAGCTGCTAGTTCAGTCCTGAACGATATGATTCTGCCTGAGAGATCAATTTCTTCCATAAACATATATCTTGGGATAGTTCCAGAGCTAAGAACTGCCATGTTCACATCCCTGTAGGCATATGACTTGGCTTCATGCTTTAAATTTTTGAGGAGTTAGTTTGAGGTAGTCCACTACACATGATGTAGATCTTTAATATGATTCTGTGCTCCATTGGCCTTGAAAGGCAATGTGTGCCTTCAAATCAGTGCTGACTTCTGGCAACCCAGCAACTCCTGGGTTTGCTTGGCAGTATGACCAGAAGTAGATTGCCAGGCCTTTCTTCCGAGGCAATGGAGGGTTAAATGACTTGCCCAAGGCCACAAGGAGTGCTAGTGGGAATCAAACCCTGGTCTCTTAGTTACTATTGTCATTACTGGAAGAAAAAGCTCATATTTTCAAATATCATCTAGTTTGTTGAAAGCAGACACAATACCCAAATAGTTTTCATATTTCATTGTAGGCCAAATGTTTCAGTTTCAGTCAGAAATTAATAACAAAAGCTGTTTTAGTTACTTTGGCACTGTGCAGTGAAGACTTCAAAAGACACCCAGCTAAGGAAGTGCTAGTTGTTAAAGAGTGCTAAATGTTGGAAAGATGAAAGATTAGTTGTTTTCTGTTAAGTCTCGAAATCATCTCACCATATTTTGTTTTCAGAGTATCTTTACATAATATATAACCATGATATTCCATGAAGCTTCTCAAAGAGTTTTGCCTCATATTTTAATGAGAAGTGTATCCTAATGAGACTATATTGAGAAAACTGTGGTGATATCAAGCATCTAATATGTGATACAGCATACACAACTATACTCCTTTATTGACAGTGAAACCCTCCAAATAATCTGTTCAGTTTAATACAATAGATGGAGATAATATTGATCTCTGTCAGTTTTGCAGTGATTATGGTCCTATAGTTCAGAATCTAATTACTCTGAATAATATATGTTGATTATATTAACCCTATTGTATTTATTAAAGTTGTTTGAAATCCCTAGTGACCAATTGGGATCAAATTTCCTTGTATGTTTCTCTACCTTTCACTTTCCATTTTATCCTGATTAACTTCGGTAATGGAGCACAGCACTGACTGTCTGAATGCCACTTATTTGAACTAACACAACAGTGTGGATGTATGGCAATGCAGCCTGGAGTCTGCTCTCCCAGAGGTTCTTCAAACCAAATCCCTTTCTACCACTGGCTCCAGTATGTACTTTTAAAATGGCATTTAGGGAAGCTACGTGATGTGGGAGAACCAGTAAGATGTTCTTCTTGGAGCTTCCAGGACTTCCCGGCTGAAAAAAACATATAATTTATGATTATTGATCATTTTTTTGAACTCCTGGAGCATACCTGCTAGCCCTCATTGTCATGCTGAGATAGTTGGAGGAGCAGTGATTGGCTGATGGCAACAAAAGGGATTGGCCAGTAGGTGCTGTTGGCAAGATGGCAGGCACAATGGGGTCAGGCCAAGCTTCATTGCAATTAGAGGCCTTGATGTAGGAGATGGCGACAGTGGCAGTCCTGAACAGAACGTTTGACTGAGTGTATGAGAAGCTTGATGGCATGAGCGCAGTGCTGAAACATATTTGAGCTTGAGTGGCAGAAGTAGAGCAGTGCTTAGAGCAAGCTGAGAATGCAGTGCAGCAAGTGCAGATGGCTCTTGCAATTTAAAAGAGATAGTGGCCCAACAGGCTGGCAAGATCGATGACCTCAAGAATTGCTCATGGCGATGTAACCTTTGGCTGCTTAGAGTGCTTGAAAACAGCATGTACTGAGTTGCAGGGTTATTTGGAGACCTGACTCCCCCTTCACTTGAGCTTGTTCCCGACACTGGGCCCAATTGTGTTGGAACAGGCACATAGGCTGTGTCCTAAGCATGAGGCCCAGGGCAGACCTCGTGTGGTGATTGTGAATGCTGTCAGCTATATTCAAAAGGATGTTGTGTTGCAAGCTACCAGGCAGCAGTGGCAAGACTTGCAAGAGCAGCATAAAATTATGATATTTCAGGACTACTCAGCAACCTTGACCACTAGGCATTGGGAGTTTTCATCCCTGTGTTTATGACTGCAGAGTTTGGTTTACCCTGTTCTGTCCTGCAAACCTGCGAATCCACTGGATGGAACAGCATGGGACTTTGACAGCCTGCAGGAGGCCCAGTCGTTCATAGATAAGGAGCTCACGGGAGTATTGAGTCAGAGCATCCTGGGTCGCTGAAGGATGGTGAGCTATTTGGGCATGGAGACATTTTCGATTTTGTTGTTTTGGTGGTACTGCCTAAGGGCAGTAGCATGACCTAGTGGATTGGACTGGTGGGTTGGGCCATTGGGGCTGTTTTCTAAAGCCCAATGTTTTTGTCTAGGCCATCTGACTGGAGAGAAGACATTGGCAATTTGAAGGGGGTTTTTGCCCCCTTGGGAGGACTGCAGTTGCAATGGATTAGAAAGGTTGCTGCCTTCTGGAGAATCCCTGAGGCTTGATAATTTTGGGCTTTCATGATATGCAGGGACATAAAAGAAACTTTTTGTTCTCCATGAACAAGCAGGAATGAAGTTCTCTCGTATGGGTGATATCATCCGACGGAGCCCATGCAGGAATGCTCTCCAGCTACTAATTGAAACTTTAGGGAGGTTCCAGTGCACATGCAACCCATCTTCCCCTCTGCTGCAGTGGCGCCATTTTACGAAAGTCTTCGTTTTTCTGCAGAGTCCATTGGACACCTTTCACAAGTTCTCTGCCATTTTGGTAATTCCCCCCCCCCCCCCCCTCCGGGGACTCTGCCACCTTCACCGGCACTTCCATTTTCTTTCCTGCCTTCCCATCAGAGTTTTTCTTCTTTATCTCTTTAGTTAGTCTCATTTGTTTTCCTTTCATTTCCGCAGCACCTCTATCCCCATAGGCGCCACTGCTCTGGCCATGGGTTCTGTTCTTCCTCCCACTTGGCAGACTCCAAAAATTGACAGCGTTAGTGCGGGAGATTCAATTTAAGTCAGCAGGTTACGGCTCACAAGATGTTAACTGTACTAGGTCATATGGCTTCTATGGTACATGTAACACCCTTGGCATTCCTCCATATGAGACAGGCTTAGTGGATTCTGAGCACAAAGTGGACCGAAGCCAAAGGTCAACTCAGGATAGTCTGTATGTCACAAATCCACTCGTTCAGTTGTTGAAATGGTGGACAGTCCATCACAGTTTGTTCAAAGGTTTTCCCTTCCAAAGTGTTCCACCTTAAAATATTTTGATGACTGACGCATTCAGACTGGGTTGGGTAGCTTATCTCGATGGGTTTCACACTCAGGGTGATTGGTCCTTACAAGAAAGTCTCCATCAGATCAGCTTCTTGGAGTTAAGAGCTGTAGCAAACACTCTAAAGCAGTGGTTCTCAACCCTGTCCTCGGGACCCCACTAGCCAGTCGGGTTTTCAGGCTATCCACAATGAATATGAATGAGATATATATGCATTAGAAATAGCCCGCCAAACTGACTGGCTTGTGGCCCTCCAATGCTGGATTTGGGGACCCCAGCCTTACACCTCTGTCATTTAAGATTGTGAGTGGGCAAGGTACAGATGTCCAAGACATCAAAAAAATTAGATGGAATATGTCACATACCTCCTCACCTCTCACCACCACCAAAATATTGTCTATTAGACAACTTTTTGGTGGTGGTGAGAAACTAGGAGGGATGTGACACATTCTATCTACCCTTTTGATGTCGAGGACATCTGTACCTTGCCCACTCACAATCATACTTGACAGAGGTGTACGGCAGGGGTCCCCAAATCCAGCACTGGAGGGCCACAAACCAGTCAGTTTGGCAGGCTATTTCTAATGCATATATATCTCATTCATATTCATTGTGGATAGCCTGAAAACCCGACTGGCTAGTGGGGTCCCGAGGACAGGGTTGAGAACCCCTGCTCTAAAGACTTTCAGAGATTGACTAGCCAGTCAAAGTGTTTTGATTCAGACTGATAATCAAGTAACAATGTTCTACATCAACAAGCAAGGAAGAACGGGTTCGTATCTCCTGTGTTGGGAAGCAGTCAGGTTGTGGAAGTTTGCCATCACATGTGAGATGGACTTGAGAGCCACATACCTACCAGGTGAGCAAAACACTCTGGCAGATAGACTGAGTTGAGTCCTCCAACCGCACAAATGGACACTGGACAGGGAGATTATAACTCGCATCTTTCACGAGTGGGGCATCACCTCGATAGATCTGTTCGCAACTCCTCAAAAATGTCCAAGTGGATCAATTCTGTTCCAGGGTAAGATCACACAGCAGACTAGCCTCAGATGCTTTCCTCCCACATTGTGGGGAGAGTCTTTTGTATGCGTATCCTCCAATATCTCTCATTGCAAAAATGCTCCTGAAGCTCAAAAGAGATGGAGGCACAATGCTTCTCATCTTTCCTTACTGGCCTTGACAGCCTTGGTTTCCTCTCCTGCTACAGTTCTCCAGTCAAGAGCCACTCCAGCTGGGCCAGGCACTGGATCTGATTTTGTAGGAGAATGGAATGATGCTGCACCCCAGCATCAAGTCCTTGACCCTCACCAGTGCGGATGTTGAGAAGCTAATGTTATCCGAACTCAACCTGCCAGCCGGTGAGGGCCTCAACAAGAAAATCTTATTCATGCAAGTGGAGAAGGTTTGCTGTTTAGTGTGAGGACCATGCCCTAGATCCTTTCGCCTGTCCCACAGAAACAAAATGCTTGTCATCGAGGTATAGAAGGGAAGTTCATCTCTGCACAGCCTTTAGTTGTTCGCTTTATGCTGGGGTTGCTTCTTTTGAAGCTTCCCTATAAACCTCTCACAGTGTCTTGGGACCTTAATGAGGTTCTTGCACAGCTGATGAAAGCTCCTTTTGAGCTACTCAATTCCTGCCACCTGAAGTTTTTGATCTGGAAGGTTTTGTTTTTGGTGGCGGTCACTTCAGCATGCAGATTGAGCGAGTTTCAGGCTCTCGTAGTTCATCCATCTTATACCAAAATTCAATCATAATAGAGTGGTCCTCCATTCTTATCCTAAATTCCTTCTAAAAATGGTAGCAGATTTCCATCTTAATCAGTCAGTTGTTCCTCCAACATTTTTCCCTAAACCTCATGCCCTTAAGGGGGAAGCTGCATTGCACATTTTGGACTGCAAACAAGCCTCATCCTTCTACTTGGAGCGGACAAAAGCCCATAGAAAGTCCATCCAGCTTTTTGTTTCTTTTGACCCCAGCAAGCTAGTCGCTGCTGTCTCCAAATGCTCTTTCAATTTGGCTAGTAGAGTGCATCTCTTTCGCTTATGTCCAGGCAGGCCTGAGCTTTGATGGTCATGTCACATGTCAGAACCATGGCTGCGTCGGTGTCCAACTTCTGTTCAGTCTCCATGGAAGAGATCTGCAGGACTGCAAGATGGTCTTCTGTCCTCACATTCACATCTCATTACTTTCTAGAAGGGGATTCCTGACATGACAGCAACTTTGACCAATCAGTACTTTGGAATCTATTTAGGGTTTCGAATCCAACTCCATCCCCCCTAGGCCCATTCTTTTCTGTTCAAGTTACTTTAAAAAAAAAAAAAAAGGTAAGTGGATGACAGCTTGTATTGCACATAGTTACGTATTTCAAAATACAAAGGCCTGTTGCTAGTAAGCAGATGGACTTAGTTGCCCCATTTGGGCTTGTCTGCACTCTCATTGGCTTTCAGTAGCCTGTAGCTAGGGAGTCCCATATGTGAGGACATCATTCCTTCTTGTCCATGGAGAAAAGGTTAGGGTTGCCAACTGGCTCCAGATGCGCCCGACAGGCTTGATCCAGTCCTGTGTTTACCCCATTGCATGCAGGGACTTGTAGTCTGGCTTTTCTTATGGAGTGCAATGGAGAAATCAGAACTACATGTCCCTGCATGCAATGGAGTAAACCCAGGACTGGATCAAGCCTGTCGGGCGCATCTGGAGCCAGTTGGCAACCCTAGAAAAGGTAGTTACTCACCTATAGCAGGTGATTTCTGGTGACAGTCTTCCTACCTCCCCTGGGAGTTGTATTCTGCTATAGTATCAGACTGTCCTAAAATGGTATCACGGCAGCAGGTGGAAAGATGGTGTGCATGTGCAGTGGAACCTCCCAAAAGCTTCAATTAGTAGCTGGGGAGAGTTCCTACACAGGCTCTCTGAGATGATGTCACCCATATGTGAAGACTTATTCTTGCTGTCCGCAGAGAACACATGCTAGAGGTGAGTAATTGCCTTTTCCCAATGGTGCAGAAAGTGTCATCGGCTTTTTTTTCCACAAGCCTCTTTTTCTTTTATCCTCTTTTTTTTTATATTGATTTGAAAGTGCAGCCTGAAGAAAGAACTTTGGACTAAGTGGACGTATTTAGGAATACTTTTATACTGCTTTTCACTGGGTCAAAGTGGTGTATAGTCAGGTATGGTATATATTTCCCTTGTCCCTGAAGGGCTCACAATCTATGTATTGTACCTGAGGCAAGTGGCTTGCCCAAGGCAACAACGAGCACCTGTGGGACTAGAAACCGCAGTCCCTCTGGCCTGAGATTGCTGTCCTTCAGCAGGATTTGAAACCCTGGCTCTCTGGCCTGAGGTAACTTGCCCTAACCACTAGGCTACTCCTCCCTCCTGGTTGGGTAAGGGTTGGTGTTTCGGGGGTGAGCTGGGAGGTGTTTTTTCATGTTATGGGGTGTGTGGGTCACCTCTAGTGGACCTAGTTCACCGTAAGAGTGTTCTGTGTTGGGGTAAATGGAAGGGGGGAGTGGGGATATATGGTAAGGTGGCTTGGGTAGAGGGTAGGTGGGGGGTTGGAGGAGGGAGGGGTAGAATGGGGTGGGGCTTATTAGGATGGGTAGTGGTGGGAATTGTGGCTTTCTTGGGTGCATGTTTGTGTGTATGATATCCTCTGGTGGCAGGGGGTGCGCCCTAGGCTGGAGGGTGCATTCTTTTATAGGCTAAAACATTGTGGGATGCAAGGCAAATGTGTGGGTCCTGGTTAGGGACCTTCATTGTATCTCTTGGAATGTCTGTTGCATGGGTTCCCCTGTAAAGAGGCATAAACTGCTGTGTATGTTCACAGACACAAGGCTGATATAGCCATGTTGCAGGAGACTCATCAGACAGCAGTGTTGTTGTTGTTAAGTGCCGTCGAGTCGGAGTCGACTCATGGCGACCCTCTGGATAGCTATCCTAAATTGTGTTCGGTCTTCAGTCAGGCGGCTCATTGTTGACAGACTGGTACCCGTAGCTGCTGTTATTGTATCGATCCATCTCATTGCTGGCCTTCCTCTTTTGCGTTGACCTTCTATCTTGCCAAGCATAATGTCTTTCTCTAATGATCTCTCTCTTCGCATGATGTGTCCAAAGTATGAAAGTCGAAGTCTTGTCATCTGAGCTTCTAAAGAAAGCTTAGGTTTGATCTCCTCTAGTACCGACTGGTTTGTTCTTCGGGCAGTCCATGGTATACACAGTATTTGCCGCCAGCACCATAATTCAAAGGCATCAATTTTCTTCCTGACAGACAGCAGTGGAACATGCTAAATTAAAGCCATGGTATACACAGTATTTGCTGCCAGCACCATAATTCAAAGGCATCAATTTTCTTCCTGACAGACAGCAGTGGAACATGCTAAATTAAAGCCATGGTAGATAGGCTCAGTTTATGGTGCCCCAGCAGTTTGCAAAAAGGTGGGAGTGGTGCTTCTTTTGTAAGGGGGCGCCCTTTACAGTTCCAAAAAAAATTAGTGAACTGAACGGGTAATATTTTGTAACCTCTATGCTCCCAAAGTTATGACCCTTGGTTTTTTGCTGGGGTGCTGAACTTGCTGGTGACTTTCTCTATTCGTCACTTAGTTCTGGGGGGTGACTTCAATGGCGTCCTCGATCCCTTGTTTGATCTTTATGTGAAAGCAGGAGGACACCAGAATAGGGTGTCCCAGTGCTTGAATTACTTCTGTGATAGATTGGACTGGTGGATCCTTTGTGGGATAGGCTCAACTATATGCATCTCTCCAGAGCGCATAACATGTTTTTTCTTATTGTGTATCTGCTGATCTCTGCTACATTCTTTTCTTTGGTTATGGAAGTGACATTTGGATTGGGAGAGGTGTCTAATCATTCTCTGGCATGGGAGAGAGAGTGATGTTGGGACTCATCCTTGGAGATTCCTGATAGATTTGTATCAGGACGAGCAATTCCATGTATTCTTGAAAGAGAAATGGCTGGCTTACTTTGAACACAATTAATAATATTTAGAAACCACTAGCATTCTTCTGGAAGACCACCAAGGTAGTCTTTTGGGGGAACACCATTGCTTATAAGATCCGGAAGCATAAAGAATGGAGTTCTAGTCTTCTCCTCATGGAGAGTCTGGTATGAAAGGTGTGAAAGGAAGTGGACATTGGCACATTGCTTCTAATTGGGCTAAACTGTTGGCCTCTCGGGTGGCATTGAATATGCTTATCCATCAGTGGACCAAAAAGTCGTTACTATACTTAAAATTTCATTTGTTTTGGTTTAGTAACCATCCTGGGCGTCTGTTAGTGGCATTTTTGTGGGGGTGGCAGGATCTTCACTGAGGGATGCTGAGGGGAAGTTGTGCACCAAGACCAAGGAGATTTGGTGGATTTTTCACAATATCTACACAAACATATACAAAGGAATGGAACGAGATGCTGGTACGATTTGGCACTACTTGAGAAGGTGGTGTTGCCACAGGAGACTGAGCGGCAGAGGTCGTATAACGGCTGAGGATGTCTAGTGGGCTATTTATGGGGCAGTGTCTTATAAGGTGCCAGGTCCCAATGGATTCATAAGTAAATTGTACAAAATTTTTGCAAGACAAAGTTTGCTTACCTTCTTCAGATCTTTTCAACCACCTCATAGAGTGTGGGAACTTCCCCAACAGGGCATACATATCAGTCATGCCAAGGTCAGGGAGATATCCCGAGGCCCAGAATCTTACAGCCCCATATTTTTATTAAATTTTGATCTTATAATACTTGCAAAAATTATGGCCGATCGGTTGGTACAACTTTTTTTGGGATTTGCTATAAGAGACCCAAATAGGTTTTGTGCAAGGAAGGCATACTGTGTGCAATAACTGGCAAATCTTGGGGTTACTGGAGTAGGTCAGTTGATGTCTGGCGCTTCTCTTTGGTAAGTTTTGAAGCGGAGCAGGCATTCGATCAAGTGTATTGGGATTTGATGTTTGTGGCCCTTGAAGCCTATGGGTTGGGGAGGGGTTTGTGCGAGTGGTATGCGGACCCTCAAGTGGCAGTGTTCATGAATGAGGGCCCTCTCGGACTTCTTTCTTCTGCAGAGGAGCACTCGGCAGGGCTGTCCACTTTTCCCACTTCTATTCCTTTTGACCTTGGATCCTTTGATTTGCAGAGGATGCTGATGATGTCCTGTTAATTCACCACACCTCTGCCACTTCCCCTGATCTCGATCCACTTAATCGTTGTCTTTCCACTATCGCATCGTGGTTTGGGTCAAACTTTCTCCACGCTAACCCCGCTAAATCATCTGCTATGTGGGTTTCCTTTGGTCTGTCTGCTCCCCTGCTATCTCCCGTCATGGGCTCCTCTTCTATCCCTTTGGCTCCCTCTCTCCGATATCTGGGTGTCACACTGGACCCCGCTCTTTCCTTCCACACTCACATTTCCTCTGTCATTCGTTCTTCCTTCTTTCATCTACGTTGTATCAAAGCTGTTCGATCGTCACTTCCCCCTTCCTCCCAAGAGTTGCTGTCTTTAGTAGTTTCACGTCTGGATTATTGTAATATTATTTATGCTGGTCTCCCTTCTTCTCAACTTCACCGCCTTCAGATCGCTCAAAACGCTGCCGCCCGCCTGGTTACCTTCACTTCTGCGCGCTCCCACGTCTCCCCCTGTCTCCTGGCCTTACACTGGCTCCCGATCGAGTTTCGTTTCATCTACAAGATTCTCATTATCACTCACCGGGTTCTCCACACCGATATCCCTCAGTACTTAGCTAACACTATCCGTTTCCAGCCCTCTCCCCGTCTTCTCCGCTCATCCTCTGGTGGTCGTTTGTTCCTTCCGTCTCCCTCTCATGCCCGCCTAGAATCAACTCGTCACTCTGCTTTCTTCTTTCTGGGCCCTGCCCTCTGGAACTCCCTCCCTCTTCCCCTCCGCATTGAACCCTCCTATCCCCGCTTTAAAACCCTTCTAAAAACCCACCTTTTCTGTCAGGCCTTTGACCTTCCTTCTTCCTCTGACGGCACCTCATCCCCCTGTTCTGCCCTCCAACCACCTTGAATCACCTCGTCCATTTCCTATCTTCCTTCTCCCTCCCCCTGGTTCTTTTGTTTTCTGTCTTATCTTGCTATTCTTTCTCTGTCCTATAAGCTCTGGCGTTCTTTTCTAACTTTATTTTCTGCAGTTGCCATTTTGTTATTGTACACCGCCCTGATGCTTCGGCCTGGGCGGTTAATTAAGAGACTCAATAAAGATAAAGATAAAGATCAACAGTATCCAGGTAGGTCAGGCAGAGTTTAAGCTGGCAGCCTTCAATGATGACTTGCTGGTGCATTTGTTGGAGCTTGAGAGGTCTCTGTCAGGATTGATGGAGGAGAATGAGGAGTATGGGGCAGTGGCAGGCCTCAAGCTTAATTTGATCAAATCAGAGGCCTTGGATGTGGGAGGACAGTTGAGAGCACAATGGGGACTGAGCCTCCCCATGTGCTGAATGGATGGATTCTTTAAATATTTAGCAATTCTGATTTTGGCAAATTTAGGACAGCTGTATAGCCTCAGCAGTATAAGGATGTTTCAGGGGGTCTGGTAGAAGTTGTGAGAATTGCCACGTATAAGATGAATGGGTTCCCCAATATCCTCTGTTGTTCTCAATCTTTGTATAATGTAAGAAAATGAAGGATTGGAAACCACTTTGTGGATGTAAGGCCTTAGCAAAAAGGTGGAAAATGGAGTTGTGTGAGTGTTTTAACCTTAAGCAGTTGGTTCGCAGTGCGGTACGAATTCCGGGGTTGATGACTATGGTGCATTTGAGAGAGCTACAATACATGGTGGTGCTCTGGAGTTTTATTTCCCAAGTCCAAATGCATAGAGTGTATATTACTGGGGAGGTTCTCTGTCCCAAATGTCAAGTTGGTGTGGATCATTTGGGCCACCAGTTCTGGCTGTGCCCCAAAATTCAGATGTTTGGGGGGAGTTACATTGGTATCTGGTGGGGCTGTTGGGTCAGACCATGGAGCTGGAGGTGTTGGGGGTTGTACTGGACTGTTCTGGAGCTATTAAGTCATGAGAGATGAAGCAGCGCTTGATAAACTGATATAAAGTCTGTCTGGTAGGGAAGCAAGCAATTTTACAATCCTAGCGAACAGCGTATTCTCCCAGTTTTTGGCTCTGGCACAACTTGTTCCATGGCTTGATGGTGATGGAGCAAATGATAGTCAGGACTTCTCAAAAGAATGCCCATTTTCTGGAGCTGTGGGGGGAGAGGTGTTGTGAAGGGATGCAAGGTGTTGCCACCAGAGGCTATGGAAGGAGACTGTGTGGGTGAGCAAGTAAGCTTTGGGGATGTGACCATGCACACTTCTTCAGAGAAAGAGGCGGAGGAGAGGACCTAAGAAACAAAGGTGCTCCTCCTCTTCGTTGAGATCTGTTGAGGGGAGGTGGAGGGGGAGTTTGGAGGAGGTTACCTTTGGGAGAGGATTGCTTTGTTGGGTTGGGTAACTGGTTCATGAGGTATTGGAGGAATGGGTTAGGACAGGAGTGGGCAAAAAGTGGGAGTGGTGCTTCTAATTCATAAGGGGGTGCCCTTTACAGTTCCAAAAGTAATTAGCGAACCAAGTGGGTAATATTTTGCACTCATGGGGAGGGAGTTGATAATTTGAGTATTGAAATATAGAAACATGATGGCAGAAAAAGACCATGTGCCTGATATTCAAAAGGCGTTTACACGGTTTACAGCTCAGTAAACAGTGTAAATGCCTTAAATGGGGATATTCAACGACACTTACACGGTTAGTGCTGTTGAATATCCTCATCTAAGTCCCCTACACGCCCCAGTGTTATCTGGTTGGCATCAGGGCATGTTGGAGGTGTTCTAGGGGCAGAGTAGAGGTGGGGAGTACCGCTAATCATTTAGTGGCAAAATTGCAACGCTACCCTGTTAGCAATCCATTGCTAAAACGAAGCCAGCTTTTGGCTTGCCTAGTTTTAGCCGCGGATGATAACCGGGTAGCGGTGTAATATTACCACTACCCAGTTAGACTCTGTGGCAATTTTCCCTGGGCACCAAAACCAGATATTCAATGCTGTCACCACGGCATTGAATATCCAGAGTTAGGGGTAAGTGGGCAGGGCTATGCGCCATAGTAGCGCATAGCTTGACTACTTGAATATCGGGCCACATATGTATTATTGTCTTATCCATTCTTCCCTGTTGATATGGGGAGAGAGGGAGGGAGATTGGGAACATTAAAAAATAAATTAAAAAACTGTGAGACTATTGTTAGATTTTCTTATGCAATGTACTGTATCTCCATTTGGCGTTGTATAGATGTTCCTCATCTCAGTTATGTGTGTTTGGAGATGTGTTGTGTTATTAATAAAGAGATTTAAACCTAAAATGGCATTCAGTTATCCAATTGCTTTTTTTTTTTATCTGAACAGACCGAATAATCAGTGTTCTAGTTAGTATACAAGGGTCTAGCTGAAAGAGGTATCACAAAATGGAAGGCAGACACATCCTCTGCAACTGTACACTGTGGTCTCAACTATTCCTGTGGCCATAGATCTGGCTTTTCTGGAGCATGTGTGTCCCAAGTGTTGTTTCCCATTTATGCATCTGACTGGGACCCAAGCAAGCCACTGAGCTGCTGACCACTGAAACCTGAGATATTCTGCCTTGCTAGTAGACTGTCCTGCAGCACTGTCTGCCAGGTCATGGGCTTCCCTCCAGCCATCTTACATTCATTCTTCTGTACTTTGGCACGAAAAGATGACATTACTCCAAGTGCCTTTACTTTGCCCACTAGTAAAGGAGTGGAGTGAAGGAGTAGCCTTAGTGGTTGGGGCAAGGTACTTCAGGCCGGAAGGTCGGGGGTTCAAATCCCACTAGAGGACAGCAACCTTGGGCCAGAAGGACTGGGGTTTCTAGTCCCACAGGTGCTCCTTGTGGTCTTGGGCAAGCCACTTAACCCTCCATAGCCCATGTTCCCTGTAAAATAGTTATCTCCAAGTTATAATGCCTTGTTCAATGTAATTTCAGTTTGTTCAATGTAAACCGCACTGATGCAGAATAGCACAGTATATAAGAGAATATAAATAAATAAAATAGTAAGGCAGGCACGCAATCCAAAAGCAAAAGTCCACTCCCACAACACGCTCCTCAGGTACCTTTCACCCCATGTTGAGTTTAGCTATTTTCCATTACAAATGAAACTCTCTAATTCTCTTATTTGTTCTGTTTCTGTCTTGAATAGATTGTAAGCTCCACAGAGAAGGGACTGTCTTTTATGTGTATATGTAAAGGGGATGGGTCTCCAGGAGTCAGCATTGACTTGATGACACACAACAACTCGTAACATTATTGGGGTCATTCCACCCTTTTCCGACCCCGATTAACTTCCCCGCTCATTGTATGGGGAACTTAGAAGGGGATGGGAAAGGGGCGGATTGAGGGCAGCGTTAGGGCGGGCAGTGGGCAGTCTTCGGCCCTGGGTGTACAGGGCCGATTCCAATGCTGGACCTGTATGTCTGGGGCCGGACTTATTCCACCTCTGAGGTGGAATAAGTTCCCCTAGTTGTGAGGAACGGGCAGGCCCGGAGCTGGAAAAAGGCGACAGGAGGCAGAGGACATTCCCTGCAGCCTGACCCTGACCTTGGGAGGCCAGATCAGGGGTCGAGCCGCGGGGAATGCAGTGTTTTTAATGGCAGCCGGGGACTGTGGCTTTTGAATGGAACTGCGGTGCCATGGCAATCAAACACCATGGCGCTGCGGCTCCATTGAAAAGCCTTGACTGAGCTATCCGGGCAAGGCCTGTACGTGCAGACCGACCTGAATTGGGGTCTCAGCCTGCACGTACAGACCTGGACGCGGTCTGATCCCACAGTGCTAGATATGTCCTGTGGGATCAAAATCTTGGCTATCTCTGTGCGTCCGGTTCCGACTGGGCGCACAGAGGGCCGGGATGTCCATGTCAGAATCAGGCCCTGTAGAAATAAGTAGTAGAAGGTAGTCAGGAGAGGCACTGAGCTGGAACTAATTCTGCTGGAAAGATCCATTTGCATTCCTTGTTTAGTTAAATAGAAATGTACATACATATGAAAATGACTTTGTGGAGAATATTTTGCTGTCTTGCCTAGCAGTTAGGAGACTAGTCTATTCTGTTCCAGCAGGCACAGTTTCTTTAACAGAATGCTGCATAGTCTGCCACAGAATGAAATGGCAGCTGGAATGAGAAAAGAGTAGAGTGAGGTGTGAATTAACCCAATGAAACCCTTCTTAGAAGGTGCTGGGGAAATGCAGTAAAATAATTACTGCTAATCCTTTGTATGTGGCTTGCAGAATAGTGTTTGAGCAAGACAGCACACGCCATAAGTGGAGTAAGAGGGGATGGGGGAGGCTCAATGCAGTCATTAATAGACACAGACAGATAGGCAATGAGTACTTAGGTTCCGTTGACAGACTGAGAAAGTGTTGTATTGAAAAATAAATACATTTGTCTCTTCCTGCTTTGAGCATAGGTATGCTAATAAATCAGGCCCTGTAGGAATGTATTGCAAGGATATTCGAAAGACAGCATGTTAGAATTTTGCTTGTACATGCTTCTTACATACTTTCAGTAAGCATAGTGTCAACATTTTTAATTCTTGGCATTTTCCTTATAAACTAGTCATTTGTAAATCCTGAGTAATAGCTAGACACTTGCTACAATAGGGTATTTTTAAGAGTCTACTCAAGGATGACTGAATGGCTTTCTTTTGCTAGAGAGGATAAGGTGTCAGCTCATGAAGTTGCTGGAAAATAATACGACTCAAACAGAAAAAGTCAAAACAGTGGGGTGGAAAGATTTATGTAAAAGTAAACTCTTCTGAGAATTAGTTGCAAGCTGGTCTATTATAATCTGTGACTATGCTTAAAAACCTCTTCCCTTTTTGCAGGTGTTAAGTAGTGTATATTTTCTCATAATCCGAAAGTGAATTAAAGGGGGATAATTTTCGAAAAGCCCTTCATCTTCATCCCTAAAGGCCAGTCTGTGTAATGGCCAACCTGCCAGCACATGGAGACAGAGCTAAACCACTTGGCTTCCCTGTATAGCCTGTTGGAGCCAGGAAGTCAGTCAATTAGTATTCTCTGTCTGCAGCAGATGGACATATGCGTGAACTAGTATAGCACTGAAGAAACCTTAGCTGGTCTAGGTCTACAGTAAAAGCCAAGGTTTGGGGCCAAGGATGAAGAAAAAAGGCAAGGGTCACTTCCTTATCATCCTGCAAAAACAGTCCAGACGCATGGATTATGCTTTCTTCTAGCAGGTGGAGACAGACTTGAGCAACTTTCAGTGATGTCATCAATAGGTATATCTGCTGTGTAGCACTGAGAGAAGCCAGTATTGTCTGCAAAGTGTGAGGACTGGTGCAGCAGTACAGATGGGTCTGTCTCAGACTATAGTCCTGTAGCTTGTGTGCTTGCGATCGGTAGATTCTGTTTGCTTGGAGCTCAGATACGCACCTGTCTCTTAAGCCGACAACTTGCCCTGTGTCCAGTGCTACCCACAGGTTCTAGAACATGGTGGACAGAAGGACCCCACACAGCTTCTGAGGGGGGATTGTAAGTTGGGCCCAGGCCACTCTTCCCTTTTCTTGTCCTGTATCTATTTGCTATTTGTGTCTCTGTTTTTTTTTTCCTATCTCCTTTTTGTTCCCCATTGATTTCAATAGGGCTGTATTTGGCTCTCTGCTGCTTGTAACGAAGCAGCTATAAATTATAAAACAAAACAAAATACTCTGGCAGCTTAGCTGCAAGTCTCTCTGGTGAGTAAATTAATTGAAATGCTACTAAAACAGAATATGGTGCAGTTTTTGGAATCAAAGGGATTACAGGATCCAAGACAGCATGGCATTATTAGAGCTGGGTACTGTCAGACAAATCTGATTGATTTCTTTGACCAGAGAATTGAATCAGGAGAAAGCACTAGATGTGGTATACTTAGACTTTCTCAAGGCTTTTGACACCATTTTGCTTTGGTAACTTATAAATAAACTGAGTGCCCTTGAGATGGACCCCCAAAGTGATTGACTGGGTAAGAGGCTGGTTGATTGGGAGGTACAAGAGTGTAGTAGTAAATTAAGTTTACTCTGATGATAGAGGCATTACCAGTGGCATGCGTCAGGGTTCAGTCCTTGGTCTTGTTCTTTTTAACATTTTTATAAGTGATATTGTGGAAGTTCTGTTGGGAAAGATATGCCACTTTGAGGAAGATACCAAAATCTGCAACAGGTTGGACACCCTGGAAGGGCTGGATAGCATGATAAGGCATCTTGTGAAACCTGAAGAATTGTTGAGAATTTGGCAGATAAGATTTAATGTTAAAAAATGCAAGGTTATGCATTTGGGCTGAAAAGCCCAGGGGGATGGTACAGTATAGGGGGTGAAGTACTTTGGTGCATGAAAGAAGAGCGGGACCTGGGAGTGATTGTATCAGATTATCTTAAAAGTGACCAAACATATAGAAAAGATAACAGCAAAAGCCAGAGGGATGCTTGAGCCACAAATGATTAATAAACATAAACATAAACATAAACACGCTGTTTACATTGTAACAAAACATGATACATAGGGTAATAGAGGAAATGGGGCATAACATATGTATATTTTAGATAAAAATTATAGTTTGGATATTTTACATTGTCTTGTTCAAGTGTAAGCTGGGTGTGTGTTTAAGCAGTTGGGTTGTTACGAGTTGTAGCCAGTTTGTGAATCAAGAGGTGTGGCAGTGCTAAAGTGTTCCTGGAATAGATAGATTTTCAGTCTTTTCAAAAGTCCATTTCGTCCGCACATCCTCTTACTTCTGGGGGTATAGAGTTCAAAATCATGGGGATGTAGAGTGTGAATGCATGGTTGCACGCTGATTGTTTGCTCTTGGCTTCTTGTTTAGGTATGGAAAGGAAGTTCAGTGAATTATGCCTTTGAAGCCTGTCATTCTTGGGTCTTGATAGAAGAGGCTGTAGACAAATAGCTGATTTGTTATAAATAACTTTGAATGTTGTGAGGAGGGCTTTGTACCTTATTCTTGCAAGTATAGGGAGCCAGTGGAGATGCCTTAATATGGGGGTGATGTGTGCTTGTCGAGATGTTCCATGAATTATTCTCGCCACAGTGTTCTGGGCCATTTGGAGAGAATGTTGCAGTAATCTAGAATGGAGGTGATTATGACCTGCCACACCATCCGGTAGAGGTCTGAATTTAATAGGGCACAGATTTTTTAGTGTTCTTAACTTATGGTAGATGAAGTTAGTTCTCTTTATTTGTGACTGGAAATATAGCTTCTGGTCCATTATGATGTCCAGATATTTGACTTCAGTTTTTACCCGGATATCATAGTCTTCCAAGTCTCAGTGAATGTGGTGGAACAAAGGAAGGATCTATAAATACATGGAAGGCCTCCATTTTTTCCTGATTAATGAATAAGTTGTGCTGTTGAAGTCCTTTGAGGTCGAACTGAGCTTCTTTTCAGTTGGGTGGGCATGTAACCTTGGGAGAGGGAGTTATGAATGATGCTCTGTAGGTAGGTGCTAAGCTGTGTTCTTAAGATCCTAATCCAGGACACTGGGCAGGGGTCGAGAGCTGAGGTGGTGGTGTTAAGGTTACTTATAGCAGCTTCAATATTTTCCAAAGATGGTAATTCAAAATTCGACCATGTGTACAGAGGAATGTTTTGCAGAGTTGCTGTGTTTAAGAGGTGGTCTCTGAGAGGGACTGACTTATGTTTTGACTGGAGGTAGTCTACCATTTCTTGGGGGCATATACTGTCTTTGTGGAATCTGCTTGTTAGGTTCTCTTAGAAGGGCTTTTGCTATGTAGAAGAGTTCCCTTGGTATATTTAGTGAGCACATTATGGTGTTGTTGTAGTATTCCTTCTTGCATCTTATTGTTTCCCTGCAATATATTCTCTGCTTCTCCATATAGATGGCTTGGGAGAGGATGTCTTTGGAAAGTCTCCATTTACATTTGAGTCTACGTAGTTCACTCTTTTGATTCTATAGCATCGTTGAGTACCAGGGACTCTGTTGTGCCATTTCGGTGAGCTAGTCCTTGGTGGTGTGAGAGAAGCCACAGGTATGGTTTCATTCCACCCTTTGATCTTTGCTTCTAAGCTTTCTTCTAGGTGTCTCGTAGCGAATTTTCAAATGGAATGCACATGCCTGTTTTTTGTTTGAAAATTGCCCACAGGTTCAAAGGATCTACTTTTTTTGCTGAAAAACAGTGTGCATATAATTAAAAATTCAATTTGTATTGGTTTCCAATCCTATCCTAAACTTCACCTAGGAATAACTCCTCTCAATCTGGCTAAAAGTATGCAATCTATGAAGCAACACTTTTGATTTTAGCTGGATTTGAATGAAGGAGATTTCAGACAGCCAGTTTACACTGGTAAACCACATTTTAGATTTAACAAATCTGAGCTCAAGGCGAGTTACATATTCAAATACACGAGTTCTTTCTCTTCCCAAACTGACTCACAATCCAGTTGTGTGTCAGGCAAAATGAGAGTGAAGTGATTTGCCAAGGTCAGTGAGAGAAGTAGGATTTGATCCCTTGCTCTCTTGGTTTGCGGTGTCTCTCTCTAACCCTTGAGTTACTTATCTGCTCTACTAAATGGCTTTGAGAATTGTCTAACAAATATCAGAAAGACAAATTCCTCAGTATATCTTGTTCCAACAAACCCCACCTAATAGATGCATGGATAACTTCTCGAGAGCTTGGATATTCAACTGTGGGACAGCTGGGTTAGTAATCTAGGCCGTGGATATACGGAAAATGGGCCATTCTGGATCTGAGCTTTAAAGGCACAGTGGATAGTGGGCCAGCAGTATGAGAACTTCTAGAAGCTCATGAGCCCCTGCACCTTTAAGAGAGTGGAGTCTGCTGAGTGGACCCATCTCTGCAGTTTTCTGACATCAGCAGTGGGTAAGGCCTGCAACCTGCAGGTGCTGTTGCAGCAACAAGGTGAGGATGGGAAGGAGGACAAAGGAGAAATATAGTGGGAGAGACTGGGGATGGGGAGAGACAGGGGCTCATCCCTTGTCCCTACCCAGGGACCATTTATTTTGTGACAGTTCATCCTGATTTGGAATCAGAATCACTGATTTATCTTTGTATGACCATTTCTGTTGGTAGAACATGAAACAACATGGTTAAAATTTAGTATGCCAGGTAGTACCCGGCACATGTGTAATTGAAAATTAAATATTAACAGCTAGAATAGAGGTTCCCAACCTTTTTGTCCCCTTATTAACCTCCTAAAAGTTCATGGACCCACAGTTAAGAACATAAGAACGTAAGATATGCCATACTGGGTCAGACCAAGGTCCATCAAGCCCAGTATCCTTTTTCCAACAGTGACCAATATAGGTCATAAGTACCTAGCAGTTTCCCCAAAAGACAAGTTCCACAATGCTTGTATTGGGTCAAGTAGTGATATCCTGGGTCCTCTTTAATAATGGTTTATGGACCTTTCCTCCAGGAACTTGTCCAAACCTTTTTTAAACCCAGCTACACTAACAGCTTTTACTGCATCCTCCGGTAATGAATTCTAGAGTTTGATTATGCGTTGAGTGAAAAAATGTTTTCTCCGATTAGTCTTAAATGTTCCACATTGTAGCTTCATTGCGTGTCCTCTAATCTTTCTGTTTTTTGAAGGAGTAAACAACCAATCTACGTTTACCCATTCCACTTATTTTATAGACCTCTATCATATCTCCCCTCAGCCATCTCTTTTCCAGGTTGAAGAGTCCTAACCGTTTTAAGCCTTTTCTCATAGTGATATCCTTCCTTCCCCTTTATCATTTTGGTTGCTCTTCTTTGTAACTTTTGCAATTCTGCTATATCCTTTTTATGATATGGTGACCATAATTGCACACAATATTCAATGTGCAGTCGCACTATGGAGCAATTCAGCAGCATTATAATATGCTTGGTTTTATTTTCTATTCCTTTCCTTATGATCCCTAGCATTGTATTTGTTTATTGGCCATGGCTGAACACTGGGCAGAGGGTTTCATTGTACCATCCACGATGACGCGCAGAAAAATCCAAGTTATCAATGTCCCTGTTCAATGTACATTACCAAGTTTATGTTACAATGTAAACCCCTTTGATTGAAATGATAAAGTGGAATAAAAAATCCTGTTAAATAAAATAAATAAATCCTTTTCCAGAGTGGATCCTTGCATTGTGTAACTGTAGTTTGGGTTGGTCTTCCCTAAGTGCATAACTTTGCACTTGTCTACATTACATTTCATCTGCCATTTGGACACCCAGTCTCTGAATTTTTCAAGGTCCTCTTGCAATTTTTCACAATCCTCTTGTGTTTTGACAACTCTGAATAATTTTGTGTCATCTGCAAATTTGATCCCTCACTCATTATTCCCATTTCCAGGTCATTATAAATATATTATAAACATGTTAAAAAGTCATTTTCCTTCAGTCTCTCTCTTCCCTCTATCCAAGCCTCACTAGCCTCTCTTTTTTTCTCTTTTCTGTGTCCTTTCGACCCTCTGTAATGGTCTCACAGACTCCGAGAGGCCCACAAACCACTGAGCTGAAGTTACTAATGTGTGCACCATGTTATCGTGCGTAAACACTGTTCATGCTTACTATTAGTAACTAGGTTAATTCTACATTAGTAGTTGGGAAGTGAATGATTCTGTTTAGTTTAAAGGGGGCCTCTTGGTCTTTAAATCATTGCAGCCATATGGGCAGAATGTCATCACATACACTGATTCTGATTTATCGAAATGATAAGCATAGACTAGTCAGACAGTTGTGCAAGTTCTAATTTGTCACATACCCAGGAATTCTGCAGTCTTGGAAAACAATGACATTGCTTTATTAGTTTATACTTAAAAAATAGAAAATGATGATAAAGGCCTCATGCAGAAGCAGTATGTAAAGTTAATTAGTAGCATATTAAAAGCATGAGGAAAAATGTTGAAATAAACAGATTGGGGGTCATTCCAGAACACAAATAAACCGCTTAGGCATGAGGGATAGACGTGCATCATGTGAAAATGTCTAGAACTGTGTATGAAACAATGTTGCCTTACACCCACACGGTGCTAGCATGGGGATCGCAGAATGAGGGTGGGAGGGGTGGAACGGGGGTGTGGCCAGCCATGGAGACGTATAAAGCGTATTCTGGAAAGGCCCTTGTACGTTGTCAGTGTTACCCATCTGTATCCAAGCTAATCTTACGTAAACGGGGAATAAGGGCTGAACTTAGAAAATGTTCCGCTCTGCACTGCAATGCAGCCCAGTTAGAAGATTGGCAGTGACAATTATGTTTTGTCCTGGTGTATCTGCAGTGTCTGCAGTCTGGGAAAACACAAGTTGTGGTTGTACAGAACAGAAAGATGAGGTGAGGGATGGTTGTACGGGGAGGACACATTAAGAATCACACCCACATAAATAAGAAGTGCCATGGTGTTCATTCTGGCAATGCTGACATATGCTACTTGTGCTAAGTGATCACATCTAGGGGTCTCTAACAAAGCAAATGCCATAAATATGTGACCAGTTATGGAGTCCTGGGACGCCATGCTTTAACGTTATACCAGCTGTAGTTGTAAGGTGCTGGGCATGTTTGAGACTATACATAAGATTGTGAGTGTGTGGGGGGTTTGTGTGTTGCACGGGAGAATCTAGTGTGCTCATCCACAAATATGGGGGTATATGAATGGCTGGATTGTAGGGATGACTGCAGTGTTACCATGTGCCGGTGTTATCAGGCAGGAAAAGCAGAAAAAGGGCACCATAGCTAAATGGCAACACATACCTCTGACAGTAATGAGGGACTGTCTGAATGAGAGCAGTCACCAGTGCACACAGCAGAAAGACATGCCCAAGGACACCATCATGGGTACCTGAAAATGTGCACATTTATATAGAATGATGATAGAGTCTTTGGGCATGTGTTGCTGCTGTTTGTTTTGTTGACTGCTCTCATTTTCAGGATCCCCCATTACTGACAGGGCTATGTGTTGTGCATTGTTCATGCAGCACCAAACACATCTCTGTCCCCTATTCCGGAACTACGGCTGCGTCTATCCCTGCAGCTGTGGACTCAGGTATGAATTGGCCCCATTTTTGATTTGGACGTATCCGTGGGAATTGCATGCATGTTTGGGAATTGGTCTCATTGTGTTTAAGAAATTGCTTTTTCCTGCACCTATTTAACCCACAAATAAATAGTTCTCCATTAAAACTATATGTGACAAAATGCACAGACAGAACAAAAAAAAACCAAGCAAACAATCTACCCAAAGAAAACATTTTTATTTAAAATTACTGAGAACAGGGAGAATATATTTACATATTTTGCGTGGCCATATTAAAAAAAATCACAAGCACATCTTGAGAAAATAGCTCTAGGAGACATTTGCCCAGTGCTTAAGTGTGACCCTATTATCAACAGACACAGCTCAGAAATGAAGAATAAATGAAAAGTTAACACTCAATGATTGTCACACTTCATCCAAAATATAATCAGCAGAGATGCTTTCTGCAGGAAGCAATCACACCAAGTGCATTCATAGAGGATCAATCGGGGTGCGCTGCATCATTAGCCTAGGACTTGTGGCAGTATGCATAGGTAGTGCTGGAGATATAGTTTGGGTGGTGCCTGGGTAAAGATACACACTAAGCACATAAAATGTAAGCACATATTTTATAAAATACATGTGTGACTGTGCAGCATACATGTAGAAAGTTACACCTTGCTCAGGACAGGCGTAACATTGTGCAAAAGCATTTGCGTGCTGCTGGGGTTGTGTTGCTATTGATTCTTGGAATCTATTTTATAAAGGCATGTAGCTGCCTGGGTTGCCTTTTATAAAACAGGTGCTTTTCTGAGTATTTTTACAGGCTTCCATTTATAAAATTGTTCCCATTAAGTATGTAACAGTTGAACTGTATTAGAGAATAGAACATTTACAGTGTCACACATGAGCTGAATGGCAAAGAGGAGAAATTTGGTGTGCCTTGGATGGAAGAGTGCTGTTGAGCTGGTGGCTCTAGTACGGTGATTCTTAACCCAATCCTCAGGGCACACTTAGCCAGTCAGGTTTTCAAGATACCCACAATTAATATGCATGGGACAGATTATCATTCAAAGGAGGCAATGCATGCAAATCTCTCTCATGTATATTCATTGTGGCTATCCTGATAACCTGACTGGCTAGATATGCCCCGAGGACTGGGTTGAGAACCCCTGCTCTAGTAGATATTGCAGGAAGCTTAAATAAAGAGTTAGAACTCCTATCAGGCACATGTGAAAGATGATGTTGCCTCATATTCAAGCTACCCTTCTGATAAATGCCATTTTTATATCTTTGAAGCTTATGGAGAGAGATGAACTAAACTTGGAAGGTCTGTGTGGCTGGCTTTGAAAATTTAGCTTGGGTGTTAAAATGTTTTTAAGAGGACAAGCAGGATAACAAGTCCTCACAACATGGGTGATATTACCAATGGAGACTGACATGGGAAACAACTTTCCAGCTCAGGATTTTTCCTGAGGCTTCATGCATGCCACTTCCTGCCTGCTGCAGTTACACGAGACCACCCCAACCGTCATTTTAACAATTCTGCTGAGAGGTTCAGTTACTGCTGCTCACAAGTTGAGTTTTTCTCAATTTTTCTGGTATTTTTTGCTGTTTTTTTTAAGTCTCTCGCTGTTATGTGGTACCTGAACCCCATTAGCTTCTCAGGCTTTTAGGGATTCACTGTCACAGGTCTCGGTCAAGAGACCTTATGTGCTCTGGTTAGGTATATTTTTCAAAATCAATTCACTTGGGAGGGAGGAGTAGCCTAGTGGTTGGGGCACAGTACTTCAGGCCAGAAGGTCAGGGGCTCAAATCCCACTAGAGGACAGCAACCTTGGGCCGGAAGGACTGGGGTTTCTAGTCCCACAGATGCTCCTTGTGGTCTTGGGCAAGCCACTTAACCCTCCATTGCCCATGTTCCCTGTAAGTATTAGTGTATGTGTCTCATATCCCCGCGTGTTAAATGTATCCCCCAATTGTGTTGTGACTGCTTTGATTGAAGGATAAGGCAGTATACAAAACTGTATAAATAAATAAACTTGATTTTTCTATGGCTATCTTTTTTGGCAACATGTCTAGGAAAGAACTCTTCAGCAGATTTAAAAAGTGCTTTGGGTACGACAAGACCTGATCCATAATGGATATTCACAATTGATGCATGGAGTGTCTAGACCATGATCCTTCTCGTAATTTGTGTTCACAAATGTCAAAAAGAGTGCTCAAGGGGTTGTGAAAAGCAGCATGAACAAATTTTTGGTACTGATACGTCTGCATCAGAATGATGCTGGGGATGCATTGGCATCGAGAATGCATCAGTCACCTTTGACAGTCAGAATTGGTAGAGCCCATCGGGATCAGTCACCATCCAGTTCAAACTCAAAGAATGATTCAATCTTGACTTCATGTACATCAAGGGCTTGCAATACTAACACCAGTACCACATTCTGCCCTTTGGCCTTGTTCAGCCCCTTGAAGTATCATAAAATGCCTTACTGTACTCGCAGTGTATCTACACAAATTGGGAGTGCATGTGTTTCCCTATCTGGATGACTGGTTAGCCAAGAGAACATCACAGGAAGGGGTTCAAGAAACTGTACGCCCAACCATCTGAGTGCTAGAGTTACTAGGGCTCATCATATATTATCGCACCTCCCACTAAAGCTTATCAACTCAAATTGGAATTAATAGGAACTGTGCTAGAAATGACTGCAGCAAAAGCCTTCCTTCTAGGGCTGGTACTACCATTAGGCAAAATAGGTAGTCTTCTAGAGCACCAGTGGTCCAAAGATGGCCCATTGCCACCGCTGCTGCCCCTTTCCAGGATAGCAATTCCTTTATATTATATTGATTTTAACATATAAAAAAGACATATAACATCTTTGCCAAAAAAATAAGATGCAGCCATTAAAGGGAAAACAAAAATAACAAAGGAAAAAACAAAATAATCACATTTTAGAGTTAGAAATATTACAAATGGCATAATCATCTTCTATCAAGCCCACAAAGAAAAAGGAGAGAAACTAAGAATGATAGCCTCAAAAGGGAAGAGGCAAAAAGAAAGGAAAAAAAAACAATAAAAAGAAAAAATAGAAAAAGGAAAATACCAATCACCAGATCATCAAAAGCCTAAACAGCAATCACAAAACATCTATATAGGACTAATGCCATCATTTTACAGAAGTCTTATGATGAAGCAAACTTTTCAATTATTCAAGGTCATAAAAATATATCTAACATTAGAAAATTGTACCAAACGTTTTGCAGGAAATTTGAGAAAAAATTCTGTGCCCATTTTTAAGACCTCCTGCCGTAGCTGAAGGGTTTTCTCTTCCTTTGAGTCTCTTGGCATAGGTCAGGAAAACATCATACCCTCTGACCTATAAACATAATTTCTCTATTACGAAAAAATAATTGCATAATTGAATTTTTATCAGACTCAAACACAAAGATCACAACTAGAGAGCCTTTTCTTGGATCTCTTCAATAGACTGCTCCAGCAGAGTTGTTACATCCAAGCCAGTGTCTACAGTGGCTACTTCTCCATTGCTATGGGAACTGTCCCCAAAAAGAGCCCTCCTTCATTTTAATTGGAAGATAAAAAAGAACTTTCAAGCCCTATACCAGATATTTCTTTAATAAGTCCCTGAGATTTAGCATTGTTAATTGGAGAAACTTCAAAATCCTGATGTTCAAATGTCTCCCTTTATTTCCAGCTACTTCAAGCTGTCTGTGCATACCCACAAGATCTTTAATAAGTTTGCCTTGTACTGATTTCACCTCAGTCAGGCCCAGTTCCACTAATGCAGTCTTTCCTCTCAGATTTTCCCCCTGAAGCTCAGCAGTCCCAAGATCTAAATCACTCAGGGACCCCTCAACTTGATCTAGCTTGGCTTCCACAGTCTGATCAAGTAATGTGATGGCCTCCCATGTAGACTCAAGTCACTTTTTCAGGCTTCCTGCTGCTCAATAAAGATGGTACCTGCAGCCTCCCAAGATCTTCTTCCAAGCATTCTCCTGTGTTAGCAGCAGCGTGCCGACCCACAACTGTTTCATCCCATCCAGGGCCTGCCTCGGAAGCCAAAACAAAACTTCCAGCTGATGATTCTGAGGGACTGGTCTAACTTGGGGGGCCCCTCACAGGCACCGGGAGTCACCTTGGCCTTCAGAATAGGGGAACTCATCAGCAGAGGTAAGGGGAGAGGTGATCTGACATCTGGGCTCAATGACATGTCCTCAGGGCAAGTCGGTCTTTCATTCTCTGGCCTGCCAGAAAAGGAGGCTTCCTCCATTTGGCTTGCTATCAGTTTAGCCACAAAGTCAGAAATTTTGGCTTCACCGATCAGGGAGGATCCCGGGTTGTCCACCCAGACTTTTCCTTTCTGCTTGCTCATCTTCTTAACCAGAAAAACAAAAGAAGAAAGTAGGTGAAGGAGCAGTCCAATCAAATGCCCTCACCTGTCGCTATCAGTAATGCCTTTAAACAACTCAGCAGTGTTTACTGAAACCTCTGGTGCTGTGGTGCTATTTGTGCTTTCATCCAAGACCAGTCATGCAGACCAAGGTATACAGATCTCTTGAACCTACTGGCGGGGTCCCCTCTCTTGTTGCCTCAAGAGAGAGACCTCCTGCAGCAAGGTTCCCTGGTGATGGAGGATTCTATTCCCTTCTCACTTATGGCCTGGCCCTTGAGAGATTTAGGCTATCTAAGAAGTGCTGCTCTGGAGCGGTAGCAGACACCCTTCTCAAGGCCTGCAGGGCTTCTACTTCCTTAGCTTATGCCAGAGTCTGAAAAGGTTTTCAGAGGTGTTGTTTCTCTTGGATCCTGGAGGCAAGGAAGGCAGACATAGTCACTGATTTGTTCTTCTTACACTCTAGCCTAGCCCAGGAGTTAGCTCTGAACTCTCTGAAGTTTCAGGTGGCAGCCTGGGGGTGGAATCAAGGGATGCACTTGGCAGTGCACACTGACATCTCCTGCTTTCTTAAGATAGTGAAACAGATCCTTCTGCCAATGCATATGGTTGTTCTTCAGTGGAATAGTGGAGTCTCTCTCTCTGGTGTTGAATATACTGAAGGGGCTCCCTTTTGAACCTCTTCATAAGGCCTCTCTCAAGGATTTGACCCTTGACGTGGTTTCCTTGGTGGATATTTTGTCCGCTAGGTGTGTATCTGATCTGTAGGCCTTCTCCTGCAGGGAGCCCATTTTGGTCTTCTCAGTGGCTTCTTTCTGCTTGCAGACTGTGCCTTCCTTTCTTTCAAAGGTACTGTCTTCCTTTCTCCTTATCCAGACCATCATTCTATCCTCTTCCATGGTGGAGGACCTTCAGACGGACCCTTCTCTGTGGTTGGTAGACGTGTGGAGCATGTTACTCAAATACTTGGAGATTATTATGCCTTCCATTGTTTGGATCATCTCTTTTCCTCTTTAGTGGTCCAAGGAAAGGACAGGCAGCAGCCAAGTCTTCCATTGCCCACTAGATTAAGGAGGCTATTAGTTCAGCATACTTTCTGGCTGGAAAGCGCATGCCGGAGGGAGTTAGAGCTCACTCCACTAGGCCTCCTCATAAGTGGAGTTTGCCTTGGTTTCTCCAGAAGATATCTGTAAGGCGGCTACCTGGTTGTCTCTGAACACTTTTGTGAAGCATCACAGGTTGCATATAGGAGCTGGAGCAGATGATGCTTTTGTCAGGGCAGTTCTATCCAGAATGTTGTCTTCTTTACACCCTTAGTCCTGAATGATTGTGCATATTCCACTCATCTGGAGCGATCTAGCAGGATGATGAGAAGGAGAAATTTTACATATCTGATCATTTTCTTTCCTTGAATCCTGTTAGTCCAGTTCAGGACCTGCCCTGGAAGACTGATTAAAGGTTTGGAAGCTCTAATGCCTCTTGATTGCACTGCCAGTTTCAGAGCTTGACATAGAGTCATTTATGGTAAAAGAGTCCAATACTTGTTCAAAATGACTGCTCCAAGTTATGTGGTTGGTTAATAATGTTCATAGATTTTCAGGCTCGCTTACGGCTTAGGAAGTGTTATACTAGCTTCTCTCAGTGCTGAGCTAGTGGATATACCAAGTAATGGCATCACTGAAAGTTGCTCAAGTCTGCCTCTACCTGCTGGCTGGTGAACATGAGCCACTTGTGTGTACTGGGTCTAGCAGGATTCAAGGAAAAAAATTATCAAGTATGTAAAATTTCTCCTTCTATGCTATCAAAGAGGGGAGGAAACCATTTATTACTAGTCCTAGTCTATAATTAAAAGTTTTTATCTGCAAACTGTTCCTATTGCTGTTCTTCTAAATCTCAATGGAATCTACAGAACACAAAACACATGTAATCAAAGCCTCCTTCCAAATTGATTCATAGCCAGTCTTCCTTCTACTTTAACCTCCTTAAACTTTGAGATCCAATCAACACTCACACCTAGTTTAAAAATAAAACAGTAGCATATCATGGCCAGATCAGTCGGAATCTCACTGTAATCACTTCTGTGATGCTGAACACTATATTCTATAAATGTTCCTCTTGTGTTCTGTACAAAAGGAAGCATGTTCTCTTCTTCTCCTTGGATTGCTTGAAGACATTACTGTTTCAGCATTTGTTTCCTTACTGAATTGTCTGATGATTCATGAAATACTGTATGTGTTAATGGATTTCTTTGCTGTTTGAGACTTAACCATGAACTTCCAGATGCTTAAAAGTGTTAGCAGTTACTCAGCTTTATGTAATGAAACTGCATTAAAACCCATTGTTAGATTTTTAGCACAGTTTCTTTTTTTACTTCAGCTCTTTTTTTTTTTTTATGATACCCCATAGAGTGAGGGTAACCTGCATGGAGCAGCAGTTACAACCCTAAGTACCTTGTTGGGCATACTAGATGGGCCATGCTGACCTTTATCTGCCGTTATTTTACTTTGTTACTATATAATTGTATGTAAAAAGTAGTGAAGAAATGTGCTAAAACAAAAGGGAAAATACACTTTACTTTCATGTTAATTTTAGCTTTAAGACAGAAGTCAAGTTAACTTTTAACTATATCTCAGTTTTAGCTAGGCAGCTGAGACAGAGACCCCTGTTTTGGGGCTATGTGGTTGAGGGCCTTTCTGTGCCAGTACAGAGAGGACTAAACTTTTGGCACCCTCCATGAACCAATAAATAATATTCCTTATTGTCCCTCTAGTCCAGTCCTGAACCACTGGGTAGTGCACCTCTTCCAGCAGCTTAGAGACTGAGCATGCCATCTTTTTGATAACCCTGTGTACTTATGCAGCTGGCATCGCCTACCAGCCTCAGTATGCTCAGTCTCCAAGCAGCTGGAGGAGGTAGTGAGTCAGGATCTGGACTCACAGAGGGACAACTAAGCAGATAGGTCTTATTTTCCTTCTTTACCTGTGATAGCAGGACCTCTTTAAAAAAAAAAGAAAAGGGCCGCTGCTGCAACAACTAGGCAGAAGAGGGGATCCCCATCTCTCCCGCGGTGCAGGGAAGGCTAGAAGGGACCCTATTCCTTGCTGGGATAGCGGGTGGCTCTCGAACCCGTCAAGAGGGTAAGGAGCCACCCCGAATGCAGCAGAATGTGAAAGACAGCTGTTTGATGCAGCCCCCAGAGCGCCGAAGCCCGTGCAGAGAGGCTGAGCCTGAGGTACAGCTAAGACGCCGTGTGCGATCACCCCGGAGCCTGGAGGTAAGATCGGAGCCATTCTGAGGTAAGCTAGGCATCTCCGGAATTAATTTTTAAAGGCAGGGCAGCTGGAAAAGAACCCAGGACAGCAGGGGAATGCAGTGCAGCCTGGAACCATGTGGCGGTAGGCCGCGGCTGTGCAGGAACTGGCCCGCTTTCATCTTGGCATCTTTCTTTCCCTCCGGAGTGTGCAGGAAAGGGGGAAGTAAGACATTTCTTGCCCGGCGCTCAGTGTTGCAGTTTCAGTTTAGATAGTATTGCTGAGTGGCTGCTTTAGTTTGCCTGCCTTTATTTTCAGCTTTATTTTCAGTTTTGTTTTCAGCTTTAGTTTTCCTTTAGTAGCCTTTTACTTTATTTTTATTTAAGTCAGTTGGGTTCTCTGTTTTGGGTTTGATTTTTCCCCCTGAGGGCTTGTGCCGGGGGTGGTTGGAGACTCAGGGCACCATGCTGGCCAGACCGCAATGCTTGGTCTGTGGGACCAGGCGGCGGACAGTTTCAGACGAAGGCGTTTGCCTGTGCTATCAGCAGGAAGCTATCGCCTTAGAGCAGGACTTAAATAAGAAGCAGGAAGGGTCCTCTTCTCCAGTGGGGGAGGTCCAGGAGACAGAAGGGACTTCTCTTGCAGCATTGGAATGAGCTTCTTGCCCTGTGCCAGGCAGAGGTGATGAGACCAGGGGATTTTTCTCCTGAATTCGGGCTGCTGCTGCACAAAGCATTTTGCATGCGTCAGCTAGGGTCAGGGAGCAGGCCCATGGCGCAGGGCCATGGTACGAAGAGAGCAGTGAGATGGAGGTGACAGCCGCCAAGAGGGCTCGGCTCTCCGAGGAAGAGCAAGTGCACTCTCCTCTATCTGAGGGTCTAGATGGTGAGGAGCTGGACTTGGACCTAGAGTTCCAAGGTGAAGAATTAGAGGAAGGAGAGATCCCAGAGCAGGAGGACCAGTGTGGTGGTTCGAGTGTTCCGTCGCAAAGAGTTGACGGCGCTCGTTGCAGTCCTTGAAGGCCCTTAACATGCCGATAGCAGTACCGGCTGAGGAAGATGCCTTAGATAACCCTCTGCTTTAGACAGTATGGAATCCACATAGGGTTTTCCCAGTAAACAGAATGGTCAAGCAGATGATGCAAGAGGAATGGAATCTACCGGAGGCAGGCCTTAGGGGGGGTACGGGCTATGGCACGCCTGTATCCATTACCAGAGCACAAGTGTGAACTGTTTTGATCGCCAAACGTGAACGTGGCGGTATCGGCAGTCACCAAGAAGACCCCAATTCCAGTGGAAGGCAGCGTGGCCCTCAAGGATGGCCAGGACAGTAAGCTGGACACCTTGCTAAAACAGGCATTTGATGTCAATGCCCTCACCATACAGGCCTTCATTTGTGGGGCCTGGGTAGATAGAGCTTGCCTCCGATGGTCTCAGCAGGTCCAGCAGCCAGGGGAACTGCCACTGGATCTGGCGGGGGAGGCAGCTAAATTGAAATCGGCGTCCGCCTACTTAGCAGACACCCATGATTATCTCATTAGAGGGCTCTCAAAAATCCAGGCTTCCTTGGTAGCGGCTCGCTGCTATCTAAGGTTGAGGAACTGGGCAGCTGACAGTTCCTCCAAATCCCACCTCAGTATCTTTATCTTTATTCTTTATCTTTATTCAGTTTTTAATATACCGCCCACACGTGAGCATCAGTGTGGTTTACAATAAAATGCCAATGCTGCTAGGAAAGGAAACAGAACACCAGTAAATAAACAGGAAAGGGATAGTTTTAGAGAAGAGAACATAGAGGAAGAGACCTGAAAGGTAGGGGGGTAGGAACCTTACTGGAGGGGTGGGCGGAGGGAGAGGGCAGGGGAGGGAGGTCAAAAGCTAGGTGGAATAGATGGGTCTTCAATCTTGCTTTAAAATTGGTGAAAGAGGGCTCTAGGCAGAGGTCTGGGGGGAATGAGTTCCAGAGCCTGGAGCCGAGGAAAAAGAAGGCAGAGGACCGGGTAGACTCCAGGTGGGCTTGGGAGGGGGAGGGAAGGGACATGCGGTTTGAATGTATGGACCTGAGTGAAGGTGTGAAGGCAGATCAGGTTGGAGAGATATTGAGGTGTGCCAGTATGAATTGCATTATGGACGAAGATGAGAATTTTATACTGAATGCAGAAGGCCACAGGGAGCCAATGGAGGTGAATAAGTAGGGGGGGGTGACGTGGTCAGAGTGGGAGGCATGCATAAGAATACGGGCTGCTGTGTTTTGGACAAGCTGGAGTCTGTGCAATTGGTAATGGAGGAGGCCGGCCAGAGAGACATTTCAGTAGTCCAAACGAGACATAACAAGGAAGCAATGTAGTTAAGGAAGGGATAGGGAAGAAAGGTCAAATAGCACGGATTTGCCTTAGGGAGTGGAAATAATGCTGGACAATGGAGGATATGTGTTCTCGGAATGTCAAGGCGGAGTCGAGGGTGACACCTAGGTAGCACAGGGAGGGGACAAGAGGGATGGGGGAGGAGGAAAGCAGGGGGGCAATAGAGGGAGTGGGACCACCGAAAGTGAACCAGATAGCCATGGTTTTAATAAGGTTGAGATGAAGAAAATTTAAAGACATTCATGAGCCAACATAGGTGAGACAGACGTTAAGAGGACTGATATCAGGGGAGGAAGAGTCGGTATGATGGAGAAGGATGATATCATCCGTGTAATAATACGCGGAGATGCCATACTGCTGAACCAGAAGAGGGACAGGGGCCAAGAAAATATTAAACAGGAGCGGTTTACCCTTTTAAGGGTAAACTGTTATTTGGGGAAGATCTAGACAAGCAGATAAAGGACTTGGGGGAGTCCAAAGGTGGCCATCTGCCTGAGGATAAGCAGAAGCAGAGTCGCCTCCCTTCTTCGTCTAGAGGGCAGCTGAGAGACACTAGGCGGTTTCGAGCTTCCTGCTTTGTCTCATACTAGAGAGGCAGGTTCCTCTCCAGGGGGAAGGGGTTTCCAGGTTGCAGGCAGATGCTTTGGAGCCAACGCTTCCTCTGGAGCAAGAAAACCCCAATGAAGTGAAGCGGGCCCAGGTGGGGCAGCCTCCCGTGGGTGACCGTCTGCAGGAGTTCTACTCCGCCTGGGCCCAGATTACGTTGGACCAGTGGGTCCTGGAGATCATCCGAGAGGGGTATGCCCTCGAGTGGGCGCTGCCAGTGGGCCTCTCATTCGTTCAGTCTCCCTGCAAAGCACGAGGCAAGGCAGTGGCAGTGAAAGCAACCTTGGCAAGGCTGTTGCAGCTACGGGCCATGGTGCTGGTGCCTAGGGACCAATACGGCTGCAATCGGTACTCCATTTACTTTATGGTACCAAAAAAGGAAGAGTCCTTTTGACCGATCCTCGATTTCTAGGGAATGAACCATTGTCTGTGGGTGCCGTGCTTTCAACTATGATAGAAACCTTGCGATCCATCTACACATTCCCATTCGGTCAGAACATCAACAATTCCTTCAGTTTGCAGTACCAATGGGACATTTTCAGTTTCAGGCACTACTGTTTGGCCTGGCAACAGCTCCGTGTACCTAGTAGCGGTGGTACTGCGCAAGGAAGGCATTTTTGTACACCTGTATCTCAACGACTGGCTGATCCGGACAAAATCCAGAAGCGAGAGCAAAGAAGCAACAAAAAGAGTGGTGCAGTTTCTGGAAAGTCTTGGATGGGTGGTAAATCGGTACAAGAGTCATGTGGTGCCTCTCAGGAGCTGTAGTATTTAGGAGCACACTTCAACACCAGCATGGGAAAGGTCTTTCTGCCGGAACAGCATGAGCAGGGGCTGAGGCGGCTGGTGCGCCAATTTTTGCAAATGTCCCAGCCGTTGGCCAGGCACTACCTGCAGGTGCCTGGGACCATGGCAGCTACGCTTGAGCTGGTCCCATGGGCGAGAGCGCATATGCGCCCTTTGCAGAGAGCTCTCTTGAGGCGAAGGTCCCACCAGAATCATTCCTTGTCCGAACAACTCCCATGTCCCGGGAGGACCAGGCAGGCACGATGCTGGTGGCTGCACCCAGAAATCTGGAGGGTGGATGCTCCTCAAGTCTCCAGTACGGATCCCGCTGATCACAGATGCCAGCTTAACCGGTTGGGGGGGGGCCCATTGTGAGGGACAGTTTGCTCAAGGGCAATGGAGCTCACTGGAGGCTCTTTGGTCCATCAACAGGTTAGAAATGCGAGCGGCGGTCCTAGCGCTTCAGAGCTTCGGGGTTTGATTGCACGGGAAGGCGGTCTAAGTCTTGTCAGACAATGCGACCATGACAGCCTACATCAACCGTCAGGGAGGCATGGGCAGCGCAGCCTTAGAGGAAGAAGCAGAGGGGCTGTTCATTTGGGCAGAGACTCATCTCCAGGCCTTATCATCAGCGCACATCATGGGAGTCAACAATGTGAAGGCGGATTACCTCAGCTGGGTGCACGTGGACCCGGGCAGGTTGACGCTAAATCAGGAGATCTTTGAACAGGTGGTACGTTGTTGGGCCACCCCAGTCATGGACCTCATGGTGACGTTCCAATCGGCCAAGACAAGCCGGTTTTTCAGCTGCAGAAAGGAGAGAATGTCAGAGGGTTTGGACGCCCTCATGTAAAAGTGGCCGGAGGAGGGATTCCTCTATGTCTTTCCTCCGTGGGCACTCATAGACCGTGTGGTTCAGTGGATGGAGGTGCGCTGGGCGCTAGTCATTCTGATTGGCCAAGGTGGCCATGGTTTGCTGATCTGGTCAGGATTCTGGCAGACAGACCGTGGCGGCTTCCAGCTCTGGACGATCTGTTGACGCAAGAGCCAGTGAACATGCCTCTAGTGGATCGATTTTCGCTTCCGGCATGCCCCTTGAAAGGGCGAAGCTGAGGCAAAAAGGTTATTCGGGACCAGTGATAGCCACCTTACTGAAGACTCAGAAAAGGTCTACTTGCCTGGCTTATATCCGGGTGTGACGTGTCTTTGAGGCGTGGTGTGGGGATAGTTGATCTCTCCCAGCCACGACATCTGTGCCAAATATCTTGGCCTTCCTGCAGGATGGTTCAATAAGGGTCTAATTGCGTGCTCCCTGCAAATGCAGCTGACGGCAATCTCCTGTTATCATGGAAAGGTTCAAGGGGTGACTTTGGGTACGCACCCAGATGTGCTGTGTTTTCTGATGGCAGTGAGTCACATTTGACCGCCAAGGAGGGCATTGGTTTCTCTATGGGATTTCAGTCTGGTGCTGACGGCGCTTACCAGCAAACCTTTTGAGCCATTGGGACAAGCATCAATTAAGGACTTGATGCTGAAAGCGGTTATCCTGGTGGCAATTTGCTCATCGCGCAGGATTTCGGAGACCCAGGCCTTATCGTGTCAGGAGCCCTTCCTTTCCTTTTCTTGGGAGGTGGTGGTTCTTCGACTGGTATCCTCCTTCCTTCCCAAAGTGGTTTAGTCCTTTCATCTGAATCAGGCAGTATCTCTGCCAACCCTAACGGGGGCGGGAATGGACTCCGCTAGTCCGCAGTTGCGTCTTTTGGACTAAAAAGGGTCTTGAGACATTTTCTGGAAAGGACTGCTTCCTTTCAGAAGTCAGACCATTTGTTTGTGCTATTTGGGGGGCCGTGCAAAGGAGAAGCAATGCCAAGGTCTCTATTTCCAGATGAATTAGAGGCAATCACGTCGGCTTATATCTTGAAGGGTAGACTGGTGCCGACAGGATTGCGAGCACATTCCACAAGAGCTCAAGCGGTCTTGTTGGCAGAGTATAGCTTAGTTCCGCTGGTGGAAATTTGTAGAGCGGCGACGTGGTCTTCTCTCCATACATTCGCAAAGCATTATTGCCTGGATGTTCAGGTGGCGGGAGATGCTGGGTTTGGAGCAGCAATGCTTCAGGCTGATGTGGCAAGTCCCTCCTGTTAATTTAACTGCTCTGTTACATCCCAGAGGTTCAGGACTGGGCTGGAGGGATGATAAGGAAAGAGAAATTAGACTTAGCTGCTAATTGTGGTTCCTTAAGGACTCCAGTCCAGTCCTGGATCCCACCCTTGGGCGTTCTTAGGGAAGGTTTTGGTGCTTCTGCCTAGGCAGACCATTTTATGCAGATGTTCAGGGGAAGGGGATGCTGAGGAGAATGCCGAGGTCGGCTTCTGGAGGGGGTGAACCCGAGAGACTTTTGGTCTTGCGCTCTGTATGGGGATGAGAAGGGGATGTCTTCCGCTAGAGAGGGAGAATGGAGTAGCTGTTATTTAGATATAATTGATTTGGTCTAGTTTAACTACTTATTTGTTGCTCCTGTGAGTCTGCTTTGTCAATAGGTTACTGGGGCTGGTAGGCGGTGCCAGATGCATAAGTACAAAGGGTCATCAAAAAGATGACATGCTCAGTCTCCAAGCTGCTGGAAGAGGTGCACTACCCAGAGGTTCTGGACTGGAATGGAGTTCCTCAAGGAATCATAATTAGCAGGTAAGTCTAATTTCTCTTTAACCTGATTTTGGGGAAGCATCTTCTGGTATCCTGTTCATCAACTGCCATCTTAGAAAATGTCATTAATATCAGCCAGACAGCTGCAATTTTCCAAGATGACACCAGATAAAGAACATAAGAACATAAGATATGCCATACTGGGTCAGACCAAGGTCCATAAAGCCCAGTATCCTGTTTCCAACAGTGGCCAATCTATGTCATACGTACCTAGCAGTATCCCCAAGAGACACAGGTTCCACAATGCTTGTATTGGGTCAAGCATTGATATCCTGGGTCCCTTTTTAATAATGGTTTAAGGACCTTTCCTCCAGGAACTTGTCCAAACCTTTTTTAAACCCAGCTACACTAACAGCCTTTACTACATCCTCCGGTAACAAATTCCAGAGTTTGATTACACGTTGAGTGAAAAAATATTTTCTCTTATTTGTCTTAAATAGTTTACCCTGTAGCTTCATTACATGTCCCCTAGTCTTTTTACTTTGTGATGGCAGAAACAGCCAATCTATGTTTACCCGTTCCACTCCATTCATTAATTTATAGACCTCTATCATATCTCCCCTCAGCCGTCTCTTTTCCAGGTTGAAGAGCCCTAACCTTTGTAGCCTCTCTTCATAGGAGTATCCTTCCATCCCCTTTACCATTTTGGTGGCTCTTCTCTGTACCTTTTCTAATAACGCTATATCCTTTTTAAGATACGGCGACCAGAATTGCACACAATATTCAAGGTGCGGTCGTACCATGGAACGATACCAAGGCATTATAATATCCTTTGTTTTATTTTCCATTTCCTTTCCTTATGATACCTAGCATTCTATTTGCTTTCTTGGCCGCCGCTGCACACTGGCTACCCATTCAGGCTAGTCTTCTCTACAAGATCTTAGGGGCATGTTTACTAAACTGCGCTAATGTGCGCTGTGCGACGTTAGCGTGTGCTAAGGTACCTTAGAGCACCCTAATGTCGCATACGGGGCCCAAATATGCATGCTCATGTGCGCAGCGCTCATGTGCGCGGCGTGCTAATGTGCGATGAAGGCGTGGAAAGGCTCCCGGAGGGCGGAGGAAGGATCCCCAGGGGCGGAGAGAAGGGGTCAATGGGTGGAGAGTGGGAGGGGAGAGGCTCCCCACACATTAGCGAGGCTGAAATCCGAGGCAAAAAAATACCGCGAGTGAAAACCTCGCGTTAGAGCCGATTTAAAGGGAAGAGAAACCATTTCTGTCAGCAATGTACAGCAAACCCAGGGAAACCTACAAAAAGTGATAAGTGTGATACATGTGCACAGAACAAAAGGGCAAATAAACATTGAAAAGGACCCCAACAAAATTAAAAAAAATTATAGTCAAGCTGGGCAATAGTGATAGTAATGGGAAACATCAAAAAACACTCCCAAGAAAGCCCCAAAAAATAAATATGAATTGTGGAAGGGTCTACGCTCCGTCCCCATACAAGGTGAATGATCCCACAGTGAAATAGCACTGATCAGGGTTTCCCTCTCCATTGGACAGGTTTCCTGTGGCATGCACATGTTCCACAACAGCAGGGCAGGCATGTCGGAATGGGCAACTGGACAGATGCTGGGAAAGGGGATACAGAGGGCTGCAGGCGGCACATGCTGTGGTGCAGCTGGGGCACAGTGCGGACTAGGCAGATGCCTAGGTGGCACTTAGGAATGCTGAAACTGAACAGCAGCGAGACAGCAACTGATGAGGGCCCAACATGGGCACGAGAGTGTTTATCACAGTGTCACAGGGGATAGTACCCAGCAGGTACCCCCAAGGGCACAGAACATTGGCAGGCGGTGTTGGGGGGAAGGGTGGACACCTATGCAGGCACCCCTACCCCAGAACACGCACCATAGGCAGCCACCTACCTGCACACTGGATGGCTTGAGACTGCACACCACCAGCAGAAGGGCATGTCAGCATGATGGCAGAGGGGTACTGGTGGTGGAGGGGGGCAGTGGCAGCTGCCCAGAGCCGACCATGGCCTAGCCCTGTGTAGGTGGGTTCCGTGCACTGCAACAGACAGGCCCTGCCGGACAAACAGTCATGGTATCACCAGGGAATGCACTGTCTCTGTGGCAACACGGTGGTGCAGTGCACACAACCAGTGTGTTTGGAAGCAGAAGGTCACAGGTTCAAGTCCCAGCTATGGTGCCTGCCAACCCAGCCCCCATATTTTACCCACTACTACAACGTGCTAATACAGACAGAACCTTTATTGCAGATGACGTAAACATGCCCAAAACACCTACATTTTACCCTACAGAGCAAAGACACCATAAACAGGTGCATTACCTAGAGCAGAGTCTCACAAATGCAGTCCTGGAGGGCCAAACACCATTCAGGTTCCATGCTGCCTCTAATAAAGATGCCTGTGCTGCATATCTATGCACCACCCCCATGGTATGCAGATGTATCTCATGCATATTCATGCGGGACAGCATGAAAACCCGAACAGTGTTTGGCACACCAGGACTAGAGTTGGGAACCTCTGCCGTAAAGCAGCAGTCAACAGGGGCAGACACACCCACACCCACACCCACAGGCTCCATTAGCCAATGCCTCCTGGAGAGGCAGGACATTGGGCCCTGCGTGCATCTCCCAATACTAGCCCTTGCATACCTTAGCAATGCCACCCTACACCTGGGAATATGGTACACAGCTATCAAACGTTTGCTATGATTACTGGCAGATTCCCAATTCCTACGTTAAGCACAGTTTGCTGATTGAGCACCATCATAGCAACCTTTCTGCTGTCTGTGGAGTGTGCTTCAGGTCTGGTCTCTGACAGTGTTTACCACCCTGGGGAGTGACCCCTAACAGTATTGCGTACCATATCCATGCCTGCACTGTGCCCAGGACTGGTGTTGTGGCCAGGGCTGCTAAACTCCTCTAGAGTAGCACAATGCTGGCATAGGTGTGGGAGTGTGTGTCTGTCTATCCAGTGTGTGGTGGCTGCAAACACCCCCACAGCCCACACTGCCAGCACTGTTGCCAGTATTGGCCTGCCAATGTGCATAATGAGGAGCAAGGTACCATGGGTATAGCCCGGACAGGGTGGCCTGGCCAGGATGCATCTGCACAGGGCATAGGGCACTGGCTGGGACATTGTAGTGCCCGGCCACCACCTGAACAGACAGGGTGGCCACAGTATGTCCTGCTGGGAGATCACTCTCACCCTGACTGTGCAGTGACCACAGCATGGCTAGGCACCCCATAGTGCTATATAGTATTCTTCTCATGTGATATTTATGGGTTTCCTTTTGGGGTCCAGTTACTGACTTATCTGCTTGGTGTGTATGCTGACATCCCAGTTCTGGGTGCATGCATTTCCACCAGGAATATGCACTATGGACTAGCTAGCAGACTGTCTGCAGCTGGTATGTGTCTTGATGGAGCGCCTTGCAGGGTGCAGCGGCTGAAGGCTTGCTGCAGGAGAATATCAGATAGTGGTGGGGTGCAGCTTAGCATATCCAGGCCTAATGTCTGTCTGCTATTGTGTTATGGATGTGTACAGAGCTGCATTGACTGCCCTGTAGGGTGTTTGTTCCCCAGCAGGACTGGGGTTGATGGTCCCCTCTACTGCCACCATTGCAGGGAGGTAGAATGTGGATCTGTTGGTGGGAGACCCTGTTTACCACCCTCAGCCCTGGAGGAGGAGGAGGGTGGTGGTACATAATCCTCCTAGGGGTCCATAGGGGCTACACCTGACTGAGACATACAGATATATCCAAGGTGTATCTGCAGAAACTACCTATCTCACACATTAGCACTGCTGGGGACCTGCAGCATGGCCTATCTCTGCTGTGGACCTGGTGCTGGGCGCCCCACCTCACCCTCAGGTCGAGTGCCGTACCTGCACAATGTGACGATGTGTAGCTACTCTGTGCCAGTACCACACACTGTCAGTTCCCCCTACCAGGCCGAGGTGCTGTGGGGGTGCATACCCCATCTTGTGATCATCTGTAGACTGCTGATTTGCATGTGCAGTGCATCATGGGTATGGGTGGGTTAACCCTATCCTGGTGACCACAGCAGACTGTTTGTGTGGTGACTTGCAGTCCTTCTGAAGCCAGCCAGGGGTTTGCTAGTAGCTATAGAACTGTAGCCCACTGGTTACTTCACTACCAGTGGAGCCAGAGGTCATGGGTTCAAACCCACAGTGGGGTTATTTGATAGGGCTGTCCAAAGCATTATTTATTTTTAACATACATTAGTGCTGCCAGCAAAAACACCCTCAGCGTACTGTACCCATAAGGTGCCTCAGAGGGCGCTTTATAGGGCGCCCTATAGGGCACCTTATGGTTACCGTCCATATAAGGTGCACTATACAGTATGCTATGGAGCGACTGATAGGGTGCCAGTCCGTATAAGGTGCCTTATAAGGTGTCCTATGGAGCGCCATATAGGGTGCCCTATAGGGGACATTGTAGGGTGCCGTGGAGGACAGTGCACTTTAAAATGTGCCCTCTGGGGTACCTTATGGGGTGCCTTATGCAGCACCTTATGTTACAGTGCTTTGAGAGTGCGTTTGCTAGCAGCAGTAATTAAAATAAAATTAAAATGCCTCATAATGCTATATTACACATAACAGGTAGTGCCTCAGCCAGCCTTATTCATTGGGCACAGTGGTGGATTGAACCCATGATCCTTGCACCATCAGTCAGTGTCTTAACCATTGTGCTACACTGTTATTGCTGTTTGCACGTCAGCACACCTACTTCAGCTTACCACACGTTAACATGTGCAGTGCTGCCATCAGAGTAAGCTTGCCGTGCCTCATTGGGCACCCTATATGGCGCCCTATAGGCCACCCTCTAAGCAACATTGTAGGGTGCCTTGGCGGACAGTGCACTTTAAAATGTGCCCTCTGGGGTACCTTATGGGGCACCTTATGTTACAGTGCTTTGAGAGTGCGTTTGCTAGTAGCAGTAATTAAAATAAAATTAATATGCCTCAGAATGCAATATTACACATAACAGGTAGTGCCTCACCCAGCCTTATTCATTGGGCACTGTGGGGGATTGAACCCATGATCTCTGCACCATTGGTCAGTGTCTTAACCATTGTACTGTGGCTCTGTTCTTGTGCTTGCACATCAGCGCGCCTGCTTATGCTTCCCGCGCGCGTTTCTCATGCGCTAATGTGCGTGGCACACATAAGCGCACAGTGCACATTAGCGCATGATTAATCCCGGTTTGCTTTTTTCAGACTGACACGCCCACTCCTTTTATGGCATCCCGCACACTAATGCGGCGCACACCTAACGGGGTTTTAGTAAACATACCCCTTAGTCTTGACCTTTAAAGCCCTAAACAGTCACCCACCTACATCCATCAATGAGATGATCCACATTATACACCCAAACAGAACCAGAAGATCCTCAACGGTGAACACTCTAACTATCCCGAAAGAAATGACAACGTGCACAAAGGCAACAGCCAATAGAGCCTTCATGATATACGCACCCAGAGCCTGGAATGCCCTCCCTACAGACATGCGAGTCATTGCTAGCCTAACTCAATTCAGGAAGGCTCTTAAACATTATCTCTTCATAAGACACTATCCTGAAACTAACTATAGAAACCAACCAACGAGCACTCACATCAAACATTCAGAGCCTCCCAACAACACACCCAGCAAGACAAGGAATAGCCAACCCAAAACGACCAGCTCTGAATAGTCTATAGCCTAAAACATGGACAACGTTGTAAATAAACTGTAAAAATGTTACCCCACTTAAATCCAAGTTTTAATCCCTGTTCAGTGTAAACTCTATGCGGCCCGTCCGCACAGTATATTGTTCTGTTCAATGTACACTGCACTGATATGTAATAGCGCAGTATATAAGAGAAGCTAAATAAATAAATGTTGAGTGAGAAAATATTTTCTCTTCTTAGTCATAAATAGATTACCCTGTAGCTTCATTATATTTTTATCTTCTTTCTGCTTTATGATGAATATAGATAACAAGCAGAAGTACTCTCGTTTGAGACAGAGAGGCTATCCAAGATCCACAATACGTCAAGCATATTTATGTGACTATATGCCAGTCGGGATTTCCCTTTCTCCAGCGGGTGAGTCAGCAGACGAGAGGAGCTTTCCATGGAGGAGGAAGATCCTTAGTGATTAGACTTTTTTTTCATAGGGAGAACCTGGCTACCCTTATTCAGGATGCCATGGAAGTCTTGCCCATTGTAGTGCCTCCTCCAGTACAGGTTTCTGAAGCAGATTCTATCCTGGAGGGATAGTGTCAACCTCCAATCTTATTTTTTTTCTTCTTTCTGAGCCCTTGCAAAAGCTCTTGTCCTCTCAGTGGGAGGTACCAGAGTTGGGGATGAGGGGCACTAAGTCCTAGTTTGGCTGTATCTGTTGCCCTACAAGAGGAGATGGAAAAGATTTTTGGGTCCTGAAGGTAGATGCTCTGGTCACAGCCATTCCGTTGGAAGGTGGTGCTGCACTGAAAGAGTCTTGCAATAGGTAACACTGGTTGACAAATTTTTACAAAAGTCATGTTGCTGAAATAAAAATAGTCATTTCTTATCTATTTTTATATGCTGAACATGAATATGACAGTGAAATTGCAAAGATGGCTCGTTTTTTTGTAATCTACAAGAATGAATGTTTACATCACGAAATGCATGTCAATAGTAAATATATAATAGACCTTCGGTTAATACCTGTAAAAACCAAGTCATAGACTACTTCTTAGATTTTTTCGCTTGTCTCTTGTACAGCTGTTTGGGAGCTTCTCTGGGGAGTGTCCAGCAGTAGTCAGCCAGCATTGTAGTGGACCATTTTCCCTGGTATCTTTGTTCCATCGTTGCGATATCTTGGTGAAAACGTTTGCCCTGTTCATCACTAACCATACCACAGTTGTCAGGAAAGAAACTGAGATGGGAATCAAGGAAATGGATCTTTAGAGACATATTGCAGCCAAGTTTCTGATACTGCATCAGCATGTCTTCTACTAGTTCCTTGTAGTTTTCTGCCCTAACATTCCCAAGAAAGTTTGACACTAGGCGAAAAGCATTCCATGCTTGTTTCGCATCACCCTGCAGCAAGTTGTTGAACCGGTCATCATTGAAGAGCTCTCAAATCTGAGGACCTCAAAAACTCCCTCTTTAATCTTTGCTTCGCTGAGTCCAGGGACGTTTTCATGCAGGTATTGGATAGCTAGCAAAGTGCGGTCCATGGCTTTCACTAAGTTTTTCATCAAACCTAGTTTGATGTGAAGGGGTGGTAGCAGGATTTTGTGAGCCTCAACCAGAGCTGGGTGCTGGATATTCTTCTCTCCAGCTGTTAAATTTTGTCTGATATTCCATTCCTTCCGCAAGTAGTGCCAATCCCTTGTTCGTCTATCCCACTCACATAAGAAACACATGTATTTTATATATCCCTGCTGCAGTCCCATTAAAAGGGCAACTACCTTCAAGTCACCACAGAGGTGCCAGCTGTACTTGTTATAGTTAACTTAAAGCATCTACTGACTTCCATTATTGTATGTCTCTTTCATGTGGACGGCATGCGCTACTGGAATAGATAGAAGACGGTTTCCATTGTTGAAAAGCGCAGCCTTCAGACTCAGTTTCGAAGAGTCTATAAATAGTCTCCAGTCTATAGTAGCACAATGCTGGCATAGGTGTGGGAGTGTGTGTCTGTCTATCCAGTGTGTGGTGGCTGCAAACACCCTCCACAGCCCACACTGCCAGCACTGTTGCCAGTATTGGCCTGCCAATGTGCATAATGAGGAGCAAGGTACCATGGGTATAGCCCGGACAGGGTGGCCTGGCCAGGATGCATCTGCACAGGGCATAGGGCAATGGCTGGGACATTGTAGTGCCCGGCCACCACCTGCACAGACAGGTTGGCCACAGTATGTCCTGCTGGGAGTTCACTCTCACCCTGACTGAGCAGTGACCACGGCATGGCTAGTTTCCCCCATAGTGCCTTATAATACTTTTTTCATGTGATATTTCTGGGTTTCCTTTTGGGGCCCAATCACTGACTTATCTGCTTGGTGTGTATGCTGACATCCCAGTTCTGGGTGCATGCATCTTCTCCAGGAACATGCCCTATGGACTAGCTATCAGACTGTCTGCAGCTAGTATGTGTCTTGCTGGAACACCTTGCAGGGTGCAGTGGTGCACAAGAGCGCGCGCGCTAATCCCATTTTGCTACTTTAAACTGAAACGCCCACTCCTTATATGGCATCCTGCACACTAACGTTGGGCGCACATTAAGAAGGTTTAGTAAACATACCCCATGGAGTATCTTGGTGCCTGCTTCAACACTCACATGGGCAAAGTATTTCTCATCCTGGAAATATTGATAAAGCTTCAGATGCAGCACAGGGATTCTAGGGCAATTCTCAGGGCATGGGACTACCTGCATCTCAAGAGATCGATGGCTTTGACCCTAGAGCTGGTGCCTTGGGCCAAAGCATATATGCACCTCCTGTAAAGGTTCCTTCTGCTTCACCGGTGTCCCTGTTCACAGTCAGAATCGGCGTAACCATTAGGCAAACTAGGCAGTTGCCTAGAGTATCAGTGGTCAAAGGGTTGCCCATTGCTGCCACTGCTCAGGACAGGAATCACATTTCTGCCACTACATGGGCAGCAAAACACTTTTTTGGATGGAGGAATCAAGCAAACCAACCCCCAGCCTTACCCCTAATTGCAGATGCTGTGTTGGGCCCCAATGATCACTGCATTCTGCTCCCCATGCCCAGCCATTCTTTGCCCACTGAGCTTAGTCACCAGTCATTTCTCCCCTCTTATCCCCCAGTTCTCAATTCCCAGCAAACCTGTCTCCTGTAGTCTTTCATCTTCAGTCATTCTCTCCATATAATTTCCCAGTCTCACACTTAATACCCTTAAGTGGTCTTCAAACGTCTCCTGATACTTGTAATGCTCAATCTCTAGAGCTCCTCCCTAGGATCTTCTCTTTTTCTCAACCACCATAAGTTTCTTTGCTTCATTGGAGCAGTATTAATGAGAAGCCCTTCAAGAGACGATACTATAAAAGCAAGCAAATGCACTACTACTAAAAGGAAATTACTAGTTCTATTGTTACTTCCCACCACTATTTTTAATAGTACCACAGACAATAAGCTGACTCCCTTTCTCTCACCAGAGGTTTTCCACTACTGTCCTCCCCCAATGGGTCCTTGAGCCCTGCCAGCATTGCTTAGCAGCTAGGGCTCTCCTGTTCTTTCTCATCCCTTCCTTTGTTCTAGTGTCTTTTCTCTATAGCACCCCCCCATCTGCCACCCCTGCCGCCCCCCCCCCCAGCTGCCGCTGATTCCGTCTCGGGAGGAGGAAGCGTACAGTGGTAGTATTTCGAAAAGCGGCTGCTTTTTGCTGCTGCTTTCTTGCCCGCAGCTGCCGCAGGAAAGAAAGTGGTGGCAAAAAGCCGCCGCTTTTAGAACTACTACCACTGCTGCTGTTCGCCTCTCCCTCCCGAGACAGAATCGGTGGCAGCTGGGGGGGGGGGGGGGGCACGGGCATTTTTTTGAAGGTGTGAATAAACAAGTAGATAAAAGTGAGCCAGTTGATATAGTGTGTCTGGATTTTCAGAAAGCCTTTGACAAGGTCCCTCATGAGAGATTCTTCTTGAAATTGGAAAGTCATGGGATAGGAGACAGTGTGCTATTGTGGATTTGGCACGGGTTAAAAGTTAGAGAACAGAGAGTACGGCTAAATGGACAATTTTCTCAATGGAGATCGCTAAATAGTGGAGTACTCAGGGATCTGTGCTGGGCCTGCTGCTTTTTAACATATTTATAAATAACCTGGAAATGGGAACGAGTGAGGTGATCAAATTTGCAGATGGCACAAAATCATTCAAAATTCTAAAAACAAAAGAGGATTGTGAAAAATTGCAAGAGAACTTTGAGAAAATGGGAGATTGGGCATCCAAATGGCAGATTAAATTTTATGTGCACTTAGGGAAGAACAACCAAACTACAGTTAAAAAATTCAGAGTTCCACATTAGGAATCACTATCCAGGAAAAGGATCTAGGCATTATCGTGGATAATACGTTCAAACTCTCTGCCCAGTGTGCAGCCATGGCCAAGAAAGCAATTAGAATGCTAGGAATCATAAGGAAAGGAATGGAGAATAAAACCAAGGATATTAAAATGTCTTTGTATCGTTTCATGGTGCGACTGCACCTGAATATTGTGTGCAATTCTGGTCACTATACTGTATCTTAAAAATGACATAGCAGAATTAGAAAAGGTACAGAGAAGAGCCACCAAAATGGTAAAGGGGACAGAAGGATATCCCTATGAGGAAAGGCTTAAAAGGTTAGGGCTCTTCAACTTGGAAAAAGATGGCTGAGGGGAGTTATGATAGAGGTCTATAAATTGATGAATGGAGTGGAATGGGTAAACAGAGATCAGTTGTTTACTCCTTCAGAAAGTAGAAAGACTAGGGAACACACAGTGATGCTACAATGTAACCCATTTAAGAGTAATTTGAGAAAATATTTTTTTCACTCAATGCATAATCAAACTCTGGAATTCGTTACTGGAGGAAGCATTAAAGCTGTTGGTGTAACTGGGTTTAAAAAGTTTTGGACAAGTTCATGGAAGAGAAGTCCATAAACCATTATTAAAGAGGACCAATGAAATCCATTGCCTACCCTGGGATAAGCCATGTGGAATCTGTGTACCTTTTTGGAAACCTGACAGGTACTTGTGACCAATGTTCCCTCTAATTTTCTGTAGGCTGTGTGCGCATAAAATATCAGCTGTGCAGCTTTTGAAGGAAGGTTAAATTTTTGTGCGCCACATAGCGACACTTGGCGTTATATACTTTAAAATTTGACTACACGTCAGAATACAGTATGTACACCACATTGATTTTAATCAAATTAAATGAAAACAGAGGATTACTAAATGAAGCAGAAAATTTCTAGTAATTACAATCACAACTTTTAAATTTTAAGACGTCTGTGTTGTTTTCTATCAGAATCAGAACCATAATTTTTGTGCGCTCTGTTGTAAAGTATGTGCGCTCGCTCGGCGAGGTGTGTGCACGCACACACGTTCACAGCTTAGAGGGAACAGTGCTTGTGACCTGGATTGACCACTGTTTGATAAGATACTGGGCTTGTTGGGCCCTAGGTCTGACCCAGTATGGCATATCTTATGTTCTTATGTTTCCATAGAGCTGAGTCTGCTCAGACTGGGTGGGCAGGTAGAATGAAGCTTTCATGTCTTGTTGAGGACATTCTCTGGTGCCAGAACCTTCAGGATCCTGCATCTTAGACAATTACCCAGCTTCCAGTTCTGTCATTACAGTGCTACTGCTGGGAACCAGGAAGTTGTTTCCTGTGATAAGAAGATCATTTTGACCTATAGTTCCTGAATCATTTGCTACTCGACTTGGCTATAGATCTTTCTGCTGCAAACGTTGTCCTATTCCTGCCTTGCTTTTGCCTCCTTGGAATCTGTAGACCTTCTTCCGGTAAACTGTTCTCCATATGAACTTTATTGAGGCCTCTGAGTCTGATTACAGTTTTTTCAGCTCGTAAACAAACACCTATCTCCAGGAACAAGCAGGAATGAGTACTCACATATGGGTACGTCGGTACCGACGGAGCCTGCGCGGGAACACTCCCCAGCTTTCCAGAAGGAAAGCTTTTGGGAGCATCCCACAGTGCCTGCGCGCTGCCTTCCCGCCTTTCCTAACCAACTCTCCTCAGTTCTTCTTTTCCGCGGAGCCAGCAGGTCGTGTTCCTATCACCGCTGAAGAAGTTCTTTATTTTAATTTATTTCTTTGGTCGCGTGTCTGCCTTCCCCGACGCCGGACCGGTACCGCCGGTCTTTTCTTTTCTTTTCTTTAAAAAAAAAAAAAATACATTTTTTCCTCACTTGGTGTATTTTTCTTCTTAGGCCTCCAGGCCCACAAGAAAAATTTCCTTCATGGAAAAACCAGCCTCCGGGTTCAAAAAATGCACTAAGTGTAGCGGTACAATTTCTGTTACAGATACCCATGAATGGTGTCTTAAATGTTTGGGTCCTGAACACTCCATTCCGGATTGCCAGTCCTGCTCTCTAATGTCTAAACGAGGGTTACAGAACCGAGCAGCCAAGCTCCATGTGCTGTTTCCCACGGATGCACCGGCGGTGGCATCGACATCTTCCAGGTCTTCCTCTCCCCGATGGGTCTCAGGTAACCAAACATAATCCTAGCAGGTCCTCGAAGGGCAAATCTCCCTCTAAGCATCGAGATGCCTCCGGGCTTGCCCTCGAGGATCCTGCCCCAGCCAAACAACCCCGGCGGGAAGCTCCGGCTTCCAAAGCTCCTCCTATGGGGTTACAGGTTGACATCGATGGCACGGCCTCGACCGATCACCTGTTAGACTGCTCTGGGGTACCGGCACTCTCTCCCGGTACCGACATCCAGGCAGTCGTGGCGTCCATGGATCACACTGTTCAATCCATGCAGCAAGCTATAATGGCTTTTATTAAAGCTGCGATGCCGACGGTACCGCAACGGGTTCCGTTGTCGGTACCGGTACCGGTACCAGCGCCGATACCGGTACCGACTGCATCGACATCGGCCAGGATACCGACTCCGGTTCCTTGTCCAGGGCTATTTCTCGGTACCAATCTGGTACCGGGGACGCCCGATGTTGGTACCGATCGATACGCGTATCGATCGTAGGAAGCGGACAAATGATACTTCGATTCCTCTGATGATTCTGATTCATCAGATGAGTCTCCTGAAGTATCCATTACCCTTCCTAAGGAGCCTACTTCTCCAAAAAGGAGAATGTCTCCTCCAGAGGATTTGTCCTTTCAAGACTTCATAATAGAAGTGGCTAAAGGACTCTATTTCAGTAACCTCTGAAGCAGAGCCTAGAGCAAAAAAATTAGATATTTTAGGATACTCTAAGGCTCCCAGAGAGGCAGTCACCTTGCCAATTCATGAAATTCTTCATGAACATATGATTGACTTATGGGAGACTCCTCTCACCCTTTCTCCTCATTCTCGCAGATTGGACACTATGTACCGTGTCCCTCCTTGTCCTGGATTTCAGAAAACTCAGCTTCCTCACCACTCCATTGTGGTGCAGTCAGCTATGAAAAGGATAAAGAGTACCAAAAGACACTCTTCTGCTCCTCCAGGAAGAGAATGCAGGACCTTGGATGCTTTTGGTAGGAAAATCTTCCAAGCCAGCATGCTTATTGCCAGAATCAACTCATATAGCCTTTATTTGGGTATGTTTCTAAAGGAAGTTGCACAAAAGCTGCACAACTTTCTCCCTTTTCTTCCAGAGGATAAAAGGGATGAGTTCCTCCTTTGGCTTAAGCATACTCAAGACATTTCAAAGTTTTCCAACAGGGCAGCCTTTGACTCCTTTGAAGGTGCCAGCAGAGCCTCAGGCATTGCCATAGCTGCTCGCAGAATTGCTTGGCTCCAGGCTTCTGATCTAGAGCCCTGGGTTCAGGATGGCTTAGGAAATCTGCCCTGTGCGGGTGAAAATCTCTTTGGCAAAGAGTGGCAAATAAAAGCCACTCAAATTGATGCAGAGAATTCTGCTCTGGATAGACTTTCCAAGTTAACCTCCATTCCAGCCAAGAAAAAAACTTGCAAAAAGCCTTTTTACAAAAGCAGCAGATTTCCTTCCACTTCTGGCCAACAATCTTCTACAGGTCGCTTTGCTACTAAGCGTCAGCAACCTAAACAGGCCAGGCCTAAACCTGCAGGGGCTGCTACAACCCAGCAGTCCCAACCCCCTCAGGGTTTTTGACTTGATACTAGAGAACTTAACCTTTCTGGCTCTACAACAGCCAGAACCTCTCACCATTCCAGGAAGGTTAGCTCATTTTGCTCCCAGATGGGAGCAAATCACATCAGAGCAGTGGACCCTCTCCATCATAAGAGAGGGCTACAAACTTCATTTCTCAGATCTTCCTCCCTACACCATGGTGAGACACTTCAATTCTCCCACATCTCTCCTCAACCTTCTGGATCAGGAGGTAACTACCCTTCTGGCCCAGAGGGCCATAGAAGAAGTTCCTCTTCTTCAACAGGGGTCAGGGTTTTACTCCCCCTATTTTCTCATTCCAAAGAAAACAGGGGGATACAGACCCATTCTAGATCTCAGAGAATTGAACAAATTCCTATGCAAGGAGAAGTTCAAGATGCTTTCTCTAGGCACTCTCCTTCCATACCTGCAGTCAGGATTGGCTTTGTTCTCTAGATCTCAAGGATGCGTACACTCATGTCCTCATCCATCCATCTCACAGAAAATTCCTACGTTTTCTGTTCCAGGGAAAACATTACCAATACAGAGTGCTTCCTTTCGGTCTAGCCTCTGCTCCAAGAGTGTTCACCAAATGCATGACAATAGTTGCTGCATTTCTACGCACTCTAGGAATATTTGTCTTCCCATATCTGGACGACTGGCTCATCCGAGCTCCAACCCAGTTGGAAGCTCAGATCTCCCTGAACCGCACCAGGCGCATTCTGCAATACCTGGGACTTGTGATAAACCTCCCAAAGTCCCAGCTCACCCCTACTCAGTCCCTGGAATTCATAGGGGCCTGGTTGGACACCACTTCTGCAAGGGCCTACCTTCCTCAGGCCCGTTGTCAACGTCTAGTGCAGTTAGCCTCCCAGATTCAGTCAAAGAGCCACTTAACTGCCAGGGAGATGCTACAGCTGCTAGGCCATATGGCTTCCACAGTACATGTGGTATCCTATGCTCACCTACACATGAGAGCAGCTCAATGGATTTTGTCCACCCAGTGGGCTCAAGCTTCAGGAGCTCTCTCAGACCAAATAGAAACCTCCAAACGTCTCTTTTGGTCTCTCCAATGGTGGATGTCCACTCAAAATCTGTTGCTGGGGTCCCCCTTCCAACCTTTGTTACCCCAAGCAACCCTCACAACAGATGCCTCCCAAACAGGTTGGGGAGCTCATCTACAAGACCTCTCCACCCAAGGCACTTGGTCCCCACAGGAGACCTCTCTTCATATCAACCACTTGGAACTTCGAGCAGTGTTCCTAGCTCTCAAGGTCTTTCATACCCTCCTCAGCTACAAGGCAGTCCTCATTCATACGGACAATCAAGTAGCCATGTTTTACATAAACAAGCAAGGAGGAACTGGCTCTCTGTCGCTTTGCAACGAAGCTCTAAGATTATGGGCCTTCGCCAGAGAGCATCAAATCCATCTCCTGGTAGTATACCTCCCAGGAATCCAAAACTCTTGGGCAGACAGACTCAGTCGAGTTCTGCTCCCACACGAATGGTCCCTGCACATGGATCAGGTACACAGAATCTTCCAAGAATGGGGAACCCCGGACATAGACCTCTTTGCAAGTCCGTGGAATGCCAAACTTCCCCGGTTCTGTTCGAGAATTCCGTGTCAGGGAGTTAAGGCCAAGGATGCCTTCCTCCTTCATTGGGGTCAGGGCTTCCTGTATGCCTTTCCACCCATTCCTTTGATTCCCAAGACTCTGTTCAAACTCCAGAGGGATCAAGGATCTATGATCCTTATAGCTCCATGCTGGCCACGCCAAGTGTGGTACCCTCTACTTCTGCATCTCTCCCAAGCCCCCTCCCTGGACTTGGGAGCTGCGCCAGACCTACTGTCCCAGGAGGAAGGGACTTTGTGGCATCCAAACCCCAAGTCCCTTCACCTCAGAGCTTGGTTACTGAAGGCCTAGACCTTCAAGACTTCAATCTTTCTCAGCAAGTGAAGGATATCCTCCATGCTTCCAGAAAACCTTCCACTAGGCGTTCCTATGCTTTTAAGTGGAAAAGATTTTCCATTTGGTGTGCTCAAAAGGGTCTTGACCCTCTGGCACTTCCTGTGAATTCTCTATTGGAATATCTCCTGCATCTCTCCAATGCAGGCCTTAAAACAAATTCAGTAAGGGTCCATTTGAGTGCTATTGCAGCATCCCTTAAGCCTCTCAATGGACAACCTATTTCCTCTCATCCTCTTATTGCAAGATTCATGAGAGGCCTAACTTTAACTAAACCTCCCATTCGACCTCCTCCGGTGGCATGGGACTTAAACTTGGTTCTTGGTCAGCTTATGAAACCACCTTTTGAACCCTTAGCCACTACCTCCTTGAAATTTCTTTCCTGGAAGGTTATTTTCCTTATTGCAATCACTTCTGCTCGCCGCATCAGTGAACTGCAGGCCTTAGTGGCTAATCCACCTTATACAAGGTTCCATCATGATAAGGTAGTCCTTAGGGCAAATCCTCACTTTATGCCTAAAGTGGTCTCACCTTGTCATCTTAATCAAGAGGTATATTTACCTGTCTTTTTTCCAGCTCCTCATGCATCCAGTGCAGAGAGGAACCTTCATACTCTAGATTTTATTTATTTATTTTATTTTATTTATTTAACATTTCTTATATACCGCCTTTCATGATATCAAGGCGGTTTACATTGAACAAACTGATTGTAAAAGAGCTCTTGCTTTTTACTTACACAGGACACAGCAACATAGAAAGTCTTCCCAGCTTTTTGTTGCTTTTGATCCTTCTCATTTAGGACTTCCAGTCTCTAAAAGAACACTGTCCAATTGGATTGCTCAGTGTATTTCTTTTGCTTACCAGAGTAAGAACCTTTCTCTGGAGGGCCATGTCACAGCTCACAATGTGAGGGCCATGGCCACTTCTATGGCTCATCTTCATTCTGTGTCCATCGACCAGATCTGTCGAGGAGCCACCTGGGCCTCGGTTCATACCTTCACAGCCCATTACTGTTTGGACAAGGACTCCCGCCGGGATGCCTTGTTTGGTCAGGCTGTCCTCAGACACCTGTTCCATTCCAGACGCCTAACACTATATGTATATAAAATGTTTTTAGCACCACTGTATATAGCCCACATTGTACATAGCTCAAACCAATCTAGCACACAACACAACACACACCCAACGAAATCTCCACCCTCACTGCATGGATAACACACTCACACTACCAGATTGTTTGCTGTGATACCACCTTGATTATTATGATAAGGCGGTTTAGAAATACTGTTAAATAAAATAAATAAAATAAATTCTTGAACAACTCCTGCCCTCCTTCCCTGAATGGATGCCTGAGATCCATAGGAAGACGAGGAAACCTTCAGGGTCTCATACCCTTGGGGATCTCCCAGGCATCTTAGCTAGGGAGTCCCCATATGTGAGGACTCATTCCTGCTTGTTCCTGGAGATAGCACAGTTACTTACCTGTAACAGGTGATCTCTGGGAACAGCAGGAATTAGTCCTCACAACCCTCCCACCTCCCCTAGGAGTTGTATCTCTCTCTGTCCTTCCTTTCCTCTCTCTCTCTATTGTCTCAGCTTTAAACTTGAACTGAGGAGAGTTGGTTAGGAAAGGTGGGAAGGCAGCGCGCAGGCGCTGTGGGATGCTCCCAAAAGCTTTCCTTCTGGGAAGCTGGGGAGCGTTCCCGCGCAGGCTGTGTCGGTACCGACATACCCATATGTGAGGACTAATTCCTGCTGTTCCCAGAGATCACCTGTTACAGGTAAGTAACTGTGCTTTATCTCCCATATATCTCACATGCATATATATGCACGTACATATATGCAGACATGGCAGATTTATCACTCTCTGTGTGTTAAAGTACGTCTGTTTTTCAAAGTATGTAGCCCACATTTCCTTGCTTGCTTTCTAAAGATGGAATTTATATCAGTCTATTATGTGGTAACTGAGCATACTGGAGACTACTTCAGTTTTTCTCTGGGAGAGATGATTACATTTGAAGTGGAGTGCTTCTCGCCATTTTGCAGGCTCTGCCTACTTTGTATAAACACCATAGTGCTACCTAAAACCAGTCACAACCAGTCATAGATGAACTGAGCTATTTCTTAGCTTGAGGTAAATGCCTTTCCATGCTTCCCTCTCAGTTGTTTAGCCTGTCAAACACTTTTTATCTGGGCTTCCACTATATTTTTTAATTATATTCATAACTTATGCAGGCCTTTAACCCTTGCACATAGTCCTTTTAATTTCCTTCTAGTTATTTTTGTTTCATCAATTATTTTTCTTTTTAAAGTTAAAAAGCTACTGCAGTGGTTTTATTAATTATTCTCTCTCAAGTAATTGTCACATTGAATTCTGTTGCGATCGATATTGGTCACTACTTCAATCGCCTTTACCCCTTCCACCAGGTCCTGCATTTCCATGAATGCTTCCCACTTCAGCTATCAGGCTGGTCCCATAAATAATTTTTTGATCATATCATTATGGTGTGGAGGAATTCATGGAGCTGAGCCTATGTATATCTTTTGGAATTAATCATAGCTGTGGCAGATTTATGGACTCAGACTAATCTGTCATAGTCAGCTTTTCATTTATTTCTGCATGCACTTGCTATTTTTTGTGCGTAAATAAGACTTTGACCCACACAGGAATATGGAAAGCATTTTATAATATACGGTTGCACTGCTTTCTAACAACCTAAGTATTTTACTTAAGCAGATTTGGTAGGAAGTGACAGCCCTGAAAAATTGAACACAGTGTTTATGGGAAGCATTTTGGTTCCAGGCAATCTAAATGGGCCAAACGACAAAATGAAATATCACTCTATTTTAGCAACGGTAGTTTTGTCAGAGATTCTTTTTTGTTCTGGCTTAAAACAAATTGAGTAAATCAAGTGTAGCTGGTTAAAATATGTCCACTATTATTTAGGAAGTGCTGCAAGGTGCATCAGTAATAAAGTTTTACTCTTATCTTGTTTAAGTGCTAATTCCATGCAGTTTCAGATTCTAACAATCTATTAGAAGGTATATGTTAATAGACTAATCATTATTATACTGTTTTTATGTACTTTTGATTTATGTAACTTGAAGTTCTGGGAGCATGTGGTTTACAATTTATATTAATTACTACATAATTACAAAAACATCAATTTTACTAAATTAATTTTCTTCTTAGGAAACAATCTCTCTTGTAATTTAGAAAGCATTGCATTCATTATTCATCACTAGTTAACACAGTGAGTACTTTTTCATAGGCTACTACGGTGCCGGTATATACCAGACTTCATAGATTTAGGGCCAGAGTTATAGAGTGAAAAAAAAATTAAAGCAAAAAAACAGAAGAAAATGCCTGCAAGTTATTTTGTAGTATTTTGAAACTGCACATGTTTTGCCCGTGGCTTTAATTTCCTGCAACTTCTGGAAGTGGAAGATTCAATAGAAAACAAATTGGATAAGCAAAAACTTGTAGAAACGCTCTGTGAGACTTTTGTACCTAAGGCTTAAACTGAGGAATTGGTTGAGAGCCTTGCAGTACTTTTTGGAAAGGTTTTGCTTCTATACTTTTCTCTGTAAAACATTTATCCCATTCAGAAAGTGTGGAAGATTTAATTCATGGGCAAGAGATAGTCCATTTTCATAATTACAGTAGGTAAGTAAAAAGAATTGTAGATTTTGTGCCCCAATTTTACATGATTTTTAAATCTTACCTTCCTTATCATCCTAGACCAGTCCAAATGTATGGGTTATGCTTTTTTGCCAGCATATGGAGACAGACTTGAGCAACTTTTAGTGATACCATCACTTGGTATATCTTCTGGTGCAGAACTGAGAGAAGTTATTATTTGCCTCCAGCAGGTACAGTTGTGGTCAACATTACTGACACTCTCACAGTTCAACTCCTTAATGTCCCATATCTCCTAAAAAAAAGTGGCCAGTGAAATGGCTTTGGACTATATATGAACACATATTTGACACAAAAAAGAATCAAATAAAACAAGACCAATTAAAAAAGGAAATAGTATAAAAACTGGGACATTGCCAGGACATGATTATTCCCCACCAATAGTAGATCGAAAAGTCCACCACAAAAGAACTTCCAATATATAAGGTCAGATTATCATGCAATTGGAGCCCTAATAAAGTCTAAATAGTTGGAGCGTTTGTTGTGAGAATAGAAATCCTCGAATAGCAAACTTTCTTTTAAATCATTTTTATGATAGTATGCCCGACATCACAAAAGTGTATCCAAACACAACTTATCTGTGCAAAACACTCTATATAAAAACCATAAAATATTGTAAACTTGTGATCAGACTCAGTTGATGTCCATCTTGAAGAAGACAAGCACTTTGAGAAGCTGTGTGTAGAAGACTGCGACAGCTTCTCACTGTGCTTGTCTTCTTCAAGATGGACATCAGTTGAATCTGATCACAAGTTTACAACATTTTATGATTTTTATATAGAGTGTTTCGCAGATATAAGTTGCGTTTGGATACACTTTTGTGGTGTTGGGTGCACTATTATAAAAATGATTAAAAGGAAAGTTTGTTATTCGAGGATTTCTATTCCCATAATAAACGCTCCAAAAATTTAGACTTTATTAGGGCTCTGATTGCATGATAGTCTGACCTTATATAGTGGAGGACATGATTATTGGCACCCTTATAAACAATTCAAATCCATTTGAACAGAAGAACTACATTCCCATTGCAGTAAAATTAGAAGCACCTATGATCAATTGTCAATACTCATATGACTTGAATCAACCAGTGAATGAGGGCTCTCATGTTTAAAATGGCCAAATTCACTCTGTTCCATTTTCACAATGGTGAAGACAAGAGAGCTGCCCAAGACCGTCAGAAAAGCCATTATCATCAAACTTCAAAGGGATACAAGGCCATCTCTAAAGACCTTGGGATTCCTGTGTCTACAGTAAGCAATGTTATTAAGACGTTTTCTGCTAATGAACTGTCAAGAATATCCCAGGACGTGGTGGGAAGAGGAAAATTAATCCAAGAAGTCTTCAGAGGTTAGTGCGAACTGTTGGAAAAACACCACGTACAACATCCAAAGAGCTTAAGGCTGATCTGAAGCAATCTGGAGTGGGTGGTTTCAACCCGCAGCATACTCTGCGCATTAAACAAAGAAGGACTTAATGAGTGAAGGCCTAGGAGGACCCCACTAATCAAAGACAGACATAAAAAGGCATGCCTGATTTTTTGCTTAAACCCACCTTGAGAAACCACAATCCTTCTGGGAAAATGTGCTGTGGACAGATGAACCCAAACTTGAGCACCAATACATTTCCAGGGTAAGAAATGAAGTTTCTAAGGAAAAAAAACACCTTTTCTACAGTTAAATATGGTAGAGGTTCCATAATGCTGTGGGGCTGGTTTGCTGTCTTGGGACCTGGAGGCCTGGAACTTATTAAAGGACTCATGAAGTCAGAGGGTATTTTGGAGCAAAATGTGCTACTCGGAAAGCTAGGTCTGGGTCAAAGGTCATGGGTCCTCTAGCAAGGATAATGTCCCAAGACATATATCCAGAAGTACAGAAGAATGGTTAAAAAGAGAAAAATGTTGCTAAAGTTTACTATTTGCCGAATGGTCAGAGGTCTTCTGCTGGTGCAGTGGCCCCTGGGCCTGCACAATTTGATGAACTGAATGTGTCAGCTCTTTTGGAGTCTACCGATCCTAATGATATTGCATGAGTGATGTGCTTAGTTACTCTTGCACTTGTATCTGACAGGGATTGGCTGCTGAGATTGTTATTCCGAAAGCGACATACAATGTTTAAGGGGTGCCTGGTCTGTATATTTCCTGACCTGGCTAGGGAGACCCGTCGACACAGGAAAGAGTTTTTGATCCCGTGTCCTCATGTCTCGCAGATTGGGGGGTTTGATTTTCCTTAAGTACCCTTGCAAATGTCTGGTAAAGCTGTAGGGCAGGGGTTCTCAACCCTGTCCTCGGGACCCACCTAGCCAGTCGGGTTTTCAGGATAATCACAATGAATATGCATGGGAGAGATTTGCATATAATGGAGGCAGTGTATGCAAATCTCTCTCATACATATTCATTGTGGTTATCCTGAAAACCCGACTGGCTAGGTGGGTCCCAAGGAAAGGATTGGGAACCCCTGCTGTAGGGTAACTCTTATGTGTTTCTTTATCCTTCACAGTTACTTTCTTTTTTGAATACTAGGGGTGGGGGTGGGGGAGATGAATAAGATAGGGCTCCGTGCTGTGTTATTAGTGGTATCTGGCTGTCATTGCCTGCCTTTTCCTTCATTTTTCTGATAAGATGTTTTTTTCTTTATTTTTGGATCTCCCTATATTGTGGGCAAGGGGAAGGGTTCCTGTTCTCATTTGGTTGCCCTAGTTTTTTACTTTGTTGTTGTACTTATTGGGCTTTGAGAGCTACCTTTTCATGCAAGTGTTGTAACTTGTATTATTTTGTTTGAAACTATAAATAATAAATATTAAATTTAAAAAAAGAAGAAGAAGAGAAAAATGGACTGCTTTAAATGGCTAGCAATGAGTTCTGATCTCAATCTAATCGAGAACCCTTGGAAAGAGCTGAAATCTGCTATTGGTAAAAGGAATCCTGGAAACATTCATGAGTTGGAACAAATTTCAGTTGAAGAGTGGGAGAAACTGCCAGTGGACAGATGTACGAAACTTATAGATGGCTACGTTTGGAGGCTGTCATCTCTGCCAGGGGTTGTGCAACCAAATATTAGTGAAGGGTGCCATTAATTCTGTCCAGTCATATTTAGTTTTTTTCTCAGAAATTACTATGTCTAAGTTGCACAGACATCTTTTTTGTGTTGTCTATCTATGAACATACTATTAAAATATTAAGATGGCATACATTGTAATATTTCCAATTATTTCTCAAGATATTGTACAGAACATACCTAAAATGCAAGGGTGCCAATCAGGGCCGGATTTACCTATACGCCACCTACGCCGTGGCATAGGGCCCACAGCTGACAAGGGCCCACAAAAATAGCCGCCTTAAAATTAAATTTAAAAAAAAAAACCGCTGGCTGCCGCCGCGGAAGCATGGACTGTTCCTGCGGGGCCCCCTCTGCTGCCGCGGCAGCATGGACCGACCCGCGGGGCCCCCTCTGCCCGGCTGAATCGTCCGTCTGTCCCTCCCTCCCTCCGTGCCGGCTTTGAGAGGCGCGAAGGGAGAGTGTCTCCCTCGCGTCTCTGTTAAGCCCGCAGGGGCTGGTCGCGCCTCTCAAAGCCGGCACGGAGGGAGGGGGGGACAGATGGACGGACGATTGAGCCGGGCAGAGGGGGCCCCGCGGATCGGTCCATGCTGCCGCGGCGGCAGCGGTAGCAGCCAGCATTTTTTTAAAATTAAATGTTACTTTAGGCCGATGGGGGGGGGTAGGACTGGTAATGGGCTATTGGGGGGGGGCTGGGACTGGAAATGGGCTGGGGGGGGTTAAGGCTTGAGGTGGGCTGATGGGGTTAGGACTGGTAATGGGCTGTGGGCTGATGGGGGGGGGTTAGGACTGGCAATGGGCTATGGGGGGCTGACTTGAAATGGGTTGATGGGGTTAGGACTGGAAGTGGGCTGATGGGGGGGTTAGGACTGGTAATGGGTTATAGGGGGGGCTTAAACTGAAAATGGGGTGATGGGGTTAGGACTGTAAGTGGGTTGATGGGGGGGCTAGGACTGGTAATGGGTTATAGGGGGGGCTTAAACTGAAAATGGGGTGATGGGGGGTTAGGACTGTAAGTGGGTTGATGGGGGGCTAGGACTGGTATTGGGTTGGGGGGTCGCTAGGACTGGAAATGGGCTGATGGGTGGCTAGGACTGGAAATGGGCTGATGCAGGGACTAGAAGGGAATGGATGCTGGGTGAGGCTGGAACTAGAAGGGAGCTGATGTTGGGTGAGGATTAGAATGGGATGGGGCTGGAAGAGTAAAATGGAGAAGGGAAAAATATTTTGTGTGGGAGGGATAAAAAAATCTACAATTGGCCGGGTATTGGGAGAGTAAAATTTGAGTGGATGAAATAGGAATGAGGAAAGAGCAAAAGGAGAAAGATTAGTATGTTAAAGCAGATGTAGAGAGAGAATGGAAAAAAAACTAGAAGAGAGAAGAAAGGACAAATGGACAGCAGACGATGGAGAGTTAGCAGAAGACACGAAGAAAGAAACCAGAAGAAAGTGGCTGGAGCAATTGCAACTGAAAAAAAATGCACAAAAGGTAGAAAAATATCTCTTTATTTTGAATTTATTAATTGGAATATGTCAGCTCTGGTAAATGTGCATCATTAACGTCTGCGCTTTGTTTAGTACAAGAGCAAATTAATGTATAGTTTTATTTCTACAGTGTTGTACATTCCAAGTTTGGCTTTTGGGATTCCCAGTTTAATTATTGTCTTCCTATTTCTAAATTGTGATTACTTGTTTGGTGATGGTCTATGTTCTGCATGTGTAACTGAGCTGAGGTGTTCTGTTTATATAATTCCATTGCCACTTGTTCTCTTTCCCCAGTAGGTCATGTATTGTTGTTCTCTGAAATGTATTGGTTTAATATTTGCAGTGTTGCCTTTTGATTGGTAGAGTATGGTGCTTTGTGAGTCCTGGTAGTGCTGTTAGGATACGGCGGGTTTGCTATGGGTTCTAAATGGGCAGTGTTTGTAGTAGTTCCTAATGTGTCTGGCAGTTGGCACTAGATTATAGTAATGTAGAAATCTTTTAGTCATTCTTTATCCATACACTCATTAAGAGGCACGTTTACTAAAAGTTAGTATATGGTAACATTATGCAAATAATTATGCAAATGAGGCCTCTTATGCAAATGAGGCCCCGCATCCCCCTTGGGCCGCCCCTACTGGGGGCCCACAATTTTTGTTGGCGTAGGGCCTCACTCAAGGTAAATCCGGCCCTGGTGCCAATAATGTTGACCACAACTGTAGCAAGGTGTCTGGACTACTGCTGCAGTGCAGATAGTCACATAGGGCACAGCAATGTGGTGGGTCAGGGGAGACAGACCTGAGACCTTTAGATCCAATGTTGTTCAGAGCTTGGGCTTGAGAGGAGCAGGAAGACCCCATGGGGCCCCTGAGGGGATTGGTAAGTTGGTCCAGGCCCCTTTTCCCTCTTGCTATCCATCTATTTTCTTACTAGATTAGTTTTGGATTTTTTTGCAAATTCTTTTTCTGCCCATTATTTTCAGTTCTACTGTATTTGACTCTCAGCGCTATTTTAATAAGCTGTTTAAGTGAAGTCTTCTTCAGCAACAATACAAGCAATATAGAAGCCTCATCTCTGTTGCTAACTGGTTGACCACCAACCTGACCAAAACACTAGCTATTTGCTTCACTCACGGAAGTCCATGCCCCCAGGTAGCCCCAGTCCTTGCAGGCACCCCCATCCCCTTGGTGTCATGTTTTCGTTATCTCGGGGTTTTCCTTGATCCTGATCTTTAATTTCATGATCATATCTCCCATGTCACAAGAAACTCTTTCTTCTTTATTTATTTAGCTGCATTTATATCCCGCTTTTCACCGGGTCAAAGCGGTCCTTTCCTCACTCCACAGGCTATCACTACTCTTTTGTTGTCCCTTGTCATGTCTCGTCTTGATTTCTGCAACTCTGCCCTTGCTGGTATTCCTCAGGATCAGCTATACAGACTACAGCGTGTTCAGAACACAGCAGCCCGTATCATTACTTATTCCACTCGTCAGGAGCACATAACTCTCCTCCTCATCCACCTTCACTGGCTTCCTGTAGAACAGGGGTCTCAAACTCAAATTGCTTTGAGGGCCAAATGAGGACTTGTAAAGTAACCCGGGGGCCGCATAAGACGCGGGGCCTCATTTGCATAAGGGGCCTCATTTGCATAAATATTTGCATAATGTTACCATACACTAACTTTTAGTAAACAGGCCTCTTTAATGAGTATGGATAAAGAAAGACTAAAAGATTTAGAAACAAGAAGACAATAATTAAACTGGGAACCCCAAAAGCCAAACTTGGAATGTACAACAACACTGTAGAAATAAAACTATAAATTAATTTCCTCTTGTACTAAACAAAGCGCAAACATTAATGATGCACATTTCCCAGAGCTGACATATTCCAGTTAATAAATTCAAAATAAAGAGATATTTTTCTACCTTTTGTGCATTTTTTTCAGTTGCAATTGTTCCAGCCACTTTCTTCTGGTTTCTTCATGTCTTCTGCTAACTCTCCATCGTCTGCTGTCCATTTGCCCTTTCTTCTCTCCTAGTTTTTTTTCCATTCTCTCTCTACATCTGCTTTAACATACTAATCTTTCTCCTTTTTCTCTTTTCTCATTCCTATTTCATCCACTCAAATTTTACCCCTCCATCCTCAATCCCCACTTACTCTCCCAATACCTGGCCAATTGTAGATTTGTCTTCTCTCCCAGACAAAATATTTTTCCCCTCTCCATTTCACTTTCCCAGCTCCATCCCATTCTAATCCTCCCCCAACATCAGCTCCCTTCTAGTTCCAGCCCCCCCCAGCATCCGCTCCCTTCTAGTCCCCCCATTAGTCCATTTCCAGTCCTATCCTAGCCTCACCATCAGCCCATTTCCAATCCTAGCCCCCCATCAGCCCATTTCCAATCCTAGCTCCCTCCCCTCACAGCCCATTTCCATTCCAAGCCCCCCTCCCCATCAGCCATTTGCAGTTCAAGCCCCCCTTCCACTCAGCCCATTTCCAGTCCTAGCAACCCCCCCCCAGCCCATTACCAGTCCTAGACCCCCCATAGCCCATTACCAGTCCTAACCTCCCCATAGCGCACTTCCAGTTTTATCTTTATCTTTATCTTTATCTTTATCTTTATCTTTATTTAAAATTTAATATACCGCTTAAACCAAATTGGCATACAGCGGTTCACAATAAAAACAAAACGGAGCTACTGGGAAGGAAACAGAAAGGAACGCCATTTAAGTAGAGTAAAGGACAGTGCTGAGATAAAATATAGAAAAAGTAAAGGAGAGATAAAAAAAAAACCAAAAAAAAAAAAACCAGACAAACAATCATACAGTCACAGGGGGAGGGGGGAAAGGGAGGTCAAAAGCTGTGCAGAAAAGGTAGGTCTTGAGACAGGCTTTGAAAGCAGAGAAGGAAGATTCCAATCGTAGCGAAAGTGGCAGTGAATTCCAAAGACGGGGACCAAGGAAAAAGAAGGCAGAAGAGCGTGTGGATTCGAGATGAGCCTGGGAAGGAGGTGGTAGAAAAAGACGGTTTAGATGGAGAGATCGAAGCACTCTGGGAGGACAAGAAAAATGGACCAGATCAGAGAGATAGAGTGGAATACCTGTGTGCAAAGACCGGTGCACGAAAATCAGAATTTTATACTGAATGCGAAAAGGGACAGGTAACCAGTGTAGACGAAGAAGCAAAGGGGTGACGTGCGCTGATCGAGGAGAGTGAGTCAGAAGACGGGCGGCAGTGTGGTGTACTAATTGAAGACGACGAAGCTGAGTAAGTGGAAGACCGGCTAAAGATGCGTTACAATAGTCCAAACGGGAAACCACCAAAGCAAGAAGAAGTGTAGTCATAGAAGAGGGGGATAGAAAAGGCCGAATTGCTCGAAGTTGGCGTAAAGTGTGAAAAGAACGTTGCACCACGGAAGAGATATGGTCCCTGAAAGTTAATGCAGGATCCAACGTAACCCCAAGATAACGCAGAGAGGTGACCAAGGGGATAGGCCCAGCAGAAAGAGAAGGAGACAAAGAGGGAATGGGGGCACCTGCAGTGAACCAGATCGCCGAAGTCTTAGCCAAGTTAATGTGTAAAAAGTTGTCCGCATCACCCCCCATCACCCCATTTTCAGTCTTACCCCCCCCATAGCCCATTACCAGTCCTAACCTCCCCATAGCGCACTTCCAGTTTTACCCCCCATCACCCCATTTTCAGTCTTACCCCCCCCATAGCCCATTACCAGTCATAACCCCCCTGCCAATAGCCCATTTCCAGCCCTAACCCCCATTACCCCATTTCAGTCAGCCCTTCCATAGCTCATTACCAGTCCTAACTCCCCCCATCAGCCCACCTCCAGTCCTTCCTAACCCCCACCTGCCCATTTCCAGTCCTAGCCCCCACCATAGCCCAATACCAGTCATAACCCCCTGCCAATAGCCCATCTCCAGTCATAACCCCCCCCCTGCCAATAGCCCATCTCCAGTCATAACCCCCCCTGCCAATAGCCCATTTCCAGTCATAACCACCCCCTGCCAATAGCCCATTTCCAATCATACCCCCCCCTGCCAATAGCCCATTTCCCGTCCAACACCCCCCCCCCCCCCCCAGGTAAATTAAAAAAAAACCTGGCTTCTGCTGCTCAAGCAGCAAAATCAGCTGTCCTGCGGCCCCTTCCCCTGTGCCCGGAGATCCGAGTCTGCTCTATCAGCGGCGTGCTTTTCAAGCCGCGAGGAGAGTATTCCCCTCTCGCGCGGCTTGAAACCGCGTGAGAGGGGAATACTCTCTTCGCGGCTTGAAAAGCACGCAGCTGATAGAGCAGACTCGGATCTCCGGGCACAGGGGAAGGGGCCGCAGGACAGCTGATTTTGCTGCTTGAGCAGCAGAAGTCAGTTTTTTTAAAAATTGGACAATTGATTCTGCCGCTGCCACGGCGGCAACGGCAGAAGCCAGGGTTTTGAGTTTTTTTGTTTTCCTCCGTCGCGGGCCGCACAAAGTTGTCTCGCGGGCCGCATGCGGCCCGCGGGCCGCGTGTTTGAGACCCCTGCTGTAGAATATTGTATTTGTTTTAAAATTCTCACCATGGTTCATCAAGTTGTTTACACCCTTAAACCCACAATATTTGTCAGATATCCTTCAGTTTCACACCCCCAGTTGCAATCTTCGGTCAGCATACATAAATCGCCCCCACCTCCCCTCACCTTCCCGTGCCCATCCACCCATACCTCCTCCTTTTTCTTCATTGGTCCCGCATTATGGAATTCACTACCCATCTCCCTCAGGCTGGAGCAGAATTATCGTATCTTTAAAATCCATCTAAAAACCCATTTGTTCTCCTCTGCTTTTGACCTCCCTACCCCCTCTATGTGACCTTTTTCTGTGTTGTCCATTTTCTCCGTCTGGTATGTTTGATTGCACTGCTCTCTGTCCTGTCTTGCATTGTAACTTCCTTTCCTTCTCCGGCCTTTAGCCATCTTTATATTTTACTGATTGTACACCGCTTTGTTGTTATGAAGGTGGTATATCAAATGTAAGAAACATAAACATAACAATATGGAACCTGTGTGTCACTGTTGGATTGACCACTTTTGGAAACAGGATATTGGACTTGATGAACCTTAGTCTGACCCAGTATGGCATTTCTTATGTTCTTAACAGGGCCTCCGAGATCTGTGTAGGTTGCTGGGAAAGCCCTGCTTGGGTTTCATTAACTGGCCTGTCAGATTTTGGGATCCTCTTTTGGGTCTCCCTTTTTGCCACCATGGTGCTTTTTTTCATGCCATCGCAATTTTTTTCGGTGGTTTTTTTCGTGACCTGTGCTGTTTTTTTTTTTTTTTTTTATCAGTGGTTCTTTTTTACACATCCTTTGCCATTTTTTTCTGGACGTTATTTCTTTATGGGTTTTTCTTCCTTGTGGTTCTTTTTCTTTCCTGTGTGGAGCACTGCTAACATGCTCAGTGTCCAGCCTTGTGCCTCTGGTGGCTCTCATCGGGTCAGCTCCACAGTGGATTCTCTTTACCCCCTTTGTGATAGGGATACCCAGGGCCTGCTTTTTCGACATTGCAGGGACCCTATGCTGATTCTGGTGCTTTTTCTGAATGCTGTGTGCCCTCCCACCCATGGGGTGGCTAGTCCTCTCAAAGGTCAACTGGACACAGGAGAACAGGAGTGTGGAGGCTTCAGAATGTGACCAAAAGCCCTCCCTCCAGGCCCAAGGACACCTTTGCTGATGGTTTGAGCAACATTTACTGAAACGGCTCACAGGCTCTTTTCAGTCCTTTCTTGCTGCTTGGCAATCCTCCTCTTTGCAGGGGTCCCATACCGGGGACCCAAGCCCTTCAAACACCTCTTCTATGGGCAGTAAAGTGTTCAAGGCCCCTGCTTTGTTCTTGTGTTCATCTATTCCTGTGGGAGCTCTGCCTTATTCCCTATGGGAGTTGGCCTTTCTCCAGAAGGAAAATCTGAGGAGGACAGGATAATTCCCCTGGTGGAAGGCTAAGATCTCCATGATCTGCCTATTTCACAGAAGGGTCCTCTTTTTACCCTTTCGGAACACTGTGACAACTTTGTGTCTAGTAGAGCCTGTTCTCCGGTGAGGTTGGCAGGCCCTTCTTTTTTCAAGAAGAGGGTGTCTGGCGTTGTGTTGGATGTGTTCTTCTCCCTGATCCTGTTGCATACGGTGCCTTCCTTTTACCTGAAGTGTTTAATTTTTCTACCTCATATCAGTCAATTTGCCATCTTCTGACATTCTCCAAAAGGGTCCAGGGAGGCCAGGATGTGCTCCGTTTCTTGGATGTTTGTAGTCTGACTCTGGTTCTTGAAGGTTAAAAATCCCTTTCTCAAATTGGATCACCTTTTGTCTTATACAGAGGTCCATGTAAGGGGGAGTAGCCTCCAAGCTTCATTATCATGGTGGATGAAGGAAGTTATTGAGTCCGTTTACCCGTTGAGCCATAAAGAGGTTCCTTTCATAGAAACATAGAAACATGATGACAGAAAAAGACCACATGGCTTATCTAGTCTGTCCTTCCATATCAACAACTACAACAGTCCACCTTTTACCTTTAGAGATCCTCTGTGTTGGTCCCATGCTTTTTTGAATTCAGTTACTGTCCTCATCTCTACCACCTCCACTGGGAGACTATTCCATGGATCCACTACTCTTTCCGTAAAGAAATATTTCCGCATATCACTCCTGAATCTATCTCCCTTCACCCTCATCCCATGTCCCCTCGTAGCAGAACTTGCTTTCAATTGAAAGAGGCTCTCTCCCTGAACATTTATGCCACGGAGGTATTTAAACATCTCAATCATATCACCTCTATCCCGCCTTTCCTCTAAGGTGTACATATTAATATCCTTAAGTCTGTCCTCATATGCTTTATAATGAAGCCCACTAATCATTTTAGTAGCCACCCTCTGCACCGACTCCATCCTGTTCACATCCTTTTGAAGGTGCGGTCTCCAGAATTGCACACTATACTCCAAATGAGGTCGCACCAAAGACTTATACAGAGGCATTATCACCTCCTTTTTTCTGCTAGCCATTCCTCTCCGTATGCACCCAAGCATCCTTCTAGCTTTTGCCGTCACCTTTTCTACCTGTTTAGCTACTTTAAGATCATCAGACACAACCACGTCTAGATCCCGCTCTTCTTTAGTGGACAAAAGTACTTCACCTCCTATACTGTATTGCTCCCTTGGATTGCTGCAGCCCAAATGCATGACCTTACATTTTTTAACATTAAATCCCAGCTGCCAAATTCTAGACCATTCTTCAAGCTTAGCTAGATCCCTCCTCATGTTATCTACACCTTCCTGGGTGTCTTCTCTATTGCAGATCTTGGTATCATCTGCAAAGAGGCAAACCTTACCCGACAGCCCTTCCGCTATATCACTAACAAAGATGTTAAAAAGAATCGGACCAAGGACAGATCCCTGGGGCACACCACTGGTAACATCCTTCTTTTCAGAATGAGCTCCATTTACTTGTACTCTTTGTCGCCTCCCACCCAACCAATTTCTAACCCAAGCAGTAACTTTAGGGTCCATTCCTAGGGTGCTCAGTTTGTTTATAAGTTGCCTGTGAGGAACAGTGTCAAAGGCTATACTGAAATCTAAATACACCACATCTAGAGCTCTCCCTCGGTCCAACTCCCTGGTCACCCAGTCAAAGAAATCAATCAGATTTGTCTGACAAGACCTGCCTCTGGTGAATCCATGCTGCCTCGGATCCTGTAATCCGCTGGACTCCAGAAACCTCACTATTTTCTCTTTCAGCAGCGTTTCCAATAATTTACTCACCACCGAAGTTAAACTAACCGGCCTGTAGTTTTTAACCACATCCTTACTTCCGCTTTTGTGTAAAGGCACCACATGAGCCTCTCTCCAGTCCTTTGGCACCACTCCCGACTCCAACAAGGCATTGAAAAGGTCAGTCAGTGGAGTTGCTAGAACGTCCCCAAGTTCTTTCAGTATTCTAGGGTGTATCCCATCTGGTCCCATCGCTTTGTCTACTTTAAGTTGAGCTAGTTTCTCATGAACACAGTCTTCTGAAAATTGTTCAAGATGTCCCTCGCTTCTGTTCCTATTTGTGGGTGTTTTCTGAGGTCCTGCTCCTGGTTCTTCATCTGTGAACACAGAACAAAAATATTTGTTAAGCAATTCCGCTTTATCCTTATCAGCTTCTACATATTCCTCCCCTGCACCCTTGAGTCTGACAATACTACTTTTGCCCTTCCTCTTCTCACTAATATATCTGAAAAATGTCTTATCCCCCCATTTTATTGCATTGGCTATTTCCAAGGCACAAGCATTATCTTGGACGGAAGCAAGGATATACATTATGGTGATGTGATCATCACTGCATTCATTTATCACACCTTACAGATTGGATGTCCAGGCTAAGGAGGACAGTGCCTTTGGGAGAGTAGTCCATAAAGGAAGGAGAAGCTTCATCTTTGTCCCACCTGGAACACCAAAGTTTTTGGGAGCTTGGCTACATCCCATTCTTCTAGACTGGTCTAGTGCGGTGATATGGAAGGTAGAATTTAGACTTACCTGCTAACTTCCTTACCTTGAATCCTGCTAGAGCAGTCCAGGACTCACCCAGGAAGACTAAGGCCTACTAGGATATGACCCTTGCTGTTTTAAGTTTAAGCTAGATAGTATGATGGCAGTGATTTGAGACTCGATTCTGAGCTTCTAGGGTTCTTCGAGTGTCTTTGATTTCAGCATTGACAATATTATACTGTCAAGTTTCTGGACTACCCCAGTTCTTATACTAGTTATGATGTTGCTGAAAGTCAGTGTTCTCCACCTCCATCTGCTGGTTGAGAAGCACAACCTACTTGTCTGGACCAAATTTCACCTTTAATAGGAAGCTCACAACATGGTATGAAGATTTATTTTATTTATTTATTTATTTATTTAGCTGTGTTTATATACCGCTTTTCACCGGGTCAAAGCGGTTTACAATAAACAGGGGGGATACATTGAACAGGATTGTTTGCAAATACATGGGGGAATGGGGTATACCATCACCGGGGGGGGGGGGGGAGTAAACATATTTACATTCTTGCGAGATGTCTCCAGTCACGGTTACATTTCTGGTTCTCTATAGTCATATTCTTAGGTCGTATTTTTTACAGTTCTGGTTTTCTCTTTTGTCTTAGCCCTCCTTGGAGAACTTCACTGGGCGCTGTTCTGTGTTGACCCTAGGTGCTCATGGAAGAGGAGGGTTTTTATCTGCTTTCTAAATGCAGATAGGTCATTGTTGCAGCGGATTTGGGTTGGAAGGGCGTTCCAAAGTGAGGATGCATAGAGGTCGCATGCATGGTTATATGTCCGCTGGTTAAATTTTGTTCTGTCATGTGGCACAATGAGTGTATTGCTCATGGACTGACGTGTTGATCTTCCAGAGTTCGTCCAAGCTAGTATTGTCTGTAGATAGGATGAAGGCTGTTGGTGAAGAGCTTTGTGTGTTAGAACCAGTACTTTATATTTTATTTGTGCTTCTATGGGGAGAATATGTAGTTCTCTTAGGACAGGAGTGATGTGATCATGTTTCTTTACCTTTTGAATGATTCTCACTGTTGTGTTGAGGGCAGTTTGAAGTGGGTTGATGGTGGTGGCGTTGAGTCCATGGTAGATTGCATTACAATAGTCCAAGTGTGGCAGGGTCATTGCTTGCATAACTGTGCTGAAGTCTTGAGGGTCTATGAGTGGTCTATAAAAAAACAAACCTCTTATGGAGGGGGCTTGGAGTAGAAGGGATATAAGGGAGATAACACTGCACATAGAGAGCGGGGTGGGGGTTGGGGAGGAGGGTGGCGGGCAGGGGCTGGGTGGGGGGGAGGGCAGTAGGGTAAAAATGTTAAAACCCACCTCTTGTGCGTTTACTTATGCTGTGCTCCCGTGGGGGGGATCAGAGTACAACCTCCCCCGGAGATGTATTATTCTGTTATTGCTATTATTGTTGATTGGTGGTTTATAAATAAAGTTATATTAAAAAAAAAAAAACCTCTTAGGGCCTATTACGTTGCATTAACTGTTTAATGCAGTAATTATCATCCTATAACAGAAAAAGCCCAGGCTGACAGTTAATATGGTGCATTAAACAGCTAATGTGGAAAATGCCATTTTTGGATGGGGACTGTCTCTTTCAGTTACCATGGAGGTCATAACCATGCAATAACTGTCAGTATGACAGATAAAAGAGAACAGTTGGTTCTAGTGGAACTGAATCACACCTTATCTGCTATGCATCTTCTGCGTAATTAACATTTGTTAGCAACCTTTTCCTCTCTCCCATTCTCATGTGCTTTATGGAATGCTTATTCCATTTCTAATAAACTTCCCTTTATCCATGATCTCTTTATCTCTCGCATTTTCAATCTTCTCGCTCTTACTGAAACCTGGATCCTCCCTGATGACACTTCTTCGGTTGCTGCCCTCTGTTATGGCGGTTATCAATTCTCCCACTTTCCTCATCCCAGTGGCCACGGTGGTGGTGTTGGGTTTCTACTTTCTCTTTCTTGTCAATTTCAACCCCTCCTTTTCCCTCAGTCTCATTCCTTTCCCTCCTTTGAAGTCCATTCCATTTGTCTTTTTAATCCCCAAACTCTCTGGATCAGTTCCTTTATAGACCCCCCCCCCCCCCCCCGACAAATCCTCTTCTACTTTCCTCACTGATTTTGACTTTTAGCTCTCCTAATTCCTGGATTCTTCTTCCCCATCCCTTATTCTTGGTGACTTTAATTTTCATATTGGTAACCTCTCTGACCCCTATGCGTCGAAGCTCCTTTCCCTTACCTCCTCTTTCAACCTCCAGCTTTGCTCTTCTGCCCCCACTCATCAGCTTGGCACTGCCTTGACTGTATTTTCTACTCTAATTGTTTACCGTCTAATTTCCATACCTCCACTCTTTCCTTATCTGACCATCACCTGTTAAGCTTCACTCTTCATTTCTCCCCCCCCCCCTCAAACTTGCCCAGTCTCCTCCTATGTTTTTTAGGAATCTTCATGCTATTGATCCACTGACTCTATCCACTACTGTCTCATCTCTTCTCTTTTCCACTTTATCCTCTAAGTGATAGTTTCCTATAATACTGCACTCTCCTCTATTCTGGATACCCTTGCTCCACCCATTCCACATCCTCTGAAGCGCACCTCACCTCAGTCCTGGTTGTTTTCAGGTACCCACTACCTACATTCCTGTGCCCACTCAGCTGAGCGCACTGGGCTCAAATCCCGCTCCCTCTCTGACTTTCTTCACTTCAAATTCATGTTTTCTTCCTTCCAGTCTGCCATTGCACTCACTAAACAAAACCTTTTTCTCCATCTGACTAATCTTCTTGCCTCTAACTCTTGCCATTTCTTTTCTACTCTCAATTCTCTTCTTAAGGCACCTCCATCTCCAATCCCTCCTTCTGTCTCTGCCCAAACCCTAGCAGACAATTTCCATGACAAAGTGCATAAGATTACTCTTCAATTCCCCACTAAATCTTCTTCACATCCTCTCCATTACCAGCTTTTCCCCTCAACCTCTATCACCCTTTCATCCTTTTCTAAAATCTCTGTTCAGAAAACCTCTCTTCTTCTTTCCTCCTCTAAACTGTTCTTCGGATCCTGTCCCCACACATCTCTTCAACTCCATCTCCTCCTCTGTCATCCCTTTCATCTCACATGTTCTCAGCCTTTCGTGTTCCACTGCAACCTTCCCTGCAGCCTTCAAGCATGCTGTAAAACCCTCATTTGACCCTACTTGTCGTTCTAATTATCGACCCATCTCCCTTCTCCCATTCATTTCCAAAATTTTTGAACATGCAGTTCTCTGCTGTTGTCTTGAATTTCTCTCCTCTCAAGCCCTCCTTGATCCACTTCAGTCTGGTTTTGATCCATTTCATTCTACTGCAACAGCTCTTGCCAAAGTCTCCAGTGATCTGTTCCTTGCTAAGTCCAAAGACCTTTACTCAGTTCTCATTCTTCTCGATCTTTCTGCTGCTTTTGATACTGTTGACCAGCTCCTACTCCTTGACACTTTATCCTCTTTTGGTTTTAGAGGCCCTGTACTGTCTTGGTTCTCTTCTTATCTTTCCAATCGCTCTTTCATTGTTTGTTCAGGAGGTTTTTCCTGTACTGCCATCTCTCTCTCAGTTGGTGTATCCCAAGGGTCTGTTCTGGGCTCTCTCCTTTTCTCTCTCTATACCCAATCCCTTGGTGTCCTCATCTCTTCCCATGGCTTTCAGTATCATTTTTATGCTGGTGACTCTTAAATCTATCTGTCTACACCTGACATCTCTCCTTTACTCCAAACTGGTATCTCTACTTGCATTTCTGACATTGCCACCTGGATGTCTCACTGCTGCCTAAAATTGAATATGGCTAAAACTAAACTTCTTATTTTTCACCCTAAACCCTCTTCCCTCCTTCCTCCTTTCTTTGTCACTATTGGCAACACTCTTCTTCCTGTTTCCTCAGCCCGCAACCTTGGGATCATCTTTGACTCCTCCCTTTCCTTCTTCACACATATTCAACATATAGCTGAAACCTGTCATTTCTTTCTCTACAAAATTAACAAAATTTGTCCCTTCCTCTCTGAACACACTACTAAGGCTCTTATCCACTTGTTGGTCACCTCCTGTCTTGACTATTGCAACGTCCTCCTTGCTGCTCTCCCTCAGTGTCATCTCTCTCCTCTTCAGTCTATCCAGAACTCTGCTGCATGGCTAATTTTCCGCCAGTCCCGTTACACTCATATAACTCCTCTTCTAAAATCACTTCACTGGCTTCGCCTAAATTTCCGTATTCAATTCAAACTTCTCCTTCTAACATATAAATGCATTCACTCTGCTGCCCTTCATTACCTTTCCTCTCTTCTCTCTCCCTACAACCCTTCTCGTGAACTCCACTCCTCCTCTGGCTTTCTTCTCTCTATGCCCTTTTCTTCTGCAAACTCCAGACTTCAATTTTTTTTTTACCTTGCTGCTCCTTATGCATAGAACAACCTTCTTCTATCTTTACATCAAGTCTCTTCTCTCCCCCTCTTCAAATCCATGCTAAAAGCTTACCTCTTTAAGGTCACATTTGGATCCTAATCCCTTGTGCTCCTTGTGTCTCCTTTCCTATTTGAATCCCCCTTGTTTCTCTTTTCTTGTTCTGTCTTGATTAGATTGTAAGCTTTATGAGAAGGGACTGTCTTATTTATATGTATGTACAGTTCTGTTTATGCCTTATAGTGCTATATAAATGGTTAATAGTAGTAGTAACAACCTTTTGTCTGTTTAATGCTTGGAATGCCCCAAATTCTTAATGCAGGTTGTCCATATGAATAAAAACATGCTTTGAAGTGCCTATATTCAAATACTAGAAGTCTAAAACATAAGATGGGAGAGTTAGAATATATAGCACTGAATGAAGAAATGAATACAATTGGCATCTCTGAGACCCGGTGGAAGGAGGATAACCAATAGGACATTGTTATACCAGGGTACAAATTATATCATATAGATAGGGTAAATCAAAATGGTAGAGTGATGGCAAATTGGCAACACAGTAATGGGTAATTTCAGTTATCCCAGTACTGATTGGGTCAGTGTCACATCAGGCCATAATGCCATGACAGGGAGATAAAGTTTCTAGATACAATGATGACCACTTTATGGAGCATCTGGTTCAGGAACCAACAAAAGGGAGAATTATTCTGGACCTAGTCCTTACTGGAAAGCAGGATCTAGTGCAAGGTGAGTGTCTTGGGGCCAGTTGGCAATAATGATCATACCAATGATCAAATATGATTTAATAAATGGAGAGAGGGCAGCAAAGAAATCTACTGTACTAGCATTTAACTTTCAAAAGGGAGACTATGATAAAATGAGGGCAATGGTTAAGAAAAACCTAAAGGAGCAGCTGCAAAGGTTAAGAGTTTATATCAGGCTGGACATTATTCAAAAATGCCACATTTGAAACTTTGCTTTAAAAATGGTGGAAGCGAGGCCGAACAACTGCTTACATGGTTTAATGTGAGGTGAAAGAGGCTGTTAAAGCCAAGAAAAAGAAATCTTTCAATAAAATGGAAATAGGATCTGAGTGAAAAAAAAAAACAGGAAACAACAGCATAAGCACTGACAAATTATATGCAAAACACTGATAAGTCAGGCAAAGAGAGAATTTGAAAAAAAGCTTTCTGTGGAAGCAAAAACTCATACTAAAATCATTTTCAGGTACATCTGAAGCAAAAGGCCTGCAAGAAGTCAGTTGAACCATTAGATGATAGAGGGGTACAAGTGGCACAAAGAGAAGATAAGGCCATATTGGAGAAACTAAATTAATTCTTTGCTTTAGTCTTTACTTTAGAAGATGTAAGGGAGGTTTCCATTCTAGAACTTATATCAAAAGGTGATGAATAAGAGGAATTGAAACAAATCTTGGTGAATTTGGAAGATGTAATAGAGACAATTTGACAAACTAAAGAGTGGCAAATCACCTGGACTTGAAGGTAAACATCCCATGGTGCTAAAAGAACTGAAAAATGAAATTTCAGAACGACTATTAGTAATCTGTAACTTTCATTAAAATCATCTATGGTACCTAAAGACTGAAGAGTGGCCATTAAAGAGGATTCCAGGAGTGATACAGGAAACTACAGACCAGTGAGCCTGACATCAAGACCAACAAAAAGGTAGAAACAATTATAAAGAACAAAATTACTGAACATATAGATAGTGATGGTTGAATGGGACAAAGCCATCATGGATTTAGCCAAGGGATGTCTTGCCTCACCAATCTGCCACATTTTTTTTTGAAAGTGTGAATAAACGTCAGATAAAGGTGGGCCAGTAGATATAGTATATCTGGATTTTCAGAAAGCCTTTGACAGTGTCTCAGACTCTTGAGGAAATTAAAAAGTAGTGGGATAGGAGGCAGTGTCCTAGTGTGGATTGGGAACTGGTTAAAAGATAGAAAATAGAGAGTAGAGCTAAATGATCAGTTTTCTCAATGGAGAAAGGTGAATAGTGGAATACCTCAGGGATCTATACTAGGCCCACTGCTTTTTAAAATATGTATAAATGATTAAGAAATGGGAACAACTGAGATAATCACATTTGCAGACAACACAAAGCTATTATTTAACATTTCTTATATACTGCCTTTCATAATATTGAGGTGGTTTACATTGAACAGGGCATTATAACTTAGAGATAACTATTTTACAGGGAACATGGGCAATGGAGGGTTAAGTGGCTTGCCCAAGACCACAAGGAGCACCTGTGGGACTAGAAACCCTGGTCCTTCCAGCCCAAGGTTGCTGTCCTCTAGTGGGATTTGAACCCCTGACCTTCTGGCCTGAGGTGCCTTGCCCCAACCACTAGGCCACCCCTCCCTCTTGTTAAGCTGCAAGAGGATTGTGAAAAATTGCAAGAGGACCTTGAGAAATTTAGAGATTGGGCATCCATATAGCAGATACAATTTAGTGTGGGCAAGTACAAAGTTAAACACCTAGGCAAGAACAACCCAAACTATAGCTACATTAAGCAAGGCCCCATGTTGGGAGCCACCACTGCCCAGGAAAAGGATCTAGGTGTCTTCCAGGATAATATCTTGAAATTCTCTGTTCAGTATGCACTGACAGCCAAGAAAGTGACTAGAGGCATGGAGAATGAAACAAAATATGTCATCATGCCTCTATCTCTCCATGGTGTGACAGCACCTTGAGTATTGCATGCAGTATTGGTTGCCACATCTAAAAAATATATATAGTGGAATTAAAAAGAGTACAGAGAAGGGCAACCAAAATAATAAAGAGAATGGAAGGATACCTCTGTGAGGACAGGCTTAAAATGTTAAGGTTCTTCAGCTTGGAAAGAGATAGCTGAGGGGAGATTTGTTAAAGGTCTATAAAATAATGGGTGGAATGGAACAAGTAAACGTGGTGTGGTTGTTTACTCCTTCCAAAAGTAAAAGACCAGGAAACACACAATGAAGCTATAAAGTAGTACATTTAAGACTACTCAGAGATTTATTTTCACTGAATGCGTAATTAATCTCTGGAATTCATTGCCAGCAAATCTAATAGAAGCTCCTATTGCAACTGGGTTTGAAAAAGGTTTGGACAAGTTCCTGGAGGAAATGTATATAAACCATTTTAAAGTGAACTTGAGGAAGTCTACTGGGAAAAGCAGCATGGAACCTGTGTGCCTTATGGGATCCTGCCAGATACTTATGATCTGCATTGGCCGCTGGAGACAGGATATTGGACTTGATGGTCTTTTGGCGTGATCCAGTATAGCAAATCTTATATTCTAATTCCAGGGTTGAATTCTGGAAATTTCATAGAGATTTTGTGAAAATGTGACTAATTATTGCTTACTATAAAATAATGAAAGCTGAATCAAAATATGGTGTTTTTATTATTTTCTATAGATTTATAGAAAAAGAACAACTTAAGTAAGCAATGATTCACAGTCATCTGCCATTCATTTTTCTTCTTAAAATCATGGAGATCGAAGCGATTAAGCTGCATATTTATTCTGATACTGTACACTAGAAGTTAAAAACCCAATTGAAACATTTTTTTTAAATCTTTTAAAGCTGTCTGAACAGTGTTATACTCTTTCAGTGTGGCATTCTTATTAGGGTTAAGAAGGTTTGAACCCTCTGTTGGGAGAGTTCATGGGAGACTGTGCTGCCTATAGGAATAGGAACATTTCCAGAGATAAGCAGCCAAAGGATGCCTCCTTGGTTCCATGCTTTATAATTTTATATTCTGTAAGTGGCCGTTTCTGTCGTCTTAACCTTTTAGAACTGGCAGGTTTTCTTTTGAAGACTTAACTCTTGGCACCTAATTAAATTACATCATTCAGAAGTCGTCTCTTTGCAGGAGGTGCTGATTATTATCTAATAGACAGCCTCTAGCATTCACAAGCTGTTGTCCTCCCACGTTTGCACTGCAAAGTACAGTTGTGTCATGATGAGCATGTGAATTACAGTCTGCAGTCTGATGAGCTCAAATGTTGCACAAATTCCTCTGCTGCACAGCCAATTGGGGATATTGAAGATGTGTTATTTTTTCCTTTCCCTGTAAAATATGTTTTAAGTAATTTGGGGTATGTTTGATTCTTTCCGACAGAAATTAATTCCTGAGCATAGTAAGTTTTGCATTCTTCTGAATTTAGTCCATTGTTTTTAACTGACTGTTGAGTTAATAGTTTTGTTTGCCAGGTGTATGATTAGAGTTATTGCATATGGTGAAGTGGTAACTCATCATTTGGCATACAGGTCATTATACTCTTTAATATATAGCAAACTAGTTACATATGTCTAAGCTTAATTTTCCTCACCATCAAAAATGACAGCAACCACTTCTTTAATACCTAGGTTTTCCCTCTCAACTTATTCTTTGTCTGATAATGTATCTTTCATTAAAGATTATAAATATGGTTGGCATTCATTAATAAATTGTGAGCAGAGAACAAAAAGCCAATTATTTGTAGTACATAAAATCCTTATGATAATTCAACCGTCTTTAATTAACCAATATATCAGACTTATAAGACAGAGGGGTCTAAACAAACAGCACTCATTTTCAAGAAATGCCATATTCCTTTTTGATTAGGGGTTACTCTACTTGCCTGTGTGTCTTCTAGTTAATATTGACTCCTAGTGACTCAGCAGCTCCTGGGTTTTCTTGGCAGTGTGACCAGAAGTAGATTGCCAGGCCTTTCTTCTAAGGCAATAGAGGGTTAAGTGACTTGCTCAAGGCCACAAGGAGTACTAGTGGGAATTGAACCCTGGTCTCTTGGCTACTGAGCCAGTGTGCTAATCACTGGGACACTCCTGCACTCCTACAATGCTTACAACACATTTAACTTCAAGGTTTTCACTTTCTCTCAATTTGGCAGCACAATTGCTTCTTTAAAAATATACTCAAGTGGTTTTTTTCTTTTATGAAGAACACTATTTGGGGCTTGTCATATAAGCAGCCCTTTATGCGCAGATAGCAGAGGTTATAGAGTCCCGATGGATGATCTTAGGGAAGATCCTGAAAGAGTTAAGCCACTGAATGCAGGATCAAGAACTCTACCACTCCAGTAGAAGTTCAACACTGGAGCAACCTGTTTCCTGAACTATTACAAATAGCCTAAAAGGTTAATGGTGCTAAGGAGGCTGCCTGGATTTACTCCTGTGCAGAGCAGGACTAAATGTACTGAGCAGAGGTTTACGGAAAGTGAATAAAACCTGTTTTTCTAGGGAACTGCTCTGGGTTGCAGCTGGAGCTCAACCAAAGTCCAATAATGGACAATATAGGAAGGTTTCACCTCCCACATGCTCTAAGCATCATTTTCTAGGACATTTGACTAACTTTTTGAGTGCCCCTAAACATCAAATAGTGATTGAATAGCCCTCTTCAGAGTAACAGACAGTTCCCGCTATTCACTTACTAGAAGCTCCAGCCACTGGGGGTGAATCAAACAGAGGAACTACTCAGTAAGTTAATTCACTTAGGGGTTATTTTAGATGTCTGAAAACGGGCATAGAGACTTCCAGAGTATGGAGATGTTTTCAGCGGCATTTTAGAAATTGGATTTGTGGAAGTCCCCAGCATGAAGCTATCCAAGTCTGAACAGAGGCATGGCCAGGGCATTTCTATCAACCTGGACACCATTGCCCGATTTCAGAAACATCCTGGACAGAGTCGCTTCTAAGTTAGGGTTATATCTACTTCAGGCACGAACAGGCATTGGGAAAGCGCTCATTTTGGCCATAAAACATCCAGAGGGTGTAGAGAAGATGGCACTCCACCATGCCCAGGACTCTGCACAATCACAGAGCTAGCACTATTTGGTTGAAAAGGTAAGGTTTGTTTTCTTTCTTACAAAAGTGTTTCTCTGAGTTTATGGCAGTGGCGTAAGTTCAAATGAGGGGCCCCCAAGCAAAATTTGCCAACGGTCCCCCATGATGGGGCTGCTGTGCAAGACAGAGAACACCATCCCTCTCTCCTCCCTTCCCCCACCAAAAGCTAAAAAACTGTGCCAGCCAGCAAACATGACACTTACTTTCAAAGAGGTTTGACACACCTCCTCCCACTGCCTCTTTCCCTGTAAAGCACTATTTCCCAGCAGTCGGAGAAGCAACTCTCACACCTGGGCCGAAGTCTCAGGTATCAAGAGACCTCAGCTGCATGGTGGGAGATGCTTCTCAAGGTCGAGAAAGAATGCTTTATAGGGGGAAAGGCAACCTATCAAAGTTATTTTAAAGATATGCTCTGCCTCCACCACTGCTTCAGTGTTGCACCCCCAACTCCACCAGCACATTGCAAGGGTCGCTTGGGCAGAATTTAAGCCACATGTTTGTAGTCTTAGTAAAACTCTTTTGAAAACAGGATAGGCAACGGTGAACTGTTTTACAGTATGGAGGTGGAGAAAGAAAGTGTACTGTCCTTGTTGCAGCAAATAATTCTGTTTCAGTGGTATGAGAGTTTAGCTCCAATGCTGAGAGAAATCAGTATGCCAGCTGACACTACCTTCTTTTTCTGACTTGTCTGTTCGTTATACCGCTGAATCAATGAGGCTGTTTTTCACTGGCATATCATTGGAAGCAATCATTTTGGTTGTACCTTTAATAGTGCTTGAATGCAGGGAACCTGCTAATTTTGACTGTTCACGTTATTCGCAACATATGTGGAAAGGCTGGATCCATTGTAAGCGCACTATTTGGAATTAGCCAAGTTTTAAACAAAGCAATGATGTGCATGGATGCTGCTTTATTTAAACCAAGAAAGAAACAACAACTTGCCTAGCAATTTTTGTCATGTAAATGAAGAATGAGGTTGACAGCGCCTTTTGTGGACAGATATTAGTGCTTGCAGATAGTGAACCAGCTATTGTGGAACAAGGCTGCTGATAAGCTACCATAGAACTACTATCAAATCATGTTCCATAGCAGCACTAGTGTGTTTTTTCTTAAATAACAGTTGATTTTCAAACTCTGTCTGCCTTGAGGGTGCACTTCAGTTTGGCATATCGCCTTGACTTATTCTGTCCTATTTCAGCCTCACCAATTGTTCTTACTCAGATCACGCTCATTTCTTTTGACACCGACTTTGTTTAGCTGCACATGAATCAAACTATTAGAAGCCTTCACCCAGGGACTTTTCTGCTTTCTGCTCCTGCCCCTGCCCCTTTAATCTACACTATGTAGTTCAAAGTTTTCAATACTGTGTGCTGTTTGGACACACTCTGCCTCAATTAATACGTAGCTCATGGCCCTTAGGGCATCTTATTCCATTAGATCTTATTTACAGTAAATAGAAGTGCAGTGGCTATTCCTTTATAAAATGAATATTGTGATGCGACTTGATTGTATTCATAAGCTTTCCCACTGTTCTTATCTTTTTTGCTGTGAGAGTGCATTACTGTTCTGTTTCCTTTTTATCCATGCCATTACTAGTCCATACAAGTGGGTTATCCCGTCTGCTCCCCACCAGCAGGTGGAGGCAGGGCAAATGCACTTGGCTTCACTGGTGCAGCGATGAAGAACAACTCCGGTGGCAGAGGCCTAGATGGGCTATCTCCATAGTAATAGTAGGAAAATAAGTAGCACTGGGCATGCCAGAGGCACTGGCCTAGGAGTATCTTAGGAGATCAGATGCTAGTTTGTTTGGACCGCTCACCTGATTGAAGGAAACCTGAAATGATCGCTGACAAAGCAAAGCCCATTGACTGGGGCAGAGAGGGAATAAAGACTGGCAGGAGTTTCTGGGTTCCACAGATCTAGGACATGGCAAAAGGCATAGGGTGAAGAACTTAGTGGAGGCTTCCCATGCCCCCTCCTCCCTTAGCCCAATGAGGTGGCTAGAGTATGGACTACATCACTGGTAGCTCACATAGAGGGAAGCAGCCTGGAGCAGGTGGATGGCCTTAGGACAACTCTCCTGTGGAAGTAAGGAACCAGAACTAGAGTCCTGGGTTCCCTGAAAATACTGATTACCTTCCTGCCTGTGGAGTAAAGTTCACAGTAAATCTGAATGAGAGTGACAGGAACAAGCAAGCCCTAACTCAGCAAAAGGTTAGGTAGAGAAGCTGGTCACAGACCAAGGATTCAGGTGGTGAGTACTATGCGATAGAATATAATATATCACCAGCTCAGATCCAGATCTGCAGAGAAAACTACCACAAGGCCAGGAAGCTGGGTAAAGCAGGCCAAAGTCATCTGTATAGTTACATTTGGTTAGCCGGCAGAAACCTTATTGAAAAAAAAATCTATAAAAATGAAAGTTCACAGGTACAAGTGCTCAGAGGTCAGGGGAATGCAGGGGGCAAGTGCTGGCCTATTGGGCGGCTCTCCTAGCTTTACAGTTACCAGAACTGCAGGCTGAGATAGCTAACCTCTGGTAACCCTTCAGGATTTACAAGGGTTCCAATTAAAAGGAAAACAGAGGTAATGCTAAAACTTCATATTCATTGCTGTGACAGCAGCTGGAGTCTCCCATCACCCTGGTAACTAGGGAACTCTTTCTGTAAGGAAGGTGCATGGAAACCTCTCAGTCAAGCTTAACTACAAGGGCATGATTCCAGAATGGGGGAGGAGAAAGCAAGCATGCAGAATTACAGTGTGAAAATGTGGTTCTAGCTCTTGGTAAAAATGATTAGTGGTTCCAATCTGGACAGTGAGCTAGGTCTACCAAATCACTAAGATGTGTAATATAAGAAAGAAGAAAACCTAGAAACCTTACCTTTTTTGGTACTGTGATGTCTGCCTCTACTGGTTTCCAAGCATTTAGGATAATCTTCAAAATGCTTGGGTGAGCAGTACTCCTAACTGGAAACAGATGTGAACATCTCCACATGAGTTCTCAGAACTACAGCTCCCAGGTTCCATGGGCTTTCCCACTGAAATTAGAGGGGAAGTCCCTAGATCTTCCAACCACCTTCGCTCTAAATACCACTCAGTCCAACCACCCTTAACCCACCACGCTCCAGTATTACCCCTCAAGTCATCTGGGTCAAAATCGACCCCCCCCCCCCCCATCTCTCAACAATGTAGTTACCACTATTATAAACCTAAATGCATCTACCTCAGCCCTAGATCCTATCCTGTCACCTGGATAAAGAGTGCTAACGAGTACCTTAGCCCCTATATACTGACCATTGTACAAGCCTCCCTTTCCACTGGGATATTGCCAACCCCCTGAAAAAGAGCTCAATTTGTCCTTTCTTAAAGGGAAACAAACTAAACGCCACCACTCCTATGTCCTACAGACTGATCTCAAGTATCCCTCTCTTAGCAAAGATAACAGAAAAGATTGTACAAAACCAGCTACATAATTTTATTGAGGACCATGCCCCTCTCGACCTCTTCCAAAATGGATTTAAATGAAACCATGGAGTTGAAACACTGCTCACATCCCTCCTAAACTCAGTCATTACCTACACATAAACAACTACCTAAGGCTGCCTGCTAATCTTCCTTGATATATCCTCCACATTTGGTTCCCTTCCACATTACCAACTACTTAATAGGCTTCATGACATCAGCCTTAGAGATTCCACCCTTAACTGATTCCACTCCTATCTTGACCATAGAATCCAACAAGTAAGAATTAGTGATAAAACCTCTTACCCATTCATACAGCAACAAGGCGTGCCACAAGGCTCCAGCTTACCTGCACTCCTTTTCAGCATCTTCCTCCAACCTATATGCAAAATCTTCCAGGATCACAAGATCCAATACCAACTCTATGCGGATGAAATTATGTTCGTCACCTCCTTCAACATTGCAGCACCCAGCTTCACCAATATCAGCAAATGCTTCACCAAGGTTAGACAATGGCTCCAGCAACACAATCTCATCATTGACCAAGCCAAGACTGAGGCCCTGCACTTATTCTCTGATACATCTCGATGACTTCACCATCAATATGAAGAGTGAAGTTAAATACCTAGGTATAATACTCGACCAGAACCTCATCTTCCATGAACAAATACAAAGAACAACCAAATCCATCTACTACAAAATCAGAACCCTGAAGAACCTCCGCCCCTTACTAAGACTCTTCCGAACCATCTGCCAAGCCTTAACTACCCCTACCCTTGACTACTGTAACATCATATATCATGGCCTCCCGAAACAAAGCCTTTACCCTCTCCAAATGGCCCAAAACACCACAGCAAGTTTAATGAACAGAACTTCCAGGCAAGCCCACATTACCCCTGTCCTTAAACATCTTCACTGGCTCCCTGTCCATGCTAGAATAAAATATAAAGCACTCACATTGATCCACAAAGTCATAAACAATGATTCAGCACCCTGTCTTCTCTCCCTCCTCTCCAGACCAAATTGTGACAGACTCCGAAAACCCAACTCTGTAAACCTCCTCAATATCCCAACCCAAAAAATAAAAAGCAAACAAGCCAAATATAACCACACATTCATCCTCCACCCCCACTGTATGGAGCGCCCTTCCACCTGACCTGCGAGGCTGTTCTGACCACTCAGACTTCTGGAAAACCAAACTCTCTCTCTGCCAATAAAATGTAAAAATGTAAATAGCTCATATGGGTATAGCCTACAGCTGTAGATAGCCTGCAGCAAGAAAATGTAAAATGTATATTGTTCCTGTACAGAGCTCCTACTGTATATAGTACACTACGCAATCAACCTCACACCACTTTCGCACACATACCTTAATGTATCACTGCATGCCCATACCCACACACCCTGCCACTTGATTTGTTTGCTGTGTAATGACTTGTTTGCTGTGTAATCCGCTTTGATTTTAGGATAAAGCGGTATATAAAACTGTTTAAATAAATAAATAGAATAAATAAAAAAAACGTAAAACTTTCCTCTTCCATGAATACCTTAACACATCCCCACCACACTACCAGCGATCTAGTGTAACTTAGACCACACAATCATTAACCGTGTCAGATGCCTCTGTTCCATACCATACAATTAGCCGGAATTCCCCACTATGAGCGATCCCCTGTCCTCCCTTCCAACAAGTTCCCTCTTAGCCCTGGCATGGTTCTTAAATTGTTGAATGTTATTAATGTACCAAGTTCTTGTTCTTTGTACAACTGCTGTACCTTACACTGTTACATGTTTTGTTTCGTGTAAGCCATCTTGAATCGTAGAAAGACGGTATATAAATAATTTAAAATAAATCTTACTGTGAGATGTACACAGAGCAGGAGTAGACTTCTAAAAAAAAAGAAAGAAAGAAAGAAACAGTAACTTGGAGGTGAGCTGTGACCTGATGCTACCTTTGCATACAAGGGCCACAGGTAAGATGTAATATTATGAGTCCAAACCCCTCTTCTCAACTGCATAGTATAAATATTTTTATTTATTTATTTATTTAGCTGTATTTATATACCGCTTTTCACCGGGTCAAAGCCATCAAAGCCATTGCCTGGAGACTGGTGAGGGGAGTTATAAGAGAATCTGTGGACAGAAATTGTTACCTTGGGAAGGTCTGAGGTGCACCAAGGGTGGCTGTCCTAGATAAAATACCATTGCTCCTGCATTCACATTGATGCTTGTGTTGGGTGAGAGTCAGCACTTATCTATGCTGTCTATAACAGGCAGACACTGGCAGTAATCAATGTGCTCAGTGCTTGGTAAAGGGCAGCATACATCGATGCTCTCTGTGCTAGACCAGCACTGTATGCCCTCTGGCCAGCAGTGGTCAATGATGTTGGGGCCAGGTAAGGGATAGCACTGGTCCATGCTGTTGGCAGGGCTGGCCCAACCATTAGGCAAGACTAGATGGTCGCCTATGGCAGAGGCAGCAAAGAGCAGCAGCACTCAAAGCAAAATAATAGATTCTGCCACATAAACTTAAAGAACCATCAGCACATTCTGTTATTTGCAAGAAGAACAGGCACACATATACATGCAGAGAAAAATTGATAAAAGTATGATGTCCAGTTATGCATTTTTACAATATTGTTGGAAGGATGGTTTAGAGATGATTTTGAGTTTCATTATCAAAATGTTGGGGAAGGGGGAAGCGTAAAGCTGAAGGTTTCTCTAGGACATCCAGTACCTTGCAACAGCCCTGTCTGCTGGTGCTAGGGAAGGGCCAATATTTATTAGTACAATCTGTGACAGGTAAGGGCCAGTACTTGTTAGTAATGTCTATGCTAGGTAAAAGTCAATGCTCTTCAAGTTGGCTTGTGCAGTGGAGATGAATGATTATAAATGTCTATTTCTCCACTAACTGAAAGGCAGTCTTACCATTCACAACTGAAAATATGGTGTTCAGCTGGAATGGATTTATTAAGTATACAAGGACAAAGTCTAGATAATTCGCCAAACTCTACCAGTTCCAACCTCCTTTACTGTTCCTGACCTTTCCTGCCAAGAACTTTCTATTGCTGTTCCTACCCACAGTTGGCTCTCCTTTACCCCTGTTACTGAACACACACTTAGGAAGACTACATGTCTCTTGAACCCTATTCTCTCACCATGGGCTGGTGAAATTTCCCTCAGCCTCTTACCAATTGTTTGCACAATCCTTAATCAAATTTTCTTGGAAAAAAGCATTGATTCGCTCACTACTTAGAAAAACAGATCTGAATCCACGGGACCCTGTTAACTATCGTCTAGTTCCAATCTACAATTCCTCTCCAAATCAGCAGAACGGCTGGTCTTTTCTCAGTTATCCGATCATGTTGAGCATACCCATGTGCTCCACCCCCATCGGTCTGGGTTCTGTCAAGGACAAAGTAAAGAAACTATTCTTACAGCTCTCTTTAGCAAGGTGCATAGGGCTCTTGACTGGAAAATCGGCATTGGTGGTTTCTCTTGATCTCTCCTGTGCATTTGATCTGTTTAACCACAATCTTCTTTGATCACGTCTCCACTCAATAGGTATCCATGATCGGGTTCTAAGGTGATTTCAATTTTTTCTTTCAGAACACACTTTTTCTGTCTTTATTGACAGTAACTTTTCTAATGCAAAACCACTCAGGGTTCTGTACTGGCCCCCATTCTGTTCAGTACTTCTCTCAGTTTGCTGCTTACCCTTATCCAAAGTACTGGAATTTCATCTGTATGCAGATGATATCCTGCTTATCAGCTACACCGACTGTTCCTATCCTGATTTGTCATCCATCAACCACTGTCTCTTCCTGGTCGCAGATTGGCTTTAGGAAAATCAATTTACAACTCAGTCCTAATAAATCCATTGCTACTTGGTTAACAGGGTTTTTTTCAATCCCTAGTATCTCTCCAGTTCTTCATGGTGCCCCTATTGCATTAACAACTTCTTTTAAGTGTCTAGGTGCCTTTTTAGAATTTGATCTCTCTTTCACCAAATAAATTAGTTCTGTTGTTAGATCCTCTTTCAATGCTCTAAGATGTTTCTGTGAAATAAGGCCTCTCCTTGATATGCCAGCCCAGGTTACTGCTGTTCTCAATGTGGTCATTTCTCATATTGACTATTGCAACTCTGTTTATGCTGGACTGCCCAATTTTGAATTGAAAAGGCTTCAATTTATCTAGAATACTGCTGTTTGTTTACTATCTCATGCCAAGAAGTATGACATTGCACCCTCCTAATTCAGCACCACTGGCTAGCAGTCACAGCTTATATAAAATGTAAGAGTCTAACCTTTGGCCTTTAAGACCTTCTATCAGACTGCCCCAGAATATCTCTCATCCTTAGTTATTCAATATTATCAAGCCCGCTCCCTACATTTGCTACATAGCAATCATCTTTGCTTGCCTTCGCCACCTAATGCATGTTATGAATCCATTAGGACATCCACATTTTTTTTCTTGGCCTCTGTGCTGTGGAATAGCCTTCCCCCATACCTTTGTTTGCAAGAGTCCATCACATGATTAAAGGCTGACTTGGAAACACATCTTTTTAAGCAGGTCTTTGTAAATATGGGATAGCCTTGGTCAGACCTGTGTGATGCCTCTATATCTATCATGCCTTGTTTTGATTTAGAATTGTAAACCGCTTTGCATATGTTTAAAAAGGCAGGTATAGTAAATTGACTAAAAGAATGAATGAATGATTGTATACATAGAGGTTATGGGGTAAAATGCTTTGATTAGTTGAAGATTTTCTGTAGTGTTTTTTTCCTGTGCTCTGCCTAGAATGAAGGAGCAGACTAATGGTTAGAACACTGGATTAATAACCAAAGGACCAGGGTTCAATTCCCCCTAGTGCTCCTCATGGCCTTGGGCACAAGGAGCTTCCATTACCTTGGCAGAAGACTTGGCAATCTACTTCCAATTACACTACCAAGAAAACCCAGGAGCTGCTGGGTCACCAGGAGTCAGCAACAACTCAAAGACACGCAGATGCAAACACACTGCCTAGACATATACAGCCACATACAAATTATGCATGCCAAAAGGTAAGAGCTGCAAACTCAATTGTTTGCTTTAGCATCCCGGTTTTGTTTAATGTATAGCATACGCATATACTATATTATTTATTCCTTCAAGTATAAATCATATATTATAATAATCTCTATAATAATGGCATAATAATAGCATTCTGTCAGTACATTTTACTTAACAATTCACAAACACCTGTGAGGTGGATGGCTTTAGGCACCTTTTAATTAATACTTTCCAAAGGGACCTGGTAAAATAGTTAAATATAAATAATGGTTATGTGTTTATATCATACTGTGAAGATTACAAATTGATTACTTAATTAGAATTAGTAATTCTTTTATCTTCATTGTAAGAATAAAAGACGCTATTGACCATACCAGGATTTATTTACATTAAGAACAAACTTCTAGGTTTAACGTCACATAGCTTAATGAGCTTTCCTCCTGGCCAACCCTAAAGGTAATTGTTACTACTGCTTACAGCTAATTCCAATGGGGTAAATGAGGTAAAGGAAATAAAGTCACTTGTCCATGGCCATAGATAGAGTTTGTGGTAGAAAGATGATTAAACACTCATTCCAGGATCCTTCTTACATAGTAACATAGTATATGACGGCATTTAAAGACCAGTATGGTCCATCTAGCCTGCCCAGTAAGGTGTCTAGAGTGGTATCTGCCGCTCTAAGCAAGTCACCTCCCCTCTATTTATTGAAGTATAAAAGATATTTAACTTTGCTTTGATTTCCTCATCTTGCTATAAAGGGATCCACTGTGTCTGTCCCATGCCATTTTGAATTCTGTCACTGTATATGCCCCAACATTTCTATCGGGAGGGCATTCCAAACATCCACCACCCTTTCAGTGAAGAAGAATTTCCTGATGTTGCTTTTAAGTTTACTGCCTTGCAACTTCATCATATGCCCTCTAGTTTTACAGCTTCCTATTCTTTGAAAAAGGTTTGTTTGTTAATTGAAGAGCTTACTTAACTCCCTCCTCACCAGTAACCTCACTGGGTTCTTGAAGCTACAAATAACTACATTCACAAACAATGGGAAGGTTATCAAATACAGCAATAAATACAACAGTTCTATAGAAAATACACCAAAGCTTTGCGGAGAGAAACTGAGAGACACACGTTCTCCCTGTTTACTCTAACTTCTTAGCCATGGTTCACTTTATTTATAAGGCTTTTGTAGATGATACAGCATAATTTTACTTTATCATTATACGTCATGTATGTATCATATTGTAGGTCAACTTATTCAGTGTGGGTCAATGTGGAGACATAAATGGAGTCCGAGACATAATTATTTACTGTTACATGGCCATTATAAGGTGACATACAGGAATCCAAGATATAGAATGACCTAATTGACATAATTGTTTACTGCTGATGACTTGACTTGACTTGATATCTACTAATTACTAACCCTGAGAGTATTTTAGCTAATAACTCTGAGACAGAAAGGCTAGAAGTACAACCTGCCCTTTTCTTTATTTATGTAAACCTTCACCTAGTAAGCTAATATATTAAGTTTTATTTCTAAGCAAGGTACTGAACAAAATTAACTCTTTCTCAGATTTATTCAGTCTAATAGTATATGGTACCCCGTATGAATATACATGCTTTCATTAATTAATACCCTTTAAGCATTTAAAGGTCTGAATCATATCTCCACTGTCTCTCCTGTCCTCTAAGGTATACATATTTGGGTCTTCAAGTCTCATACATCTTCTGGTGCCGACTCCAAATCATTTTTGTCGCCTTCCTCTGAACCATTTCAAGTCTTTTTATATCCTTTATGAGATATGGTCTCCAAAACTGAACACAATACTCCAAGTGAGGCCTCACCAATGACTTGTACAGGACATTAATACTTCCTCCTTCCTGCTGGTTATTCTTCTCTCTCTGTAGCCCAGCATCCTTCTGGCTTTGGCAACTGCCTTGTCGCATTGTTTTACCATCTTGAGATCCTCTGACACTATCACTCCAAGGTCCTTCTCTGGTCCATGCACATCAACCTCTCACCCCCTATCGCATACAATTCCTTTGGATTTCTGCATCCCAAGTGCATGACTCTGCACTTCTTTGCATTAAATCTTACCTACTAACATCGACCATTCTTCCAGTGTTTGTAGGTCTTTCCTCATGTTGTCCACTTCCTCAGAAGTCTCCACTCTTGCAAATTTTCATGTCATCTGCAAAAAGGCAGACTTTTCTCTTCAATCCTTCCACAATATCACTCACAAATACCATTGAACAGTGTCAGTCCCAGGACCAGTCCCTGAGGCACGCCACTACGCACCTTCCTTTCTTCTGAGTGAGTTCCGTCTTGTGTCATCTGTCAGTCAAGCAATTTCTGATCCAGTTCACCACCTTGGGACCTATCCCCAGGCTGCTCAGTTTATTGAAAAGTCTCCTATAATGAACAGTATCAAAGACTTTGCTGAAATCTAGGTATATCACATTCATTGCATGCCTTTGATCTAGTTCTCTGGTCACCCAGTCAAAGAACTCAATCAAATTTGTTTGGCATGATCTTCCTTTGGTAAAATCATGTTGCCTCGGATCATACAATCCATTGATTTCCAGAAAGTCCACTATTCTTTCTTTCAAGAGTGCCTCCATTACTTTTCCCATCATAGGGGTAAGAGTTACCAGCTTATAGTTTGTCAGCTCTTCCCTATTACGACTTTTGTGAAGAGGTACCACATCAGCCCTTCTCCAGTCCTGAGGAATCTCTCCCGTCTCCAAGGATCTATTAAAAACATCCTTTAAAGGCTCTGCCAGAACCTCTCTGAGCTCTTTCCCTTCCAGTCCCATGGCCTTGTCCACTTTCAGTTTTGCAAGCTGTTCAAAAACATAATTTTCTGTTAATGGTATCTGTATCTGTGTCCATGTCTGTATAATGGTATTTGTATATGGGAATGGAGTAGATACCACCCTTGGCGCAGAGTTTTGTGCACTAACCCTGGAGTCCAGCTCCTCCCAGCCTGGTTACTCTGGTTATTCACTGTGGGAAAAACTGACAAGACACTTCCCAGTTCACCTTCCCCAGCACTCTGCAATCTTTAATATTTGATTTGCTCATTCTGTTATTTATTTAGCTGCTTCTCTGTTGCATTTGTACAAAGCCTCATTGACAGGTAAACATAGTTTATTGTGTACTCACCATTTAATATGAAAACATTCCCTTCATCTGTTATCACCTGATAAATGGACTTGAGCAGCTGAGAAGCCTGTTTATTGAAACTCATGCATTTGTTTGCAAACAAGGTATCACATCACCTACTCTGTCCTGCTAGTTTTCAAAATCTATTCACAGGAATATTTACCCCATTTCCCTTTCTGTTTGCTTAACAGTGACAAGATAAGGTTCAGCATATTTGTTGAATAACAATGGAAACACAAATTAATCAAACAGTCTTAAAGAAACACTGTGCCGTTACAAGTTTTAAATTCCATACATTGGTGGATGATGTCTCTCAGTTTAAAAAAAAATAAAGCAAGTATCTTTCATTTTGAACTCCTACTGCTATGCTGACCTTTTTCTGTCAGAATGACAGTAGGAAGCAACAAGGAAAGTAGTTTTTCCCCTGTGAGATATCAACTGCTAAACACCATGAATGACAATAGTGGCTCAATATTGCTTTAAGCCCTCTGTGTTGATGCTTTTCCGAAGGTGTGTCGGTGAGTTTCCTCAAAGGCATAATATTATAAGCAACAGCGCAATATCTAAGAACTCCTGGGCTCCAATGGCATTTGATCTCTGTGCTTTTGATTTAGAGCTGTCCCTTTTTCTGAAAGAAGGGCGACTCACCTCAAAGGTAAAGGCTTCTTATTGTCCAGCCAAGTGACTGTGCCTACCTGCCTGGAGAATACATAGAAACATACAAATGACTGCAGGACCAATTCTGTCTGCTCAGCCTGCTGCTGTTTTATTCTGTATACTCCAGTTGATCACAGTCTTTCCTGCTTTCCTGGCGGCTAGCCGGTGTGTGCAGGCAAAACATTTTCATTTTGATTCGGTTTTGATTCATGAACGTTTTTATTTCAGGTTTTTTTGTCATTTCCCGTAGTTCGTCAATAGCGCGCTTTGCTGAGTGATAGCATTCACTATTAATGCATGCGTGAATAGTTCATGCTATTGAGTCACAGTGCACACTGTTGCTCAATAATGTGCAGTATTGATGAAAGATGGCAAATGATGAAAATTTTGTTTGTAAATGATATGAAGCAAAATGGTAAATATCACTGATATTTCCGATTTTGTTTCAAACGAATGCATCCCTAGTGGCTAGGGATCTTTTGTGCTTATTCCATCCTTTTTTGTATTCTGCTGCTGTTATATTCTCTCTGCCCCTTCATTTAGGGCTGTTGCATGCTTCCAGCTGTTGGGGAAGAAATTGTTCCTGATATTACTCTGGAGTCTCCTTCCTTAAAGTTTCTTAGCATTTTTCATTGACTAGCAGGATGAATCAACCACACAAGTGGGTGACATCTGGCAGTGCTGTTACTGACCGGCTCTCGGTGCTTAGAAAAACATAAGGGCCAAGGTAATTCTGTGACTTTTGCTACAGATTCTCTGCTTGAAAGTCTTTAAAACGGAGGCTATTTTTGCTAGATGACTTTTTTTCTGCTTAAAGTTACAGGTTTATTTTTTGTAGCAGGTTGTAGTAGGGGATTGTTACAGGCAGGGCTTTGTGTTTTGCTGCTGTTTTTTTCCCCTTTCCTCTGGCCTGGAAGTTCAAAGGGGAACAGAACTTGTACTGTAAATATTCTTTGAAGTCCCTACATTGCTGTGCTGTTAGATCCCTCCCTTTCCGCCCGAGCTCCCGCCCATCCCAATATTGAATCTTGCTCTATAGACTAGATTAAAGACTAGCTTAGATCATTTTATTTTTCAACAGGAAATTAGGGAGTTATATAGGCCTAATCTAGGCTCTCTGGGAAATAATTCCATGTAGGGTATTTCAGAGGTATTTGATGATTAAGATCTGAATAAATCCTTGCGGTAATTCTACAAAGGGGAAACACTGCACTATGCACCCCAGACCAATAAACACATTTTGCAGTATGAAGAAATAAGGTGAACTACTGCAGACCCCAATAATATGGAGTAAAGAAGTGGCATTACACACAGGGAATCTAAACAAAGGCATTAGTTGTCACATAACAAAGTCTAATTCCTTATCGTCACTCCAGTCCAGTCCCTTTACTTCTGGGTTGCGCAACCCTTCCAGCAGCTTGGAGGCTGAGCCCAACCTTTTTGGGGATTGAGCGGTATAAATACCACTGGGACCACCCCCCAACTCCAGTATTCTCAGCCTCCAAGCAGCTGGAGGGTTCCGTAAGCCTAGGGCTTACTGGAGTCCTACCTTCTCCTAATTTAGCTAATTTATCTTATTTAGTTATTTGCCTTCTTTATTTTAGTTAAGGAAATTGGTTTACCTTGGGTTTTCTTTTATTGTTTGCCTGTACCTTTAATTTCCTACAATCTCTCCTCCCTCCCTCCCCCCCCCTCCTTCCCCTCCGGGCCGGGTCGGAGACCGGAGTGCATGCCTGAGCTGCCTGCTGCAGGGGGAAGAAGACTCTCCTTACCTTCTCTGCCGGTGTTAATTGCACCATCCTCTAGGAGCTGCCCTGCCTCGCGCCGAAGCCCCAGAGGCGGCTGAGCGCTGGAGGCAGCGACGCGAGTGGGACCTACACGCCCCCCCCCCCCCCGGAGCAGCGGGGTGCGGTAGCGATTCCCGGAGCCACGAATTCAAACCTTTAGACTTCGGAGGGCTCACAAGTGGCGGCGTCCTTAGCGGTTTGCGACACGGAGCACGCCCCTCTCTTCGCGGCGGTAGCGGCCTGAGCACAAGGCAGCGGGCATGAGCGCGATCCTCCGTTCCGGACTCCACATGGCCGCGGCCTACCACGTGTTGAGCCAACGGAGAGGAATCGCAGAGCTGGGCCTGTTTTTCTGAGTAAATCCACCTCTACAAACAGCAAGTATTAGCCTTGTCGGCAGTATTTCTTTATTCTCCATTTAATGTTACTGTTAATTTAACTTTAATTTAATTTTTATTTAGTTTAAATTACTTTACTGTGAGTTGGCCTTTATTTCATCTGCAAGGCCATCTCTTTGCCCCCGAAATTGCTGGCCTTACCTTGGGGAGGGGACAGCACTGGGACAGCTATCTCTGCATCCTACAGCAATCTTACACAGTTAATTGGGGTTTTTGGGTTTGACTTTTGGTTTGAATTTGGTTTTTTCTACTACAGCATATTGCCTAGGCCTGGTCGCTTAAGCACCGCCCCATTGAGACTCCTGGAGAGCATGGCTACCAAGTCAAAGTGCCCATCCTGTGGCACACGGAGGGGCACCTCCTCGGAGACAGGAATCTGCAGGGCGTGTGCGGCAGTTTCTACCTCCGTAGAGCAAGAAATAAGCTTGTCCATGACCCAAGTACCTCAGGTGCCCGGGGACTCCCTGGAGGCGGAGGTGGGGGTCCAGTTACCTCCGACTGCTAGCTCAGAGATTCTCGCACCCCCTCTGTCGCGTTCCATGGCGGATGGGGGGGTCGGAGATCTCTTCTCCCCTGACTTCGTCCTATTGCTCCACCAAGCCTACTGCATGCGCAAGCAGGGGCTTGGGCCAGGCGATACAGGTCCGCCAGCAGAAGCCAGCTTAGCCAGACCTAGGAGAGCAAGCGGTCAGGATTCAGGGGTACCCCCCAAGCGCACCAGGCTAATGAATGAAGAGATCCTCCCACCCCTTTCTCAAGGCTCCCCTGAGGAGGAGGGCTCTGAAAGGGATTTCGAGGAGGAAGAGGAGGAGCTGGAAGAAGGGGAGATCCCGGAGGAGGACCACTCTCGCATTGTTAGAGTTTTTCGCTGAGAAGAGCTCCCTTCTTTAATCAATGAGTCCCTAAAAGCCCTCAACGTAGCCTCTGACTCCCCGGCAGAGGACGAGGCACTAGAGGATCCCTTAATTCAGGCCATCAGAAGGTCACAGAAAGTTTTCCCTGTCCACAGGGTGGTACGTCAGATGATACAGGAGGAATGGGATCAACCGGAATCAGGCTTGAGAGGGGTACGAACCATGGCTCGCCTCTACCCTCTCCCAGAGTCAGACAAAGAACTGCTGAAGTCCCCCAGGGTGGATGCAGCGGTATCAGCAGTCACCAAGAAGACCACTATCCCAGTTGAGGGCGCCACGGCCTTAAGAGATGCTCAAGACAGGAAGTTGGATACGCTCCTGAAACAAGCCTTTGATATAAGCACTCTCGCCTTGCAGGCCTCCGTGTCAGGAGCTTGGGTGGCTCGGGCCTGTTTAAGGTGGGCACAACAGATCCAGACAACAGAGGGATCAGTGGCCGAAACACAGGCCAACTCGGCTAGGGTGGAATCCGGAGCAGCCTATTTGGCGGATAGTCAGTATGACCTCATCAGAAGCTTAGCCAAGAACATGGCCTCGGTGGTGGCGGCTAGGCGGTATCTTTGGCTACGGAATTGGGCAGCGGATGCCTCCTCTAAGACGCGCCTGAGCCGACTTCCTTTTAAGGGGAAGCTGTTGTTTGGCGAAGATTTAGAGAAGTTAGTAAAGGACCTGGGGGAGTCAAAGGGAGGCAGGCTTCCGGAAGACAGACAAAAACAGGGGCGCTCCCTAACCCCATTACGTACCCAGCCTAGGGACTCCCGGAGGTTTCGTCCAGCCAGGTCAGCCCCCTTTTCCAAGGGCCGTTTTCCCTCAAGGGGACAAGGTTTCAGAGGGTTCCGAGGAGCTGGCCGAGGTTTTGGAACAGCCTCTTCCTCCTTCTCGGGTCCCAGAAAACAACAATGAGATGACGGGGGCCCAGGAGGGAAGGCGCCCGATAGGCGGTCGCCTGAGGCTCTTTCTTCCCGCCTGGTCCCGAGTCACGTCCGATCAATGGGTCCTAGAGGTGATCAGAGAAGGCTATGCTCTCGAATTTGCAGAACAAATACCACCGGCCTTTGTCCTATCTCCCTGCGGCTCTTCTCCAAAAAGGGCGGCGGTAGAAGAAACTCTCGCACGCCTAATAGCGCTCGGGGCCGTGATTCCCGTTTCACCAAACCAGCGCGGCTCAGGTCGGTACTCGATTTATTTCGTGGTACCAAAGAAGGAAGGCTCCTTTCGACCGATCCTGGATCTAAAACAGGTCAATCGCTGCCTCAGGGTGCCGCACTTCAGGATGGAGACTCTACGTTCGGTCATAGCAGCCGTGAGGGGAGGAGAGTTCCTAACATCCCTCGATTTGACAGAAGCCTACCTGCATATCCCGGTCAGGAAGTCTCACCAACAGTTCCTGAGATTCGCTGTACCAGGAGGCCACTTTCAATTCCAGGCCCTACCTTTTGGCCTAGCTACGGCTCCCAGGACATTCACCAAGGTAATGGTGGTGGTAGCGGCCTTCCTTCGGAAGGAGGGAATATTAGTTCACCCTTACTTAGACGATTGGCTGATCCGGGCAAAGTCCGAAGAGGAAAGTCTCTCGACAACGACCAGAGTGATCCAGGTTTTAGAGGACTTGGGGTGGGTCATCAATCGAGCAAAGAGCAGACTGACTCCCTCCCAGGAACTCGAGTACCTCGGGGCAAGATTCGACACCAACAGCGGCAGAGTATTCTTGTCACTAACAAGATCAAGGGAGCTAAGACTTCTAGTCTCACAGTTTCTAGCCAGACGAAGCCCCTCGGCGTGGCATTATCTTCAGCTTCTGGGAACAATGGCGGCGGCAATAGAGGTAGTACCATGGGCCAGGGCCCAAATGCGGCCATTGCAGCGGTCGCTGTTGCGTCGATGGTCTCCCCAGCATCATCCTCTCTCTCTGCAGTTACCTTGCGCTCCGCGGACCAAACAGGCACTCCACTGGTGGAGATGCCCAAGGAACCTGGATCACGGGATGCCTCTCGAACCCCCTCAGTGGTTACTATTGACGACGGATGCCAGCCTATCAGGCTGGGGAGCACACTGCGGGGACCAGTTCGTCCAGGGGCGATGGACACCGTTGGAATCGCAATGGCCCATCAACAGACTGGAATTGCGGGCCGTCACCCTAGCGCTCAAGGCTATCGAAGCCTTAGTACAAGGAAGAGCAATTTGCGTCCTCTCCGACAATGTCACCGCGGTGGCCTACATCAATCACCAGGGAGGTACCAGCAGCCCCGCCCTCGAGAAGGAGGCGGACGCCCTCTTCCAGTGGGCGGAGGCCCATCTGCAGGCACTATCAGCTCAGCACGTGGCGGGCACGGACAACGTCACAGCCGATTTCCTCAGCAGGTGCAAGATAGACCACGGAGAGTGGGAACTGGAACAGGAGACCTTCAACCAAATAGTAGCTCGATGGGGAGTCCCAGTCATGAACCTCATGGCACGGTTCTCGTCAGCCAAGGTGGACAGATTCTTCAGTCGGCGGAAGGAAAGAATGTCCGAGGGCCTGGAATGCCCTGTCCCAAAAGTGGCCTTCGGAGGGTCTTCTCTATGTATTCCCTCCTTGGGCTCTGATCGGAAAGGTTCTCCAGCGGGTAGAGTCACACCAAGGATTGGTAATCCTCATAGCCCCGGATTGGCCTCGCCGACCCTGGTATGCGGATCTGGTGAGGATGATCACCGACCATCCTTGGCGGCTCCCTTGCAAAAGGGACCTGCTAAGACAAGGTCCGGTGCTGATGCCACACGTGGATCGGTTCTCGCTTACGGCTTGGCTATTGAAAGGGCACGGCTCCTGAAATGAGGTTACTCAGGTGCAGTAGTCTCAACTCTGTTGCAGGCCAAGAAGCGCTCGACCTGTCTATCCTACGTAAGAGTTTGGCGCATCTTTGAATCCTGGTGCGCGGAGCACCAAAGGAAACCACTCTCGGCCTCTGTCCCGGAGGTCCTGGAATTCCTGCAGGCAGGGTTTGACAAGGGTCTGGCTCACAGCTCCTTAAGGGTCCAGCTCGTGGCCATCGCTTGCTACAGAGGCAAGGTCCGTGGCAAACCCCTAGGGGTCCACGCGGACGTCTCAAGGTTCCTAAGGGCAGTTAGACGTCTACGACCGCAATGGAGGTCGATCATCCCCCCTTGGGATCTTAACCTGGTACTAAATGCCTTGATCGGGAATCCCTTTGAGCCATTAAAGAAGGCCTCCTTAAAGGATTTAACCCTAAAGACAGTTTTCCTGATAGCCATCTGTTCGGCCAGGAGGATCTCGGAACTACAGGCACTGTCCTCTCAGCCACCCTTTCTGTCCTTTCTCAAGGACAAAGTAGTTCTGCGCACGGTTCCCTCCTTCTTGCCCAAAGTTATCTCTCCTTTTCATGTGAACCAGACAGTTACCCTCCCGGCCTTCGCCACGGAGGGGCTGGAAGCCAGGGATAGCAAGCTTCGACTCCTAGACATCCGGAGGACCCTGAAGCGATACCTCTCTCGCACAGCGCCCTTCCGAAAGTCCGACCGACTATTCATTCAGTTCGGGGGCCCGCACAAAGGGGAGGCGGCGGCCAAGGCCTCCATCTCTAGATGGATTAGGGAGGCAATTGCCTCCGCCTATATCCTGAAGGGGAAGCAAGTTCCCGTGGGCCTGCGTGCGCATTCTACTAGGGCTCAGGCTACCTCTTGGGCGGAATTCAGCCTAGTTCCTCCACTGGATATATGTAGGGCGGCGACTTGGTCCTCTCTTCATACCTTCACCAAGCACTACAGGTTAGATGTTCAGAGTGCAGCGGACGCTCGGTTTGGCCTGGCGGTTCTTCATTCCGGTATGCCGGACCCCACCCAGGGTTGAACTGCTCTGGTACATCCCAGAAGTAAAGGGACTGGACTGGAGTGACGATAAGGAAATAGTAATTAGATCTTACCTGCTAATTAGTGTTCCTGAAGGAACGACAGTCCAGTCCCTGATCCCTCCCGGTTCCGGCTAAAGTTAAGATTTATTGTTTATAGAAAAGTATCGGATCGAACGCAGACCCGGTTCAGCAAGCTCGGGCAACCCCACTCCGCCCGTTGCCATTCCTCATATCCTTTCCTATGCCATTCCAAGAAAAAAAAAAAAATTTTTTTGCAATAAGTTGGTGGTTAATATTACTTGAGATGTTTGGTTATGTAGGTTGTTTACGAAAGTTTGTTATATCTGCTTTTTCATTCGAATACTGGAGTTGGGGGGTGGTCCCAGTGGTATTTATACCGCTCCATCCCCAAAAAGGTTGGGCTCAGCCTCCAAGCTGCTGGAAGGGTTGCGCAACCCAGAAGTAAAGGGACTGGACTATCGTTCCTTCAGGAATACTAATTAGCAGGTAAGATCTAATTACTATGTTTTACTGACAGGACAGCTGAGAACAGGGTAGGCACATCAATAGGTCTTTTTTTCCAACAAGTACCAAAGCTCCAACAACAGGAAATGGTTGGGAAACATGGTTCCAAATCTGACACTGCCATTGCCAGTTTTATATATTTCCAGACAACCAGCCAGATCTGGGGCATGGAACCAGTTCAGTGTGCAAGATGCATGCAAGTTGAATCCCTCAGGCAAGAAGTTGAGGAACTGAGAGAGGACGTGGTGAGGCTAAGAAGCATCCATGACAATGAGAGGTACATTGATGAAATGCATCTAGAAGAATCTAAGAACTCCAGCAGAAGGGAAGATGACACTGTATGACTAGATGACAGTTGAACACAGATCACCAGGGCCTGCAGACTCAACATCCTAACTGAACCTTCCCGGGAACTGAAGAACCAGTATGCAGTCCTGGAAGTAAAAGAGGCAACAACATCCCAGGAACAGGAGGTTCAGAGCTGAAAACCCCCAAAGCTGTAGGATCAGCAACCACTAGTAAGCACAAGGCAGTGATGGCTCATGACTCCCTTCTGAGAGGTACACAGGCATCCATTTGCCATCCAGATATGGTGTTCCAAGAGGTGTGCTGTTGGCTTGGTGCCAAGATCCAAGACAGTACAGAGAGTTTGCTGAGGCTCCTCAAGCCTACTGGCTATTATCTGATGCCAATCATCCATGTTGGCTCAAATGATACTACTAGGTTCCCATCTGAGCATATCAAAAGTGACTTTGTGGCTCTTGAAGAGAAGGTGAAGCAGATGGCATTCTCAATCCTCTCTGTCAAAGGTCAGGGCTGGAGCTGAGATACTGGTATCCTGGAGATTAATTCTTGGCTGCACGGATGGTGTTCTTGAGAGCATTCTGGCTTCCTGGACCATGACATGACTTTCCAAGGGCTACTAAGCAGAGATGGCATCCATCTATCAAAGAAGAGGAGGTGTCTTCGATAATAGACTGACAAATCCACAGAGAAAGGCTTTAAACTAGGATTGTCAGGGATGGGTGAACAAAGTCACCCAGTTATTATGGTTACGTTAGCCAGCATTTACAATCCACGAAGGTCATCATGGCTTCTTTTGGAGTTAGCCTCCTCAAAAGAATACAGATTAAAATCTGTTAGGAAGAAATCATTTTGCTTCAAAGTTGCAGTACAATGGAATATGTTACCTGATAAAATTAAAAAGGGATTAATGAAGTATTTGATTTTTAAAAAGAAAAATCAATAAATTATTTGATTTTTAAAAAGAATCTGAAAATGTATTTGTTTCAAAATGCATATACAGTGAATAGATAACTTATGTATGTTTAATCTGATTTGTATCATCTTTGACTCCTCCCTCTCCTCCACACTCATCCAACAAAAAGCTAAAACCTGCCACTTCTTTCTCTGTAACAATGGAAAAATGTGCTCCTTTTCTGGACACAATACTAAGACCTTAACCATTTCACCTCCCATCTAGACTATTGCAACCTTCTCTTCGCTGGTCTTCCTCTTAATCTCTCCCCACTTCATTCTGATCAAAACTCAGCTGCATAGCTAACCTTCTGCCAATGTCGCTATGCTCATGTCACCTCTCTTCTCAAGTCACTTCATTGACTCCCTATCCATTTCCGCATCCTGTTCAAACTTCTACTGCTGACCTATAAGTGCCTTCATTTGGCTGCTCTTCACTACCTTTCCTCTCGTCTCTCTCCCTACACTCCTCCTCAGGAACTCTGTTCTTCTGGCAGATCCCTTCTGTCTGTGCCCTTCTCTTCCACTGCCAACTCCAGACTTCAATATTTTTACCTTGCTGCTCCTTATGTCTGGAATAAACTACTTAAGTCTGTACATCAGGATCTATCTGTGACCCTGTTCAAATCCAGGCTAAAATCTCACTTCTTTGAGACTGCTTTTGGATCCCGATCTCCCTACTTTTCTGTTCACCTCCTAGGTGTTTCATTACTTTTTATTTATTTTATTTATTTATGTAACAGGTCTTTTATACCGCTTTATCATTTCAATCAAAGCGGTTTACATTGTAGCTTAAACTTAGTAATGTACATTAAAGAGGGACATTGACAAGCATTAGTATATGCAGTTCTCCTGATGTTTCCCTTTTCAATACTACTTTTTAATATGTTACTTACCTGAGGCTTTTTAATTTAATTTAATTAAGCCATTTCTATTCTTCATGTTAACTTTCAGAAAGCTCCAAAGCAGATCCCAAAAATAACATCATACAACTGGCAAACAAATCACTATCTACGCCATGGAAAAATACAACTGCCATACTATTACAACTTATCATTTATATCTTTATCTTTATTCCATCACTTGATAGACCACTTTGTCACAGGATGTAACGCAGTGTTGTACAGAGACATGTAAGAGATAGTCCCTGCTCATAAGAGCTTACAGTCTAGTCAAGTCAAGACAACACCATAACTGGTGACTAGGATATATCTAGGGGAATAGTAATTCTAGAAAATTCCACGTTATAGTATGTGAAGTAAAGTTTCAGATTGAGAAGATGTAATAGAAGAGGCTGACCAGAATATAGTAGGAGTCATGGAGACATGGTACATGGAAACCAATGATTGGGAAAGAAGAAGAAAGGGAAAAGGAGTGGTGCTATATGTAAAAAAAAATATTAAAGTCACAGAACTGCAGGGCTTATAAGGGTAAGAGAAGGCACTGTGGATTAGTCTGCAAAGAGGGAATGGAAAATATATGTATGATATACAGACTTCCCTCATAAGCAGAAGAAATAGAGATTTAATCGAAGATATTCACAATACTGCTATGAAAGGGGAAGTACCAATGGCTTGACTTTTCATTTCAATTAATATATTTATATTTTGCCCATCTTCATGATCCTGGGCAGATCACAGTAGAACAGTCCGTCTGAATCTTTCCTCACTCCTGGTTAGGAGAAAGAGTGGTGGACAATGCTGCATCCTTTCCTCTGCCCTCCCCAAGCATTTATACTAGGGGTGGCATCAGTTAAATCTTCTGTTTAAAAAACATCACATGATTAAAAATTTTAGTTGCGTGATTAATCACGATTAATTGTTTTGTTGATTTTCCGCTATGGAGAGAATGAATTCTATTAAAAGAAATCCAATCTGATCATATAAAACACTACATTTTACTGACACATTTAAAATGTAAACATTTTGACCGGAGTTTTTCAGTTCAGTCTTTTGTATAAGCTTAATAGCTCATTCATATATTGTGACTCGGTGTTTTTTTAGTATGTTACCAGCCATAGAGAACAAACGTTCACAAGGCACTGTTAATGCAGGTGTTCCTAGATATATTCTTGCCAATGCAGATCAGGAAGGGTATTCTGAAGAACAGCATTTCCACCAGTCCAAGAAGTTAGTTCTCCATACAAGTCTGGTTCTGACCTCTAGCATGTAATCTTGGCTTTAACATTATCTGTAGGTGGTACGTCTTCATCATCCAAGTCAGACGGTAGATTAAGCACACACATTTTCTTAAGGGTTGGTTCTGTAGGTGAACAATTCCATTTCTATACGGATGAATTTGCAGAAAACAGTAATCTTTTCACCTTCTTCCATGTCCTCTCATGTTCAATGTGACTCAAAAATGTTAATTTCTTGAACCATTGGTCCACAGCAAATATGACTGTTAACCGTTTTTAAGTTGGAGTTCACTTTTCTAGCATGCATGTCAGCACAGAACGCTTCTTTGAATCATACACTGTATGATGAATCATCGTCCAAGGTGAAGCAGATGTGAAATTGTTGGCAAAACAACCGAGCATGATAAATAGTTTTCACAACCCTGCAGTTCTGCTGCCATTTATGACTGAAGCACCTTGGATACCTTCTCCAGCTTTTCCCATTCAGTGGCAGATAAAATTGTGAGAGCACGTTTTTGTTCTGCTAATACCTCAAAGATTGGTTCCTTATCCTGTAGTTTATCATAGGAGTAGCCTAGTGGTTAGAACACTGGCTTGCTAACTAAGCAACCAGCGTTCAATTCCCACTAGCACTCCTTGTGGCTTTGGGCAGTCACTTAACCCTCCATTGCCTTGGAAGAACAACCTGGCAATCTTCCTCCAGTCACATTGCAAAGAAAATCCAGGAGTCAGCACAGACTCAAAGACGTACATTGTATTTGTAGCATATCTTAGGTGCTGATCCAGAAAATGGGAACATCTTGAATTAAATTTTCTTCTGGCAAAGCTTTTAATTTTTTATGCCTATTTAAATCAGTGTTTTTTACCTGGACTGTGTTTAAAGTGTCCAGCTATCTTAGGTCACTTGAAAAGAGAAATCTCAGTGTTGGCTTCTTTAATTGCGGCATTGACTGAAAGTTGAAGAGTATGGGCAGCCAAGGGTGGTGGAAGGCCTTTTTCTTTGGGGGGGGGGGGGGGGAGCTCCACGCTAACTCCTCCCTGCGGACAAATAACCTTCCTGTTCTGCCCACGGGGATCCAATCTCCCACGGGCAAAACAGGAAGGGTTCTCTTCTTCTGTCCGAAGACACACTTAATATGTTGAACAATATTTTCTGAGGTATGCTGTTCAGTCAAATTAAGTATTCTAGTTCTGTATAACTCAAGATTCCATTCCTCAACGATAAAATGAGAGTAGACTTCCAAACTGCTGTCATTTGTCACATACAATATGTGCAATAGTCGCAGCTATTGCTGTGCCACTGACATTTGCCAACATCGGTAGTTTCACAGCTTTAATTCTTTGAAACTAGTGTCGTACCAAGGGTGGGGTGGTGAGTGCAGCCCGTGAAATTGTTCTTGTTGAAGGCATTTTGTAGGTAGTGTCAGATGCCACTGTTCTCAGTTAGAATCTCAGATCCATGTATATCATTGCATTATACGGCCTGCAGTCATTCACAGTGCATGAAAACATCCTTTATTGCATCACGTTTCGTTTGGTCGATAGGCTTGGAATTAGTTATGAAGATTAACATCATTGACTTAGAAGCAGCAGCTGTTGGAAAACCTTCAGTGTTATTACTCGAAGGACTGGTAAACTTACACTTTGACTTAAGATGATAGTGTAGCATTGTGAGACTACAGTGGTATTTGAGTTCTTTCTTGCAGTACTTATGCACCTCGGTGGTATTATTTTTCAGCAGAAATTGCTCATCTAACAAATATCTCTCTGTCATTTATCTTTGAAGAACACTTGCCTCTGTCCATTTGGGATGTAGAGGAGCAAAAAAAAAAAAGCCACAAACAGCTGGAGATCTTTGTTTACTCTGCAAAAACAAATAAACCTAGGGGATAAACACAAACCACAAACATCACAGCACAGCACAGCACACCCAACTCAGCAAATGCTGACCCTTTAAGGCAAGCCCTGTGCCAAACACACTGGTTGTCCGAAAGACACATGGTTGTCAATTCCGCACAATAAAACTCACCACTTTCCTGTGTCAGGAATTGCACTGCAATCAACCCTGCTTCATCCCCAATGCTCCAGGTACCCACGTGGCCACTTTGGTTTTAGAGCCACTGTCTGTTCTGGGGGCAATTTCTCCAAATGGGTTCTGGCATTGAGAAGCCTCTAAAACTGCACAAGAGCAATTTAAAGGTCCACCATTGCTAAGAAAACTCTTGACAGACACTGGGACTACCCAGAAACGATGGTGCTTTGCCCAAGGCATTGGCCTTAGATATATTTCCAGTTACCTCACTCAGATTTGTTGCGGATTTTATGGGCTGTGGAGAACAGAGAACAGCTAATGATAAGATGCCCCAATGCATTAAAATCATTACATTTTTCAGTGCAATTAAAACAAATGTATTCCGGATGAATGAATATTTTTAAAATGTATCGTTAACATGTTAAATGCCCAGCTCAAATTTATACCTCTCACCTCCACCAATGTTTATCACCTCTTGCACTGCCCTGTGCTGGAGCTTTCATGCCCTCTGTTTCACTGGCTTTCACTCCCTTCTCCCCTCTGTCCCCCTATGAATTATTTTTGCCTGGCTACTGTATGTGACTATATCCTGTGTTATATGTGACTATGGCCTGTGTTGGATGAGGCTACATGGTACGTCTGAATAAAGCTTCTGAACCTAGTTTTTGCTGTCTCGCTCCTTGTTGTTTATTGGTGTATCTGCGAGTCTTCAGAGTGCTTCAGCATTGCACTTTCAGAAAGATACAGAAATACAGTATTTCCCATCGTATTTCATGTCACAGGCCAAATTAAGAGGAATTTCCCATCACACCTCATATATAGACTGTGAGCCCATCGGGAATGAGGAAATGTATCCAATACCTGCGTGTAGTGATTGTAAACCTCTCCGATGCCCTTCAGCCCAAGCGGTATATCAAGAAATTGCATAAATATAAATAAACACCTTGACAAGTTGCCTATACATGTTACATCTTATGAACGCCAAAAAGAAGTGTTCTTTGGCACGATGCAAGTACTATAGCAAGCATTAGCAGTAAATTTGAGAGACTTGAGATCATACTCCACAAACCCTGGTTTAGAAGCAAAGTTCATTGCTGTCATGGTATGCGCAAAACAAACCCATTTAGAGAAATTGCCCCTGAAGAATCATGACACCAGGGTACTGCTATGGTGTTTATTATACATTTTCATAGTCTATATGTCATCAAAGTTTTAGGAATACTTCTGAAACCTACCTGTGGAAAGCATTTCTGCAGTGCCAAAGAGCAGAGAAAGAAAGAAACTAATTTATATTATCAAGGAGAGGCAATTTGTAAATGTTCTCTTTATGATGAAACTGATCGGTGACAGTGGCCTCATTTGCTCAATTTATTTATTTTTATTTATTTATTTATTTGATTCTCTTATATACCGCGCTATTCAAATCAGTGCGGTTTACATATAACAGAACATATACAATGCTGTATTGTATTTACAATGAACAGGGACTATAACTTGGACATAATTGGGGTAACTGTCTACAAATTATTTACACTAGTAACAATCTGAACATACTGATATTTACATGGAGTAAATTGCATGGTAGGCAGGCCTAATAGAAAATGAAGCCAAATTCTCAACCAGTGTCCTACTGCACAAAGTGCCAGATCATCTAATTCAATCTTGGGATGATAGAAAAAATGATGTGTATTAAACAAAGGCCTTCCTTTTCAATAGTTGCAGTTTCAGATAACCATCACAACAGATACCTCAAGTATAAGGTGGGGAGCCATGTAATAGATCTCTATACTCAAGAAAATGATTGGTAGTGGAAATTAAACTGAACATAATCCACTGAGTGGGAGGGAGAGAGAAAGTAAGATGGCGGCGACGTGAGCAGACATGCACTGAGAGGCTCCAGCAATGGCGTTTTCCTTTTCAAGTTACCTGATGCCGCATGCCACTAGGAAGCGGAAAGCTAAGCTTCTGCTGAGGCAGCCGTTGTCAGTTGGGCTGATGGATGTGTTCCTCATATCTGTTGGCAGTGTGGAGACTTTGTTTGGCCCACTGGCAGGTGCGAGGGTGGAAGAAGAGCTCTTGTCCAGCCCAGGGCCAGATATTCACTTAGCCCGGAGGGCCAGTTTCCTCCTGTGCAGCCAGCAAGCGAGGTGAGCGTGGCGGCTGCGAGTGAGGTCTCGTTGGGTGATGTGTCAAGAGTCTCTATGCTTGGAATTTAGCCCCCCCCCCCCCAACCCCCGAAGAGTTTCCTGGTGTTCAGAGGTTTCTGCTGGAGTTGCAGGAAAGGTGAGAGCCGTGGAGTCTGGGCTGGAACCGCAGCATGGAGAAAAGAGAGTTAGTCTTCTGGAGTCTTTATCATCTGGTTTGCAGCAACTTGGTTTGGGCCCTGCAATTAAATCGGTACTGGTGAGACCTTCAATTTTTTCCTTTGAAACAGTTTGGTTAGTCATATTTAGATTGGAACAATCTATATCAGGACAGCTCCAAGCTATCTCTGGCCAGTTTTCTACTTTCGGGCGTTTGGTGGAGGCTCATGAGTCTGCTTTGGGTTCCCTACCTATGAAGATTTCCTCTTTGGATAAGAAGGTTATTGCAGTTCAAGACTCTATCTCTGCTGTTATGAGGGCTGCGGAGAATTTATAAAGGAAGACTGAGGCCTTGGAGAATGTTTCTAGGAGCAGGAACCTGGGAATTCTTAACTTTCTGAAAGTTCCATCCTTTTCACCTATGGATCTTTTCAAAACGATTTTGGTTAATGTATTGAAACTACCAATGGAATCGGTTCCTCCAATATCTCGAGCCTGCTATCTGCCTTCTGCTATGCTCTGACAGGTGGTTGGTCAGGGTCAGGGCTTGGAAGGGTCACATGCTTTGTCCTATGATAGTTTGAACCGATCCCGGGGTGACTGCTACCTTGTTGGTCACCCTGGCATTGGACATTGACCAAGATTGGATTTTAAAAATGTATTTTCGTTCAGCTACCAAAGAGTTTATGGGTTCTACTATTAGAATATTGCCTGATGTAACTAGGGCTACTCAGAAAAGGTGTTAGCAGTTCCTTGAGTTTAATAACTTGGTGGGGGGGAGGGGGGTTGCTCTTTCTTTGTTGATTTGTGTTTGATTGTCCTGTATGGGTGACTTTTTGTTATCAACTTTTTTTTTCTGCTTGTCCTCTTTTTCTTACAAGATTTGTACTAAATAAAAATGAAAAAATACATTGAGTGACTTTCAGTGCCTCTCAAATATATCAGTCATAGGAAGGGATTTTGGATTTAGCTTATGCCCTTTTCAGGTAATCACCTTGAGCTACTATTATTACATTCAGCCCCAGAGGGCTTACATTTTTTCCCTAAGGCAATAGAGGGTTAAGTAACTTACCCAAAATCACAAAGACTAAAGGGCAATCTAATGCTGGTTTATTATTCATTCTAGATTGTCTGCTTTTGACCTAGATCAGCCTAAGAACATAGGGCCAAATATTCAGAAGTCTGCAAACTGTGTAAATCCCGCTAAGTCAGCTATTCAGCGACACTAACATGGTACGTGCTGCTGAATATTCATGGATGCCACCTTTACACGCCCTGATGCTAACTGGTTAGGATCCGGATGTTCTGGGGCAGAGCGGAGGCAGCACTAATCGCTAACCAGGCAGTGGCGATATTGAGCTGCTACCCGGTTAGCAATATATGGCAACGCCAGGCACAGGAAACCCTGGCCTAACTTTCAACGCATATCACTAACCGGGTAGTGGCTCAATATCACTGCTGCCTGGTTAGTGATTGGCAAATGTGGTGAACCCAGGTATTCAATGCTGGGGCTGGCTATGACCCTGGTATTGAATATCTGGGTTTAATGTTCAGTGCTAGTGGCTAGCTGCTTTAACAGCGCTAGTCACCAGCGCTAAATACCAAGTCAGACCAATGATCCATTAAACTCAATATCCTGCTTACAACAGTGGCAAATTCAGGTCACAAATACCTGGTAGAATCCAAACAGCAAGATGTCATGCTGCTTTCCCACCGGGGATAAACGGTAGTTTGCCCCAAGTCTACCTTCCTTATCATTCTGCTAGAGCAGTCCAGACATATAGATTATACTCCTCTACCAGCAGGTGGAGGCAGATTTGTGCAACTTTCAGTGATGTCATCACTAGGTATATTTGCTGGTGCAGGACTGAAAGAAGCCAATATTGTCTGTCTCCAGCAGGAGGCAAGGTGCGTGGACTGGTGCAGCAGTGCAGATAGCTCTGTCTCCCCTGGCACAGACTATGATCCTATGGCCTGTTTTCATGAGACCAGTAGGCTCAACATTTGCTTGGAGCTCAGGTACATCTCTTGTCATCTTGAGCCAACAGCTTGTCCTGTGATTAGCGCCTCCTACCCATGGGTTCCTCATGCTTGGTGGGCCGATGAGTCGGCAGGAGAATCCCACGGGTGCCCGGGGGACTGGTAAATTAGGCCCCGTGAGGATTATTGTCAGTAGCAAATTTATTTATTTAATTTATTTAGAGATCAGGGGAGGTTTACATTTAACAAACCAGATACATAGAACAGTTATTACAAACCGTAATGGTACAACTATGTACAGATACATAACATAGTAACATAGTAAATGACGCCAGATAAAGACCAGTATGGTCCATCTAGTCTTCCCAGCAATAGGTGCGCAAGAAAACTTGAAAAGTCATTAACTATGTACAGAGCAACTTCCTGGATCAGGAAGTTAGAGGGAGGCTTTTAACAATATACTTATATTTGTAGGTTACATATGAGCAGAGGTAACAATTATGCATTAGTCAATATTGTTAAAGCATTCTGTAAAAAGAAGTGTCTTCAGTTCTTTCCTAAAGGTTTGCAGATCTTTGATTGCCCTAATGGAGTCTGGTAATGAATTCCATAGAGTAGGTGCAGTGAATGTAAAGGCCCTTTTGCTGGTTATTTGTTTCGTTTTATACACCGAGGAAGGTATGGCAAGTATGTTCTGGTTACTCTTCCTTCCGTTCCTGAAGTCTGTTTGTGATTGAATTCTAGATTTGAGGAAGGAGGGAGCGATGTCATTAATTAGTTTGAATGTGGTGATTATGCAAATGAATATATATATTGTGAGACTATACCCTCCTTAGGTGCCCGCCTAGATATCGGGTATAGCTCTGTTTCTTAAAGGAATACTCTGTAGTCGTGTGTCCAAGTGTAATTAAAGCTGGGCTTTATTCCCCTTCCCTTGAGGTTTGCCTTCTGGATACAGCAGATAATGGTAACAAAAATAAACTGTTGCTTCACGGAAAAATAAAACCTTTTCAAACGATAACAATGCTTCTTCTTGCTTTTTAACATAGAGAGTCTATCTCGTCAGAAATACATAGAGCACAATCCATGGGTTCTGGAATAATCTCTAGGTTTGAACTTTCCCACTGCATCAAATCAGGACCTGGTCCTGTAAACGGGCACCAGGCTTCAGCATTGCTGGTTTCACAACCTTGCCCCTGAGAGACCTCAGTTTCTATGAGAGGAGACTGTTCTGTGCAGACATGGACATAAGGAGCTGTGCTTGGGGTTTCTTTCCAATACCCATTCCAATAAGGGTTTTCTAACACACTGTAAGCATGGCTCTTTATAAAAGGACCCACTTCCTTCCCTCTGTAGAAAACAGGGTACTTATCTTTCTTCCTGGTATAGAGAGTTTCCAGCCCTTCCTCTGTTAGCCAGGGCTTCTTCTCTGGGGTGTAAGCTGCCTTTCTCCGGGAGTTCCAAGCATTAGGCTTAGCTGAGCTGTAATCACTTCCTGGCTTCAGTGAGCTTTCCTGGGTGTGACGTTTGCTCTCTACCTGCTTGGTTGCCTTCCCCGGCACGAGGACCCCTCTGGCTTGGAAGTCTCTTGCACTGCTTCTCCCAGCACTCTCTGGTTCAACAGCTTGCTTCCATTCTGCCCTCTCTCTCCGTGACAGCGTGTCTCTCTGTGTCTGCTCCTGAGTCTCAATCCCCTTCTGGATCTGACTCCTCTTGCCTCCCTGACTCTCCCTCTGTGGGATTTCCCACCTGGTTTTATCTCCCTGCTTGTTGTACGTTGTACGTGATTCTTTCCTCAGGTGAGCATGATTAGGACTATGAGTTTCTACTGCGTCACTAATGCTATGAGGAAAGTTTGTTCCTCCATTCTTTGCTTCTCTGCAACCTGAATGTATTAACTGCTCATATGGCTGTGAGGTAAGCTCTTCTTTTCCATTTCCCTTTATTATCCCAGGCTCAGTGCTGTCTACCTCATGACAATATATATAAATACTCGATAGGTCCAGGGGTAATTGCTACATCCCTCTTTTCCCAAGATTCTATAGGTCTATCTGGCAAATGACCCATGTGAGATAAATGGAACCAATCCTGTGTTTATATACAAATTAGATACTTCATTGCTGATAGAAAAATAGTGCAGATATAGAATAAATTAGTTTTTTGAGGTAGCAAGTTATGTTGCCCTATGATTACAATTACCAAGATAATAAATCACTGTTTTATCAACCAATTCATTGATTCACTCTGCACTCAGACATACAGAAAATTAGCTGTCTGGCTAGACTAGACCCACACCCCTGGAGAATTCAGATCAGTACCTTAGTTTTTGCCAGGACGATTGTGGCTGGGTCTGAGAAGTGTCTCAGGAATGGCACAAAGTCCAAAGGATGGCAGTGGTCCAACTCAGGCTGCAGTGGGTACGGGCGAGCCACGTGATAGCATAGAACTTCAGGTCTGTGGGAGAGATTCACTCCTTCCCGAGGTTAGTCTTTGTCCTTGCACACTGTCTGACTTTCCAGTTGGAGACAGGCAGGCAGTAGGGCTAGAGACTGCAGAAAGCAAACTGCCAGTGTCAGGCATCTAAGTTAAAGTTCCCAAAAAGTGTTCAAAAAGTAAAGTATCAGTATCCATGTGTCCGGTGTATAATTCTTCTTCCTGACCTCCTCATTACGGCACAGTGATTGTCTGGTCTCAGAGCCTGTATGTCATCTTCAGTGAATCACGTAACAGTTGTTAGGTGGTCCTTCTCCAAACAAAGGTCCTTTGTGAGAAAAGATACTGGTATGCAGGTTCAGACATTGTTGCAAATTCTAGCTGAGAGCACACAGTCTCTGGATGAGAATGGGCCTCAGCATAAAGTTCTCTTGCACATAGTCATAAACAATCACTCTGCTGTATGGGACATAACTTTGCAGAATTGCTTGATCTGCAGGTTTAATTCTTGCAAAGCAGAAAAGAGTTCCATCTTGTAACAGGATGCCATGTTGCATGGTTCAGGCTTAAGTTTCTGAGCTGGCCCCATTGGTACCAGCCTACAGCCCAGCCCCCTTCTCTCTTGCTGTTCTATATCTCCTTGCTAATTTTGTCTATCTCATTTTCCTTCCACAGTGATTTCAATGGTGCAGTATTTGGCTCTCTGCTGTTTGCAATAAAAAGGAGCTCTAAATTTAAAAACAAAAACCAAAAAAGCCCCTCCAGCAGCTTGACTTCAGGTCTGCAGGGGTTGCTGGGGGCCTCCCTTCTCAGGTTTCCCTAGTCGGCTTGAAAGGTCTTGGGGTTCCCTTTTCTCCGTGCTTGTTTCAGTTTTTTCCAGCAGGCATTTTTCATTGATTTTTCTTCAGCCATTGCTGTGCTTAATTGTGGTCCAATAGAGCTTATGGCCTTGGTGATTTTTTCCCCATGGCTGCAGTTTTTGTTCCAGGTGCTATATGATTGCCTTGAGGCTTATTTTAGTGGCATGTTCAGGGCCTCATGCCATATTTGGTACATCAGCTGTCCTGTCAGCATTTTCTTTCCACCAGCATGCTCCATGACCTTTAATATAGTAGCATGCTCTTTGCTGAAGGGGACATGGTGAGGTGGCCACATCCGAAAGCCCATGGGCCCCAGTAGGGCTTCTGGGATCCCAAGGCCCCTTTTTTCTAATCTTGCGCAGCATAAGAGCAAAGGATATACAAGCTGCTGAAACATCTCATGGGGTGTTCCCAAACCTTGCTGTGTGGCATTCTTCTCAGAGGAGATCAGAGGTCCAGGCTACTTCTAAAGGAGTCCAGAGCTCGTGGCTACTTCTATAGGAGTCCAGAGCTCTTGGGCACCTATGTCTCTATGAGCTGGGGGATGGGGGGTTGCTAAGTGCTCCCACTGTGCCCTTTCTCCTGCCTGTTTTTCTGGGAACCCACTCTTCTCCTCTCCGGAGGTTGCTTGGGATGTAGAAGAGGAATCCTTTCTCCAGAAGATGAGTCTGAGGAAGGAAGAGTAATTCCCCTTTGGGAGGGCAGTGATCCTTCTGTGATCTCCCTATTTCACCAAGAGATCTTCCTCTTCTATTCAAGATGTTACGGAGGCCTTGCATGTTGCAGAGCTGCTGCTATAAAGACTTTCCCAGTGGACCCCATTTCAGGGAGTATCAGGCGTCCTTCTGGCTTTTCCTCTCTCAGAACTTATGCAACAGCTCAGAGTCTCTTAGTAGGAGGCTCCTGAGCTGAGCCTTAGGGGCTCTAAGGTCCTTTCTCAGATGTACCATCTTCCCTAGGATAAGCTGGGTCAGCCTTTCAGACTCCCTTAGGTGGAAGCTGTGGTCACAACTGTGGCAAAGTGCACAGCCATCTCAGTGAAGGGGGCACTGCATTCAAGGGGTCTCATGAAAGGGTGTTAGAGGCCGTCTCTACAATTTTATTAGACTCTCTACAATTTTATTAGACTCTCTTCCATGTTCATGGTGGCAGTGGTAAGTAGCTAATCAGTAGCTCTGCCTCTCCAGTTGATCAGCTGATGCTATTTCCAAGTTGTGGATGAGCAAAGAACCCTTTAAAGACATGTTACTCTTTGGGATGGACCTGGAGACATTGGTGACAGAGTTTGGGGAGGTCTGCCCACAAAGACTCTAGGATGGAAGATCTAGAGATGCCAAGAGTGCCACTTGCAAGGCCATTTGTGGAACCTGAAGATGGCCTCGGACTGCTAGGGGTCTCGGTAGGGCCTAGTTATTCTATGTGTCTCAGCCCATGAAGTGGCAGTCCTTCTGGGGCTCTCAGCATGCTTGAAACTCTACTAAAGCTCCAGCCAGAGCCAGCAGGTCCCTTCCGAGAGCGGGCTACTTTAGCTATTTGTTTAGAGTAGATCCATATGTCAGATCAGTGAGTCCCTGAGGTCCTCAGGGCAACATGCTGAAGTTGGCAGAGCCATTATGAGACTCCTTTGTGGGTTCTCCCTGAGGACTGGCACTCAAGCGGGTAACTAGCAATGATACTCTACAGTGCTTCCTGTAGATGCAGGCTATTCTACCCATGCCCTCCGCAGGGCAGGGCCGGGGGGGGGGGGGGGAGGTATTCTATCTGTTTCGTGGTGCCCAAGAAAGAATGTTTCTTCTGACCTATCACGGACCTGAGGGTGATAAGTGGCGCATGGAGACCATCAGGTCAGTCATTGAGTCAAATAGGCAGAAGGAGTTACTCACCTCCCTGGATCTTGCCAAGGTGAGATTTCATATTCCCATCTAGTTTCTCTGCTTCTGCATTCTGGACCACCAATTTCAGTTCTGTGTCTTGCCCTAGTATCATGAAGCTATAATTTGGGTTATTCTTCTCTACGTCTATCACTGTGCACTTAGCCACATTAAATTTAATTTGCATGGATGCTCAGTCTCCCGGTCTTGCAAGGTCCTCCTGCAGTTTCTCACAATCTGCATGCAATTTAATGACTTTGAATAATTTGATGTCATCTACAAATTTAATCACTTCACTCATTTTTCCCAGTTCCAGATCATTTATAAATATGTTAAAAAGCACCAATTCCAATGCATATTCCTGAGGTACTCCACTATTCACCTTCCTTCATTGAGAAAATTCTCATTTAACCTTATTGTCAGCAATAGGACATTGCCTCCTATGCTATGACCTTTTAGCCGCCTCAGGAGTTTCTCATCTGGGACTTTCTGAAAATCCAAATACACTATAACAACTGGCTCATCTTTATCCACCTGTTTATTCATATCTTCAAAAAAATGTAGCAGATTGATTAAGCAATACTTCTCTTGGCTAAATCCATGTTGAATTTATGCCATTAGAACATAACTGTCTGTGTGTGCAGTTTCTATCATTTTGCCTGGCACTGACATCATGATCACCAGTCTGTAGTTCCATGGTTCACCACTGGGGCCCTTTTTAAAAATTGGCGTTACATTGGCTATCCTCCAAGCTTCAGGTACCATAGACAATTCTAACAATAGTTTACAAATTACTTGTATTTGTGCTGCAGTTTCATTTTTGAGTTCTTATAGCGCTCTTGGGTATATCTTATCCATTGCAGGTGATTTGCTACTCTTTAGCTTCCCAGTTTGTCCTAATACATCTTCAGGTTCACTAAGATTTGTTTCAGCTCTTACATTCATGCTGCAAACACATAAGTTAAAATATACCAGTTATTTAAAATAATTTGATAACAGTTTCCACCTTAGACAATAAGTAGGGACCTTCATTTCTGTACTGTATTTTATTTTCTCCAGGAATTTATAGCAAGAATAAAAATAGGAATAAATCAATGGGAAAGAATTACACATCATTCTTCTGGGCAAATATCAGAGTTTACTTTGGAAGACAGAAGCCAAGACAGTATGGGGAGTACTTTAATAAAGAGTTTTTTGAGTGTAAAGCATGTTTTACATGCAGAAAAAAGTTCTTCTAAAATTGTTTGGCTGTGTGCATTTGAGGGCATGTACCAACAGAATAACACGTACACTTTCCTGGTGGTGTAGTTTGAGCAAAGCAGAGCGGAGTTCAGATTATATACAAATATTTTTTATAAATTATGTGAGTACATGCATAGACTGCATGCTTTTGTGCGAGAACATTTATGTGTTATTGGGGATGGTTCTGGGAGCCAAGTTTAGAAATCGTAAGCTGCTATGATGTTGATTTCAAATGGCGCTACACAGAAAGAAGGGAAGGAAGGCACATGGGGTAATTGTATTGTCTTGGCATCTTATTCCTTTGAAATGCTATTTCCAACTGTTCCTCACCACAGAGGTATTGGCTACAAACATTTGGTGATATTTGCTGCAGGGGTAGGAGAAAAAGGAGCTGCCAAGGGAGAGTACACACAACACCTTTGCTGGTCCTTATGCTGCCAGTAGAGTGGAGGAGTAGCCTAGTGGTTAGAACAACTGCTTAGTACCCAGAAAATGAAGGGTTTGATTCCCACTGGCATTCCTTGTGACCTTGGGCAAGTCACTTTACCCTCCATTGCCTCGGAAGAAAAGGCTGGCAATCTACTTCCAGTAATACATTGCCAAGAAATCCCAGAGGTAGCTGGGTCACTATGAGTCAACACTGACTTGATGGCACAAAAAGAAAATGCTGCCATTAGTGCTTATTATTCTTTCCAATCCAGCAGAACGTTAGAAAGAAATTATACATAAGGAGCTGAAAAATCATCTGTCTCTCTGGGGGCAAAGTAAGTGTCCAAAAACTTAATGGAACGGGACAAAATTTGGCATGGAGGGAAACAATTTGTGAAAAGACACACTGTGTTCAAAAATGACCAGATCAGAAATGGATGTTCCAGAGAAATGAAGCCTCCCAAAAAATGGCCCAATGCATTTCTATGAGAGAAGCGTTACCAGCAACTGCGGTATACAGACATTAATTCACTGCAAAATAGCATCTAGGGAATTACACTTTTCATTCTGCTGTTCTCTCTCATCTCCTTTCCCATTCACAGACACAAAGAAAGCAAATAAATATAAACAAATAAATAAATACAAACACACTAACCACTCACCCATACACTTACAGACAAAACATATACCCTCACAAAGCACACACACATATGTGCTCACAGAGGCACTGCAAATAATTCTAAGAGGAGTGTCTGCATGGTTTTCCCAACATGTGCTCCTCCTTCCTTGCACTGCTCTCCTATCCCTGCTGGGCTGACTCTTGATGCTTCTGACGTGAATTTCATTTTCTTTGTTGTAAATTTTACTGTGAACTCTAGTGACTGAACTGTATAGCTTTCTTTCTTTTTTTTATTTTAATGTATAATTTGACATTTTAAGAAAATACAAAGAGAGAGAAGAAAATACATAGCTTGCCTGTTAACTATTTAAGAGAAGGAATTACAGCTTCCAGCAAATGAAAACACACAGTAATACAAAGTAACATTTCAAAGTCCAGCTTCATAAGTCCCCAGAATTGAGAGGAGAGACATAACTTCAAAATCAACCATAACATTTCATCATGTAGTAAATTGGCACTCAATTGCCCTTCTACTGATGTGCCCCTGCCTGTCTTCAGTTAGTGAGTTAGCTGAAGTTTCACCCCCAAGCCATATACAAAGAGATTATTCCTGACTCTGAATAAAGTTTTGTAAATTAATTGGTTCAGAGAACATATACCCTTTCATTTTGATGTTAATAAATCACTTGCTAGAACATTTTAGAAAACGACCCTCATACTCAAAACCAGAGCCTTGAATAAACATTTTTTCATCATTGTCTGTGCTCCAGCACAGAAATCAGAAAACACAAATATCTCATGTCTATGAAACAATTCTGATCTAATATAAAAGAAAATATTAAGTGCTTATCCCAGTCAGAGGCTAGTGCAAAAGAGGTCATCAAGATTTCTTTAGTGGTAGCTTCTTCTATAAAAGTCTTCAAAGGAGTAAATATAATGAATCTAAAATATTAAAAAAACCCTATCTTCTCTGTCTGCAAGCTACCTCACAGAACCAGTGATGTACTCTGGAGATTACTGGAAGTGAAAGCAGGTTCATATGTAAAGCCTCCAAAATATATTTCTTTAACATTTCAAAAGAAGAGATCAATGAGGAAATTTGAAGAAATGGAGGTTATTGTGCCAAACTAAAATTTTTCAGATTTTCAACTGAATTCTGCAGAACCAGATTATCCTTGGATGGGGCCTGATTATCTGTAAGGTTTTCAAATTCTAATCCTGTGCCTGAAACTTATCGTTAATCCTTTCATGCTGTCCATCAGTGGAGTCTAGTTTGGCTACAAACTACCACGAGAAATTATAAAGCTAGGATAAACAACCCTGTTCAAAGTGGCTTCCATGCTTGTTACAATCCTCCAAATCTCAAGATTAGAAATCCACCTAATGGGAGTTGTACTTGCCAAACATGGGACATGGGATGAGGGTGAAGGGGGATAGATTCAGGAGTGATTTGCAGAAATATTTCTTTACGGAAAGAGTGGTGGATCCGTGGAATAGTCTCCCAGTGGAGGTGGTAGAGATGAGGACAGTAACTGAATTCAAAAAAGCATGGGACAAACACAGAGGATCTCTAAAGAAAAAAAGGGGACTGTTGTAGTTGTTGATATGAAAGGACAGACTAGATAGGCCATGTGGTCTTTTTCTGTCATCATATTTCTATATTTCTCCCCTCCTGATCATCCTAAAAAAAGTCTTGGGTTTTAAGGCACGAGGGATGGCATCATTTGTTCCATTGTAGTGTTGGGTACAACCACTTCCATCTGCTCCCTTAGCAGATATACTTCCAAAGCAACCCTTTCTATTGGTTTCACTTCCTTAGTGTCTAAGATGTTTCACTTCTGAGCTTGTACATTATTCCCAAAACTATTAATATGTTCTACAGAGCCTTGAATTGAAGAGGACTAATTCAGCACATCAGCTGGCAAGGAGGGTAGTGAGCGAAGGACTTGGTTAAGAGAGAGCTAATTTTTCATAACCTCCCCCCATCACCATTGCCCATACTTTAGCATGGGGAAGCTTCAGCAGCATCTGTGGGAGCTGCAGATTAGACCAGCCCAACCTCTCCTTATGATCTGGGCAGTTCATTTTTGTCGGAAACAGCTGCCATTACTGGCAGTACCACTGTGAATGCCCATCAGGGCTTGGAGGCCTCACCTTAGTGGGAGGGATCTAGTCCTGCTCTGGGCTTACAAGGGGGACACTGGGGAGCTGTCCTTGCAGCACAGGATCACATTTCTCCACAGATTTATGCTTCTCCTGCACCAGGCCTTTTGTCTTAAGCAGATCCTAGTGCAGGGTCAGCAGCTTGGTATTCTTAGCACTCCAGATCTGCTGCATTCAAGGGGTACTGCTCTGAGGACCAAATGCCCATGTTTGGAAATGGAGGAGAACTCGGAGGACCAGGTTTCATTGGATTCAGTGCACTCCAAGAATCCCTTGGAAGGGACTTTGTCAAGGCGGTAGGAAACCCAGGACAAGAACCTCAAGGAAGGGGAAATTCCTCTCAGGGAGTATCCCATGGTAGTGATGATCTTCAGTGTGGATGAGCTCTGCACCCTGAGTTCCCATTCTCTTGCAACATTGAAAATAGTAGAGGAACCCTTAGCATAGGTGGATCGGGGTGGATCCTTTGTTGGAGGGGATCCACAAGCCCCCTAAATCCTTTTGATTATATAGGGCAATTAAGTATATGATCTCGGCAGAGTAGGACTCACCAGATGCTAGCCTGAAGGTCAGTCAGGTTATGGCTAGTCTATACCCCATTCCACTGGAAAGGAGGGAGCTCTTCTAGTTCCCCAGAGTGGATGTATTTGTGATGGCAGTCACAAAGAAGACAACAATATGGCAGAAGGTGGTACTGTGTTGATAGACAATCAAGACCATAAGCTAGAAGTCTTGTTGAAGCAGTCCTTTGAGATGTTAACTCTAGCTCTGCAGACAGCAGGTTGCAAAGCTTATACTAAGCAAGCATGATTGTGGTGCTCCCAGAAGCTACTGGAGGTTTCTCCAGAGATCTTTGGATAGATGTTGGAGGTGGCAAGGTTGGAGTCAGGTTTGGCATTTTTATCTGATGTGTTATATAACTTGATGAGAGCCCCTGCAAAGAGTATGACCTCAGTAGTTATGGCTCACCACCTTCTGTGGTTGCATAACTGGTCAGTGGACATGGCTTCTAAGTCTAGACTGAGGAAACTCCCATTCAAGGGTAAACTGCTGTTTAGTGAGGTGTTAGAGAAGCCAGTGAAGGATCTTGGGGAGTCTAAGGTGCCTAGATGTCAGAAGACAGGCTGCAAAGGCCTAAGGCTTCTGCATTCATGGAAGGTTGGTTTCCACTGGGATTTGCAGAAACATCACCTGACAAACATAGAAACATGATGACAGAAAAAGACCACATGGCCTATCTAGTCTGTCCTTCCATATCAACAACTACAACAGTCCCCTTTTTTCCTTTAGAAATCCTCTGTGTTTGTCCCATGCTTTTTTGAATTTAGTTACTGTCCTCATCTCTACCACCTCCACTGGGAGACTATTCCACAGATCCACCACTCTTTCCGTAAAGAAATATTTCCGCAAATCACTCCTGAATCTATCCCCCTTCACCCTCATCCCATGTCCCCTCGTAGCAGAACTTGCTTTCAATTGAAAAAAGCTCTCCCCCTGAACATTTATGCCACGGAGGTATTTAAACATCTCAATCATATCACCTCTATCCCGCCTTTCCTCTAAGGTGTACATATTAAGATCCTTAAGTCTGTCCTGATATGCTTTATAATGAAGACCACTAACCATTTTAGTAGCCACCCTCTGCACCGACTCCATCCTGTTCACATCCTTTTGAAGGCGCGGTCTCCAGAATTGCACACTATACTCCAAATGAGGTCGCACCAAAGACTTATACAGAGGCACTATCACCTCCTTTTTTCTGCTAGCCATTCCTCTCCCTATGCACCCAAGCATCCTTCTAGCTTTTGCCGTCGCCTTTTCTACCTATTTAGCTACTTTAAGATCATCAAACACAACCACGCCCAATCATGCTCTTCTTTAGTGGACAAAAGTACTTCACCCCTATACTATATTGCTCCCTTGGATTGCTGCAGCCCAAATGCATGACCTTACATTTTTTAACATTAAATCCCAGCTGCCAGATTTAAGACCATTCTTCAAGCTTAGCTAGTTCCCTCCTCTTGTTATCTACACCTTCCTGCGTGTCTACTCTATTGCAGATTTTGGTATAATCTGGAAAAAGGCAAAGCTTACCCGACAGCCCTTCTGCTATATCACTAACAAATATGTTAAAAAGAATCGGACCAAGGACAGATCCTTGGGGCACACCACTGGTAACATCCTTCTCCTCAGAGTGAGCCCCATTTACCTGTACTCTTTGTCGCCTCCCATCCAACCAATTTCTAACCCAAGCAGTAACTTTAGGGTCCATCCCTAGGGTGCTCAATTTGTATATAAGTCGCCTGTGAGGAACAGTGTGAAAGGCTTTACTGAAATCTAAATACACCACATCTAGGGCTCTCCCTCGGTCCAACTCCCTGGTCACCCAGTCAAAGAAATCAATCAGATTTGTCTGACAAGACCTGCCTCTGGTGAATCCATGCTGCCTCGGATCCTGTCATCCGCTGGACTCCAGAAACCTATTTTTTCTTTCAGCAGCATTTCCAATAATTTACTCACCACTGAAGTTAAACTAACCGGCCTGTAGTTTTCAACCACAACCTTACTTCCGCTTTTGTGTAAAGGCACCACATGAGCCTCTCTCCAGTCCTTTGGCACCACTCTCGACTCCAACGAGGCATTGAAAAGGTCATTCAGAGGAGCTGCTAGAACGTCCCCAAGTTCCCTCAGTATTCTAGGCTGTATCCCATCCGGTCCCATCGTTTTGTCTACTTTAAGTTGAGCTAGTTTCTCACGAACACCGTCTTATGAAAATTGTTCAAGATGTCCCTCGCTGAGGATCCAGACGGGGGTAATCCTAGTGGGAGGTCATCTGCAAACCTTTTACCCCACCTGGACCTGCATTACATCAGATCAATGGGGTCTGGAGGTAATTTGTTTAGGGCTATGCCCTAAAGCTGGCGCTGCCCCTCTCAGATGCTTTTATGGAGTCTCCCTGCCAAGTGCCCAGAAAAGCACAGACACTGGCAGACGCTCTTGAGCAGCTGCTCTAGCTTGAAGTTGAGATTAGAGTTCCTCCAAAGGAATGGGGCCAGGGGTGGTGTTCCATTTACTTCATGGTGCCCAAGAAGGAAGGAACTTTTCAGCAGGATTGGACCTCAGACAGGTCAACCAGACCTTGCATACACCTCATTTCTGCATGAAAAACTTACAGGCAGTCATTTTGGCGATGAGACATGGAGAGGTTTTGACCTCCTTGGATCTCTCAGAGGCTTACTTGCATAGTCCCATTTGGCTGGAGCATCCTACAGTTTGTGGTGTTCTTGGGGCATTTTCAGTTTTGAATGTTCCTCTTCAGGTTGGTGATGGCTTTTAAGACATTCACCAAAGTCATGACGGCAAAGAAGAGGTGTTCGTTCACCCCTATCTCTATGACTGGCTGGCATGAACAAAGTCAGCTCGGGAGAGTAGCTTGGCCACACATCACATAGTATCCCTACTTCAGGAGTTGGACTGGGTCACCAATTTTGCCAAGAGCAGATTGAAGCCAATTCAATTGTTGGAGTATCTGGGAATTCTGTTTGACATCAGAACAGGCAAGGTGTCACTGACGCAGGAGAGATTGCAAAAGCTGCAGAATCAGGTACAAGTTTTGTTGCAAATGAGGTTGCCTTTAGCAGTGGACTATTTGCAGGCACTAGGCTCCATGGCAGTGATATTAGACTTGATCCCATGGGCTCAAGCGCACATGTGGCTGCTTCAATAGGTGTTGTTATACAGATGGTTGGCACTGTTGAGGGAGAAAGCCAGGGCGAGTCTGTGTTGGTGACTGACTGACAAGCTGACACCAGGAATGCCCGTCTGAGTTATAATTACAATGGATGCCAGCCTGAACAGCTGTGGAGCACACTGTCAGGCCCAAGTGCTCAGGGACGTTGTTTCCAAAGGAGAACAATTGCTCCAACAATTGATTGGAGATACGTGCAGCCTTCTTGGTGCTCAAAGCCTTCCTGCCACTAGTCCAGCACAAGGTGGTGTGGATCCTGTTGGACAATGCAACTATGATGGCATCCATTAATCAGCAGGGAGGCACTGGCAGTTTCTCTATAGCCGAAAAGACGGCTATGATTCTCGAGTGGCAAAGACCTACCTGCTGATACTGTCAGCAATTCATGCAGCTAGAAAGGAAGATAAGCAAGCTGATTATCTCAATCACAATCTCTTGAATCGAGGAGAATGGTTGCTTGCGGAGTCAGTGTTTTAGCTAGTCGTGGAGTGCTGGGGGTTGTCTGTAATGGATCTCATGTCAACAGTGATCAATGCAAAGGTGGTAAGGTTGTTCAGTCAATGGCAAGAGAGGATGTCAGAGGGTCTGGACACCTTGGTCCAGAGACGGTCTTGGGAGAGGTTATTATATATCTCCAGGAACAAGCAGGAATGAGTCTTCACATATGGGTACGTCGGTACCGACGGAGCCTGCGCGGGAACGCTCCCCAGCTTCCCAAAAAGGAAAGCTTTTGGGAGCATCCCACAGCGCCTGCGTGCTGCCTTCCCACCTTTCCTAACCGCCTCTCCTCAGTTCTTCTTTGCCGCGGAGCCAGCAGGTCGAGCCCTGTCACCGCTGAAGAAGTTCTTTGTTTTATTTTATTTCTTTGGTCGCGTGTCTGCCTCCCCCGACTCCGGACCGGTACCGCCGGTCTTTTCTTTCTTTTCTTTAAAAAAAAAAAAAAAAAACTATATATATTTCCCTCACTTAGTGAATTTTTTCTCTTTGGGCCTTAGGCCTCACAAGACATTTTTCCTCATGGAAAAACCAGCCTCCGGGTTTAAGAAATGCACTAAGTGCAGCGGTACTATTTCTGTTACGGACACCCATGAATGGTGTCTTAAATGTTTGGGTCCTGAACACTCCATTTCGGATTGTCCATCCTGCTCTTTGATGTCTAAACGGGGTTTACAGAATCGAGCAGCTAAGCTCCATGTGCTGTTTCCCGCTGAAGCAGCTTCGGTGGCATCGACGTCTTCCAGGGCTTCTTCTTCCCCCGATCACCTTGGTCCAGAGACGGTCTTGGGAGAGGTTATTATATTTATTTCCCCCATGACCCCTCATAGGTTGAGTGGTGCAGAAAGTAGAGTCATATCCTGGTCTGGCAATCATGGTGGTGCCATACTGGCCACGGAGGCAATGGTATTCAGATCTGGTGCACCTGTCTGTGGCTAACTCTCTTCTGTTACTGATGGTATCTGATCTCCTGTCTCAAGTTTCAGTTCTTATGCCAGAGGTTTGTCAGTTCTTGCTTATGACTTGACTCTTGAAAGGGCTGGGTTCAGGAAAAAAGGCTACAGTCCTCAGGTGATAGCAATGCTGTATGGGGCACACAAATGTTCCACCTTGGAAACTGTTTGAGAGTTGGTGTGAGGACAGGGGCTTGCACATGTTAAGATCTTCGCTGCCTGATTTCTTAGATTTTTTGCAAGCAGGGCTGGAGAAGGGGCTTGTACTTAATTCACAGCGGGTGAAAGAGACAGCATTAGACTGTTTTAGGGGAAAAGCTCCTGGTGGCTCATCCTGATGTCCTTTTCTTGTGAGGGGTGAAGTATATGCATCATCCCAGCATGGGTTCTTAATTCAATGCTAGCAGCACCGATGAGGGCTCCATTTGAGCCGATTGCATGATCTTCAGTAAAAGACTTGAAAATGAAAACAGTGGTCTTAGTGGCTATCTGTGTGGTGCGTAGGATCTTCTAGCTTCAGGCATTATCCTGTAGGGAACATTTTCTAATAATTTCAAAGGAGAAGGTGGTTCTTAGGCCACTGTCTTTGTTTCTGCCTAAAGTGATATCTTCTTTTCACTTTAGCCATTCAATGTCTTTACCAGTCTTTGTGCCTTCGGACAAGGATGCAGAGTCTCAGGTCTTACATAAGTTAGACATCCATCGTGTTCTCAGGCAGTATTTTAAAAGAACACAAGAGTTTCCGAAGATGTTTGTATTTTTTGGAGGTCCGTGCAAGGGTGAAGTGACTTCTAAGGATTCTATTGCCTGTTGGATAAAGGAAGCTATTGCGATAGCCTATCTGCTTAAAGAGCGAACGGTACCAGTCAGACTTAGGGCCCATTTCATTCAGTTTGGACAGTGTCGTGGATGGAGTACTGCTTTGTTCCACCATTGGAAATCTGTAAAGCAATGAAGTGGTCTTCCCTGCATTCTTTTGCTTGGCATTATGGTCTTGGTATGCAGGTACAGGAGACACTCAGTTTGGAGCACCAGTTTTTCAGGATGGGCTCTCCTGTTCCCCCCTCCTGTTAGGCACTGTTTTGAAAAGTCCCACACATCTGGACTGGACTGGAGAGACGATGAGGAAGATGAAATTAGACTTCAACTGTAATTTCTTTTCATTGAGTCCCTCCAGTCCAGTCCAGAACACGCACTGTCTGATCTGTTTCAGGTTTCAAGCCTGCATGGAAGATGTTTTGACTGCAATGCTTTTGAAAGGCACTGCCCAGCTATGCTCTGTGATGCGGTATCTTCTTTGCCGTGTATTGCGTGGGGGTCTGGGACCAGTGGGTTTTGGTCCTCGTTCCGGACTCTCCTCCGAATAAGTGTACATAGTTGAGTATGTACCAGCTGTACATACCTCTGCTAGGAGGGGACATAGGATGAGGGTGAAAGGGGATAGGAGTAATATGCGGAAATATTTCTTTACGGAAAGAGTGGTAGATGCATGGAATAGTCTCTCAGTGGAGGTGGTAGAGATGAGGACAGAATCTAAATTCAAAAAAGCATGGGAGAAGCACAGAGGATCTCTAAAGGAAAAAAGGGGACTCTTGTAGTGGTTGATATGGAAGGGCAGACCAGATAGGCCAAGAGGTCTTTTTCTGCCATCATGTTTCTATGTTTCTATTGACTATTACTAATAACCACTTTTGGGTGGAGTCTGCTTTGTTACGAAATGCTGGTGTGAGGTGGTGCACAGGATCTTTGTAGGATGACATCATCAGTCTCCATCTGCTGGTGGGGATGCATAAACCCAGGGCCGACCCAACCTCTGGGCAAACAAGGCGATTGCCTAGGGCAGCAGCAGCAGCTTCTGGGGGGGGGGGGGGGGCGGTAAAGAGCAGAGAATTCAATCCTAAACAATAGATTCTGACAGCCAGGGGAGTATAAGGCTTAAGGTTTGTCTAGGGCGCTAACACATTGAACCAGCTCTGGCATCGGCCCTGCATAAACCCAGGGCCATACCAAGGGCAGTGCAAGTGGTGTGACTACACAGGGTACAAGCACAGAAGGGAGCACTGGTATCATCACTGGGCTTTCAGGAAGCTCAAAAAGAGTGAGTTAGTGAACATGGCTGAGTGGAGGGGGGCATCAGATTTGTTAGTTATACAAGGTGCATTTCTAGCTTGGTACAGTCCTGCATAAACCCACGCTGCTGGACTTGACGGGGGATTCAAGGAAAGAAAATTAGCAAGTAAGGTCTAATTTTACCATATGTGTTGCCTTGGGACAGTGGCACCCTATGTTAAAGTCCAGTTTTCTTAATACCTATCAACAGTGATTTCCAATAGCTAAATATATTATCACACTTGGTTTCATCTTATTATTCTTTCCAAATCAATTGAATGGGTACTACTTCATCCTAACTGCTCCTCCCCTCTCTCCTCCAGGTTACAGATAAATCACACACGCGCACACACACAGCCAATGCAGATACAAAGATGCTCACATTCATACACACAAACATACACATACCAATACACATAACCATGAACATTCAGAGGGGTTGGAAAGAATTTCATGAACCATGTTCTCTATGCTTTCCCCACTTGTTCCTTATTCCATATTGCAGCACTTCTGTCCCTTGTCTTTTTTCTGCAGTTGCTATGCTGAAGTCAGAGCTGGCTCTGAGGTAAATGGCACACTAAGTGACAAGAGGGGTTGTGGGGAGAATTTGGATTGTTCATACATTTTTCATAAGGTTTTTTTTTTTTTTTAAATTATCACTAAACAAGTTAATCTTAAAAATACTTGTAAATGACTTCAGAATGTAGAAACTAGGGCTGTTTTCTGGATACAGATGACCACTCTATCACAATGCAATTAGTTTCTTTTGGGTTTGTAAATTTTTTAAGTCCTGGTTTTCTCAGAGTCTAGTCTTTAATAGTTTAAATATCCATCTGTTCTAGCCACATATCACTGTATTGCTATAGGCAGTAGGCATATAATAGTAGGTTCATAAAAATGATTTCTTATGCCGTTAACACAGGAAACGCTTATTCTTGCTGGGTCTCATTAAGGACAACTCTTATGGAAACTGCTTGTAGACAGGGAACAACAGATAGCGTATGAATGCAGAGATGAAACAACATATATGTAAATGCTTTTTTTGTTCTGCATGGTATTTAGGGCTAGACTAGGGCTGAGGTGCTGCTTTTACTTTTTAATGTGCAAGATTTCATAAAATTATACAAATTATGCAATGACAAAAACATTTTTTTGTGTAATGTTTCATAGCCTACTGGTGAATAGTACCAAATTTTCAAATCATGAGTTTGGTGTATGTGCAAAATACCTTCAAATATTGCCTCTCTCTCTCTTTTTTGTTTAATGTTTGGGAAGTTTTATCCAGTCCTTATATCTGGCCCATTATACTATAAAAACCTGTTATAAAATCAATATAAAATATTTCCGTTTTCAGTGGGCTCAGAAGTTATGATTCAAAAGCAAGTTCTTGTATCATCTTAATATCTGAAGAAATATATCAAATAATAGCAATAGTACATGTTACTTCATTGAAAACAGTATGCCAGCTTGTTATTAATGGGCCACCCTTTATATATAGTCCTATCGTGAATATTCACATTTCCTGTTCTATTGATATTTTGTTAAGCGTTGAGGAAGCTTGGAGAACTGGGCTTGCTGCCAGTTTGCCTTCCCTTCACTGTGATCTTATTTAAATTAGTGCAGGTTGAGCCTGCAATCTCATAAGTAGTGCTAGTGCCTGCAGTAATCTACTGATAATAGCAGAAAGAAGTGTGCTGCGTATGGTAATGTGGAGGCTCAGTCTTATGACCGAGTGTATACCAGAGACTTCATTGTTTATTTAAATATATTTAGTAGAGATAAAAGCATGCACAGCATGACTCAGGTAAGTATTCCCAACCCCTCTGTGCGTGTTTCTGACCTGAAAGGGAGGAAGGACGGAAGGTTCAAATTAAGTGTTATCCAAACATTCCGTAGGTATTGAAGAATAATAAAATTAAACCAAGTGAGATAGTATATCTAAGTATTGAGCACAATCAATAGGTGTCAAAGGATGGATTTTACAGTATAACCACAAGGTGCTACTCTCTCAAGGCTACAGGTATTGCCATGCTTCTCCTTCACTAGGATGCCATATATTTAGCAAGCTGTAGAAAATTGCATGGGTAAGTCACTAGGTGTCACCATATATAAAAACAATTAAGAAAGCTACATAGTTCAGTAACTAGGTTTCACAGAAAAATGTAATTCCATATTGTTCTGCTAGACCAATCCAGACAAGTGGGTTGTGTTCCCCTACCAGCAGATTGGTGGAGACAAAGAACCAATGAAAATCCCAGGTTTCAATAACATTACTCCTATGCCTCTATTTGTTTCAGCCACCAGAGGACCCTTCAGTATTTCTTTGTCTCCAGCAGATGATGGATGGATTTTCTCCTCTCTGAAGAAAATCGGAAGATTGAGAGGAAAAGATTCAAGAAACGCTTTTGAATGACCACCTTGAGGGTGATTCTCTCACTTGAGCATGACATGGGAGACTCTACTATAGGAGGAGGGAAAAATGATTCAGCTCCATGCTCTTATCATTATTCCCTAACTTCTGTGTTTCAGTGTATCAAAGTTTCTATGCAGAAGCTGGAACTGATCCTCCCAAAGGGGTATACTATCGAGCGCCTGGCAAGAATGACCAAATGGATGATGAAATGCTCAAAGAAATCAAGGAAGCTAACAAAAGTTACAGCACAGTAATAATAATGGGTGATTTCAACTACCCCGGTATCGACTGGGTCAGTGTCATGTCAGGACATGCTAGGGAGATAAAGTTCCTAGATGAAATAAATGACTGCTTCTTGGAGCAGCTGGTTCATGAACCGACCAGAGGGGAAGCCATATTAGACCTAATCCTTAGTGGAACACCAGATCTAGTGCAAGAGATAAGGTTGTTGGGGCCACTTGGCAATAGTGATCATAGCATGATCGCCTTTGATTTAATTAGTGGAGGAGGGATAGTAAGGAAATCCACAGTACTACCTTTTAACTTTCGAAAGGGAGACTATGATAAAATGAGGAAAACAGTCAAGAAAAACTAAAAGGAGCAGTTGCAAAGGTTAAAGACGTACATCAGGCTTGGCTGTTGTTGAAAAATACTATCTTGGAAGCCCAGACCAGCTGTATTCCACGCTTTAAGAAAAGTGGAAAGAAGTCCAAAAAACTGCCAGCATGGTTTAAAGTTGAGGTCAGAGAGGCTGTTGTTGCCAAAAAAGCATCTTTCAGGAAATGGAAAAAAGAGCCAAACGACGAAACCTGGAAACAGCACAAGCACTGGCAAGTCAAATGCAAGGCATTGATAAGGCAGGCAAAGGGAGAATTTGAGAAGAAGCTTGCTGCAGAAGCAAAAACGCGAAGTAAAGACCTTTTCAAGTACATTCGTAGCAAAAAACCTGTGAGAGAGTCAGTTGGTCCATTAGATGATAAAGGGGTTAAAGAAGCACTAAGAGGCGACAAGGCGATAGCGGAGAGACTGAACAAATTCTTTGCTTCAGTCTTTACTGAGGAAGATGTAGGGATGTTACCCATGACTGAAGTGGTATTTAAAGGTGCAGAAGAATTGAAGGAAATATCGATACATTGAGAAGATGTATTACAACTATTAGATAAGCTGAAGAGTAGCAAATCACCTGGGCCGGATGGTATACATCCAAGGGTATTGAAAGAACTGAAATATGAGATTGCAGACCTGCTATTAGTAATCTGTGAACTATCATTAAAATCATCTCTAATACCTGAAGATTGGAGGATCGCCAATGTAACACCAATTTTTAAAAAGGGTTCCAGGGGTGATCCGGGAAACTACAGACCGGTGAGCCTGACGTCAATACCGGGAAAAATGATAGAAACCATCATAAAGAATAAAATTACTCAGCATGTAGATAGTCATGAACTAATGAGAGACAGCCAACATGGCTTTAGACAAGGAAGATCTTGTCTTACTAATCTGTTATGTTTTTTGAAGGAGTGAATAATCAGGTGGACAAAGGTGAGTCGGTTGATATTGTGTATCTGGACTTTCAGAAAGCCTTTGACAAGGTCCCTCATGAGAGACTTTTGGCAAAACTAAAGAGTCATGGGATAGGAGGCAGTGTACTATTGTGGATCAGGAACTGGTTAAAAGATAGAAAGCAGAGGGTAGGGCTAAATGGCCAATTTTCCCAATGGAGAAAGGTGAATAGTGGTGTACCCCAGGGATCTGTGCTGGGTCCGCTGCTTTTTGACATATTCATAAATGACCTGGAAAGTGGAATAACGAGTGAGGTTATCAAATTTGCAGATGACACAAAACTATTTAAAGTTGTTAAAAACCAAGAGGATTGTGGAAAATTGCAAGAGGATCTTGATAGATTGGAAGACTGGGCATCACAATGGCAGATGAAATTTAATGTGGACAAGTGCAAAGTTATGCACCTAGGGAAGAACAACCCAAACTATGGTTACACGATGCAAGGTTCCACATTAGGAACCACCACCCAGGAAAAAGATTTAGGCGTCATTGTGGATACCATGTTAAAACCCTCAGCCCAGTGTGCAGCGGCGGCCAAGAGAGCAAATAGAATGCTAGGTATGATAAGGAAAGGAATGGAAAATAAAACAAAGGATATTATAATGCCTCTATATCGTTCCATGGTGAGACCGCACCTTGAATATTGTGTGCAATTCTGGTCGCCGTATCTTAAAAAGGATATAGAGTTATTAGAAAAGGTTCAGAGAAGAGCCACCAAAATGGTAAAGGGGATGGAAGGATACTCCTATGAAGAAAGGCTAAAAAGGTTAGGGCTCTTTAACCTGGAAAAGAGACGGCTGAGGGGAGATATGATAGAAGTCTATAAATTAATGAGCGGAGTGGAACGGGTAAACGTAGATCGATTGTTTACCTTATCAGAATATAGAAAGACTAGGGGACATGCAATGAAGCTACAGGGTAAACTATTTAAGACTAATAAAAGAAAATATTTTTTCACTCAACGTGTAATCAAACTCTGGAATTTGTTACCGGAGGATGTAGTAAAGGCTGTTAGTGTAGCTGGGTTTAAAAAAGGTTTGGACAAGTTCCTGGAGGAAAGGTCCATAAGCCATTATTAAGAAGGGACCCAGGATATCAATGTTTGAACCAGTACAAGCATTGTGGAACCTGTGTCCCTTGGGGAAACTGCTAGGTACATATGACCTAGATTGGCCACTGTTGGAAACAGAATACTGGGCTTGATGGACCTTGGTCTGACCCAGTATGGCATATCTTATGTTCTTATGTAAATCCATGGGCCATTTTTGAGGGTCTTTATTTCTCTGGAGCTCCTAGTCTGATCTGGCCCATTTTCAAACTTGATGTGTCTTTTCACCAGTTTTTCCCCACATCAAATTTGATCCTGTTCCATTAAATTTTCAGAAAATTATTTTGCGCCCAGTTAGACATTCTTGACCCTTTGAGAGGAGTTTTAGAAAGAATATTCCACTGCAATCTGGGACATCTAAGCCAGAAAGTCTGTAAATAAAGCAGGCGCGCCCCAGTAACAAACATGATTTCACAAATGTGAATGTGCCCGATATGGACGTCTGTGGGGGCATCTGTATAGACATCCCCAGAATAGTATTTCAGAACCTGGAAGTCTAGGAATAGCCTAATAGCTAGAGTAGTGGGCTAGGAAAAGGGAAACCTAAGTTAAAATACCAATGTTGCTAGCACTGAAGTTGTGCTGAATACTGGGGATGATGGTGTGCTTTATCCTCTAAACCAGCGGTTCTCAGCCTGTGGGTCGCGACCCCCACGGGGGTCGCCACAAGATTTAGAGGGGGTCACCTCAATCCGCCGTTAAAAAAAACAAAACGCTTCTCGGCAGCAGCAAACTCACCGTCTCCCAGTCCCTTCTAATGCAGCCGCGGCTATGCCAGTAAAAACCGTTGCGGAGCCTTCCTGTCTCTTGACGGGCTCTGTGCAGCATTGTCCCGCATGCAAAGGAAGTTGTTTACCACATCCTTTGGAGGCGGGACAATGCTGTATGGAGCCCGTCGAGAGACAGGAAAGCTCCGCAACAGTTTAATAGGCATAGCCGCGGTTCCCTAAGAGACTGGGAGCCGCGGCTGTAGAAGAACAGCAGGGCAGCAGCAGGCAGACAGGGAGAGGGGAGGAGGGGGCAGGGAACCTGCAACAGGGCTGACATGAGGGAAGGAGGGAGGGAGGGAGGGAGGCTGACATGGATGAGGGAGGGGAGGGCTGACATGGAGGGAGGGAGGGAGGGAGGGGTGGCTGACATTGATGGATGGATGGAGGGAGGGAGCGAGGGGGTTGACATGGACAGAGGGGGCTGACATGGAAGGAGGGAGGGCTGACATGGAGAGAGGGAGGGAGGGGGCTGACATGGGGAGAGAGGGAGGGAGGGAGGGAGGCTGACATGGACAGGAGGGCTGACATGGAGGGAGGGAGGGAGGGAAAGGGAGGGAGGCTGACATGGAGAGAGGGGGGCAGACATGGATGAGGGAGGGGAGGGCTGACATGGAGGGAAGGAGGGAGGAGGGGTGGCTGACATTGATGGATGGATGGAGGGAGGGAGGGAGGGGGTTGACATGGACAGAGGGGGCTGACATGGAAGGAGGGAGGGCTGACATGGAGAGAGGGAGGGAGGGGGCTGACATGGGGAGAGAGGGAGGGAGGGAGGGGTGGCTGACATTGATGGATGGATGGAGGGAGGGGGGCTGACATGGACGGAGTGAGGAGGGGAGGCTGACATGGATGGAGGGAGAGGGGGCTTACATGGACAAGAGGGGGGCTTACATGGAGGGATGGAGGGAGGGAGGGGGGCTGACATGAACAAAGGGAAGAGACGGGGGCATACTGGACAGACGGGGGATAAATGCTGGACATAGGAGAGAGACAATGCGGGTTAGGATTAAAATGGGCAGATGGGGGTGGGCTAGGACTGGTAATGGGTTGATTAGGGAAGGCTAGGGCTGGGAATGGATTGACCCAGGAAAAAGATTTAGGAGTCATCGTGGATAACATGTTAAAACCCTCCGCCCAGTGTGCAGCGGCGGCCAAGAAAGCAAATAGAATGCTAGGTATCCTAAGGAAAGGGATGGAGAATAAAACAAAGGATATTATAATGCCTCTGTATCGCTCCATGGTACGACCGCACCTTGAATATTGTGTGCAATTCTGGTCACCGTATCTTAAAAAGGACATAGAGTTATTAGAAAAAGTACAGAGAAGAGCCACCAAATTGGTGAAGGGGATGGAAGGCTACTCCTATGAAGAGAGGCTAAAAAGGTTAGGGCTCTTTAACCTAGAAAAGAGGCGGCTGAGGGGAGATATGATAGAGGTGTATAAATTAATGAATGGAGTGGAACGGATAAACGTGGATAAATTGTTTACGCTATCAGAATATAGAAGGACTAGGGGGCATGTAATGAAGCTACAGGGTAAACTATTTAAGACAAATAGGAGAAAATATTTCTTCTCTCAACGTGTAATCAAACTCTGGAATCTGTTACCGGAGGATGTAGTAAGGGCTGTTAGTATAGCTGGGTTTAAAAAAGGTTTGGACAAGTTCCTGGAGGAAAGGTCCATAAACCACTATTAAAAAGGGACCCAGGATATCAATGCTTGGCCTAGTACAAGCACTGCAGAACCTGTGTCTTTTGGGGAAACTGCTAGGTACGTATGACCTAGATTGGCCACTGTTGGAAACAGGATACTGGGCTTGATGGACCTCGGTCTGACCCAGTATGGCATTTCTTATGTTCTTATGTTCTTATGATCAAGGGGGGATTGGGACTGGTAATGTGCTGATAGGGGGGTAGGACTGGTAATGGACTGATGGGGGCTAGCATTGGAAATGAGCTGATCGGCGAGGTTAGGACTGGAAATGGGCTGATTAGAGGAGGCTAGGACTGGTAATGAGCTGATGGGGGGTAGGACTGGTATTGGGCTGATTAGGGGAGGCTAGCACTGGTAATGGGGTTGAGGGAGGACTAGCACTGGAAGTGAGCTGATTGGGGGGCTTCGACTGGGAATGGGCTGATTGTGGGGAGGGGAGGATAGAGCTGCTGGCCCTGGAAGAAAACTGGGGGCTAAGGCTACAAATGGGCCGATACGAGGGGATGGGAGAATGGAACTGGAAGGGAGTGGATCTGAGAGGGGCTGCCATGGTATTTGTACTAGAAGGGACTGGTCAGTGGGGAAGGAGGGGGACTGGAAGGGAATGGACACCAGTGGCAGTCATGGGAATGCAAGTTGACATTGGAAGGTACTGAGAGTGAGGACTGGAAAGGGGCTGATACTGGGGAGGGTTACTGGGACTGGAAATAGGCTGATGGAAAGACATGAAGAAAACAAAAGAAGAGATAAGAAATGGCAGATGGACCATAGACCACAGAAAGAGAGCTAAGAGAAGACAGGAAAGCAGAAGCCTCAGATCGGGATCAGCATGATCAGAGAATAAATTGGTCAGACAACAAAGGTAGAAAAAATAATTTTATTTCATATTAGTGATTTGACTACAAAATCATCATAATTTTGAAATCAAATATTGTTACTTGTTATTGTGATTAATTATTGTGGTTTAAATAAGTAAATTTTATAAATAAAACATATTGCAAAGGCCTATAATATATTAATAATTCAACAAATGATTACAGCGACAATGCGTTAACGGTAAAGGAAGAGAGACGCATTTGATTTTATCATTGGAGGTCACCACAAGTTGACCAATGTTAAAAGGGGTCATGGTACAAAAAAGGTTGAGAACCACTGCTCTAAACCCTATGGATATTTTTCAGCCAAAACAAGCACCTATCAGGTGCCTGGAGCGGATTTAAACTTAGACACGATACTGGACGTTTGGCACATTTCCGAGACCAGGCAGGGACATCCAGGTTCATGGGAATGCCTCCACCACGTCCCCATTTAGATTTTGATGTCCTCAAGCTGGGGACATCCACAGACCTGACTTCTAAAATGGCTCTGGAGATGTTTCTGTGACCATTTTCGGACATCCAAAGTATGAATAGAGCTTCCAAAATTACCCCTATTACAGTATGTATATTTCCAACATCCATTGGCTTGGAAGGAATAAAAAAAGTCATTGTTCAAAAGATACACCCTTACAATATTTGAATATATGAGATGATTGATATATGTGAAGTATTGCATAAATTTATGAGAAATGCAAGTGCACAACTGGGCCTTATTTTCAAAAGGGAAAGCATGACCCAAGTGTGCAAGTGGCCAAAATGAATGTCCAGTGGCCATTTGCTTACACATATGTTATGTTTCCTTTTCAAAGCAGAATTCAGAGGTTACACTAAGGTGAAATAAAAAGTTAGTTTCTACCTTAACTGCTGTGGGGATTGTGTGACCCAAATTCTTTGCATACTTTAAAGGATATTAATCCCAAAAGTTCCTTTGGTTATGATACAAACAGATATTTGGTAAATGTTCTGCAAAAAAACAGTGCACACTTACTGTGTGATTCAGTGCCACATCTCCCTTTTCTATTTACATACTTAGCTTTGTGGGTGCGGGGGGGTGGGGGGGAGTCATAGTGGCAAGAAACATGGAGCCCGATTTTAGCAGGGGCATGTCCGGATGGCCCCGAGCAGGACGGGTTTGTTAGGACCCAATTCTGTACCGCAGGAGCAAAATGTTCCCGTGGCATACAGAATTGGGCCCGAGGATGGCTCGGTTTACCCCTGCATGCCTGCGGGGATGTCCTCCCGCAAGCTCCCCTGGCTTCCGCTGCGCCGACCCCCCTATTCCACTCCACTCGACCCATGGCTGGCCAGCCGGAGCCTGGATCGAAGAGCGGGGCTGCCCCGGCCCAGAGGAGGTGGGGGGGGGGGGGATATCCGGCCCCCATCGCTCGGTTAGTGCTGATTATTCCACCTTTGAGGTAGAATAATCAGCACATTCCCACTGACCTCGCTGGATATACAGGGCCGTGACCTGAATAGGCCCGCCGAGATGTGCAGCCCCACAAGTCGTGTCTCAGAATCGGGCCCATGGTGAATTATCTCTTGGTAAAATAGAGGGGATTGTGTGTGTATGTGTGTGTTTGTGATGAGTTCTGGTGTTATGTGTGTTGCAGTTAGTATCTTTGGGTCCAATATTTGAAAGACATTTATATGATTTATAGCCCCGATATTCTCCCCTACACCCCCCAGTGCTAACCGCTTAGCATTGGGGCATGTCGTGGGTGTTCCGGGGAGGAGCAGAGGCGTCGATAGTCGCTAACCAGGCAGTGGTGATAATTCATGCTGCCCGATTAGAGACCTGCAGCTAAAAGATAGGCATAGCAAAAGCTCGCCTATCTTTTTAGCTGCAAGGACTAACCAGGCAGCATGCAATATTGCCGCTGCCTGGTTAGCTACTGTGGCTGGGAGGCTGTGTGCAAACCTGGATATTCAATGCCAAGGCTGCATGACCCCGGCATTAAATATTCAGGGTTCAGGGTCGGCGCATAGCTGCCATAATTCACTATCAGGCCCTTTGTGTTTATAGGGAAGGTTGGAGAGTTTGGGGGGGGGAGAGGGGAACTCTTGTCTTTCTACAAAATGTACCTAAAAATGTAGTCATCATAGCCTGAAAGTAGAGAGAGGCCCACCATGCGCACTCCGCTGATGCCGTCCACTCTGCTCCTAAACATGTGCACACTTATTTACCCCAATCCATATGCACTTTTTATTTTCCTTTGGCAGCTGAGACTCCTGATCCAAACTGTTGTGTCTTTCTCAGGAGCATGGCTGCACCTAAGCAGCTGCCATCATAACCCAAGACTGTATGTTTTAACACTTGTAAATCTCCATTGCTCTCTCATGAATAGTAACAGTAGTGCTCTATTTAAGTACTTCCTTACTACTGTATCTACAAAACTGAGCCTCTCAATCTTTGTTGCTTTCCATGAATTATTTATTCCTTTATATTGTCACTTGTCTTTTTGGTGAATTCATGCTGCCAGAATAGTATCACATGATCACTCCTCCTCCATGTTATGTCAAAGCAGTCTATCAAGCAGCTGCAGAAAGCATTCAAATGAAAAGCCTAGAATATGTTGGAAGGCAGCAAGGACATAAAGTCTGCTATTTCCCCTCAGTTGCCATATCTCAGATTTTTATTTGTTTTCTTCCTTTACCCTTGCTTCTTCACCACTAAGGATCCTTTATGCTCATCTCATGATTACTTGAATTCTCATTATTTTTCCTTCACTGCCTCCATTCGGCAGCTGTTTAATATCTTCCTCGATATCTCAGTCGTAATTGATACCATCAACCACAACATACTCATTCAATGCCTTCAATCTTCCAGTATCCAAGGAACAGATCTCCAGTGGTTCAACTCATACCTAACCAACAGACAGCAACAGATAAAATCGGAACAAACACCTCCACCCCTTTACTCCAAATGCAAGGAGTACCACAAGGTTCTGCCCTATTCACGCTCCTCTTCAGCATCTATCTTCAGCCCCTATGCTCAATCATCAAATCCCATAACCTCAGCTTTCATATCTGACAATATCATGCTGTATGGACCATTTAACACAAAACAACAATCCTACACCAATCACCAAAACTGCTTTTCCGATATCTCCAACTGGATGAACGACAACAACTTCACAATAAACTACAAAAAAACTGAAGCCCTATTCATAACGAAGGGCAACTCATTTTCCCCTCCAACTACCCTAACTCTAAACAACACCCAATTACAAATACAACCAGAAGTGAAATACCTTGGCATCATCCTCAATCAACATCTCTCCTTCAAACAGCAAATAAACAAGACTGCCAAAGCAGTCTACTTCAAAGCCAAAACCATGCAATGCTCTGACCTCTCCTTGATTCTCCAGACTTACACTCAGCACTCCAAGCTAAAATCCTCCCACAGCTCGACTTCTGCAACTCCATCTACCAGGGTCTTCCACAAACCAAACTGCTCCCACTATTTATTGCTCTTCATACAATAGCACGCATCCTGCAAGGAGCATCAAACAACTCCATTGGCTTCCAATAAGAAGCCGGATAAAATATAAAACCATCCTTCTATGTCACAAAACCATACACTCACGCTCCACCTCACACCTCCACACCCTGCTCCAAACTCAACAAACTAACAGAACTCAACGAACATCCACACACAACATACTCACCATCCCCCATGACAAAACCAAATACAACCAACAAGCCTGTAAATGAGCCTTCTATCTATATACCTCTTCTATATGGAATACCCTTCTGGCCTCATTAAGAAACACCACTGACCTCCTCTCCGTCCGAAAACAACTAAAACCATACCTTTTTTCAGAACACTTTGGCCCTATGACATAACCCCCCTCCCATCCACTGTACATACTGAAGATGATGCAAATCACCCAATGTATATAGTTACCTGTTCTAATTTTACCCAATGTTTATTGTATACAATTTATTATTATTATTATTGTAATATGTTCAATGTAAATTGACCGGTTTTACTATTCGATGTAAACCACTTTGACCAGGCGAAATGTGGTATATAAAGCCTGCTAAATAAATAAAAATAAATAAAATTAAATAAATAAAATATATCCACTAAATTTTTGGTGAGAAGCATTTGGCACTTCCTCATTTGTCAGCCTCACATCATGACTCCCTTGTTGGAGAACTTAATTTCTACTGAAAAATGCATACTTCATGCACTTTTTGTACCTTTGAGATATTTGACTTCTTCACCCTCTATTTTGTATGCTGATGGTTCGCAAACCTGTTCTTGGGGGCCCTCAACTGATCAGGCTTTCAGTATTTCCACAATATATTTGTCCAGGAAGGAGGACATAATTGCTGTATCATCTTTCTTGCAGTCTGGATTAGATCAGGGTTTGGCTATGAACCTTTTCAAGGTTCAAATGGCAGCCCTAGCATGCTACCATATTCAGTGTCTTGAAAGCGCATTCTAATGTCTACCACTTCCTTAAGGGAGTGAAGCAGATCTATTCTCCAGTGCATCCAATGTTTCCCAGTGGAATCTCTCTCTGGTTTTGAAGGCTCTTAAAGGCTCCCCACCCCCTCCTTCAAGGCTATTCATAAAACCTTACTCAAGGATTTGACCCTTAAGATGGTTTTCCTGGAAGCTGTTGCCTCCGCCTGGTGGGTGTCAGAGCTACAGGTCTTGTTCTACAGGGAACCTTTTTCATCCTCTTGACTGTTTCAAGCTCCTTGAGAATGGTGGCATCCTTTCATCTCAACCAAACTGTTGTATTGCTCTCCTGAGGATCTTCAAAGAGACCCCACATGTGTCTGCTGGATGTGAGGAGGGTATTGGTTAGATACCTAATCCTTTTTGATGGTCAGACCATTTCTTTATCCTCTTCAGAGTTCCAAGGAAAGGACAGGTGGCAGCAAAGTCTTCTATTGCCTGCTGAATCAAGGAGGCTATCACTGTACCATACCTTTTGGCTGGCAGGCGCATGCCAGAGGACATCTTTAAGCACCTTTGTAAAACACTACAGATTACAATTGGAAGCCAAAGGAGATGGTGCCTTTGGTAGGGCCGTTCTTTCCAGAGCATCGTCTTCCATCCTGTGTCTTGACTGCTTGGGTATGTCCCACTCATCTGGAATGGTCTAACAGAATGATAAGGAAGGAGAAATTTTACATATCTGATAATTTTCTGTCCCAGAATCCTACTAGGTCAGTCCAAAACCTACCCTGGAAGAGATCTCCTGCAGGTTTGGGAGCCCTGCTGCTGTTTGATTGTCATGTCTGATGCAGAGTTAATTATGGTAAGAGAGCCAAATACTTGTTCCAGATGTTTGTTGCAATTTATGTTTGGTTGGTAACATTCAACGTTTGAGTTTTTCAATCTTGCTTACTGCTTAGGAAGTGTCATACTTACTTCATTCAGTGCTGCACCAGTACTTATACAGAGTGATGACATCACTGAAAAATGCTCAAGTCTGTCTCCATCCGCTGGCAAGGGAGCATAACCCATTCATTTGGACTGGTCTAGTAGGATTCAAGGAAAGAAAATTATTAGGTATGTAAAATTTCTTCCCCACCCCTCTGCCAGGATGTACACATCCCAGCTTTCTCTTTCCGTCTCCTGTCCTCCCTCATCTCCCCTCCTCTCTGTTTTCCTGTTCCTTTTCTTTCTACATTCCAGAACTCTCTTTGCCCTCTATAGTATTCTGTCCTGTTCCTTTTCTGTCTACATTCCAGCACCTTCTCTGCTCCTCCTCTCCTTAACTCCCTGCAAGTCCCCCAGTTCTCTCTCCTCAACTTCTCCTCTTTGATGCACACACTTGCAGCTTGCTCTGTGTATCTCTTCTGTACATATCCCCTGACTTGCTCTGCACTTCATTGTGGTACTCAAGCCACGACTTGTTCCACCCTGAGTATATCCCTTGGTTTTTTTCCAACCTTCCCCTCCCGATCATACAGCAAGAGGAAGAGATGACAACATGAACATTAGACATCATCGTCCTCCTCTGGCACCTGGCTTCTGACTGCTGATTTGAACCACATGACTGTAAAGAGTCCTGCACAGTTCAAATCAGCCATTGTGCCCAGAACAGCAGAGGGGGAGAATATGGCCTGATGTGCCACTCTTTGCCGCCTCCTCCTCTTGCCACGCAGTCACTTTGGAAAGAGGTTAGTGAAAAGGGATACAGGAGAGCCACTGTTGTTCTGTGCCAGCTTCCTGCTTTATGTGCGGTATTCTCCATGGTACGTGCAGAATTATGTGCATGTGGGCAATTCTCTGTACATTCCTACTTGTGCAGTGGTCCAGAATTCTCCCAGAGTATCATCTGTGTGTGATGATGAGGTACTTAGGGTTCTAAAGTGAGCTACATGAGCTACAAAAGCCTGTGTTTACTTTCCATGTGAAATAAACTTCTTGAAATAGTAAGCACCTTAATCCTGAATTAGCATCAACTGAGATTGATATTGGTTTAAATATACTTTATATGTGACCATCTGTTAACTTTATAAATCCCTCAATCTGAGCTATAGTATAAATCAAAGTTTAGTACTGGGAAGGTTAATGAGAAATAGAGGTTATAGAATCTTTTTAAGGACAACAGAATATACACTAGTGATCGGTTTCTTTTACCGTTTATTCCTAAATTTGTTTAATTAAGCAAGTATTCCCTTATATTTATGGAAGTTAAAATACTTTCAGCATTCTGGTCACACTGCTAGATATGGAGACATTAAAAGCCAAAATGATGCTCCACTGTTTTGGGAGACAAGGAGAGGAACAGCCAGCAGGAAAAATAGGAGCCAATATTGCCTCTGTGTAAGTCTCTGGTGAGACCTCAGTTAGAATACTCTGCAAAATTCTGGATACTGTTCTTTCAAAAGGATATAAATTAGAAGATATAAGTTCAGAAGGTGGCTCCTAAAATGATGAAGTCTTGGGGCATGTTTAAAGATCTAATGTAGTGAAAGGAAAGACATAATAGAGACATTTAGACATAAATGCCACTGAATATATCAGTTAAAATTAACCAGGTAAAGATATTTAATTAACTTTAGGAAAGTCCTGAAATGTGACTTGTTTAGTAAGGTTTAGCCAGGTAGTGCTGATAACTGCACCTCATCATACTCTCAGCCTTTTACCCAGATACATTTTGCCCAGTGAACTAGTAGGAATGGAGAGGGATTTTAAAAAGTGAAAATATGTCTGGGAGAAATATTTTGAACATTGACCCCTTAAAATATCTCTTTAAGCAGAAAGAAAGACGGGTCTTGAGCGAGGCATTATGGTTTGAGAGTGAATGTGTAAATTCAGGAGTAATCTAAAAAAATACTTGTTTGCAGAAAGGTTGGTGGATGTGTGCAACAGCCTTTCAGTGGAATTGGTGGATACAGGAACAATGTCTGAATTTGGGAAAGCATGAGACACGCATAGACAATTGCTGAAGATGAGGAAGGGATTGTAGAGCTGAGCAGTTGGTGTGGATGGGCAGACTGGAAAAGCCATATGGTCTTTATTTTCTGTCATGTTCTGTGTGTCTATGGGGAAAAAAAAGCAATGCATGTGAAATGAAATATAATAATGGTGACAATGGAAACACAGAAAATTATTTTTGAAAGTAGAGAAGATGGCAGAATAACATGACCTATGTCACTTATTTAAAGAAACGAAATGCCAGTTACTAGTTTTTATTCAGAAGAAATAATCAAAATAATGGGGCTGGTTTTCAACTAAAAATTTCTCTAAATCTAGACAAACAAAATATGACCACCTAGATTTAGGTCACAGCTTCAGCTGAAAATAAATGTATAAACATGAGAATTCAGCCTGTCTTGTCCTTGAGCTGCATCTCCTCCTTAGCTGCAGTCCTCTCCCTTCCATTACCATACTTAACCTAATGAAGGTCCTTGAGTAGTCTCTCCTCCTCCGAACATCCAGAGTCTTCGCTTACAGTTCTCGAGAGTCTTCCATCTATGTCAGTAGGAAAAACAATCTCCCTTCGGCAGACAATATTTAGCATCTGTTGCTGGGTGACATCATTCAGTGCAGGTCAGCAGTACCAACAAGAGGGAGATAGAGTCCTTCCGTCTTTCCTCAGAAGATGACCAGCCGGAGTCATAAATGGAAATTATGGAGGTGCCGAGGATCTTCCTTCTGCTGAAGGTGGATTGTAGGTTGGTCAAGTATTTAATTAATTGGCTTATAAGGTGCGGTATTTCATGAATCTTAATAAACATAAATAAACATAATTAATTACATCAGGAAGGACTTTGGGGAGTGTTGACCACTGACCTGGAGCACAGAGCTAGCACTATGATTTAGGGCTTATATTCCTATGCATAGTTTTTACTATGTACTATAAATATGAATGCTATTGCTGAAAACCAGTGTTAGATGAATACATTTTCTCCTTCAAACTAATTCCTCCTGTCTGCCCACCCATGCATAAATTTAGGCAAGGCTGGCTCCAGAGTTGCTTTAAGATGTTGGCACTCTAGGTTGCCCCTCCTGACTGACAAAATCTATTGTTTGGCTTGGAATGTCCTGCTCTTTGCAGCACCCCTAGAAGCAGCTGCCCTTGGTGCCTGCCTAGATTGCCTAATGGTCAAACTGGCCTTCAATTTAGGGGCTCAATAGGGATAATTTTAAGTTGGGCAGATCTAGATGCCTCACTACTTAAGTTAGAGGTATAGGTTCTAGTATTCATCAGCGTAATATCTAATTAAATTTAACTTTAACTAAATACTAGATCCTATTGAATATCCTTAACCAAGGCTGAAGCTATATCTTGACGTTTTGAAAGCTTCCCTATGCATTTGATCCATCCTTATGTTACAATCACTAAGAGCTCTATCAGTCTGAAGTAAATTTGAGCTTATCATTAGAGGTAAACTTGTACAATCGGGCCACACAATTAACCAGTGTACTTTCAGTCTTAGACATCATAACTCCTAAGTCTTCCAAGGAAAAACCCACAGAAGGAGTCTTAAGAACCCAAATAAATTGTTAGCATAGCCTCAGCCTTAGGAATTGCCAGCTGAATACAAGATGTAATTGTGCAACTCACTATGCCTTGTGGTCGCTTTCAGCAAGTTTTTCTCCCATTTCTGCCATTTATCAAGTTGTTAGAACTTCCTGAGTCCAAACCTCTGGTGTTCAGTTTGTCTGCTCTGCTGTGCCATCATCTCCGCCCTCTACTTTGCATGCAGCACCAGAGGGCCTACCTATGGTATCAAGACATCTAGTCCGGAGAGCTTCAAAAAACCTTCTGGCAGCATGGATCCCACATTACCACCAGGGCTTTGGGAAACAAGGGACACCAAGTTCTCATTCACTGCTGCCAAATTTCCCGCCCTCTTATAGAAATATGACGACAGAAAAAGACCAAATGGCCTATCTAGTCTGTCCTTCCATATCAACAACTTCAACAGACCCCTTTTTTCCTTTAGAGATCCTCTGTGTTTGTCCCATGCTTTTTTTAACTTTTTTGAACCATATTGTTAAATGCTATCTTCCATACAACTCCTTCTCTTATAGGATCGGGTTGTATGTCCCTCTCAGATCCAATTTAGCATAAGTACAGGCACCGTTAACCCGATCAAATAATTATATATCAAGGAAAGGGGGATATTGATTCTTCACAGTGATTTTATGGAGTCCTCTGCAGTCAATACATGGAGCCAATCCCCCATCCTTTTCCTCATGACTCCCCCTCCCACCCAGCTGATGAGATGAATGGTCTAAAGGCATAAGCTAAATATTAATGAAACTTTTTCTAAGCTGTCTGTGATATATTCTCTCATGGCTTTTGACCCGGATAGAAGATATTTTCTTTCTCTGGAGAGCATTGTGCCAGGTAGCAAATGGTCTGACATACAGCACTGAGCTCCATAAACAGATCCAGTAGACCTTTTATTTCTCTCACTATCTCCAACAGGTATATTTTTGATTTAACTTTCCTTTTTCTCATTGCACGGAGCTTGGGTACACCCATTCTCTCCATTCAAAATTCCACTGCACGGTTAATCTTCTGCTAGTCCTCTGCAGCAGACAGGCTAACCTACTAAAGAGGGTTTTGAACTAGATTCATTGGGGATGGGTGAAGAAAGTACCTGGGTAAGTAGAAGCCTTCAGGTACTGTAAGTGAAACATTTAATACCTCTTCAGAAATGGGTAAAAGGGGCAATGTCTGGAAAGAAGTGTGCATTAATGACCATAGTTTGGGAAATAAGATCCCAGGTATTGAGGTTGTAATGGAAGAGGCTGCCTGGGATTTAGTGGCGGTTATAGAGACATAGTTCAAGTGGAACCATGACTGGGATGTAGTTATACTGAGCTATGCTTTATTCAGGATGGACAGGATAGGAAGAAGGGGAGGAGGAGTGACACTGTATGTAAAAAATCATATTAAAGCTACAGAATTACAGAGCTTACAAGGGAAGAAGGAGGCACTGTGGGTTAAAATAGAAAGAGGGAATGGGGAATCCATTTACATTGGTATGATATACAGATCTCCTTCACAGGCAGAAATGGCAGAGATTGTATTGGAGACATTTGCAGTATTACCATGAAAGGAGAGGTGCTATCAATAGGTCATTTCAATATGCCAGATGTTGATTGGCGCATCCCTACTGTGGTATCATTTAGAAGTAAATAGATCATTGATTCTCTACAGGGAGAATTATTCCAGCAACTGGCAACAGAACCCACAATGAAGGAGCCCTACTAGACCTGGTGCTTACCAATGGGGAAAGTGTTTCTAATGTTATAGAGGGAGATCATCTCACATCCAGTGATCACCAGATGGTATGGTTCAGTATAAGCACTAGGGCTGATAAAGTCCATTCAAAAGTGAGGGTTCCAGACTTTAGGAAAAATAAGTTTTCCAAGATGGGACAATACCTCAAGGCATTGTTAGCAGGATGGGAACAGCTGGAGGATGTAGAAAAGCACTGGGCAAAACCTAAAGGGGATATTTTAAGGGCAACAAACCTTTTAGTTAGGAAAGTAAATAAATGGAAAAGGAGGTTACTGTGGTTCTCGAAATAAGTAGCTGAAAAGGTGAATTAAAAGAGGGTGGCCTTCATAAAATACAAGAGATCACAGAAAGAGGAAGACAAGTATCAATATTTGGAAAAACTTAGAAGGTAGGAAAGTAGTCAGGAAAGCAAAGATACAGATAGGATGGAGTCGGTGCAGAGGATGGCTACCAAAATGGTCAGTGGACTTCATCATAAGGCATATGGGGACAGACTTAAAGTTTATCTCAATATGTATATTTTGGAGGAAAGGCAGGAGAGAGGAGATATGATAGAGATGTTTAAATACCTCCTTGGCATAAATGCACAGGAGGAGAACCTCTTTCAACTGAAAAAAAGCTCTGCAATGAGGGTGCATACGATGAAGGTGGAAGGGTGATAGACTCAGGAGTAATATGTGGAAAGATTTCTTTACAAAAAGAGTGGTAGATGCTTGGAACGATCTTCCAGTGGAGGTAGTAGAGACTATGACAGTATCTGAATTCAAGAAAGCATAGGACCAAACAGAAGATCTCTAAAAAAAAAAAAAAAAAAAAAGAGACTATAGTAGTTGATATGGAAGGGCAGGCTGGATAGGCCATATGATCTTTTTCTTCATCATGTTTCTATGTTTCTGTATTTCTGCCAGTGTTGTTATGCTTACGAAACTCCTATTCTCAAATAACTTAATTGGCTCCCTATTCATTTCCACATCCAGTTCAACCTTCTCCTACTCGCCTACAAGTTCATTCATTCTATGGCTCCTCATTACCCCTCTTCTCTTATCTCTCCCAACACTCCTCCTCCACTCATTTGGCAAATCCCTGTTATTTGTGCCCTTCTCTTCCACAGCCAACTCCACGCTTCATTCATTCTATCTTGTTGCACTCTATACCTAGAACAGACTACCTGATTCGATACGCCAGGCTCCATCTCTGGTTATATACCGTACCTGAATGCACACCGCTTTGATCCCAACATCCTTATTCTTCTATTTACTACCCATGTGTGCTTTAACCATTACCCCCTTAGTTCTACTCTTGTCTCCTGTATGTTATATTTGTCTGTCTTGGATAGATTGTCCTGAATCATGTTTACGACCCACATATACCTTAACCATTTTTCTTTAGTTCCACCCTTGTTCCCTATTTTTTGTATTTGCCTGGTGTGGATAGATTGTAAACTCCTTTGTGTAGGAGCTATCTCTTACATATATGCATACAGGCAGGGATGGCCCAAGGGGGGTGTGGGGCCATGTGCGGAAACTCGGTGTGGTGCCTCATTTGCATAAGAGGTCTCATTTGCATAAATATTTGCATAGTGTTAACATGCACTAACTTTTAGTAAACATGCCTCTTAATGAGTGTATGGATAAAGAAAGACTAAAAGAGTGGAGGAGTGGCCTAGTGGTTGGGGCAAGGTACTTCAGGCCGGAAGGTCGGGGGTTCAAATCCCACTAGAGGACAGCAACCTTGGGCCGGAAGGACTGGGGTTTCTAGTCCCACAGGTGCTCCTTGTGGTCTTGGGCAAGCCACTTAACCCTCCATAGCCCATGTTCCCTGTAAAATAGTTATCTCCAAGTTATAATGCCCTGTTCAATGTAATTTCAGTTTGTTAAATGTAAACCGCACTGATGCAGAATAGTACGGTATATAAGAGAATGTAATAAATAAAATAATAAATACTATATTCCAGTGCCAACCGCCAGGCACATTAGGAACTACTACAAACACTGCCCATTTAGAACTCATAACAAACCCGCCGTATCGTAACAGCACTACCAGGACTCACAAAGCACCATACTCTACCTATCAAAAGGCAACACTGCAAATATTAAACCAATACATTTCAGAGAAGAAGAATACATGACCTACTGGGGAAAGAGAACAAGTGGCAATGTCAAATAGGAATTACATAAACAGAATACCTCAGCTCAGTTACACATGCAGAACATAGACCATCACCAAACAAGGAATCACAATTTAGAAACAGGAAGACAATAATTAAATTGGGAACCTTAAAAGCCAAACTTGGAATGTACAACAACACTGTAGAAATAAAACTATAAATTAATTTCCTCTTGTACTAAACAAAGAGCAGACGTTAATGATGCACATTTCCCAGAGCTGACATATTCCAGTTAATAAATTCAAAATAAAGAGATATTTTTCTACCTTTTGTGCATTTTTTTTTCAGTTGCAATTGCTCCAGCCACTTTCTTCTGGTTTCGTCGTGTCTGCCAACTCTACATCGTCCGCTGTCCATTTATACTTCTCTTTTCTAGTTTTTTTCCATTTTCTCTCTACATCTGCTTTAACATACTAATCTTTCTCCTTTTGCTCTTTCCTTATTCCTATTTCATCCACTCAAATTTTACCCCTCCATCCTCAATCCCCACTTACTCTCCCAGTACCCGGCCAATTGTAGATTTTTCTTCCCTCCCATACAAACTATTTTTCCCCTCTCGATTTCACTCTCCCAGCCCCATCCCATTCTAATCCTCCCCCAACATCAGCTCCCTTCTAGTTCCAGCCCCACCCAGCATCCGCTCCCTCCTAGCTCCCCCGTCCATTTCCAGTCCTATCCGAGTCCCTCCATCAGCTCATTTCCAATCCCAGCTCCCCATGAGCCTACTTCCAGTTCTAGCCCCTCCATGAGTCCATTTCAATCCAAGCCCCCACCACAGCCCATTTCCAATCTTAGCACCCACCAATAGCCCATTTCCAGTCCTATCCTAGCCCCTCCATCTGCCCATTTCCTATCCTAGCTCCCCCCCACTCAGCCCATTTCCAGTCCTAGCTGCCTCCCCTCACAGCCCATTTCCACTCCAAGCCCCCCATCAGCTATTTGCAGTTGAAGCCCCGCTTCCACTCAGCCCATTACCAGTCCTAGCCCCCCCATAGCCCATTACCAGACCTAACCCCCTATCAGCCCACTTCCAGCCTTAACCCCCCAACAGCCCATTTCCAATCCTATCTTAGCCCCTCCATCAGCCCATTACCTGTCCTAGCCCCCCCTCACTCAGTCCATTTCCAGTCCTAGCTCCCTCCCCTCACAGCCCATTTCCATTCCAAGCCCCCCCTCATCAGCTATTTGCAGTTCAAGCCCCCCTTTCACTCAGCCCATTTCAATTTCAAGCCCCCGTCCCCATCAGCTATTTGCAGTTCAAGCCCATCTTCCACTCAGCCCATTTCCAGTCCTAGCAACCCCCCCAGCCCATTACCAGTCCTAGCCCCCCGTAGCCCATTACCAGTCCTAACCCCCCTTCAGCCCACTTCCAGTCCTAAACCCCCCATCACCCCATTTTCAGTCTTAGCCCCCCCATAGCCCGTTACCAGTCCTACCCCCCCATCAGCCCATAGGCCATTACCAGTCCTAACCCCCCTTCCCCCATCAGCCCAGGGAAAATTAAAACAAAAGTGGCTGCTGCTGCTGCCGCCGTGGCAGCGGCAGAATCAAGTGTCCCGCGGGCCCCCCCCCCCGCCTGCCCAGCAGAGCCCCCTGAATCACTCCCCTCGGCGCCAGCTTTGAGAGCCGCAAAGGGAGAGTTTCTCTCTTGTGGCTCTGTTAAGCCCGCCGGCGCTGATGGGAAACATGCATTTCCTGTTTCCCATCAGCCCCAGTGGTCTTAACAGAGCCGCGAGAAAGGGAAACTCTCCCTTCGTGGCTTTGAAAGCCGGCGCTGAAGGGACTGATTCATGGAGGGCTCTGCAGAGCAGGCGGGGGGGGGGGGGGCCGCGGGACACTTGATTCTGCCGCTGCCACGACGGTAGGGGCAACAGCAGCAGCCGGTTTTGTTTTTTTTAAATTTACCTGGGCTATTAAGAAGAATGTTGTTTGTGCGGAGCCCCCTGAAACGCAGGGCCCTGTGCAAACAACATTCTTGCTCGATGGACGAGCCGGCCCTGCATACAGGGCTGCATATACCTTCTAGCGCTATACAAATGATAAGTAGTAATAATGGGTAGAGTCAAGCCAGTAATGAAACAGGAGAACCTTGAGGAGCTGCTAACCACAAACACATCTTTGATTCCACTTCTATCCTACAGAGTGATCTAGAACAAAGGTTCTGCAACTCAGTTATTCAGCTGGCTGCAAAACATGTACAATAACTTTAAACATATAAGCTATACATTTAAAATAAGGTGAAATTAGTCCTTACCTGCTAATTGTTTTTCCTTGAGTCCCTCCAGTCCAGTCCAGTCTTGATGTGTGGGTAATGCATGCCTACCAGCAGATGGAGACTGAGAACCACTGGTTTGAATTTGACGTCATAGCCTAATGGGGTCTGTGCAGCTTCAGTCTTGCTAGTATTTCTGTAACAAAGCAGGTAGCAGAACTCAAAACAGTAAATGCTTATTGAGACGCTCCTACCTGGGCCAAAGGGCTTACATGCAGGAGTGGCCTTTGGAATGTCCTTTTTGGAATAAAGCTGTGTCAGTTGTCACCAGGAATTCTGGGACCTGTAGTTTGCTTGTCTCCCTTAAGGACTGAGCTGTAGTTATGACTCGAGTAGTAAAGGCTGCAAGAATATTTATTTGTGGGGATTTTTTTCCAGTGCATCAAAGTTCAGTACAAAAAACGCAAAAAGGATGCAACTCCAACATAAAGGTTGAAACAGAAACACAGGAAATGCAACAGAAATTAACTCAGCACTATTTGGCTGTTTCACAGTTCCTCTGACTTTCCACTAGGTACTGCCTCATGTGGTCACTCAAGGAAAAACACATAAACTAAAACAGCTGCTTTTCTGTACAGCACGGCTTCTTACTTTCAACAGGTGATTAAGCTTGTTAAACAACTTGTAAAGTTTTCCCAAGGTGGCAGCAGATATGACAAACTTACTCTGTATTCCTTCATACAGTTTTCAATGCTCTTTAACCCTGCTGTCTTCTATTAGACATGTTGAACAGTCCATGGCAGAAGGATCATATTCTATTGTAGGCAAACAAACATCCACCTGCATACTTTCTTCAGAGCTAGAGTTAGTGGTATCTTTGTCAGGTTTATTATCTTTCCCTGACTTTCTTTCCAGAAACTCCTGAAGTTGGCTTAAAAGCAATTCAGCTTGTCTGTGCACATTTTCATTAGGATAACAATCCTCCTTTTCTGATAAAAGCTTGCTTATGGCTCCCACCCCAGGGGTTCAGCTGTCCTGCTTTTATCAGAGGGATAGCTCTCAGCAAGGGTAAGTCCCTTCCCCCTCTTGCTATTAGCTGACTGTGCTCGGTTTGTCTTTTGGACGTTAGCATAAGTAAAAGGCTTCTCAAGCAAGGAGTTGAAATAAGAAATATCAGCTTTACTTTTGACAGGGACTTTTAGATAAGTGCCGGTACCTTTTCTCTTGCTATCTCCCAGGCTCTGGAATTCAGCTTTCTTATTGCTATTTCCACTGCCCTTCTGGTAATTGTTAGGCTGATAGCTTTCCCCTTGGCTTTCTCTGCTGCCGTTATAGCCTTGACTGCTGTAGGTCCAACTACCGTTACTCCACGTATTTGCTCTGCTAGCTTTCCTGTTCCCAGGCTCTACCTTGCAGTAACGTTTCTTCCAAGGTTGTTCCTTGCTCCAATGTTCACTACTCCCAGGTTCTGCCCTGGTCCAAGGTTCTAGCTTGCTTATCCTTCTGGCAGTTCTTCCTGAACTCCTTCCTGAACTGCTTCCCGTCTCTCCCGTCTCTCTCCTCTCTCTCTGCATTGCTTGAGGATTTAAAAAGGATTCACTTCCCTGCACTCCCTGACCTTCCCCTGGGCGTGCCCAATCAGTGAACAAGCCTGTCTCCTCCTCTGAGCTGAGGTGTGGCCTGAGCTCAGCAGAGAGCTGTGGTTTTTTCATTTCTGACTTGAAAATCCTGTGTGTTAGTGCAGTGTTATTTACTCCAACAGGATTGTCCCCTATTTCCATCTCTTCTTGAGGGCATTCCTCACTACATTATACAATACAAGTAACAACATACTCACCGCCCAAGATTTTCTACTCCCATGAACGTGAAGAAGAGGAGCAAGAAGCAATGCGCTTGCTCCTCTTTAACGTGGTACCAGCTCAGAGCAACAATACGCTATGAACCTATAAAGAAAGTGATGAGGAAAACAAAGGATCGCACTGCTAGCTTGCTGCAATATGGAAGGCCGGGAATGAAAGCTTGAAAACAGGGTGGGTCCTGGACTGGACTGGAGGGACTCAAGGAAAGATAATTAGCAGGTAAAGCCTAATTTTACCTTTCTTATTGTCCCTCCAGTTCAGTCCAGATGTGTGGGTTGTAACAAAGCAGTACCTTACAACCGGGAGGGAAATAGAAGAACCCGGCCTGAATGACCACCTCCGCGCTAGAGTTCTGCCAAGTCAGAAACTGGTAGAGATGAGCGACGTATAACTAGAGGCAGGCTCTGCTGACTAAGCTCTGCTCCCCACCGGGTGGTAGCTATCGACACCCTTGCCTGCCATCACAGAAATTCTGTGACTTGAACCATATTCCCCCCGGGGAGCCTACACTAAGAGACTCAACTTGCCATAAAAAGATCTTGCAACACAGGTGATGAAACTGCAGGTATACACAAGACACAGACACTGTGAAGAGACCAGTCCCACAGACATTTAAGATGAACTCTAAACGGTCCAGTCCTGGAGCTGATGAAAACCTTGTGTCTTTGGGAGACAAGGGAGGAAAGAGTTAAGGAAGATTCAAAGGGGTATGAACTTTGCTGCGAACCTGAACAAACCACAAACACTCCATGTCAGGCATGAACTTCAGGAGCTCCAGGCTAAGGCCGAGAGACCAACTAGATCTGGGAACTTTCATCGCTAGTTACACAGGCTGAGAAGGCAGTAACCAGATAATAGAGGTTTGGATTCTTAATCCCTTGCTTTAAAGTGTGGTGATACACTTCAAAGCACTATCATTTGGCTCTTTATTAGTATTACTTTTTTCTTCATTGTTTACTTTAACAAAGATGAAGTCACACTTATTCCACCTCCCAACTTGAGGATGGACGTGAACTCACCTCTGGCCAAGCTGCCTAGATACTGTTCCTTTCAAAAAAGGCAACCACTGGAGACTTAGGCCAAAGAACTGGCACTTCACTGCAACCATAAGGATAATGCTCTACAGACCCGATCTTAAGCCTCAAGGCAGTCAGGCTCTGTAGGACAACCTTTGTCTCCCTGACAAAGCAAAAATATTACCAAAAATCATAATATGAACCATAGTATCCGAGGTTGAATTGCCAACCACTGCCTCAGCTGGACAGTAAGCAGTGAGTTCCCAAGAATCCAAATGTCCAAGGAAAGCACCACCAGCCTGGCTCCAGATTAAGCTCCGCAGGATCCTATGCCAAAGAACTGCCTCAAAAGTGTATACCATGCCGTAAGGCTGTCACCTTCTAATTCCCACAAGCATTCCAGAACGGAACCAACAGGGAAGAGAAGCTAAGGGGCTTGTTTACAAAGCCGCGGTAGCGGTTCGCGGTCGTTATCAGAGCCGCGGCCCCATTGAAATCAATGGGGTCGCGGCTCCGATAACGATCGCGAACCGCTACCGCAGCTTTGTAAACAGGCCCCTAAGACTCAGAAATCACAACAGCCAGATATCATCCTTAACAATACTTCCACAGGCGCTTCATCTGTGAAAAGGAGCAACAGAATCACCCTATTGAGCAGATATGGATGCTGCAACCCTTGTTGACAGCAAACAATGTTACCGTTTTACCATGTTTGCCCCATTGGGACTGGTACTTACATCTGTGTGGCGAAAAACTGCTGCCACAGCTCTGAGAGCAACATTCTCAACCCGGGAAACTCTGGCCTCTACCTTAAAGGCCAGGCGTGCACTGGAAGACCAGCTGCATCACTGTTGCACTCCTGGGAACTAAGAACAACTAAGGTACCCCCATAAGTCCAAATTCCTCCTTGGGCCTCCAGCAAGAGAGAGAGAAAGAGAAAACCCCCCAAGTTCTTCTTGACCTAAGTGCCTCTGGCTGAGCTGTCCAGTGAGCCACACATACCTGTACACAACTGCCTTCTTTGCATGAGCACCCATCCAGGGGTCTTCTGTCCCCTCAATCATATAGTCATGCATGTAATGATCCAGATAGCGCATGGGTGACTCAGCAACCCGAGTGCACTGAAGACAGCAACACTTGAGTTTGCAGTCAAAGAATGACAAGTAGAGGTAGCAGCGAATGAGCTCCACTCTGAGAGAACCTCTTCAAGCTGCACAAAACAGAGACAACCGACCTGCCGAGGTTCTGATTGCAGGTTGATCCAGGCTACCACAGGCAGACTCACCCCTGAAACATATAGTGCTGCTACCGAAAAAAAACACAATAAGCAGAAAGTTTAATGCACGGCCTCACCTACACCAAAGAGTACAGAAATTAACGGAGTGCATTGAAGTAAAACTGATAGGAGAGAACCTACTGTTCCAACCAGATAGAAATTACCTATGAATTAAACATACATTTCCTTTTTTCTTTTTTTTGTTTTGTTTTGAGACACATTGCTGCTTCTCTGAAATCTACCTCTGAGCTGCCTGTGATTGTGCTTACCCAGCCAAACATACAAAACTCCAACAAAACAAAACTCCAAATTCAAACCAGTGGTTCTCAGTCTCCATCTGCTGGTAGGTATGCATAACCCAGGTGTCTGGACTGGACTGGAGAGACGATAAGGAATAGAAATATATGTATATGTTGGCTCAATGAATATACAGGTATAGCTGAATGTATACTTTAGAGGATGCATTTAGAGGACGATGTTATAACAGGCAGCTAATAGGCATCTTTGTAAATCCTATTTTATAAGGACGAGTAGGCAGCTACTTATCTTTTTATAAAATACTACCGAAAGTGGCAGAGATCACGCCTTAAATTCAGGCACAGGCATTTACACCTGCTCTATAGCAGATGTAAATGAATGTGTGTAAAGTATTTAAGTATATGCATAAATTAGGATATCTCATAATCAATGTGTATACTTGTGAACTCTGCCCAGACCATGCCTCTGGGTATGAGTACTGGCTAAGTACCTGCACTCATGGCAATGTGTGTACTTTTATGCTGGTCAGTATTTTCTAAGAGGCCATTAATGCACAAAAACTGACATAGGCATGCAATAGTAACATAATAAAATTACCTCCTTAACGTATACCTGCTATTTGGCTGGCTTGAACTTGAATACTTATCATTTTTATAGCACTACCAGACATACTGTATACAGTGCTGTGTGGTAGTAATCAGTATTCAGGTGAAATATGATCCTGCCCCAGAGAACTTAAATTATGTAGTGACTGAATATCATTACTTTCTATGTAAATTCAAGCGCTAACTCTGAAATGCCTCTGGTTCATCTTCTCCCAAAACACCAAACCTTTGACTGTATAGTGACCTGTATGACCAAATGTTAGCCATTCTGTGGCTTGGCAGATATAAGTCATTTTAAATACAGTATTGACCTCTAAATTTTCATACTGCTTTATGAATCATTGTACATGACTAAAAGCGTTGAGCATAAATCAGTTTATGATGATGTTTAAAATGACCTAACTTTGGCCCCAGTCTACTTTCACTTGATTCTTGACCTCCCAATAAATTGTTTGAGTTACAACTATAGTGTGATGAGCTACCTTTACCAATGAGAAATAAAAACTGTGTCAGTTGAAAGAGAGCAGAGTAGAAGGCTGCTAGCTGTAGCCCTGGCAGGAACATTTCCTCATCCTTTTTCTCAGAATGTTTTATTTGTTATTTTGTGTGTGTGTTGCCTTTAGGCAAGTACTCTCAGATCAGTTTTGGCTTGCTCTAGCCTGACTTGAATGAGCTTGAACACATCCTACTCATCTGGAGTGGTCTGACAGTAAGATTAGATAGGAGCAGTTTTACCTGCTAATTTTCTTTTCTTAGGTCCACACAGACCAGTCCCAAGCCTGTTCTAGAAGGCATAAGCATTGTACAGGGCACTGGACAGGGAGACAGGAGACAAGAAAATCATTTTTTTCTTGTTCAAGGGTTCTGGCCTATGGTGGTGGGCTGCTACCTTGCTGCTCCAGGGGGTGGGGAGCATTTAAATAGCTACTGACATGTCTGAGGAGCCCTCAGATTTGATATGATTTGAATTAATTATTTTGTTTTTCTGAGCTTGGCTTTGTCATAGAAATACTGAAGTAGTTCCCGCTGAACCATTCCCTCATCAAGAAAACTGAAATTACTGAAGCTCTTGATCTCTGTCTCCATCTGCTGTTAGGAGGTGAATACCTATGCATCAGAACTGGTCTGTCAGGACTTATGGAAAGGAAATTAGGAGATACAATTTATTCTTTTAATTTTTGGAACAAAGAGAGACTATTGATTTCACTGATGTACTATTTTACATTTTAAAAGTTGTATGAAATTAGTAATGAAATATGGCTAGTTTCTTCTTAATTTGAAATTTCCTCACCCTCACATTTATTTTTATTTGGTTGCTGTTGTGTGCCGTTGAGTTGATGCTGACTCCTGGCAACCCATTCCCTGAGTTTTCTTGGAATGGTGTGACTTGAAGTAGATTACTAGGCCTTTACTTCATGCAGTAAGTTTACAGCACCTGGTATTCCAAGTTGGTGTCTCATCCAAGTACTATCCATGCTTACCCTGCTTAGCTTCCAAGATCATATGAAATTGAGCTCATTCAGGATGGTGTGGCCATAGTTCCCTGTAAAATAGTTATCTCCAAGTTATAATGCCCTGTTCAATGTAATTTCAGTTTGTTCAATGTAAACCACACTGATGCAGAATAGCACGGTATATAAGAGAATGTAAATAAATAAATAAATAAAATAGTGTTCCTATAGGAGGCTTATGAGTAAACTGAGCAGCCTGGGGAATGGGTCCCAAGGTGGCGAACTGGATCAAAAATTGGTTTATTGACAGAAACAGAGGTTGGTGGTAAATGGAATTCATTCAGAAGAAAGGAAGGAAAGTAGCAGAGTGTCTCATGGGTTGGTCCTGGGACCGATACTGTTCAGTGTCTCTGTGAGTGATATTGCTGAAAAGTTAAAAGGACAAGTTTGCCTTTTTGTGGATGACACAAAGATTTGCAATAGAGTGGATACCTTGAAGGAGTAGACAATATAAATTAAAGAATGGTCTAAGGCTTGTTAGTTAAGATTTAATGTGATCCACTATTTCACAGAGAGGACCTTCCTGTTCTTATTCAGGATGGTATGGTGGCTTTGCATATTGAGGGCTTGCTCCTTGCAAGCTTCTCAAGTAAACTCTATTCTAGAGTGTATCTGGCATCCTTCAGGATTTTTCTCTCTCGAGTTTATGCAGCAGCTTGTATTCTCCCAGTGGGAGACCTCTGAGCTAAGATCCTGTCTCGGCTATATACTCTGCCTCAGGGTGAACTGGATCAGCTTTCTGGGCTGCCATGAGTAGATGCCCTCATCAAGTGCACGACTATCCCAGTGAAAGAGGCGCTATGCTCAGAGAATCTCATGATAAGAGGGAGAGGCCATTCTTAAGAATGCTTTATGGCTTCCACCAAGCGGCACTTTATGCAGACTTGGTGGCCCAAGCACTGTTACATTAGGTTCAGCATCTTCGAGACAGCCCAGAGGCATCAAGATTGAGATCTGGAGCAACTTATGTGGTTTAATCTCAATATGATTTGATTAGGATCTCTTCTGAGTCCATGACAGTGGTAGTAATGGCTAGGTGGTGGCTTTTACTCCATGCTGTTCCAAGTTACAGCTGAGCAAACCACTTTATGGGTAGAAAGCTCTTTGAGATGGACCTAGAGAAATTAATGAAAGACCTTGGAGAGGCTTGCCCACAGAGGCTTCAGAAGATAGGACCATGGCTATTAGAAGTGCCTCTTGCAAGGCCTTGCATGAAGCATGGAGTCTGGGTAGGGCTTATTCATTCTATGAGTTTGAGTTCAAGACGGATCAGCCTTTTTGGATCTCTCAGCATTCTCAGAACTCAACTATGGATCCCTCTGGAGCCAGTAAACTCTAATCTGGTCCAGTGGGTCCCTTCTGAGGTATAGCCAGTTGGAGGGTGGTTCTGGCTATTTCTTTCAGAGTGGATGATTATCATGTCAGACCAATGAGTCTTCAAGATCTGTAGTCAAGGCTATGTGCTGGAGTTTGAAGACCCTCTATGGGATGCCTTTGTGGAGTCTTCCTGAAGCTTCCCACTCAAGTGAATGGCAATCAAGGAAACTCTACAATGCCTCCTGCAGTTGCAGACTTTACCACTCATGCTCTTCACAGAGCAGGGTCAGAGGTTTGTTCCATCTACTCTGTGGTGCCCAAAAAGGAAGAGTTCTTTCCCAAAAAGGAAGGGTTCTTTGCAGCCTATTCTGGACAACCTCCCTGGATCTCACCAAGACATAATTTTATGTTCCCATGCAGGAGCAACACTAGCAATTTTTCCTCTTCTGTGTCTTGAGCCAGCAGTTCCAGTTCTGGGCTTTACTTTATGGACTGGCCATAGCTCCTCACACCTTTTTGAAGGTCATGGTGGTGCTAACACAATTCCTGCACAAGCAATAAATTCAGATTCTCTCATACCTGGACAACTGGTTGATTTGGTCAGATTCCCTGGAAAAGTCCAGGGATGACACAACCCTAATGATTCACTAGCTGGAAATTCTGGGTTGATGATCAACTGTCTTAAGAGCAGTCTGATTCCTTCCCAGGCCTTGGAGTACCTTTGGGCTTGATTTGGCACTCTCCTGGGTTGCATTTTCCTCACGCTAGAGAGTCCACTCAAGCTGCAGAGCCAGCTCAGAGAGTTTAATGCTCAGGCAACTCTGTGGGTGTGGGACTACCTCCAACTCCTAGGGTCCATGATGTTGACCCTGGATGTGGTGTCTTGGGCCAGGGCACATATGCATCTGCTTCAGAGGCATCTGCTGTCTCTCTGGTCTCCCTGTTCTCAGTTGTTTGACTAGACAATTCCTTTCCCCCAGGAGATCAAGGAGCAGTTAATGTACTTGCAAACTCACGATCTGATGGATGGGATGCCTCTAGAAGTACCAGCTTGTATGATAGTCACCACAGATAGCAGCCTGAAGGGCTGGGGAGCTCACTATTTTGATAAGTTTATCCAGGTACTTTGGTCCCTTTAGGAGGCCTCCTAGTCAATCAATCAGTTGAGGCCAGAGCAATCCACCTAACTCTGGAAAAAGCACCAGCCCCTTCTGGTGAGCAGAGCGGTCCACATGTTCTTGAACAATGCCACAGCAAACAAGGGAGAATTTAAAGTTCTTTAGTGATAGATAGAGCTACGTTACTGGGCGGAGGCACATTTGATTGCACAGTATGCAGCCCACATGGCAGACATCAACAAAATACAGGCTGATGTCTTGAGTCAGAACTACTACTACTACTATTTAGCACTTATAAAGTGCCACGCACGCAGCGCTGTACAGCTAGCCTACAAGAGGTGGCTAACATACAAGAGACAGTCCCTGCCTGTCAGAGTCATGCTCATCGGAGCTTACAATCTAGTTAGAACAGTACAGAACATTAGTCAGTTCAGCGGAAGGTAGGGTGTGGTACAGTTAGGTACAGCTTGGTCTATAGTTTGGTCATAAACGTTAATGGGGGTTAGGGTAGGATGAGGATGGAAGTCAGGATCTGAATGCAATGGTGAAGAGGTGGGTCTTCAACCTGGATTTGAAGAGGGCCAGGGAGGGTGCCTGGCACACAGACGCAGGAAGGATATTCCAGGCGTGTGGCGCAGCAAGGTGAAAGGAGCGCAATGGGGAGTTCGCGGTGCGGGTGAAAGGCATTGAAAGAAGCGATTTGTTAGTGGAGCACAAGTTTCGTGAGGGGAGATAGGGAGAGATAAGAGATATGAGGTATTGAGACAAGCGCACCAATGCCTTGGGTATAGAGAGAGAAAAGGAGGGGGCCCAAGACAGATCCCTGGGGTACACCTACATGGAGTGGGGTAGGGGTAGCCAGGAACAGGTCATTGGTGACTTTTGTAAGTGCCGTTTCAGTGGAGTGTAGGGGACGGAAGCCTGATAGTAGTGGGTCCAGGAGGGCCTGGGAGGTGAGGAAGTCGAAGTAACGACGGTGGACTGCTCATTCTAATAATTTGGATAAGAAGGGAAGGAGGGAGTTGGGTCGATAGTTAGAAGGGCAAGTGGGATCAAGTGAGGGTTTCTTGAGGAGGGGTGTGACAACAGCATGTTTGAAGTTAGCGGGGACAGTTTCAGTGGAGAGTGAGAGGTTGAAGATATGAGTGATGGAGGGGACGATGGTGAGGGAGATGGAATGTAAGAGATGGGTGGGGATGGGGTCTGATGAACAGGTGGTGGGTTTGGAGGAGGAAAGAAGAAGTGTGGTTTCCTCTTCAGAGATGGGGGGAAGGAGGAGAGGGTAGCAGGGGGCGTATGGGTGGGGGGAGAGATGGGGGGAGGGGAGGTGGATGAGGGGGTAGGGAATTGGAGGGTAATTTTGAGAATTTTGTCCTGGAAGTAGTTGGCTAGGGTTTGGGCAGAGAGGGAGGGCGGGATCGGGGGTGGGGGGACCTTGAGGAGAGAATTGAGGGTGTTAAAGAGACAGCGTGGATTAGAGGCAAGGGAATTGGTCAGATGGATGTAGTAGTCTTGTTTGGCAAGTGCTAGGGCTGATTGGAAGGAGCCAAGCATAAATTTGAAGTGTAGAAGGTCTTCCAGGGAGTGGGATTTGGACCAGGCTCGTTCGGCAGAGCGGGCACAGATGCGTAGGTAACGGGTTGTGGGTGAAAGCCAGGGTTGGGGAGTAGATTGTTTTACCGAACATGAGGTTGGAGGGGCAAGAGTGTCGAGGGCTGAGGATAGTGTAGTATTGTATGAGGATAATGCTTCGTCAACAGACTCGGAGTATAAAATGGAGGAAAGAGATGGAGAAATGGTGGAGGAGAGAGTCAGGGGATTAATATTATGAAGGTTTCTAAATAGGTCGGAGGAGACAGAACGAGGTTGGGAAGGTGGGAGCTGAAGAGTAAATGTTAGTAGGTGATGGACAGATGAGGGAAGGATTGATTTGCCGTAGTTTGAGGGAGAGGAATTGGAGAAGAGTATTAGATCAAGGCAGTGGCCGTGTAGGTGAGTGGGGGCAGTGGAGCAGAGTTGGAGGTCGAACGAGGAGGTAAGAGCGAGGAACTTTGAGGCATGGGGGTCGGAGGGGTTGTCGACGTGAATGTTGAAATCGCCAAGAATAAGAGTGGGGGAGTAGGGATCCATAAAAGCAGAAAGCCAGGAGTCAAAGTCAGTGAGGAAGGTTGATTTGGAGTTGTCGGGTGGGCGATAGATAACAGTTACACGGAGGGGAGGTGGTGTGAGGAGGCGAATGGAGTGGACTTCAAAGGAAAGGAGGGAGTGTGATTGGGGTGGCAGGAGGGGTTGGAATTGGCAGGAGGAGAGTAGGAGGCCAACGCCACCACCGCGGCCAGTAGATTGAGGTGTATGGGAGAATTGGTAGCCCCCATAGCAGAGAGAGGCAATGGATGCGGTGTCATCTGGGGGGAGCCAGGTCTCGGTCAGGGCAAGAAGGTGTAGAGCATTAAAGATGAAGAGATCATGAATAAAAGTAGTTTTTTTAGTGACTGAGCATGCGTTCCATAGGGCGCAAGTAAACGGGAGAGCGGAGGGGAGGTGGAGGAGAGGGATATGGATAAGATTGGATAAGTTATGTGTGGATTTCTTATTAGAGTAGCGTGGGGGTCTATTTCTAGGGTAGTCTCGAGATTTCTTATCAGAGTAGTGTGGAGGTCTATTTCTAGGGTAGTACCGAGATTTAGAGGGAGTAGGGTGTGGGTGGATATGTCTGGGTGCATGTGCTCTTCAAGAGGGACATGAGGGGAGGGGAAGTGAGGGGTAAATTGATGGAATCAGATAGGTTAAGCGGGGGATTATATTTTGGGGTAGGATTGGATTTGACATGAAAGGTTGAGTGACTGTGGCATGAATGGGGGAGGGCGAAAGGAGGGAGGAGCGGGATGTGGATGAGATTAGATAGGGTACTTGGGGAACTTTCTTTAGTGTGGGAAAGAAATCGGTGGGGAGGGGGGGCAGGGTTGGGGTTGATGTTACCTGATGAGAGAAGAGTGTTAGGGAGCGAGGTAAAGTAGAGATAGTATGGCGGAAGCGAGGATGGGGTTGCCTAAGAGAGAGGGGGGTAGGTTGAATGCGGGGGATGGAGTGAAGAAGCTCAAGAGCAGGTGCTAGGCTAGGGGGCAGAACAGAGGGAGAAGTGAGGAAGGTAGAGAGGGGGGCAGGTTGAATGCGGGGAATAGTGTGGAGAGGCTCTGGAGTGGGTGCTAGGCTAGGGGTCAAAGTGGAGGGAGAAGAGAGGAGGATAGGGGAGGGTAGGGGGAAGAGGAGGGAGGATGTTGATAGGAGGGGAGGCAGTTGGGGAGGAAGAGGAAGAGAATGACAATGAAATGTGGGGCCATGGTAATGGGCAGCAAGGCTTGAGCAAACAATGGGTAACAGTTCTACGCAGGCAATGGTAACAGTTCAAGCTCTAAGCAACAATGGTAGAAGTTCTACGTGGGCAGTGGTAACAGTTCAAGCTCTAAGCAACAATGGTAGAGGTTCTATGCAGGCAGTGGTAGCAATTCATGCAACAATGGTAGCAGTTCTACGCAGGCAGTGGTAGCAATTCAAGCAGCAATAGGTAACAGTTCTGTGCAGGCAATGGTGGCAGTTCAAGCAGCAATGGGTAACAGTTCTACGCAGGCAATGGTGGCAGTTCAAGCAGCAATGGGTAACAGTTCTACGCAGGCAATGGTGGCAGTTCAAGCAGCAATGGGTAACAGTTCTATTCAGGTAATGGTAGCAGTTCAAGTTCAAAGCAACAATGGTAGCAGTTCTATGCAGGCAGTGGTAGCAATTCAAGCAGCAATGGGTAACAGTTCTATGTAGGCAATGGTGGCAGTTCAAGCAGCAATGGGTAACAGCTCTACGCAGGCAATGGTAGCAGTTATACGCAGGCAGTGGTAGCAATTCAAGCAGCAATGGGTAACAGTTCTACGCAGGCAATGGTGGCAGTTCTACGCAGGCAGTGATAGCAATTCAAGCAGCAATGGGTAACAGTTCTATGCAGGCAATGGTGGCAGTTCAAGCAGCAATGGGTAACAGTTCTACGCAGGCAATGGTGGCAGTTCTACGCAGGCAGTGATAGCAATTCAAGCAGCAATGGGTAACAGTTCTATGCAGGCAATGGTGGCAGTTCAAGCAGCAATGGGTAACAGCTCTACGCGGGCAATGGAAGCAGTACAATCAGAGAGCGATCGTGCTTACTCAGATCCAGGGGGCTGTGGTGAAATGGAAGAGTAGGGTGGATGGACCACACCAGAGCACCCCCGGGCCCGCGCCTAAGGGCCACGCCCAATGGCCCTCTGGCGAGGCCCTCAGGCGTGGGCCCGCCAGACACGGGTACGCCCGATGGAGTACGCCGCTTTTAAAGGGCCGCTGCCCTTTGATCTGTCGGCGGCGGCGTGCTCTGGCTCCTCCGATGGAGCACACCACTTTTAAAGGGCCACTGTCCTTTGATCTGTTGGCGGCAGCGTGCTCTGGCTCCTCTGATGGAGCACGCAGCTTTTAAAGGGCTGCTGCCCTTTGATCTGTCAGCGGCGGCTTGCTCACTGTGGATCCCAGCAATGGGAGTTAAGCCCTTATGCATTCATCTTGATGGCCACTCAGAAGAATGCTAAAGTGAAGAATTTTTTCAGCTGCAGGAGTGGCCTCAGAGGGGCTTCTGTATTTATTTCCCCATGGTCCTTGGTGAGCTGCCATTTGTGCAGGATTCAGTCCACTCGGGCTTGGCAATCTTAGTGGCTCCAGTCTGGCTGCACAGGCAATGGTGCATGGATCTCTTGAACCTATTGGCAGGGTCCTTTCTCTTGATGCCTCAAGATAGGGGCCTCTTGTGGCAAGGGCCCTTGGTGATGGAGGATTTTGTTCTTTTCTTGATTATGGCATGGTTCTTGAGTGGCTAGGCTGTCTAAGAAGGGCTACTCTGGAGTGGTAGTGGACATTTTTCTGAGGGCATCTATTTCCTTAACCTATGTGAGAGTCTGGAAGGTTTTCAAGAGGTGGTGTTTTTCTTGGTTCTTGGAGGCCAGGAAGGTGGATATAGTCACTGTTTGTTCTTCTTACAGTCTGGTCTGGCCCAGAGGTTAGCCCTGAACTCTCTCAAGGTTCAGATAATAGCCATGGAGTGCTACCGAGGGCACATTCAAGGAATGTCCTTGACAGAGCCCTCTGTTGTCTCCCGCTTCCTCAAGGGAGTCAAGTAGATCTATCTACTGGTGCATCTGGTTGTGCTTCAGTGGAATATCTCTCTCTCTGATATTGAAGGCATTGAAATGGTCCCCTTTTGAGACCATTCATAGGGCCTCTCTCAAGGATTTGACCCTTGAGGTAGTTTTCCTGATGGCTATTGCATCCACCTGAGCTGCTATTTTTGATATTTTTGATGGATTCTGTCTCCTTGCAGATTGTGCCATCCTTTCTTCTGAAAGTGCTGTCTTCCTTTCACCTCAACCAGATTGCCATCCTGCTCTCTTTCCCGGAAGATGATCTTCTAATGGACCCTTTTCTGCATCTGCTAAATGTGTGGAGAGAGTTAGTCAAATAGCTGGAGATTTCTATGCCTTATGTTGATTGGGTCATCTCCAATGTTCCCTCTAATTTTCTGTAGGCTGTGTGCGCATAAAATATCAGCTGTGTGCAGCTTTTGAAGGAAGGTTAAATTTTTGTGCGCCACATAACGACACTCGGAGTTATATACTTTAAAATTTGACTACACGTCAGAATACAGTATGTACACCACATTGATTTCAATCAAATTAAATGAAAATAGACGATTACTAAAGGAAGCAGGAAATTCCTAGTAATTTCAATCATAACTTTTAAATTTTAAGACATCTTTGTTGTTTTCTATCAGAATCAGAGCCGTAATTTTTGTGCGCTCTGTTGTAAAGTATGTGCGCTCGCTCGGCGAGGTGTGTGCGCGCGCATACGCGCACAGCTTAGAGGGAACAGTGGTCATCTCTTGTCTTCAAAAATCTGAGAAAAGCATAGGCAGCAGCCAAGTCCTCCATTGCCCAATGGATTAAAGAGACTGTTGGTTCAGCATGCCTTCTGGCTAGAAAGCATGCACCGGAGAGAGTCACAACTCACTCCACTAGGGCACAAATCTCCTCTTGATGTCTCTGGAAGATATCTGTAAGGCGACTACCTGGTCATATCTGAGCACCTACGAAGCACTACAGGTTGCATGTGGAAGCCGTGGTGCCTTTGTCTGGGCAGTTCTCTCCAGAGCATCATCTTCCTCCCACAGTGTGTCTTGACTGACTGGGTACATCCCACTCATCTGAACTAGTCTAGCAAAATGATGAAGAAGGAAAAATTTCACGTTGTTGTTAAGTGCCGTCGAGTTGGAGCCAACTCATGGCGACCCTCTGGATAGCTATCCTAAATTGTGTTTGGTCTTCAGTTAGGCGGCTCATTGTTGACAGACTGGTACCCATAGCTGCTGTTATTGTATCAATCCATCTCATTGCTGGCCTTCCTCTTTGCGTTGACCTTCTATCTTGCCAAGCATGATGTCTTTCTCTAATGATCTCTCTCTTCGCATGATGTGTCCAAAGTATGAAAGTCGAAGTCTTGTCATCTGAGCTTCTACAGAAAGCTTAGGTTTGGTCTCCTATAGTACCGACTGGTTTGTTCTTCAGGCAGCATGGTATACACAGTATTCGCCGCTAGCACCATAATTCAAAGGTATCAATTTTCTTCCTGTCTATCTTTTTCACTGTCCAGCTTTCACATCCATATGATGTTATTGAAAATACCATGGCTTGAACAAAATGAATCTTTGTATGGAGAGAGACATCTCTGCTCTTGAGAATCTTATCTAGGTCTTTCATAGCCATTCTGCCAAGAGCAATGCGTCGTCTGATTTCTTGACTGCTTGTTGCTTCTTTATTGATAGTTGATCCAAGTAGGTTAAAGTTGTTCACGATTTCAATTTCTTCTCCTTCAACGATGAACCTGTTGATTATGCCAGTTGTCATGATCTTTGTCTTCTTTACATTAAGGTGCAGGCCCATTTTGAGACTATGCTCTTTGATTGTGAGAAGCAAATGTTTCAGATCATCTTCACTTTCAGCCACTAATGTGGTATCATCAGCATAGCGAAGGTTGTTGATGAGTCTTCCACCAATCTTCACACCTCTGTTGTCTTCATAGAATCCTGCTTCTCTGATGATTTGTTCTGCATATAAATTAAACAGGTAGGGGGGAAAGTATGCAGCCTTGTCTTACACCTTTGCTTATTTTAAACCATTCTGTTTCTCCTTGTTCCGTTCGAACTGTTGCTTCTTGGTCAATGTACAGATTGTGCAAGAGTACGATCAGCTGTTCTGGTATACCCATGCTTCTTAATGCGGCCCAGAGTTTCTCATGGTTTACACAGTCAAAAGCCTTGCTATAGTTGATAAAGCACAAATAGATATCCTTTTGGTATTCTTTAGTCTTTTCAAGGATCCATCTCACATCCGCAATGATATCTCTTGTTTCTCGCCCTTTCCTGAACCCTGCCTGCACTTCAGGTAGTTCTTGTTCCAGGTATGGTTGTAGTCTCTGCTGAATAATCTTCAGTAGAATCTTGCTGGCATGTGAGATCAGAGCGATTGTGTGATAATTTCCACAGTCACCTTTCTTTAGAATTGGTATAAACACAGATCTTTTCCAGTCAGTTGGCCATGATGTTGTCTTCCATATTTCTTGGCAGAGCCTTGTAAGTATGGTAACAGCTGCATCAGATTACTGTAATACTTCTATGGGAATGCTATCAATGCCCGGTGCTTTGTTGTTTGATAAGGCTTTCAATGCTGCTTCAACTTCTTCTTTCATCACCAATGGTTCCTGATCATAAGGTACAGGTTGAAATGGCTGTTGGTCCACTTGATCTTTATCATATAAAAACTCTGCATATTCCGTCCACCTTTTCTTGATCTTCTCAGCATCATTCAACATAGAACCTTGAGCATCTTGTAACATTCCAATTCGAGGCTGGATCTTTTTCTTTAACTCTCATAGCTTTAGGAAAGCTGATCTTGTTCTTCCTCTAATAGTTTCTGCTTCTATTTACTTGCATGCGTCATTGTAGTCCTTTTCCTTGTCCTTCTTGCTGCACGTTGGAAATCTCTGTTGAGTTCTGTGATTTTCGTTCTTTCTCCTCTGGCTTTAGCCTCTCTGAGTTTCTTGGCAATTTTCAGAGTTTCTTCTGTCATCCATTTTGGCCGTTTTTTCTTTTTCACCTTTTTCGCTTTCTTCCAACACAACCTTCTTGATGTCATTCCATAACTGTTCTGGAGCTCTGTCATTTGTATCTAAAGCAGCAAATCGATTTTGCAGGCAGTCTTTAAATTCCAGTGGCATATTCTCAAGGTCATATTTTGTTGCATTCATGAGTGGTTTGCTCTTTTTCAACTTTAGCTTGAGTTTGCATACTAGTAGTTGATGATCTGTACAACAGTCAGCTCCAGGTTTTGTCTTTGTTGATGTTATAGAGCTTTTCCATCGTTGACTTCCACAGATGTAATCAATTTGATTTTTATACAATGCATTGGGTGAAGTCCATGTGTACAGTCGCCGCTTGTGTTGCTGGAAGAAGGTGTTTGAGATGAATAGATCGTTGGTCTTGCAGAATTCTATCAGTCTTTCTCCAGCTTCATTTCTGTTGCCAAGTCCATATTTTCCAACTACTTTGCCTTCTTCTTTGTTGCCAACTTTTGTGTTCCAGTCACCCATGACTATCAGGATATCCTGTTTGCATGTTCTGTCAATTTCAGCTTGTACTTGTTCATAGAACTTATCAATTTCATCCTCTTCTGCAGCTGTTGTTGGGGCATATACTTGAATTATAGTTGTGTTGATCGGCATTCCTCAGAGGCGAATAGAGATTAAGTGTTCGCTGACTGCATTGTATTTCATTACAGTTCTTGCAAGTTTCTTCTTTATTATAAATGCAACACCATTTCTTCTTTGTCTTTCATTTCCAGCATAGTAGACCATGTGATCATCTGATGCAAAGTGTCCAATGCCAGTCCATTTCAGTTTGCTGACACCCAACAGATCAAATTGTACACGTTCCATTTCATTCTTGACCACCTCCAACTTCCCTTGGTTCATGCTTCGTACGTTCCATGTTCCAATGTGTAAGACATCTTTACAGCTTCTGACTCTCATTTCATGCGCAGCTACATCAGCAGTTAGACGTCACAAGGGCTTTGATCCAACCACATCATAAATACTGGCTTTAGTCTGAAAAGTCTTCAGCTCTTCCCCAGTAGCTAGTTGAGTGCCTTCCGACCTGGGGGTCTCATCTTCCAGCTCTATAGCACAATTTGTTTTGTTGTAACTATACATTGGGTTTTCATGACAAGATACAGAAGTAGATTGTCGGGCCTTTCTTCCGCGTAGTTTAAGTTTGGTGTTGTTGCCGTTGTCACAGAAATGGGATCCTCCGCCGTCAACACTATCCCATTCTGCTGTTGCCCAGATGCTTGTGCAGGAATTGTGTTAGCACCACCATGACCTTCAAAGATTTCACATACCTGATAATTTTATTTCATTGAATCTTGCTAGATTAGTCCAGGACCTGCCCTGGAAGATTCTTTGTACAAGTTTGGGAGCTCTGTTGCTTCTTAATTGCATTGTCAGTTTCAGTACTTGACACAGTCATTTGTGGTAGGAGATCCTAATACTTGTTCCAAATTATGGTTGTTGGTTAATCACATTCACAGTTTCTGAGTTTTTTCTGAATTTTTCAGTCTGGCTGACTGCTTGGGAAGTGTCATATTGACTTCGCTCAGTGCTGCCCTAGTGGATATACCAAGTGATGATTTGAGAGTTGCTCAAGTCTGCTTCCATCTTCTGGCTGGAGAGCATAATCCACTTGTCTGGACTGGTCTAGAAGGATTCAAGGAAAGAAAATTATTATGGATGTAAAATTTATCCTTAGAGCAGAAGGGGGTTTCCACACTAATAGTAACCACAAAGAAGTATTAACAGTGGAGGCTTGGAGTAAAGTACCCAAACCAAAGAAAGGAGTATTAGGTGTGAACTTTTGTAATACAGCAGAATGAGAGGAGAGTGAATTGATCTGCTTTTAACATATTTGTAACAAAAAGGAAAAGCAGTTAATTGTTTGTAGTATAGTTCTATTTTTGTTGTTTCTGCCAGTTTTATATATTTTTTTGCTATTGTTATGAGTGACCCTTTAGTTCTTCAAGTAAACCTTTGGTTCAGAGCATACATTTTGCCTGGGACTCAGTTATTTTGGGAAGGGAAAAGGACTGAGTATAGTTTTAAGTGCCAGCGCCTTCCAGTGTATTCTTTTCCCATTCAAAAGACCCTTTAATTTATTCCCATGAGTAAAGATTGAAGGATGGCATTGCTCTTGGAGTGGTGTGTCACTGTCAGTCATGTAGCGCAGGGGACTGCTGCAAGTTGGACAAATAGGCAAGGAATTAACAATAATCATTTTCAAAAGTATTTCTGCAGGTAAAACAGTGCTTCACCTGCATAAATGGGCTTTTCTGAGATTGCCCATTTTATATGCAGGAAAACGTATGCATGTATAGCCTGGATGCACATAGGAATGTCTCCATTCAGTGACCTGGGAGTGGGACTGGGGAAAATTCAAGCATGCATATAAATTAAGCCTGAAAATCTTTATGTGCCAAAAAGCAGATGTAAACATGTTTGTATAGCTTCTCTGAAGCAGAATACTTTTACTTTGAAAATCTAGCCTAGTCTGCATGGAGGAAACTATACATGAACTTTTTACATGTGTTGTCAGTTATAAAATTTTCTCTTTAAAGTGAAGTGCTTTTATTCAGAGTCTTGTGCCTAAATGTAAAAAAGAAGAAAATCCATGGCTTTGAATTATAGTACTGGATACGAATATCGTGTATACCATGGACTGCCTGAAGAACAAACCAGTCAGTACTAGAGGAGATCAAACCTAAGCTTTCTTTAGAAGCTCAGATGATAAGACTTCGATTTTCATACTTTGGACACATCATGCGAAGAGAGAGATCAGTAGAAAACGACATCATGCTTGGCAAGGTAGAAGGTCAGCACAAAAGAGGAAGGCCACCAATGTGACGGAGCAATACAACAACAGCAACTATCAATTATATAATGAGCCTCCTGACTGAAGACCGAATACAATTTAGGTCAACTATCCAAAGAGTTCGCTATGAGTCGTCAGCACTTAACAACAGCATAAAGTCCCATGATAGAAATGTCAAATAACCTCTATTCAATTTCTGATTCTTATTTTAAAAGGGTTCTTCTTTTACTATATCCAGGGCAAGACTTTTTCGAATGTAGAACCATTATGTTGTAGATGAAACCCATGGCAATCTGTGAAAAACTACTGTTTTTTAATGGTGCCACACTTTAAAGTGATCGAGGAGACAAGTAATAAAATCCTTTCCAATAAACAATAAACTGGGGTATTTTGGTCTCCTGGGTCTAGGAAAAGGAATTCTTAGGCTGGGCTGTATCATCTCTGTGGTACAACAGGGCTTTTAAATAAGATGATATTATTTCTTGTTTCCTCTTGTAATAACACCTTTACCTTAAAGAGTTGAACAGAAAGGGTTAACTACTGCTGCCTGCCTTATCCAGCACAAATATGTATGGGGAGGCAGAATGAGTTTCTATCCCTTTATTAGATGAACATTTGCCGTGTATATGAGAGATGTAGTTATACAGAGGCATCATCTGAGCTCTGTAAACTCCATTGCTGATAAGAAAATAACAATAGATGGAATAGTTACATGTCTCTTAGTTGATCTTACCATAATATTCCAGAAAGACTGTGATTCCCATAGGTGCTGGAGAAATTGCAATTCTTTGGGCAAATCAGCGTGTTTGTATTTACTGTAAATATTCACTTCCTCCTTTATTCAGTTTTTGCAGATGTTTCCTTTTTATGTTCACTGTTCCTCCTTTTAAATAATACAATTTTTTTAGTTTGTCGGCTCTGTGCATATGACTGATCAGTGATCTAGATAAACAAGTTGCTGGATCCTCCCAATAGTTTTGGTGTGTGTTCTATGAGTGCCTTTCTGGGAGCTATATGGCCATCCTAGGTTGTTATGGGGTCTCAGTGTCTCTAGAAATCATCAGGGAATAGCTTGTAGGTAGAGTACTTGCCTAGAGGCAGGTGTGAATCCAATTAGTGAATGAGAGCATACCAGGATATGGACATAGTGAAGATCTATGTAGTGTTTGTTAGCACCCTCAACTGACCAAGGTTTAACTCTGTGGTTTCCAAACCTGTCCTGGGGGCTCCCCAGCCAGTCAGATTTTCAGGAGACCCACTATGAATATTCATGAGCGAGATTTGCATACACTGCCTCCATTGTATGCAAAGTTCTCTCATGGATTTCCTGAAAACATGACTGACTGAAGACAGATTTGGGAACCTCTGGTTTAATCCCTGGTAGATGTTAGTGATAGGTAGCATGGTGTGTTAAATGGCAGTCTTCCTTTGTTCCTTTGTCCAGGCTGACCTGTCTCCTGGCCATAGGGAAAAGAATTCCTATCATTTGGTAGTTTCCTTTTCTCTTTTTGTCTCCCTTTGTCCTCTTGGTAATTAGTCCCATAATAACCGCACTCTGTAATGGCACTGATGTGGGATCCTTTGGGGTTCTTTTCCCCTGATTTATTGTTGTGGATGTATCAGGCTTACCATCCTTGGAGTTTGGTATCAAGAGAGCATCAGCCTCAGCTGAGCAAGAAGCTCGTGACAATGGAAAAGACCCAGCCTTCATCCCTGATCCCTCCAATCTCTGGCTCATTCACTGCTGAGGACCCAGAGGCTATTAGTGAGGAGTGGGATCTCAGTGATGCCTGGGAAGAGGAAGAGGAAGGATTCCTCAGTTGTTAGACTCTTCAGAAAAGAAGGATTCTCTGACCTCATTGATCAGGTGTGAACATACTAAGATTGTCAGAACACAAACAAAAGATGCCATTGGTGGGAGATTCCATTCTAGCGAGCATACCTAGCTCAACAAAATCATTTTTGTTTCATCAGACGATCAGTGATGTGGTCCAGGAGGCCCAGAGGATTCTGGATGTGGGATTTTGAGGAGTGAGAACTTTTGTTAAGGTCTATCCTCTGCTTAAGACAGAGAAATAAAGCCTGTTTGCCATCCCAAGAGTGGATGCCATGGTTTCAGCAGTGACGAAGAATACTACTACTTCTATAGAAAGCGGGCACCCCTCAGCGATTTCCATGATAGAAGATGGGAGGTCCTTTTTTTAGTTAGTCATGCATGAAATTACAGTCCAGGCAATTACATCTTTTAAGGAATCAGCTGAATAGGAAATTCAAGAAAAAGAAATAAATATATAAATATCTTAAAGACAAACAAGGAAATATGCTGCACAGTCCCCATATAGTTAAGGATCCAATAACACCATTCCAGATAATTGAATTAAGGGACAAAATAACAGTGACTCTTGCAGATTACTGTAGTTCAACCCTCTGTAGAAGAAACAACCAAGGGGAGGGAAGATGAAGAAGAAGGGAAGTAAGTAGACCCACTGTTAATCAAACATGTGGAATCCGATTCACAAAGGGGCACATCCGGGCTGTCCGGATGGCCCTGAGCAAAATGGGCTTGTTAGGACCCGATTCTGTACCATGGGAACAAAACATTCCCATGGCACACAGAATCGGGCCCAAGGATGGCCTGACGTGCCCTGCCTTCCTGTGGTGACGTCCTCCCCACAGCGACCCTGGCTCCCGCGGCTCAGCCCCCCCTCTTCCCCGTTGCCCGACCCACGGCTGGCCAGCCAGTGCCTGGATTGGGCGACAGGAACCTCCCTGTACCTGGCCCTGGCCCCGGGAAGGATCCCACGGCCCGATTGGCCTGCCAGTGCTGACTATTCCACCTTCAAGGTGGAATAATCAGCATGTCCCTTCTGACCCTGCAGGATGTACAGGGCCAGGCCACAGCCCTGTATGTCCTGCCAACTCAGCCTGCCCCCCACTCTGCCCAGACCTCGCCCCATCCCACCTCCTGCTGATTCTCCCTGTCCTGTGGGGAGAGCAGGAGAGGAATAGGGGCGTGACGGCCTATGGGGCTGTACATCCCTCCGGGACATGCAGCCCCACAGGATCCATCTCGGAATTGGGCCCATAGTCAATTGTTGAGGTTCATACAATACATATCAAAATCCCATATATTTCCAAAACATTTGCTCAGAAAATTCAAACAGAGCTCCTCTCCCAGCTGCAAAACTCTTTATCTCATCAAATAAATTGCTTTCTTCTTTTCTGGGTTGCTTTTGCCACATCCAGAAATAAATGGATCTTACTGTTAATCTCTCTTACGAAGTTTAAGAACTCAGTCCCTGTCTGGAACCAGCATAAAGTGTGGAGTGTTTCAGCCACTATCCGGATATTTTAGGCTGGCAGAAAAGCTGGCCTAAATTGCTATCTGGATAGTGGCTAAAATTTGCCACTGCCCAGATAATCACTGCCATTATCTGGATAGTGGCCACACAATCTAGATATTCAGCAGAAGCCACTATCTGGATACAAGAACTTTTTAAAAATCTATGCATGCCCCAGAGCTGGCGTCAAACTCACCGTGGACATTTTTTGCCATATAGTGAATTCTCTTTGTAAACTAGGGAATACATGTATAGATCTTTGGCATACCATAGCCACACCCATTAGGGTTCGATTCCCACTAGCACTCCTTGTGGCCTTGGGCAAGTCATTTAACCTTCCGTTGCCTCAGAAAAATCCAAGTTATCAATGTCCCTGTTTAAAGTGCATTACCAAGTTTAAGTTGCAATGTAAATTGCTTTGACGGAAATGATAAAGTGGTATATAAAACCTGTTAAATAAATACATAAAATAAAGTACACTACCAAGGTAGCAGTATGCCCTTACACTTCTCCTAAAGCATTTAACACATCAAGTGGATTTAAAGAATCAAAATGAATTTGAGATACATCAGCACCATCACTATCTAATCTCTTCTTCTTAAAATGAGGCAATTAATATGTGGACTGGGATTTTTACTATCCAAAACAAAGGGGGAATTAAGGGTGACTTAGGAAACTTAATGAATTGTAGAGTACACGTTCCAAGCTTCTCATTTTAACCTGAAGATTCAGATGATCCTGCATTAGAACAGATTTTTCATTTTGCAACTTACCCACTTTAGTCTCCACAACGTCCAACCTTTGCTTATATTCTTCAAATCCTGTTCCCAATTATTTTATTTTCTCAGAGACTCCAGATGATACAACCTTCAGTGGCAGAAATGAATGTCTTGTAATGGACTTCTGTTAGAATTTGAACCTCTATGTGCTTGGTTTACGGAGAAGAGACTATTTCCCTTTGAGAGACATACTTCTTCAATCTTGTCCTTCCTCTAGTCTAGAAGAGCTTGTGTCGAAGGCAAACCCCCAACTCTCACAGATGGCAGAAAATGGCTCTGGCTTGTTACAAGGGGCAGAGTCAAGGAAGTTCTGTTGCTACTCCCCTGGATAGGATATTTTCCTTTGGAGAGTCAAATCTTCTTGGTAACCTTAGGTAAATATAAATGCAAGGATACCTCTCTACCTAATACTCTCTGTCTTCTGAGGGTAATGTTTTACTTCTGCTGGAATCAGGCTTGCTTTCCTCTGACTGTAAGGAAGTTGGTCTGTGTAGGTCAGGCTAGGGATGAATGTTCTAAAATTAGGTGCTGGTAGCCTATGAGATGTTTGCAAATGCCTAGTTCCTATAGAATTTCACATAGGTTGTTGGTCTCTTGATGTGATCTGGTAAGCACAATGTATCAAAGATATCTTCGAAGGGCAGAGCATCTTTGGAGGAAATCTCTCACTCCCGCAACTCTTCAATCTTTTAAGAATCTCCATCTCCAATACCATTCTCATATCCATCAGGCCAAACAGGCATATTTTTCTAACATTATTTCTACTGCCTCCAACCCATCCCGCCAGCTTTATTCAGTTCTGAGATCTCTCACTGCACTCCAGCCCAATATCCCTCCGGTTCCTTCTCAGACAACCCCTAGTCCCTCTCAACTGGCGTCTTTTTTCACTACCAAAATCCTCGACCTTCATTCCTCATTACCATCCTGTCCCCCAACACTATCTTCCCCTCCTCATCCCTCTCCTCCTCCTTTCTCCCTGCTTTCCCATGTTTGGGCCACATTTCATCCTCTTACTGCCACGGAACTTATAAAATCCATCTCCACATCACATGAGACAACCTGCTCCCTTGATCTGATAACCTCCTCATGGCTTCTTGAACCCTCTCTCGCCCTTGTCCCCTCCATTCTTGCCATGTTAAATGCTTGCCTTCTTCTGGTACCTTCCCCAATCTCTGGAAATATTCTTTGTTCCACCCCCTCCTGAAAAAGCCATCACTTGATCCTCTCATTCCAGCACACTACCTCCCATTCTCAAATCTCCCCTTTCTCTCCAAAAACCTTGAAAAAGCTGTCTTTGCCCAGCTCTCATATCATCTTAACTCCACTCACTTCCTTCATCGACGCCAATCCGTTTTCCATCCTAGCCATAGTGTTCAAACAGTCCTACTCTCATTTCTCAAGGAACTTCACACTTCACATGATCGCGGCGATATTTCTATGGCAGTATCCTTGGACCTGTCAGAGGCGTTTGATCTCATGGATCACTCGATTCTTCTCTCCCATCTATGTGATGCTGGACTTTGAGGCTCAGTCTATCGGTGGTTCCACTCCTTCCTTTTCTCCAGGTCTTTCACAGTCATCTCACCCACCACCCCCTCCTCTTCTTCTGAACCCATTCTCCTCCACTGCAGTGTCCCCTGGGCTCAGTGCTGGTGCCCCTTTTATTCAATGTCTTTCTTGCACCACTTGCTCTTCTCATTCAGCAGTCCGGGTTGTCAGCCTATTATTACGCCGATGATATTGTAATACTCCATCACACCAACCCCTCACAGCCAAACCTATCCCTCTCAACAATGGTCTCTCTCTAGTTGCTGATTGGATAACCACAAATTGTCTCCGCTTGAATTTGGCCAAAACATCATCTATCTGGTCCACTCATGGAAGCTCCTGCCCCCCCCCCCCCATTAGCTCCAGTCCTTGCTGATTTTCCCATTTCTCTAGTGTCCTCCTTTCATTATCTAGGGATCCTTCTTGACTCTGACCTGTCTTTCAAGGACCACATCTCCCAGCTTACAAGGAAATCCTTCTATTCTCTTCATCAAATTTGGTCAATCCATCCATTCCTCAACCCCTCAGGCACTAAAAACTCTCCTCTTATCCCTGGTCATGTCTCGCTTAGATTTCTGCAACTCCATTCTCGCTGGTATTACTCACAACCAACTCCACTGCCTCCAATTAATACAGAATACAGCAGCTCAGATCATCACGCACCCTACCCATCAAGACCATATTACCCCTCTTCTAATTCAATTCCATTGGCTCCCCATGGATTTTTGCATCCATTATAAAATTTTAACTCTGGTTCACCAAACTATCTATACTCACACTCCTCAATATTTGGCTGACCTCCTCCAATTTCACATCCCTCCTTGTAGCCTTCACTTCCCTCTCCATTCCATGCTCACTTACAGTCCACCCAACACCCAGCCTTCTTCTTCCTTGGACTCACCCTGTGGAATTCTCTCCCTACGACTCTCTGCTTGGAACAGAACTACATCAAATTCAAGTCACTCCTCAAAACACACTTATTCTCCACTGCCTTTGACCCCCCAACACCTACTGTCTGACTTGGGTTATCTCTGTTGTTTGTCACTTCGTCTTGTCTGAACGATTGGTTTCTCCTTCTTTCCTGTCACACGTTGTAGTTCTTTTTCCTTTCCCAGCTCCTGGCCTTACTTTTATTCTTTTTGGATTGTACACCGCCTTGATATAGCAAAGGAGCAGTATATCAAATGCTGTTTAAAGTTGTTAAAACCCAAGAGGACTGTGGAAAACTGCAGGAGGATCTGGATAAATTGGAAGACTGGGCATCCAAATGGCAGATGAAATTTAATGTGGACAAGTGCAAAGTTATGCATCCACACTATGGTTACACAATGCAAGGTTCCACATTGGGAACCACCACCCAGGAAAAAGATTTAGGAGTCATCGTGGATAACATGTTAAAACCCTCCGCCCAGTGTGCAGCGGCGGCCAAGAAAGCAAATAGAATGCAAATAGAATAAAATAACCACTAGTAATTAACTATGTTGTGCTCCATGTTATATAACCTGTACATAGCTTTAATAAGTACTGTTATAGTTAACGTTCAAAATATGTTCCCTGTAATTACACTTGTATATAGTTAAAACATAACGTTCCTTGTAAATGTATACAGAAGTATACAAATGTTCTGTTCACTGTTTAATGTAAACCGCCCCTGATCTCTGGAAGGGGAGGTATAGAAGAAACTGTTAAATAAATAAATGCTAGGTATCATAAGGAAAGGATTGGAAAATAAAACAAAGAATATTATAATGCCTCTGTATCGTTCCATGGTACGACCACACCTTGAATATTGTGTGCAATTCTGGTCGCCGTATCTTAAAAAAGATATAGCATTATTAGAAAAGGTACAGAGAAGAGCCACTGAAATGGTAAAGGGGATGGAAGGCTACTCCTATGAAGAGAGGCTACAAAGGTTAGGGCTCTTCAACCTGGAAAAGAGACAGCTGAGGGGAGATATGATAGAGGTCTATAAATTAATGAATGGAGTGGAACGAGTAAACGTAGATCAATTGTTTACGATATCAGAATATAGAAAGACTAGGGGACATGCAATGAAGCTACAGGGTAAACTATTTAAGACAAATAAGCGAAAATATTTTTTCACTCAACGTGTAATCAAACTCTGGAATTTGTTACCGGAGGATGTAGTAAGAGCTGTTAGTGTAGCTGGGCTTAAAAAAGGTTTGAACAAGTTCCTGGAGGAAAGGTCCATAAACCATTATTAAAAAGGGACCCAGGATATCGATGCTTGACCCAATACAAGCATTGTGGAGCCTGTGTCTTTTGGGGATACTGCTAGGTACGTATGACCTAGATTGGCCACTGTTGGAAACAGGATACTGGGCTTGATGGACCTTGGTCTGACCCAGTATGGCATATCTTATGTTCTTATGTTCTTAATAAACATAAACATTCATTGTATGAGGCTTCAAGGAGATGATCACTTTGGACATCACCATAAAAGTTTACAAGCCCTTGCGAGCTGGCGTACTCTCTCAATGAGAGTACAGGAGACCTCTTTTGTAGAATTAGAATCTGTTTTTCCAGAGGGTAATGGCAAGCCAGTGCCCTTATCTCCACTGCATCCCTGCTCTAAGCATCTCAACATTTGTGTACAGTTCTGGAGGGACTGTACCTTAAATGTAGGAATTCTGAGACCAGTTTGGATGGAGCTTCGGTACATTCCCCTTGTCTGGACTAGTCTAGCATGGATGATAAGGGAGGTGAAATTAAAATTTATCTGTTAATTTCCTTTCCTTTAGTCCTGTAACACTAGTCCAGAACCCATCCGGGGAAGCTGTGGTGATCAAGGGCCTCCATTTGACAAATTCAGACAGATAACAGTGAGTACATTGTGGCCCACTCAGAAGGTAACTGACTTAGTCATACCTTTAATGTAAGGCATTATGTAATTTCTGGGTTAGTGGCCATAGACTAGAGTTTTACATCAAGTTGATTGTGGTGATGAATTTGAAACCAAAACATAAAATATTGTCTTCAATTATCATATCTTTAGCATAGGAGCTGAAGGCAAAACCAGTCCCATATGAAGGAAGTGAAGTCAGCTCTGATGGTAGAAGGACATAATTCATTTATCTGGACTGGTCTGGAAGGACTAAAGGAAAGGAAATAAACAGGCCAATTTAGATTTCACCTTTCTCCGTGGACAAGCAGGAATGAAGTCCTGACGTATGGATGACGTTATCCGACAAAGCCTTTGCGGGAACGCTCCCCAACTACTAGTGGAAGCTTTTGGGAGGTTTCACTGTGGATACACACCATCTTCCCACATACTTCTGTGGTGCCATTTTAAGACAGTCTTTGTTTCCGTGGAGCCCAACAGTCGCGTTTCACGTCGTTTCCACCACTCTTGTAATTTTTCCCTTTCCAGGAGCCTTGCTGCTGTTACCAGGTTTTTCCGTTTCTTTTTATGCCTGCCATCACGGTCTGTCTTCTTTTTTCCTTTTAGTTAGTACAATTTTCATTTATTTTATGTTTCCTTTCTTTTCCGTGGCACCTCTGCCCCCTTAGGCGCTGGTGCTCCAGTCGTGGTCCTGCTCGTTTCTCAATCGAGCTGTTTGATTTCGCCATGGATATTTTTCTAGACGATATGTTCCAAAAACTGACCAATGGGTTTAAAAAGTATTCCCAGTTCTCAAGGACGATATCCACCATTGATATCCACAATTGGTGCCTTCAGTGCCTGAGACCTGATCATCAGTCCTTTTCTTGTCATTTGTGTTTGCAGACGACAAAAAGGACTCAAGGGTCAAGAGAAACAGCACAAATCACTCATTGACACTCACAAGTCTGATCCCTCGATATTAGCATTGATTGCACTGGTCTCAATGACTTCGAAGGCTGCATCGGACACTGGCGGTGCATCAACATTGAGGAGTTCTTGAGCCCACTCGTAGCTGAGCACCCATAGTGCCCTGAGCATTGGCCATGGATTGATCTTTCACCGAGGATGAGGAAGGTTTCGGCTTTATTTTCATCAATGCCGAAAGGAGATCACACTGAGCACCAGGTGAAGGCTCTGGTACTCTGGGGTCAAAGCCCCTCAAGGCAGCATGTTAAGAGTGATGAGGATCCACAAGAGTGCCCCGAAGAGAGAGAGCTCACCTCCAGGACATCGGAGGGGCAGGAATGGCCTGCTGAGAGCCAAGACCAAGTTGCTGATATCTCTGTATGGATTCCGGGTACATTGGTTGAAATTGCTGAGGCCGCACAACCTTCAGAGTCTGCAGCTATAGAGAAATGCCTTCTGCAGGCCCTTGAGGAATGGATTGCAGTGCCTTTGGCCATGCGGCAGGCCAGGGCCTCAATATCAGCTGCATCGACATCGGCAACTGTCCAAATGATCCTCGAGATGCACGGTTTGCATGCAGGAGAGGCATTGATATTGGGGCATTGAAGAACCTTGACACTGGTGCCTCCTGGCTGATATCACTCTCTAGCGTTTCATGGTCCAATTCACCCTCGAAGACTAGACAAGCATCGGTGCATCATCACTGCCAATCCCTACAGGTCAGAAGAGAGATCTAAGCAGAGACTCAGAAGTACGTTGATTTCCTCTCTGAGACTGACTCAGAAGTCTGGATCACCGATGTCGAGTCTGAAGACTTGTTGGAGGACAGGTCTCTTGAGCTCCTATTGGACCCTTCTTCTCCTCATGAGCAGTGCAAGTCCCCTCCTGAGGACATGACCTCGAAGAGTTTGTCAAGGATATGGCCAAGGCCATTCCATTTTCTTTGGAGACTGAGGATGAGCCCAGGGCTGAAGAATTGGAGATCCTACATTACTCTTTAGCCCTTAAGGAAGCAGTGACAGTGCCCATAGACTGCATCCTTCAGAAAATACAGATGAGAATGTGGGAGAACCCCCTCACTGTACCTCTGGTCAGTAGAAGGCTTGACTCCATGTGTAGAGTTCAGATGGCTCCCAGATTTGAGAAGCCCCAGCTTCCACACCATTCCTTTCTGGTCGAATCTGCCCTTAAGAGATCCAAGAGTTCCCAACCTCATTCTTCAGCACCCCCAGGGAGGGAGGCTCGAACATTGGACTCTTTTGAGAGAAGATATTTTTAGAGTTCCATGCTCATAGCCCGCATGGACTCTTACTAGCTCTACATGGACATGTTTTGAAGAATATCATGTGTGGCCTCGCTGATGCGTCCCAATATCTCCTTCCAGAGAAATTGGAACAGTATCATTCCCTAGTGGCTCACAGCAAGGATTGCTCAAAGTTCATGATCTGTGTGACCTGTGATACCGTCAAAACAGCATTGAGAGCTTCTGCTTTGAGTATTGGTGCCCGGAGATGCACCTGGCTCTGTTTCTCAGACCTGGAACAAACAGTGCAGGACAAACTTGCTAACATGCTGTGCCATGGAGAGAATCTTTTTGGAGAGCAGGTTGAAGAGAAGGCTGGCTTCATCAAAAAGCAGCACATCACCCGTCATAATTTCTCAAGGCGTATGTCTGAGCCGGCCTTCTATTGCAGGAGGTACCTGGGGGCAGGCCGAAAAAAATCTGTTACTCTGAGGTATAGGTACTTTCCTGGGTCCCAAACCTCCCAGTCTGGTGTGAAGGCCATGTCCTGGATCCTTTTGCCTGTCTCACACAAAAACAGCTTTAGTATCTTCTACACCTCTCTGAGTCTGGCAGGGTCCACCTCAGTGCAATAGGAACTTATGATTGAGGTGTAGAAGGAAAGTCCATCTCTACAGCCTTTAGTTGTTCACATTATGCAGGGATTGCTTCTCTTGTAGCCTCCCTAAAGACCTCTCACAGTGTCATGGGATCTCAATGTGCTTCTTGCGGAGCTGATGAAAGCTCCTTTTGAGCCACTCAGTGTCCATTCTCTTAAGTTTCTGACCTAGAAAGTCTTGCTTTTGTTGGTCACTTCAGCATTCAGAGTGAGCGAGCTTCAGGCTCTCATAGTTCATCTGCATTACGCCAAATTCCATCATAACAGAGTGATCCTTCATAGTCATCCTAAATTCTTTCCAAAAGTAGTATTGGATTTCCAGCTTAATCAGTCAATTGTTCTACCAACATTTTTCCCAAAACCTCCTGCCTATAGCCGGAAAGCTGTGTTGCACATGTTGGACTACAAACAAGCCTTAGCCTTCTACTTGAAGCTGACAAAAGCCCATAGAAAGTCCATCCATCTTTTTGTTTCTTTTGACCCTAGCAAACTAGGGGCTGCCATCTCCAAACATTCCTTTCAATTTGACTAGAAGACTGCATCTCTTTTGTTTATTCCCAGGCAGGCATAAGCCTTGGTGATCATGTCACAGCTTACATTGTTAGAGCCATGGCTGCATTGGTGACTAACTTGTGCTCTGTCTCCATGGAAGAGATCCGCAGGGCTGCAATCAGTGATGGGATCCAGCCGATTCACACCAGTTCATGCAAACTGGTTCCTAGTATTTCCCACGTTCACCAAACCGGTTTCACTGCCAGATCAGCACTGTCAGGATACAAAACACCCAACAGTATTTGGATGACATCGGAGGATCGTGGCATCGGGAGAAGCCTCTGATGCCATTCAAATAATGTCAGGTGTTTTGAAAGCCACCAGTGCAGATCCAGCGGTAAAACAGCCTGTAGGGACCAGTTTGGCAAACACAGGAAATGCTAGGAACCAATTTGCGCGAACTGGTGTGACCCGGCTGCTTTCTACTACGGAGCAAACCGGTTCCTGTGAGGATTTGAATCCCGCATCTCACTACTGTCTGGAATGGGATTCCTGACGTGACAGCAGCTTTGGCCAATCCGTATTTCAGAATCTTCAGGCCGGAAGGTACTTCAGGCCGGAAGGTCGGGGGTTCAAATCCCACTAGAGGACAGCAACCTTGGGCCGGAAGGACTGAGGTTTCTAATCCCACAGGTGCTCCTTGTGGTCTTGGGCAAGCCACTTAACCCTCCATAGCCCATGTTCCCTGTAAAATAGTTATCTCCAAGTTATAATGCCCTGTTCAATGTAATTTCAGTTTGTTCAATGTAAGCCACACTGATGCAGAATAGCGCAGTATATAAGAGAATAAAAATAAATAAATAAATAAATCTGTTCGGGGATTAGATTCCAACTCAATCCTTCCTAGGCCCATTCTTTTCTGTTCCGGCTATCTTAAAAAAAGAAAAGGAACAGAGAATGGTAACCTCTATTCTACATCATTATGTATCTTGAATTACTAAGGCCTTTTGCCAGTAAGCAGACAAACTTGTTGCCCTGTTGGACTTGTCTGCATTCTTATGGGCTTTCGGTAGCGTGTAGCTAGGGAGTCCTATAAGTGAGGACTTCATTCCTGCTTGTCCATGGAGAAAAAGGTAGTTACTTACCTGTAGCAGGTATTTTCCGTTATCAGCAGGAATAAGTCTTCACAACCCTCCCACCTCCCCTGGGAGTTGTAGTTCTACTATAGCTATAGTATCAGACTGTCCTAAAATGATGCCGCCGTGGCAGGTGGGAAGATGGCGTGAATACGCAGTGGAACCTCCCAAAAACTTCCACTAGTAGCTGGGGAGCATTCCTTTTTGGGCAATGTAGGATGATATCATCCATATGTGAGGACTTATTCCTGCTGTTCACAGAGAGCAACTGCTACAAGTAGGTAACTAACTTTACTGTGCATGAAACCCTGTTTTATGTGTGAAAATACCTTTGGCAATTGCCCTCTCTATACAATAAAGGAGAGAGAAGATTGTGATCAGAAGGATAATACAAACCAGTAAAACCACAATTTATATTTTAATTTCTTTCAAAAAAGTTTTAAAAAGCGGTGAAGAGGGAGGTTGTGGTTGTAATAGTGGTAGTGGTGTTTGGCACACATCTTCTTATTTGCTGTGTATGTTTCTGATTGCTGTAATTCTGATTTTACAAGTTTTGTAAAGTATTTGATTTCTGGTTGATTGGGTCTTTGCTTGTCTGAATAAATAGGAGTTGTGTAGCAAGCTGATTGCCTGCTATAGATTTCATTTTGCTCCTTGTCATTTACATATATGGAACAGTTTTCATCTTAGCCAACTCATAATACCAGGACGTCTACTTGTAAGAGCTTTTTCGTAGAAGCAATTACACTATTTTATTTATTAGTATTAAGCTCATTCTTTTTCTAATAAAGGTTTAAGGTAAGTTACATTCAAGTACAGTAGTTAATTCTCTGTCCCCAAAGGAGTGGAGTGGAGGAGTGGCCTAGTGGTTGGGGCAAGGTACTTCAGGCCAGAAGGTTAGGGGTTCAAATCCCACTAGAAGACAGCAACCTTGGGCTGGAAGGGGTGGGGTTTCTAGTCCCACAGGTGCTCCTTGTGGTCTTGGGCAAGCCACTTAACCCTCCATAGCCCATGTTCCCTGTAAAATAGTTATCTCCAAGGTATAATGCCCTGTTCAATGTAATTTCAGTTTGTTCAATGTAAACTGCACTGATGCAGAATAGCATGGTATATAAGAGAGTATGAATAAATAAAGGGATTGTTTATTTATTTACAATCTCTTATATACCGCACTATTCAGCATCAGCGCGGTTTACATGGAACAAAATGCTCAGTACAGTTAACACGTATGAGTTTACAGATAACAGGGCAAAATAAACCTTGGATAACAGGGGTCAACTATTTACAAAACTTGCTACATGGAATCATATGAACAGGAGTTTCAATAGGACATATGCACCACTATGGGTTAGAGTATCTATCTTGGCGTGTTGTTGAGATACCATGTATTTGCTTAGCGAATTGTAACGTTGGACTCTAAGGGGTGTCATTGGGTTCTATGAGGTACTTGTTGAAAAGGTGGAATTTGAGGGCTTTCCTAAACTGTGATAGGCTCTTAATAGCCCGGATACCAGGGGGTAATGCATTCCAGCATCTTGGCGCACTGAGATTACAATCTAAGAGACCAATGAAGAATCCCCATGCTAGAGCCCAGTGCTTAAAGCTCTAGCATGTTGTTGTTGTTAAGTGCCATTGGGTAGATGCCAACTCATGGTAACCCTCTGGATAGTTGACCCAAACTGTGTTTGATCTTCAGTCAGGCAGTTCAATGCTGACAGAGTGACACCCCTAGCTTTTGTTACTGTATTGATCCATCTCATTGCTGGCTTTCCTCTTTTGCATTGACCTTCCATTTTGCCAAGCATTATGTCTTTCTCTAATGATCTCTTTCTTCGCATGATGTATCCAGAGTATGAAAGTTGAAGTCTTGTCATCTGAGCTTCTAAGGAAAGCTTAGGTTTGATCCACTCTAGTACTGACTGGTTTGTTCTTTGGGTAGTCCATGATATACACAGTATTCGTCGCCAGCACCATAATTCAAAGGCATCAATTTTCTTCCTATCTTTTTCAATATCCAACTTTCGCATTCATATGATGTTATTGAAAATACCATGGCTTGGGCAAGTCGAATCTTTGTATGGAGAGAGACATCTCTGCTCTTGAGAATCTTGTCTAGGTCCTTCATAGCCATTCTGCCAAGAGCAATGCGTCGTCTGATTTCTTGACTGATTGCCCTTTCTTTATTGATTGTTGATCCAAGTAGGTTAAATGTGTGAACTATTTCAATTTCTTCTCCATCAATGTTAAACTTATTGATTTTGCCAGTTTTCAGGATCTTTGTCTTCTTAACCTTAAGGTGTAGGCCCATCTTAAGGCTATGTTCCTTGATCTTGAGAAGCAAATATTTCAGATTGTCTTCTCTTTCAGCCAGTAATGTGGTATCATCAGCATAGTGAAGGTTGTTGATGAGTCTTCCACCAATCTTCATACCTCGGTTGTCTTCATACAGTCCTGCTTCTCTGATGATTTGTTCTGAATATAAGTTAAAGAGGGGGGAAATATGCAGCCTTGTCGTACACCTTTGCTTATTTTAAACCATTCTGTTTCTCCTAGACCGTTCAAACTGTTGCTTCTTGATCAATGTAAAGGTTGTGCAAGAGAATGATCAGGTGTTCTGGTATGCCCATGCTTCTTAATGTGGCCCAGGGTTTCTTATGGTTTACACAGCCAAAAGCCTTGCTGTAGTCAATAAAACACATATGGATATCCTTTTGGTATTCCTTTGTCTTTTCAAGGATCCTTCTCACATACGCTGTGATGTCTCTTGTTCCTCGCCCTTTCCTGACCCCTGCTTGTGCTTCAGGCAGTTCTCATTCCAGATTTGGTTGTAGTCTTTGCTGAATGATCTTGGGTAGAATCTTGCTGGCATGTGGGATCAGAGCGATTGTACGATAATTTCCACAGTCACTCGGATCACCTTTCTTCAATATTCTACACGGATCTTTTCCAGTCAGTTGACCATGAATTTGTCTTCTAAATTTCCTGGCAGAGCCTTGTAAGTATGGTAACAGCTTCATCCAATTGCTGTAATACTTCAATGGAGATGCCATCAATGCCCGGTGCTTTGTTCTTTGATAAGGCTTTCAATGCTGCTCTAGCATAGTGTGAGTTTAATGCTGACCTTTTGCACCGAGAAGCAATATGCAAATTAACCAGTGTACTAAAAATCAGTGTTAAACTAGGAGAGCAAGCCAAACACATGGCACCGAAGTTGGTGCAAGTTTGGCATGTTGTCTCAGACAAACAGGGTCATCTGAGTTGAAGATGGACACTTAACCTCAGATGATCCAGGTATCAGGAAGCCCCTGATGCCATCGGCACAATGTTGGGTGGCCAGTACCCTCCTGGACAAAGATCCACTGACAGAACTAAAATCTCTGGTAGCCCAATGGCACCGATCCCCCACACACCTCTGAAACAAAATAACCTGGTGACCCAGTGGCCCTGAACCTACCCAGTACCGTAAATGTTGTGGTGGGAGCGTTGTCCACATGCTTCACCTCCCTGCCACCATCTTGAAAAATGTCAGCACCTGGCTGCACATGGTGCATCCTGGGATGCACCAGGCGGGGTCAGACTGCCAAATAAGGCAAACAGTGTGGCAGAGTGACCCCCCCCCCCCCGTGTTGCATCCAGGGCCAGCTTAGCTCACGTTGTGCATCCCAGGATGCAACATGGGGGATCACTCTGGCATATAAGGCATTTTTTTCATTATATGGCAGTCTAACCCAGCTGAGTGCATCTCAGGATGCACTGCGCAGGGCCAAGTGCGGCCATTTTGCAAGATGGTTGTACGGGAGTGGGAGCTTGTGGGCAAAGCTTCCACCACAATATTTAAGGTACAAGGGGGGGGGGGGTCAGGGCCACTAGGTTTTTTTGTTTGAGAGGGTAGGGGGATCGGAGCCACTGGGACACCAGAGATTTTATTTCTCAGGAGGGTTCCGACAACATTGTGCTGTTGGCATCGGGGCTTTCTGAGGTGAAGTGTGAGACTTCATCTCAAATAATCTTTTTGCTCCTGACTTGATCTTTATGCTTACCTGAAGCTGGCGTGAAGATCCAGCATTAAAAATAACGTAAAAAACTGCTAAGTTTCAGCACAGTTTTTTTACATTGGGAACAATTAAAAATCCAGCGATTTGCATGCCCTGGAGTGGAGGAATAGTGGTTAGAACACTGGCTTGATAACCAAGCAACCAGGGTTTGAGTCCCACTAGCATTCCCTGTGGGCTTGGGCAAGTCACTTAACCCTCCATTGCCTGGCAATCTGCTTCTGGTCACACTGCCAAGAAAACCCAGGAGCTTCTGGGTTGCCAGGAGACAGCATTGATTTAAAGGCACATATTGCATGCCCACTACACTATAATTTAGTGCAGTTGTTTTTGTTTTTTTCCCCTAGTGCTAGCTAGCTTTCTGCATTCAAGAGCAAGTCTAGAGCGAGAAAAGCACCAGAAAAATGCCATTCTAAGGTTTTAAGCATCATCCTGTAAGTTTGTACTTGAGGCAATGGAGGGTTAAGTCACTTGCTCAAGGCCACAAGGAGTGCCAATAGGATCTGAACCCTGCTCTTTCTGGCTCCAGGCTGCTGCTCTAACCATTAGGCTACTCCTCCATTTATGGGACCATTTCTTGGGATATGTTTACTAAAGGTTTTAATGCACCTTAATGAAGATAAGGTGTTAAGTACCCACAGCTGTTTTATTTCTTTAGCAACAGTGACACTTAACGCTTGTTAATGTCATTAACGCAGGTCAACGTTTAGTAAACATGCCCCTTAGATTCCTGAGGTATTTTCAGGCTGCATTAAGGAAATAATTCCTTAATTCTGTAGAAAAAAATATATCTGGTTCCAGATGCCTTTGCCAAAAAGGAATCGATTGTAGTGTTTTAGTGTTTCCAGAACATACATGCTTTAAAACAGTTTTATAGTACTTCATCTAAAGCAGGTAATAAACTTACAAATGTGCACAGGCTATTTTTTCTAAAGCTTAAATAATTAAACCAAAACATATGCTTCTTGGCAGTTAGAGTGAATTAAACATTTCTTGCTGTTAAATGTGCCGCTAAGTTTTCAAACAGCTAAATAAAAATCTTCACATGTCTTTTAAAGGAAACATCATTTAAGCACCAAGAGAGAACTTCAGATCAGTGACATCATGTAGGTGCCAAAAAGACACCTACTGCTTTCTCTGCACTAACTGCAAAGGGCAATATACATTAGAGCAATCATAATTTTGCATGCAGTTTATCAATATTGATCCATTACTGGATTAAACTGTCAAGGGAGTGCTCACGTTACTTAATAAGGAATTCACATTTTGCTTGTAATCTGAGAAACAACAGAAAGTGCAACTAATAAAGATAGTAAAGATTGTCTCCTGGGTGACTTAGAGGGTTTTTCATGGAACTTCTCTGCAGGAGCAGAAAAATATTGTAGTAAAGCTGTGTTAACATTCTTCCCAGAGAAAAATGGCTTTGTTAGCCAGGAAAAGCTGTAGGAAGGCAACTTCAGCAACACTGTAAAGAAGTGATGACTACAGCGAGGAATCTGTTGAAATACTCTGCTAAAGTTAGAATTTTTGTAGAATTTGCTATTGTTGCATGTTTGCAGATCAGCGTGAGCACAGTTGTAAAACTGTTTTACAGCTGTCCATTGATTTCCGAGGGGAGACAGCTCCTCTTGTCGCTTGAAAATGTTGATATTTTCATCATAATTATATGATCTGTTCACTGAACTGCAAGTTTGATTTATATCTTAGAATACATAGTCAGTTATCAAGAAAAAAAATCTGTTTTGCTTGTTTTTGTACTGTACTGAATAAGTACCAGTCTATGGGAGGGGTTAATGTATGCATACCATTTAGAGTCCTACACAGCATTATTATGTAAGTCACAGATGTTTTATTATTCATAGGATTGTGGATTCAAAGTTTTTGCAATCCCTATTATGCAAAATCTTAAAAGAGAGAGTGCCTGTGGCTTTTTACACTTTTGTATTCAAGTCAACTTACTAATGTACAGTCTAAACTGCATGATATCATAATGAGCAATTCACTGTGAGCTTGATTCACCCAGGTTTGGGACTTAACATACCCTCTGGATGAAAATATGATTATTTTCATTCACAGAAAGTAATAAATTATCTTCTTCTTTGTCTATGCTTGACAGGTCTAGGGAGAATACCCTCCCTCCAGCAGGAGGCGACAGAGCAAACTTGCTTGACCTGGTATATGCTGACATAGCAAGAAGCCGGGAATCTGTCTCCAGCAGGTGGGAGACATGTTTAGCACAGCAAGGCTGAAGAGTTTCTAGCAGGGCAGTCTTATGCTTTTGCCAGCACTACAGATTCAGTATTCAGGAGATTCTTGGCTTGGAGCAGCTTGCCTGAAAGTTATTACTATTACAGAATAAAAGGAAAGGAGGAAGGCAACAGGCACTTTTCAGCAGTGCTGTTGCAGGCCCTGAGCAACACCAGTGGAGGCAATGCATCCACTGTGGTCCAACAGAGCTAAGAGCAGCCTAGGTTAAAGTTGCTGCACTCTAGCCAGCACCTGTATACCTTCGAAGATGCCAAGCTATGAGTAGAAACAAGTTGGCACTTGAAATTAATATGTAAGGAGTATCATAAGATTATGACAATGTACTTCTCTGCATCGAACAGGGAGTGGATCATCTCCTTAAGGGCTCTGCTTGTTCAAGGTGCAAGCAAACTACTTGTAAAATTTTAAAGGCAAGCTCTGGCTTCCAAGCCTGTGGGTATGGTCAGAGTGAACCTCTCATTAACCAAGCAAAATTAAATGCTTGAAAAAAATAATATTTAAAGGTGTGCTAATAGTAACAGCTCTCAGGCAGGCTGCTCCAAGCCAAGAGTCTCCTGCCTGATGCCAAGGGACTCTTCCAGAGCTACCAAGAAAGGGGAGGGGGGAGGTAGCTGGCAAAAGGCCTGGCAATCTACTTCCGGTGATACAATGCCAAGAAAACCCAGAGGGAGCTGGGTCGCCAGGAATCAGCACTGACTTGACGGCATTAAAAAAAAAAGAGAAAGCATTTTACCTTGCTTCGCAAATGGCTTCCTTTTCACATAAGGTTTCTTTTTCCAGACTGCTGTAGAAGCAGGCAAAACTGCAAAGAAGTATACCTTAATTGCTTCCTAGCAAGGTGATTGAGCCAGATGTTTAATTACAACACTTGCAGCCTGCAGCACATAATACAAGATGTATGGTAAATCGTGGACTGGATCTGAGCCAATGGTAAGCCAGTGAGCAGCAATGTGGCTGGCAAGAAGTAAAGTTTGAGCCTTGAAAGAACAAATGTGGAGTGAGAAAGAAACACAGTAAGAACATAAGTTTGTGTAATGTGGCAAGAAACTACAGATGAGATTGAAGCTTTTGCAGTGGCAGCTAGAAGATGGGGGACTAGACTTGCCAGACTTACGTATGTATGTCTGTTGTTTAATGAGGCATGCCATAGATTGGCAGATGCTGGAGAACAGGGAAGGGAGGATGAAAAGCTTTGGAACACTAAAGACTGAATTTTAGTTGACTAATAGAAATTTTTATGGGTATTTGCAGGATTGTCATTTTATTGGCAATACTTTTGGGAATGTAGGCGAAAGACCTTTGAGAGAGTTTGGGTGCCTAAGCCAGAGAGTGTGGAGTGTTGAAAGCACTGAAAAGTTCCACTTTTCAAGCCCTTCAGAAGGCCTCCCTCAAGTATTTCACCATGAAGGTGGTATTGCTGGTGGCTATTGCTTCTGCCAGATGGGTGTTGGGGCTACAGGCCTTGTTCTGATGGGTGCCCTTTCTGGTCATATTGCCAGCATCTGTCTCCCTGAGCTTTGTATCATCCTTACTTTCCAAACTGCTGTCTCCCTTTCATCTTAATCAATCTGTGATCCTGGCCTCCTCCTTGGAGGAGGACCTTTGGTAAGACCCCTCTTTGTGTCTGTTAGACTTGATGAGGTTGTTGATGAAGTATCCAGAGACTACTAATTCCTTCCGATGGTGTATCTCTTTCTCCTCTTCAGCGGCCCAAGGATGGGACAGGCGGTGGTCAAGTCCTCAATTGCCTGTTGGCATAAGGAAGCTGTTAGTTCAGCCTACATCCTTGTGAAAAATGTGTGTCAGAGAGAGTCAGAGCTCACTCCACTAGAGCATGAGCCTCCTTCTAGACAGAGTCCACATTGGTTTCCCTGGAGGACCGTTGTGAGGCAGCTACTTGATCATCTCCGAGCACCTTTGTGAAGCACTACAGGTTGCATGTGGGAGCTGAAGTGGAAGCTGCCTTTGGCAGAGAAGTTCTGTTCTGAGCGCCATTTTCCTCCCACTCTGGATCTTGATTGCTTGGGCACATCTCATTCATATGGACTGGTCTAGCAGGATGAGAAAGAAGGAGACATTTTCCAGACATGCCAATTTCCTGTTCTTGAAACCTGCAAGACCAGTCAGGATCCGCTCTGGGAAGAATACTCCTGCAGTTTTGGGAACCCTGCTGCTTTTTAACTGCATCATCCATATCAAGATCAGTGCATGATGCAGAGTGAACTGTGGTAAGAGAGTCAACATGGGCAAGTCACTTAACCCTCCATTGCCTCAAAAAAATCCCTTGTGGTGATCAGCCACTAGAGTGTCAGGAGAAGGGTATCTTTGGGATAGTGCAGGCTCCCTTGCAGTCCCGTAGACAGCCCAGAACCAGCAAGGGCAGGAAAGACCCGACCTGGCCCTTGGAAGGGAAGGCACCTCCTTCCACTCTCCTGCTAAGAGAGAACAGGGCCAATCTGCTGATCTGCCCCAGGACCCGGAGTTGGATCAGTTTCCCTGGCTCACACAAAATTACACCCTAGAGCCAAGGAGAGGCAGCAGAAGGAAGGATTCATTGGGTCAGGCCCTAGAAAAGCTTCCGGTGTTTCCAGGGAAAGAAGGCAGATACCCAAGGGGAAAGAAGGTATGCAAATTCAAGCATGTAAGGACAATAAGGACCAGGAACCCATGGAGGTACTGCGGATGAGACATTGAAAGCTCTAGCCTGGGGCAGGTTCAGCCAGTTTGTAGTGAACCTGAAGGGTGGAAGGGAGGTGCAGCTCCACAGCTCTTTACTGTGCAGCTGAACAACATTGTTTTGTTTTGAAAACAGACTCTGTGTTTGATCCTGGATGATTTTGATTTGGCTACCTGTGACTTTGTATGCATTTCTGTTCTGAAATATTTTGCTTGAGAAGGAGAGGCCATGCCCAGCCCTGGACCTGAGGGAAGCCAAGGTGTAGGAGCTGGCATAGCAGAACTATCTGCTATAGACCTGTGAAGAACACTTTTGGGTGTTTGTCATGTGGGTGTTTGAGGCTGTGAAACCCAGGACAGTGCTTTGACTACTCCAGTTGACTTGGAACCCGTCCCACAGCGTCACGCCCTCTTTAATGTACATTACCAAGTTTAAGTTACAATGTAAACCACTTTGACTGAAATGCAGTATGAAAAAATATGTTAAATAAATAAATAAACAAACAAATATGTGTTTGTACAGTCATTATAGATTAATATTTTCTGAGTTTGAGTTTTTCAACCTTGCTTCTGCTTGCAAAGTGTCATACTGGCTTCTCTCGCTGCTGTATCCAGCGTGCCCATTCAAAAGGTCCTGGGAAAAACATTGTACTAGAAAGATAACTGAGGCAGAGATGGAGCTTAGTGATCTGGAAGTGCAGGAGAACAAGGTAAATAAAGGACAGGCCAGGAATTCAACTGAAAAGGAACAAGAAAAGGTACAGAGAAGAGTGACCAAAATGATAAAAAGGGTGGAAGGATATTTCTACAAGGAAAAGCTTAAAAGGTTAGGGCTCTTCAGCAGGGAAAAAAAGATGGCTGAGGGGAGATATGATAGAGATCTATAAAATATGAGTGGAGTGGAAGGGATAAACGTAGACGGGTTGTTTACTTCTTCAAAAGGTCGAGGACACGTAAGGAGACATGCAATAAAGCTACAATGTAGCACATTTAAGCCTAATTGCAGAAAATAATTTTTCGCTTAACCCATAAACTCTGGAATTCATTGCCGGAGGATGTTATAAAACCTGTTAGTGAAGCTGGTTTTAAAAGAGGTTTGGACAAGTTCCTGGAGGAAAAGTCCTTAAACCATTATTAAAGTGGACTTAGGCAGCATGGAATCCTTTCTACCTTTTGGGAACCTGACAGGCACTTGTGACCTGGATTGAACACTGTTGGAAACAGGATACTGGGCTTGATGGACTTTTCGTCTGACCCAGTATGGCATTTCTTATATTCTTAGTACATACTAGTGATGATATCTCTGAAAGCTGTTGTAGTTTGCCTCCATCTGCTGACTGGGGATCATAACCTACTCATCTGGACTGATCTAGCGGGATTCAAGGAAAGGAGATTAGCAGGTTTGGAAAATTTCTCCATTTGTTCATAATAGTTTTGGCATGTCGGAGCCTCTCTGGAGGTCATAAAATGGATTAAATGATCTGAACCCCCTTCCATTCTTATTTTATTTTATTTTATTTATAAAAACTAGTAAATCCACTAATTATCCCTAAACAACCGAAAAGGAACCATGCTTACACCACCCACTTTCCCAAATGACCATCAACCCTAACTTTCCAAATGACCATTAACCCATTATCTTCGCTATGCATATTTTTCCCATCACTCATACCAAGCAGCCTGTACATTGTACTCTCTTCATTGACTTGTATCACTTCATATTGCTCTCTTTCTTATGACAAGTTTTTCTTGAATTTTGATTGTGACTCTCCCCTCCCCGACCGTGTTACCATGTTTACTGTTATGCTAATGGGTGTACCCCTTCCCTTGTCCCTGTTATCATGTTTACTGTAATGTTAAAGTTGTGTTAAATGTAAACCGCCTTGATCTTTGGAAATGCGGTATATAAACCTGTTAAGTAAATAAATAATGAACTTTCATTACCTCACATTCCCTATTCCTGCTCCTCTCTCAGCTCAGTGGGGAGCTTATTCCATAAAATTTGAACTTCTGTCACAAACCTTCTGCCCCGGCAGTTCTGCTGATGCACCCAACGATAATCTGGAACACACGGCAGATGTTCTTGACTCAACCACATGGTCCTGCCTGACTGATAACATGCCAATATCCCTCCAAGATACTTCTACCCTCCCACAAAATTTTGAATGCCAGGGCTAGCATTTTATAAATACTCATTTCCTGATCTATCTAGCAAGAGAGCTCCCTCAGCACATCTGCAAACATTTCCCGTCTTCCATGTCCCAACAACATTCTAGTGGCGACATTTCGGAGTACCTGCAATCTCCATATCCCCATGTAACCTGGCAACTTCATATAAAGGAGATTGCAGTAGTCCAAAGCTGATATAACTAATGTATATGTCATAATATGCATAGCACCCTCCTCAAGAAATGGATGCAGCTGCCAGACCAGCCATAGCTGCCCATATTCTGTCTAGACTACCTTGGAGACCTGGGCTTGTAAAGTCAGCTCAGCATCCAATTATACACCTAAATCCTGAATTTCATCTTTACAGCACAACCTATGAACTTCAGTACAGGGCCACATTTCCAAGGCCTCTCAGTCAACCAGCCACATAACCAGCACCTCTGATTTCTGCACATTCAGCACCATATAACCATCCTTTAACTGAAAGACCACTGCCTCTAAACAACCATTCAACACCCTAATCGTTCCAGCACTATCTCAGCCTAGAGGTGCCATAATTTGAATATGCATACAAAACTCCCCAGAAACCGCAATTCCTAATCACCTGTCCTAACGACTGCATAAAAATATATATATTTATTATTTATGCAATTTCAAAACAAAAACAAGCATAACATCTTGTAAGGAGCACAGTGGGCACATGCAATATAAAAATACAAGGAAATATATAAACAAAAAGGAAATGCAAATTCATTAAATACCCCTTCTGACAAGCCCACAACCATGGAGAGGGAACATCAGAAAAACAAAAACAACAGTCAAGTACTCAAAGTTTAAGGGAGCCCAGAATGCAGCGAGCACAAATCATAGTGGATCAAGTACCGTGGTCTACTGAGAACCTAGATTGATGAGAATTAATAAAGGATAAGTTGGGCAAACCTCAATTTAATCAAACATTTGCATGGGAATTTTAGAAAAAATAAGCCTCCTAACTGAATAATAGCTGGTTTAAGCACCAAAAACTCTCTATGACACTTCTGCGTCTCCCTGGAAAAATCAGGAAACATACGAACATTTAAACCTTTAAAAATCACATTTCGTTTTTTAAAGTACATTTTCAATGTTCATTCCCAATTGGAAGACAAAGCGAATGTAACTAATAATGTAGCAGGCACATCTGATATTGATCAGAAGTCTCCAAAAGAGCAGAAACATTTTAAGTATCCATCTGGTCCACGTGCCCCCTCAGAAGTTCCCATAGACTTCCTACCAACAGGAAGATAATAAACCCGCGTCAACGGGGAATGGGATGCAATAGGAACTCCAAGGACATCTGTAAGATAATTCTTAAACACGTTTCTTGGTGAAATTAAAGGGGCTTTAGGAAAATTCACCAGCCTCAAATTCAGCAATCTAGTGGCATTCTCCAAACACTCCAGTTTATATCTGACCAATGTAAATCTTTCAGAATACCATCCAAACAAGTCCCCATAGCTTCAGCTTTCTTTTCCAACGAGGACACAGCATTTTCTACCACAGATAAATATGGAACATTCTTAGATATGGATACAGCATTACCTTGAACTTGAGTAAGTCTTGCATTTGTGGAATCAAAGCCTCACCAAGCCAGAAGATGGCATCCCAAATAGCACCCAAAGACATTTTTTATGATCTAGGCAGGTGAAACCTAGAAGGAGCAGACAGTGAATTTGAAGCAATGCCAGGAACATTTGTGGCAAAATCAGAAGGCATCCCTCCAGGGGCTGTGGAGCCCACAACTAGGGCCCTGCCATTCCAGACCTCCTCAACAGCTGCCGATTGTCATACCTGCGGTGCAACTCCAGCTTCTGAAACTTTGTCAGAGGACTTCCCGCCTTTCATAGGCCCTCCCCCCTGAACTTGGCACCGTGTCACCCAACATTGGGGTTGAGACTGCCAGACCCACACTGGAGTTCTCATGCTGCATGCTCAGTCTAGCGAAAAAGGAATCCATTGTCAGCAGCTCAGACAAGGGCCGAGGAGAGCTAGCACCCGCAGCAATGGTGGGTTTGGAAGCCGCCTTCCACTTCCTCTTGCCCATATTCCAAGGAAATGCCGAGAGAGCTTACCTGGATTCCGCCATTACAGGTAGCTCCTCCCGCCGCTGTATAAAAATATTAAAAAGAAATGTAAATAAATGTGAGCCCTGTGGTATACCACATGGTAGCCATTTAACCGCTGACCTCTTCGCCCCCCCATTGCACCCAGATCCTCCTACTTTGCAGACAGGAGGATAGTATGCCAGAACCTTCCCCACCATACCCAATTGACGACAGTCCTGCACCACTATATTCCATTTTACCACATCCAAAGCATCCATCAAATCCAATGTCATATCAGAACCACTTCACCTTTATCCATAGACTGATCGGAAAATTGTAGTTGCCATGTTAGTCCACTTGGATATGTGCAAATAAAGGTCAAGAAACAAGTTGTAGGCAATACCTTTTTTTTGGACTACTTACGGCCACAAATAATGATTTAGTATGTGAGCCCCAACGAAAAACTACCTGCCTCCAATCCAGCCCCCCCTTCTTCCAAGTAATCTTCCAACTTTCCTACCATTTCATTCTCCATGATTTTAGCTAAACTCAAAAGAGTGGTAATAGGTTTCAAATTTTCACACTTCAACTCAACGTTGCCTTCTCTTCCTTTAAAATATCTGGATAAACTCCTTGCTCAAAGGAAGTATTAATCAAGTCAACTATCCATGCCAATATTCTTCCCTGTGGAGAAGCGGGGGGGGGGGGGGGGGGGGGGGTAGGGATGAGCACAGGCCAAATAAATTTTAGTTTTCATTTTTTTCAGAGATTTCTGGGTGCTTTTTCAGTTTTACACAGTTGTGTTAATAGAGAAGTTTTATTATGTGCTACATTGATTTAACATGTGCTAACTGACAAATTAAGGCATGCTAAGTCAATTAACACATATTAAATCAATTCATTAAGGCGCCATAGTGAACTAAATGTACACTAACAGATGCACACTCCTATTGCAATCTGTGATAAGAGACATACAGCTAGAGTCACTAATGTGCGCCATCTCTTTAACATGCATTATTTTGCTGCAGGTCCCATTTTATACAGTGGGACCTAGTTAAGAAATCAAAGAACTAGTGAAATCAAAGAACTAGAAATATGCAAGTCTTTTCTTTTTCTTCAGTTGTGCAATTAATCTTCATTATTTGTATTGCATTTGTCAAGCCTACAATTTCATTACAATGTTTTCCTTTTCTAACGTAAGGGTTGATTACATTCTGAACAATTAAAGGATTCACTACGTGCTTGTTTACTCCATTTCAAAAATAAGATGTTCAGCTTCCATATGATTTAGTAGAGAAGTCTGTAAACAGAAACAACTAACAGGCATACTACATGATTACCAGCCAGTTAACATTTTTTGCCACGTTCACCATTAACCCACGTTATTCATTGCCATACACAGAATGTTCTCTTCCTTATCATCCTGCTAGACCAGTCCAGATGAGTGAGTGAGGCATCACACCTGTATAAGGGGTGGAGCAGAAATTAGATTTTCCAGCAGCATCTGCCTCTATTAGATGGTAGTGTGTGGACTGATGCAGCTGCTGGTTAGGCCTAGCTCTCTTGGCTTAGACCATGGTCTTGTGGCACATAGGTTGAGTCCTTGGTCCTATGATTGCTTAGAGCTTGGGTATGTTCTTGTCTCCTGGAGCCAGAGGACACCCTATTCTAGCACTGCTACCCATGGGTTTCAGTACTGGAGAGCTGGGGGAGGTGACCAGAAGGACCCACGTGGCTCTTCCTGTCCTCAACTATTCTTTCTCCCTACATTTTTTCTATTTTTCTATTTCCCATTATTTTTGTGCTGTTATATAAAACATTGTTCCAAAAAAAAGAATAGGCCTCAGACAGCAGGGCTTCCCTGGCTTTTGTGGGCAGCTGCATAGGCCTGTCTCAGGTTTCACCGGCCAGCTTGTGGGGGAGGAAGATTCTCCTGCTGCGGGGAGGGGGGAGTCCTTTTTGTGGCTGGGTTCTTTTTTTGCAGTTCCTTTTTTCTTTGACTCTGATTTATTTTGCCACAATGTGGGTGCACAGCTAGGGTGTCTCCTAGCAGATCAGCTTGGCGACTTGCTGTTTTTGCTCCAAATACAATGGGGACACCTCAGGGCAAGGTTTTTCAGCTATTTCGGAACCTCCATGGGGGTCTAAGGCATGCAGGGATTTTTATGCCGATGCCATTCCTCTCCCGATTTTCCCTCTGGCAGGAAAGGGGCCAACTTGGATGACTGCATGGTTCCCACAAAGGAGGATCAGTGGAGGCTGCTTCTATAGAGGTCCTCCATGAGTCCACCCCTTTCTTTTCTGAGGAAGAACTGTGAGATAAGGAGATACTGCTGTCTCCTATGAGCGAGTCAGCAAAAGAGAGAAAACTACTTTTGGTGGAGGGGGAAATCTATTTGTTTCACCAGGAGGACCTCACCATCTTGACTGTGGATGCCATGAATGATTTGTGTATTATGGACCTTCCTCTGGCTGAGCTCTCAGAGATGGACCCTATTCTGGTGGAACAAGAAGCACAACTGGGCTCCCTGAATTTATAAAAAGACCCATGGTATTGCAGTGAGAGATGCCAGAGCTGATGCTGAAAGGCATCAAGATAGAGGCTAAACTATACCCACTACCTCAAGGGGAGATGGAACAGCTGTTTGGGGTTTCCAGCATAGATGCCTTGTTCACAACGGTGACCAGATGTTCCGCCATCCCAGTGGAGGGTGGCATGGCTTTGAAGGAGGCTCATTGGAGAGGGGAGACCCTCCTTATCAATGCCTTCATGGCTTCAGCCTTGGGGGCCCTGGCAGTCCTCTATGTGGGTATCGTTGCTAGAGTGCTTTTTCTCTGGATCCAGCAATTTTTGGATGATGGAAATGGCAAGATTGGAGTCCAGGGCATCATTTGGTGCAGATGTCATTTATGACTTGATCTGAATTTCCACTAAGTCTATGGTGGCCACTGTGTTGGTGCACCCTGTGGCTCTGGCTCTGCATTTAGTTAGCAGATGCAACCTCCAAATTGCAACTTAACAAGGTCCTTTTCAAGAGCAGGTTGTTTTTTGGGGAAGGCCTGAAGAAATTGGTGAAGGACTTCTGGGAAGCTTGCCTGCAGAAGGCTCCCTGAGGATAGGCTTGAGGCCTCCAGGGGGTCTTCCTGCAAAGCTTCACAAGGAGGTTGGGGGTGTTTTAAGTCTGGGAAGAGTTCAGGAGCAGCTTGTTTGTTTTATGGGGCCAAATCAAAAAAAGGCACAGTCCTTTTCAGGGGCCCCAGTGGGCTCATGTCCCTGCAGATATCTCCTCAGGAGGCCCAAATCTTCCAAGTGAGATCAAGTAGGTCTCTTCTGAGGGACAGACAGTATGGGGATGGCTCAAACTGTTTCTTCAGTATGGATCCGTATCATGTCAGACTAATGGGTCATGAGGTCATCGAGAAAAGGTACATTTTGGAGTTTGTGGAGCCACTTTAGGATGCCTTCATGATGTCTCCATATGGCTCCTTGGCAAAGTGTGAAGCAGTCAAGGAGACTTCTCATTTCTTCTGCAGTCGCAGGTATCATACCCATGCCCTCCGAAGAGCAGAGGAAATGGCGGTAGTGCAAATTCATTTTTATGCCAAATCAATGGGGTCCTTTCAGCCAATCTTGGACCTAAAGACAGTCATTGCAAAGCTGTGAGTTCCCCGTTTCTGGATGGAAACTCTGAAGTTGGTCATTACATTGGTCGGACAAGGGGAATTTCAAGCTTCCTTGGACCTCTCAGAGATCTACTTCCACATCCCTATCAGGGAGCCACATCAGAGGTTTTTCTGCATCTGCATCCTGCAGCATAGTTTTCAGTTTTAAACCCTACCCCTTGGCCTGACCATGGCTCCTCATTCCTTTTCAAAAGTCATGCTGTTTATGGCATTTTTCCTGCACAGTCAGGGCACCTGGGTCCACCTCTACCTGATTCAGACCAGTTCTGAGGAGATTTCCATAATGGCAACGTCCAAGATGATTAGTTGTCTGGAAACGTTGGGCTGGGTAGTTAATTATCATAGTATTTGGAATATCTTGGAGTATCTGTAGTATCTACATATTTCTAGTTCTTCCATCTGCTCCCCCGCAGGTCTTTGTGCTTTCAGTTGTTCAAATAGCATTTTTCCCTTTCCAGGAAGGATCAAAAAAGAGATGTCTTGGTGATTCAGGTCCCATCCCTTGTTGGATCAGATGCTGCTGGAAGCTGCAAACTGGGTGATAGACACTGCAGATGCCAGCCTTCAGGGTTGGGAGGCCAACTCTCAGGGGCAGGGGTGCAAGGATGTTGGTTGAAGAAGGAGGCCTTTTGGTTGATCAGCAGACTGGAGGCCAGGGATTTCTGCCTGATGGTGGAAAGGTTCCTGACCATTCTAAAGGGCAGAACAATCTGAATGTTCGCTCGCGTCACCATGGCAGTGATTTATGTCAACAAGCAAAGTGGCACATGCAGTGTAGCAGTGCAAAAGAAGTGGAGGAGCTCTGCCATTGGGCAAGTCTAATCTAGTGGCCTTATTGATAGCCCACATAGGGGGCATAAAAACATGCAAGACAACTGGATTCGGGGAAGTGGGAATGTTGAAGGTAATTATGTATCTATGGTTTTACAATTGATAATTTGAAATTGATACATTGCTTAGGATGTGATGATGTTTTTGTAAGGGCTAAAGCAATTAAGTTATTGAATGTAAGTATTTATTCATGCTTTTGAGTTGGGTCCCATTATATATATGCCTTTGTGTGTTCAGTCTCATTGTCGAATAGTGGGGCTTCCCAGTATTTAACCTGATGGTAGCTCAGGAGCATGCCAAATTGGAGAGGTTTTATCATCACAGGAGGGATCCTTGTTCAGAAGGTCTGGATGCTCTGCTTCAGGATTGGCCCCTGGAGGGGCTTTTATAGATCTTTCTGCCATCACCCTTGGTGAAACCAGATTTTGTGCAGAATTCGTCTGCACCCAGGGTTGTGTATCCCGGTGGCATCAGACTGACATTGCAGCCTGTGGTACACAGATCTCTTGAACTTTGTAGCAAGCTCCAAGTGGCAGTTATTGTTTATTACAGGAGGGAGGATTCAGGGTGCTTCCCAGCAGGGCGACGTCCTGACATGTCTCGTTTCCTTAAGCAAACAGATCTGTTCCTCCTACTTCTCATCGTCCCACAGAGGAGCTTTCTTTTGTGTCAAAGTCTTTGAAGCTCATGATTTAAGCCTCTTTGGGGTGCCACTGTCAAGGATTCGACCCTTAAGACAGCCCTTTCTGGTGGCTATAGCATCCACCAGACGGGTTTCCGTATTGGAGGCTTTATCTTGCAGAGCACTGTTCTTGTCTCTCTCATCTACTTTGTTTTCCCTGCAGACAGTGCTGTCTCCTTTTCACATGAATCAGAGAATAGTTCCGCCTGGTTTTTTATTTTTGGAGGAGGAGCAGTGAAAGGATACCTTTCTGTATTTCTTGGATGTCGGGAGAATATTGCCAAGATATTTGAAGATTACCAATTCATTTCAATGTACATTACCGAGTTTAAGTTGCAATGTAAACTGCTGTGACTGAAATGATAAACTACAGACTACAAGTGAATATTAGGGAGGATGGCACCTTTGGCAGAGTTGGCTATCTGGGGCAATGTCTTCCCACCCTGTGAACTTACTGTATGGGTACATCTCACTGGTCTAGCAGGATGATAAGGAAGGAAACATTCTGCATACCAGTTCATTTCCTTGATTCTTGCTAGACCAGTCCAGGCCTCTCCCTAGGAAGATTACATCCATGGGCTGTTGTGGGAAGGAGGGTTCTGCTGCTTTTCTCATTATCAGTTTCTCATGATTTCATGTACATTAATAAGAGTGCTGACTTGAGTTTATTCTCTAGCTCTTGCTGTGGTTTGGTTTAATGCTTTTAACCTGAGTTTTTCAGGCACTCTTTTCTGCTTGGGAAGTGTCATACTGGCAAATCTCAGTGCTGCATTACAGGTGATGCTGTCACTGAAGGTTGCTCTGGTCTGCTTCTATCTGCTGCTAGCCGGGGTGCAAAACCTTTTCATGTAGACCAGGGGTTCTTAACCCAGTCCTCAGGACACACCTAGCCAGTCAGCTTTTCAGGATAACCACAATAAATATGCATGAGAGGGGATTTGCTTATAATGGAGGCAGATCATGCAAATCTCTCTAATGCATATTCATTTCAGCTATCCTGGCTAGCTGTGCCCCAAGGAAAGGGTTGAGAACCCTGATCTAGACTGATCTAGCAGAAATCAAAGAAAGGAAAGAAAGAGATATGGAAAGATTTTCCTTAGCTGACCTGAAAAGAAATAATTCTTGCAAAGAACAAATATAGCAATATTTTGGTCCAAAATATGCTCTTTTATTTTAGAATTTAAGATGTGTTCATGTAAGTGGCAACGGATAAAAGAGTTGCCAAGAAATATGGTCTGCAGTTATTCACCCCAAATCAGTGTGTGACTAATGAGGATACAGTCTGCTCCCATAATATAACCCAAGCTAGAAGGTACTAACACTTACGTATGATAAGGAAGTTTGTTGGTTTTGCTCTTTAAATTTTATTTGAAATCCTGTGTTAAAAACAGCAGTATTAAGTTGTGTTGCTTAGTAGAAGTCTGATGCATGAGTGTTTTGTACTGTATTGTGCTTCTCTTAACTTCTCTAATTAGTCTGCTAAATAGTTAGATTTTGTGCTAACTAACCAGCACTGAATTGGAGAGGTGCAATAGATATACTTCTAATAGTGACTGAATGAAAATGTTCTGAACTTTCGTTTGCTATTAGATACTTTTCTGGAAATGATGTTATGTTATTGTACAACATATGCTCCTAATAAAGTCTGTCAGTAATAACGTCTGTTGGATCTCAGTTTTATAGAAATCAGGGCTCAATAAAAATTTAACAAATGTTGAAATTCCTTTCTCTGTCAACCCCGCAGTATATTCTTCAGCATTTGTTCTGAAACACAGACAAACTTCTCTAACACACACGTCTACCTCCTAGTTTAATCATAATCATCTTTAGTTCATTTTTTAAATTATTGCTTTCCTCTTATTAAATAGTAACATAGTAAATGACAATAGATAAAGACCAGTCGGGCCCATCTAGTGTACCCAGTAAGGTGCTCTTACTTTGGGTTGTAGCTGCTGCTCCGTGTCATTTACCCCCACTCTGTGCTTTTACTTTGGGGTGTAAGTCCCTCTCCGTGTCAGTTACCCCTGATCTGTGGAGTGGAGGAGTGGTCTAGTGGTTGGGGCAAGGTACTTCAGGCCAGAAGGTCAGGGGTTCAAATCCCACTAGAGGACAGCAACCTTGGGCTGGAAGGACTGGGGTTTCTAGTCCCACAGGTGCTCCTTGTGGTCTTGGGCAAGCCACTTAACCCACCATAGCCCATGTTCCCTGTAAAATAGTTATCTCCAAGTTATAATGCCCTGTTCAATGTAATTTCAGTTTGTTCAATGTAAACCACACTGATGCAGAATAGCACAGTATATAAGAGAATATAAATGAATAAATTTATCTTGGGTTATAATGTCGCTCCATGCAGGTTACTCCCTCTGTGTGCCTTTTCTGAAGTGTACAAGTCATTTATGTTTTGCTTTGAGCAGGAATGCTCCTCTTGCTATATCTGGATCCTCTGTGTTTATCCCCTGCCTTTTTGAATTCAGTCACTGTTTTTATCCCCATCACTTCTACTGGGAGGACATTCCAGGCAGTCACCACCCAGTACTTACCGCAGTTACAGTATTAATCTCTTCAGAGTATCCTATGTCATTTTCTGTCCATGACAATAAACCCTTTAGTTGATGAGGAAACACTAACTTCATGTATGTGGATCTTCCGGAAAACACATAGGGGGTCTTTTACTAAAGGGCGCTAAAGTATTGCACCTAATGTGCCAATATCTCCAAAACCATGCCACATTAGGTACAACCCCACCTCATTAACTATTGGTATTATGAATAGCATTTTCCTGGCAGTTAACACAGAGCCCCATCCCCTGTGCCCCGGCAATTCATACAGAGCCCTGTGCCACATTAGTGCAGGTGCACTTAACTCCACCAGTGGAGGCATTAGGTGGCCCTTCCGGGAAACAGCAGCAGCATTGCCTCGGCAGGTCTTAAGGTACCCATGTACGTGCATACATTCATGGCCCCCCTCTGACGCAACTTCCTGTTGGAGGGGGCAGGAGTGGCAGACTATGACTGCACACACGCGTGTGGGCATTCTAAGGCCCATAGCAGCACGGAACGCCATACCGCCCACCAGAATCTGCTGCCCTAGGTGATCACCTAGCTCGGTAGTGGACGGGCTGGCGCTGGCAGTTCCTTTGCTAACTGCACAGAGCTCACCATGCCCACTATCTACTCCTAAACTGCCCACTTGCTTCCTTAAAGTGGGATGCACAGCACAGGAATCGGTCCACGCTAACTGTCATGGCCCCACTCTAGTTGGCAATATGCATCCAAGGCACGCTTAAAGAGGGGAATTTTAGAAGACGTCTAAATCAGAACATCTGAAAAAAATGCAGGCACATCCAGGTGATGACATGATTTCACAAACCTGGATGTGCCTGATAGGGACGTCTGCAGGGGTGTCTACTTAGACATCCCTAGAGCCATATTTCAGACCCTTGATGTCTAGCATAGCATAATGGTTAGTAATAGCGGGTTAAGAACAGGAACAACCAGGGTTCAAATTCCACTGCTGCTATATTTGAAGTTGGGCTGAGAGTGCTTTTCTGTTCACACACTGGATGCTTTTCAGCTAAAACAAACACTTTTTCAGATGCTTGTTTGTTGCTATGCATGCCTCGGAGCTGGTCTAAAGTTAGATGTGACACCGGATGTCCATGATGTTTCTGTAATCAGGGGGAAATGTCCTAATCCCTGGGACTACCCTAACCATGCATTCAGTGGCCTGGGAATGCCCCAGCCATGTTTCCTCCATGCCCCCATTCAGATTCATACGTTCCCAGAGCCAGCTTCTAAAATGGCTCTGGAGACTTTAGACGTCTCTATACCCATTTTCAGACATCCAAAGCACAAAAAGGGCTTTGAAAATTACACCCTTAATGTGCACTACCAGTTAGCACTACCAGTTAGCAACCTTTAGTAAAAAAAAACCCTCTTAGTTTACGTCTAGCTAAACATGTATTTTGCTAATGTGCAACAAAATTATTCTTAGAAATTATTTGGGAAGCATTTCATTTAGAGGCATAAGTAAAACTAAATGTCTTCGCTGTTTTCAGCTTCCAAAAATTATTTTTGAAAGAGAGAAAATAAATTATACAGTATGTTCGAAGCTGAGGGTCAAGCAAGGATAGTATCTTGAGATATATCCAAAGATGTGGGTTGAGTAAGGAGAGTTTCTTGAGAGAGATTCAAAGTCGAGGGTTAAGCAAGGAGAACATCGTGAGGTATTATGCCAATTGGATTGTTCTTCTAGTGTTGCATTTCAGAATGTTAGACTATACAGTCTACTGCTTCTTAAATCCTCTTTCCCAAAATAAGATGCTTGCTTTGTTCATATCATAGCATAATTTTTCATTTAATGAAAGAGACTGCATTTTGTACCTATAAATGCCAAATTTTCAAAATACATTTAGCTTTGGCTAGTAAACATTTTCATCCAAAATTGTCTCTGTTTTCAGTATTCTGCTTACATTAATTATTTTTATTCCTTTTATAAAGTATATATAGCATTTGGTTAAGACAAACCCAGCCATTATATGAGAAGAAAACGTGTCAATGTGATATTAAAAAAACTCCACTTTTTTGGTTTTACATGAGGGATGATATTCAGGAGACTACATAGACCAAAATTTCTGCTTTTAACTTGTTCCTAACCATTAAGAACATAAGATATGCCATACTGGCTCAGACCAAGGTCCATCAAGCCCAGCAGTATCCTGTTTCCAACAGTGGCCAACCAAGATCAGAAAGTACCTAGCAGTTTTCCCAAAACACACAGGTTTGACAAAGCTTGTATTAGGTCAAGTAGTGATATCCCGAGTCCCTTTTAATAATGGTTTATTGACATTTCCTCCAGGAAATTGTCTAAACCTTTTTTTAAACCCAGCTACACTAATAACTTTTACTACATCCTCCAGTAACAAGTTTGATTACATGTTGAGTGAAAAAATATTTTCTCTTATTAGTCTTAAATAGGTTACCCTGTAGCTTCATTGCATGTCCCCTAGTCTTACTATACAGTATTCTGATGATGTAAACAATCGATATACGTTTACCTGTTCCACTCCATTCATTAATTTATAGACCTCTATCATATCTCCCCTCAGCCATCTCTTTTCGAGGTTGAAGAGCCCTAACCTTTTCAGCCTCTCTTCATAGGGGTATCCTTCCATCCCCTGTACCATTTTGGTGGCTCTTCTCTGTACCTTTTCTAATAACGCTATATCCTTTTTAAGATATAGCGACCAGAATTGCACACAATATTCAAGGTGCAGTCGCACCATGGAATGATATACAGGCATTATAATATCCTTTATTTTATTTTCTATTCCTTTCGTTATGATACCTAGCATTCTATTTGCTCTCTTGGCCGCTGCTGCACACTGAGTGGAGGGTTTTAACATGTTATCCACGTTGATGCCTAAAACGTTTTCCTGGGTGGTGGTTCCTAATGTGGAACCTTACATCATTTAACCATAGTTTGGGTTGTTCTTTCCTAGATGCATAAATTTGCACTTGTCCACATGAAATTTCATCTACCATTTGGATGCCCAGTCTTCTAATTAATCAAGATCCTCTTGTAATTTTCCAAAGTCCTCATGGGTTTTAACAAACTTAAATAGTTTTGTGTCATCTGAAAATTTGATAACCTCACTCATTATTCCCATTTCCAGGTCATTTATGAATATGTTAAAAAGCAGCGGACCCAGCACAGATCCATTATTCACCTTTCTCCATTGGAAAAATTGGCCATTTAGACCTACCGCCTGCTTTCTATCTTTTCACCAGTTCCTGATCCACAATTGTACACTGCCTCCTATCCCATGACTTTTTAGTTTTGCCAAAAGCCTCTGATGAGGGACCTTGTCAAAGGCTTTCTGAAAGTCCAGATACACTATATCAACCGACTCACCTTTGTCTACCTATTTATTCCCACCTTCAAAAAAACATAACAGATTAGTAAGACAAGTTCTTCCTTGTTTAAAGCCATGTTGGCTTTCTCCCATTAAACCATGACTATCTACATGTTCAGTAATTTTGTTCTTTATAATGGTTTCTACCTTTTTTCCCGGTACTAACGTCAGGCTCACCAGTCTGTAGTTTCCCGGATCACTCCTGGAACCCTTTTTAAAAATTGGCGTTATATTGGCCATCCTCCAATCTTCAGGTATTACAGATGATTATGATAGTTCACAGATTACTAATAGCAGGCCTGTACTCTCATATTTCAGTTCTTTCAACTCCCTTGGATGTATATCATCCGGTCCAGGTGATTTGCTACTCTTCAGTTTATAAAATAGTTGTAATACATCTTCCCGGTGCATCGATATTTCTTTCAATTCTTCCACAGTATCACCTTTAAATACCACTTCAGTCATGGGTAACGTCCCTACACCTTCCTGTGAGATTGCAGACCTACTATTAATAATCTGTGAACTATTATTAAAATTATCTCTAATACCTGAAGATTGGAGGATTGCCATTGTAACACCAATTTTTAAAAAGGGTTCCAGGGGTGATCCGAGAAACTACAGATCGGTGAGCCTAATGTCAGTACCAGGAAAAATGGTAGAAACCATTATAAAGAACAAAATTACTGAACATGTAGATAGTCATGCTTAATGAGAACAGCCAACATGGCTTTAGACAAAGACGATCTGGTCTTACTAATCTGTTATGATTTTTTGAAGGTGTGAATAAACAGGTAGACAAAGGTGAGTTAGTTGATATAGTGTATCTGGATTTTCAGAAAGCCTTTGACAAAGTTCCTTATGAGAGACTTTTGGCGAAATTAAAAAGTCATAGGATAGGAGGTAGTATAGTATTATGGATCAGGAACTGGTTAAAAGATAGAAAGCAGAGGATAGGGCTAAATGGTCAGTTTTCCCAATTGAGAAAGGTGAATAGTGGAATACTCCAGGGATCTGTGCTGTGTCCTCTGCTTTTTAACATATTTGTAAATGACCTGGAAATGGGAACAACGAATGAGGTAATCAAATTTGCCTGTCAGAACTCCATTTATCTCCTTAGCCCTATGCATCTCCCTCAGCTGTTCCCAACTGAACGGATGGTGGAGAATAACTCCACACTGATAAGCATTCTCTAAAATGCAAAGGATACTCCTTCCCCCCAAAAAGGTCATTTAGCATAAATTAACACATTTTCCCACATGTTATCCCACCTGATTCTATCTGCAAAGCAAAATTTTGCCCCAGCTCTACAGGGATTGGAAAAGACTTCTTCAGCATAACTAACCGAGGCAGCTCGGACCCGGTGTTCCCTTTGTTCACCATCCTTCCCCCCCAAACCCCTCCCCCGGCCTTACCGCACCCACTTAACTGCCCTTCCCCCTCTTCACCAACAGCATACAGCAGTCTCTGCCCCTCCCCCTCCTCACCCACAGAATACACAGACACGAATTGGGAATTAACTGGTCGCAGCTATCTCCAGGAACAAGCAGGAATATAGTCTTCACATAGGGTATCGTCGGTACTGACAGAGCCTGCACGGGAATGCTCCCTAGTGTCCAATAGGAATGCTTTTGGGAGCATCCCTCAGCACATGCGTGCTACCTTCCCGCCTTTCCAACTGTCCCTCTTCAGTTCTTCATTTTCTGCGGAGCCGAAAGGACCCATACCCTGTCACCGCAGAAAATTCCGTCTTTAAAATTGTTTTCTTGTGGTCACGTTTGCCTCCGCACGACGCCTTCCGGTACCGCTGGTTCTTTTCTTTTCTTTTTTCAAAAAATTTTATACTCTGAACTGTTTCTCTTCAGAAACTTTTCTTTTTTGGTGCTAGGCACCATTTTGGGCATTAGGCCTCATATTCCTGAAACATAGAAAAACCAACTAGTGGTTTTAAAAAATGTACTAAGTGTGGCAGTACCATTTCCGTCACTGACACCCATAATTGGTGTCTTAAATGTTTAGGGCCTGAACATTCTCCATCTGAATGTCTCTCCTGTATGGGATGACTAAGAGAGGAAGACAGAACCGGGCTGCAAAGCTCGTTACTCTCTTTTCTTCGGATGATAGATCCATTGCATCGACATCTTCAAGAGCCTCCTCTTCCTCCCATGGATCTCAGGTCCTCAAAGGGTAGCTCTCCTGCTAAGCATCAAGAGGCCATTGGCATTGCCCTTGAGGGAACCACACCGGCAAAACAGCCCCAGCGGGAGGCTTCGGCTTCCAAAGCATAAATGGGCTCCAGGATGTTCTTGAGGCCTCAACCTCGCAAGAACTACTGGTGCCATGCTTAGGGGTCCCAGCCGTTTTCACTGGTACTGACACCCAGGCATCGGCAGCGTCGATAGACCAGAGGTTCCTCGCTATCGAACACAGCATTGCAGCTCTTCTCACAGCTGCGGTACCGTTGACACCTATGGTTCAACGGGCACCTGTACCGGCATCGATACCGATGCAAGTACCTACACCGGTACAGACACCTGTACAGACACCTGTACAGACACCAGTACAGACACCGGTACAGGTACCTGTACTGGCCCCGGTGGGAGTTCTTCCCATGCCATCTTTGGTTGGAATCAACAGATCGGTACCGGATCAACTCGGTACAGACTTCGATCGATACCGGGCCCGTGCTTTGCATGAGCATTGTGGTCAGGAATACTTCGAATCCTCCGATTCCGAAGACTCTGACAATTCTGCTGGTACCAGAGGGTTTCTCCTGGAAGATCCCTCTTCTCCCCAATGCAGAATGTCACCTCCAGAGGACATGTCTTTTCAGGATTTTATTTGTGATGTGGCCAAAGGCCTTTCAATCATGGTAGCTCTTGAACAGGAACCCAGAGCAAAGGAATTGGAAATTCTCCAATATCCTAAAGCTCCAAAGGAGGCAGCCACTCTGCTCATCCATGAAATTCTGCATAACCTGATGCTCAGAATGTGGGAGACACCTCTGACTACATCTTCTCATTCTAGGAGGCTTGATACTATGTATCGAGTTCCGCCATGTCCCGGATTTCAAAAGACTCAGCTGCCACACCATTCAATGGTGGTGGAGTCAGCCATGCATAGGATGAAAAGTGCAAAGAGGCATGCATCCAGTCCCCAGGGTCGTGAACACAGGACTCTGGATGCTTTTGGACGCCGAACGTTTCAGGCTTCCATGCTTTCAGCTAGGATCAGTTCATATATACTATATAAGAGCATGTTCCTCAAAGAAGTTATAGGAGACTTGGAGCTTATAAGCCCACTTCTCCCAGATGAAAAGAGACAAGACTTTCTTGCTCTAGTTAAGCATGCTCAAGATGTCTCCAAGTTTGTGAATCGTGCAGCCTTTGACTGCTTTGAATGCATCAGCAGAACCTCTGCTATTGCCATTGGGGCACGACGGATTGCCTGGCTTCAGGCATCAGACTTGGAGACTTGGGTACAGGACAAGTTAGGCAACATTCCTTGCATGGGAGAGAATCACTTTGGCAAGAACTGGCAGGAAAAGGCTAACGAGTTAGATGCTGACAATACCACTCTAGATAGATTGTCAAAATCTACAGCCACTCCAGCCAAAAATAAGCCTTATAAAAAAACCCTCTTTCAGCAAAAAGAGGAAATTTTATCCTTTCTATACCCAGCAGAGTCAAACTCAGGGTCAGGTTGCCCAAAAGGGACAAACTAGACAGCAAAAGAAGCCAAAAGGCCCGAGAGCCCAACCAGCTCCGCAGGTTCAGCCCCCTCAAGGGCTTTGACTCCTTCCTAGAGAGCTTAGCCTTCCTGCCTCTGAGGGGTCCTCAACCCCCAAATATCCCGTGCAGGTTATGCCACTTTGCCAACAGATGGCATCAGATAACAGCAGAAGATTGGACTCTGTCCATTGTAGGAGAGGGGTACAAGCTCCATTTTAACAGCATGCCCCCTCCTACAATTCTAAGGCAATTCAATTCTCAAACCTCCGCAGACAATCTGCTAGATCATGAGGTCTCAACACTTCTTGCCCAAGGGGCAATAGAAGAGGTACTCATTCTTCAACAGGGTGCAGGGTTCTACTCCTCCTATTTTCTTATTCCAAAGAAAACAGGAGGACACAGACCCATTCTAGACCTCAGAGAATTGAACAAATACCTGTTCCGAGAGTTCAAAATGATTTCTCTTGGAACTCTTCTGCCATACCTTCAAAGCCAGGATTGGCTTTGCTCTCTAGACTTAAAGGATGCTTACACTCACATTCTGATCCATCGAAATCACAGGAAATTCTTACGATTCCTTTTCAAGGGAAAACATTTCTAGTACAGGGTTCTTCCCTTTAGTCTGGCTTCAGCTCCAAGGGTATTCACGAAATGCATGGCAGTAGTAGCTGCATTTCTATGAACTCTGGGGATATTTGTCTTCCCTTACTTAGACAACTGGCTCATTCGAGCCCCTAAAGTTGCAGAGGCCAGCACTGCACTGTCTTGCACAATGCAAATCCTCCAATACTTGGGGTTGGTAATAAACTTCCCAAAATCCCAACTTGTTCCTTCCCAATACCGGGAATTCATAGGGGCCTGTCTAGATACCAGACAGGCAAAGTCTTTCCTTCCACAGGCCCGGTGTCTTCGCATAATGCAACTAGCTTCTCAAGCAGCAGGGAAATCCTCCCTAACTGCTCGAGAGCTACTACAGTTGCTGGGACATATGGCATCCACAGTTTATGTAGTCCCATATGCTCGCCTTCACATGCAAGCAGCTCAGTGGACCCTATCCACACAGTGGACACAGGCCACAGGACATTTATCAGACAAAATAGTAAACTCTCAACGACTAATTGTGTCCCTCCAATGGTGGCAATCACTAGAAAATCTGACAGTAGGGTCTCCTTTCCATCAACCCCTTTTTCAGGCCACCCTAACAACAGATGCATCACAGGTGGGTTGGGGAGCACACCTGAACCATCTCTCTACCCAGGGCACCTGGACTCCACAGGAGGCTGGTCTACACATAAACCTCCTGGAATTAAGAGCAATCTATTTAGCTCTTCGAGTATTCCACGCCCAGCTCAGCTACAAGACAGTCCTAGTTCTATGTGAACAAGCCATGTTCTATGTGAACAAGCAGGGCGGGACAGGCTCTCTGTCGTTATGCAACGAAGCTTTACGACTGTGGGCCCTCGCCAGAGAGTATCAAATTCACCTTCTACTGGTATATCTTCCAGGTATTCAAAACCTTTGGGCAGACAAACTCAGTCGAGTACTGCTGCCTCACGAGTGGTCTCTCCACCTAGACCAGCTGGCAAAGATATTTCATCTCTGGGGCACTCCAGACATAGACCTCTTTGCAAGTCCATTGAATGCCAAACTTCCCTGGTTCTGTTCCAGGATTCCGGCTCACAATTGTCAGGCAAGGGATGCCTTCCTCCTTCACTGGGGTCAGGACTTCCTTTATGCCTTCCCACCCATTCCCCTCATCCCCAAAACACTCTTCAAGCTTCAGAGAGACAGGGGTCGCATGATTCTCATAGCGCCACGATGGCCACGCCAAGCAAGGTATCCCCTGCTTCTACATCTCTCTCAAGCTGCACCTCTGGAGTTAGGGCATGCTCCAGATCTCCTTTCCCAAGAGAACAGGATGCTATGGCACCCGAGTCCCCAGTCCCTGCATCTCACGGCCTGGATGCTGTAGGCTTAGACCTCCAGGATTTCAACCTGTCCCAAAAGGTAAAGGATATCCTTCAGGCTTCTAGAAAACTTTCCACAAGAAGATCTTATGCCTTCAAGTGCAAACATTTTACTATATAGTGCTCCAAGAAGGAATTAAACCCCCTTGTCATACCTTTTGAATCGATACTAGAGTATCTCCTTCACTTATCGAATTCTGGTCTAAAGACCAATTCGGTAAGAGTCCATCTTAGTGCAATTGCAGCTTCTTATAAGCCTCTCAATGGACAACTAATTTCCTCTCATCCACTCATATCCAGATTTATGAGAGAGTTTCTGTTAACCAAACCTCCCATTAAGCCACCACTGGTGGCATGGGATCTAAATCTAGTTCTCGGGCAGCTCATGAAGCCGCTTTTTGAGCCTTTAGCCACTACAACCCTTATGTTTTTGATCTGGAAGGTCATCTTCCTAATTGCAATCACCTCTGCACGTCGCATTAGTGAACTGCAAGCTGTCAGACGGCTTCCTAGGGTGAGAACTTACACAATCTTGACGATGCATATATTCATATGATTCTTGCAAGGTATTGTGGGTAATGTAGTTCATTCACTCCCAAACACAGCTGAAGACAATAATTGAGTTGTGATACCAGTGGTAAGGCCAATAAAATACTTCTTTTATTGATGGGGTTTAATTCACCCAGCACAAATATGCTTGGTAGCAATATAAATGAGGTTACTTGCTTGCAGTGTTTAAATGGATAACATAAAGTCACAAAGCAAACCAGAAAACAACCTTCAACTTGTCAGGCAATTAGCTAATGTTTTCTTAGCAAATAATTACCAAATAAAAAGGCACAAAGAAATGAATAAACTTTGTTTGTTAGGTTAACTTCTGCTTATTTTCCACGCAGATCCCAGCAGTGATTCTCCCTTGCTCACACACACAATCAGGTGCAGCTTTAATTACTATCAGTTGACCAGCTGAAAGCCTTTAGCTGGCTGGCTGCTACTGTGTGAACCCAAATCCTGCTTTAAGAGCTGTTTGCAGTGGAAATAAAGAACAAAGTTAGGTTTCTTTGTGATGGCTGATGTGTTTGCTCACAGAAAGCTAGCAATAGCATTTAGATAGAGAACAGTCCATGTAATTAATAGTTTCATCTGCTGTATCTTCCCCTTCATCAATCAGCATAGGGTCACTATCATACATTGGCACAGATGAGTCTTTCAATAAGGCACTATCATGAGAATGCTTATTCCCTTGCTGCCATTCACTATTATAGATAGGGTCTGGATCAGTGTTCATACCTGAGCCTCTCCTGCTATCATAATTCCTCTCTGTATAGCCTGGCCAGTATGTAATCCAATTCTGATGTCCAGCCTTCCAATCTTGATCCCTGGACACTGGATCTTTCCTCACATACCTTCTGGCATAGGTCTGAAAGTCCCTTCCACATGTAGTCTTCTCTCTCCCAGGTAGCCACTGGTGATTCCTATCTCTGCCATTCCATTCCTCTGGCTGACACCAGTCCAATGGACTCTGCTGGCACTTGGAATACCTCCCAGTATGGGTACTGCCTTGGACTCTCCCAGACCTGCCAATAGCCTTCCTTCTTTTCCTTCCAGAGAGTTTCCTTCTCTCTCTATCCGCTTGGCTTGGCTTCTGTTTCTCCAAGTGATGTTGGTGCTTGTAGCCGTTGCTGTATCTTTTCCTGAAGCTATTCCTGAAGCTGTTATCTGAAGAATAAGCTCTATTCTTATTCTGTCCTAATGTGTGCTCCTCCCTAACACAGCGCAGCTGTGTTGAATCAGGTCCTGCCCTTTTAGATGAGTGCTTAGGGATTACCTCATAGCTCTCTTGATTGCACACACGTTTTCTCACTTCAGCCCCTCTCATGGCTGCTGGAAACCTGGTGCATTCTGGGACTGGTAGTCTTTTATGTGAAAACTCTGTTTTCTTGCTTCTACCAGAACTGACAGGTGCTTGTTCAAAGTCACATCATCTTTTCTATAGCTCCTACCTGAGCTATGATAAGCTTCCTTATCACATACCCCCCTGCTTAAGTTATTACGGACTGGTTTTACTGGTGAAACTGCTTCTCTACAGTCCGTAATACCTACGAGAGTGTTATCTTCTTGAAGCTCACTTACTTCCTGACTGGGTTCAAGGTCATTATCTACAGGCCTCTCCTTCCAAGACTTAAGTACATTAATATGGTAGGTCTGCCTACGCCCTCTTGCATTTTCTACCATATAAGACACTGGGCTTACTTGTTTAAAAACCTTCCATGGCCCTTTCCACTGTACCTCAAATTTTGGAGCAGTTCCTGCTACTTGAACCAAAACCTTTTCACCAATGCTTAATTGGCGACTTTTGGCCTTTCTATCATACCACCCTTTCTGGCGAACTTGACTGTCCTGCAGGTTCCTCTCAGCAACCTGCGACGTCCTTTTCAAACGTGCTCTCAAGTCACGTAGAAACAGTGGCACCTCCTGACTTCCTGGTTCAGGATCAATCCATTGTTCCCTCAAAATATCCAACAAACCCCGTGGAGCCCTACCATACATCAACTCATATGGAGTTACACCTAGGGACACTTGAATTCTTTCCCTGCAGGCATATAAGGCAAAGGGTAATAACATATCCCATTCTTTTACCTCTCCTGCTAACCCCCTTCTCAACATTTGTTTGAGAGTTTGGTTGAATCTCTCCACCAAACCATTTGATTGTGGATGGTAGGCTGAGGTTTTCACGTGACGAATGCCAAAGGCATCCCAGACCTGGGCCAAATATTTGGATACAAAATTGGACCCTCGGTCAGTCAACACCTCTCTTGGGAATCCTACTTCACAAAACAATTTTACTAGCTCTAAAGCTATTGTTTTTGCAGAAACATTCCTCAATGGTATGGCCCAGGGAAACCTTGTTGCCTGATCTACCATAACTAGGATGTATTGGAAACCTCGGGGCGTTTTGACTAATGGGCCTACAATATCCATGGCAATGCGACCAATTGGGTCTGTGATAATTGGCATGGGGATCAATGGCACCACCGGTGGGTGAGCCGCTGTAACTCGCTGACACGCTGGACATGCAGCACAAAACTGGGCAGTTTCTTTGAAGATACCTGGCCAGTAAAAACGCACAAGTATTTGATCCAGCGTTCCTTGCATACCTTTATGACCTCCCACTGGATGATCATGTGCTAGTCTAAGTACTAGCCCTTTGAAAGTTGTGGGTACCACCAATTGTTTACGTATGGCACCATTTCTGGGGTCCTGACTCTCTCTATATAATATGTCATTATCTAGTCTGAATCTGGGCAATTCCTCCCTGACCTCCTGAGCATACTTAAAAGCTCGGGTGAGAGCTTGATCAGCTCGCTGCTCTTGTGGAAAGTTAGGAAACTTTGCCACCAACTCAGCTGGCACCCAGGGTAAACTTTGACCAGCTAATATCTCAGCCCTACCCTGTGCTCTGCAAAGTCTCTCACGCCTCTTTTGTGCTTTCAACTTTCTTACTTTACCAGATGATGGGGTTATTAAATCATCATGAGAGGGTAAGTCTCCTAATAACTCTGCCTGCTCCCCCTCCTCCTTCTGCTGGCTCTCTAACTTAGCCTGCGAGCGGGTGGATACAAGGCCCCTCTTATTACCCATAGTTTGGCCTTCTGGAAGCTTAACCATCTTTTTAGCTAGGGACTGAGGACTTCCAAAGAAAGGCCCGGGAGCTATTTCCATTATTAAATCTTCTCCCTCCTTCTTTCCTAGCCCTTTCACTAGTTCCTGCTTAAATCTTGGCCAGTCCTTTCCTAGAACCAAATCAAAGGGTAGCCTAGGCACCACTGCTAATAGGACTTCCTCTTGTTCCCCCAGGCACTTAACCTTAAGCCTATAGGTGGGATATGATGTTGCAGCACCATGAATGCATCTGATGTGAACTTGGCTTTCAGGGGTTCTAGGCACAAATCTTTCTTGGGCCTCTATCCTCTTCCAAAGCCTTTTTGACATCATACTCTGGTCTGCCCCAGAGTCTAATAATGAATTTGTGGTAATTCCCTGCACATCAACCATCAAAAGAAATCCTTCCTTGGGCTGTTTTAAATCCAGACCCATTAAACTAGTGTGTGTCTGGCATCTCTTCTCTAAATGTCCCACTTTTCCACACTTGAAACATTTCTTTCTATTCCACTGTGTCATCTGGTTTGATACATTACATTCATTTTCAAAAACATTCTTAATTATTCCCTTTTCTGATACAGCACATCTAGCCTCAGCATCCATCTTTAGAGGGCCACCCATTCTATGGCAAGCCTGCGTGGCTTCCAAGAATCTCTCTGCTAGCATGGTTGCCTCTCCAAGATTTTGGCAATTTTGCTGTATAAGAAAAACATTCAAATCTTTAGGTACCCCAAGCATAAATTGTTCCAGCATTATAATATCTAATAACATTTCTACTGTCTTTTGCTCAGGCTCCAACCATTTTACAGCTAAACTTCTGATTCTCTGACTCAGAGCCCTGGGTGTCTCACCCACTTTCAATGTAACAGCTCTAAACATTCGCCTATACTCTGAAATAGACAACCCTAGGCGATCTCTAATAGCTGCCTTTACATCTTTATAAATCAAAGCCTGGGCTGCTGGCATTGCTCTGTAAGCTGCTAGTGCTTCACCAGTTAATGAGGCTGCCAGCCTTACTGCCCACTGGGGCTCTGGCCATGCTAAAGCCTGTGCCACTCTTTCAAAAGACTCTAGAAAATCATCAACATTATCATCTGGAGTTAATTTCCCAAAATTAAATGCCCCAATCCCTTGATTGAGTCCCACAGTGTCCACATGTGGTGTACCAGTACTAACTGCTGTTCTTGCATCTGTTCCACTTTGGCTCTGCAGCTGTACTAGAGCTTGCACCAGATCAAGCACTGGTTTCTGCTGTTCCATTAAGGCCTTCATAGCAGTGTCCTGGGCCTGCTGTGATAGCTCCTGCTGCTTGCTAAATTGGGCTGCCATCCACTGAGCCATCTCCCTCGGATCCATCTTGACCCCTGCAAGAAATAGAGAAAAAAAAAAAACCAAAGTGCAGCACCTTCCAACCAGGTGTGTTTTTTTCAACTTTTTTTTTTTTTTCAATTACCCCCTGTGCTTACACACATCCACCACTAGACATGCCCAGGTACATATTACCTTGTCTCAGTGATGAATCCAGCTTTTCACAGGGTCTTTTCATCTGGGACAGCTTCCTGGAACAACCACTTCTCCTCCAAAGTGCAGATGAGGGAAAAAAAAATCTTCTTTCAGCTTCAAACTTGAATTTTATTTGTAATCCACAGCAAATAAATCCTCTTGGTGCAAAAGCAATCCTGCCAACTACGCCATTTGTCAGACGGCTGCCTAGGGTGAGAACTTACACAATCTTGACGATGCATATATTCATATGATTCTTGCAAGGTATTGTGGGTAATGTAGTTCATTCACTCCCAAACACAGCTGAAGACAATAATTGAGTTGTGATACCAGTGGTAAGGCCAATAAAATACTTCTTTTATTGATGGGGTTTAATTCACCCAGCACAAATATGCTTGGTAGCAATATAAATGAGGTTACTTGCTTGCAGTGTTTAAATGGATAACATAAAGTCACAAAGCAAACCAGAAAACAACCTTCAACTTGTCAGGCAATTAGCTAATGTTTTCTTAGCAAATAATTACCAAATAAAAAGGCACAAAGAAATGAATAAACTTTGTTTGTTAGGTTAACTTCTGCTTATTTTCCACGCAGATCCCAGCAGTGATTCTCCCTTGCTCACACACACAATCAGGTGCAGCTTTAATTACTATCAATTGACCAGCTGAAAGCCTTTAGCTGGCTGGCTGCTACTGTGTGAACCCAAATCCTGCTTTAAGAGCTGTTTGCAGTGGAAATAAAGAACAAAGTTAGGTTTCTTTGTGATGGCTGATGTGTTTGCTCACAGAAAGCTAGCAATAGCATTTAGATAGAGAACAGTCCATGTAATTAATAGTTTCATCTGCTGTATCTTCCCCTTCATCAATCAGCATAGGGTCACTATCATACATTGGCACAGATGAGTCTTTCAATAAGGCACTATCATGAGAATGCTTATTCCCTTGCTGCCATTCACTATTATAGATAGGGTCTGGATCAGTGTTCATACCTGAGCCTCTCCTGCTATCATAATTCCTCTCTGTATAGCCTGGCCAGTATGTAATCCAATTCTGATATCCAGCCTTCCAATCTTGATCCCTGGACACTGGATCTTTCCTCACATACCTTCTGGCATAGGTCTGAAAGTCCCTTCCACGTGTAGTCTTCTCTCTCCCAGGTAGCCACTGGTGATTCCTATCTCTGCCATTCCATTCCTCTGGCTGACACCAGTCCAATGGACTCTGCTGGCACTTGGAATACCTCCCAGTATGGGTACTGCCTTGGACTCTCCCAGACCTGCCAATAGCCTTCCTTCTTTTCCTTCCAGAGAGTTTCCTTCTCTCTCTATCCGCTTGGCTTGGCTTCTGTTTCTCCAAGTGATGTTGGTGCTTGTAGCCGTTGCTGTATCTTTTCCTGAAGCTATTCCTGAAGCTGTTATCTGAAGAATAAGCTCTATTCTTATTCTGTCCTAATGTGTGCTCCTCCCTAACACAGCGCAGCTGTGTTGAATCAGGTCCTGCCCTTTTAGATGAGTGCTTAGGGATTACCTCATAGTTCTCTTGATTGCACACACGTTTTCTCACTTCAGCCCCTCTCATGGCTGCTGGAAACCTGGTGCATTCTGGGACTGGTAGTCTTTTATGTGAAAACTCTGTTTTCTTGCTTCTACCAGAACTGACAGGTTGCTTGTTCAGAGTCACATCATCTTTTCTATAGCTCCTACCTGAGCTATGATAAGCTTCCTTATCACAAAGCTTTAGTGGCTGATCCTCCTTATACTAGGTTTCATCATGATAAGGTTGTTCTTAGAACTCATCCACACTTTATGCCAAAGGTGGTTTCGTCTTTTCATTTGAATCAATCAATTTATCTTTCTGTATTTTTTCGGAGGCCTCACACCTCTAATGCAGAAAGAAGCCTTCATACTTTGGATTGTAAAAGAGCCTTAGCCTTTTACCTACAGAGAACACAGCAACATAGAAAGTCCTCACAACTTTTTATAGCTTTTGACTCTAGTCATTTGGGACTTCCAGTCTCCAAAAGAACTTTATCTAAATGGATTGCCCAATGCATATCCTTTGCTTATGAGAGTAAGGGTCTTCCTCTTCAGGGCCATGTCACAGCTCATAATGTGAGAGCTATGGCAGCTTCCATGGCTAATCTCCACTCCGTGTCTATCGATGACATTTGTCAAGCAACCACCTGGGCTTTGGTACACACCTTCACAGCCCACTACTGCCTGGATAAAGCCTCCCGTCGGGATGCCTTCTTTGGCCAGGCTGTTCTTCAAAATCTCTTTCAGACCTAATTCAACTCCTGCCCACCAACCCTGGTGGAATGCTAGAGATCCATGGGAGAAAGGATGCCTACCTTTCTAGGGGGGCACCTTCCTGGGGCTATCTCCCTGGCATCTTCAGCTAGGGAGTCCTCAAATGGGAAGACTACATTCCTGCTTGTTCCTGGAGATAGCGTGGTTACTCACCTGTAACAGGTGATCTCCAGGAACAGCAGGAATTTAGTCTTCACAACCCACCCACCTCCCCTAGGAGTTGTCTCTTTATCTCTTTGTCTCTTTCCTCTCTCTCTCTATCCTTTCACTCAGCTACAAACTTAACTGAAGAGGGACAGTTGGAAAGGCGGGAAGGCAGCGCACATGTGCTTAGGGATGCTCCCAAAAGCGTTCCTATGGGACGCTGGGGAGCGTTCCCGCGTAGGCTCCATCGGTACCGACGATACCCGTATGTGAAAACTAAATTCCTGCTGTTCCCGGAGATCACCTGTTACAGGTGAGTAACTATGCTTTATTGTACTTACAAAACATTCCAAACATTTTGGTTTAACATAACCTTTGAAATAACCCAACCAGCAAAATGGGCCTTCACCAGCCATGCTATTAGCAAGGTGACCCCATTCTACTTCCGCCGCGGCTGAGCCAGCAGCACTTCATTCCCCCTCCCTTTTACCTGGCCTCGCCATATTATTAGCAAAAAAGCCGTCCAGGGGTTATCCAGGTTGGGGGCAACCGACCCCCGCCCCAATTATAGTTGAAGGCTCTGGACCCCGGAAACCTCCGGGATCTCGCCCCCCCCCCACCAGCTGCGACACTCCTCACATACCCATTGCCCACCCCCCACCATACAGGGCTGGAGGGTGGGAAGCCAGAGGCACGACACCTCCTTCTCCTGCCCTGCCTGAGCGCCAAAAGACCGGGCCCGCCGTGCGCCTCTGCATGCGGCCCCACACTCACCTCCACCCATTGGCTCTCCACTCCGTCAATCCCCAGAGAACCAATAGGATCCAACACTGCCCCTCCCCCACATAACTTTGCCACCTACGCCAGCCATGGGCAAAGTCCCAGCACCGGGCCGCGTGCCCGATTACCAACGGCCATCGGGGACCTTGCTCCGCGGCCTTACACTAACCGAGGCAGCTCGGACCCGGTGTTCCCTTTGTTCACCATCCCTCCCCGCCCATACCCGCCTCCCCCGGCCTCACCGCACCCACTTAACTGCCCTTCCCCCTCTTCACCAACAGCATACAACAGTCTCTGCCCCTCCCCCTCCTCACCCACAGCATACACAGAAACAAATTTGGAATTAACTGGTCACAGCTTTATTGTACTTACAAAACGTTCCAAACATTTCTGTTTAACATAACCTTTGAAATAACCCAACCAGCGAAACGCGCCTTCCCCAGCCGTGCTATTAGCAAGGTGACCCCGTTCCACTTCCGCCGCGGCTGAGCCAGCGGCACTTCTGTCCCCCCCTTTTACCCGGCCTCGCCATATTATTAGCAAAAGCCGTCCAGTGGTTATCCCGGTTGGGGGCAACCGACCCCCGCCCCACTTATAGTTGAAGGCTCTGGACTCCGGAAACCTCCTGGATCCCGCCACCAGGCACAGGACTTTAACGTCCCTGCGCCGCCCCCCCACAACCAAGCTGTGACCAGCGAGCCTCCCGCTGCACAATCCATTCCAAAGCCTCCTGCCAATCGTTAAGCAGCAAGTCGACACCCACAGGGGCCAAGTGCACCCGATCCTGCTAGTATAATCCCCCGCAATCCATGAGTGCAGAATCTGATAGCCTCCGTGCTTGCAGACCCAACGACCAATCTGACGATTGATCTTCATCAAGACGCGAGACCAATGCCGCTGATATTGGCAAGCAGGCCTTGGAATGACATCGGACCATAACAAAATAACTTCGTGAAACAGCCGAAGAACCTCCGTCAAGTCCCTCTTCACTGCTCTGATCAACTGCTTACAAGTCCAGCAGACCAGGTCATTACCACCCATGTGTAAGAGTAGCACTGCAGGCTCGGTCCTCACCCACTGGTGGTGTCGAAGCAAAGGCAATAACTGTGGCCACCGAAGCCCACACTCACCCAGCCATAGGACGGACACCACTCTCGGGTCAAGACCCAAATTAGGCCATAACGGCCGCACTGCTGTCTGCTGTCCCGCCCAATGAACAAATGACTGGCCGATCATCCAGCAGCAGGGAGGACACCGCCCAACATCTGCAAGAGAAATAGGCAGTTAGCTACGGGAGTACAGATACCCCCCCTTCACAAACGCACATAACCCTGGAAGGCGTGCGAACACCATCTGCCAATGCGCTGTATCTCGACATCAGTCAGCCCCACCGCCGCTGCGCTGGTTGCCGCCCCTATACGGAAGGAGTGCAGAGCAAACCGTCGAGGATCCTCACCTACATTCTGCAGCACCATCCGTAGTACTGCTGTCACTTGGAAACGTGTCAACCCACGAGAATCCTCATGCAGGAAAAACCACCCACCCACTGCTGGGCATGCGCGCAAGTATTCCATCAAGGCCGCTACCGGGCATGTAGGCAGATTCGCAACCTCCCCCAGTACTACCCACAAACCTTTTCCCCGCTGGCCCATTTTCAATCTGGCCAGCCTCACCCTAAGCTGCCCTTCCCTGATTAGCACATGCCCGCTCCCTAAGCCACCCCTCCCATCGGGATGGCCGGAATTGGCTACCAACTCCCCCATCCGAAACGCACCAAAGAACGCTAGACAAAAAACTGCTCTGAAAAGCGTGGCTTCATAACTGGACACTGCTACCCCGGGTAACACCGCGCAAATCCTGACAAGCAACTCATGCGTAATCAGCCACCTGTGATCGCCCAGGATCGGCCGAGCTCGCTCCCACCCTCGTAGCAGCCTCTGTGCCAAAACTCCCAGTGCAAAATGGCCCAATCCTTCTGCCTTCGCAAAAAAAGGTAAAGCCAGCCAGATGGCTACACACAGAAGTCTGGGACATACCGTTTCCCTTCGCATAAACTACGTACTGTCCCATTAGTCCGTCAGCAGCACGGCCTGGCTGCCAACTTCGAGACTCCAAAAATTCGACTACTTTGTCGCAGCCCCTCAGATAGGCCATCCACATCGCAGCAGACACTGAACTACGCAGCAGGTTCACCATCTCCGCAGGCCAACCTGCCATAATCGCTTGGGAACCAGCAATCCCACGGCGTCCGCCTCTGGTGCCAGTGTCCAGAACAGCTCCCACTTGAAACAAGAAAGCGCATCAGCAATTTTATTAGTGCATCCCGGTATATGCCTGGCCTTGACCCACACATTCAACTGTAAACAGGCTAACACAACCTCCCGCATGAGTGCCGTTACTTGAACGCAATGCGGAGTATAATGGTTCACCACACTGACCACCGCCTCATTATCACACCACCACAGCACTTTATGATTCCGAAGCCTATCAGGCCACAAATGCAACACTACCAAAATGGGGAACAATTCCAAAAAGGTAATATTGCTGGTCAAACCCAATGCCCGCCACGCCTGCAGCCAGCTATCAGCACACCACGCTCCCCCAAAATAAATGCCTAGACCTGCACCTCCGGCTGCGTCTGTGTACAGCTGCAAATCTACGCTAGACGTCGCTGGCTCCATCATGACCGATGTCCTGTTAAAACCTTCCAAAAACGCGTCCCAAACTCTCAAGTCCGCTTTCATAACCCTTGACATCCTAATGCGATGATGTGGCTTCCGTACCCCCATCGTAACCGCTGCCAACTGTCGCAAAAACACCCGGCCCATCGGGATGACCCTGCACGCAAAATTCAAAGAGCCCAGTAAAACCTGCAGCTCCCGCAAAGTCAACTTTGCTGCAGCCAACCCGTTAGCCACCAGCACTCGTAACTTCACCACCTTTTCCTTTGGAATACGGGCCACTATTTCCAATGAATCCAGTTCCACTCTGAGAAAGGTGATTCTCGTCGCTGGGCCTTCGGTCTTGCCCACCACCAGAGGTAGCCCCCATGCGCTGGACATGTCCACGAAGCCGTGCAACAACTGCTGACACTCCTCTGACTGCGCCGCGCCAACGAAGAACAAATCATCCAAATAATGGACCACTTGCATACAACCCACCCTCTGGACTAGCGCCCAATGCAAAAACGAACTAAACTTCTCAAAATAGGCGCAAGAAACCAAGCACCCCATAGGTATACATTTGTTAACTTAAAACTCATCTTCAAAGCAAAAACCTAACAAGTGAAACACTGACGGATACACCGGCAGCAAACGAAAGGCGGACTCGATGTCAACTTTCGCCATCCAAGCTCCCGGACCACATTTCCTAACTAAATCCAATGCCTCATCGAAAGAAGCGTAGCGAACCGTGCACAAATCCTTTGGAATGTGATCATTCACTGATGACCCCGCCGGGAAAGACAAGTTGTGGATCAAACGAAATTTCCCCGGCTCCTTCTTAGGCACTACCCCCAGCAGTGACACTACTAAATTCACGATTGGCTGGTCCGCGAAAGGGCCTGCAATTCTCCCCAGATTCAATTCCACCGCCAGCTTGTTCTGCACCATGGTCGAAAAACACAGCATCGAGGGGGAATGCTGCGCTCTCTTCCTTAATACAGTCCCCTGCACCGGTATACTAAAACCAAACTGAAACCCAAACTCCAGCGCCTCCCTGTCCTTCCTCTTTGGATAGCGCCGCAACCAAGCCTTTATCGCGTCCCACCATATTGGTGTCGGTGCCAACCCAGACACGTCAGCATTACTTGGGCGCCTGTACAGGCACCCCCGTGATCCCCTTTTTACTGCATTTAATTGCGGAATGGCCACCCCCGCAAACCGAGCAAGCGTGTCAGAACTTACAGTCGGGAAACGGATACAAGGACTTGTTGAAGCGCCAACAGACATCCCTTGTACTCCCACTCCCCGCTCTCTGCTGAGGCCCTCCCTCCACTGCCCAAAAGGAACGAGTTGACCCGACCACATTCGCCGCCCCACCCCTTGCACCCCCCCCCCCTTCCAGCCCCGGCCCTAACCAACATCTGTGTCAGCCATAGATTAATGTTCTGCATACCCCATGACAGCACTTTGCTCTCCTCCATCTTGTCCCTGAACTTTTCATCATAGTTCAGCCATGCCCACCCCTCATGCGTCTGAGCCGCCTCCAAGATAGAGTCCACATAAGCCAACATGCCGTAATCCTCAGAAGAATGTTGACCCCAAACACTCGCCAACCGCAAGAAGGCTCTTGTCCAGTTCACCACCGTACGCGACACCTTTTTAAGCCGACCCACCTTCTCGTCCTCCTTTCGCTTCTTCCTACTCTCCCCCGACTGTTTCCTGCCCTCCAGTAATCGGAAAATATCTGTGTACCTCCTTTTCCTAATTTTTTGGCGCAAACTCCTTGGGACCCCTTCCCATAGCTTGGAAAAGGACACCAACGTAGGTGTACCCTTTACCCCAACGTGCCCCATCTGTACCCCGACTGCCCTTCCTCCCGAGCTCTCCGCTCCCGATGAGGAGGACGATGAGTTGTACAACGAGGAAGAGGATGACCCCGAGCCGTGCCGCTGTCTGCGAGAATGCTTCTTCTTCCTCTTAGCCTTGGACCCCTACCCATCTGGCACACTACCCTGGCCTACCCCATCCCCTTGCTGCTCCGGTAGCTCACCTGCTGCCACCGCATCCAGAGCCTGCACCGCCCTCGGACCCGTCATGGGCTCATGGATTCCCACACCTCGCTGCTGGATCCCGCCATCATCAGCCATATTGGGTTCATGTGGTGCCAGGTGCCTTGAGGATGCTCCTGCGTCCATGCTCCACGATCCCCTTTGTCCTCTTATTCCTTGCGCTTCAGGCTGACACGTTGCCGGAACCTGTGAAGGTAGAAAGGAAAACACAGGGGCGGAGGGGAACCGGGGTATGCCAAGCAGGTTGCCAAGCCCCCAACCACTCCCCCCTGGATGAACCTTGCCCTCCACCAACCCAATGTTCCCAGGCCGCAGGGGCCCCAGTTGTCCCCATGACTCCTTGCACTCCCGGGGGCCCCATGGGAAAATTCAATCCTTGCCCCCCTCCCAGGGCTCCCTGCCATGGCACTACCCAGCTGCCAACTCCGCCCTTCACCCCACCCATAAAACCCCACCCTGCCCATACCTTGCCCAGCCACCCCACCCACCAAACCTCCAGCGCCCCCTTCTGCCCCACTCCCACCTGCCTCTCGGTTAAACACGGCATCAGTATGGCCTGTTGCATCGCTGGGCTCCCCATCCCTGACCAGAAGCCCCAACTCACATACCTGCTGTCCTTCTATTCCTCCCCCTAGCTCTCCAGCTCCCTTACGTGAGGAATGCCCTCCAGCAGCTCCCCTTCTGCCTCTTCCAGCAGGCATCACCACGCTCACAATTACCCCTAATTAATCAAGTACAGCAGTATATTCTCCCCCACCACCATCCGATACTTGCCCTGCTCGAAGACCGCTTCAAATCCGCTGCTCGGGCCGCCGTGAATCCCTCCAGCTGGTTCTGCCCCCACGCGATGCTCAACATGGGCCTGTACCTCTTCCTCAATGACCGCTCGCTGCCAAACTGCTGCTCGATCCCACGCCACCAAAACTGCCGAAATCTGCAAAGCTGTCCTGCAAGCCAGAGGCACGACACCTCCTTCTCCTGCCCTGCCTGAGCGCCGAAAGACCGGGCCCACCGCGCGCCTCTGCACGCAGCCCCGTACTCACCTCCACCCATTGGCTCTCCACTCCGTCAATCCCCAGAGAGCCAATGAGATCCAACACTGCCCCTCCCACACATAAGTTCGCCGCCTACTCCAGCCGCGGGCAGGGTCCCAGCACCAGGCCACGTTCCCGATTACCAATGGCCATTGGGGACCCTGCCCCGCGGCCTTACACATATTGAGTCACAAAGGATTAAAGTCTTGCAGCAAACAAAATACACTCTAGAATCTCTATGGATTGAAATTCCATGTAAAAAAGGAGAAGGGGAAAGCGATGGCAATGGGGGTGTACTATCGAATGCCCGGCCAGAATGAACAAATGGATGTTGAAATGCTCAAAGAAATCAGGGAAGCTTAGTGTAATCTAGACCCAATAATCAATCAAAATCAAATACAACTCAATGACACAGTCCATTAGCCAAATCAGTACCAAAAAAAAAGACTTAGGTCTTCATTCTGGAGACCCAAGGCCCTCCAGCTCTGCAAACACAACAACTATTTGTTGCAGTCATCTGATGTTGATAATTTTGTTGGCCATCAGAGGATTCACGAGTTCACTTCTGCTCCTTCTAAGGTCTTTTTTCTAATGGTAGATCATTGGGATAAAGCAATTTAAGGAAATTCTGCACTTCTTTTGAAGAAGAGAAAGTAATCACATATCCCTCCCATTGTTCTCACAATCAGGCGAGATAGATCATCTTTTGAGGAGTCTGGTTCTTGTAGAGTCTCTCTGTAATCTCAAACTGTTGACAAAAGTCAATCTGTATTAGGAGTGAAATCTTGATATAGCATAATTTTGCAGTTCTTGTAAATTAGGGTCTCTGCCTTGCGCACCCATTAAAGTAATAATTTTTTATGTCTGTAATTATGCAGCTTAAATAGAATTTGTATGCAGGCGACTTTCTCTATCATCTTTTCGAGCAGCTACCAAATGGGCTCTTTCCATTACAAGATCGCTGAGGAGTTCTGGATTGCTGAACATCTCCTTTAGCAGCTTGGCCACAAACTCCTCCATCTGGCCTGATTCCAAGCCCTTGATTATGCCAACTAGCTGCTGAATCTGCTTGTGGGATCTGTTCTTCAATGGCTGATCTTTAATGCCAACCTCTGTATAATTGCTTGGTTTGTGTTGGCCTCTTTTCACAGTTCGGAAAACTCATCTTCAGCTAAGGATATTTATTTCTTTATTTAGCATTTGTTTTATAACTCCTTTCAAGGATATAAAGGCGGTTTACATCGAACACAACTAAACAGTACTCCCCACTGCATGACCACCGTGCCACCGCCTGTGCCCCATTTGCACTATCAGCATGGTGCCGTTTCCTACCTGAGCACCATGCTGTTGCTGCTAGTGGAGTACTACTATCTTAGGCTCCCTTGTCAGTGCATCACATTGCCAATGCTTAAATAGTCTCTCTCCCCTCTACAAACCTCCTTTCCACAAGATTTTACTTGGCGATCGGGTTCCAAGCATTAAAGGGCTTTTCAGGCCATTGCGCAATTGGCGGTATGAGAGCACACGCTGTAACTGCCCACTCTCTGCCCCCTGCGCTCTTAACATTGCCAGTATTTTTATCGCCCGTTAAGGTAGCATTTTCTTGGCATTAAGGGAGCAAGTGTGCCGATAGCCTGTGTTAACGGCACACATGCTCTCTTACCGCCATTTAGTTTAACATACCTCTAAGTCAGAGTTCCCTCCACCCCACCTTTTGCTGGCAGGATCTCCAACACTGAATACCTTGCAATCTTTCTCACTTAATCTTACCCCCTCACCCACAACCTGTTGAACTTGACAAGTATAACCTCAGTCAGTTCATATTACTGTTCTAAGTTCCATGTAAATTATATATCTTTGTTTTATGTAAACTGCTTTGATTTATGGATAAAGTGGTATAGAAGAATTTATAAATAAATAAATTCTCTTAGGGTTGTGATCCCTGTGCTTTTCTAATACAATAGGGTTGCTGTGCTTATAAAGTTTCCAGTGGATGAGATGTGTCATTTTATTGTGCCTTTCTGTGTATACATTTTCTGCCAACAGAACTTTGCACAATAGAGAACCCTCAACTAGCATCATATCAATAAAGTGCCAGTCTACCACAAACCTTTTTTGTCAGACTCTAATCCAGCACTGTTCTGTAAGTAGTCCTTTATTATCTGTTGAGTCCATGGTAGAATGGCACTTTATTGATATGTTTCTGGTTGAGGGTTCCCTGGATTGCTAAGATATTATTTTGTAACCCTTCATATATAACTACTGTTTGAATATCCTATCAGAATTTTGTAGCCAACTATGAAATGAGTGACCATTGTCAGCACGTTCTTACAGAATCTACATTTCAGTTTTCCGAGTTTTTTTTTATGCTTACTGTAAACCATCTCTTCCATAATCCACTGTCCTAGATTGCAACTATTATATCTTATCCTTCGATTTCAATTCACCTGAAACATTCATGTGTCTGGTTTTGATTGAGAAATAGTTCTTGGAGTAACACTTTGTATTTTCCACTGTATTTATACATTTGCTTCTTGTTCCTCGTTTGCTAAGCGATCTCATTCTTTAAGAGCTTAGGGCCTGATATTCTTCTGGGCAGGCTATGATGTGGTGGTGCATAGCCCTGCCACTGACCCTTAAACCCGGATATTCAATGCCAGGATCATATGCGGCCCCGGTATTGAATATCTGTGTATCGCCGCTCAACACGGAAACCACCAAAGCTAACTGGGCAGCAGCAATATTGCTGCTGCCTGGTAATCTTGTGTCCCCACCTCTGCTCCACACCGGAATGCCCCGATGCTAGCCGGATAGCATTGGGGCATGAGGGGACATAGATGGGGATATTCAAAGGCACTACCCGTGAATGGGCCTTTGAATATCCCCATTTAAGGCATTTACATGTTACACTAGGCTGTAAACCGTGTAAAGGCCCTTCAGATATTGGGCACTTCTTCTCTTGTTTGGAAAGTTCTGTTGCATTCTTCCCTATGTGTACTGGTTCACATTCATTCCCTCTACTTGTCAGAAAGCTTGTCTAGTACTTCTTAATGGAGATGGATTCCTGGCATTTACTTTTGTATTTCGATACGTTTTGCGTATTTGGAGCTGTTGATGCTGTCAAGTAGGCCTATTGCTCTGTATGTATAATCTATTTCCATGAGGCATATTCCTCCATCGGCTCGAGGAATGTGCAGTGTATGCATATACTGGTTCTTATAGATTTAACTCCTCCGTGCCCATGAGCTTTCCTGTTCGTATCTCCAGTTTCTCAAGATCTTTAGGAGGCCAGTGTGCAATTTCATAGCTGTATGAGAGTACGGGAATTGCCAGCTCATATTTTATTACGCTTTTCAATAACACATTTAATCTCCTCTAGTATTTTTACAGATATTTGCTCTCAGTAATTTTTGCTGCTTGTCGCTCCTTCCTCTACCCCTAGGTATTCATCCTGTTCAAGTTTCTTGATTTCACAGTTATCAGTCAAGGAGATGTTTTCAGTTTTGCTCAATTTTCTTCTAAGGAAGCTGCCTTAGCACATTTGCACATTCGTGTCGTGTGCAGGAGTCTCCTTTCCATGCTCCTGTTCACCAGTTCTGCCTGTGGGCACCAAAATCTCAAATCCAGCTCTAGCTCTGACCTAGAGGCATAGATAGTGACTATTATTGATGCCTTTGGCAAAAGATGCAGTGCTTCAAAAGTATCCAAGCAGAGTAATTTGTAGACTATGAATCGGCAATCAGCAGGCAGAAATTAAAAGGGGAGAAATGCAAAAGCATGAAAGGTTTCTGAAAACTCTTTAAGGTCTATAAATGTCCCAGTCTCACTGCTGAGTTGCAGGAATGCTTCATGACTCACTCTCTGGGTTGATTACCATTCTTCATGCTAACTTTTATCCAATATTGGCTTGAAATGTAAGAGATAAATTACAATACGGAAATAAAATATAATAACCACTATAATATGTTGATGGTTTAAAGCAAGCGGTAATTCTGCAGTGTGCCAGTGATAATGCTGTATTGGTTGTTTGGATATCAAACCATGGAGCTGGAAGCTTCGATTCTCCAGTAGATTTTGTGTGTTTCCTTTTGTGTACTTATGACATCAGAATGGAATAGAATATGTATTTAATGGAACAGAACTTGTCTCATGACTGTACAGGGAAATTTTTCGGTTCAAGGAAATTACAAAACAAAGCAAATCTGTTCTCTGAAGTTCTTCATTTGCACAGATTGAATGGAATTATTTCCAAACCTTATGCTCATTTTTATTAACAGTTAAACAATTTTTCGAGCACTGTGGGGACAATAATCAGCATCTAATCATCACATAAAGAGAAGTAGATAAGAGTGCATGTGCTTTGAGCTGTGCTGAAAAGGGCAGGGCTGGGATGAGAAAATAGGGCATGTTTTGAAATCTCTGGGTAGAATTTATCAGTCTAATTTACTCCTCTGCAAGGTGGAAGAGTATAAATGTACCTATATTTCCTAGTGGTCCCTGAATTTCTTTTAAAAATGAGCTTGCAGCTGTACCTGAGGAGCTGTAAGCTCCATTGAAAACTATGCCCAGTGAAAGATAAGGACCCTCTTATGTCACAGTTTAGTATCAGAATATGAATAATCCTCTCTTGCAAAACCACTCTTCCTTATAGAGTATGCAGTTTTGTAGCGTATATGTTGTGGGGATAGTGAGTTGGATAATTCATTTCAGTTTTTAGTTTTGGTTCAGTTTGAAGAGATTATTCTGGTATCGGTGCGTATATGTGTGTATTGGCTCCTCTCCCCCACCTTAGTCATTTTTGATGCGCAGCTAGTCACTGGGAGGGCAATACACTACAGTATTTTAGTTTTCAAATTTGGAAAGTGATGGCATAGTAGGTGGGCAATGTTCTGACATTTGCTCAAGGAAACACATTGAGAGTTGACCCAAGGCTAGACAGAATTTTGCAACTTCTATATGTTCATTTCATGAAAATGACTCTATGCTGTTCAGCACTGCTGAACAACTATCAGCTCTATGCTTTTGGAAAGTTCGAGACTTTTGGTGTCTGCTTCTCAGCAACTAAAAGTTACATGTGTAAAGACACAGGCTGTATAGGATTGTTCTCTACTTATGTGATAGTGAGGCCAAGCCAAGCAAAATAGAAGAGTTAAGACGGAGACAATATGGAAAAAGACAGCAGAGTGCTATCGTCTATTGATCAATATCTGTCTGCTTCATTTATTTATTTAATAAATATTTTGCTCATGCTTTTCTAGTAGTTGTTCACCTTCCTGAAATCAGTTCATAATATATAAACTGTAGAATATAAATCCAGTTCATAAAATATCCCTGCAGCTTGTCACAGATAATGAACCTTAGGGCCCTTTTACGAAAGTGCAGTGACTTATCACATATTCATCCCCCAAAATGAGCGCAGAGTTGGCACTCGACCCATGCTATAAGATGGAGGCATGCCCTACATTTCCTCATGTAGATAGCTTAGGTTTTGCACCACATCCACACTCATTCTGTTCAGCGCGATCAGCATGGGTGCACTTAACACCACCTACTGAGGTGACTGTAAGTGCACCTCTGCTCTAAGTGCAACATCACTGGTGAGCCTGGACCAAAGACACCTGAGCTACCCATGATGTGCATGCTCCGCCCTAACCCACACTACTCAGGGAGCATGGAGTTTTAGCACGGCTGTGTTTTTTTGGCACCTGGTAAATTTTTTTGTGGTGCACTTGGTGTGCATTGTACCCTGCACTTTAGTAAAAAGGCCCCATTATGTACTATTTCCTAAAGGACTAAAAATTAAGTTATATAAAAACTAGTATAAACTTTATATTCCTATTTATTAAATGCACTGAGTTGTAAATTAACATGTGTTAGTGATCACATTTACACCATTACTTTGAAAATGTCATGAAAAGTATCAGTGGAAAGCTTGATTTAAATGAATGATTTAAGTCATGGTTTTCTCTTTGTGATTTAGGTGATATACATGTGGAGGGTAATTTTATAACTGGGAGTGTAGGTTTGGAGATGGAGAAAGTGCCTATTTATAAAGACATATAGGTGCCTATGTGTCTTTAAGATATACCAGCACAAATCCTGCAGAAATCGCACCTACATTGATGGCATGGTCATTAAACCCTTTAGTGCATACTTTACTTGCATATCACATATCTTATACAATCCGAGTAGAAATCACGACTCTCCTCATGTTCCGTCCAAACCCATCCCCTGAGCTTGCCCACTCTAGCATACCTTGTATGTGCCTACTTTTAGATATGACCTAATTTTATAAGAGGCCTTTTCTGTGCATAAAGCGGTATTTTATATATGGAAAAGGGTTATAAAATTACCTTGTAAAATCCCCATTTTATATGGGACATCTAGATAGGAACTGGGATGTCCAGGTTGCTACATTCACAGTCCCCCAGAATTTCATAACAGGTGCTGCTGAATGTGGAGCCTTTTGCAAACATCATACATGGATGCTGGCAAATATTCATGAGTTTTCCATTATAAACATCGTGAGTATCAGTTTCAGAAAGCTACATATCCAGAAAAAGAAGAGCATTACTTGGCCAGGTTTTTTTGTCAGTCTTATATACTATTGGTTCCAGCAATTATATAGGAGGTTTGTATTCCAGAAAAGTATATTTTTAAGTGCTGCCAATTAGTATACAAAGCTCTGAATGACAAAGTTGTACTTTTTAAATGCTGAATAAAATACTGGGGGAGAGTGGTTAAGCATATTTGTTTCCTTGATTACTCATTTCAAACCCTTGCTGAAGTGAGCACTTTGCTGAAACTTATGCATGTCTCGGAGGAGGTGCAAAGGAAATGGTAAATATGTGTATTATTTCTGGCTTGCCCTAAATCTGTCTCCTTTAAATCTGTGCATCCCAGGCCATCTGTACGTGTAAATTGTGTCATTCCGAAATCACCATTTACACGTATACATGCCTCTGTTTACATGTGTAAATGCTGCACAAACCTTCTAAAATGGCCTCCTTATTGAGCGAACATAACCCATTTCTTGGTTAGCTTATGGGGGCTAACATTTCTTTTATCAGGTCAAAGCAAAGGTGAGTTGCCTGAAGATATGGGTAATGAACTTCCTACTGGCCTGCAAGTTCATTTTCAAAGGGAAACTTATCACAGAGACACTCTTTGAAAATGGAGCAATTGTAAAGCGGCTACCTGTATTTTTTCTCTCCAGATTTAACCCCATTCCTTATTTGCCATGGGTAAAAGTATACATGCTGTGGAACAGTGCACATAATTTTACTCATATTTGTAGTTGGGAGAAGGGCATTTCCCCCCAGCTGTTTTACATAGGTAATAAATGTTTACCTATGGTGGAAGCAAGCTGATTTTCCAAGAACTAATGTACACTGCTTTGATGGTGTTCAAAAAGTGGTATATCAAGCATTTTAATAAACTATAAGTATAAGCTTAACACGGCAATTGTACTACTTTACTCAGCCATAACAGAAGAATTATGCAAACATAACCACAGGAGAGACTCCTGTATGTCTTTCGCCCGTGGTCCTTGGTGAGCAGACTTCTGCACAGGATTCGGTCTCACTCAAGCTTGGTCATTCTGGTGGTGCCAGACTGGCTCTGCAGGCCATGGTACGTGGATCTGTTGAGCCTGTTGGTGGGATCTCCTTTATTGCTACCTCAGAAAAGGGGACTGCTGCAGCAAGGTCCCCTAGTCATGGACGACCCCATGCCTTTCTTGCTTATGGCCTGGCCCTTTTGAGAGGTGCAATCTGTCTAAAAAAGTGGGGCGGTAGTTGACACCCTTCATAAAGTGCAGAGGGCCTCTAAATCCTTGGCCTATGTTAGAGTCTGGAAGGCCTTTGAGATACAGTGTTCCTCTCAGATCTTAAATGCCAAAAGGGTGGATATAGTGGCCATTTTGTCTTTCTTACAGTCTAGTTTTGATCAGGATTTAGCTCTGATCTCTATCAGAGTTCAGCGGATAGCCCTTATGTACTACCAGGGACAAGTTCAAGATGTGTCCTTGGTGGTGTACCCAGAAATGTTCTGCTTCCTCAAGGAGATAAAACAGATCCATCCCCCCATGCAACTGGTGGTGCCGCAGTGAAGTCTTTTTCTGGTGTTGCGAGGCGATGAAGGGATTCCCCTTTGAGCCCCTTTCAAAGTCCTTCCTCAAAGATTTGATCCTGAAGGTAGTTTTTCTGGTGGCTATTACCACCAGTGTTGGAGTTACAGGTCTTGTCCTCTAGGGAGCTCTTTCTGATCATCTCATCAGCATCTGTCTCCCTGAAGAACAAGACATCTTTTCTCCCCAAAGTGCTGTCTACCTTTCATCTTAATTTGTGATCTTGACTTCCTTCTTTGAAGAGGATATTTGGACAAACTCCTTGCTGCATCTGTTAGGCGTGAGGAGGGCAATGGTGATGTATCTAGAGACTATTAGTTCCATCCGGCGGTTGGACCATCTCTTTGTCCAATTCAGTGGACCAAGGAATGGATAGGCGGCAGCCAAGTCTTCATTTGCTCATTGGTTTAAGGTGGCTGTTAGTTCATCCCTGAGCACCTTGTAACGTACTGCAGGTTGCATATGGACCAGAAGTGGATGACGCCTTTGTCAGAGTAGTTTTGTCCTGAGCATCTTCTTCCTCCCACCTAGCGTCCTGATTGCTTAGGTAGTCCCACTTGTGTGGACTGGTCTAGTAGTATGAAAAGGAAGGAGAAGCTTTACATACCTACTAATTTTATTTTCTTGAATCCTGCTAGACCAGTCCAAGACCTGCCCTAGGAAGACTACTTCTATAAGTTTGGAGCCTTGCCATCTTTTAATTGCATTATCAGTGTCCATGCCTGAAGCAGAGTTAAGTAAGGCATGAGAACCAAAAAGTGTTTGCAAAAAGTTATTTTTAGTTATTACTTTTCTGGGTTTCTGTGGTTTTCAGTCTTGCTTTTGCTTGGAAAGTGTCATACTGGCTTCTCTTAGTGCTGCACCAGAGTAAATACTAGGGATGACATCACTGAAAGCTATTCTAATCTGTCTCCACCTTCTGGCTGGGGAGCATAACCCATTCATCTGGACTGGTCTAACAGGATTCAAGGAAAGGAAATTAGCAGGGATGTCAAATTTTTCCTTTCAACAAAGTTAGTTTCCTGTAGTTTAGGGCCCTTGCATTTGAATGAATCATGATTAGTAGTGTAGCATCATGATTAGTAGTAGTAGTAGTAGAATGAATCATTACCGCCTGTGATCTAATACTGAACCACAACATCCAGTCTTAAATCTTATGACGCAAAATGAAAGGAGAGAAACTACCAACATATAAAGTTCAAAGGAGAAAGTGGTGGAATTCAGGAATATATAATGCGAGAAGTAGAAGTTTGAAAAAATGAAAGCAGATATCAGTAATATTTGTTCATTTGGGATGTCTTAATTGATGTATAGTTTGTAAATAGCTTCTTTCTTTTTATACAATTAAGGACTTATTTGCCAAACCACAATAAGGTTTTACAGTTTGCGAGTTAGCTGCCAAATTTAACCAAGGTAACTGCAAAAACTCCACAGTATCTATGGAGGGTGGGGAAAGCAGCCATGCTGCTTGTGCAGGACAGAGGTCTCTACCACACATTAACGGCACTGCTGCTAACATGGAATATCATTAGCTATACCTCTGATGGTATGCTTTACTGCACATATTATCGGCCGCATTAGCAGCTAATGGATGGTTTCAACCCACATGTTAACTGCAAGGTGCAGTCCATGTCCCCAATATGAATTTGAGCCTTAGGTGTTTAATGTACCAATTTGTGCTTATTAATAATTAACATACATTAAAGCCTACTTTAAACATCTAGTAAGGCTTAGCAAGCAGGCCCCTAAATGTTTTATGGTTGTGTCGCCATGTTGCCACATAGTCTATAAATATGTTCAAGGGTTTGGAACATCTACCGCCTGTGCTATGCATTTTGATATCACAGCTGTACAGTGCTTGATGACGTACTAATACTGTAAATACTGAATAAGACATGGGCCCCTCAGATAAGGCCTTTTCCTTATTTTGCAGGAGTGGAGGAATAGCCTAGTGGTTAGAGCAGCAGCCTGGTAACCAGTGAAACTAGGGTTCAAGTCCCACTGGTGACTCATTGTGGCCTTGAGCAAGTCACTTAACCCTCCATTGCCTCAGGTGCAAACATAAGCCCTTTGGGAATACAGAAATACCTATGTAACATACCTTGAACTACCATCAGAAAGGTGTGAGCTAAATTACAACAGGATCTGTACAAAAGTTGTAGCTCTCTGGGCTTACGGCCCCTCTCTTTGCTTGTAGTCTTCCCCTACTTCCTACCATCCCACATATTTTAGAAAGATGTAGTATTTTTCTCTATTTGCAATTTATTTCATGACTCTCTCATGATAAATGATCCTTTCTAATGGATGCAGAACAATTTACAGTTCATTTCATGTCATAATGGCATTGAATTCATAAGCTAGTAGATGAAGACAATTTTTGTACAAAATTGAAGTATCTGGGAACATTCCATTAGTATAGTTGCCGTGCCCTGTTAAGAAGATGATGAAACCTGCAGAAGTCCAAATCCAGTCTGCACTATCCGGGACACTTGCTAAATCGAGGAGTGGACAAATTGACAATTTAAGCTAGTCAAGTGTTAGTCTGGACTCTTAATTGTAGAAATTATGCAGCAGTTTTATGAATGCACAGCACATCTTAATCCACCCTGGCTTTCTAAATGAAGCTTTTATTGCAGGCATAGTATAGATCTGCTCAGTGTGTTAGAAGCTCAGTACTGGTCCTAATCAAAATCCTAATTGGATAGACGTCTTCATAGCATATAGTATTTGACTGGCAGAATGTATCTGTATGCGAGGATTTTTTGTGCTCCAATCTTTTCTTAGAATTTTGTTTTCAATCAAATAATGAGTTGCCTCAAAATCCTGTTACCCCAATATGGATTATTAGTTTTGCTGTATCAGCCAAGTAATATTGAGCTTCAGATAATGCTTGCTACATTAAAAAGAAATTTGCCTGGTTATGTTGTGGAGATAGCGAAAGCTTTGCACAGAATAACAATTTGCCAAGGGAAAGGTCAATACTTGTCTCTTTTTATCTGTTTCAGCAGATAAATAATATTGCATATTTTAAGCAGCATTTCCGGATTCCTGCAGGAGTTCTTTATTCAGCATCATCAGAGGTAGACTGAAGATTGTGATGTCTTGCAATATTTTCATTTGCTGGTAATAGGAGTATAAATAAATAAATCCCTCCTCCCCTCCCAAAAAATAGTTTCTTTTACAGCTGGTCAAGGTATACATATCAGGATCATTGGGCAGGAACCTTGTGGTAGAGCCAGCAGAGATATACGAGTAGGACCAGGAGAATATGAGGGATTAGTTAGCCTCTAAATGCCAGGAAATGAGGAATGAGACATACCAGAGGAAGGTGCCAATGGCGTGCCCTGATTGAAAGCAGTACATTAGAAGAGCACTGAAAACATACCACTGCCAATACAACAGACTCCTGGGATATGTCCTCTGGAACCTCTGCTAATCTGTCCTGCCCCCAGCTCTGTGGTCCCAGCTCTCTAGTACAGTTCATATTAATATAGTAAATGAAGGTAGATAAAGACCAGCATGGCCCATCCAGTCTGCCCAGAAAGGTGTTTATGGTTGTAACTGGCGCTCCACGCAGGTTACCCCCACTCTGTGTTTTCACTTTGGGTTGTAACTGCTTCTTCTTGAAGGTTTCCCCCACTTTGTGCTTTTTTACTTGACTTAATATAGGCAGCCTTGATCCCACGTCCTTGCCCTCACCAAACTGATGTTGGTGAAACAACTTGGCTACAGCTTTCTTAGCAAAACATAAAACAATTGCACAATTGTACTTGAGTCAACAGTTCCGAACACTATGCATTTGTAACTGATATACTGTGCAGATTAACCCCGTGCTTTTGGTTGTGACTGCGGCTCTGTGCAGGTTACTCCCACTCTATGCCTTTTTGAAATCTAAGGGGCATGTTTACTAAAGCACATTAGCTGTTAATGCAGCGATAACATGGGAAAGCGGACCAAATGCAGATAGCGCAGGGAATTTTCTAGACTATCTGCACACTGCACGTTAGCAGTGCGCATGGGCGGGTTGTGGATAGAGTGAGCATGTCTGCCATGAGTGGTTACCATGAGCGTTGACAGTGCATTGTAACCACACATTTTGCAGACATCGCACGGGTGCAGCTAACATCACCTCAGTAGCTGGCATTAGCTGCAACCGTAATCTCAGCATTTTTGCTGTGCTGTCTGCTGGAGAAATGCTGTGCATGCCCCCAGCAGATAATGCATGCTTTTGACGCTAATGCAGCACTATTTGCACTGATACCTGGCATTAGCTGCAAAAGTCAAAAACCTTTTAGTAAGCATACCTCTAAAGGTCATTTAAGTTTTACTTTGAACAGGAATGTTCCTCTTGCTATATACTCATCTTCTGTGTTTATCCAGTGCCTTTTTGAATTCCAACACTGTTTTACTTCCTACCATCTCTCTCAGGAGGGCATTTTCATGAAAAAAGTATTCCTGATGTTGCTTGTAAGTTCCCCTCCTTGTAGTTTCATTTCATGTTTTGTTTTATAACTTCTCCGTCTTCGGAAAATTTGTTTTTTCATTAAAACCTTTCAAGCATTTAAAGGTCTGTATATTTCCCCTGTCCCTTCTTTCCTCTAGGACAGTGACTCTCAATCTTTCTTCTGTTGTGACACACCAGACAACTAACACCAGACACCAGACACCAAACTGGCCAGTACCGACACACCAATACCGACACACCAGACACCAAACTGGCCAATACCGAATAGATTAAGGCCACAACCCGAAAACATAGGTATTACTGTAAATAATGTGTAGATATATTACCCCAGTTAAATCCAAGTTTTAATCCCTGTTCGATGTAAATACTCTGTGGCCCCTCCGCACAGTATATTGTTCTGTTTATTGTAAACCGCACTGATATGTAATAGCGCAGTATATAAGAGAAGTAAAATAAATAAATAAATATTTATGTGTGTGACACACTGAACATTACAATTTGTATCTGAACAACATAAAGCCTAAATGGTTCATCGTTAAAATGGATACAACTGAAATATAAAATATTCTTAATCAAATTTCCTTTTTTTTAGAAACTCTTATTGTAATTAAATAAATGCATGTATGTGTTTATTTATATTTAGCCAATACCTTTTCAGTAGTAGATCTGTTATGTTCGCACTGAACTTACTGCCAGCATCAAAAAACCTTTACCCATATATATACCTATACATGGCAGAGAGCTAAATTGATTCTCTTTACAACCTGCTATAAATAAATAAACTAATAATATGTATTACTTTTTCAAATTCTGCTATCATCTCAGTATCAAGGGCTGGTTATTAGGGATTTCAAGAATTGACTCCCTGGTTCTCCGTTCTTCCCAGCATACAGGGAAACATAATTGTTAAGGAAAGCATGCACTTGCTGCTTATGTCAATTTTTTGCTAGCGCACCTCCCAGCTCTAGGTGACACCCCAGTGTGTCCCAACAAGCATTGCTCTAGGGTATGCATATTGAGATCTTCAAGTCTCTTCTCATATGGCTTCTGGTGCAAACTTCATACCATTTTGATCACTTTCCTCTGGATTACTTCAAGTCTTTTTTCATCCTTAGTGAGATATAGCCTTCAAAAGTGAACACAGCATTCCAAATGAGTCCTCAGTAACAATTTGTAGAAGATCATTATCTACACCTCCTTTAAAGGCTTTTCTCCCTCTCCATGCAGTTTAGAATCCTTCTGGCTGTGGCCATCTTGTCATATTGTATCGCCACCTTGAGACCTCAGGATGAGACACTATCATCCTGAGGTCGATCTCCTGGTCCATGCACATCAGCCTCTTGCTCCCTATCACTTGCTGCTTCTTTCGATTTCTGCACCCCAGTGCATCACTTTGCACTTTTTCACATTAAATATTAACCGCCAAGCTTTAGACCATTCTTCTAATTTTTGTAGATCATTGTTCATGCTGTTATTTCTCTCTGGGGTATCCACACTGTTGTAAATCTTAATGTCATCTGCATTAATGCAAACCTTTCCTTCTAATGCTTTGGCAGTATCCCACATAAAGATATCGAACAGACTCTGGCCCTGGACTGATCCCTGAGGTAGTCCACTACTCACCTAAAACTACCACCTGGCAGGTACTTATGACCTGGATCGGCCACTGTTGGAAACAGGACACAGATCTTGATGGACCTTTGGTCTAACCCAGTATGGTATATCTTATGTTTGCTGTCGTTTGTCAGTCAATCAATTCCTACTCTATGCCACGTTCGCAAACCTATTTCTTGGTCCCTGCTATATACCTGGCCTGAAACTCCAACTTTAGCATTTGTGTTGCATGCCAAAGCTGGTATTCCTGGCCATCTCAAGCCTCTGCATGTACACCTCCCTGCAAATAATGTATAGTATTAATAACACTCCAGCCTAATTGGGGCTGTCTGAGAGGGGGAGGAGTCAGCTCCATTTCAAAAGCAGCTGCCTTCAGGCAAGTAAAGAGCTAACTGTCATCAGCTTCTGCTCCCTGATTGGGGTTACACAGCCCAGCAGAAATCCATCTGTCCTGCTTATTGAACTCCAGCCTAATTGGGGCTGTCTGAGAGGGGGAGGAGTCAGCTCCATTTCAAAAGCAGCTGCCTTCAGGCAAGTAAAGAGCTAACTGTCATCAGCTTCTGCTCCCTGATTGGGGTTACACAGCCCAGCAGAAATCCATCTGTCCTGCTTATTGAACTCCAGCCTAATTGGGGCTGTCTGAGAGGGGGAGGAGTCAGCTCCATTTCAAAAGCATCTGCCTTCAGGCGGGCACACGCCTGGTGGGCCCGCGCCTGAGGGCCTCGCCAGAGGGCCCTTTGGCATGGCCCTTAGGCTGTGGTCCATGGCCACTGTGGTTCCACATCCGTCACTTTGTCTTCAGCGAAAAGAGAAGAGCTCCAGTTCCCTAAATACCATGAGAAGGAATGAACCACCATCAGTCTACACATCTCCATCAATCAAGTTGGTAACATAACTCCACAGCGTCTTGCTACCCTTCCACATGACTCTCACCCCAATGATTTAGTTATACAACGTATATATTAATCTATGCTCATCTTCAACCAATTGCTTGCAAACTACTTGCCATCTGGCCTTTGGGCCTATCTTATTGAATTACTCTGATGTTCATATTACCTACCACACTGTTGCCTAGCAGATATCCGTACATACCACACTGTGCATATTTCATTACCTTATTGTGAATTACTCTGATGTGAATATTGCCTAACCACACAGTTCTTAACAGATATCCTTTACCTCCACTCTGTGCAGATACCACTACCTTATTGTGAATTACTCTGAGTACATATTGCCTCATTACACAGATGCTTAACAGATTTCCAGTACCACCACACTGTGCACATTTCACTAGCTAACAACATTCCTGGATCTACTATATACATTAGTCATCATGTTATCTCACTGGGTATTCCCATACCCCCTTACCCTTGCTATGTGCTACATTTTAATAGCCCTGACCTTTTACACCCTAGCCCTTACTTCACCTCAGAACACTATACCAGTCCTCCATAGATCTTGGAGATTTCCTGACTCCCCCAACCATCAATACGAAACACTTCGGCGCACACCAGGCCCACATGTTATCTATGTGGACCTTCAGCAGCAAAATCTATCTCGACGATTACAGTCCCACCATCCCCCTGACCTTAAATGTGCACTAATAAATCCACGATCAATAAGGAAAAAATGGCCAGCACTAACTGATATGCTCTCAGCTCATAACCTTGATATCCTATGTGTCACCGAGACATGGCTTTCAGCCGCTGAAGCTGTGATCCTTCACCAGTGTGTCCCGCCTAATTTCTCAGTCCACTCTTGTCACAGAGCTGACCGTCGTGGCGGAGGAGTACTTATCCTAACGAAAGCCGACCTCAAATTTCGGCTTGCCGCCTCAAGCAGCACCTCTACCCTTGACTCTGTTACCATTACAAATAAGCAAATCACTATTAACTTGCTCTATAGAACTCCATCTTCATCTCCAGATGACTTAGCAACAATAATTGATCTTGCTTGCAACACCACGAATTCGCATACTCTAAACTGGATATTAGGTGACCTCAACCTCCCAGTCATTCAGGACAGCCACACCAATGCCTTTATTGAGGCTCTCAGTGATCTAGGCTATGTTCAACTTGTTGATACCCCTACCCATATAAAAGGCAACTCACTTGATCTTATCTTTGCACCACAAACAGCCCTCACACATTTGCACCAGTCTCGCCTAAACGTAAGTGCGGTTCCCTGGTCGGATCACTTCCTGATAAGATTCCAGATTCCAATTTGCACCAACTCCTCCAAATCCATACCTGAAGATAAACCCATATCAGAACATTTAAAGCGCTTCCACCCTTTTAACAGAGAAGATATTCTAAAGAGGACACAGAATCTATTTGACCCTCCTCTTCAAAGCCTCGATGACATGGTCGCCGCTTGGAACTCAACCCTAGATGCCGTGATCCACTCACCTACCACGAACAAAGCACCACATAAGAAAAAGAATGCCCCATGGTACTCCCAAGAACTACGTAATTCGCTCCTTCAACTCAGATGACTTGAGAGACGCTGGCGACGATCAAGAACAGCTGAGAGCCATGAGGCATTCACAGCACAATTAGGAAAACATCGGTTATCTGTAGCATCAAGTATGAAACAATATCATGCAAAAAGACTACAACGCTCCTTGAACAAACCCCACGAGCTTTTCCAAATTGTGAAATCTCTAGCAAAGGAGCCATCTCAAGAGAACTTACCCTACCCAGACTCACAAGAATATGCTTATTACTTGCGTAAGAAAAGTAATCAGCTTGCCCACACTGCTAAGCCCCCCATACCAGCCAGCCTACCTTTCTCCATCCCACAACCTCCTCTTGGTCATTTCTTGAGTGGGTCCCAACACACTATCACATCATTTTCTACTCCATCTGACAGAGTCATTCAAGACACTATCCTAAACATAAACACTACAACAGCACCCTCTAATCCGTGTCCAGCTCCCTGGATAAAGGCCCTGCGTGCCGAGCTCAGCCCATTCCTATCCAAATTGATTGATGTATCGTTCTCTACTGGAACATTTCCTCGAAGCCTGAAACAGACGGCTATCAGACCACTCCTAAAAAACAGTAAGTTGGACCCTTCGATGATGGAATCCTACAGGCCTATCTCCAGCATACCTCTCCTATCGAAAATCATTGAAAAGATTACCCAACGCCAATTACAAGATCACATAGATACTAATGCACCCCTGCATCCCTGCCAGCATGGATTTTGCGAAGCACATGGTGTTGAAACATTACTCACAACCTTATTCAACACCATAACCTTAGGTCTCGATAACATCAGACAAGGCTTTGCACTGATCTTCATGGACATTGCTGCCGCATTTGACACCGTAGACCACGAAGTTCTCCTGCTACGCCTCAGAGAGAAGGGAGTTCAAGCTTCAGCTTTGTCATGGTGCGCTTCATACCTCACTGATCGCTGGCAACATGTCCGTTCTGGCCCCTCCAACTCCGATTCCTTCCCCCAAACTAAAGGTGTTCCACAGGGCTCATCTCTATCCGCCTTGCTATTCAATGTCTATATGCAACCCATTTGTGATCTCATCCAATCATTTAATATCAACTGCCTGGTCTATGCTGACGACGTCTTGATGTACATGCCAATTTCGACAGAACATCTTGAACTATCCCCACTTATCAGGTGCTTTGACGCTGTCACAGACTGGCTAAATGCACAAATGCTTAAGTTAAATTTCAAAAAGACAGAAGCCCTCTTCGTAACCAGGAATCCGGCTTTTACTCCACCCCTGTCTATCAAGGTTCGCGACGCAGAGATCATATGCAAGACTACAGTAAAATACCTAGGTGTAACGCTTGATCAGCAACTTAATATGAAGGCTCATATCAAAAACATAACAAAGTCGGTGTACCATAAAATCCGGACCCTCCGCAATCTGCGTCAACTGTTAGAACCTGATGACTTCCGAACTGTCTTTCAGGCCCTAATAATGCCTCACTTTGACTATGCCAATGCGATCTTGTATGGTCTACCTAAGTGCACGACTAACCCCTTACAACTTGCAATGAATTCAGCTGCAAGAATCCTTCATAGAGCCTCAAGAAGTTCTCATATTACCCCAATACTAAAACAATTGCACTGGCTACCCATACAAGCCAGGATCTCATTCAAGATCCTAATTATGACCCATAAAGCCAACAATAAATACCCTGCTACTGCCATTACTGATCTAATTTCAATCACACCTCCCAATCGAGCAAGGAGATTGAATGCCGCAAATACTCTCATATTACCTAAGGCTAGCACGAAGTGTTCTCAATTCACTAGATCCAGAGCCTTCTCCTTCTTTGCTCCATCCTGCTGGAACGCACTACCAGCAACTATCAGAACCATCAGTGAACTCTCCCAATTTAGGAAGGCACTGAAACAGCACCTCTTTCTTCATCACTACGATGATGCAGTCTTCTCCCCACACTCACCCACTCTCACATCTCAATGCAGCACCTCAAACTCATGCACGTCACATTCCCAGACTGATCACTCGCAATCACACCTTCCCCTCCAACCACCATGAGAAACTTATGCAGTGCCGCATAACTCATTATATTGTTGCATAAAGTAGACTGTATTTATTCATCGTGTCTCCTTGTTAAGGGACTGGTTATTTATACCCTATTTTACCTGTTATACCTGCTTAACGCATACCTAAGTTTAATTTTCCTGTTTAATGTATACCCAGGTTATTATACCTGTTTCACTGTAAGCACAAATCACGAAATTGAGATGTGCAACTCTTATGTTCATTGTAAACCGCACTGATGTCGAATAGCGCGGTATAAAAGAGACTGCAAATAAATAAATAACACATTCTTTAACAACATTTAACACACATCCATTGATATAAGTATACCATCAAGCATGCTTTATAACCTTTGTTGTGTGTGAGTGAAATCCCAATATTTTTTAACCCTCTAGTTCTATTAGTACTGGTCTCTGTTAGACTACAGTGCCATGCATTTTAAATTACAACTCTCCAGGGCTTTTCTCCCTATTTCCTAATTCCTCTTCCATCTAACTCAGCAACAGTCCTTGGCCAAGAGGGTCATAGACCACAACTCCTTCTGTTGACATGCATTCACCCTGAATGTAGTCATTAGGAGGGTAATTTTATAAGGAGTCACCTAATGTTATGCACCATTTATGTGCTAAATCACAGTATTGTAGTGAATTACACACGTAAATAGGTATTTACTGTACATGCATAACTGAAGTGAATGCTACTCTGAAAATATATGCCTTGGGCCAATGGCACACAATTTCATTGTAAGCTTGCGCATGGGCAGAGTTTAGGTGTAGTGCACATGCATGAGAATAAGTTATAAAACAGTATAATTTCTGTGTGTTCTTGAAAATTCTGGGCGCAGACATTTATACCAGTTCTAGGGCTGGTGTAAATGATTGTGCCTTACATTAACATGTTTACAGTAGTTGGCCACTTATGCTAGTATTCTCTAAAGAAAAGTAGGCACTTCCATTTCTTTATAAACTAGGTTTGACCTAAGCATGTGAAAACACACATTAACTAGGTGGGACTTTATACATTTGCCCTCCGCATGTCACTGTTATGCAGTGGCTGAGGCTCCATGCTGTGTCTGCAATATCCTGACCTCTGGTGACTCACAGTTTTATTAGGAACAGCCCCTACTACATCTGCCTTTCTCCTTCCCCCTTATTTCTCTTGCTCTTTGTCTTTCTCTCTCTCTCTTTCTGCTTGAGAGATACACACAGTTTTTACAGTGTTAACAATAGCCTGGAGTTTCATCTGGAAATTAATTCTCTCTGTAATAGCATTTAGATGTGATTCATGCCTTGCAGTCATCTTCATTTGCAGTACTCCATGATTTACTTGTGTTCTTGAACATAAAATGAAAAATAAAACTGCTTCCATCAGCACAGGACAAAAGATGCCCTGATGAAAGTAAATTCCAAACCAAAATTAGTGCAGTGAAAAAAATAGCTCCCCCCTTTTGCATGTTTAGTTAGTGAAAAAAAAAAAGAAGAAAAACGTTATTTTGGGCAGCATTTGTTTTCTGTCTTTATTCACGTGGCTAATAACTTTGTTAAGCCCAAAAGTCTTCCGTGTTTCAAGATTATGCAGCTCTGAGATGCACATACTGTGTTTTTTTTCTCCACTGTGCTTGCCTGTGTCCCTAGGTATTTTTCATAGCTTGACGCGCGGCAGTAATGGTTCTATTAGCTGCAGCATATCTGCTGAGCTTGCTGTTTTCAGCAAGCATGCCGTCACCCGTGCCTTTCTGCAGTTTTCTTATTACCATGTGCCCTTTACTGACTCTGCAGGAACCGCTGCCTAGAATTAGATGCTTTCTGCTAGACCTGTCCTCACTCTGTGCAAAATGATTACAATCCATTATGCCACCCTCTTGCTGACAGCCAGATTCTGCTGAGATTACAATAAAGTCACTCCAGATTTAAATACGATACCACTTTGGTGCAGTGAGTCTTTCATAATGAAAAAAAAAATGTTTGAGAAAATATCTTTCAGTGCAGAGAACTGAGGGAAAACTTGTTAAGGTCCTATTAGAGAAAATCCTCAGGTGCTTACCAAAGCGATTGTACAAACAAGGCTGTGATGGAATAACCACTACGGTGGAAAATCGAAAGTTTTGAGCTGGCGTTTTACAGAGCAGGAATTCCAACAGAATGTATGACAACTTTTGCCCATCAGCAAGAAAATAAACAAATGCCTAAACAAAGAGAAATGAACAGAAAGGGGTTTTGACTTCATTATATTAAAAGGGTGAATTTTATGAGTGTTTTTCATACCTAAAGCATTGTGCTGTAAATATCATTTTGTTTAGTGCAAGGGCTTTGTTATCCATCCTCCTATAAATGCATTGTTATATATGTCCTTTCTATTCATAACAGTAGTCCAAATGAATATATGACATTGCAGATCTTTTTCCACGATATCATGCGTGGCGATATCAATTAAATATGCAGGGATCTTTCATTAAGGGGTTTATTTTAACAGACAATGAAAAAGTTGCTGGTACTCTCAGTACCAGTCAGTAGTCAATCAAGCAAGCCCCTGTGCGTGTGGAGAGATATGACCATTACTTAAGAACAGAACTGGCTCTTAGTTGGACATCTGAATTCAATCAGTACAGCTGCTGGTATTAGTATTACATTTGAACATTTTTCTACTTGTTCTACATTTGTAAAGTGCTAGGTCACAAGTGATGAAAAGCAATATATTTTTCTAGGTGACGAAACATCTGGTCTCCATTCTGTGTCATTGTTATATGTGCAGACTGCTCTGTGGGACATCTAAAATCTAAAATCTACCATCCATATTTCATGACTGAGAGCTAACTGTACTTTCACTTTCTGGATGAACAGCACTTTCTTCCTTATCTCAGTTTGTAAAATTATTTGCAGTGCTAAACCTTCTGGGGCCCCCTGCATCTAACTGTTTTCTTGTCAGAGCTTGTGGATGGAGCCGCATGGAGTGCTCAGAGCCATTGATCACTGTCACATTAAAATATGAGTACCTAGTTCATAAAATTCTTATGTGTAATTTAATCGACAGTGTCTTGTTTGAAACATTTGCAGAACCTACCTTTTCCTGTGTAGGAGCACTTTTATATTTATTTATTTAGACAGATTTGTATGCCACCTTATCCTTCAATCAAGGTGGTCACGTCACAACACAAGTGGAGGGTTACATTTAACATTAGGGTACGTGTAAACATTTAGACAGTACAGTTATGTAACAGTATTTAGACAGTACAGTTTAGGTAACATTTTACGTAAAGGTATTTACTAACGTGGTGTGATAAATTTGTACGTGTGGATGGGATGGGTGTGTATTTAGTTGGCGGTAGTAGTAGTGCTACTGTTTGGGTAGGGGATGTTGCTTGAATGCTCATAGGTTTCTATAAATAACCATGTTTTGAGGTCATTGCGGAAGTCTGTGAGGTCTTCTAAAGCTCTCAGACTTATTGGTAGGGAGTTCCATAGTGAGGATGCTAGTAGTGATGGTGCTCTCTTTGAAGTTGTTTGTTTGGTTTTGTGATAGCCTGCAGGTGTGCCGATCATGTTGTTGTTATTGGTTCTTCTTGGTCTATTGCTGATGTCTCTTGTTATAACGTTTTGGAGTACGTCCGCTGAGAGATGATGAATGACTTTGAAGATTATCATGATTTATTATTTATTATTTATTACAAATTCTTATATACTGCGCTATTTAGCATCAGTGCGGTTTACATAATAACAACATTTTGCATTAGAAACAATATCTTTTGCTTACATTGTAACAGGGATTGAAACTTGGAAGTAACAGGGTAACTATATACAGTTCAAAACAAAGGAAGTACAGGGTAACTACATACAGTTAAAACAAAGGAGCTTATAAATTATGTAAGTTATATTATGTATTAGAGACATAAAGTAATCATGGTCATTGTGAATGTGCCTAATGGTGAGTTTCTTTTGTAAATCACTGGGAATTATGTTGTCGGTACGTCAGATGCTGTGTGAGTGAGATGCTGTGTTGGATTTGAATGTGTTAGGTTAGGGTGGATAAAATAAAAGGCAGAATAAGTGATGTTTGAGAGCTTTTCTGAATTGTGAGAGGTCAGCGATTGATCGTATATGAGGTGGGAGATTGTTCCAGCACTTAGGAGCATATAATGTAAATGCTCTATTTCTAATTGTTTGGGCACATTTAGTGGACTCAGGTGGTATGGATAGCGTATTGCTAGTTGTTGACCTTCTTAGCCTGTTAGTAGGGGTACTGGTCAGGAGGGAAGAGAGGGATGTGGAAGATATCTGGTTAATTGCTTTAAATGATAGGATTAACGCCTTGTAGGTGATTCTGCTCTGTAATGGTAGCCAGTGTAGATCCATAAGTATGGGAGTTATGTGGTCTTTTTTGGAGATGCCACAGAGAATGCGGGCTGCTGTATTCATCGCCATCTGAAGAGGATTGAGAGTGCTCTTGGGGAGTCCATGTAGGATGATGTTGGAATAATCAAAGTGTGGCATTACGAGTGTCTGGAATATTGTCCTGAAGTCGTCCGGGGCTAGTAGAGGTCTTAGATGTCGTAGTGTCCGTATTTTGTTGTAAATGGATTTGGTGGTATTCTTTATATGCTATTTGAAGTTGAGCTGCTGGTCTATTGTAACCCCTAGGTATCGTATTACAGACTTGCATGGGAGCTCGGCGTCACAAACTTTCACTGAGGCAGGAGGAGAGAAGTTTTTGTTCCTGGTTATGAAAAGGACTTCAGTTTTCTTAAAGTTTATCTGAAGATTTTGGGACAGGAACCAATCAATAATTGCATTGAAGCATTCAATAAGTGGATCAAGGTTTGGGTGCTTGATGTTAATTGGGGCGAAGATCAGTACATCATCCGCATATATCAGACTGGAGATGTTAAAAGAACGGATGGTATCACAAATGGGTTGCATATAAATGTTAAAGAGTAGAGCCGAAAGGGATGATCCTTGGGGTACTCCTTGTTGCTGATGGAATGGTTCCGATGTTGAGGAACCTATCCGTACTTGTTGCCAGTGGTTCATGAGATAGGATTTGCACCATTCCCAAGCAAGGCCATGAATTCCTTTTTCCTGTAGGCGGGAGAGGAGTTGTACATGGTTGACAGAATCAAATGCCGCCGCTATATCAAGAAATATGAGTACGAACCCATTCTCAATTTTGTCGATACCTCTGGATAATCCATGCTGGCAAGGATCAAGAGGGGCTGATATGTCTATATGTTGTTGTAGTTGCATTTGAACCACCTTTTCTATAAGTTTGGCTAGATAGGGTATACTTGATATCAGGCGGTATGAGTCTATCTTAGTTGGGTCAAGTTTGTTGTTTTTCAGGAGAAAGTGTATGGAAGTTTGTTTTAGGGTTTCTGGGAATGTTCCAGTTGTGAAGGAGAGATCTATGATGTAGGCTAGAGTTGAGCTGAGTTCTACACGCATCGATCTGATCCAATGGGCAGGACAAGGATCATTCGGTGCCGTAGTAGTGTTGATGGTGGCCATAAGGTCAGCAATGTACTTCTCTGTCGGAGATGTGAATTTTGTCAATGGTTGCTGTATCTTGTTTTGTAGTTAGCTTTTGCCACCATTGGGAGCCAGTGTAGTTGTTGTAGGACGGGAGTGATGTGCTCGGTCCTTGGGGTGTCTGTAATGATGCGTGCTGTGGTGTTTTGTACCATCTGTAGTGGGTGTAGTGTCTGATGAGGAAGGCCTTTGTATAGTGTGTTTCCATAATCAAGCAGTGGTGTGATGAGTGCTTGACACACTGTGCGGAAGTGGTCTTGACGGAGCATTGGTTTGATTTGTCTGACTGTTTTCAATCGATGATATGCCTTGTTTGCAGTTTTGGTGATGTGGGATTTTAGGTTCAGAGCTCTGTCTAGTGTTATGCCCAGATACTTAACTTCTTCTTTGACTACTATGTGTTTTTCTAGGATGCTGATGGTTTGTGGAGGTATGAAGGTGGGATTCCTAGTGACGAACATTGCCTCAGTTTTGTCGTAGTTGACCATTAAGTTGCTGGCTATGAACCAGTCATTCATGTCTTCGAGGCATTTTGTTATTGGTGTAGTGTTCAATGCCAGTAAGTTGATTGGAGCGTACACCATGATGTCGTCAGCATAAATGTGGTAGTATAGTTCATGGTGCTTGATGATGTTGCATATGGGCTGTATGTAGATGTTAAAGAGCATTGAAGGTAGGGCTGAGCCTTGAGGTATTCCCTGCGTGACGGGGAATTGTAGGGATTTCTTTTGGTCGCATTTGACTTGTTGCGTTCACCCTTCCAGGTATGATGTAAACCACTTTAGGGTATTCTTGCATAGTCCTATCTGTTGTAAGTGTTGCAATAGCTTTGGGTGTGACATGGTATCGAAGGCCGCCGAGATGTCCATGAACACTAGCAGGAAGCCATTTTTTATGTTGTCTATGCCTCTTAGGAGATTGTCAAAGAGGGAGGCGAGTAGTGTTTCCACACCGTGTTGGGGCTTGAATCCATGCTGGTGTATGTCCAGTGGGGCATTGATATCTATATTCCACTCATACACATACAATACAGATACCCCACAGACCACATACACACAAAACTGAAGCCATGATGATATTATGACTATGTTTATTAATTATATACCCTGTTATCCGAGTTATATTCTCCTGTTTTCTGTAAACAGAAAGTACTGTTGAATTGTGTATCTCACTGTTTTTTGTGAACCGCGCTGATGCCTAATAGTGCGGTATATAAGAGTCTATAAATAAATATATGGTCCTGAAATTGCCTTTGGACTGCTTTTTCCACGATTTTAGCAAGGAACGGCACGCTGGAGATGGGACGGTATGATTTTGGTTCGGATGGGCTCAGATTGCTACTTTTAAGTATTGGTCGTATCATTGCGTGCTTTAGGGGTTGCGGCATGTATCCTTGTTGGAGTGAATCCTTGACGATTTTTTGAATGTGATGAGAGAGTTGGCTTTTTGTGGCTTTGATCCAAGACACTGGGCATGGGTCTGATGGTGAAGTTGTTGTGTTTAGTCCAGATATAATGTCTTCTACTTGCTGTTTTGTTGGTATGTTGAAGCTCTCCCATGCTTGATGTTGCTTTTTTATCTTGTGATCATTTGTTTGTTGTAAAGCAGAGTATGTTTGGTTGGTGTTTATTGACTTCATGTAGTCTGCATATTTTTGTGGGTCAAGATGGTGGGTGCTTTGTTGCGTGTCGTCCTTGGTTAGCTTTTGGATAATGCTAAAAAGTTCTCTTGGTCTATTGGTAGATTTCATGATTAGGTTGGTATGGTGTTGCTGTTTACGCTCATTTATTAGATTGTTATATTCCAGTTGTTTGTCTCTGTATTGTGTTAGGAGGTTGTGTTATTTGTTCCATCTTCATTTTCTTTCTAGTCTTCTTAGTGTACGCTTTGCAACTCTGATTTCATGTGAATACCATGGGGCGTTGGATCTTTTGCGAGTTTGTGGTTCATTGATGGCTGGGGCAGATGCTGCATTGGCTGTTATTGTGTTCCACTCTTCTGTATTAAGATCCAGGGTGCCGTGTTCCTCTTGAAGATGTAGAGTGATTTTGTTTATGAATGAGTCTCTGTTAAATGTTTTGAACTGTCTGATTATTCTTTCATCTTCTTTGTGTTGGGTGGGGTTATTCAGAGTCATGGTGAATTCAATTACATGGTGGTCTGACCAAGGGACTGGGGTGATTGTTGGTTTTGTGGCTTTGTTCTGCTCCACCAGTTGTGTTGGCATGAATACCATGTCTGGAGTTGTACCATGTTTGTGCGTTGGGGCGTTAATTTTCTGGCAGTATTTTAGTGACTCCATGGCTTTTAAGAATGTTGCAATTTCTTTAGTGGGTGCGGATGTTAGGTTGTAGTCTCCTAGTGCAGTGAGGGGTTTGTGTCTTCTGTTTTGTGCGCATATCGTTTCAGTTACTGTGGATAGGTGTTCAGTTGTGGTTCCAGGTGGTCTGTATGTGAGGGAGATGGTTAGGTACTTGTTGGCTATAGTGAGTGTATTGGATTTGATTGTGTTAGTGGTGGCAATTGTTTTGAATCTGAAATCCTTTCTGGTAAGTATTAGTACTCCTTCTCCTCTCTTTTGTGCTCTGATGCAGTTAAATGCTGAGTATCCTGTTGGGGTTACTTGATTTAATATGACCTGGTCTGAATCATCTAGCCAGGTCTCAGTGATGCATGTTATATCAAGCTTCTTGTCGTGGATTAGGTCAAGGATAGTATTTGGTTTGTTCCTGATAGATCTGGCATTTAATAGAGCACATCTGATGTTTGTTGATATGAATGGGTTTGTGTGTTCATTATTTGTGTGGTGAGAGGGTGTGTTACGTGTGGCATTGTATGGTTTGTGGGCTGTATTCTTTGATTGTTGGCGTTCTTTGGATATGTGTGATGCTGGTGTGCATCTAGGTTAGGTGGTATATGGGTTTATCAAGGGGATTTGTTCGTTTAGTCTGATGCTGTGTGTGCAGAGTGCAAACGTAGAGGAATGTGAGGTAGGCCATGAAGTAGTGGGTAGTGGAGTGCATTTCATAACTTGTATTTATTGACCTGGGATAGGGTTTGTGGTTTACTGACCTGGGCTCGGTTTGACTTGAGTTGTGTCCTATAGTTGTGGTTTTGCATTAGTAGTGGTATCTTTATTCTATGTGTTGTGTTACTTATGGTTAGTTTGCAGATTAGTTATGAGGTGGTAATTAAATTGATGGGGTAATAGGCTTGTGCAGCATGAGTTGTTTTACGAACCAGGCTATGCAATTGGATAGCAAGTTCTATGCAATTCATCTACAAGCAGCTGATTGTCCGGGCAAGGTATAAGTTTCTGATTGCCACAAAGATACCTCTCTTGTGTGTTTCTAGCGAATTCTGAAGGAAAAATACATCATGGTAGAGAATAAGACAGATTGACAGGATATTTCATAAAATGCGGACCCCACATAAGCTTATAATTTGCAGTTATTTTTTATATTCTCTGAGACAGACAGGATATATCATTCACTCAAGTGTCCTCTGATGGCGCTGACATCATTCTGGAAGAGCTTTTCTAAGCATGTGTGCAAACATACCTCTACACACATCGCCTCACAGTCCATCTCTGTCTAATGACAGTTAGACATGTTCTCCCTTGTTGTACAGAGAAAACTTTGTCCTTGCAGTTTGCATACTCCGCGAGTCTGCACTTCCTTGGGAAAATCATTGTTCCCCACCTTTATTTAAGACCCAGTTCTTTGCAATATGGTTGTGTGTCCTCAATATCACAGCAAGGGCTGACTTTTTTCATTGGAAAGATTTTCATTTGATTTCTCATTGTCTGTCTGTCTTAGTATGCCAGAAAAGAAGACCAGTGGCTTTCAGTGCTGCCTTTGCTCAAATTTCAAGATACCTTTAACTGACCTTCACAAAGTCTGCATGCACTGGCTTGGACTAACACACAATGTCTCTGGTCGTAGCATTTGTTCAAAGACGTTATCCAGGGTTATCAAACTACAGATTGAAATCTTAGGCCATCTTTACTTCCAGCGAGATGTATGGTGCAAGTCCACCATCTCTTAAGGCATCTGTAATCCAAGGGGACATTATAGTAATTTGCATCACAGTTTTGAGATCCGCAGGAAACACCTACCCATTTTCAGCCTTGAAAAGACCTTCCTCACTATGTCTTGCATTTCACATTCTAAGGATAATTCTGATTCCAAAATCACTCTCAAGCTTTATACTGTATGGAGTGATTCAGTCTTTTTTATCTTTTCTTTAATTTTAGTCAGTCTTCAGTGTGCACAAATGCTAACCCAAATATTCTTTAGTTTTAATCCAAGTTTTTGAACGAGGGATCAAAATGTGTATATCATCTGAATTTATAAAAATCTTTTGCTGAAGGCCCATAACTACTTGCCCTAGAGATGCAAAATACACAATAAACAATGTAGGAGATAAAGGGGTGGGGTTTGAGAGACCATAAAGGTGAGAAAAATAATTCCCTTATTTGAGTCAGAATCAACTCGACAGCACACAAAAACAACTTTTAGAGCCTGTTACTAAGAAGAGAATCTGTCTGCTCTGATGCTGCTCTTATAACTCCAGTGCTTTGTAACCTCTCCAAGAAGATGTAAAGATTTATAGTAGGGGTGTCGAAGTTCAGTACTAAGGGCTGCAAACAGCCTGGGGTTTTAGCATGTTTAGTTAGATTTATATATAATCAGGGTTGAATTGATGCAGATCTATTTTATGCATATTATTAAGCAGTGGTTCTCAACCCAGTCTTCAGGACCCAATTAGCCAGTCAGGTTTTCAGTTTAGCCAGAGTGGATATGTTTTAGATAGGTTTGCATGTACTACCTTCAGTGAATGCACATCTCTATCATGCATATTCATTGTGGTTATCCTGAAAACCTGACTGGCTAGGCGTGTCCGAGGACTGGGTTGAAAACCTTTGCATTAGAGAGATCCTGAAAATCCAACCTGTTTGTGGCTTTGAGAATTGAACTTGAACACCCTAGATCTATAGTATCAAAAGTGGCTTTATTGTAAATCAAAGCTTTAAATTATTTATCAAAGCATACAGCACAGTCTCCATGCTAATTCTAGATCTAAATCCAGATTGGGCTAGGTCAAGGCAGTGATTGTTTTTCTAGTAACTCCCACAGCTGAAAGGGAACAGTATCTTTGGTGGATCTCTGCATCATAGGAAAACAAGAAATGGGGCATTAGTTGGTACATTTGGAGGCATCCTGGCTAAACGTTTTTAATATTGATCTGGCATTAGCAATTTTGACATTAGCAGTTTCATTGAGAGAAGTACAAATTAATCACTGTGATCAAATGGGCAATAACTAAGTTCAGCGATTCTTTCAACTACCAGCCTGGATACAGATCAAGGCTGAAGGGAACACATGAAAAAGAAAAAGACAAAATTTCTAATATTCACAGGTTTGAAAAATACATTTGCTGTTAACTGTACATGAGGTTGTAAAATTGAGAAAAAGGAAAGATTAGGCTTGATATATGCCCCAGTGATCTACTGCTGCCGTCAACAGCTGTGAACTTGGCCTGGTACCCTATTGTATATTACCTATGGGCCCTTTTCTGAGAGGCAAGTTGTGGGGCTGCACGTCCCAGCAGAACGTGCAGCTTCGCAAGCCGACCTGCCCATATTCCCCTTCCAACGCTCCCCGCACAGCCAAAGCAGCAGTACGGGGCGAGCCGGCGGGGGGCGGGAGGGGGCGGAGTGAGGTGGAGCAGGGTCAGCTAAGGCAGGAGGACGTACAGGGTTGATTCAGGTCACAGCCCTGAATGTCCTGCAGAGTCAGGGGGAACATGCTGCTTATTCCACCTCAAAGGTGGAATAAGCAGCTTTAACTGGGCGATTGGGGCCGGAACCTCCCCCCCCAAGAGGCTGGGGATGGGGAAGGTAGGTCCCTGCCGCCTGATCCTGGCCCTGGATGCCCAGCTTTGGGTCAGACAGTGGGGAAACAGAGGGTCGGCACCACAGGAGTCAGAGTGCCTGCGGGGAGGATGTCCCCGCGGTCTTCAGGGGCATGTTGGGCTATCTCAGGGCCTGATCCTGCACCCGCAGGAACGTCTGGTTCCCATGGTGCAGAATTGGGTCCAAACGGGCCTGTCCTGCTCGGGGCTGTCCAGATGGCTCCGATGTTGCCCCTTGAGGAGTTGTCCATACTGGTTGAAGATGTTGCTTTATTCATTCCTTCCCCTTTTGATGTTTTTTTCATTAGTTACTTTTGTATTTAATGTTGGGACTATGTGTTGTTATATTTAATTGTAAATGTTTACTGTCCTCTGCCTGGAACTCTATTATAAACCACTTAGATATAATCCATATGTGCTTACAGTGATGTAACAAATGCCTAATAAATAAATAAATTCACTTTAAAACATTAACAGAAAAAATGGGAAATCTTTTAAGATACTGAACAACATTTTACAATTTTCTTGTTTTAAATTCTAAATCAAGAAGGGAACGAAAATGAGTTTCCCATTTGGGCTTCGTGGCTTATGAACCAATAGATTTGACTTTCCTTAATAATCTGTAATCAGAGATATAGTTGCAAAGGAAGTCATTTTCTGGTGATCTTTTATAATTATTCAGTTTTTCACTACTCATTTTCCAACTTCTACTTTAGCAAAGCCTCTGTGTTGATGCTAACACAATAAACATCACTCATGTTTTTGGCAATAAGAAAATCTGTTTGAATTTTAAACTGGCATGAAAACTACTGTAATGCAAACAGTGACAGAACATATAAAGAGAATGTTTTACCTCAACTTCAAATATTTATATGGCAATTAATGTTATTTTATATGTGAATTTACAACCATCAATTATATATTTTTATTGTATGGATTTATGGGGTTTTAAAATTTGACAGCAATGTAATATGCATGCTCTTCTGACTAGCAGGATGAACAATTGAGAAAGCTCCAAAGTTGGAAACTTACAAAGCTTCCATTCTAGATATTTCTTGAACTTCAAAGAAGTTGGGATGCATGAGGCATTGAGAGGGTGTGCTGGTCTCCTTGCTCCTTTGTGCTCCTTCTTGGCTTTTGCAAGGGAACATGCCTTTCTTTGGACTCTTTTCCACTCAGTCTCCATTTAAGACATTTGAGGGGCTTCAATATGATCATCCATTGAAACTTTTATGTCTCCTTACTGTGTAAAGGGGCTTTTGGACTTTTTTTCTAAGGTGTGTGCTCTTCCCAGAAGAAGTCATATTGAGCCTGTCAGAGGAGAGTGGACTGAATCATTTTGCTGGGGTACTTCCCTCCTGACGCCCAGGAGTGACCACAGTGATATAGGCCAGGATGTTGTTTAATGAATCTCCATAAGATTCTAGTCAGAGGTGGTGAAGGTTGGAGAAAGTGGCCACAATCCTGTTTCTGAGTATCTTTGGAGCTGGAAGTGGGGGAACCTGTCTCTGGTGCCTAGCAGTAGAAGCAGGGAGCCACACAATAATTTCATTGTGATGGTGATTCTGATAATGCATTGTAAGTAGCTGTGTTCCTGAGGAATTTTGCTGTGTAGTGGCCAGTCCAGTCCACATCAAGATCCTTCAGGAACAGCACTGGAGCAGAAGCTCACTGAGTAGACCAATCTGGCTAAGCTTTTCTTTTTGCTTGCTTTTTGAATAACTTCTAGTTCTCTATGAATAAGTTGCTCAAAAATGCCTTATTCACTGACTTTGATTAACTTTGTTCCTTTGAAAATTTCTTAACAGTCTGTCTATGTAGGTTTCTGTTTCTTTGTAGACATTATTGATGCAATATAAGTGTTCTACGTCATATCAACCAACTAACCAACCAACCAATTATGAGTATAATTCAGTGCAATCACTGTGGTGCCTCAGTCCTAAGGCAGACCATCTGGAGACTTAGAGGCTAATACCATTCATGCACGTCCATTCCCCTGAATGGCCGGGCAGAATCAGGCATTCAAAGTTAGACCTGATTCTGATCCAGCAGCCCCCATAAGATCAGAATCAGGACTAGCATCTGGACGTGCAGGCCTGGACCTGATTCTATCTGGCTGTACGTCCTAGCGACTACCTGGTTAACTCAGCCAGTCCCATGAATGGAGCTGTGGTGCCATGGCATCCTGTCGCCATGGCACTGTGGCTCCATTCATGAGCTGTGATCCTGGCCTGCCTAACCCTGATGCCTGTTCCTCGCATCCTGACTCCCAAATCAGCTTTCCAAGGCCTGGGTCATCTCCAGGTCCCATGCTACGATCTCCCTCCATCCAGGGGGACTTATTCCACTTCAAAGATGGAATACGTCCCCTGTCTAGATTCGAGGCCCCGGACATACAGGGCCGACTTCTGAATCAGCCCTGTACATCCGAGGTCATGGCCCTCACATGCACTACCCTCGCTCTGCCTCCAGAATGCCCCCTCCGGCCTCCATCAAGGCCTCCCTGTACAAACCCGCTGTACATAAGGGGAGGGTATTGACAGGGCCGGCAGGGGGACTATTCGTGGTACAGAATGACCCCCGTGGAGTCTGTACCATGTGTCTAACTCTCTGCTATAAAAAAGTAGTTCATTCAACTGAAACAGAAATTAGCTGTAATTAAGTGGCTCCTGGACTGTAGAGCATCCAGGCAATTTTTTCTAAATCCCTCAAGAATAAAACAACCCAGGAATATAGTAGATGCTACAATGGAACATTATGATGCTCACAAAGGGAAAGCTGAGGTGGAGCCTGAGTTGATAGGATTTATTCATTGCAAACAAGATCCCTAAGGTATTGCCAAAGCATCAAAAAATAGAAAAGTCTTGCTCCGAGGAGACTCCATTATCAGAGGTGCAACCTAGGAACATCATCCAAGGTTTCCATCAAGGTGAAATGCCTTCTGGATTCTCAGCTAGCAGAAATAAAAACTAAATACTAAGCGTTAAGGTGAAGAAAATAAGGACACTAAAATAGATGTTGTTTAATTTAATTTAATTTAATTTCAGTCATTTAGAGTCTGCATTTTAACAGTAATAGCTATTTCAAAGCTAAACTTATAATTCATTTGTTTATGTATCTGTACTTTTATTTTTTTAATGTATTTGGATTTTTATCAACAAGACAACTCTAGAAACAGCACAAAGAAATTTCCTGAAATTTATTTATTTATTTATTTAACAGTATTTCTAAACCGCCTTATCATAATAATCAAGGTGGTATCACAGCAAACAATCTGGTAGTGTGAGTGTGTTATACATGCAGTGAGGGTGAGGATTTTGTTTAGTGTGTGTTGTATTGTTTGCTGGATTGGTTTGAGCTATGTACAATGTGGGCTATATACAGTGGTGCTAAAGACATTTATATACATCCAGCGTTAGGCGGTTAACATGTGCTGCTATACAGTCAATTAGGTTATGTGATGTGTCCATAGTGTTCTATGAACAGCATGGTTTTCAGCTGTTTTCTAAAGTCTTTGAGGTCTGTGGTTGCCCTCAAGTCGTCTGGTAGTTTGTTCCATATTGTTGGAGCAGCCATGGATAGTGCTCTGTCTGTTGTGTCCTTGCGTGTGTGTTTGTATTCACTTGGGGTGCTGACGCGGTTGTGTGTTTGCTTTCTTCTAGGACGTGTGCTGGTGTCTGGTTGTATGAGGGAGTGCAGGCTGTTGGCTGATGTGTGCTGTTTTATCTTGAATAGGTTTATGATAGTTTTGTATCTGATGCGAGCACCGATTGGAAGCCAGTGTAGGTCCTTTAAGGTGGGTGTGATGTGCTCCTGTCTTGCAGTTCCGGATATGATTCTTGCTGCTGTGTTTTGTGCCAGTTGGAGTGGTTTGATGGCTTGTTTTGGTAGTCCGAGGTATATCGGATTGCAGAAGTCCAGTAGTGGGGTTATCAGTGCTTGACAGATGGTACGGAAGTGTTCTGGGGCGAGGAGTGGTTTCAGTCTCCTTATGATTCGCATCTTGTAGTAGGCTTTTTGGATGGTCTTGTCTATGTGTGGCTTGAGATTGAGTTTATTGTCCAGAGTAACCCCGAGGTATCTCACTTCTGACCTTATTGGTATGGTAGTGCTTTGAATCTTTATATTTGGTGGGTGTATGAAGCCTTGGTTCCGAGTGATGATTAAAGCTTCAGTCTTGTTGTAGTTTATTGCAAGGTTGTTGTTTTGACACCAACTGGTCATTTGGGTAAGGCAGTTTGTTATCTTAGAGAAATCCGGGTTGTCGATTGACATCGGGGTGTATATCATGATGTCATCCGCATAGATTGTGTATTGAATGTTGTTCTCTTTCATGATGTTGCATATTGGTTGGATGTAGATGTTAAACAGGAGTGCTGAGAGCGCAGATCCTTGAGGCACTCCTTGTCGGACTTTTATGGGTCGGGAGGTGATGTGTCCCACCTTGACCTGTAGCTGTCTTTCGGTTAGGTACGAGTGGAACCATTTCAATGTGATACCGTGTATACCAATGTTCTTTAGTCTTTCCAGGAGCGTGTTGTGGTCCACTGTGTCGAAGGCTGAGGAGATGTCGATGAAGATCATTATGATTCCATTCCTGGTGTTGTCAATTATTCTTAGGATGCTGTCGAAGAGATGGATCAGTAGCGTTTCGACTCCATGGTTGTCGTCGAGAATTTCGTGTTTGTCGATGTGATCCTGAAGTTGTAGTTGAACTGTTTTTTCGATGATTTTTGCAAGGAAGGGTATGCTGGAGATTGGTCGGTATGCTGCTGGATCTTTTTTGTCGAGAGTTGTTTTCTTTGTGATGGGTCTTACTGAGGCAAGTTTTAGTTGCTTTGGCATGAGTCCTTGAGTGAGTGAGTTGTGTACCATTTTATGTATGGTAGGGATGAGGCTTAATTTGGTGGCTTTGACCCATGACACCGGGCATGGGTCTGTAGGAGCAGTGCTTGTGTTGATTGTTGAGATGATGTGGGATAACTGTTCTGTTGAGGGTGAGGAGAATGTGCCCCAGGTTTTGGAGTGTACGTCCGTCCTGGTTGTCCTACTAGGCGTTGTTCGTTCTGTGGAGTGAAATTTTTCTTTGATGTGGTCGGCGAATTCCTGTGGATCAACTTGTACTTCCCCTTCTGTCGTTTGCTCTTTTGTGAGGATTTTCACTATTTCGAAAAGCTCTCTGGGTTTGTTGATGGAAGTGTTTATCAAGTTTGTGTGGAATTCCTTCTTTGATTGGTTGATGTGTTCATTGTATTGCTTTTGCTTTGTTAGATAAAGATGCTGGTCGACAGTTGCCTTGTTTTTTCTCCATCTCCGTTCAATCTTCCTGAGTTCCCTCTTTTCCTGTCGTATTTTTGCTGAGTACCATGGTTTGTTTTGTCTCTTGTTGTGGTGTTGTTTCTTGGTCCCGCCATCAGATGGTTTGGCGGCGTTGGCTAAAATGCTGTTCCAGCTGGAAACTTGTTCCTCCAGGTCGTCTGTGGTAGGGTTCAGGTGTTGTATTGTGTCCTGTATGAATTCGTCCTTGTTGAAACTCTTGAATCGTCTTTGTGTGTGTGAGATGTTAGCTCTTTCGTTTGTCTGGTCCTCTTGTGACCGCAGCCTTGTCTCGATTAGGTAGTGGTCAGACCATGGCACTGGGGTAATGGTGGGTGGAGAGATCAGGTCTCTTGATGTTAGGTAATTGGATGCGAATATGAGGTCTGGGGATGATCCATGTCTGTGTGTTGGTGCATTGATTATCTGTGTGAATTGAAGTGAGGACATTGCTTGAAGGAAGGCCTCTGCGTCTTTTACATTTGTGGACTTGAGGTTGAAGTCTCCGATTAGCAGCGCTGGTTTGTTGTTTGTTGTTATGGCACAGGCTTCTTCGAGTGTGAAGGCTAGTTCGTCGGGTGGAGCTCTGGGCGCTCTGTAGGTTAGGCAGATTGCAATGCTCTTGTTATTGATGCTAATTGTGTTGCATTGCTGTGTATCGGTGAGGCTCTGTGTCTTGAACTTTAGTTTCATTTTTGCTATTATCAAAACTCCTCCTCCACGCTTGTGGGTGCGCGGGCAGTTGTATGCTGAGTAGTTGTCCGGTACTAGTTGGTTGAGTAGTACATTGTCAGTCGGGTTGAGCCATGTTTCTGTGATGCATATTATGTCGGGCTGTCGCTCTTCAATGTGATCTACAAGAGTGTGAATCTTGTTGCAGACGGATCTGGCGTTTATGAGCTCAATCGTTGTTGTCTTTGTTGAGGAGGTTGCTGTTACATGTGCTTCCTTTGTGCAGGCGTGGGGGTTTGATTTGTGTCTGTTTGGTCGCTTTGCCTGGGAGGTTCCGAGTGTCTCTTTGTATGTGCGCTGAGGTTCTAAGTATGGCCATACGGTTGGTGGGTGCCATGTTGTGTTTGCTTGTGGGTAGTGGAGGTGTGTGGCTGGTGGGAGGAGTTGTGTGACGAGTAGGTAGAGTGGGAGGAAGTATGTGGCGTGCATATTGGTTTTTTTGTGATGTTCTGATATGGTGATGCCTGTATTCTTAAGTCTTCTTCTGTAGTCTGTTTGGTGAGCTCTGTATTTGGTGCGATAGCCTGTCCCGTGGGGGGAGCCTGTCCCGTGGAGGGCGAGCCGGATCTGTGTAGGGCGTCTTGGTGCGGGAGCCTGTCCCATGGGGGGAGCCTGTCCCGTGGAGTGCGAGCCGGATCTGTGTAGGGCATCTTGGTGCGGGAGCCTGTCCCGTGGAGGGAGCCTGTCCCGTGGAGGGCGAGCCGGATCTGTGTAGGGCGTCTTGTTGCGGGAGCCTGTCCCGTGGAGGGAGCCTGTCCCGTGGAGGGCGAGCTGGATCTGTGTAGGGCGTCTTGTTGCGGGAGCCTGTCCCGTGGAGGGAGCCTGTCCCGTGGAGGGCGAGCCGGATCTGTGTAGGGCGTCTTGTTGCAGGAGCCTGTCCCATGGAGGGAGCCTGTCCCGTGGAGGGCGAGCCGGATCTGTGTAGGGCGTCTTGTTGCATGAGCCTGTCCCGTGGAGGGAGAGCCGGATCTATTGGGGTGTGTGTAGTGTAGGTGAGAGTGTGGTGGTGGGGAATGTGCGATGTACTGTGAGAGTTCTACTTGCGGTTCTGATGTCCTTCGCTTCCGTCTGCTCCTTGTTGGGTTCCGCTCTGTGCTGCGCCTCTGTGCTGCGCCTCTGTGCCGCGCCTAAGGGACACGCCAAAGGGCCCTCTGGCGAGGCCCTCAGGCGCGGGCCCGCCAGGCGCTGGCGCACCCGCAAGGGACGCCGCTTTTATGTAGGCGGGCCGCTTTCCTCCTGCTCTCCCACTGCCCCGATTGGGCAGGAGCACGGTGGGGGGGTATTGCTCCGTCGGCGACTGCAGCGGCTCCCTCCGGAGGCGAGGGACGCCGCTTTTATGTAGGCGGGCCGCTTTCCTCCTGCTCTCCCACTGCCCCGATTGGGCAGGAGCACGGTGGGGGGGTGTTGCTCCGTCGGCGGCAGCAGCAGCTCCCTCCGGAGGCGAGGGACGCCGCTTTTATGTAGGCGGGCCGCTTTCCTCCTGCTCTCCCACTGCCCCGATTGAGCAGGAGCACGGTGGGGGGGTGTTGCTCTGTCGGCGGCAGCAGCGGCTCCCTCCGGAGGCGAGGGACACCGCTTTTATGTAGGCGGGCCGCTTTCCTCCTGCTCTCCCACTGCCCCGATTGGACAGGAGCACAGTGGGGGGGTGTTGCTCCGTCGGCGGCGGCGAAAATTAGGAGAAAGGCTCAGGTCCATGGTAAGGACTATAGCTTTTTCAGATGTTCTACCTTACCTATGAAAAGGGAAAGGAAAGGGTACATCATACAGACAACTTTAATAAATTGTTCAAAACGTGGTGTTAACAAGAAGGGCTTAGATATATTGAAGACTGGGACAGTGTATGCAAGAATGTCAAACTATATTCAATTGATGGTTTACATCTTTCCATGGCAGGAAAAAGGATTCTAAATGAGAAATTCAGACAATGTATTTACTAGATATTTTAAAAAGAGGATGATGATGGCTTATGGAAGCTAATGAGCTCACCCCAGCAAAAACAAGACAGCAGTGGGGGAAAAAACAAAATACAGAAAATCCCGACTTACGTAAGTGAACCGTTCATTGAACCCTATGCATACGTCGACATTTAGGTAACTCAAAACCATGTTTATGGTTAACAATAATTTTAATATTATTTAATTAAACATAACAATAATTAATAATTTGATATTGGAGTCCCTGTTGTATTCAATTGAGGCAGAGGCAGGGGTGGGTGTGGTGGTAGTTGGAATAGTAGTAGTGGTGGTAGTGGCACAAGCAGCAGACAATGACTCTCCTTCAAATGCAGGGTCAGTGCTAGTGCTAGGTTGTTCAAGGCATCTATGCATTGAAGCTGAAGAAACTGGGATACACCAGGGTACTGTCTTTCTATAGCTTCATAGAGGTTATTCAATGATTGCACAGCTACATGCATATCCTTTGCCGTGAAATGTTTGGGTTGCATTTCTGGCTCTTCATTACCATGCTGTTTGTTATCAGCTACTTTTGCAGCCTCAAGCTCGATTAACTCCTCGTTCAATAAGTCTTTGTCATGAGACTCCACCAACGTCTCCACATCATCTTCGTCCACCTCAAGCTGAAGCTTTTCTGCGAGATTAACAATTTCTGTGGACCCCCGAAAATCTGGAACAAGATGGGGAGTTAATCACTTCCAGACATCTTTCATACAAGCCTGTGTCATTTCGGCCCAGGCTGCAGCAATATTTTTTATTGCATCATAAATATTACATTTTTGCCAGAATTCTTGCAGCATCATTTCAGGGTTGGAGTCGAGTGCATCAATGGCTTGAGCAAATGTTCATCTCAGATAGTAGGCTTTAAAGTTGGGGATAGCTCTCTGGTCCATCAGCTGCAGTAGGAAGGTAGTGTTGGGAGGGAGGTAGATCACTTTAACGTTTGGAGAGATGTCGTTGAGATGGATGGGATGACCAGATATGTTGTCTGAGATGAGCATAATTTCGAAAGAGAGGTTGTTTCCCTGACAGTATTTTCCACTTCAGGCAAAAAGCTATTAACAATCAGTCCTCGAATAGGAGGATGGTTAACCATGTCTTTTTGTTTGATTGGAAATGCACAGGGAGAGTCACCTTTGCGATGCCTTTTAATGCACGAGGGTTCACAGATGTGTGGATGAGTAGAGGCTTTACCTTGTATGTTCTGGATACATTCCCCCCCCCCCCCAACAGAAGTGTGACCCTCTTCTTGAAAGCTTTGTGCCCAGGCATAGTCTTTTCCTCCTTTGAAATGTATGCCCTAGATGGCATTTTGTGGTAGAAAAGGCCAGTCTTATCGATGTTGAAACTTTGTTCCAAAAGATAGGACCCTTCGTTGATGATTTTTTTTTAGCCACTCGGGGTATTGCTTAGCAGCCTCAGCATCACCACTTGCAGCCTTGTTGGAAACTTTCATGTTGTGAAACCCTGCATGATTCCTGAAATGACGAAACCAACCCCTGCTGTCTGAAAAGGTTTGAGTGCCATCTGGATACTTGGCCTTGATGTCTTTAAAAGGCTTTTGGCCTTGGCCTGAACTAACTGCATGCATAGGGGAACACACTTTTGAGCTTGGTCTTCCATCCAAATTGACAACAATTTCTCCATCTCACTAATGCTCCTTCCATTTTTAGTGATTATTGCTGCCTTCATCATAGTAGTACCTTTAGCATGCTCTCTTATGCGGTGGCATCTTTAATGATGGTGTTGATTGTAGATGGTTCGTAGCAAAGTTCATGAGCAGTGGAGGTGATGGTTTGGCCACCTTCATGCTTACAGATGATTTTTATTTTGGTCTCCAAGTCTATCGCATGACACATGTGAGAAGGCTCTCCCTTTCCATCAGATAAACATTTTCCACTGGCCATTGTTAATGGAATTATCTGCAAGTTGCCATGTGCCACAATTTAATGCATTTTCTCGCAATTGGCAGCATTTTATGTTACCAGTTTGTTCCCTTAATTCTGTAGATTTTTTGCGTGTGTCCGAAATTTTTTACGTAAGTCCGAATCAATATATGGCGGAGCTACGTAAGTTGGGGTCCTTCTGTAAACCATCCAAGCAACTCATTGCTCAAATCAAAGTAGAAGAGGAGACTAGGCAAAAGGCAATAAAGATCACAAAAAAAGTCAACAAAAAAGAACTGGAAAGCAAAGAGCAAAAAATGCTCACAGTCTAGGCAACAATGTTGCGCGAGTCCTAATGATAGAGGTAGATTTAGGGGCCTGTTTATTAAAGTGCAGTAAGTGTTTTGCACCTAGTGCACAGCATATGTCAAAATGCTGTGTGGTAGGTGCAAAATCTGTGCAGTAAATGCATGAGGAATGGCCAGCAGTGGCCTTACAAATACCACACAGAGCTGACTCATGCCACATGAGCCCATTTTTCCTGCATCGGCAGGTGGCACAGATGGGCACACACTACCTGCCAATGCAAGGGATGTTTATGTTGTACAGGGGAGAGCCTCTTTCGATTGAAAGCAAGTTCTGCTATGAGGGGACATGGGATGAGGGCGAAAGGGGATAGATTCAGGAGTGATATGCGGAAATATTTCTTTATGGAAAGAGTGGTGGATCCGTGGATTAGTCTCCCAGTGGAGATGGTAGAGATGAGGACGGTATCTGAATTCAAAAAAGCATGGGTCAAACACAGAGGATCTCTAAAGGAAAAAGGGGACTGTGGTAGTTGTTGATATGGAAGGACAGACTAGATAGGTCATGTGGTCTTTTTCTGTCATCATTTTTCTATGTTTCTATGTTTATGTTTATGTTTATTTATATTTGATATACTGCACCTACAGTATAACCAGGTAGAAATGCGGTGTACAATGTAATATCAAAAAAATAAGAAAGTATGAAAAAAACGCCAATATCTGGATAGGAAAGTGACGCAGTCACACGACAACATAAACAGATAGAGGGGGACAGAAGGGAGCTAGAATCTTGGAGGAAAAGTTTAAAGACCATTTGGAAAAGGTGAGTCTTTAGGAGGGATTGAATTTGACATAGAAAGGCTCCAGACGCATGTGGGCTAGAGTGAGAAGGCTGAGAGAGGATAGAGCAAGTAGGCATTTTGTCCTCCTTGATAACAGTGGCGGCATGTACCCTTCCCCCCCCCCCCCCCCACACACAACCTCCTCTTAGCCCCACTAATGCAATCATGATGCTGGTGCCATGGATTGAAAGTTCTGCGACACTTACACTGTCCCCCATACCCCCCTATGAGCATATACCTCACAGACAGCAGCAAACCACATGGGTCTGGCTGTCCCCCTCCCTAACCTGGCATTGATCCTGTTCAATAGCCAGCCAGATCCCTCCCAAAGCACTCCCTGGACCTTACTGGGGCTCCCCTGGTGGTCCAACCTCCCTTCACTCCTGTCCTGTCTCCAGTGCTGTCCAAAATAGTGACTGTCTTGCGCTGATGCCACCTAGCAGTAAGACATTGACATTGATGTCTTATACTAGAAGATGGCACTGTGACACTGGTGCCTTTTTGGACAGTGCCTAGATGGGAGAGGAGTGGAGGAGGATCACTATTACCATGAATATAGGTGGACTACCAGGGAAGCTCTGGTAAGGTCCAGGGGGAGGGCCAGCTGGCTATTGAAGACAAGGGATGCCAGGTTGAGGGGGAGGACAGCCACACCCATGTGGTTGGCTGCTGTCCAGTGGGGCTGTGTGGGTGCCAGGGATCTTCCAGTGCACAGCATCAGTATCATGGTTGCATCAGGAGGGGGTGAGGGAGACCGCCACGGTGTCCGATGCCACCACTGCAATCAGCAGCAGCCATGCAGCAGCAATCCCACTAGCTTGTTTCTACTTAATGCCACCTCTTGAGGGCTAAACAATGCCATCTCTTCAGGTAGCATTATCTACAGCCATGCTATCAGTGATTTTAACACCCAATGCGCAGTCATTGTTCACACACTGGCTGCTACCTGTCGCCATGCCTTCTCCTCACCCCGATCCCACATTTAACATGTGAAATTCAGATAGTGCTGAAAACTGCTGTGCTATCTACATTTTGCCTGCCTTAACTGTCATCGCAGCACAATAGCACGGGCTATCTGCTATGTTAACAGCTATCATGGGTTAGCAAACAGGCCACTTAGATTTTGTTGCTATTATGGAGAATTTCAAACATGTTGACTTTAGAAAAATGGGGAAGTACCTGAAGGAGGAGCTGGTAGGATGGGAGCAGATAAGAGAAGTAGAAAAGGAGTGCAGCAAACTGAAAGGAACCATAACAATGGCAACTAATCTTTATAGAAGGAAAGTCAATAAAAACAAGAGGGGAAGGAAACCAATATGGTTCTCCAAAGGAGTGGCTAAAAAAAAATACAAAAAATGTAGTGTTCACTAAATACAGAAGATCAGAAAAACAGGAACACAGAAAAAAATATTGGGTTAAGTTCAAAGAAGAGAAAAATCAGAATGGCAAAATCATAGGCAGAAGAAAATATGACTAACGATGTCAAGCGATGTGACAAGACTTTTTTTCAGCTATATTGGAGGGAAGAGGAAGGCCAGAGGTGAAATTGTAAAACTGAAAGATGACTGAGAATCACTGTGTGGAGCAGCAAGGAAAAAGCAGAAATGCTGAACAAATGCTTCTGTTTTTATGGAAGAAAATGCTGGAGAAGGAACACTGATGACTGACGAAGATACATAAGGAAATGGAGTAGATACCACACCTTTCATGGAAGAAGGTGTCTATGAACAACTTGAAAAGCTATAAGTGGGTAAAGCCATGGGGCTGGACAAGACACTTCCCAGGATACTGAGGAAGTTGAGAAATTCTTGTGGGTTCCCTTAAGAATGTGTTCAATAGATCCTTAGAGATGGGAGAAGTTCCTCAGGAGGGCTGATGGGGGTCTCTCTTTACAGAAGTGGCAACAGAGAAGAGGTGGGAAATGACAGGCTGTTAAGCCTTATCTTGGTGGTTGGACAAATAATGAGATGCTACGAAAATAATGGAGATGCTATTAAAGGTCATATGAATCTAATTGATTTCTTTGACTTGGTGGCCGAGAACTTGATCAAGGACTTGCGCTAGATGTGTTATATATAGATTTCAGCCTTTGATACTGTTCCTCATAAGAGACTTGTGAATAAACTGAACAGTCTGAAATTAGGATCCAAGATGGTAAACTGGATTAAAAATTGATAGACTGATAGATGATAGAGGGTGGTGATAAGTGGAAATCACGCTGAAGAAAGAAAGGTGAGCAGTGGAGTGTCTCAGGGATCTGTACTGGTTTTCTTCAACATCTTTGCAAGTGACATTGCCAGAGTAACAGAAAAAGAAGTTCATCTTTATGCAGATTTTTATGAAAATTTGGACACCCAAGAGGTGGATGATAACATGAGAAATGACCTACAAAAATTGCAAGAATGGTCTAATGCTTGGCAACTAAGATTTAATGTGAAAAGCAATATGGAGTGGGTGAGAGGTTGATGTGCATGGACCAGAAAAGAGACCTTAGGATGATGGGGGGGGGGGGGGGGTCTTTTACTAAAGAGCATTAGCTGACAATGCATATTCCGGCGCGCTCACATATTGCCAGGTACCACAGGGGCATGAGAGCACGAGACTATTCCCATGCTAACTAGTAGTTAGGGTAGTGAGTGGGCAGGGCATGGGCAGAGAGTGGGTGTGGTCTCCGTGCACTTAGCATTGGGTTCACACTGTGCGCTAACTGCATTAGCATAGGATCACCTAATGCCACCTTAATAGGTGGCGTTAAGTGCAGCCTTAGTAATGTGCTGTGTGCACTAACTGCTAGGGAAATGCTTTCGATGCCCCTGATAGTTAACGCAATGGTGTTGCATCTAATGCGTCACAGTTTAAACACTGTAAAAGGGACCTATAGGAGGTAATTTTCAAATGTGGTTTGCGGGGCAGCACATCCTGGTGAGACATGCAATCCTGCAAGCCGCCTGGACCCTATTCCCCTGCCAGGACGTGCAGCCCCTGGGTCAGATCAAGTACCTGCAAGTGGCAGATATTTTAAAACTGCACATCTGAGGGGAGCCATTTAGGGAGCCTATGTCTGAAACACAAACTTTTGGTATTTTGAAGTGGTTATACAGTAAATGTTGAGATGTAAGCATTATTTCCCTTTCAAACACTCCTGAAAATCCAAAGTCCAAATGAACAGTTACCTGAGATAATGTGTGGCTCGAAGCAGGTCTCTAAATTTTCCATGGTATATATGTATTGACAAAATACAGATATATTTTGAAGGACCGCACAATCCATACCTAGAACATGCCTCCTTAAAATTTCTACTCTCCCCCACCTCAAAGAAAAGTAATCACTTTTTTATAATTGCTTATACATGAATGCTGTTTGATCCATGTGAATCAGCTTTTTATTGTTACAACTTATTTATTTATTTATATTCTCTTATATACCGTGCTATTCTGCATCAGTGTGGTTTACATTGAACAAACTGAAATTACATTGAACAGGGCATTATAACTTGGAGATAACTATTTTACAGGGAACATGGGCTATGGAGGGTTAAGCGGCTTGCCCAAGACCACAAGGAGCACCTGTGGGACTAGAAACCCCAGTCCTTCCGGCCCAAGGTTGCTGTCCTCTAGTGGGATTTGAACCCCCAACCTTCCGGCCTGAAGTACCTTGCCCCAACCACTAGGCCACTCCTCCACTTGTGTAAAGGGATTTCTTCTGGAGCAACTTTTCTCTCCGGTGGAGTGTTTTAAATCAGATAAGTTAAAAAATATAAATATAACATATAATATATTAATTATAGTGGTGAAGAACCATTTTTGAATAAAAGGCAGCTTACTGCTTGGCGTGAGTGGTTAAACCCATACCACCTCTCCTACAGTCAGCTTCGACAAAAATGAAATAAAAAAGTCTTTTTGGGGGTATTTATGGTGAACTTTTTTGTGGTAATATTTTATTTTGTTCACATAATTGGGGTTTTTTCTTTTCACTCCTCCACTTGTAGCATTATATTATTATATCTGGGAAAGATAGTGTATTTAGATAAAGGAACATGTTTACTAATGAGCACTAATTGTTAGTTCGGTGTTTAGCATGCAGTAGGCGCCTCACACTAACCAGGTATCATACGATTGGGCGGGGACTGGGGTCAATTGTGGGTGGAATGTGGGCATGGATGGTGCAATCCCTAAATGTGAAGGAAGCTGTTAGCACAGGTCCACTTAATGCCACCTCTGTAAGTGTACCCGCATGCCACCTCTGTAAGTGTACCCGCATGTTAGCCCGGTGTGGCGCGTTAACATTACACTAATGGCAGGGGATGGACGCACGTGCTACCGAAAGATAGCACAAGTGTCTGCACTAACCTTTGGGGCCCAAAACATGTCACCAGTACGTTTCTTAGTAAAAAGACTCCAAAGCATTCTAAAAGCATGGATGAACACACATTTGGTTTGTTTGAATGCCTAAAAATTTAAAGGATACACAAATCGCTTATATGCACATATATCTACAAATTAACAAGGGTACAATCAATTGTGTGCATTTTTAAGTTCTTGCACACCCGAATGTGTCCCAAAACAAAAAACATATGCAAAATGAATGTGTCTAAAGCACCTGAAAAACAAGAAAAATTAGTTGTAAACGAGTATGAGTGGTATTTTTTTTGGTCATGCATAATGCTACTACAAGGCCCTTTCACTTACACTGGTCAACAATGAAATCATTACTGACTTTAAAAGGTCCTAATCTGTAGTATCTTGGTGAGCTAAACATGAATATAACATTAAAAAAAATTTATTGGCTGTCGTTTTGAAGATATTGCATGTAGTTCATTTTTGACATTTCACCGTGTAAATTCATCCAGTAGGACATCAACATCCCAAATAAGCCTTGAATGATGTAATATTGCATCACATTGCATAATACCAGCATGCACACATCATCCCAAAAGAAATGACAAAGTGCACAAAGGCAGCATCCAAATGGGCCTTCACGATCTACGCACCTAGAGCCTGGAATGCCCTCCCCACAGACATGCGTGCCATCACTAACCTGACCCAATTCAGGAAGGCACTGAAGCATCACCTGTTCATAAGACACTACCCAGAAACCAGTGGTAGAAACCAGTCAGCGAGCACTCTCACCAGTCATCTAGAGCCCCCAATAACATACCCAGCAAGATAACGGTTAGCCAGCCCAACCTTGCCAGCCCCGAACAGACTATAGCAGGAAAGTATAGGCATCAATGTAAATAAACTGTAGAAAGTTACCCTAGTTATATCCAAGTTTTAATCCCTGTTCACTGTAAATACTATGCAGTCCGACCGCATGGTATAAGATTTTGTTTGATGTACACCACACTGATATGAATAGCGGGGTATAGAAGAAAAGTTAAATAAATAAATAAATCCAGAGTTGATTGCATCATTTTCTGATGCAATGTAATACTACTGCCAGACGGCTGCTGAAGCCATCTGACTTCAGCAGTGTACTATACGCAGTCGGAAAGGAAAGTAATCTGGTATTCTGTTTCGATATTGAAAGCCTCATGAATGCCTTAAAAATCACTCATGACCCACAAGACTGGAAACTATTTATAGACTCTTCGAAACTGAGTCTGAAGGCTGTGCTTTTGAACAATGGAAACCGTCTTCCATCTATTCCAGTAGTGCATGCCGTCCACATGAAAGAGACATACGATAACTTAAAGCATCTACTGACTTCCATTAACTATAACAAGTACAGCTGGCACCTCTGTGGTGACTTGAAGGTAGTTGCCCTTTTAATGGGACTGCAGCAGGGATATATAAAATACATCTGTTTCTTATGTGAGTGAGATAGCCGAGCAAGGGATTGGCACTTCTTGCGGAAGGAATGGAATCACAGACAAAATGTAACAGTTGGAGAGAAGAATATCCATCACCCAGCTCTAGTTGAGGCTCACAAAATCCTGCTACCACACGTTCACATCAAACTAGGTTTGATGAAAAACTTAGTGAAAGCCATGGACCGCACTTCACCAGCTTTCCGATACCTGCATGAAAAATTCCCTCGACTCAGCGAAGCAAAGATTAAAGAGGGAGTTTTTGTGGGTCCTCAGATTCGAGAGCTCTTCAAAGATGACCGGTTCAACAACTTGCTGCAGGGTGATGCGAAACAAGCATGGAATGCTTTTCGCCTAGTGTCAACAAACTTTCTCGGGAATGTTAGGGCAGAAAACTATAAGGAACTAGTAGAAGACATGCTGATGCAGTATCAGAAACTTGGCTGGAATATGTCTCTAAAGATCCATTTCCTTGCTTCCCCTCTCAATTCCTTTCCTGACAACTGTGGTATGTTTAGTGATGAACAGGGCGAACGTTTTCACCAGGATATCACAAGGATGGAGCAAAGATACCAGGGAAAATGGTCCACTACAATGCTGACTGACTACTGCTGGACACTCCCCAGAGAAACTCCCGAACAGCTGTACAAGAGACAGGCGAAAAAATCTAAGAAGTAGTCTATGACATGGTTTTTTACAGGTATTAACCGAAGGCCTATTATATTTACTATTGACATGCATTTCGTGATATAAACATTCATTCTTGTAGATTACAAAAAAACTAGAGCCAACTTTGCAATTTCACTGTCATATTCGTGTTCAGCATATAAAAATAGATAAGAAATGACTATTTTTATTTCAGTAACATGACTTTTGTAAAAATTTGTTGACCAGTTAATTCTCCCAAAATTCTTTTTTCACTTGCCCTAACCAAAGCAATCGAAATAAGTATCCCTTCTGTACAGATTGCCACATTTGCGTGACTGATTTATCCTGCTTTTTGATGGCAAAATCAAAGTGGCTTATCTGTAACGGAGGTTTTCCATAGACAGCATGATACATTAGACTTACACTTTTTCTATCTTTCCAGGGGGTTTATTCTTAATTATGTATTAGGCTAAATGCTTCTTTTATTAGAGCCTGCTGAAGATTTGCAATAATGCTCCAAATAAATGCATATTAATTGCAAAGCTTCCACATTAGCTGTCGGGATTGTGACCAGCATGCTCCCGGCAGCTAATGCACAAAGGGTTCACCTAACATGTGCTCTTCTAGCAGAGTCATGAGGTGAACCCACGTTAAGAGCCGTGTTACTGCTGAGTGTGTAGCAATTGCCCTGACACTAGCGGAATGCACTGCCCATTCCATAAGTGCCAATTAACATACGTTTTAGCATGCGGTGGCAGATATGTCTCTATATCAGTGTTCCCGACTGCCAGTTGCTGCGCATTAAAATGCATATTAACAGGCTAAAGGGGTTTAGTAAAAGGCCCTTGTTTTTTTTTTGTGTGACCCATATAAGTCAGCTCTGTCAGATGATGTTACTTACTAGTGTGTCTCTTTTGTCCCACTATCTACAGAGTCCTTTTTATAGGTGAGCAACTTCATTTTCTGTTTAATTTAGAAAATTTTATATTTATTGAAGTTTTCAAAAAATTACAAAAGCAAAATCTCCCACAAACAAGAAATATAAAGAAAAATGTGCTATTTAACATAGAACAACAAAACAAAAAGACTAAGGGGGTCATTTTAAAAGGCTTAGTGGTGATTTAGGACATCTCAAGATGTGGACAGTGAAAACACAGAGACATCTCCGAAGCCAATGATGTTTACAGATGTCTCTGGTGCAGGGATGTCCAAGTAGGCGAGGGGGTGTAGTGGATGTGTATCTGGGGAGGTGCAATGGACTTACACGCCTCTGTTCAATTTCAGGAATGACAGGGATGTCTGCAGGCATATCCATCTTTGGACCTGCTGCAGGCACGAATAGACATCGGTAAAGTGCTTGTTTTGGCCTTTAAAACATCCAGAGAGTATAGAAAAGATGGACAGTTAAGTGATTAGTTTAATATGACAAAGACATTATTCTGAGGATGTCTAGGTAGATGTCTCTATAAATGTCCATATTGGGCACGTCCACATTTCTGAAATCGTGTTTGAACTTGCACGAGCCTGTTTTTTTTTCCAGATGTTCTGGCTTTGACGTCCCAGATTGCACTTGGATGTTCCATTGTAAAATGTGCCTTTAAATGAAGAAAATAGTGTAAGGAAAACAAAAATCATGATAGCACTACAAACCCTCAGATTGGGAGGAGAGACTAATATATATCATTAACAGGACAACTGAAATTAAAATTTCATATTATGCCTGCCTTCTGCTTAATGCTCCCTTATCACACCAGCTGCTGGAAGAGTGGAAAATACTACTCCAAATTTGAACCATATGACTCACAGCTCTGTATAAATGATCTCAGTTGGGATGGTTCAAAGAAGATATAATCTCTACCATTGTTTTTAATGGCATTTTCTGAGGTATTTCAAAAAGAAACTCATTCCCAAAGCTAAAGCTGAAGAAAGATCTTTTAACTGACTGAATCTTGGAAGAAACATCAAGTAAGATATGTATTCAGTGTTCATGAAAAACACTCAATTCTTTCTTTAAACGATAATTTTAAAATAATCTCCCTATCAAAGGATGATACAAAAGTGGCCACCAAAGTGGCATTATTTATGTTTTGAAGACTTTGAGCTTTTTTAAACACCAAGTCATTACAACCAAAACAGTATCAATAAAAGCAACAACCACCTCTTCCCCTTCCCTGACTCAAGATATAAATGACAGAGACAGAATTCCAGTAAAAAACATTCCAGATACCATTCTACTAGCCAATCTATATAGGAGCATGGTGATTGAGTGCAGCAAAGTCATCAAGAGATTTCCATTTTGCTGAGGGTAGTGAGTGTCAGATACACTTGCTTGTACCTACGATACAGACATAAGAAGTTCCACCATTGATGGAAGTCTAGCAAAGATGAGGTTTTCCATTGGGCGAGTATTAGCTTGAGAGCTATCCCAAGCTTAAAGTCTAATAGGAAACGGTCAGTCTTCAGAAAGGAGGAAATACCTGCCAATGATCGAAAGATAGCTATCTTCCAGGTTAGGTGGGTGTTGAATCAGCATACCTACTGAATCCTCACCCAGACTTGTTGCCAAAAACTTTGCACATTCGGACAATCAAACAGCATGAGGAAATGTGCAAATAGCTTGTTGGTAAGACCAGCAAATATTGCCCTGAGTGGGATACTATTTAGAAAGTAATAATGGCGTGATATAGGTCCTGTACACTATGAAAAACAGAGTCTGAATTAGTGATGCTGAACGCGAGATACGCATCTAGGGCCCCCAGAATTTAGTCCGTGCATGAGGTGAAGGCAAAGGTCCAATATCATGTTCCCAGACTTTTTCTGTCCCAGTACAAAAGGGACCACTATGCTCCCAGAATATAGTATAGAATTTAGAGGTGACTCCCATAGATCCCAATTTGATTACAAAAGTGCTGTATATAAAACCAAATAAATAAAATAAATGTGGTCTGGACCACAGAGAGGAGACCCCACTCTGGAGCTAAGGAATGTAAAGCAATATGCGATTTTTGTAAACAATGCTTCAATTGGAACCACTGGAAATAATATGTCCCCAGGAACCCAAATTGACTCTGTAAGTCTGCAAAAGATTTATATATCCCATTTGATACCAAATCATTGAGCATCTAGATACTTTTTTGTTGCCAGCTCCGCCACGAGAACGTAACCCATCCTATCTTAAAGATAGAATTGTGCAATATGGGATGCCATAGCGAAGGTGGATTGTTCAGAGAGATTGTTTCAGTGAGTGCATGGAAAGAGGATTGTGTGGAGGTGACGACAGGCTATAGGCCAGTGCTGTTCATATATTGCATGCCTATAAGTAAATGTATTGGTATCAGAGCGACCAGACATTCTTCCAAACATAGCCAGACTGGACACTGTTGTTGGGTAGGGGCCTGAGACCACTGAGAGCCCTGTTTGAGCAGGAAAGCTTGGTGATACCAAGTGAAATCTGGGAAGTGAACCCCTTCAGGTTTTTCCTCTCCATAGGAAGTTGACTAGGAGTCTCTCAAGCTTCCACAAAAGGAATCGGGAAACAATACAGGTAACATTTCTAAACTATAGTTTATTTTAGGGACCAGCATCATTTTTATTGAATCTAGGTGAGCCTACCATGTGAGATGGAGCGGCAACCACTGAGAGGTCAATGAGGCCTGGAGTTGAAGCATATTCTGTGTATTGTGCTGCAGGGTCTGTAGTGTTTGTTTGTTTATTTATTTACTTATTTAGCTGTGCTTATATACCGCTTTTCACCAGGTCAAAGCAGTGTTGGGGAATAGTGAACACTGAGATATTTTATAGCCATGCTTTCCTACACAAACAGAAAGGAAGCTAGGCCAACACGAAAGACCCTCTTATTTAAAGAGTGAGCCATCGACTTTATCCAATTTATTTTATAGCCGGACAGCTGAGAATATTGGCCAATCAGTTCTAACAAAGGGGGTATAGAAGAAGGAATAACAAAGACGAGAAGATCATCAGCGTAGGCTGAGAGTTTTATGTGTTGCCCTCGGCACTGAAATCCCACAATGTCAAAGGAGTGTTGGATGAGTAGGTCTAAGGGCTGAACGGCGAGGATGAACAGAAGGGGGGGAGAAAAGGGACACCTTGATGTGTACCCCTTTGTAGGGTAAAGGGTTGGGAGAGTAGTGAGTTTGCAAGTCTACAAGCTATAGGGTTGGGGCCTGATTCTGTCCCGCACGTACAGTCACTTTGTACATCTGGTCTGAGCCCAGGCAGTGCCCAGATAGCTCAGTCAGGCATTTAAATGGAGCTGTGGCACCATGGCATCCTGTTGCCATGGCACCGCAGTTCCATTTAAATGCTGCGATGCCGGCCGCCAGAAACTAAAGTTTATTCCCTGCATCCCGACCCCCGATCTGGCTTCCTAAGGTCAGGATCGGGCTGCGGAAAATAAACCCTAGCCCCCCCAGCCCTTTCCGCATTCCAGGCCATGAAAACAAAATGACCCGGGAGTCGGCCCTACATGTCGAGGGCCTGCGACCGCCCACTGTCCACCCACTCTCCGCCCCTGGGCTACCTCTTCCCCACCCCCAACTAACTTCCCTGCACAACCAGCGGAGAAGTTAGTCTGGGGCTGCCGCCTGGCACGAATAGCATATAACACCTTGATCATGCTAATAAATCCTTCTACAATGTCAAACCAGTGAAGCGAGCGATACATAAAGGAGCATTCAAGTCGATCGAATGCTGTTTCGGTGTTTAACAATAATTCAACTAGAGAATATCCATATCCTGTGTCAACACGAGTATGTGGGATAATAGGCGCACATTATCCGCAATAGAGCAGCCCATGATGAAGCCACATTGGTCTGGGTGCACTAATTGAGGGACCAACACAGAGCGCAATGTGGCAAGTACTTTTGCATAAATTTTATAGTCTGTGTTTAAAAGAGAGATTGGATGGCAGTTGCCCACTCCTTGGTGATCCTTCCAGGGTTTTTCATGTACAACATTGGTAGCCCTGGAGAAGGAGCCAGAGTTAGAAGTTTGTTGGATAAGAAAAGAGAAATACATAAACAAGTGGGGAGAAAGATCCATGCTAAATTTCTTGGCCTTTCCTAGGGGCATGCTATGTATAGCCTGTTGGATGTCTTCTGGGCGTAGGGCTGCATCTAGAATCTCAGCTCCTGCAGAGGATACCATAGGTCTATCCAAGTGCCCGACTAGATTATCGAAGTTCTCAGGGGAGTCATCATCTCAGAGGGATAGAGTTGTTGGTTAAATTTCCTGAAGTGCCCCCCTATGTCAGCTTCTCAAACTACTAACTGGCCATCATCAGACATTAGGGCCGCTATCCTCGAGACCTCGAGAAATCATAGAAAATAAGGAAAATGTAGAAAATGCTAAATTATTAAAACACAATGCATTGTCAGTCTTCTCCATTTTATACTCAAGAACTGAATGATCCTTAATTATTGAAGCTGTAGAACCTTCCAAATCTTCAGTTCTCTTCGCTAAATCAGAAGCAGTATTCCTACACTTCCCTATATCACCCTCTAATACAGACATTTTTGCATAATTGAGAGAGGCAACCAGAGAGTGTTACTTCCATTTTCAGCACTACCTCCAGATCTCTAAATTGGAAATCTCTCTAGATGGCACCAAGGGAAGAGATCCCTAACTCCCAGACTTATTAGAAAATACAAAAGGCTTCAAAACACGTGTCTGTAGATCTTCCACTCCAACTGTAAATCTGCTTGCAGATTCCCCATTTTCCAGCAAGTTAACTTACATCAGTTTTAATATCACCCCCCTGCAAGATTTTAGCTCCTCTGCCTAGATCTGAGAGAGAATTTCTTCTGCAGTCTTCACTCCCCATCCCCCCACACTGGTCAGAAGTGTTCTAGTCCAGAACAGCTGCTTGAAGAGGTAGAAGTGAGCCCAGGACTCAACTCAGCGGGATTTCCTCCTAACTCCGTCCACCAGCTAAATGGTCTTGTGATGTCTCATTATAACAAAGGAATACACTGGTCCTTGAGGAGTTGACTTTTTTACTTCCATCAAGCCTTTTGCCTTCCCTTTTTTGTTCCCCATCAAACAGTACAAAAAAGAAAATTATCTTGCGGCACTAACCTTATTTAGTCACAAACACAAAAATCCACTTATTCCACGCTGCTCCAAGTTGCTCCAAAGGGGCTTTCCCTTATGACCATGCCCCTTTGGATGTGTGTCCATGGCCATGTAGTGCAGATCTGTGCAGATTTTTATGGGAAGTTGCGGGCAGGGCCGTACCAAGAGCTGTGCGAATGGTGCGGCCGCATAGGGCTCAAGCACAGAAGGAGGTGCTGATATCATCACTGGGCTTCTAGGAAGCTCAAAAAAAGAGTGAGTTACTGAATGTGGCTGGGTGGAGGATGGGCACCAGATTCGATAGTTGCACAGGTCGCATTTTTAGCTTGGTACGGTCCTGGTTGCGGGTGCCCTGGGGCAGGCAGGCAGAAATTCTAGACCTGCTGGAACAGGCAAGGCAGGTGAAAAAACACAATGCTTTTAGTTCCCTTAGACTCCTTGTAGGCAGACAGCTCCTCTCGTCTCCTGTTATTAATTTTATCTTGTTCTCCACTTTGATCTCTCATGTGTAAAAGCCGGCTATAAATGCCATATATAACATAGCCTCCAGCAGGACACCTATAGAGGACAATTGTCTGAGTGTGCTAGGAGCCATCATCACCCGATGAGCTAAAATGTCCAGGCACCATGCAGTGTACATATGAGCATTCTTAGATCTGCCAAAGATTGACATTGCTTCATTAATGGAAACAGCAGGTGAATGACGTCTATTGTGGTTTAAAAAATATGATTTCATGATTTTTCTGTCTCACTTAATATCCATTAACTGTATGCTACAGGAAGTAAAACCAATGAACACATTCAACAGTCCTGGATTTTACATTTTACTGTGTAAGTGATCAAGGTTGGCTCTGCTTAGAAAAATCCTCCAATGGCAACTAATCCTGACAGCTGCCACTGGATGCTTGATATTAATGTAGAGGAATAAAAAACGAGTAGGAAAGAACCAAGATGATATCTGTATGTATGTTTTCTGGCTAGTCATTCTAATCAAATAAGATTATTTTAATACATTTTGCAGAGTGGTGCTGTTTATGTTTTGATTTGAGCATACACATTGTCAGAGATATCTAAAAAGAAAGCCGAAGCCAAAGGGATTCCCTCTTAGACTATTGTGTTCTTTGTTAGTGTGCTGATCAATAAATTGCTTCGCTTTGTCAGCTTGCGTAAAGGCATGCGCCTTCCCCTGAGAAGTGATCCGCAACGTGGCTGGAAAGGCCAAAGTAAAACGCATCTTCCTCCGGAACAACTCGGAACAGAGTGGAGCAAATTCCCGCCGCTGTGCCGCTACCACCGCAGAGTAATCTTGAAACATCAAGATTTTCTTGTTATCCAACATCAATTCAGGAAGTTTCCGATAGGCTTGCAAAATTAGGGCCTTATGTTGAAAGTTTAGCACTCTTAATATAACCACACGTGGTCGGCCACCATCTTCCCGCCGGGGCCCCATGCGGTGCGCTCGCTCGATTTTAAAACGGCCACGCAGATCTGCAAGGCCTAGCGCCTCCGGCAGCCAGGTTTCCAGAAAAGGGAGCAACTCCCGTTCTGCCCTTTCCTCTCCGATCCCCAAGAGGCGCAGGTTATTACGCCTTGACCGATTTTCAAGGTCGTCCAGTTTCTGCTGCATCTCCTGCAAGAGCTGTGCATGTTTGAGCAGCTCACGTTCGCGGCACCCGTCGTCGCTCTCGAGGCTTGTGACTCTGTGCTCCAGCTCATCCACCCGCTTCCCAAAATCCGCCAAGGAATCCTCCATACTGTCAAGCTTTTTCAGAAGCAGATCAAACTTCGGATCTAAAAGTTTGACCACTTCCTTAGCAAGTTCCGCGGGGGCTGAGTCTATGCTCTCACCCCCGGGAGAGGCAGGCTGTGCCGTCGCCGACGTGGAAGGCCCGGCTTTGGAGAGTTTCTCTCGTTCCCGTTTCGGCACCGGAGGCATAATGGCGAAATGCGAATGCCGGGTGCTGGTAGTAGGCAGCTTCAGGTACCGATTTCCCGTGTCGGGGAGTATTGGGGAGGCAAATTGCAGAGTTTAACGCAGTTTATTGCCTAGGGCTGCCCCAGAGCGAGCGAGAAGGCGTCCACGCTCACTCACGCATCACGTGACCCACAGTGTGCTGATCAATAAACAAAATATTTTTTCCCTCTAATCTGTATAGGTCATTGGAGCATTCTATTGCAAAATCAGATTGCCGATGAACTTGTATAATTGCATGGCCTATATCCGTGAATGTTGATTTTAACTACTGGTTATACATATATAGCCATAGAATATAATGGTGACTTTTTCGTTCAACGTTCTTTGGAAAGAATTTGAAAAGCTAAGTCCATTGGCAATACATTCTTTCATTTGGTGTTTGAAACTCAAATACAATATATTCCAAATCTTTCGGGGGAATGTTAAATGAGGTTGTGCTTCATATTATACTTCAGCAGCAGTAATGAGTGTGAACTAACATAAATTCAAGTGTTAAGGACGATTGGGATTTGAACCCACAATGCACAGTTTACAAGGGCACAGGCCCTCTAAATCACTTCAGCTCAGTTTACCCACATAACATAGTGTTTGTACTCGTATTAATAATATGATTAAGCCACCAGTGAGAATGTCAAACAAATAAAATAGGAACACAGTGACTGACAGCAGGAAAAGAGCAGTTCATCCGTTAACATATTCCTTTCTTTATTTTTGTGTCTGGATAAGCATCAAAGAGGCTGAGAGTTTTTCTTAAATAGCTAAGCCATGTGCTCCTTGGCGTGGATTGCACCTGACATGCTTTAAATACACTGGGTATACTTGAAAGATATGTTAGTGTAAATCACACCATATGGAAGAAGAACTGCAGAGAAAACAATCCTAAAAATGTATTTTTAACCTAATGTTAAAATATTTGACTAATAGATAAGGCCAGGTGATGACTTGAAAGTGAAAGGACAACTATGTATGTTAAAGAAAGAGGTATATAACACGGAAAGTGAATTTCAGTGTATCCTAGTGCTACTGTGCTGTTCATCTAATATAGGTGAGATCAAAAATCAGTCACTTTGCTGAAATAGTAAATGTATAGTCCTGTGCCTGTTGCTTCATATCAAGGGAAAGGAAGGTACTGCTTTTCCTTTCTAATGTGATAAGACAGGTATATGTATGAAAAAAAGGAAGAGTAAAATAAATGATTAATGAATACCACAACTTTCAGTTATTTTAAATGAGCAAAGGTCTGCCTCGGGCCTAAACTATACACTTTATCTATTTCTAGTTCATTTTTTATTTCATTCTCAATATATACGGTATGTATAGATGAAAAATTTCAGTCAGTTCGGCTCATTGTTCTATTTATTGTAATAGAGTGCTTCCAGAGATTACTTTAACATTTCCTGTGGTATTTAATACAGACTTCTAGAAGCTTTATTGTTCCTAGACAAGTTGTAGCATATACGCATGAAGGAATATTTTAGAAAAGACGTGGCGATTGGGATCGAGACACTGAAGTCACAACATTTACAGTTGCACCCGCATTTTAAAAAGGATCTAAGTGTGAAGTCGTTTCTAAAATGCCAAAAAGGAAGTGCAGGAATGCACCTAGATAAGCATCTTCATACAGTGGGAGGAGTCATTTTACAAGCCTACACATGCAGGAAATATGGCTACTCGCATTTGTATGTGCTGCATACTTATATTTGCGTTTGAGCCATTTTGCAAGCCCACATGTGTAAATGTTGCAGGTTAACCAAAGATGCTGATATCCTTTTCTACAAGCAACAGAAGGATTAAGAAGGTTAACCCCCCTAATGCCTTCTGTAAAGGGCTTTCTGGATCAAGCACTCTAAAGATCTCAACGTGCCAGGGAGCAGGTGTAACATCTGACATGGACATTTTTGGTCATGCACATTAATTCCCCACATGAAATGTGGAATGCAAATGTAGATTTTTGACCTACTCTGGCCATGCCCTAACCACAGCCCTAACACGCCCAATTGCAGCTTTCACGTAATAAAGACATCCATGTGAAAAATGAGCCCTTTCCTTATGTAAATGCTGCTATTTGCAAACGTAAATTCCAAATAAGACTTCTAAAATCACTCTTTTAGTGTGGCACAGTGGTGCTAGCGGGAATCATTAGGGGAAAAGGGAAATGCATCTTCCTGCCCTAGGAACATAAACTTCCTAAAGTAGAGGACCTCTCCAAGGCAAGACTTATATCTGTGTATAAATATGTGCATAATCAACAACAGTGTGTGGGGTCCCTCAGTGTATCCAGAAACCGAGAGGGGAGTGGTGAGACCTCGGAGCAAAATTTGTGCTGATGGCTCTGCACACCTTTACAACCCTATGCTGCTACTGCCGTTGTTGGGTATTGGACTAGCCCCTGTTTTAGTAAGGCTTTGTCCATCATGCATGGAAGGACGATTTAATGGAGGCTTTCTTGCTCTGCCCTGGCTCTGCTTCTGGTCAGCCCTAGCACTATCCAGATAGTGCTGATGCAATCAGGCATAATATTTGGCACTATGAATGTTTTTTTGTGAACCACATGGATATATATGATATTTTGCAGTCTATAAATATAATAAATGAAATTGCATGAATGAAACATTCCTTCTAGCAGCACTTGTCCATATAGCAGATGGTGCTGTGTGGACAGCTACCTCCGAATATTAACCTTGCGCTCTTTATATTTTGCTACCACTAAACATATCAAGGACTATGGCCATGTCACCTTGAGTGAGCCTGCTCTCATCTGATCTCAGAAGCTAAGCAGGGCTGGGTCTATCGGCGTATTGCTTGGAAAAAAGGCCTGGCAATCTACTTTTCAGTCCCACCTTGCCAAGAAAAACCAGGGGCAGGGATAACTATCCATAGGGTTGCCAGGAGTTAGCAGTGATACAATGGCACTTAACAGCAGCCATTGCCACCAGTTGCAGAGACATGCCGGCTCCTGTCCGCCTGATCTTTGTGTGTTCATTCGGTGTTGTAAACGTCTACAGACAGATGGGCAAAGTTTCACAAAAGGTACTTTTGCATTTGCAAAAGGCACCTAAAAAATTGCAGCATAAGGGTAATGACCATGAACGTTTGGGACTAAATAGGAATATTTGTTAGTTCTAAAGGCACATTTTACAAAGGACATCCAAGCCAGAATGTCTGAAAAAAATATCCAAAGTTCAGGCATGATTTCACAAACATGGATGTGCTCAATATGGATGTCTACAGAGAAGTCCCCAGATTAGTATCCCAGAATGGGCATCTAATATCTTAATGGTTAGAGTAGTGGGCTCAAATCCCAGGGTTCAAATCCCATTGCTACGCCTTGTGATCTTGAGCAAGTCAACTCCATTTTCTCTACACCCTCTGGATGTTTTATGGCCGAAACAAGCACATTCCCTACGCCAATTCATGCCTTCAACAGGTCTAAACTTGGATGGGGTTACAGACGTCCCCAACGTTTCTGAAATCAAGTGGGGATGTCTAAGTCTATTGCATCTCCTCAGTCATGAACTCAGCCTACTTGGATGTCCCCCTGCACCGGAGATGTCTTTAAAAACCATTTGTGAAATGGCTTTGGGGACATCTCTGTGATCTTGATGTCCACATGCACGTTATTGGATATCCAAATCATGACCAAGATATTTAAAATGACCCCCCCCCCCCTACTTAGGATGAGATAATCTCTGTCTCGTGCCCTACCAAATTCTTCATAAGAGCTACAGGTAAATTTACTTCAATTTGCAGTATTCAGTGAATTTGATTATTAGTCCTGGAGAAATTCTGAGCAATACAGAATTATAGAAACATGACGACAGAAAAAGACCCCATGGCCTATCTAGTCTGTCCTTCCATATCAACCACTACAACATTCCCCTTTTTTCCTTTAGAGATCCTCTGTGTTTGTCCCATGCTTCTTTGAATTCAGATACTGTCCTCATCTCTACCACATCCACTGGAAGACTATTCCACGGATCCACCACTCTTTCCGTAAAGAAATATTTCCACATATCACTCCTGAATCTATGCCCTTTCACCCTCATCCCATGTCCCCTCGTAGCAGAGCTTGCTTTCAATCGAAAGAGGCTCTTCTTCTGTGCATTTATGCCATGGAGGTATTTAAACGTTTCAATCATATCACCTCTATCCCGCCTTTCCTCTAAGGTGTACATATTAAGATCCTTAAGTCTGTCCTCATATGCTTTATAATGAAGATCACTAACCATTTTAGTAGCCACCCTCTGTACGAACTCCAGCCTGTTTATATCCTTTTGAAGGTGCGATCTCCAGAATTACACACAATACTCCAAATGAGGTCGCACCAAAGACTTATACAGAGGTACTATAACCTTCTTTCTTCTGCTGGCCATTCCTCTCTGTATGCACCCAAGCATCCTTCTAGCTTTTGCCATTGTCTCTTCTACCTGTTTAGCTACTTTAAGATCATCAGACACAATCACGCCTAGGTCCCGCTCTTCTTTAGTGGACAAAAGTACTTCACCCTCTATACTATATTGCTCCCTTGGATTGCTACAGCCCAAATGCATGACCTTGCATTTTTTGACATTAAATCTCAGCTGCCAAATTCTAGACTATTCTTCAAGCTTAGCTAGATCCCTCCTCTTGTTATCTATACCTTCCTAGGTGTCTATTGCAGATTTTGGTATCATCCGCAAAGAGGCAAACCTTACCCAACATCCTTCCGCTATATCACTAACAAAGATGTTAAAAAGAATCGGACCAAGGACATATCCTTAGGGCACACCACTGGTAAACTCCTTCTCATCAAAGTGAGCTCCATTTACCTGTACCCACTGTCGCCTCCCACTCAACCAATTTCTAACCCAAGCAGTAACTTTAAGGTCCATCCCTAGGGTGCTCAATTTGTTTATAAGTCGCCTGTGAGGAACAGTGTCAAAGTATTATGCAGAATTACCTTTCCTCACAGAATTTAGGCAATTGCTAGAGCCAATAAGAGAGAAAACTACTGGAGTCCTTACACTTTTCTCACCTGCACCCCTTCTCCTCCCACCAAACCTGTAGCCACTAACTAGCCATTTCCTACAAGCAATCCAGTCATATATTTCAGGATAGGTGTAACGTGATGCTGAGTTTTCTTTCCGATCCAGGTCCTTGCTGCAGTATTTGAATGATATGCAACCTTTTGAGCAGCTGTAACAGTAAGCCAATATACAAGCAAATATAGTAATCTATCTAACATATAATCAAAGCATGAATAACAACTGTCAGATCACCTTTCACTAGATAAGAATGTAATTGGTAGACCTGTCACAAATTAGCAAAAGCTAGTTTTACCTTCCATACTTAGTCCTGCTAATCTCCAAATTCTGAGTGGCTTCGTGGTTACAAAGGCAGGCTGAGAACCAACGAACCCAAGATTCAGATTCTGCTACTGATATTCCTTGTAGCCTTCAGCAAGTCACTTCACCTTCCATTGTCTCAGATGCAACCTAGATTGTATGTCTGCTTGCACAGTAGAATAACACATGCACCTGAATGAACTCTTCTTGAAATCAGATTTGGAAAAGATGGATAATTAAATCTAAAAATTGAACTTAGTAAAGTTGGAAAGGTCGTAAGTACTCTGTCATCTTTTGAGATGGAGACCTTCAGATTTAGTAGAATTTAGCTTCATTCTGTGTGACTTTAGATATTTTGCCACTCCACTAACTGCTTGATCACTGTCAACATTACAGTGCAGCTAAATGTCATTGACAAAAAGATGACTTCATATTGCTGGATTATTTCCACAAGTAGTCATACTGTAGACAGTGTACAATAATTGATTTAATTTATTTATTTAAAAGGATTTATATCCTGCTTTATCCTTAAATCAAAGCGGTATACACTGCAAACCAATCAAATTAAGGTGGTGCGGGGGTGTCGGCATGCAGTGGTGGTGGAGGTGGTGTTGGTGTGTGTGTTTGGGTAGGTTCATCTTGATTTAGGGTGCAATATATACAGGGTTGAGCTATATACAGTGGGTTATGTACAAGGGGTGGGGGTTGTCCCAGGCGGGGAGGGTATACCGCATAGCTGTTAGAGTCACGTAATGTCACTGTAATACTCTGTGTAGAGCATTGTTTTGACTGCTTTTCGGAAGTCCTTAATGTCCTTAATAATACTGTCCTCAAGGGATACCACAAGTAATAGAATGAGATGTTGAGCAATAGGAAAGTTATCTTGTCGAAAGAGCTTTGTCTGCTGCCATAAAGGATTCAAATCTGTGAATTGCTCCTCTTCCCAAGCCAGTAGACCCTTCAGCACTAGAGAAGTAACTGGTAATCTACTAGGTGGATTTGTGTAGGAAGGTCTAAAGCAGTGGTGTGCAAACTTGAGGTTGGGATCCCAAATGGGGTCACATCATCAGTGGATTGAGTCACAGAAACAGGATCACTTCCTCTTCTCTCTGGACTTTCACCATGACCTGTGTCAAGTAGCGGCAATTACTAGTCAGTGTGTGGCCTGTGAGCCAGTGAACATTCATTTGCCCTTGCCCCCTCCTGGGTAAGCTTCCTGTTAGACTGGAAACCCATACTGAGTACTGGGGTCTGTAAACACACACTACTACTACACACTGACACAAGGATCCTGTACCTGCTGTTGCTGTTGCCAGTACTATTGCGTCTGCCTTCCTGGAGGGAGGGGAAGGAGTCTGGAGACCTGCTATTTTGATTTCATCATCATCTGGGGTCATGTGAATTTTCTGTTGTTAAAAAGAGGTCATATTGGATAAAAATTAAAAAAGCACTGAGAAGCTTCCATTACGCTAAGAATAAACATTTCTATTTTCTCTGCTGGCTTAAACCTATAAATTCTAACTGTTGATTTCTGGGGGGGATTACTATAAATTCTGTTGATTTTTTGGGGGATTGCTATTATAGCTTTTAACTGTGGTTTTAGACTAAGCTTGGGGGAATTTGAACTGCTTTCCTTGTATAGACTTACATCAGATATCTGTGTGTGTGGCAGATAGAGAGTTAACTAGGTTTTTACCCCTGCTGAACTGGTTGGTGAAACCCTTTTCCCAGGGAGGAGCTGATTTGGAGCATTGCACACCTGGCCTGATACTGAGCCAGTTTTGCAGAAGCTGAGAAGCCTCCATTACGCTAAGAACAAACTTTTCTATTTTCTCTGCTGGCTTAAACCTATAAATTCTAACTGTTGATTTTTGGGGGGATTACTATTATAGATTTTAACTGTAGTTTTAGACTAAGCTTGGGGGCATTTGGACTGATTTCCTTGAATAGACTTACATCAGATATCGGTGTGTGCCCACGGTTCAGGAACAGCCTACTCGCCAGAGACACCTAGGTTCCCGTACACCCTACCCCTCACCCCACCCACCCCAGGGGCTACTTTGCCTTCATAGTGGTCACATAAGTGCCATCTATCCTTTCTTACTTGGGTTAAAAGTCCACATCTTCTTCATCCTTCTTCTTCTTCCTCTTCTGGGACTATTAACCAACATGTCGAGTATTCAGTGCAATAACTGCGGTACTTTCATTTCAAGATGAATCATTTGGAGCCTAAGAGCTTGTCCTATGTGCCTCAGGTCAGCTGCCATGCATGACGAACTGACTCTACTAAGGAAAGACCTAGCTGCCATGCATAAAGAAGTGACTCTACTGAGGGAGGAAATAGCTGCCATGAAACGCACCTCTTCTAGGATGCAAACTGAACAAAGCCCACCACCGCTCCCACAAAGAATCAAACACCCCAGGAACAAATGGATCACAGTGGGTTCAGACCCGGCAGTGAATTAACATGGCTGGGCACAGGTGGGCAGCATCAGGCCAAGGGTTAACCTTGGTGGGGGGCGAGAGCGCGGCGGTCGGCTATAGAAGCGCCGAACGGGCCGTGGCTCGCCCTCTTTCCCCCCAGCGGGCTAGCGATGATGGGACATGGGCGCGCTCGCCCTCTTTCCCCCCCAGTGGGCTAGCAGTGATGGGACAAGCGCCCTCCCAACCCACCCCAAGGAGTGGGCACCGTCACAGCTTAGCAGGAGAGCTAGGGCCCCCTAGGAGAGAGCGCACAGCCCAGACATGGAAAGGGGGGAGTGGTCGTATAGGAGCTGACTTGTCCCCCAATGGTACACGGAGTTGAAGCAGGAACAGTGTGTAGAGGGCCTCCCTACGCTTTCATGGCAGGAGGCGGAGGGGAGGAACGAACATGGAAATTAGTAACGGAGCCCTACTGCTGACCTTTCGACGGGCCATGGGCAGAGGCAGATCGGGACACTGCTGCGAATAGGAGGGGAGCATTAAAGGCCTGTTTTAACGGCAGGCGCCCCCTACCTAATGTATGGTAATCAGGACTGCAGGCAGCGGGGAAAAGGCTTGGGACGGCAACTTTTCCAAACATCCCTGCCGGGCGTCATTGGATTAGGACGGGCTGTGCCTCTTAAGAGGGGAGGAAGGGCAATCTAGAATAGGATAGCTCTACAAAGAAATGGCAATGTATTGCTCATTGTTATGTGTGCTAGGAAAATTATACTCTAATGTTTTATAATTATGCTGATTATGCTGTGGCCAGCAGCCTTTTACTGTTATTTCCAGTGTTGTCAAATAAATAAAGGATGTCCGGGGGGAGGGAAAAGGGGGGGGGGAGGGAGGGATGGGAGTAGCGACCTGAGGCCGTCATGCTGGTTGCCCGGCTGTGGAAGATTGCGACCTGTAACGCAGAGACATCCTATACGTCAAGAGATATCCCTGCATAATGCCTTCTCTGCCTTGGCTAATGAGGATGATCAATCCAATGAAACTGAAGGGCCCTTAAATGAGTCAGACAATGCCCAATCTCCTGCTAAAGGACCAAATATGAAGAAAACCTCACCAAATAGAAAACTACTACTACTTGGAGATTCCATCATCAGAGGCACCAACTTAGGAACACAGTTCAAAGGAGAGAAGATAGTCATATGCCTACCAGCCTCGACAGCCAGCAGGAATACAAACCAAATTGTTGAAGTACTTAGCGCAAAAAGTGAACACTCCAAACTTGATGTTGTTATCCACTTGGGCACAAATGACCTGGCTAGAAACAGTGCCTCTACAGTCCAAAAAGACTTCCAATCTCTGGGAGAGAAACTCAAGCCCATTGTTAGCACTGTTGCATTCTCAGAGGTTCTGCCTGTTTTTGGTAAAGGGACAAAAAGGCTGCATCACATTAACAGCTTTAATACATGGCTCCAGACATGGTGCAAACAAGAAGGATTCAGATTTATTGGCGACTGGGGAAACAGATGGACCAACAAGAGACTATACTGTGCTGATGGACTGCATCTCTCTGTCACAGGGAAAAGAATCTTAAGTGAAAAATTCAGGCAGTATGTGGATATGCATTTAAACTAGGAAAAGGGTGTGACGGATGTGGAAGATCAAGACCTGCACACCACCCCCTGCAAAAGCAGAATAACATCAGAAACAACCACAATTTTAAACCACACATCAAAAACAAGTGAGAAGATGTGGGCAGAACAAAATCAATGCAAAATACACACAAGCCAGGTAAATGCTGGAAAGCAATGAGCACAAATGCTAGAAGCTTAGACAACAAAGTTCCGGACCTGGAAGCCCTAATGGTGGAAATGGATTTCGACATTGTGGCCATTACAGAAACATGGTTTAATGAATCGCATGATTGGGATATAGCCATAGCTGGCTATAATCTATTCAGAAGAGACAGAGAAAATGGAAAAGGAGGAGGAGTAGCCTTGTATGTCAAAAGCAATATTAAAGCTACTGAAATGCAGAAGACATGGGGAAAAGAAGAAGTGCTCTGGATTGCGTTGGAAAGAGGAGATGGCACTGTCATCCATACTGCTGTAGTCTACAGACCTCCGACTCAAATTGAAAGAGATAGATAACGATTTGATTATAGATATTGCCAAGATAGCCACAAAGGGGAAAGTGATCATTTTGGGTGACTTTAATCTACCTGATGTTGATTGGATTACTCCTTCTGCACATCTGGAAAGAAGCAAAAAAATTGTTGATGCTCTACAAGATGCATCATTTAGACAAATTGTCATGGAGCCAACCAGGGAAAGCTCAATGCTGGATTTAGTGCTCACCAACGGTGATAGCTTGTCGAATGTCTGTGTGAGTGCCCCTGTGAGCAACATTGATCATTACACGGTGTGGTTTGAGATAAAAGCCAAGGTACAGGCCAAACATAGCAAGCTCAAAGTCCTAAACTTCAAAAACACTGACTTCAATAAAATGGCCGAGTACCTAAAGGAGGAGATGATAGGGTGGAAGGAGATAAGGGAAGTAGAATTGCAATGGGCTAAACTAAAGGTGGCAATAAAAGGGGCAACAGGCAAATATGTAAAAAAGGTAAACAAAAACAAGAGGAGAAGGAAACCTATTTGGTTTTCCAAAGAAGTGGCTGCTCAAATAAAGGCAAAAAACACAGCTTTTGCAAAATTCAATAGCTTGCAAACAGAAGAACACAGAAATGAATACAGGATGAAACTCAAAGAGTCAAAAAGAGAAATAAGGATAGCAAAATCAAAGGCAGAGGAAAAGATGGCTAAAGATGTTAAGGGTGGTGACAAAACTTTCTTCAGGTATATTCGGGAAAGGAAGAAGATCAGAGTTGGAAATGCAGGACTCAGAAGTGCTGGGAAAGGACTTGTGGAAAGTGACATAGAAAAAGCAAAATTGCTAAATAAATACTTCTGCTCTGTTTTTACTAAAGAAAATCCTGGAGATGGACCAGCTGTGACTCAGAAAATATAAAAATGGGAAAGAAGTAGATACTACACCATTCACAGAAGATGAGGTGTTGGAACAACTTGCTAAACTGAAAGTGGACAAAGCCATGGGACCGGATGGGATACATCCCAGGATACTGAAAGAGCTCAGAGAGGTTCTTGAAGGGCCATTAAAGGATGTATTCAACAGATCCTTGAAAACACGAGAGGTTCCTCAGGACTGGAGAATGGCTGATGTCGTACCTATACACAAAAGTGGCGACAGGGAAGAAGTGTCAAACTACAGACCTCGGTGGCGGGAAAAGTAATGGAGATGCTCCTGAAAGAGCGAATAGCAAAATTTCTCAAAACCAACAGGTTGCAAGATCCGAGGCAACATTGTTTTACTGAAGGATGGTCTTGCCAAACCAATCTGATTGAGTTCTTTGACTGGGTGACCAAGGAACTAGATGAGGGGCATGCGATGGATGTCATCTACCTGGATTTCAGCAAAACCTTTGATACTGTTCCTCATAGGAGGCTTGTCAATAAACTCATTAGCTTGGGGATGGGTCCCAAGATGGTAAACTGGATTAGAAATTGGTTGACTGACAGACGACAGAAGGTGATGGTACATGGAGCTCACTCGGATGAAAGGAAGGTGATTAGCGGGGTGCCCCAAGGTTCGTTCCTGGGCCCGGCACTGTTCAATGTATTTGTGAGTGATATTGCTGAAGGACTGAATGGAAAAATCTGTCTTTTTGCAGATGACACAAAAATTTGCAACAGAGTGGACTCCCCCAAGGGAGTGGATAACATGAGGAAAGATCTACAAAAGCTGAAAGAGTGGTCTAATGTTTGGCAATTACGATTTACAGCAAAAACGTGCAGTGTCATGCACTTAGGTAGCAGAAATCCAAAGGAAATGTACACGATAGGGGGCGAGAGGTTGGTGTGCATGGTTCAGGAGAAAGACCTTGGTGTGATTATCTTTGATGATCTCAAGGTTGCAAAAAAGTGCGACAAGGCGGTGGCAAAAGCCAGGAGGATGTTGGGCTGCATACAAAGAGGGATTACCAGCAGAAAGGAGGAGGTACTTATGCCACTGTATAGGTCACTGTGTTCAGTTTTGGAGACCATATGTTGCAAAAGATGTAAAAAGACTGGAAACTGTTCAGAGGAAGGCGACCAAAATGATTTGGAGCCTGCGTAAGAAACCTTATGAGAAGAGACTTGAAGACCTAAATATGTACACATTGGAGGAGAGGAGAGATAGGGGAGAGATGATTCAGATATTTTAATACTTAAAGAGGAATGATGAACAAACAAACCTCTTCCAAAGACGGGGAAGCTGCAAAACTAGAGGGCATAACATGAAGCTGCAAGGTGGAAAATTGAAAGGCAGTGTCAGGAAATATTTTTTCACTGAAAGGGTGGTGGATGCTTGGAATGCTCTCCCGATGGAAGTGGTGGGGGCAAACACGGTGACGGAATTCAAAACAGCATGGGACAAACACAGCGGATCCCTTTACAAAAACAGGATAAAAACAAAATAAACTGAACCATCTAACTTCTCAACAAATAGGGGTGTCCTTCATGGAGTGGTGGGTCCACCCCTAGACAGAGACATGGGGAGGGGTGACCTGCACAGAGCGATAGGTGCACCTACTCTTGCCGTATTGCTGGGCAGACTGGATGGACTATGCAGGTCTTTATCTGCCGTCATTTACTATGTTACTATTTTACTATGTTACTATGTCACTGGTCTAAGATATGTGTAGCGTTTTTTTTACCAAGAGAATTGCAAGAAATGGTGTTACAACTCAAGGATTTATGTGTAAGGTTTTGAGGGAGGAGGGAGAAGACCCTCTGGATATCTCTGCTTCTGGCCCACATTTTTTGGGGATTGATCCTACAGATATATTCATTATGTCATAATTACTCTTTGTTCTCGCAGAATCTTTTTTTATTTTGACTATTTTTGTAGCATTATAGAATTGCATTTATTTTAATTAATAGATGTGTCTGAGGAACATATTTGATGCATAACGTGGACTTATAAATTTAATTTTTAGAAATTGGTCCTTTCCCACTGACTTAACCTGTCATATGGTTAAAATGAGATTTGCTATGATTACTTACTTGCTTTGACTAGCAGCTGCAGCCAGTGAGAATGAAGTGTATTCAGTCTTTCCGCAGACTGTATGAGTGTCTATTAAGTGTTCAATTTGAATGCACTACACGATAAACAAAGCCATCTCATGCATATTCATCAAGGATATCCTGAAAAACCAACTGCCTGCAGGTCCTCAAGGACAGGTTTGGAAAGCAATGAAGTAGGCTGTTCTTTGAGCTGTACAGAAGTCTCTATTTGCAGCAGGGATGAGTCGCATTCCAGTGTAGGGTAGCATATTGTGATGTTATGCTTGATTGCTGAGGGTGCTTGTCTGCTGTTGCTGAGTGCACAACCAAGAAATATCTTTTCTGTGAGACCCTTGGGTACTGCTTTGCAAGCCTCTCAACTATAATGGAGGTCTCATTACATTATCCAATTTTATATTTCACAAATGAAAACTCAATGAACACTTCAGGATACTGTCACTGGGGACTAGGCATTTCTTAGCTACGTGCTGCAGCTCAAGTTGAGATTTATGTTTTAGTCTATAATTTGGAAAATATAGATTTATAAGAAGGAGCAGCTTACTGATTTTCCATTGTTTTCCGCAACCTGCCTTTTCACCCTTCTCTGTCTTAAAAAAGTCCACATAAGTAGTGGTGTTTATTCATGTTTGTACACCCTGACTGCATTTCTGATGCCTCTTTCTATGTCACCTAAAGTGACGAGTGAATAAAGGGACATGTTTCTTAAGCCCCACGCTAGGAACGCAAGTTTGGGCCACATTACTGGCATGTGGCACTGCACTAGATGTCGGGGGTGGGGATGGTGTGCTCCTCGTCAAGCGCCGGCAGCATTGGTTTTCAAGACCCATGCTAGTGGCACTACGATGGGAATGCCCAGACACATGCTTCCTGGGCAGTGCAGGTTTTTGAATTCTGCTTTTTAGCATGGCACAAAAACTGCTCACTAACCCCATGCTATCCAGGTAGCGTGCTTTAGTAAACATGCCCTATCTTCTTTTCGAAGGCTAAGGATTTGACTAGGACTCTAAATTTTTTATTATAGTGTTTTCCCCCCTTCATTTATGTTTCCTCCCCCATCAGATTTATGTATATCATTTGGTGGATGAGTGTTTTTTGATGAGGCTAGCCAGTTTTTGGACAGTCAGTCTTAGAGTGCCAAGTCTATAGGTTGAAAAATGTAAATTTTCTTTTGTGGGAAACATTTAAAAACCCTCTTTTTGTGGAGTTACACATTTCAAGTGAATAGTTGTGATGTTTAATACATTGCTAGCTTTCTTTGCTTTAGTCTATGTGTTTACAGATAATATGGGGGACCTGAGGGATTGGGGAACAACAGATTCTTGATGGTATTTTTTTTCTAGAGGCACAAGGTACTTGATCATAGTAAACAATTTCTCTTTTGTTTTATCTATTTTTAGGTGGTGATAGATATAGCTGGAGATAGACATGTAAGTAATCACCTAAATTCTTAATAAATTCAATGCCTGCCAGTAAATGTATCGCATTAGCGTTCTCTGAAAACAAGTCTAAAGGTTGAGTACATTCTATGTTGTGTAACTGTGAACTGTGAACTGTAAACAAATGGAAGTTTGCAAAAAAAAATATTCTCTGTGAAATGTTTTTGTGCCATGTATATTGGACATTCTGTTCTGTTCTGTTCAATGTTTCTACTAAAGGTGTATAAGGATGATACACCTTCTCCAAATCAGTTGCTCAGATTTACAAACTCTTCCCCTCCCTCACAGATTCTCTCTGCTTGCCCCATGATTTCCCAAATTCACTTTCTGTCCTCGTCTCCTCCACCTAAATTTGATAATATCATGTAGCTGTATTTATCAGTGTTTTGCACATCTCTTATACAGTTGAACTGCTTTCTCATAGAATATAATTAGAAAAAGAGTAAGAAGCAGACTCTCAGAAAATCTAGATGAGGAGAACATACTATTGTCAATGAAACAATGGGGCAGCTTGCTTTTCCTTTACAGAAATATTTTCCTTTAAAGAGGTATGTTAATATTTGTCAACTCAGTAAGGTGTCATATTTGAAATACTCCCCAAGATTGCATAAAAGTTAAAGTATACTAATGTATGCCTAAAAAAGAGGATATAGCCTTTTAGTTAAATTTCTCTGAGATTTTAGACTTTCTTCTAGGTATGTGTATCAGGTTTCTCAATGATCTTCTATGGAACCCATTAGGAAGCCACCAGACAGGTCCCAAATACAGTGCATTGCAAAAATATTCATCCCTCTGTTGTTTGTTCTGTTTTGTCGCATTACAACTTGGAAATAAAATGGAGTTTTGTGGGGTTAGCACCATGTGATATACACAACATGCCTATGATGGTGCAAAATATATTTTATTGTGACACAAACAATAATTAAGACAAAAAAAACCTGAAAGCGGGAGTATGCATATGTATTCACCCCCCAAAGGTCAGTAAGTTATAGAGCCACCTTTTGCTGCAATTACAGCTGCAAGTCTCTTGGGGTATGTCTCTATTAGCTTAGCACATCTAGCCACTGGGATTTTCACTCATTCCTTAAGGCAAAACTGCTCCAACTCCTTCAAGTTAGATGTGTTGCATTGCTGTACAGCAATCTTCAAGTAATGCCACAGATTCTCAATTGGATTGAGGTCTGGACTTTATTTACATTCTCTTATATACCATGCTATTCTGCATCAGTGCGGTTTACATTGAACAAACTGAAATTACATTGAACAGGGCATTACAACTTGGAGATAACTATTTTACAGGGAACATGGGCTATGGAGGGTTAAGTGGCTTGCCCAAGACCACAAGGAGCACCTGTGGGACTAGAAACCCCAGTCCTTCTGGCCCAAGGTTGCTGTCCTCTAGTGGGATTTGAATCCCCGACCTTCCAGCTTGAAGTACCTTGCCCCAACCACTAGGCCACTCCTCCACTGGGCTTTGACTTGGCCATTCCAAGACATTTAAATGTTTACCTTTAAACCAGCTTTAGCAGTATATTTAGGGTCATTGTCCAGCTGGAAGGTGAACCTTCGTCCCAGTCTCAAATCTCTGGCAGACTGAAACAGGTTTTCCTCAAGAATTGCCCTGTATTTAGTGCCATCCATCGTTCCTTCAGTCCTGACCAGTTTTCCTGTCCCTGCCAATGAAAAGCATTCCCACAGCATGATGCTGCCACCACCATGTTTCACTGTGGGAATGGTGTTCTCGGGGTGATGGGAAGTGTTGGGTTTGCGCCACACATGGGGTTTCCCATGATGATCAAAAAGTTCAATTTTCGTCTCATCTGTCCAGATAACCTTCTTCCATGTGTTTGGGGGGTCCGTCACTTGCTGTTGTGCAAACTCCAAACATATTTTCTTATTTCTTTCTTTAAGCAATGGCTTTTTTCAGGCCACTCTTCCATAAAGCCCCGCTCTGTGCAGTGTATTGCTTAAAGTGGTCCTATGGACAAATACCCTCATCTCCGCTGTGGATCTTTGCAGCTCCTTCCGTGTTATCCTTAGTGTCTTTGTAGCATCTCTGATAATGCCCTCCTTACCCAATCTGTGAGTTTTGATGGGTGGCCTTCTCTTGTCAGGTTTGTAGTGGTGCCATATTCTTTCTATTTCGTTATAATGGATTTAATGGTGCTTCATGGGATATTCAGAATTTCGGATATTTTTTTATAATGCAACCCTGATCTGTACTGTCTCTGACCTGTTTGGAGTGCTCCTTGGTCTTCATGTTGCGTGCTTAGTGGTGTTGCAGAGTCAAGGGCCTTTCAGAACAGGTATATTTATAAAGCGTCGTGTGACAGATCATGTGACACTGATTGCACACAGGTGGATCCTAATCATCTAATTATGAATCCTCTGAGGTTAATTGGTTGAACCAGATCTTATTTAGGGGTTTCATAGCAAAAGGGATGAATACATATGCATTCACAACTTTTCAGTTTTTACTTGTTTTTTTTTATATGTACAAGGTATTTTATTGTAATTTCACTTCACCAATTTGGACTATATTGTTAGGTCCATTACCTAATATCCAAATGAACCTCCATTTTCATTCCAGGTTATTTATTTATTTATATTTTCTTATATACTGTGCTATTCTGCATCAGTGCAGTTTACATTGAACAAACTGAAATTACATTGAACAGGGCACTATAACTTGGAGATAACTATTTTACAAGGAACATGGGCTATGGAGGGTTAAGTGGCTTGCCCAAGACCACAAGGAGCACCTGTGGGACTAGAAACCCCAGTCCTTCCAGCCCAAGGTTGCTGTCCTCTAGTGGGATTTGAACCCCTGATCTTCTGGCCTGAAGTACCTTGCCCCAACCACTAGGCCGCTCCTCCACTCCTCTAGCAGGTTGTATGTAATGAGACAAAACAGGACAAAAACCAAGGGGATGCATACTTTCGCAAGGCACTGTAGGCTTAGCAAGGACTTGAAAAGCTACTGATCAGGAAATCTCACACATATTTTTTAAATTTACATAATAAATGATGGCAGATAAAGAACAAACTGGCCCATGCACTCTGCACAATTGAGATTTGTCAGCCTTTGACAGATGTGCATCTAAAATTCTCACATGCAGCCCAACTTCAACAATAACTTACGCATATCTTTTGCACTCAACCTTGACTATCCTTTCACATGTGTCAAGCAGGTCCAGAGTTCATCACAGTGATACTCTGCCCCAGTGCTTTCTTTTGGCCACTGAAACAAAACCATTCCAACAGAAACAAAGGTTTATAATTATTCATAATCTTAAAAGCCAAAGTCAACTGCTTAAAATTAATATGTTCTTGTATTGGGAGCCAGTAAAGAGTATATAATGCCAGCCGAGCACTTTCCCACCCAGGAATGTCCCACAAACACATGCCGCCATATTTTGAACAACCTGCATCTTAGCAAGCAACCCCACATAAAGTTCTTAAAGACTGCCCTAAGCAGTTTAGAACAATTTAAAAAGTACAATTCATAAATATATAATACAATACAGAAACAATGCATTATCATTCTGTTGCAGATCTTAGTATCATATACAAAATGACACATTTTCTTCTATCTTGCTTGCTCAAAAAATATTGAACAGAACTGACCCCGAGCTTGATTCCTGAAGTTCTCCTTGAATCATCTTTTTGTCCTAGAAGTGTATCCTATTTACCACTACCCACTGCAGTCTATCAGTCAATCAGTTTCTAATACAACACACTACCTTGGGACCCACCCCCAAGGCTGCTCAGTTTATTCATGAGTCTGCTCTGCAGGACAGTATTGAAAACTTTTTCAAAGTCCAAGTAAATACGTTAGCATATGCCCTTGATCTGATTTTATAGTCACACAATCAATCTTCCTCTAGTAAAATCAAACTACCTTGGATCCAGCAATCTACTGGCTTTTAGATGCAACATCATCTTTTCCTTCCGTAAAGTCTCCATTAGTCATCCCACTGTCGAGGTCAGACTAACCAGCCTGTAATTTCCAACTTCCTCTGTTACAACTTTTATGAAGAGGGACAATATCTTCCCTTCTGCAGTTGCACAGGATCAGTCCGATCTCCCATGGTCTATTGAACAGATCCTTCAGCAACCTCTAGAATCTGTTCCTTTATTGTCCTTGGATATATCCAACCAGGCCCCCATGGCTTTGTCTACCCTCAGGGGCCAATGTAATTAGCTGTGCATTAATGTGCACTGAAAGTCACACTGTACGCTTTAAATTGTTCTGTTTCTTAATGTACACTTTACTCCTGATGCATTAAAGTAATAGGGTGCAAGTTACTGTGGCTTTAGAGAAAAGCAAACAGACAGAAAAATGCACAAAACATTAGTAAAATGCACACAGTTTTCTGCATCAAGTCTTTCTATGCACAGATTTTAATGTATTCAGTGCACTTCAACACTGATTGAATACTGAATGAGGATTGGCCCTTTCACTGACAAGGTCCCAGTCACTGGACCAGTGAATAAAGGAATATTAATTGCTGGCTATAGCAACACTTAATTTTCAGACCTGCAAGGTGGTTAAAGCCTCTCCTAAGTCTAATCCTATTTTTCTTTAAGGAAAGTTTTTAAGTGTCCATGTTTTTGTAGGATTCATGCTTGTGAACATTTTGTAGTATTAAGACTAAGGGGCACTAACTCTCTGCATCAAAGTTCAAGGTCTTGTTTTTAATAAATACTGTAGAACTATACTACGGGCCTCTTCTACTAAAGCGTGTTAGCTGCTCAACAGGCATTTTAATGTATGGCTACAGGCAGTCAAGAACACTAATGCGCAATAGTGTCTGCCTCTGCATGCTAAAACACGTTAATCAGCGATCACGGGATGGGGTGAGGAATGGACGGAGAGTGGGTATGGAGAGCTCATTACCACTAGCGGGCAGGGCACTTGCCACATGCTTAGCAGCAATGCGACTCTTGAGGTGAATTCACCTAATGATTTCTCTATAGGAGCTGTTACGTGAACTCAACATAGTGGAGCACACGTTAGGAAAACTCTTTGCACCTTAGCTGCTGGAGACATACTGAACATTCCCCCAATAGCTGATGTGTGGCCTTGGCCATTAATGTGCGTGAAATCGGTACATTGATGGCAAATCCTTAGTGGGCTTTACTAAAGCATTGATATATAATCATTGTTTTTTTCAAAACAAAATTCACGCTAGAACAAATATGTGAAATGTATATATGGTGGCACTTCTGGGGGTTCCATGGTGAAGGATAGGGAGAGGTAGGTGACCTGCAGGCAAATCAAGCTGGCACAGCATCCTACACTATTGCTAGCACATTATCTCTATTGAAAATACTTCAAATTCACTCAATTGTATTTTCTTAATTTCAACTCATTCTCTTACTTGCCAGCGGTCTCAGATAAACGATATTTGTTTGACACTTTTATCTGGGTAATTTAACTCTCCCCGTGTAGTGTCCGTTCACATCAATGACCATAGGCAAGTATATTTTTTCAATTATTTATCAGTTGTATTGCTTATTTCTTTATCTTTTTTTCTTTTCTTTAAAAACTTTGAATAATAATCACCACTCCACTTATCTTATGCCGAATGGTGCCGAAAAAGCCCCTTTCAACTTGATGGAAAAAACCCCAACGCCACAATAATCTAAGCGCTCTAGTGTTTCTCCTGTTGGGTTTGTCAAGGGGATAAATACATTGCTTCTCTTCGGGACTACTTGAATACTCGTTTTCTTCAATGTCCTTGTAATGTTTTCTATGGCAACACAAACAAAAGCAACATGGTTGAATATTATTTCATAATTTGACTTATTCTCTATAAACATCACTGTCATTCATACTACCGAAGTACCTCTGATGGCGTCCCAGTTCTCATTACTTTTCACTGGTCATAAACGCTGTCTGTCGTTGTATTACTCTGAACAAAAGACGCCGCGCATGCGTCCAATGGTGGATTTAAATACCTTTTTTCAAACCTGATTTATTCAGGCCTCTCAAATACACGCTAGCCAATCAACGCTAACGTTGAGTCCTTCTGGTTGAACTGATCTCAAACGGTGTATCCACCTTTGCTCCCGATATAATAGTGTTTGTTCCCGTGATCTACCATAGGATCCTTGCACCATTTTCGGCACCATTCAGCATAAGATAAGTGGAGTGGTGATTATTATTCAAAGTTTTTAAAGAAAAGAAAAAAAGATAAAGAAATAAGCAATACAACTGATAAATAATTGAAAAAATATACTTGCCTATGGTCATTGATGTGAACGGACACTACACGGGGAGAGTTAAATTACCCAGATAAAAGTGTCAAACAAATATTGTTTATCTGAGACCGCTGGCAAGTAAGAGAATGAGTTGAAATTAAGAAAATACAATTGAGTGAATTTGAAGTGTTTTCAATTGTGATTGTAGTTCGCTCATAAGATAGACCTGACTCAGTCTTTTGTCTAGCACATTATCTCTGGCAAGTTAAATTCCCAACATCAAAAAGCCATGCATTCAGCCTTGGGGGTGTGTGCGCTCTTTTCTGCATTGAGGGCTAGTAGCCAATGCCTTCATTAAGATAAGGTTTAAATGCTAGTGCTGTAATGGGACTGCACATTCTCATGTATTCATGTTCTGTGCGCAAAAGTCCTTCCTGCATCCATCACTAAACTGTATGCACAAACTACTGCTAAGCAGTTCATGCAGATTAACGCTCTGTATTACATCAGCCTCTCAATATAGCTGTTTCTAACTAAACACTGTTGGTAAATGATGCAAGCTTTCTGTGTTTTCTCTTTAGCACTGTGCAAATGCAATGTGTGCCTTTGAGTCAATGCTGACTCCTGGTGACCCAGCAGCTTCTGGGTTTTCTTTGCAGTGTAACTGGAAGTAAATTGCCTGGCCTTTTTTCCAAGGCAACAGAAGGTTACCTGACTTGCCCAAGGCCACAAGGAGTGCTAATGGGAATTGAACTCTAGTCTCTTGGTTACTAAGCCAGTGTTTTGGCCATTAGGCTAGTCCTATACTAACTGTTGTTCAGTATTATACTCTCATGAAGGACATCTTGGCTTTACCTAGTTTAGGATTTGAAAACCTTTTTAAAATTTTGAATTTGCTATCTGATATTCATCAATATTAAATGGCTAAAAACTAAGGGGCCCTTTTCCTAAGCACTGCTATCCAGTTGTTGTTGTTGTTGTTAAGTGCCGTCGAGTCGGTGTCGACTCTTGGTGACCCCCTGGATAGTTCTAAATTGTGTTCGGTCTTCAGTCAGGCGCTATCCAGTTAACATGCATTTTAGCATGTGGTAGCTGGTCACGGTGAACGCTACCATGTGGGCATACCATCTACTGGCCACCGAGATACATGCATGCTAATGTGGAGAGTGGGGGGGTTATGATGGGAATGTGTGCGTGGAGAGCACATTAGTGTGCAATCACTGTGAACATGGCAGTTAGCACCCACGTTAATTGCACCACATGGTACACATGCATTTACGTGTGCTAACTGCCAGGAACATGCTAGTCATGCTCTCAACAGTTAACGCAGAGGCTTTGCACTTACTGTGTGTTAGAAATGCATGTTAAGTGCAAAACCTTTAGTGGGATTTAGTAAAAGGGATCCTCTCATCCTATTGTATGGACAGTAACTAATGTCAGTCACAGATGGGTAAATGTTTAGAGTCGTAAGCATGGTTTATGCCTAACACATCTGAATGGATCATATTCAGATAAGTGGAGTTTTAACCTCTGCAAAGCATTCATGTACTCTCATGAGACATATATCCTTTGGACTGATTGACAACAAGTGTTTTGGTGGATGTTTCAGATCATATTTGGCAAACGTGTATACCTTTCATTTTCAAAAATGTATATGCAGAGTAGTTATTCTGCTAATGTGTATGCCTTTTGCTGTCATTTAAAACTATGCAAATGTATGCATGTACTGATATCGAAACATAAGATACTGTATGCATGTATCTGTGATTCAAAGTGTGACAACAACTGCATACATAAATTGCAAGTTACTGAAAATTTACCTGACCTGAGGTTTTATGACAGCTGAGATAAAACCAGGCTTCCATGATTTATAGTGATAGGCAAATGTATACATCCCAGGAAGTTGGTCTCCTTATGTGAATGCATAATAAATGTTCATGCATACTTAATGGATGCACAGTCACCTAAAATATATACGGGCCAATATATTCAGCTGGTATGATCACCAAATTAAGTGCTGGCAGTATTAGAAGACAAACATCAAAGCAAGTTATATAGCTAGAAAGTGCTTTTCCTATATTAATTGGCTGCCTCGAAAGTGTCATCAATGTACTTTCTGTCGCATTCAGAGGAGCGTTCCTGAGGGCATATTTTAGTCAGAGGAGGAGAACTACCTTTGTAGATCACATTTTCAAGTTTTCATATACTTTTCCAAGAAAAATCTTTCCATGGAAAATGTAGGTACAAATAATGCATGTAGGGGTCCTTTTATTTTATTATCCCATGCTAAAATAAAAGACAGAGGTATGGAACTTAGTGCAATAACTCCTGTGCAAACTGACAAATGTGGAGTGAGATGCACCTAGGGGAGAACAGCACCTTACACATAACATGACATATGCTACAACATGTTTACAGCAGCTTAGTATCAGTAAGTGTACTGATTGTTTTTTAATGAAGTCTAGATTATTGGCTTGTTAGGATTATTCTGTAATTTTAAATTGCTGTTTTGAATATTTGTGTATTGTAAACGTGGTGAGATTACTCTGGCCCAGAGCAATTCGGATTCAACAGATAAGAAATGCCATGTTAAATTAAGTTAATGTGAACAAGTTGAAAATCACCCTCATGATATAAAAATGCTGTGAGTTACAGTTTCTAGCTTATGTAGGTTCAGGTCTTATTTTAGGGGCTGGCAAGTAACCCCTGTCGAACGAGGGGCCTCCTTGACCATGCAGAGGTGATGTTTAGTTTAGTTTATGGATTTGATATTCCACCTTCCATTTATATCTGTCAAAGTAGTTTATGGTTTAAAAGCATTATACAAATTAAAGCGATAAATAATGCATGGACATGAAAAATACAATAGAGACCTGAAAATACAATCATCATAATTAGCATAAGAAATAGAGGAAACAAAGCTAAAACACATTTGGTTATAATTAGCTTTGTTAATTCTTAAAGAAACAGACACAAGAGGGAAGGGAAAAAACTACCTGTCAGTTCCTCAGTGCTAAGATGCCGGTAAAGGAGAACTTCAGCCCCAATGTGTTTAACAACAGTTCTGTGTAGGTAAATACTATACTGCTTGAATTTGCAGTACAAAAATGAAGCTGAAATGGGCTGACAGTATGAATCATTTCTCTCCTTTTTCCCAATTAGGGAGGATTAAAGGAAAGAGATTTACAAATTGGGGGGGGGGGGGGGGAGAGATACCGATCTTCCGCTTGATCTGTCTCCCTCCTCCTGCAGTTGACATTTAGTTGGTGATCAAACATGGAGCCCCAAGGACAAATGAAGACCGAGGAGATGAGATGCAGTGATGGCAGGTAGGAATTCATGTGCAAGTGCAGTAGAACCACTCCAAAAGTTTCTTGAAGGAGCTGAGAGAGGTTTCCGTGCAGGGTTCCACTGGTATCGTCACCTATATTTGAGCACTTATCTTGCTTGTCCACCGAAAAAATCAGTGCCAAAAATGCATGCATTTACCTACCAAGTCCAGTATTCCTCTTACCTGGTTCCTAAGAATTTGGCCTATTTCCAGCCCATATATATATATAGGGCTAAACAAATCCTGGGTATCAAGTTAGGCACTCTATTGAAAATTTACCTGACCTTTGTGAAGCTGCTACTTTGATGGCATCAACAAAGGTGCATTGATTTATCAAGCCTAACCTTGAGATTCACCTGCTGCCTGTAGGAGAGGAAATGACAGCAGGACCTCAGTGGGCCTTGAAGTCAGTTTCTGCCTGGCTAGAGTCAATCTCAAATGTATCACAGGAAGATTGATCCTCTAGGCATCAAAGATCATTGTTGTACCAATTCTGCCGTAGGAGATCCACCTCCTGGGAGAAGTGACCCAGGCAGAGGCACTGTTGTCATTTGATTACCCCTCTGAGACTGCATCTGAGTGCTTCTGGGATTCTGAGTATGACTCAGAGTATTCAAATGAGAGGTCTCCAGAGCTTCCCTCAGATCCAACGCCTCGAGCAGTGAAAGCCCCTGCCTGAGGAGTTTACTTTCTGCATTTTGTGTGGGAAATGGCCAAGTCCATTGCTTTTCAGAGCTCCGGCCAAAGAGTTGGATATCCTTCAGTATTCCGATTCCCCTAAAAAGGTAGTGAAAGTGCCTGTGTACCATATTTCTCAGAGGCTACAGATGATAATGTTAGAGACCCCACTTTCTGTATCTCCAGTGCATAAGAAGATCTACTCCATGTATGGAGTCCAGAAGGCTCCCGGATTCAAAATGTTCCAGCTGCTGCACTTTTCGATGTCCATTGAATCTACCAGGAAGGGCTGAAAACTTACTTGAGGTACTTTCTGGTACCCAAAAAGACAGGGGGATACCATCCTATCTTAGACTTGAGTAATCTGAACAAGTATTTGGTTTGCAAAATGTTCAAGATGGTTTCTCTCGGCACTCCACTTTCCTTTCTTCAAAAATGGGATTGGCTATGCTCTGTGGACCTGAAGTATGCTTTCATGTATATACAGATACAGCTCAGTCACATAGGTATCTGTGATTTGTTTTGGGGAACTACCACTTCCAGTATGGCATACTGCCTTTTGGCCTTGCAAGTTCACAAAATGCCTCATAGTAGTTACAGCGTGTCTATGCAGACTGGGCGTGCATGTTTTTCCCTACCTGAATGATGGGCTGATCAAGAGAACCACTCAAGAAGAAGTTCAGTAATCTATATGCATCGCTATTTGGTGCTGGAACTACTATGACTCATCATCAATTACCCCAAGTCAAAGTCTGTCACAGCTATTGGAATTCATTGGAGCTCTGTTAGACATGACTCAGGCAAGCATCTTTCTTCCACAAAAAAGACTCAACTGCTTGATAGTGATCATGGAAATAAATGATTCTCATAGCATTATACTGTCCCAGGCAACCATGGTTTCCTCCTTTTCTCAAGCTTTCCATCAGAGATCCAGTTAGTCTAGGCAATGTACCAACCCTGATAAAGCAGGATCAGGGGACACTGCTGCACCCCATCATCAAGACCCTTGCCCTCACAGCTTAGATGTTGAGAGGGTAACTTTGTCTTCTGTGAATTTTCTGATTGGTGTTACTAATGTCCTCTTGGCTTCCAGGAGAAATTTCACACAGAGATCATAGAATTTCATGTAGAAGAGGTTTTACATCTGGTGTGAGGGACATGTCCTAGCTCTTTTTCATGGTACACACAAAATCTGCTTGAGCACCTTCTACATGTATCAGAGTCTGGTTTAAAGACCAACTCTGTAAGGGTGCACCTCAGTGCAATTGGTGCCTACCATCATCATGTAGAAGTCATGTGAGACTTGTTTCTGATGAAGCTTCCCCTTAAGCTTTCCGCAGTATCTTGGGTTCTCAATGTGTTTTAAATCAGCTGATGAAAGCTGCTTTCAAGTCACTAGACACCTGTGCTCTGAAGTTCCTGACCTGGAAGGTCGTGTTTTTGGTGGCAGTAACTTCAGCACATGGAGTTAATAAGCCCCAGGCTCTAGTAATGGATCCACCCTTTAGAAAATTTTTCAACAATAGGGTTTCTTGCATATGCATCCTAAATTCCTTCCTAAGGAGGTGTCAGAGTTCCACCTTAATTATCCTTCCAACATTTTTCCCAAAACCTCATGCTCACAAAGAGGCAAGTACATTGCACATGTTGGACTGCAAGGGAGTCATGGCCTTCTTTTTGGAGCAGATTAGAACCCATAGAAAAGCTATCCAACTTTTTTTTTCCTTTGACTGCAACAAGTTATGGGCTGACAGTAACAGATGTATTTTCTCAATGTTGCAGGCAGATTGCATCTTTTTCGCTTAATCCCAGGCATGTCTGATGCCTAAGGACCACGTCATGGCTCATAATGTCCAAGCCATGATTGAATCAGTGGTCCACTTGGCAGAGATTTGCAGGGCTGCCACTTGGACTTCTGTCCACACATTCACATTCTATTACTCTCTGGAAAGGGATTCCTGATACAACTGCATATTTGGCCAATCTGTTCTTCAGAAGCTGTTCGAGAACTAGAATCCAATTCCATCTTCCTCCTAGGGACTGTTATTGCCTGTTTACATGTTTTATAACAACCAGAAAGGTCTGTTCCTCCCCCCCCCCCAAAAAAAAACAACACAGTGTGTTGTGTTGTGTCCACTTCATCAGTTTGCCCTTTGTTTCTAGTTATTTATTTATTTGAAAGGCTTAGGCTTATATATCACTTTTCCAAAGATCAAGGCGGTTTACATTAAACATAATAGAACCTTCCGTTTCTATTTTCAAGGCAACTGGTAGCTAGAGAATCCCATATGTAAGCACTTATCCTGCTTGTTCATGGAGAAAACAGAGTTAATTACCCATAGCAGGTGTTCTCCGGATGGCAAGATAGGTTACTGATATGTGAGGATTTATACTGCTATTCATAGAGAACACCTGCTACAGGTAAATAACTTTGTTTTTATTCTAGGCCAGGGGTTGGCAGCAAGAACGCCGGTAATCAGATTGCTTATTCTATGTTTCCAGTCTGGAAAATGGCCTCTATTTTATCCTCTAGTAACCACCCTCTCATCCTTCTCCCCCTCCCCCCTTTTCTTTGTCCTTTTCTTCTTCTATCTTATGACAGCTTCTCCCTTTCCCTATTTTCTCTCATTCTTTCCCCTCTTCCAATATCTCTCTTCTTTTTTCCACTTTTCTCTTTCCCTCTCTTCCCCCAGCATCAACCCTTTTGACCCTTCTCCTCCCAGCACCTTCATTCTCTCTCTGTATCTTAGTCCTTTCTCCCTCACCATTTTTCCTCTTTTTCTGCTACGGTAGTTTCCCTCCCTCCTGTCCCTCAAAACTTCAGCATCTCCCCTTTTTCTTTCCTTGTTTGGCTCAACGCATTTTATTTCAAAATGTTTTACAATTTTTACTTACTACCATGCTTTTAGCAAGGATGTGCCAAGGGATTAAGACAGTGGCAGTAAGGGATCTTGAACAGATTGCTGAGAGAAGTGGCTACCTGGAGCAATAGCATGTCAACTACTCCAAAAGCAGAATGCCTGTTTATGCACTATGTTGCTAATTGGGCTGATGTGACAGAAAACGCCATAGGTGCAGTAGGAGACGGTCAGTCCCGGAAATTGAGAGGAGCCTTTGAAACCCCACTTCAGCAGCAGTACAGAGCAAGCAAAGTGCGGAAGCGTGGGTGTTGCAGCTGGCTAAATCTTCAGAAATAGAAGGCTGGTTTCAGGTAGTGCATGGAAACTGATGCATGATTGAGGGTATGTTCCGCTATGGTGGTCTGGATGGACAAGGTTATAATGGTCAGCTAGAGATCCTGAATACTGACATTGTGCCCCAAACACAAGTTCTCAAACTGTAAGCAGTTCGCTGGAGGTAATGAGTAGCTAATATATATAAATGGCAGGTGCCCTTATTTTACTTATAGGTCAGAGGCTATCGAAATGCAGAAAACATCTGCTCAGGTTGAGGTCTCTCCATGTAACCCTTGAAAAAAAATGACTGCAATGCATGAAAACCGAATAGGCTGCAGTCAGATTAGTAGGCACCTTAAAATAGCAGAGCTGTATATGGGTCACGATGATGACTGCGGCATTAAGTAGGATGAGGGATAAAATGGAGAATCTGCCATTTCCCAGGTGTTACCAGAGAAAAAAAAAATCCCAGAAGAACTGGAAAGCCAAAATCCAATATGTAGGCAAAAAGGCCACCCAGTGAATAAAGGCACAATCAACAAGATTTACAAATTTACAAAATTTGTCGGAGCACTAAGAAAGTTAAAGGAAAAAACTTCAATTCACAAAATAGCTCGCTCTGACAAATTTTGTAAATTTGTAAATCTTGTTGATTGTGCCTTTATTCACTGGTGGCCTTTTTTGCCTACATATTTCCCAGGTGTTGGCAGCTGAATTATAACTCATGTCGCCAGAGCTCGAGTGCTCAATCTTCTCCAGTGGTCGACCAGTTTCCGATTAACTACTATCAAAAGGAGGATATGGGCCTTAGAAAGGAAGTAATGTACCTTTCCTTTCTTCAAACTAATGCTCCCTTGCACTCCTTGATAGCAGCTACCCAATGGTTTCAACTGCTTGGGAACATACTGTAATAGAATGCATAGTCCTGAAAGATATCCTGTTTTTAACAGATCAGCTAGCGATAAAAGCTATTTTAGAGAGACAAATTTTACTAGTTAATACTTTTCTGTTTTCTTTTCGTTCAATGAAGAAAATGACCCCCTGGGATCCTTTTCTCATTTACAGAGCAGCCCTAGGGAGAATCATACTGGAGCCATGAAATCTTTCAGAGGAAAATGCACAACACACATATATTAAAAGTCTAGATTAATCAAATTTAAAAGAAACTACCGAGAAAGCAATTTAAATCAATAGCAAGGTTTTATTTTAAAGTACATTTAAATATGAAAGCTTGTTTTGCTGCATTCAGCTTTTGTTCTTGCAGGAAAGCAAGTGCTATTGCTGTTCCTATCTAGAACCAAAATTGTTTTATAAGCTAAGATCTATCGCACAGGGAACACAATATCAAATAACAGGCTTGACTCACAAGAGGTACAGACCCTGGCATTGGGGGTAAGATGAGAAAATTATTGAATAAGATGTGCTCCTCAGGAAACAGAGTTTCACTGAACTATGTGGTCCTTACAGTGTAACTATGACTGGAGGCTTTCCTATAGGAAAATATGTGCACTTATGGAGCTGTTTTACCTTCTGGTAAACGGTATGGTTATTATTGTCTTGCATAAAACACTCATGGCTTTGACTATTTATAGGTACTTGGACATTAAATTTAAAAACTAAATATTAGCTCTTTCTTTTTAAGAACACAGTAACACTGCTCTGGCTCCTTCTACTGCTTGAGGGAAAATGTGATACCGAGAAGCAAGACATATTTAGCTCAACATTGACATGACTTTGTGCTTTATAATAGTATGTGGACTTAGGTATAAATCTGTACCCAGTGTAATAAACTCAATATAATTATCTCTTTAATGAGCATGTGAAGTGTTAATAATAGCAGACTTTAATTAGATTCTGCACTGTACTTGTGTTAATTTGGAATAATCCAGGATAGCAGGCTGTATATTAAAATAAAGTCCAGTTTGTTCAATATGTTCAAATGAGAGGTGTGTGAAAATTTTGACTTGTGAATATTCATGTGAATACCTCTTTTTGGTTCATTTTCCATATATGCATATAGAGACTTATGAAGTAAGACTTCAGCTAAAACCTTTTTAGTTTTCATGCACTACAAATTTTAATGTAATATACCAACACCTTTAACACAGAGAATTATAGAATGGTCTTAATAATATGTGTGAAAGTAGCATGGGACCCATAGCCGCCATTGATGAACATTAGACCTGGATATTCAATGCTGAGGCCATATCCATTGAATATCTGGGTTGGCTGGATTGCCATGAAGCTAACCGGGCAGCCTGACTTTCACTGCTTAGCGATAACCGGGCAACAGCTCAATATTGCCACTGCCCAGTTATCACTGGGTCCCAGCCCGGAACAAAATGATGCTAACTGGTTAGTATCGTGGCATGCAGCAGTGGCACCCATGTATATTCAGCAGAACTAATCAGGTCTGCTAACCATGTTCATCCCTTTCAATATTGGGCTCTATGAGCCCTATTCCATAAGGTGCACGTCCGGCCCGCGGACACGTCGAAATTAAAAACAGGCTACCTTTGAACCTAATTCTACATCTGTGGGTCTGGATGTGCCCATGGGTCTGGAATCGGGGAGATGGACGTGTTCAGCATGGTATGTGCAAGTGCTTGCACCAACTGTATTCTCAAAAGTTACACATTTCAGATCCTGCCCTTCCCCATGATGTACCCATGGACGCCACACCACTTGGGAAAACATGCACCTCCTAAGCTGCTCATCACAGAGAGTAGTTTGCTGATGCACACTAGACATAAATATCAATGGGAAATGACAGCTGCTGCAACCTAGACCATATATTAGTCCTCCTCATGCCATGAAAAGTGCTAGGTAATCCCACTACACCCCAATATGGTATACGCGGATGTAAATATGAACATGTATGTTGACATACCTTGCATCAAATAATACATTGCATTAGGAACCTGCCCCAGTGAGTCATGCCCTGGTCATCTCTACAAACACACCTTAAGCTGCTAGGGATGGACCTTGCAAGTCCCCAAAGGATGCATAATATTGCTGAGCAACAAATATATTTCCTTTCCATGCCTATGACCTGTAGGTGCACTCATTCTGCTGTTCCGCACTTATCTCTCTGTACACCCCTCCCAAGGAACTCTGCCCTTCTGTCAGATTGCTTCTATCTGTGCCCTTCTCTTCTACTGCCAAATCCAGACGTTGCTCCTTTCACCTTGCCATTCCATATGCCTGGAACAAACTACCTGAGTCTGTACATCAGGTTTCATCTCTGGCCCGTCTCAAATCCAAGATGAGCGCTCACCTCTTTGTTGCCTCTGTTAGATTTAATCCACCTAAGCTCCTTTATGTTTCCTTACCATTCTCCCTGTATGTATCCTGTCCACAGCTGCTGTATTGTCTGTCTTGACTAGGTTGTAAGCATCGCTGAGCACGGACCATCTTTTACATTTGTCTGTGCAGTGCTACCTGCTGCATATGCCTTGTAGCACCATACAAGTGATCAGTAGTAGTAGTGGTAATAGTAGTAGGGCCTTCTGGCAATGGCATCTGAGGACCACCTATCTGGATACTGGCATTTGTCACAGCAGCTACACCTGTCCCATTGTAGCGTATGTCAGTCTGTATACATCCACTCTCTGTGGGACAATCCTGTCTGCCTTCCCACAGTCTGATCAAGCCTGTGTGGGCATGGGAGGGGAGATCCCTGTGCCTTCATACAATGTAGCCAGATGCCAGATATATCACCACTCTCTCAGCTCTCATTGATCCAGGCCTAGGTAGGGATGGAGGCTGCATGGTAAAATCCGGGAAATGTTGGCACAACATCAATCATGTCTCCCAGTGCCTGGTACAGCAGATGTGTGGCTGCCCTATCACACTCCAACAATATCTGATCTTATTAGAGAATCCTATTTTTAAAAAATCCAGAAGGAATAAGCATAGGTTCCCTGTGGCTAAATGTCAAAACATATCTTTGTCAATAATAAGGGACCCTCAGAAAAAGAGCATTCAGCAGTACAAACAGCACTAATACATGCTCCAAAATAACATCATTGGTTCCACAAAATGTGCATTATTTGCATGCATTAATGTTGTTTTCACTTTTGAATGCCATTATTTTGAGGGTCCCTTATTATTGTTAGGGATATGTTTTGACAATTAGCTATAGTGAACCATCTTTGATTTTGACTGTCCAATCACACTAGCACCTGGTGATGCTGCAGTCATCCATATGGGCCAGGTATTGGCCAGTCTTTCAAATCCCTCCCTGTATTGCTGATGAGCACATCAGATCCTGGGCACCCCTAAACACACACATACACTCTCACTTTCTGTCACAACAACATAATTCTGCCAAAAAGATGCCCTGACTCTATACATAAAAGCTATGATATAACATAACAGCATAGGGTACCAGGACTAAATATATGATCTCCGTTTCTCACCCAAACAAGAATCTTTTCCTAGCTCATGCCCATGCTATCCCTACATCAGCAGTCCCATTTTTCAGAACATGGGAATTATTAGGGTCCCTTAGATTGATTCCTTTAGCACAAACAGCACATTTAAACAAAGACGGAATAAACACGTTTGCTCTTCTTAATATTTCTGTAACAATGTTTATTAATGTGTCCATACCTTCCAACATTCCCTCCCCTCTACTCCCTGTACCTTAAAGTTGCATCATGTGTTTTTCCAGACTGCAGTCACACCAGTTCAAAACATACTTTCGCAACCGTTCTTCAGTATGAAAAGAGCAGAATTTTTTCTCTGGCCTTATTCCACATTTCAGCAGGAATAACATGGATGTTTTTGGGAAACAATAAGTACATGAGTCTTTTCTGACTATGCTTTATATGTCTTCGTGGCTGACCATGCCCCTGTTCTGCCCCTTCTGGGCATGTTCTGAGATCCCCATGCTAATTCCATGGACATGCATGTCAGCAGTGTTTCAGAATACGGTTGGGGACGTTTTCAACAATCCCCCTGCCGCACGTACAAACCCCTTATCCGTGTTCTGGAATTACCTCCTCTGTGAATAATGTCCTGACTCAATCTACTATAATAAATCAAAGCCAGAAGAGTATCAATAATTTAAATCATTCTTGAAATTAAAGGACTTCAAGGAGACATTAGCAAGATGTAGAATATCCGGTCAATTGTTACTAAACTACATACCCCTTAAATTCATCATTTATCTCCTGGGCAAAATAAGTGCAAACGTGAAGGCACACTGGCCCCCTCTCTCTGAATCAACTCTTTCCACTTCAATCTGTTCAAAACTTAGCTGCACAGCTTATCTTCTGCCATTATCGCTGTGCTCATGTAACCCCTCTTCTCAAGTCACTTACATAGTAACATAGTAAATGACGGCAGATAAAGACCAGCATGGTCCATCTAGTCTGCCCAGCACGATGGCAAGAGTAGGTGCACCTGCCACTCCGTGCAGGCCACCCCTCCCCATGTCCCTGTTTAAGGGTGAACCCACCACTCCATGCAGGACACCCCTATTTGTTGAGAAATTAGATGGTTCAGTTTATTTTGATTTTATCCTGTTGCTGTAAAGGGATCCACTGTGTCTGTCCCATGCCATTTTGAATTCCGTCACCATTTTTGCCCCCACCACTTCCATCGGGAGGGCATTCCAAGCATCCACCACCCTTTCCGTGAAAAAGTATTTCCTGACATTGCCTTTCAATTTACCACCTTGCAGCTTCCTGTTGTGCCCTCTAGTTTTATAGCTTCCCCATCTTTGGAAGGAGTTTGTTTGTTCATTATATCCCTTTAAGTATTTAAAGGTCTGAATCATATCTCCCCTGTACCTCCTCGCCTCCAAAGTGTACATGTTTAGGTCTTCAAGTCTCTTCTCATAAGGCTTCTGACGCAGGCTCCAAATCATTTTGGTCACCTTCCTCTGAACAGCTTCCAGTCTTTTTACATCCTTTGCAAGATACGGTCTCCAAACCTGAACACAGTATTCCAAGTGAGGCCTCACCAGTGACTTGTACAGTGGCATAAGTACCTCTTCCTTTCTGCTGGAGATTCCTCTTTGTATGTAGCCCAACATCCTCCTGGCTTTTGCCACTGCCATGTCGCACTGTTTTGCCACCTTAAGATCTTCAGAAATAATCACACCAAGGTCTTTCTCCTGATCTGTGTACACCAACCTCTCGCACCCTATTGCGTACATTTCCCTCGGATTTCTGCTACCCAAGTGCATGGCTCTGCACTTCTTTGCATTAAATCTTAATTGCCAAGCATTTGACCATTCTTCTAGCTTTTGTAGATCTTTCCTCATGTTAACCACTCCCTCGGGGGAGTCTACTCTGTTGCAAATTTTCATGTCATCTGCAAAAAGACAGACTTTCCATTCAGTCCTTCAGCAATATCACTCACAAATGCATTGAACAGTGCTGGGCCCAGGACCGACCCCTGGGGCACCCCGCTAATCACCTTCCCTTCATCTGAGTGAGCTCCATTTACCATCACCCTCTGTCGTCTGTCAGTCAACCAATTTCTGATCCAATTTACCATCTTAGGATCCATCCCCAAGCTACTGAGTTTATTGATAAGCCTCCTATGAGGAACAGTATCAAAGGCTTTGCTGTAATCCAGGTAGATGACATCCATTGCATGCCCCTGATCTTGCTCCCTGGTCACCCAGTCAAAGAACTCAATCAGATTTGTTTGGCAAGATCGTCCTTCGGTAAAACCATGTTGCCTCAGGTCTTGCAACCTGTTGGTTTTGAGAAAGTTCACTATTCGCTCTTTCAGGAGCACCTCCATGACTTTTCCCGCCACCGAGGTAAGGATCACAGGCCTGTAGTTTGACACTTCTTACCTGTCACCACTTTTGTGAAGAGGTACGACATCAGCCATTCTCCAGTCTTGAGGAACCTCTCCTGTTTCCAAAGATCTGTTGAAAACATCGTTTAATGGCCTTGCAAGAACCTCCCTGAGCTCTTTCAGTATCCTGGGATGTATCCCATCCGGTCCCATGACCTTGTCCACTTTCAGTTTTGCAAGTTGTTCTAACACCTCATCTTCTGTGAATGGTGTGGTAACTACTTCATTCCCATTTTTATATTTGGGAGTCACAGGTGGTCCTTCTCCAGGACTTTCTGTAGTAAAAATAGAGCAGAAGTATTTGTTTAGCAATTTCGCTTTTTCAGTGTCACTTTCCACGAGTCCGTTCACAGCACTTCTGAGTCCTGCAATTCCACCTCTGATCTTCTTCCTTTCCCGAATATACCTGAAGAAGGTTTTGTCATCACGCTTCACATCTTTAGCCATCTTTTCCTCTGCCTTTGATTTTGCTATCCTTATTTCTCTCTTGGTCTCTTTGAGTTTGATCCTGTATTCATTTCTGTGTTCCTCTGTTTGCGAGCTTTTGAATTTTGCGAAAGCTGTGTTTTTTGCCTTTATTTGAGCAGCCACTTCTTTGGAAAACCAAATAGGCTTTCTTCTCCTCTTGTTTTTGTTTACTTTTGTTACATATTTATCTGTTGCCCCTTTTATTGCCACCTTTAGTTTAGCCCATTGCAATTCCACTTCCCTTATCTCCTTCCACCCTGTCAGATCCTCCTTTAGGTACTCGGCCATTTTATTGAAGTTGCTATTTTTAAAGTTTAGGACTTTGAGCCTGCTATGATTGGCCTGTACCATGGATTTTATCTCAGATCACACCGTGTGATGATCACTGCTGCTCACAGGGGCACTCTCGCAGACATTCGACACGCTATCACTGTTGATGAGCACTAAATCCAGCGTTGAGCTTTCCCTGGTTGGTTCCATCAACATTTGTCAAAATAACCCATCTTGGAGAGTATCCACAATTATTTTGCTTCTTTCCAGATTTGCAGAAGGAGTAATCCAATCCACATCAGGTAGATTAAAGTCACCCAATATGATTGCTTCCCCCTTTGTGGCTATCTTGGCAATATCTATAATCAATTCGTTATCTATCTCTTCAATTTGTGTTGGAGGTCTGTAGACTACAGCAGTATGGATGACAGTGCGATCTCCTCTTTCCAACACAATCCAGAGCGCTTCTTCTTTTCCCCATGCCCCCTGCATTTCAGTAGCTTTAATATTGCTTTTGACATACAAGGCTACTCCTCCTCCTCTTCCATTTTCTCTGTCTCTTCTGAATAGATTATAGCCAGGTATGGCTATATCCCAATCATGCGATTTGTTTAGCCATGTTTCTGTAATGGCCACAATGTCCAAATCCATTTCCACCATTAGGGCTTCTAGGTCTGGAACTTTGTTGGCTAAGCTTTGAGCATTTTGCTCATTGCTTTCCAGCATTTAACTGGCTTGCGTGTATTTAGCGTTTAGTAGCTTCTGCCTACATCTTCCCACTTGTTTATGATGTGTGGTTTAAATTTGTGGCTGTTTCTGATATTAATCTGCTTTTGCAGGGGGTGATGTCCAGAGCTTGACCTTCCACATCTGTCACCCCTTTTTTCTAGTTTAAATGCATATCCACATATTGCATGTATTTTTCACTTAGGATTCTTTTCCCTGCGACAGAGAGATGTAGTCCATCAGCACAGTATAGTCTCTTGTTGTTCCATCTGTTACCCCAGTCGCCAATAAATCTGAATCCTTCTTGTTTGCACCAGGTCTGGAGACATGTATTAAAGCTGTTAATACGATGCAGCCTTTTTGCTCCTTTACCAAGCACAGGTAGAAACTCTGAGAATGCAACAGTGTTAACAATGGGCTTGAGTTTCTCTCCCAGAGATTGGAAGTTCTTTTGGACTGTAGAGGCACTGTTTCTAGCCAGGTCATTTGTGCCCAAATGGATAACCACATCAAGTTTGGAGTGTTCACTTTCTGCACTAAGTACTTCAACAACGTGGTTTGTATTCCTGCTGGCTGAAGAGCCTGGGAGGCACTTGACTATCTTCTCTCCTTTGAACTGTGTTCCCAAGTTGATGCCACTGATGATGGAATCACCAAGTAGTAGTAGTTTGCTGTTTGGTGAGGTTTTCTTCATATTTGGTCCTTTAGCAGGAGATTGGGCATTGTCTGTCTCATTTAAGGGCCTTTCAATTTCTTTGGATTGGGCATCCTCATTCGCCAAGGCAGAAAAGGCATTATGTAGGGATATCTCCTGATGCATAGGATGCCTCTGTGTCACAGGTCACAATCTACCAGAACTCACTGTGATCCATTTGTTCCTCGGGTGTTTCATTCTTTGTGGGAGCAGTGGTGGACTTTGTTCAATTTGTATCTTAGAAGAGGTGTGCTTCATTGCAGCCAGTTCCTCCCTCAGTTCCTCATCCTCATTAGCCAAAGCAGAGAAGGCATTATGAAGGGTTATCTTTTGATGCATAGGATGTCTGTGCATTACAGGTCGCAATCTACCAGAACCCACTGTGATCCCCTTGTCCCTGGGATATTTGATGCTTTGTGGGAGCGGTGGTGGGCATTGTTCAGTTTGTATCCTATAAGAGGTGTGCTTCATTGCAGCCAATTCCTCCCTTAGTAGGGTCACCTCTTTATGCATGGCAGCTAGGTCTTCCCTTAGTATAGTCAGTTCTTTATGCATGGTAGCTGACCTGAGGCACATAGGACAAGCTCTGAGGTTCCATATGATTCGTCTTGGAATGAAAGTACTGCAGTTATTGCACTGAATACACAACATGCTGAATAAGCAGTTCTAGAAGGAGAAGAGGAAGAAGAAGGAAGGAGGAAGAAGATGTGGGCTGTAACCTAAGTTAAGAGGATAGATGACAATGTATGCGAGTACTATATAGGCAATGCAGCCCCTGGGGTGGGTGGGGTGAGGGGTAGGGTGGGCGGGAACCTAAGTGTCTCTGGCCAGTAGGCTGTTCCTGAACTGGGGGCACCCACAGATATCTGCTCCAAGGCTACCCAGAAAAGGAGACAGTCAGATTATCCCCAAGCTTAATTTATAACCACAGTTAAACTTTATATTAACAATTCCCACAAAACAGACAGTTAGACTCTATATTGATAACTAGAAAGCATCAGAAATAAGAGAGGAAATTAGAGTCTTAGCTTTGTGAAATATCCACAGCTCCTGCAGCCAGCCTCAGAGACCTGTAGGTGTGGGCACTTCACTGGCTGCCCTCCATTTTTGCATCCAGTTCAAACTTCTCCTACTGATCTATAAGTGCCTTCATTCTTCTGCTCCTCACTACCCTTCCTCTCTTATCACTCCCTAGACCCCTCCTCGGGAACTCTGCTCCACTGGCAGATCCCTTATATCTGCGCCCTTCTTTTCCACTGCCAATTTCAGAGTTCGTTCATTCCACCTTGCTGCTCCGTATGCCTGGGACAAACTACCTAAGTCAGTACATCAGGCTCCTTCTCTAGCCCTATTCAAATCCAGGCTAAAATGCCACCTCTTCAAGGCTGTTTTTGGATCCTGCTGCCCTCACTCTTTTGTGCCCCACTTATGTGTATCTTACCGTACCTTAATCCCCAGTTTTGTGATGTTCTTCATCTTGATTAGATTGTAAGGTCTAATGAGCCGGGACTGTCTCTTACATCTATATGTAGAGCACTGTACACACCTTGTAGTGCTATACAAATGATTAATAGTAGTAGTAGCAATTTTAGAAAGGTTGTCTAGGTGGAATGGGTAAAAATATATCAATTTTTTGCTCTTTCAAAATATATAAAGACTAGAACGCATACAATGAAGCTACAATTTATCAATATAAGACTAATTGAAGAAAGCTCTGGAATTTGTTGCTTGAGGATGTAGTAAAAGCTGCTAATGCAAGGGTGCATCTAGACATCAGGAGCAAAAGTGAAAGAAGAGACTTTCAAGAGAATAAAAGCCAGATCAAAAGCATACATATTACTCAGAGGTTTGTCAAGGCGGAGGACTGGCATCAGAAAGTACCTTAGCACATGCATCCCCTTGAAGTCCAGGATGAAAATCTGCCAGCCTTATATCAGGACCTCAATATCTGACTCTACCATCTACCATCTTGGCACATTGAATGGGCTCATGATGAAGCCTCAGATTCTTGCTGTTGTGATTGTGCAAGTACCTCAACAGTGATGGTATATTGGAGGACCAAAAGCAGAAGTCATCCTCTAGACCAGACAACAAGGGATTTACATTTCCTGCCTGACTCTGTATGAGGGGGGTGGGGGGGGGGAAGGATTATGTAGGTGGCTTGTGACATTTATTATGAGTCCTGTATGTACTTCCTCTCTGCTAACCAAGGTCCTTAGCCTCTCTCTCTATTGTTTCATGGCCCCATGTACATAATGTTTATAATTCGTCAACCCAGTTTCCCCTGAGTAAAGCATTCTTGTTTGCAACTTCTGAAAACTTCTGTATGTATTACTGCTACGCAGTTATCTCTCTGGGTCCAGGACTGCATAGAACATAGAACTGCAACAGATTATGAGCCCAGAGTGGTTCTGATAAGAACAAGCTTGACTCATAGTGATGCTGCACGCGAACTGGGAGTTCCAAGAGTGTAGCAAAGTACCCAGTGTTTAGATAAAAGATCTGAAAGAGGCATCCTGCTGATTCAACTGAGTAGAAAGAAAAAAAAGTTGATTTAATTTGAGAGTATGTATTCCAGCACAGACCTCTGAACAGGAATAGCTAAAATAAATGCAATGAAGTACCAGATATGCAAGTTTAAATAGAAAGGTCATTGAATAAGGATACATTGTGGAATGTGATTTGGAAAAACTGAAGTACTGTAAATGCAGAGAACTGGAAGAGATAAATATACAGGCAAAAGCTCTGATTATTTTATTTGTAGAAGACAATAAATTAATAGACATCCATGGATAAAGTATCATGAGAGAGATGTTAGAATAACTGAAAAAAATCCATGAAAGATGTAATTTAACTAGTAAGCTGTTCCTGCTTTGGAATCTGTACAATCCCAAGAAATATGAGATTGTTCGAGTGAAGCTTGAAGAATGGTCAATAATTTGGCAGCTGAGAATTAATGCTAAACAATGCAGGGTCTTTTGCATTTGGGTTGCAAAAATCTAAGGGAATTCATTATAGGGGGTGAAGTACTTCTGCCCTTGAAAAAAATACAGGACCAGGGGGTGATTGTTTCTAATGATCTTAAGGTGGCTAAACAGGTAGAAAAGGTGATTGTGAAAGCCACAAAGTTGCTTGGGTGCATAGGGAGAGGAATGGCCAGCAGGAAAAGGAGGTGATAGTGCCTCTATATAAGTCTCTGCTGAGACCTCATTTGGAGTACTGTGTGCAATTCTGGAGACCACACCTTTAAAGGAGTGGAGGAGTGGCCTAGTGGTTGGGGCAAGGTACTTTGGGCCGGAAGGTCGGGGGTTCAAATCCCACTGGAGGACAGCAACCTTGGGCTGGAAGGACTGGGGTTTCTAGTCCCACAGGTGCTCCTTGTGGTCTTGGGCAAGCCACTTAACCCTCCATAGCCCATGTTCCCTGTAAAATAGTTCTCTGTGTGCTGTGCTTTCCTGTCTAATCAATGTGTTTATACCTCAAAAATTTCCTGCCATGATTTGACAATTTCCAATCTGTAATCAAACCGCTGCTGATTGCTGGAAGTAGCAGTATACAAATGTATACTAAATAAATAAATAAAGGATATGAACAGGATGGAGTTGGTGCAGAGGGTGGCCACTAAAATGGTCAGCGGTCTTTGTCATAAAGCATATGGGGAGAGGCATAAAGATTTCAATATTTATTTAATGCCTTTTTTATACCACGCTCTTTGGAATCAGTGCAGTTTACAGTCAACAACATTTGTACAGTGCAGGTGGACCTACACTGGACTTACAATGAACAGGTGTATCAACATGGGACTAACAAGGGTAACTATGTACAGGCTGAGCGCTCGGTCACAGGTGACCGGGTCTGATTGCAACTATTTACAGGTTGTCTAACTATATAAAGATTGGTCGCCCAGGTGCAGATGTATAGACTTACTTGGTGACCATGTGCGGTATTCTGTGGCTATATACACTTGGCATCTATTACACGGTGGTATCATTACAGTATTACACATTGGTGTCATTTACAGTGTATACGCTTGGCATCTATTACACGGGGTATCATTACAGTACTACACATTGGTGTTATTTACAGTATTAGGTCGCTATATACACATTCCATGGACTGGGTGTATCTTTGATCTAGACGGCGGGGCTGCAATCGTGTGGCATGGGTGTACTGGGGGTGAAGTCCTGGTTGTTAGGTGTGTCTGATTGTGATATGTCATTTGTATGAGAGTAGTGCTGGAGGAAGAGATGGTGCTTCAGTGCCTTCCTAAATTGGGTGAGGTTGGTGATGGCCCGGATGGCGGGTGGAAGGGTATACTTTAGAGGAAAGACAGGAGATAACGATAGAGTTGTTAAAATACCTCTATGACATAAATATAGGAGGAGAGCCTCTTTCAATTGAAAGCTCTGGAAAGAGGAGCATGGATGAAGGTGAGAGGGGATAAACTCAGGAGTAATCTTAGGTAATATTTCTGTATAGAAAGAGTGATTGATATATAGAATAGCCTCCCAGTCGAGATGGTAGAGATGAGGACTGTATCTGCATTCAAGACAGCTTGCGACAAACAGAGGATGTCTAAGGGGAAAGGATTGTAGAGCTTAGCAGTTGGTATGGATGGGCAGACTGAATAGGCCATATTATCCTTATCTGCCTTCATGTTTTTGTGTTTCTGTGTGAGACATCACAAAAAGACTGCAGTCTACCTGATTGATACTATCTTGGAATACGTAAAGAAAACTCATTTATGAATTCAGGCAGAGAATAGAATTTGAAGCATGAGACATTCCAGCCCAGAAAAGCTAAAACAGAGCACACAAGACTTTCAGCAACTCTTGCTGCAGGGCATAGGACTGGTGGGCAAATACAACCCAGAAGAATAGAAATTACTCTCACAGCAGGGGAAGGAGCTTGTGAGCAGGCACAGCCTAGAAAAACTGAAATTGTTTTCAAAGCAAGGAACATAGCTAGTAGGCTATGGCAAAGCAAGATCTACTACACTACAAAAAGGCAGATATTTGGAAATCTGAGAGGCATTTTGAAATGCCTGTAAGCAAATTCTAGAAGTCTAAACAATAAGATGGGAGAATTAGAATATATAACACTGAATGAAAGGTTAGACATATTTGGCATCTCAGAGAACTGAAAGGATAACCAATGGGACACTGTGATACCAGACTACAAATTAGATTGCAATGATAGGGTAGATCAAATAGGTGGAGGGGTGATACTATATGTTAATGAGGGCATTGAGTCCAACAGGCCAAAGATTTTGATACACTGTACAATCTTTATGGATAGAAATTCCATGTAAAAAGGAGAAGGGAATGGCAGTGGGGGTGAACTACCGTCCGCCTGGCCAGAATGATCAGATAGATGAAAAACATGCTAACAGAAATTAGGAAAGCTTGCAAAATTTACAACACAGTAATAATGGGAGATTTCAATTACCCTGGTATTGACTTGAGTCAATATTACATCAGCTCATGCTAGGGAGATACAATTTCTAGATGAAATAAATAACTGCTTCATTGAGCAGCTGGTTCAGGAACCAACAAGAGGGGAAGCTATTTTAGACCTAGTCCTTAGTTGAACGCAGGATCTAGTGCGAGAGGTAACTGTGTTGGGGCCACTTGGCAGTAGCAATCATAACATGATCACATTTGATTTAATAAATGGAGGGAGGACAGCAAGGAAATCCATTGCGCTAGCATTTTGCTTTCAATGAGGAGACTATGATAAAATCAGGAAAATGGTTAAGAAAAAAATAAAAGGAGCAACTGCAAAGGTTAAGAGTTTACATCAGGCCTGGGCATTATTTAAAAAATACTATCTTGGAAGCCCAGACTGGATGTGTTCCACGCTTTAAGAACCGTGGAATGAAGGCCAAACGACAGCCAGTGTGGCGTAAAGGTGAAGTCAGAGAGGCTGTTATAACTAAGAGAAGATCCTTTAGAAAATAAAAAAAGAGCCAAATGATGAAAATAGGAAACAACATAAATATTGACAAGTTAAATGCAAGGCACTTAACAGCACTTAAGAGCAATGAGAGAAGTTGAAAGGAAGCTTGCTGTGGAAGCAAAAGCACATGCCAGGAATGATATTTAAAGGTGATGTATCAGAGGAATTAAATTGTATTCATATTCATCTCATGCATATTCATTATTTATTTATTTAACCTGATTTGTATACCACTTTATCCTTTAATCAAAGTGGATGATAACACAACTGTGGGTCTATATTGAACATTAGGGGAGGTATGACGAGACATACATTTAGACTTGGATATTTTGATTTGTCGTTCTTCTGTTATGTTTCAGTGGGGTAGGTTCCCTAGGTTGTTTGATCATATAATTCTGTAAAAAAAGAGTGTTTTGACAGATTTACGGAAATCTTTGAGGTCATTTATGGCTCTTACTTCATCCGGAAGAGAATTCCAGAGGGCCGGCGCTGCGAGGGATATAGCTCTGTTGGAGGTGGCTTGCTTGGTCTTATGGTGTCCTGTGGGTAGGCGGAGTCTGTTGTTGCCCTTGGCTCATCTGGGTCTGTTGGTTGTGTCCTTGGTCAATATGTCGTGAAGAACATCTGCTGAGCATTGATGAACAATCTTGAATATGTTTGTGGTTGTCTTGAATTTAGCACGTGCAATTATTGGTAACCAGTGAAGCTGTTGTAGCATAGATTTGGCTGTGCGTGTTATGATGAGTGCTGCAGTGTTCTGAACCAATTGAAGTAGGTGGGTAGTCTTTTTGGGTAGACCTTGGTAAAGGGAGTTTCCGTAGGCCAGTATTGGGGTGATGACCACCTGGCATACTGTGCGGAAATGGTTCTGGCTGAGTATTGGTTGGAGTCTCCTGATGAGCTTCAATCGGTGGTATGCCTTCGCCATGGTCTTGTTGATATGTGTTTGTAAATTCAAGTTTTTGTCAAGGATAATGCCTAGGTATTTCACTTCGTTCCTTAGAGATATTGTTCTGTTTAGGATACTAATAGCTTGAGGCAGGTTGAAATTGGGATTCCAGAAATCAACATTGCCTCTGTTTTTTCAAAGTTAACTTTCAGGTTATTGTTGGCGAGCCACTTGGTCATTTCTTCAAGGCATTGGGTCAAAGGAGCCATATCAGGCTCGAGTGTATCTATTGGAGCATATACCATAATGTTGTCCGCATATAGGTGTAATGTATTACATGACTTTTGATAAGGTCACAGATAGGCTGAATGTATATATTGAATAGGATGGATATCCTGAAAATCTGACTGGTTTGTGGCCCTCCTGGAATGGAGTTGAAGATCCCTGCACTGATCTCTTATTTTTTTTTGCAGGCATGAATAAGCAGGTAAATAAAGATGATTCTGGATTTTCAGAAAGTCTTTCACAAGTTCCCTCATGAGAGACTCTTGGGGAAATTCAAAAGTCATGGGATAGGAGGCAGTGTACTATTGTAGGGATAAACTTTGCAGTTTTTCTGGTCATGCTGTCTTTGTAACTGGAACTGACGTAATCACTTCATTCTGAAGAAAGCCGTATTATGGTTGCTAAAACATTGGTTCAAGTTACGAAGATGCAGCATGACCCGAAAAACTGAAAAGTTTATCATACTAGCTGCAGAAGCCCAAGAGAACATTTAAAGAAACTCTACAGAGAGAGCATCTTTAAATTCACCAAAGAACCTTCTGATCTATGAGAAAAGGGAGGTCTCCAGCCTTTCTCCAATGGACTTTCCCTCCAAAATTCAAATTCAAATTTCCCTCTTTAATCCCACCAGTAAAGTTTGAGGACTACTACATAAAAAAACAGACATCCACTGCTTAACCACTTTCCCTGAAGAAAGCTACAGTATGGTGGCTGAAATGCTGATTCTGCTTACGAAGACACTGCATGACCCAGAAAACTGAAACGTTTATCATACTAGCTGCAGAAGCCCAAGAAAATACCCCAGGGATCTGTGCTGGGCCCACTGCTTTTTAATATATTCATAAATGACCTGAATATGGGAATAATGAATGAGGTGATCAAATTTGCAGATAACACAAAATTATTCAAAGTTATTAAAACACAAGAGGATTGTGAAAAATTGCAAGAAGATCTTGATAAACTGAAAGACTGGGCATCCAAATGCCAAGTGGACTTTAATGTGGACAAGTGCAAAGTTATGCACTTAAGGAAGAACATTCCAAACTACAGTTACATGATGCAAGGGTCCACATGAGAAACCAACACTCAGGAAAAGGATTGGGTGTCATCTTGGATAATACATTGAAACCCTCTGCTCAGTGTGCAGCGGCAGCCAAGAAAGCAAATAGAATGCTAGGAATCATAAGCTTGATGGACCTTGGTCTGGCTCAGTATGGCATCTCTTATGTTCTTATGTTACCAAAATAAATTAAATCCTTAAAATGGTAAATAGAAGCTGACAGCAAAACTGAATAGCTTTTGAGATGCAGTTTTAAAGTCACTCAGAGAGATCAGAAAACGGATGCATTAATTCAGGGGCAACAAGTCACAAACATCAGAGGGAAGCACGCCATCCTAGAGAAGTGAAGAGGCCCACAGAGACCAAGCAGTGGATTACAGGTACAAAGTGAAGAGAAACCCTAACATTCACTTCCAGAGAGCACTCTAAGATCCAGGAGGGAACTGAGGGAATCACAAGGAAGTGATCAAGGGAGATTGCCAAATGCCATATGTAAATAGGCATTATGGATACTACACCTAAGGGAATGTACAATATGTCAAATTATTTTAATAAAAGAAGTTTATCCAGTAAAATTGATGTTGGAAGACCAGTACATTGTGAAAGATTTATTGAAGAAAGAGTGCATTATATGTATATCTCCAAGTTTAATTCCCTGTTCAATGTAAAGTTATTGTTATAATGTAAATCACCCTGAATGGAAGATAGGGTGGTATAGAAGACCTGTAAAATAAATCAATAAATCCTCGGGCTTTGAAGCAGCATCTCCCTTCTGTTGGAAGAAACTTAGAATGTGATGAGTGAGTCGGCCACTGTAGCGTACCCTCACCTCACTCACTAAGGTATGGAAGAGAGTGCAACAGTATCATCTCCAGATATAAGTTCTTTTGGACAGGAACTCAGAAATTCTCTCATAGTATCATAGTGTATGATGGCAGATAAATACCTGTATGGTCCATCTAGTCTGCCCACTATGGTGGCTAGAGTGGTGGTGCCTGCCTCTCCATGCAGGTCAACCCCTTCTTTGTCTTTGTTTAGGATTGTGCCAATCATTCCGTGAAGGTCACATCTCTCTATGTTTTTGTTTAGGGTTGTATCAAAGATATTTAAGCTTATTTAGATTCCATTCTCTTGTTATACAGGGATCATCTGTGTCTGTCCCATGTTTTCAAAGACCGGGCAGGATGTCATTTCACCCACTTTCTTTTCATCTGCAAGTACCTGTTTCACATCTTGCATCCAGTCAGGACCTTTACCTGCCAGTTACAAGCTCTCTTCATTGCTTCATTTGGTGGACATTTCGTATTTTTAGGTATTTATTTAAAAACATGTATATGCTACAAACATATAACAAATTCTATGCGGTTTACATTCCAACAATATCACAGGGACGTTGCCATCAATGAAACATCTGACAAGCAGGGATTCGCTGTACAGTTCCACAAGAATGTATATATGAGGCAGCCTCCTGTACAAAAAATACTTATGTCCTGGATTCTACAACCGGGTTTCAATTGAAATAGCAACTTAATAGCACAGAGCAAGTGTCCTAAATTATATCACAGGCTTTGCATGAAAGATTTAACTCAGTTCTTCAAAGAACAGCCAGGTTGATTTGTCTATTTTATTTATATGTTTATTTATGCCTTAAATTTATCTCTGTACCACCATAAAGGCTCTGGGCTCTACTTGCAATCAAACTTTAAGAGCTATACTATGCTCATTTTTAGGCCACAGTCTTAAAGATCTGTTTCCTCGTCCTCAGAGATTGGTCCTAAGCCCTCAGGAGTTCCCTGTGAAGTCCTGAAAACTAATCAAGCTCTTCAGGAGCAGCACCACTGCATTTGCATTTGGCCTCTAGCCTACACTTCCCCATGTCACTCTAGGGGGCAGGACCATGTGATCGTGGCCATTTTGGACAGGCTAGAAATTAGGGGCAGGAGCGAGGATGACCATTCCTGCCCCCATTGGCCACTGAACCACCAGGGATAAAAAATATGGATGGGGGGAGGATTGGATGGGGTGAGATGCCCAAAACAACTGGCTAGCCAAGGCTCATTGTTTTAAAGAGGGAACAGAGGGGGAGAGAGGGATTGGGATCCCGACTGGCTAGCTGGGATTTATTTTTTTAATTCTTTATTTATGCATTTTATAAATCAACACACCTACAAACAAACCATAACACACCAAAACAACACAGCAAATCAATATCAAAAAACAAATCCCACCCCCCCCCCACCCCGGCTCTCTGAAGACAAAGATTGAGGAGACCCACAGTCTAAGCAATCAACTTGCTAAGGTACAATACCTGACTTAGCACAGGCAGCGAAACTGTCGAGAAAACCCCACTTACCCATGTCACCTTCCACTGTATCAGGGCGCTGGACTTTGCGGTACAGTTTCTCATAATTAGCATATCGACAGACGAGGTTCCACCACAAATCTAGGTACAACCTCCGTGAATCCTTCCAATTTGTAAGGATGACTTTTAGAGCAATGGCAATCATGAAGTTAAACAAAAATCGCTTGTCTTTCGTTACTCCAGGGATACATACTGCCGACCTTAAGCAGATAATATTCCATGATAATGCAATGGAAACATTTAGTACAGCCTGCACTCTGTGCAATACAAGCCTCCAAAATCTCTGAACGTGATGGCATTCGAAAAACATGTGCATGAAGGTGCCGGCTTCTGTCTGGCAGGACCAGCACTTACCCGTTGCCGCACTCTCCCATTTGGCCAATTTAACAGGAGTTATAAAAGCCCGATGCATAAAAAAGAAAAGAGACTGCGTAACCGCTGCCGACTTGGAAACCCTTGTGACTGGGCCCCAGAGAATCCCCCATGCTCTGCTAGGGACGGAGCATAGCGCTTCCGCTTCCCAGCATCTTTCCAGACCCTTCAAATGGGATGGATCCCCATCTCGCAGCCACGTATATATTTTTGACGCTACTCTCGCAGATCCTGCTAATTCCGCTAACTGCTGGAATACCATGTCTTCCAAAGACGGATCAGCGACATTGATATTAGCCCACCACATAACTAGGTTAGCTCTCTACATTCCAAAACCAGTCCTCAGAGTCTTCCACCTAACTCCAAAGACCTTAGAAGCATCCTCCAGGCTCACTGCATTTGGAGCGCTTCTTGGTCCACAATGAATCTTTCAAGCGCCACCGGATCGTCAAAATTTTTGGTCACATTGTTGACAGTCACTCGAAGGCGCGCTGGAAAGAGTAGCCCATAGCGAGCCTGAATACCTTGAAGTCTCTGTCTGAGCGCCAGGAACTGCTTCCTTTTATCCACCGTTATCTTGCTGAAATCAGGGAAGAAGGAGATTTTATATCCCTCAAACTGAAGATCCTTGCATGCTCTCGCGGCCTGCATGATCTGCACCACTTGCTGAAACTGCAGCACACATATAATCAGAGGCCTGGGGGTTTTTGCTTGCAATCTCAATACTGTAGGCACTCGATGCGCTCTCTCAATCTCAAAAGGATGCACCATGTCCAATTTCAGTAATTTCGGGATTAGACCTTCTAAGAATGAAACAGGGTCTTTCCCTTCTGCACCCTCCAGCAGGCCAACAATATGAATATTATTCCTCCTGGCTCTGTTGTTCATGTCCTCGAGACTATGCTCTAACATCTCCATTTTCCTCGCGGCCCTGGCTAGCTGCACCAGCCGCTCTTCCTGGGCCCCTGCAGTGGCTTCAATTTTCTCAACCCTGGTCACTAGGGATGCCATTTGGGCTTTTAATTCCTTTGAGTCCACTTGCAATTCACTCAGATATTCTCCGTTCGTGTCCACACGGCTTCTAACCGTGCAGATTTCTTGTAGGATCTCCTGCGGCGCCATTTTGAGTGGAGACAACGGGTCAGCTTTTGTTCGTTTTGCCCCGGTATTTTGCCCGCTGGAGAATTCTAGCCGGGTTTGTTTACTGCATGCCATAATCCGCAGCCAGGTTTGCTACTTAGACCAGTCAGGCTGCCGTCCACCACGGTTGGCTCAGGATTCGTTCGTTGGGTTCACGGGAGCACTCTCCTAAGCATCCATGCAGGTCCTTGGCTGGCTCCGCCTCCCTAGCTGGGATTTTTTTAAAGGATCGAGAAGAGGGGGGAGGGGGGCCCTTTGGGCACCCGACAAGCTAGCTGGGCTGTGATCGTGGCCGGAGGTTGAACTGAACCCCCTGTATAGTTCCTGATGGGGATCCGGAGCTGTATAGGGGGATTTGGTGCTGAATGGAGGAACAGGTCAGTTCTTTTCTTTAATATTGTGGGTGCCATGGATTTCTACATCTGCAGCACTGACAATATTCTCTGATTGGGGGGGGGCGATTGGGGTGTTGGGAGGACATGATCACCATCAAGGCACAGAGCTACTGAGAGCTCTGTGCACCCGATTGCTTCCTGTCCTCCCCTTGGACTTACTGTGGCGATCCATGATACCTATATTGACAACACTGCGGGACCTCCCATGCTAATTGTCAATGCAGGTATTGTGGGTGTCCGTGGTAAATCTAAAACTGACCGTGATATCTGCAGGGGGAAGTCTGGGAACACCTCCTGCAGATACCATAGAGGTTTTGGGCTTACTACATTTGGTAGACTTGTCTCTAAAAGTTGCTCAAGTCTGTCTCTACTTGCTGGCAAGGCAGCATAAACCATTTAACTGACTGGTCTAATAGGATTCAAGGAAAGAAAATGTATCAGACATGTAAATACCTCCATGTATGAGCAAGAGCCACATCTAGCTGATTGGGTTTTCAGGACATCCACAGTGAATGTGACAGAGATTGATTTGCATGCACTGTCTCCATTGTATGCAATCTACCTCATTGTAGGGAGGAGTGGTCTAGTACTTCAGGCTGGAGGGTCAGGGGTTCAAGTCCCACCTGGGGACAGCAATCTCAGGCCAGAGGGGCTGGGATTTCTAGTCCTATAGGTACTCCTTGTGGTCTTGGGCAAACCACTTAACCCTCCATTGCCCATGTTCCCTGTAAGTATTAGCATATGTGTCTCATATCCCCTCATGTTAAATGTATCCCCCAATTGACCACTTTGACCCAGTGAAAAGCAGGATATAAATACAGCTAAATAAATAAATAGTCATTGTGGATAGCCTGAAAATCCAACTGGCTGGGTGTTTCCCTGGACTAGGCTGAGAATCCCTAGTCTAGTACATTTTTTAATATGTTAATAAACATGTTTCACTCAAATGCAGTTTGATTTCAATACTAGCTTGTTTAAGGAACCCCCTGTGGTGTTTGACAGTAAGCAAGTCTCCCTGTTTCTGAGAAGCTGCTGTAAGCAGGAAATCATCTGTGCACACACACACACTGTTATATGCCAAATTCTAAGCAGATTAAACTGTCCAAAAATAGACTTAAGACTGGATTTCTCGTTCTCTTTCGGGGTACAGGAGGCAAATGAGCTGCCTCATTACTTTACTAAAGCTTTCTTCCCTTCTTATGGCAATCTTTTATTTTGTTATTAGGGGAGGGCACTGTTACATTAACAATTTAGGATGACGTATGTTTTTTTCATGTGCACATCCATTCCTGGGGCTGCTCGTTCCCTGTCTTCTAGGATGTGCTCATGATCCCATCAGCATGCTCTGTTTACATTGCTAGTCAGTATTTCTCCTCTGTGATATGTTTGCCTAATTTTGAAATTAATCCAGTGCTACATTAGATGCAAACTCTCTTCCATGGCAGTAAAACGTGCTGCCACATCACTCTGCTAACAGTTTTAATATACCTTTAATTGCCTTTAATCCTTTAAATAGGATGAGCTCTGGCTCCAGTGTGTTTGGATTATGCTGGTAAATTTTGCTGTCATGCTCCAAAGTGAGCCACAGTGATAGCAGTCCTTTGAAGCCTAATCCTGTTGCCTTTCTTGTTCAAGCTCAGGAGCAGGTAATTTATTATCCACCCATTCACCCCGAGTAGGTCAGAAGCATGAAACTTCAGAATCTTTCATTTGCGACTATCAAGACAATGGAGAGATTAAATCTACATTGTGCAGTAATCTGCTGGACAACTACCGCCATCAGTAAAATGTCGGATCTGTCAGCATGGTTAATGTTAGGGACATGGTCCTGGTAATCACCAGACGAAAACAGGGACAAGTAATTTAGCTTTAGCGCAAAGTGAAAACTTAACCCCTTTGATTTCAGAATTTATGACCAAGTCAGTGTGGGCAATGTAAAAATGACACCGTATACAATGTCTTGTGCAACCTTAGCCTTATTTCTTCCTACTGACTGAAAACAGTTGATTGAAATGAAACATTTTTAAGGGAGCAATCATTTCCAGAAGGGGGCCACTGATATGAATTAAAGCATAAGTGAAGTCCATTTAATGAGAACCACATTGACCCCCTTTTCCACAAATATTTTGGTGTTCCTTGGTGTTTGTTATAGTTAGCCTTTGCTTCTGAACTCCTACCATTAGCATTATTGCATTTTATTTCCAAATAGTGATTCCTCAGAGAGTTAAAGTAATAAAAGGCCTGGCCCCTTTTGCAATTAATTCTCAATGATTTTTTTCAAGATTCTGATGCCAGATGTTGGTATACAAAAGGGAGACATGAAGAGGTCATTTTACTAAATGCCGCTAACCTATTAACTGTCCGTAGTAAACACTAACGCGCTGGCATGGCAGCTAGCAACTGCTAAAATGCACGTTAAGTGGGACTCGTATGCTAATGTGGAGAGTAGGTGGCTTAGGTATGGAGTGTGGGCATGGAGAGCACACAATCGCTGTTAACGTGACAATTAGTAAAGGTGCACCTAATGATACCACTGTGGGTATTGCTAAATCCACTCATGTTAATTCCGCTGCATGTTAATGTACAGTACTTAGTCATATGTTAAGTGCCGGGAATATGCTGGTCATGCCCCCGACAGCTAACACGGAGGCTTTACATTTAACGTGTGTTACAAGTGCATAGCCTTAATAGAATTTAGTTAAAGGGCCCCTAAATATTCAAAGAAAGCTCTTATTTTATTTTAGGAAATGGTTGTTTTCTTGTAGTTTGTCAGCGGCAAGATTGTTTGCCTAGTATGGTAGCCATAACCTCCTACTCAGCTGACTGGACAGATGTATGATTCCCCTTGCTATAACATTAGATGCCTTCACTGTTAGCTTAGTATATTTTATCATTTAGCAACTACCTAGAGCAGTGGTTCTCAACCCAGTCCTTGGGACAAACCCAGGCGGTCTGCCTTCATTGTTTGCAGGTTCAATTTTCCACTGCATTATGTGCTCTTCTCGTTTTCAGAGGAAAATTACACGAGGAGCTTCAATATTTCCCTTCTGAGGTTTTTTCAGTTGTAGAAGTGTTTTGTTTTGTTAACATTTAGAGTCTGATTCCTTATGTTCATTTTCCATAGACACAGAATAGGGGAAAATCAGATTGTTTGGGGCCTGTTTACTAAGCTGCAATAACTGTTAACATACCAATTAACACATGCTAGCAGTTAACACAGGATTAATTGCTAAGACAATGCATTATTCAGTGACAAGCAGGATTGAGTCAGGCATACAAGTGGGGTGATGTCATCGACAGTACTGGGATAGAACTGCTCTTCTCTAGCTCAGAACTTTAGTGTAAAATTCTGGGCATGAGTGGTCCTTCTGGGGTGCAACAGTCTCTTCATCTTCATTTTGTTTCTTCTGCTGTGCCGAATGGACATGCAACAAAGTTCTCCCAACATTTTTTTTCTATTTCTTCATTTTTTTCTGGTAAAGTTGTTATTGTCTTCAATATTAAACTTTCATTTACTAAATTCTGTACAAACATTTTTTATTTCATGCTAATGCCAGCTGTTCTTTCCTGTCCGCATTGTGCTGGGTTTTCTACAAAGAGAATCTTCATCTGGTTTGCCACATTTGCTTGGGTCCCAACCACACACTTAACCACTGTGTTTCCTGCCTTTCACAGTGATCAAGTGGCCAAACATCTACTGTTCTAGAGTGCCTCAGAGACTTCCTCTCCATTCCGGTGGTTCAGTTGACTATGGAGGTTGCATTAATAGCACCAGGCTCTGTGTAGGTCACCTTTGCGCGTCAGACTGATATCTCTCTCTTTTGTGCAGTGGCCCAAGAAGTCCAAATGCACAAGAGCAGAATATGAGAATGATCCCTAGTCCCTTGTTCCTTGAGCTTCTTGGAGTTTCCCAGGTCAGGCATACCTTTCGCTGCACAGGGTGCTCATAGACCTGTGGATCAGTTTCTTTCACAGGAACTGAAAACAGTGCATTTTGCACAGACTCCAGACATTAAAATACTTCAGCATCTCATGCTGTCTGTATCTCATCCGTCTTTTTCAGTCTATCTGCTCAGGCTTCTTTGATCACTAGTGCTTTGTGCGTATTGTGCACATCTGATACTCGCAATGGATAGCCTTTGAAGTCCTGCACTACAGTCCTCAGCTGATCAGTCTTTTAATTTGGAGCCTGCGCTGATTCCTGTTATAAGCAATAATATTCCACTGTCTCTATAGCCTTTGTTTTCAGAACATGCTTCAGTGGATCCAAGACATGTTTGAGAGTTCTTTCAAGGTCTTGTAGATCGATACAGGCAGGAGTCTACTAACAATGGCAATTTCTGGTAGCTGGAAATATATGGGAGTGTACTGTCAATGTCTTTAATTGACATTGACTGTCCAAGGCCATGTAACTGCACCAGTTTGCCATAAATATTCCTGAATGACCCATACTTATTCTCATTACTTATAGAGTCATTACAGCCAGCTATAAACTTCCATTGTTTATAGGATAAAGTGCATTTTGTTATTGTCTTGCTGGTCTGCTTTTTTTTAACAACTTTTGTTGTTCTTGGTTGTGCTGTTATTCCTGATGGGATATTAATAAATGATCAGATGCCTAATATTTATATTGATTTATGAATCTCCTAAAGTGCTATATTACTCCCTGTTTGCGCATTTCTAGGTCATTTTTTGCTTAACTTGAATAGCACATCAACACATCTTAAAAAAAATGGGAAGCAGGAAATGTAAATTCCTTATCGTTCCTCCAATTCAGTCCTCTACCTCTGGGTTGTCAATCTCCTCCTGCAGCCTGGAGACTGGTGTGTCAGAATTGTGACATCACTGCATATAGCCTGCTGCTCCTTGACTTCCTTCCCAGTGTGACCAGTCTCCATACAGCAGGAGGACTTGGCGAGCCCTAGGTGAGGGCTCTTTGGAGAAACGGATAAGGAGCGTGGGGGTTGGTGTTCTTTAGCTCATTTAGATTAATTCTGGGTTGAATTGGTTCCATTATTTAATTTGGAGATACATTTGGGATCTGTTTCTTTAAGAGCAGATAAGGTCAGGTTGACAAAGCATTGCCTCCAGGCATTCTTGCCCCCTGCCGGTTTGGAAAGAGCATAGGGGATGCAGGCTCAGGACTTCGAGCGTGCTTACCCTCGAGGGGGGGGGGAGGGCGCAGAGGTTCTCTCCCCCTGGACTTTACGGGGGAGAGCCCTTCTGACGGCGTCGAGAGCTGCCGACGTCTAGCTCTGATTCAGGCGGCATTGAGGTTTGCCGCCGGTCAGAGCAGTGCTGCAAAGCTGCAGAACTTGTTCGTCGGGGCAGCGGGCCTTGCGGTTCCTGCTCAACACTTCTGCCGGGGGGAGAAGCACAGTTGGGGCCCGGCTGGACTGCGAGGGAGATTGCCTGAGGTGAGTGGGGGTTTCCTTCGGGGCCGTTTTCGCGCTCTTTTGGGGCAATTCGGCGGTGGCCATTTTCTTCTGCGTGGTTTGACCGCGTGGCTGCAGGTCGACAGAGCTGCCTGGGCCCCAGCTTAGCTGCGGCGCGCTGTAGCGGCCATTTAGTCTGTCATTCTTACTTTGTTTCTTTATTTTACTTAATTTTTCTTTATTTTGTTTCTGGTCATTTTGTTATTTTAGTTTTGGACTCGGGATTCCCTAGCCTCTAAAAACCGGGAAAGCAGGAAGGCACAGAGTCTAGTTAGTGTCAGTAACATAGTTTAAATTTCTGGAAGCATTACAGCAGCGACTGTCTTTCTTCCACGTGGGAGAATGGCAGCTAGACCGCAGTGCCTTGTCTGTGGGACTAGGAGAGGCACTGTGGCAGATACCGGTGTATGCCGTGCTTGTGCCACCCTGTCAGCCACAATGGAACAGCAGATGGAGGGCAAGGACCCTTCCGAGGTACTGTCTGGTGCGGGAACTGACTCTCCGCGCCCGCTGGCGCATGCCTCGACATCCGAGGAGCGGGCGAAGCCCTCAGCAGTTCCCCTGCTGGAGCAGGTGTCAGACCTAGGGGCGTTTAGCCCTGAGTTTGTTTTGTTGATGCATCAGGCCTTTTGCCTGCGAGCCCAGGGTAAAGGGATGGTCTCGGGAGCACTGGCGGGACCTTCTCGGCAGCCGGGGGTGCCTTCTGAGGGGACCGGCAGCCCACCTCCCCCTAAGAAGGCCAGAACGCCAGAGATCCCCTCCGAAGGAGAGTGGCCCGAAGGTCTGGATACGGAATGGGACCAGGAGGACGGGTCTCAGGATCTGGAGGAGGGTGAGATCCTAGAGCTCGACGATCAGGCTAAAATTATTCGGGTCTTTCGCAGAGAAGAGCTTGCGGCCTTGATCTCGGAAACCTTGCAGATGTTGAATCTCACTCCGCAGGCAGCGGTGGAGGAGGATGTGGAAGATCCGGTCATTCAGGCGGTTCGGCAAACACAAGTGGTGTTTCCGGTGCACAGAGTGGTCGACAAGATGATACAAGAAGAGTGGAACAGGCCGGAGGCGGGCCTACAGGGCATACGCACGATGAATGGGCTCTACCCTCTGGCGTATAAGGATAAGGAGAGGTTTAAGACACCATGGGTGGATGCCGTGGTATCGGCAGTAACCAAAAAGACCACTATCCCGGTGGAAGGTAGTACAGCTGTAAAGGACAGTCAGGATAGGAAGGTTGATACGTTGCTAAAACAAGCCTTTGAAGCAGATTCGCTTTCGCTGCAGGCCTCCATATGTGGAGCTTGGGTAGCCAGAGCGTGTTTACACTGGGTCCAGCGTCTTCGTCAGTCTGAGCATATTGATCCCGAGGGAGTAAAGGAGTTAGATTGGCTGGAGTCGGGAGCAGCATATTTGGCGGATGTGCACTACGACTTGATTCGAGTGTTGGCTAATAGTACCGCGTCAGTAGTTGCCGCCCGTAGGTCCGTGTGGTTGCGCAATTGGGCGGCGGATTGTTCTTCTAAGTCCCGGCTTAGCAAACTTCCCCTCAAGGGTGGCCTGCTGCTTGGAGAAGACTTGGATAAGTTGGTAAAGGACCTCGGGGAATCAAAGGCCGGTCGGCTTCCAGAGGATAAGCCAAAGCCGGTAAAGGCCGGTCAAGGTTTTCGCGGACAGTTCAGGGACTTCAGGAGATTTCGTTCGCCGAGGTTCGGGAGTTCCCAAAGGGGGCGGTTTCTGTCCTGAGCCCAGGGGTTTCACGGGTTTCGTGGGGCGAGTCGGGGGTTTTACTCTTCCACTTCGCCCTCCACCCGTAAGTCCCAATGAAATGAGGTGGGTCCAGGGGGACGGGCCACCCGTAGGGGGTTGGCTCCGGGAGTTTCTGTCCGCTTGGACCCACATCACCTCCGATCAATGGGTGTTAGAGATCATTCAGCAGGGCTACGCTCTAGAATTAGCTCGGCCGGTGCGGGATTCCTTCGTAATGTCCCCGTGCCGAGGTCCCAAGAAAACCGAAGCGGTGCGCGTGACCATGGAACGTCTGCTGCAGTTGCGCGCTGTAGTGGAGGTGCCAGCGGAAGATTACGGCAAGGGTCGGTACTCTATTTACTTTCTGGTGCCCAAAAAGGGCGGTTCTATGCGTCCTATTTTAAATCTGAAAGCCGTAAATCGTTGCTTATGGGTACCGCATTTTTGGATGGAGACCTTGTGGTCCGTCATCGTGGCAGTGCATCAGGGAGAGTATCTGATGTCTCTGGACCTCACGGAGGCGTATCTGCACATTCCTATTCGTGAAGCTCATCAAAAGTGGTTGCGGTTCGCCCTACCGTGGGGTCACTATCAATTTCGAGCTTTGCCCTTCGGCCTTGCAATGGCACCTCGGACCTTCACCAAGATTATGGTGGTGGTGGCTGCGGCGTTACGCAAGGAGGGCATTTTGGTCCACCCGTATCTCGACGATTGGTTGATTCGGGCAAAGTCCGCGGAGGAGAGCGTTCGAGTTTGTCAGACGGCTGCCTGGGTGAGAATGTTCACAGTCTTGGCAAGTGCATATATCAATATGATTTGCAAGGGATTGTGGGAAATGCAGTCCATTCACACCAGACACAGCTGCTCACAATAATTAGTTGTGCTTGAGTGTAAAGCTAATAAGATATTTATTTATGGGGTTATTTCTCCCAACACAGATATGCTTGGTAGCACATAAAACAGGATACTTGCTTTCAGTGTTAAACTTAGAAAAACAAAATCAGGAAAACAACAGTTGAACTTGTCAGGCAATCAAATCAAAAGAATAAAGACCTGGTTGGTAACAAACTGGTCTTTTCTGTAGGCTTTAGCTAATATTTTCTTAGCAGTGTTTCAAACAACAAGCAAAACCCACAAAGAAGTGGGGATAAACTCAGGGAAAAACTGTTCTTTTCAGGTTAACTTCTTATATCTTCACACATAGACTCAGAAGTGATTCCCTCAGAGCTCACAAGCAATTAGGTAAGGCTCAATTGCTAGCAGTTACCCAGCTGAAACCCCTTAGCTGGCTTACTTTCTACTGCATGGCTCAAATCCTACTTCAGGAGCTTTTCTGAGTAGATTAAAGAACAAGTTTGTATTTCTTTGTGATGGTTGTTGTACTTTGTAACAGAAAATTACCAAAGGAGTTTAGACAGAGAGCAATCCATATATTCACAGCCTGTATCTAAGACCGCTCTCCCTTCTTCAACAATCATGGGTTCAATATCATGGATTGGCACAGAAGAATTTCTCAATGTAGCACTCTCAGGAGAATACTTGTTTCCCTGCTGTCTTTCAAGGTTATAGCTAGGGCATAGATCAATGTTCATACCTGAGCTTCCATTGCTGTTAGAGTTCCTCTCTAAATAGCCTGGCCAGTATGTAGTCCAGTTCTTATGTCCAGCCTTCCAATCCAGATCCCTGGACACTGGATCTCTCTTCACATACCTTCTGGCATGGGTCCTAGGGTCCCTTCCACGTGCAGCCGTCTCCCTCACAGGTACCGTCTGGAGATTCCTAGCCCTGCAGCACCATTCCTCTGGCTTTCCCCAGTCCAATGGTGTATGCTGGCCCTTGGAATGCCTTCCAGTATATGTACTGCTCTGGACTCCTTTAGACCTCCCAAAGGCTTTTCTCTTCTTTCTTCCAAAGGGTTTCTTGCCCTCTCTGTCCGTCCGGTTTGGCTTCTGCTTCTGATGATCCTCCAGATGATGAAGCTGTCCAAGATGATCAAGATCCTGAGGATGAGGATAATTCTCTGTAGAATAAACTCTACCTTTATTCTGCTTTGATGAGTGCTCCACCCTAGCACAGCGCAGCTGTGCTGAATCAGGCCCTGCCCTTTGAGATGAGTGCTTGGGGATTACCTCATAGCCCTCTTGATTGAACACACGTTTCCCCACTTCAGCTCCTTTAATGGCTGTTGGAAACCTGGTGCATTCTGGGACTGGTAGTCTTTTATGGCAAAATTCTGTTTTCTTATTTCTACCAGAACTGACAGGTTGCTTGTTCAGAGTCATTTCACCTTTTCTATAGCTCCTTCCTGAGTTATGATAAGCTTCCTTATCACAAGTTACAGACAAAGTGTTGAACTTCTTGCAGAGCCTGGGTTGGATAGTCAACCCGGAGAAGAGTCACTTGGAGCCGTCTCAGGACCTCGAGTACTTGGGAGTGCGTTTCGACACGCGGAGAGGCTGAGTGTTTTTGCCGAGCCAGAAGATGGTAGAGTTGAGAGTTCGAGTGTGGCGGTTCTTGTCAGGGCCAGCGCCGTCGGCGTGGGACTACCTCCGCATCCTAGGGACAATGGCGGCGACGTTGGAGGCAGTTCCGTGGGCCAAGGTACACATGAGGCCTCTGCAGCGGGCGTTGCTTCGATGCTGGTCGCCTCAGGTTCATCCTTTGAGCATGCGGCTTCCTTGTCCACTCGAAGCCAGCCAATCCCTTTGTTGGTGGTTGCGCCGGTCCTTCCTCACAGCCAGAATGCCATTGGAGCAACCGAGTTGGGTCCCCTTGTTGACGGATGCCAGTCTGGTGGGCTGGGGGGCCCACTGCGAGGGTCAGTTTGCGCAAGGGACTTGGTCTCCCCTAGAGGCGTCGTGGTCAATCAACCGTCTGGAACTTCAGGTGGTAGCCCGAGCGCTTCAGGTGTTTGAGGACTTAGTGGGGGGCCGAGCAGTTCGAGTCCTGCCCGACAACACGGCAACGGTGGCGTACATCAATCGGCAAGGCAGTACGGGGAGTGTCGCGATGGAGGAGGAAGCGGACGGCTTGTTTGCATGGGTGGAAAGGAGGCTGTCCGCTCTATCGGCAGCACACATAGCTGGAAAGGACAACGTCACGGCGGACTTTCTCAGCAGGGTTCACGTGGATGCAGGAGAGTGGGAGTTGCATCCTGACGTGTTCGCGCAAATAGTGGGCCGCTGGGGGTTGCCGGTAATGGATCTCATGGCGATGTTCCAGTCGGCGAAGGTCAGCAGGTTCTTCAGCAGGCATCGAGAAAGGATGTCCGAGGGCCTAGACGCCCTGTTACAGCGGTGGCCGTCCGAGGGTCTGCTGTATGTCTTTCTGCCTTGGGCGTTGATAGGCCGAGTGGTTCAAAGGATCAGGGTTCACCCGGGAATGGTGCTTCTCGTGGCGCCCGACTGGCCAAGACGACCATGGTACGCAGACCTGGTGCATCTTCTCCACGGGCAGCCCTGGCGGCTTCCGGAGAGGGCAGATCTGTTGCTTCAGGGGCCGCTTCTCATGCCCAAGGTGGATCGATTCTCGCTTACGGTATGGCCATTGAGAGGGCTAAGCTGAGGAAGAAAGGTTATTCGGCGGCGGTTGTTTTTACCTTGCTGCGAGCTTGTACGCAGTCAACTTCTCTAGCGTATATTCAGCACTGGCGCGTATTTGAGGATTGGTGTTCGCGGCATCAGGTCTGTGCGGCCACGGTTTCTGTTCCGGTGGTCTTGGAGTTTCTGCAGGATGGCTTCGATAAGGGTCTGGCAGCTAGTTCTTTGAGAGTGCAATTGGCGGCCCTGTTCTGTTACCGCGGTAAGATTAATGAAGTGCCGTTAGGGGAGCATCCGGATGTGGGGCGCTTTCTGAAGGCGGTAGCCAAACTGCACCCTGCACGCCGGGTGTATGTTCCCCCGTGGGATCTTAACCTGGTTTTGGTGGTGTTGGGTCAGCTCCCTTTGAACCGTTGAGGCGTGCGACGCTCAAGGACTTGATGTTGAAAGTGGTATTTCTGGTGGCGATTTGCTTGGCTAGGCGCATTTCGGAATTGCAAGCACTATCCTGTAGGGAGCTGTTTTTGTCGTTCTACAAAGACAAGGTGGTTTTGCATCCAGTTCCCTCCTTTTTGCCTAAGGTGATGTCCCCCTTTCATGTGAATCAGACGGTTTGTTTGCCGGTCTTTGGGGCCTTGCAGGGTAGTGAGTCGGATCGCAGTTCCCGCTGTCTGGACGCAAAGAGAGTGCTGCCGCGCTACCTTCAGGCGACGGAGTCTTTTCGGAAGTCGGATCGGTTGTTTGTACTGTTCGGTGGTGTTCGCAAGGGAGAGGCGGCAGCGAAGGCCTCCATTGCTCAATGGATCCGTGAGGCGATTGCGTCCGCTTATTTGCTTCAGGGTCGCTCGGTGCCTGCGGGGTTGCGGGCTCATTCTACCAGAGCGCAAGCGTGCTCCTGGGCGGAGTACGGTTTGGTTCCGCCAGGAGACATTTGCAGAGCGGCAACGTGGTCGTCTCTTCATACGTTCAGTAAGCATTACCGGCTGGACGTGGCAGCAGCAGCTGATGCCAGGTTCGGGTCCATAGTGTTGTCTGCCGGTTGGAAGGGTCCCTCCCTATGATTACTGCTCTGGTACATCCCAGAGGTAGAGGACTGAACTGGAGGAACGATAAGGAAATGATAATTACACTTACCTGGTAATTGTAGTTCCTTGAGTGACGACAGTTCAGTCCTCCTTCCCGCCCAGTTTGTTTAGCAGGGATCCAGGAGTGATTAAAGATGGAAGAATGTACAGGTAGGTGTCACCTCTTTTACGGTATGGCTAGTTTCACTATCTTAGTAGTATGGTGGAGGGTAAGAAAGCCGTGCCAGAGGAGGCTTATTTGCTATGGTTAGTTAAGTTGTTCTTGTTGTTATTCGGTAGGCTACTTATTTGTTTCTCCCTTGAGTCTGCTTTGTTAATAGTTCACACTGGGAAGGAAGTCAAGGAGCAGCAGGCTATATGCAGTGATGTCACAATTCTGACAGACCAGTCTCCAGGCTTCAGGAGGAGATTGACAACCCAGAGGTAGAGGACTGAACTGTCGTCACTCAAGGAACTACAATTACCAGGTAAGTGTAATTATCATTTCCTTTTCCTTTCTTTAAATTACATTACTCTTTAGCCATGATAGCTCCAAGCATCTTATAATTTTCTCCACAAATGGTTCTTCATAGTAAACAAAGAGCCCGATTCTGAAAGGGGCACATCTGGGCCGTCTGGATGGCTCCAAGCAAGACAGGCCCATTTGAACCCAATTCTGGACTGCAGGAACAAAACGTTCCTATGGTGGCCAGAATCAGGTCCAAGGACAGCCTGGCGGGCCCCTGCCGCCTGCGGAGACATCCTCTCTGCAGGCGCCCCCGACTCCTGCAGCGTCGGTTCCCCTTTTCCCCACTGCCCGACCCAAGGCTAGCCTGCCGTGACCTGGATTGGGCAGCAGGGACCCCCCCCCCCCACACCTGCTCCAGCCTCAGGGGGGATCCCTGGCCCATTTGCTGGGTTTGCATTGCTTATTCCGATAGGATGTACAGGGCTGTGACCTGAATCGGCTGTATATGTCCTGCTGGGCTAGCCCACCCCTGCTCCGCCCCACTCCTGCCCCCTCCTGCCCCCACCCCCTGCCGGCTCTCCCCATCCTCAGCATCAGGATGTACAGATTGGGCCTAAGGGGGAATCGGGCCTGAATGGCTTGCGGGACTGCAGCCCCACAACCTGCATCCTGGAATCAGGCCCAAAGTATAAATGGAAGAAGTCAGACACTCAAGGAATATGACAGACCCATTGTTCTATCATTCAGGGTTTTTTTTGACAGTTCTGCCTTCTTTATCAAGATCCTTGTCCAAGCATACCCTTTAGAGAATCCGTCAACAGTTCTCTTGCTCTTAGAGATTCTGTTATCATAAACAGCCTAAACAGGAGCAGTGCCCTACTGTATGAAAGAAGTTCAACCTAAGTCAGGAGCTCTGCTCTGCTCAAACAGTAGCCTTCTTTTTTTCCACTCTCCAGGCTTCCAGCCCCTGTAAAATATTCATTCCACTTTTCCAGTGGAGAATCAGAATGCCGATCCATCCTGATAAAATACCAACACAAACCTTCACAGACTCCTGGGTCCCCAGGCAAGCAAATGCTGTAGGACTTGTTTGCCGTAATAGAGACATAAGGATTTCTGCTCTGATTTTTTTCACATGCCAAAAGAGGGGACTTGCATTTTATCTTGGATTACAGAGATCTCAAAAGCTTTTTTCTCAGGAACAAATTCAGCATTATCCCTCTCCCTATAATTCTTCCGTTTTTCAACAGGTTAGAACAACTATGTCCTCTAATTTTCAAGACATCCTAAGTACATAGCCCATACTATTGACATTGTAACCAGTACCTTTTTTTATTCATCATCTGAGCATTTTCAACCTGTCATCAACCCCCGAGTAGCCACCAAATACCTTTGTGTGATGGCTGCCCAACTTCATAAACAAGGTCACCGGGCATTTTAGAATTGGCTGACTGGTTTCCACTGACTTTAGAAACACAGCTTTAAACGCTCATGAGCAACACCATTGTTCTTTCCCAGTCTCTGGGATTTTTAACAATCAGTTTTCAAAATTCTAATCTACACTCCGCAAACCCCCTTCTGTTTATAGGGCTAATCCTGAGTACTTTTTAAGCCAAGCTTTTTTTTTCGATTTGTTTATTTATTGGGGTAATTTGTTATATCACTAGTGGCGGTGTCAAAAGCTTGTCTCCTAGTGGTTAGAATCCCAGTAATAACAGTAAACAGACATGTTTGACATAGAAAAGAACAGTACAGTTACAACCAAAACTATAATACTCAATCTCCTTAATAAAAACATTAACTTGTAGCCTACAGGCAAATGACATATGGGGAGGTGGGTGTAAGTAGAACAACAGTAATTCTCCGTATAAGTCTGAATTGCATCAAGAACAGGCCATATGAGGGAGGGGAAGGGAGTATTCAGTGCAAGTTATTCTTGTATGTAATCATAGAAGGTCTGCTAGAAAAGCCAGATTTTTACGTGTTTCTTTAAAGTTCTTATGGGAGATTTCTGAATGGATATCCAGGGGGGAGAGAGGTTGGATTCTAGGAACTCATTTTGCATATTCACAGCATTGAGTCAGCATCCAGTGCTTATCTGTATATGTGGAAACTCATGGCACCTTCGTGTTATGTACAGTAGTATTTTACCTCTAGCTGGGAAATTCAGCACCTCCAATGGGATCTGAAATTTCACTGGAGTCAATGTATCCAATTTCTCTTGTCCGTTCTTTGCTTCTCTCCCAAATTTTCATAGTCTTACATTGGTGCACTCACAAGCCTACGCTTTCAACAGGTGACCCCTTTGCACCGTGGCAACAACAGCTAGCCGTGGCTACTGATGCCTCGGAACTGTGGCAAGGAGTTCAGCTTGATAATCCTTATTCACAATAAACTAGGTCAGTATTCAAGATATGTCTGCACATCAGTGATTTCAGATGTACATGAATTACTTCTGCATTTTCTTCATGATTCGTCACTTCTCCTTCAGACAAGAAATCAAGTGGCAATTTTTTCCTACTGGGAATCAGACAGAATTTGAGATTTTACTGTAGACAGTTGTATCCAAGTACTAGCTGACCACATCCCTCTGCAGCACGACTAATTAGTCGATAGGCTTAGCAGAATGTTTTGGCCTCTCAAGTGATCTCTAGATCCACCCCTCCTGAAATAAACGTTTTCATGAGTTTGGATTGCCTCAAATTAATTTTTTCACCAGTGATGAAAAAGACAAGTTTTCACCTTTATAGTTACATGATTACCTCCCCACATTGACTAGTATCAGAGGCTCTGACTACATCATTTCCTCACCATGATCCTCAGAGTTTATTATTAACCTTCACCAGAAGGTAGCAGCACAACAACTACTGCACATCCCAAAACTAATAACCCAATGCCAGGACTGACTTCTTGCTCTCATGCTAAACAAGTTCAGTAGTTAGTATTTACCTTTGGCTTCTAAAGACCCTTAACAGCACATTTTCACCATTACTAAGAGGCCATCTATTATACATGCTTACCCTTTCTAATGGAAAATGTGTTCTCCATTTGGTGTTTTTCAAACAGACATGATCCACACACCTTCAAAAAGATAGAAACAGGATGGAGTTGGTAAAAAGAGTGACTACTAAAATGGTCAGTGGCCTTTGTAATAAAGCATAAGGGGACAGACTTAAAGATCCCAATAGTATACTTTGGAAGAAAGAAGGGAAAGGGGAGATATGATAGAGAAGTTTAAATACCTTAATTACAGAAATGCACAGGAGGCAGGGGGAAGCTCTGGAATGAGAGAACATGAGAGGATGGTGAAAGGGGATAGACTTAGGAGTAATCTAAGGCAATATTTCTTTCTGGAAAGTGTGGTGGGTATGTGGAACAGCCTCCCAACGGAGGAGGTAGAGACTAGGACTGTATCTAAATTCAAGAATGCTAAGGACATGCACAGAAGATATCTAAGGGATAGGAAAGGACTGTAGAGCTTAGTGCTTGGTATGTATGTATAGGCGGATTGGATAGGCCTTATGGTCTTTATCTGCTGCCATTTTCTTGGTTTCTGTGTATGTCTGCCCACTGCCATGCTTCAGTATCTTTATCATTTATACCTTCTGTGTCTTCAGATGTCCTCCATTAGAGTACTACTCAATGCTCTAGCGGCATATCATTCTCAAGTGGATAATATTCCAGCATTCTACGTCCATGAAAGGCCTTTTTCATGTTAATCTTCTCCTACAGAAGCCTCCTGTTCCTTATCTTAATATGGTGCTATCTTCACTTCTGAAAGCACCCTTCCAACTTTGGGATCAGCTATGCTTAAGATCTTTACATTGAAGCTACTCTTCCTAGTACCAGTAACTTCATCTAGGAGAGTTAGTAAACTTCAAATCTTGGTGGTTTACAAACCATACTTTTAGTTTCATCATCACAAAATAGTTCTCTGAATACAACTTGAGTTTTTGCCTATGGTGATCACTCAGTTTCACTTCTTATCAGGGCTGGCCCAACCACTAGGCACATTTGAGCAGTAGCTTTCTGAGGGCAACAAAGAGCAGCTACATTCAACGCAAAACCATTGGTACTAATAGCCACACAAAGGAAGAATCATCAGTGGAAGGAAGAATAGGTAATATGCAGATACTCCATTTACCCTTAGTGGCTTTTGATAATTTTCCTCATTATGTATATATTTACATAACAAAGTTTAATATTTAAAAGTATGGGGTGGCATTTTTGAAGGCACTTACATGGTTAACTTGCCCTAGTTACCCACGTAAATGCCTTATCTGGGATTTTTGAAAGGCACCTACATGGGTAGTCCGTAACACGCCCAGATGCTATCTTTAAAGCGCAGGGGCTAAGCGGGTAGCATTGAAAATTGCTGTAGCCACTTAGCTTCGGCAGCTGCCAGCACATCCAGCATAACCCGGATTTTCATTTCCGTTGCCGTGGAAGTGAAAATCCGGGTTAAGGAGGTCAGCAGGCAGGCTATGTGCCAATGCAGCTCATAGCCTGCCTAAAGCAAAATCCAGGCCCAGGATGTCCAAATATGTTTTCATCTGATTATTCTAGGAGGGATTGTTTGGAGATGATTATGATTGAATTTATGTTTATTAGTGGTTTGATATACTGCCCTTTATCATACTGCAAAATCTTTATCATTTATACCTTCTGGGCCTTCAAATGTCCTTCATGAGAGTACTACTCAATGCTCTAGGTGGCATATCATTCTCATGTACAATTTAAATATCAAAATACTGCTAGGGGGGCTAAGGATTTAAAAGTTAATTTTGAGGGGAATTAAAGCTGAAGGTTTGTCTAGGTTATCTAGTATCCTTGCACCTAACACATGACGATAATATTTCCCGTGTGTTAACTGAAGAGGAAACCACTGGAAACATCCCCAACAGCCATTTAATATTTGGAATTGATATGTGGTAACTACAAAGTCTTGGTACACTTTAGTTAGTAGGACCCTTAGCAGAAAAGAACTAAGTTAAATAAACCATCTTTTCAGCATCTTCAAGAAGTCTGTTAACCTTCGCACAGTCCTCTCATTTAACTTCATTTATGATTAATAATTTAAATTTCAAGTTTCTTTATCTGTGTTATATGGAATCGATGCCTGTAAATGTTTACTCCGTTACATATGACTACGTAGACTTTTTCATAGTGATCAAATGCCTTATAAACGCAAGGCATATTGTGATATTCAATCTGAGATCAAATACCATGAACTGTCCTTATTGTGGGGTAATACATCACACTAAATATGTTGATATTATAGGGACTGATTATGATTCATTATAAACTTTGAAATATATGCCATCTTGTTTTAATCGTATTACTTGCTTTATCATAGAACCTATTGAACTGTATTGCTTGAGAACATATCAGTTGTTTCTGATTGTTATAATATGGAGTTCAGATATCATTTTTCAATGTCAGCAGCAGTTTGCTAGGTAGAAAGTGAGAAACAAACTATTTCCTGCAGTAGATGTTGCTTAAGGTAATATAGAAGAAAAATAAAATTGTAATAATTTGCCTTTAGTCTGCTTGATGACTAGTTGTCTGTTTCCATGTGGAAATTCTGGCATTCATATGTGGATATGGCATCCATGCGTAAATGACGATTTTAGAAAGGTCTGAATTGTTGCGTGGATGGCCATAATTACATAGAAATAGCATGGAGGTGTGTTGGGGACGTGGTTTGGGCATAGCCTGGGTAGGTCAAAAGTCTACACATGTGTTTCCCATTCATAAAGGGAATCAATGTGTATAGTCAAAAATGTCCATGTTGGGGTTTACAGCTACTCCTTGGCATGTATAAGTTTTTTAAAAGTGCTCTTCACAGCAGGGATTAAGGCAGTTAAATGGGTGCATTGCAGCTTTCACCAAAAGGAAAGATACAGACCTGCAAACCATGTAGATGCCACTGAGCTGGTGCCGCTACTACATGCCCTCGGGCGGAGTAGAGGCGGCAGCGTTGCTAATTGGGCAGCGGCGATACTGAGCCACTACCTGGTTAGCCACACGTGGGTGAAGTAAAGTGCAGCAAATGCTGGCCTTACTTTAGCCGCTGAAACTAACTGGGCAGGGACTTCATATCGCCGCTGCCCAGCTAACTTACAGGTTCTGCGGCCAAGCCACTGCTGAATATCCCCCCACTGTGTTTGGGAGCGCTCTGGGACACTGAACTTAGGCAGTGTGCTAGACCACTCCCAAACACTGCCTCTCTTCTTTTGCGGAAAGCATAACATTGTCTGTCTTCAGCCAATTTGATATATCATTACACTTTTATACCTTTTTTATCCATGATATCTCTGATTTACTGGAATTTACCGAGCAATGTTTGATTAAGTGCCAATTAAAATTTCCCCTTGATAAAAAAACAATGTAAACGATGTCCTTTATATTTCTGCTTTCTGACTTCCAGTACATACCTGCCTTGCCTACGTACACAGGGAAGATAGATAAGAAAGTATAGAATATGTTCTTTACTGTAGCTAAAATAATTAGATAATTACTTTCCTGTAATCTGCAAGTGGCAAAAATTCCATATGAAATCTCATAGGCCATATCCTATGCATGCCATGATAATTTTGTGAAAAAATGCTTTTTAACATAGGATATGACAAACATGTTGTTTGTTGACCTTTATCACAAGATGACAAAGACGTCACGTGCAGATATTATGAAGATCTCATTTTTCTGCAGTGATTGTTATCAGGAGAAAGGCACTTGAAAAAGGAACATTCTTATTATTAATGGGAAAAAATAAATTATGAGAAACCAAAAACTCAGTGGCACGATACTGATTCAGTTGATTGTTATTTATTACTAGTTGAAACCTGCTAAAACATAATAAAATGATGCCATTGAGGGGACAGTTTGGTCATGGAATAGCCTGAAGTTTTCTAGAGACTGGACTTCAGTGATACTGCCTTCTGTTTGTTTTACAGCCATATGAGAAAATAAAAGTCAGAAATCTGGAAGAGCTTAATGATTTCCCTTTAAGTTCATTTTACTTTACGTGTCAACTTAAGTTGCAATATTAGTATAGTGAGCAACACAGAGAACAAGAAACACAGCAGTAAAGGTGAACGCCTAGGGGTATGTGTACTAAAGCCCAATATCTGTCTTTCCTGCGCTAACGCGGGATCACTACATTATTTATTATTATTATTATTATTACAGTTGCTTATATACCGCACTATTCGGTATCAGCGCGGTTTACAGTATAACAAAAACAACCTAAACACAATTTGTTTGGTTTTACATAGAACAGGAATAACAACTTGGATAATGGGGTTAAACTATATACATGAGGGGTCACTTAAATAACAGGGTTGGATTATATACATGAAATTTTAGTTGCACTGAGTTATATTTAACACAATGCTTACTTTAGGACGGAATTTGTCAATCTGCAGGAAGGAGCTTGGGACTGTGGTAAAGGCTTAGATTGGGTGTTATTAGGTGGGTATTTTAGGTTCCATTGTTGGCTGGGTAGAATTGGCAGAATAGGTGAAACTTGATTGCCTTCCTGAATTTAGTTAGTTCTGCAATAGCTCGAATGTCAGATGGTAATGCATTCCAGCATTTGGGGACGTAAAGACTGAAGGCTCTGTTTGCCGTTGTGCAGTTGCATTTGGTCAACATCTTCGGTGTTAATAGTAGATTTGACGCTGTTGATCTTCTGGATCTGTTGGGAGGCACGGTTTGGATCAGATCAGTAAGTGCAGTAGAGGAAATGCGGTTGATGGCCTTGAATGAGAGAAGTAAAGTTTTGAAGATAATTCTTCCGTGTATTGGTAGCCAGTGAAGCTGTTTCAGAATAGGAGTAACATGTTCACTTCTGGATGCACCATGGAGGATTCTTGCTGCAGCATTCATGAAGACATCATACATCATACATCATGAAGACAGACTTTGCGGGAGAAATCTAGCTACTGTGGGCCTTTTTCCATAGTAGCTGCGTTTCCTGTCGTGGTTGTACGAATGGGCAGAATGTAGGCAGAGATCGTACATTCCTTTTGCGAGCAGCTACCGCAAGCGTTGTCAGTGTGTGATAGCTGCACTTTTTGCAGGCGTCACAGATGCAGCTATTGCTCTCTTAGTGGGTGGAAATAGCTTCATCTGCAGAGCTTGCCTCTCGGCAATCCCTACATTTTCTTTGTGGTTATCTGCAAGAGAAATGCTGGGAACGCCCCTTGCAGCTATCACCCGACCTTAGCTGCAAAAGCTGTTCCTGCTTTAGTAAACATACCTCCTAATTAGACTCAGAAATGGGTGCAGGTGTCATCTCATGAGATCTTTACGCTGATTACAACCCCTCCAGTCCCTCATCCTGTTATACGTATTATAGTACAATTAATGCCATCATTCAGCGCAAAAGTAGGACAATAATTAGTGGAAACTTTTTTATATGTAGGCAGTTTATTATATGATATGTTTGTCTTCCTCCTGAGCTCTGTATAGTGGTTATTAATGAAAGCTGGTTTCTGCTATTGCCGAGCATTTGTAACAAAAGATGTGGGGTTTAGAATAATATGAGAAAGTTCTGATTTAGATTGTAGGATGGACAATAGAAATACCAGTCTCCCTAAAATTGCCATATGTTGCAAAGTAAAACAAAAACTAGTGGGACTGTTTTTATACCATCAAATTCACACCTTATATCTTTGGTCCGGAGTTGGAAAAACATATACAAGTTAAGTATATGTATTAATGGGGCCTCAGACGAGGGTCCTGGCTAGTGCCGATTTAACGGCTAACACAGTCCAGGTGAAATACCCCCGATAGACTCTTTCATAGGCCTCAAGCTAAGAGTTTACTTTTTGAAATGCATTTAAAAAAACAAAATCACTTTGTTGTCAAGGTGAAAAGTTTCAAACTTCTGGACCACAGAAGAATGCCAAATTCTGATGTCTACTTGAGCTTCACCACATAAAGAGTAACAGTGGCTGCTTCAGGACACATAAGACATAAGATGAACCAAGTGTGTTAGACAAAGAGTCTATCGGGGGTAATTCACCTGGACTGTGTTAGCCGTTAAATCGGCACTAGCCAAGACCCTCGTCTGAGGCCTCATTAATAAATATATTTAACTTGTATATGTTTTTCCAACTCCGGACCAAAGATATAAGGTGTGAATTTGATGGTATAAAAGTGGTCCCACTAGTTTTTGTTTTGCATATAGTTTAATGTGGGTTCCTATAGTAGATGTGACAAATAAATGCAAAGTGTCTAGTAGCGTACTTCATTTGAAAGAAAGATTTATGCTGGTTACTGCTGTAGAAACCTGTTACAATATCATCTCCCTGAGCCAGTACAGTGCTTGGTAGTGTAGCGACATGGGTTCAGTTCTAGCTAATCTCTTCCATTTGCTGGGTCTTCTGAAGATGGGATGCTGCCAGGTCAGCATTCGTATCTGCTGGCAGGAGAGAGTTATAGTCGTCAGGCAGTTGCAACACCTAGTACCAGATTCAGGGCTAGTGACTGGGGTTCTTGAAAGGAGCAATGGTGCCCAACCCATAAGCTAAGGACTGTTGCTGCACTGGCTAGGTTAAATTAAATTGGGAGGGAATACAAAACGGGAGGGGGGGAACCAATTTAGATTTGAGATCCCAGCCCCAGTTTTGATTCAGCTGGAGGAAACTCTCAGATCACACAAAACGAATTATCTTGGGGCCCGATATTGAGCTATGCACATTTTCTAAGGGCTATGCACCTCGTCGGCGCATAGCCCTCCCCACCATCCTCTAACCCAGATAATCAATGCCATGGCGACGGCACTGAATATCCAGGGATTGCCACAGACGCAGGAAGCCTCCGAAGCTAACTGGGCAGCAGCGATTATTACTCTTTTCGGCGCAGATTGCTAACCGGGCAGAATGCAGTATCGCTGCTGCCCAGTGGTCACTGCCTCCGCTCCGCCCCTGAATGCCCCCGACACCCCATTGCTAACCGGATAGCATTGGAGCAAGTAGGGGAGTTAGAAGGGGATATTCAACGGCACTAACCATCTAAGTGCCGTTGAATATCCCCATTTAAGGCATTTACACAGTTTACGGGGCTGTAAACCATGTAAATGCCTTTCGAAAATCAGGCCCTTGATCTTTGCAGCAATAATCATGCTAAGATATGAGATCTTATTCTTACCGTTAACAATACGATTTCTTCAGTTGGGCTTTAAGAAAATGACTAAAACTCTTACAAGTGATAATGAGTCATTTTAAAAGCTCTATTCGTGACTTGGACATCTGAAAACACTCACTCAGAGGTTCCAATCACATCCACATCCTAAAAGCCATTTTACAAAGCCCTGAATTTATACTTGCATGTTGCATGGGACTGTGGTGGAGGCATGTCCAGGATAGTCTGGAAAAGATCCATATGCATGCTTGATTTTAGAATGGTGCTGCACATTTAAACCCACTGGCAGACACCGCCATATTTATACCCACTCTTGGTCAAGAATAGGCATTTGAAACGTGCTCGATTTGGTCAGCTATCGACAGTTGAGAGAAGAGGAACATGCCCTCTCACTCCCACAATATTTTTCACCCACTCAAAAAAATATCCAGTTACATACAGAGGCCTTTTGGTTTGGCAGATGTGCTACTTACTGCATGTCCCCATTTGCAAAATGGCAGGCCGGGATGTGTATGTAGTATCAGGTACACATACACGCTCTGAAATACTGTGCCAGACATATCTATGCTGCCAGTTTTTGAAATGTTTCTATTTCGTATATGCATGTTTCTAAAATCGTCTGTTAATCTGCACGTCTGGGACTTTATTCTGCATGTCCCTGGTTCCTTCTCATTTTGTGGAGAAATTTATCTTTTGGGGCGGAGATAGGTCGATTTTATTAGGTACAGTATTTACACATGTCCACCTTCTCTTTTTCCCTATCCCACAAAAGCTCATATCTTGGATGTCTCAGATGGCTCCTAAATGTTCTTTCTAGGATGTTCCATCACGTGTCTTAGTGGAGCATGGATATTACTGATTAATTATTAGATTTACTAAAAGGTTCTACCATACTCGTATTACCACACACTAACTCACATTATTTACCATAAGTCCCATTTTATGCAATGGAATCTACAATATTTACTGATAATGCTAATTAATGGCATTAATGCATGCTTAGACCGTAATACTCTTTAGTACTAACTGTAGTCCTAGTAGTGGTTATTAGTATGTTGGGTGGTTTTTATGTATTCCTAGAGCATTTGCTTGAGGAATTGGTTTGGATCCTCTCCACCCTTTTTGTGGTTTAAATAAGGTGGCCATCCCAATTTTTTGTATTATTTCTTTATTTTTTATTAGCTAATACTGATCATCTTGATTCTTTTCTGAATGCTTAATTGTAAAAACTGAAAGGAAATACAGTAAAAATAAAAGATTCTCAATTATATGTATAAACTGAAAAGGACATTTTTGTTATCTTAATTATATGAGACATTCTAATCACAAAACATTCTAGTCACAAAACAGGGAACAAAAATTGTGCATAATAGGAGTAAAGAGAATCACTTTAGACATAATGACACATTTAAACATTCTATTGAAATAATATCTATTTCATATGCATGTTTTAATGAGGTACAATTCCGACAGTTTTATTTGCATAACATGCCAAGTGTATTCCATTCTTTAAGTATTCCTTGATCTTAACTGTACCTATTCGTACTGGGGGCTAAACAGAGATCTGAAAAGAAGATGGCATAATATTAAAAAGGAGAACCAAAGTCAAATTAACATACAGCAATAAATCAGCCATACACACCAGTGGAGAGCATAGTACTGAGGAGGGGTCAACAGTCCATGAAAGGCAGATGGAAGAATTCTGTGTCCTGAGAGGAGCCATTATGCTGCTGTTATAGACACTGAAGGTAGACAGAAAATCCAGAGAGGTCTTAGAATAGCTAAAAAGAAAAGAATACAGCCAAGCATTCCAGTGGTGGTTTAGCTTTTCTTAGATAATGGGAGTAGGCAATAACAGCAACATCATGCCAGGCGATGGAGTCACCAAGTTGGACCCAAAGGAATAATTGTGTCGGGAACTTTGCAGTGGAAGAATAAGCCCAAGAGTGTTGCTTTTCAGTGACTGGGAATGAGCTGACATTCAGCAGCAGGAAAAAGCAAGAGCAAAGAGCAGGAGCACTTCGGCCCCACAACTCTTGAGTTCTCATTGAGAAGCAGGTCACACCTAGCAGATGGCACTGGAAGTAATATAGCATGATGAATTCATATCAGTCTAACCGATTTGATAGATTTTATGTTCTTAAATTTGTATGTTTTGCAGAGATGAAAATCATTTTCAACAGATTTTCATCCTAATTTTAAAACTCTTTTGGCCACAGGCTCATTCTGTTGGTTATGGTACATGACCTTTCTCTCATGGCCATTGCTGTCAGCAAGGCCATTGAGAAGAGCACCTACTTTCACCTGCTGCTGCTGTGGCTGAATGTCACCACAGCCAAGCAACCGGTTTCCGTATCCCTCCAGAATGGTTGCTTCAAAATCACAGTTCCAGTGCAACCCAGATATCACAAGGTGACCCTTGGCACCCCCCAAGTATCTCCCACGACCATTGAATGCAGCCATCTGCTTCTGAACCATAGCATGCTGCAGCAACAACAAGGTTCATCTGCCAGTGCCACTCATGCAGGTTTCAAGCGTTCCCATCATTTGACCTGGCTCACCGCATTCACTGCTGGACCAGTTTCCTCAGCAGTCTGACACAGACATGCTGTCATACCTCTGGAGCAGTGTGCCACCTCAATTAGCTGCCCAGTCTGGTGACCTTGCTGCTGCTGATACCCGTCTACTCCCTTGGGCTGTCCTTGCTAAACTTTTAAATGGGCAGCATCAGATAAAATATACACAATGCTTTTTTGAAATAAAATATATTGAACCAGACTAGGAAGAAAAAAGAGGAGATACTGGGGGGGGGGGGGGGGGGGGGGGGGGGGGGGGGGGGGGGGGGGGGGGGGGGGGAATAGGTGACACTGGTAAGGAGAGAGAGAAGGAAAGAGAGGGAACATTGGGGGAGGAGGAGAAGAGGAGGAAGAAGGAAGAGAGAAGATGCTTGGGAGAAAGGGAAAGGAAACGGTGAAAAGCAAAGAGGAGAGGCTGGGAGAGAAATGAGGGGCCAGAAGTAAAGGAGAGAGAGGAAACACTAAGAGAAGAGATCATGCAAAATTTTAGCTAGCCTTGTAAATGTTCTTGAAATGTTATGTAGCCCTTCTCATAAAACGTTTGAGATCCTCTGCCCTAGGATCCTAACATTCTGTATATGTTTATCTATATATAGTTGCACTGGTCCATGTAACTAATTTTGTTCTAAGTAAACCGCTTTTCATCTGTTGGAAGAAGCGGTATAAAAATTACAAATAAATAAATAAATATCATTCCTGTCTGATTTCACAACTTTTTTTGTCAGTGTGCGTAATTGGGGTTTTTTTCTTCTGTCCTGGCTCTTCTCCATAAAAATAAATGGACGTTTACCTAGAAAAATGACAAGCCATTCTTTCCACTGATTTTCTCCAGTTTTTACGGTTGTAATAAACACTGAAAAATTCCTAGAAAAAAAAATTTAATAGACGAGGAATAAAGGTTCCGAAGCATGGCATGCTGCTAGGGCCAGCCCAAGGGTTTCTGTTATCCCAGGCAGAAGCCCTGACCATGCTGCCCCCCATGCCAAGCCACACTGCCACCAATTCTGGCAGTAGAGGGTGGGGGGTGAGGTGGCTTGGCTTGGTGTGGTGGCAGTGGCCTGTGGCAGGCCATGTGCTTCTGCACACATGGCCTGCCACTTCTGACTCCTCGTCGACACAACTTCCTGTCATGGGAGGGGGGGTCAGAAGCGACAAGCCATGTGTGCCAAAGCACATGGCTTGAGGTGGGCACCATGCCATTCCGTCCACAGAGGTCTGCTACATTAAGCAGCTGCCTAGCGTGCCTAGTGGACACGCTGGACATGCATGCTACAAATCAAAAGGAGTGGCTTTTGCCCCAACAGGAACAATTATACCACTACTGCTGGAAGAGCAGTTTCTAGTCTGATAGTACAAGTCCCTCCAACAATCAGGTGACATGTTTTCCATGAAAGTGATACATATACTACTACTACAAAGCATGTAAGAGGCTGTCCGTGTTCAATAAAGCCTACAATTCCAGGAAGATACACATAACAAACAGGGGACTAAGGGGAAATGGTTATAACACACAAAGATGATAAACAGGAGAATAAGATGATCAGGAGCCAAAAACAGCCTTGAAGAGGTGGGTTTTTGGCCTGGATTTAAATAGGACCAAAGCTGGAGCCTGATGTTCTGATTTAGGTATTCTGTTCCAGGTACACGGTGCAGCAAAGTGGGGAAAAACTGAGTGCAGGGGCAGCCCATAGAGGGTGTGAGTCCATGTGCGGGGGCCTCATTTGCATAAATATTTTCATAATTTTAACGTGCGCTAACTTTTAGTAAACATACCTTTTAATGAGTGTCTGCATAAAGAAAGACTACCAGATTTCTACATTACTATACTCCAGTGCCAACCGCCAGGCACATTAGGAAGTACTATAAACCCTGCCCATTTAGAACCCATAGCAAACCCGCCATATCATAACAGCACTACCAAGACTCACAAAGCACCAAACCCTACCTATCAAAAGGCAACACTGCAAATATTAAATCAGTATATCTCAGAGAATACCAATACATATCCTACTGGGGAAAGAGAACAAGTGGCACTGTCAAATAGAAACTACATGAACAGAATACCTCAGCTTGATTACACATGCAGAACATAGGCCTTCATCAAACAAAGAACAAGGGATCACAATTTAGAAATAGGAAGACAATAATTAAACTGGGAACCCCAAAAGCCAAACTTGGAATATATGACAACACTGGAGAAATAAAACTATAAATTAATTTCCTCTTGTACTAAACAAAACGCAAAGACGTTAACAATGCACATTTCCCAGAGCTGACATATTCCAATTAATAAATTCAAAGTAAAAAAGTATTTTTCTGTATTTTGTTATTTGGGCATTTTATTTTTCAGTTGCAATTGCTCCAGTCATTTTCTTCAGGTTTTTTCGTGTCTTCTGCTAACTCTCCATTGTCTGCTGTCCATTTGTCCTCTTCTAGTTCTTTTCCATTCTCTCTCTAAATCTACTTTAACATACTGATCTTTCCCATTTTGCTCTTTCCTCCATTTCTTTCTTTATTCCTTTTTCATCCACTCAGATTTCACCCTTCCAACCTCAATCCCAGCCTACTCTCCCAATACCCGGTCAATCGTAAATTTTTCTTCCCTCCCACACAAAATATATTTTTCTCTCTCCATCCTCACTCTCCCATCCTCATCCCCTTCTAGTCCTCCACCAACATCAGCTCCCTTCTAGTACAGCCCCCCCCAGCATCCGCTCCCTTCTAGTCCCATTCTTCCATCCCCCTGCATCAGCCTATTTCCAATCCTAGCCCCCCTCATCAGCCCATTTCCAATCCTAGCCTCTCCATCAGCCATTTCCAGTCCTATCCTAGCCTCCCATCAGTCCATTTCAAGTCCTAGCCTCCCCCATCAGCCCATTTCCAGTCCAAGTCCCCCCAATCATCCCATTTCCAGTCCCAGTCCCCTATCATCCATTTCCATTCCTATCTTAGCCCCCCCCCATCAGCCCATTTCCAGTCCCAGCTCCCCCCCAATCAGTCCATTTCCAGTCCTAGCTCCATTTAGCCCATTTCCAGTCCGATCCTGGCTCCCCATCAGCCCATTTCAAGTTCTAGCCCCCCCCCCCCATCAGTCCATTTCCAGTCCAAGTCCCCCCAATCATCCCATTTCCAGTCCCAGTCCCCTATCATCCATTTCCATTCCTATCTTAGCCCCCCCATCAGCCCATTTCCAGTCCCAGCTCCCCCCCAATCAGTCTATTTCCAGTCCTAGCTCCATTTAGCCCATTTCCAGTCCAATCCTGGCTCCCCATCAGCCCATTTCAAGTTCTAGCCCCCCCCCATTAGCCATTTCCAGTCCTATCCTAGCCCATCAGCCCATTTCCAGTCCTATCCTAGCCCCCATCAGTCCATTTCCAGTCCAAGTCCCCCCAATCAGCCTATTTCCAGTCCTAGCCCCCCATCATCCATTTCCAGTCCTATCCTAGCCTCCAATCAGTCCATTGCCAGTCCTAGCCCCCATCAGCCCATTTTTAGTCCTAGCCCCCCATCAGCCATTTCCAATCCTAGCCCCCATCAACCTATTTCCAGTCGTAACCCCCCATCAGCTCATTTCCAGTCCTATCCTAGCCCCCCATCAGCCCATTTCCAGTCCTAGCTCCCCATTAGCCATTTCCAGTCCTATTCTAGCCCCCAATCTGCCCATTTCCAGTCCAAGCCCCCCAAATTAGTCCATTTCAGTCCTAGCCCCCATCAGCCATTTCCAGTCCTATTGTAGCTGCCCATTAGCCCATTTCCAGTCCTAGCCCCCCCATTAGCCCATTTCCAATCCTATCCTAGCCCCCCTCCCCAAAGAGCGCCACGCCTGTCTGCCCAGCCTGAGACAGAGTCGGGAGGCCTGAAGCCCTGGCTCACCTCTACACAGCACTGCCACTCCAGCAGCTGTGTTCTCCTGAAGCATGCTGGTGCGCCGGAGGTTATAGGGCATTTCCTGTTTCCTGGCACTCAGCGTGCTTCAGGAGAACACAGCTGCTGGATGCTGCTCTTCCCTCCGGCGCTGTGCAGAGGTGAGCTGGGGCTTCGGACTTCCTCGGCTCCCTCTGAAGCCAGCCAGCCCTGCAAACTGAACACCATGTGCAGAATGGAGTTGGCATGGGGCCCCCTGAAGTGGGGCACCCTCTGCGAACAACATTCTCACTCAGTGGATGGGCCGGCCCTGCTGGAGAAGAGTTCCCAAAGAGGGCTTTCGAGAGAGATAAGAGGGGAGAGTCAATGAGGAGCTGCAAAATAAATGCACTTGTAGGTTGGTAGGAGACATTTAAATTGGATGTGGAAAGAGATATGGAGTCAGTGAAGTGGCTTGAGAAGATGGGTTATTAGAGCTTAGCAACACTAGCTGTAAATTAGCCATGCAACAGAGTTTTGAATGTATCAAAGGAGAGAGGGATGCTGCTGCCACCACTGGTACTTAGAGGGCATATGCAAAGGCAGAAGGGGTGTAGATAAGAGGAGAGAAAACAAAACCTTGTGAAAGTGTTCACACCTTATACATTTTTCACATTCTTCTGTCTAAAAAAATAGAGTTAAGAATACATTAAAACAGAAGTTTGTTTACTGATCTACATGGTGTGCTCTACAATTTCAGTGTGAAATTGCAGAAATATTCAAAATGCTATTAAGAATAAGAAACCAAAAATTCTTGCTTGCACAAGCCTTAACACCCCTTTTGTAGCAATAACAGCCATGAATCCTTTGGGGTCGATGTCTACCAACTTTCCATAGCAGGATGGTGAAGGTTTTGCCCTCTTTTCTTGGCAGAATAGCTCAAGTACGGTCAACTTGATTGGTAGTGACTCAACCTGCAATCTTTAATTTTTGCCACAGATTTTCTATTGAATTCAAGTCTGGGCTTTCATCAGGCCACTTAAATCTATTTTCTTCTTGCTGAGCTGCTCCATTGTAGCTTCTGCCTTGGGCTTATGATCATTGTTCTGCAGAAAGGTGAATCTTCTCCCCATGGTAAACTGCAGCAGGTTTTCCTCCAGGATCTGCCTGAAGTTTGCACCATCCATCTTTTTGTCACTCTTCACAAGCCTCCCTGTCCGTATTGTTGCAAAGCACCCCTCAACCTAATACTGCCACCACCCTGCTTTACTGTAAGGATACAGCTTACAAGGTGATAAACTCTGTTTGTTTTATGGCACACATATCACTCAGCATTGAGCCAAAGCTTTCCACTTTGGTTTCACCAGACTATAAACCTTTTGCCATATTTGTTCAGTGTCCCCTAAGTGTTTCTTAGCAGATACTATGCAGCACATCATATGGCTTTTCTTCAGCAATGCCTTCCTTTGACCATCCTCCAATATAGGTAATATTTGTGGAATAATTATGAAATTATTGAACAGACAACATTTTCACCAGTCTCAGCCAGGGCTCTCTGGTTCTTTTAATGTAATCTCAAGCTTCACCATGCTTTTCCTCAGCAGTTTCCTTAAGCCAGAGATCCTGACTTTGGAGGGATGACCTGATCGAGGCAGTATCTTGGTGATGCTAAACTGTTTACGCTTTAGATTGATGGACCTGATCAGCTGCTTCTGCCCCATGCAAACCGGAAGTCTGGATTGGAGGAGGCAGAAGTGGAAACAGCACCACAGTGCCGAAGGTTTAGGTAAGCACTCTGATGCCGTTTAAAACCATTGCCACTACTACTGGTCCCGGAGAGGGGCGGCATTGACGATCGTGGCAACCAGCTGCCCTTACCCCCTTGGAACTCTAGCAACTGCTGAGTTGCCTAATGGTAGTGCTGGCCCTGCTACCAGGTGGCCAGGATTTTTTTAGATAACTCTACCATGTATTATAAATTTGTATGTAATGTTTCCAATTTACTTTAATCTATCTCTTGCATATTCATTGGGAATATCTGGAAAACCTGACTAGCTGGTAGCTCTAAAGAGTCTTACTAAATCTAGAGCAGTATATCTCACCTTGGTTTTCAGAAACCATCTGTCAGACTGGCTTTTCGGATATGTCCAATGAATATGCATGAGCCCAGGGCCGGCCCGTCCATTGAGCGAGAATGTTTTTTGCACAGGGCCCCGCGTTTCAGGGGGCCCCGCGCAAAAAACATTCTGATCCTAAAGTAAAATTTAAAAAAAAAAAAAAAAGCTGTCTTCTCCCGCTGCCGGGGCCGCCGCGGCAGTATCGAGTGTGCCGCGGGGCCCCCCCTGCCCAGCAGAGCCTGCCCTCCCCCGTATCACCTCTCTCTTCGTAGCTGCAGTCAGACGCGCCGGCTGTCAGAGCGCGAGGGGAGAGTTTCTCCCTCGCTGCTCTGTTAAGCCCGTGGGGGCTGATGGGAAGTTCCCATCAGCCCCCGCGGGCTTAACATAGCCGCTAAAGGGAAACTAGTCCCTTCGCGCTCTGAAAGCCGGCGCGTGTGACTGCAGCTACGAAGAGAGGTGATACGGGGGAGGGCAGGCTCTGCTGGGCAGGGGGGGTCCCGCGGCACACTTGATTCTGCCGCGGTGGCCCCGGCAGCGGGAGAAGACAGCTTTTATTTTTAAACTTTTCTCTGGGCTGGGCTGGGCTGGGAGGGATTAGGAGTGGTGATGGGCTGGGGGGGTTAGGAGTGGTGATGGGCTATGGGGGGTAGGAGTGGTGATGGGCTATGGGGGAGCTAAGTCTTTATATGGGCTGATGGGATTAGGACTGGAAGTGGGTTGATGGGGGGTTAGGACTGGTAATGGGCTATGGGGGGGCTTAAACTAAAAATTGGGTGATGGGGGATTAGGACTGGAAATGGGCTGGTGGGATTAGGACTGGGAGTGGGCTGATGGGGAGGTTAGGACTGGTAATGGGGTATGGGGGGGCTTAAACTGAAAATTGGGTGATGGGGATTAGGACTGGGAGTGGGCTATGGGGGGCTAGGACTGGTAATGGGTTGGGGGGGTTGCTAGGACTGGAAATGGGCTGGGGGGATTAAGACTGGAGGTGGGCTGATGGGGTTAGGACTGGTAATGGGCTGTGGGCTGTTGGGGGGGGTTAGGACTGGTAATGGGCTATGGGGGGGCTAGGACTGGAAATGGGCTGATGGGGGGTTAACACTGGAGGTGGGCTGATGGGGTTAAGACTGGTAATGGGCGATGGGGGTTAGGACTGATAATGGGCTATGGGGGGGCTAGGACAGGAAATGGGCTGATGGGGAGGGGTTAGGACTTGAGGTGGGCTGATGGGGTTAGGACTGGTAATGGGCTGTGGGCTGATGGGGGGGTTAGGACTGGCAATGGGCTATGGGGGGCTGACTGGAAGTGGGATGATGGGGGGTTAGGACTGGAAGTGGGTTGATGGGGGCTAGGACTAGTATTGGGTTGGGGGGTTGCTAGGACTGGAAATGGGCTGATGGGGGGCTAGGACTGAAAATGGGCTGATGCAGGGACTAGAAGGGAATGGATGCTGGGTGAGGCTGGAACTAGAAGGGAGCTGATGTTGGGGGAGGATTAGAATGGGATGGGGCTGGGAGAGTAAAATGGAGAGGGGAAAATATTTTGTGTGGGAGGGATAAAAAATCTACAATTGGCCGGGTATTGGGAGAGTAAGTGGGGATTGAGGATGGAGTGGTAAAATTTGAGTGGATGAAATAGGAATGAGGAAAGAGCAAAAGGAGAAAGATTAGTATGTTAAAGCAGATGTAGAGAGAGAGAATGGAAAAAAAACTAGAAGAGAGAAGAAAGGACAAATGGACAGCAGATGATGGAGAGTTAGCAGAAAACATGAAGAAACCAGAAGAAAGTGGCTGGAGCAATTGCAACTGAAAAAAATGCACAAAAGGTAGAAAGATATCTCTTTATTTTGAATTTATTACCTGGAATATGAAAGCTCTGGGAAATGTGCATCATTAACGTCTGCGCTTTGTTTGGTACAAGAGGAAATTACATTATAGTTTTATTTCTACAGTGTTGTTGTACATTCCAAGTTTGGCTTTTGGGGTTCCCAGTTTAATTATTGCCTTCCTGTTTCTAAATTGTGATTCCTTGTTTGGTGATGGTCTATGTTCTGCATGTGTAACTGAGCTGAGGTATTCTGTTTATGTAATTCCTATTAGACATTGCCACTTGTTCTCTTTCCCCAGTAGGTCATGTATTGTTCTCTGAAATGTATTGGTTTAATATTTGCAGTGTTGCCTTTTGATAGGTAGGGTATGGTGCTTTGTGAGTCCTGGTAGTGCTGTTAGGATACGGCGGGTTTGCTATGGGTTCTAAATGGGCAGTGTTTGTAGTAGTTCCTAATGTGCCTGACGGTTGGCACTGGATTATAGTAATGTCGAAATCTTTTAGTCTGTCTTTATCTATACACTCATTAAGAGACATGTTTACTAAAAGTTAGTGTATGTTAGCATTATGCAAATATTTATGCAAATAAGGCCACTTATGCAAATGAGGCCCCGCACCAAGTCTCCGCACATGGCCCCGCACCCCCCTTGGGCCGCCCCTGCATGAGCCTATGGAACCTTTACTAGGTCTGTACTACCCCCACAGGAGAGCGTACGTATTTGTCCTTCTAATGAGTGGACTGAAGCATTTGTTAAGATAATCCTCTCTATGAGTGGTCATAATGATACAGTCCAGGGAGTTGGTCATTGTGGTTTGGGAAGAAACTAGTCAGAGGACTGGAGCTGGTGGAAGGAGGACGTAACGATATGTTGTTCTAATTCTGGTTTCATCAGAAGACAAATGTAATGGAGAGAAAGGAAGCAAGCCTACTGTCTCTATTCCTGCAGTGAATGAGGAAGACCAGCACCCTATGATGACGATTCTAGCACCTCATTATTAGTAGCTGTTCATGAAGGAGTAAGTCTTTTACTCTGGGTCTGTCTTTTATGGGGAGACAGGCTCCTGGTCTAAGCTCTGGAAGTGAACAAAAGCCTTCTAAGGAGTAGTCATAATTATGCGTCAGGTGCATATGCAGAGGTATTCCAGAACATGCAAAGAGAAAGAAGAGAGCTGCCCATCTGGTGCGTTTTCAGGAATCCAGAGGAGGAGAATAGAAAAGGAATAAAGAGATTTTCAGGCATTAGGAGAAATGGGAACAGCATGGGTCTTTGGGAGGTCAGGGAGCCTTACCTCTGTCCAAAGGGAACTTAGGGCTCGATATTCGAAAGGCATTTACATGGTTTACAGTCCAGTAAACCATGTAAATGCCTTAAATGGAAATATTCAATGGCATCTACACAGTTAGTGCCATTAAATATGTCCCCTACGCACCCAAATGCTATCCAGTTAGCATCGGGATGTGTCAGGGGCATTCTGCGGTGGAGTGGAGGCGGGGAGTACTGATAACCAGGTAGCAGCGATACTGCACCGCTACCCAGTATAGCGATCCACAGCTAAAGCTAGGCAAGATTTTGACTTGCCTAGTTTTAGCTGTGGATGCTAACAGGGTACCGGTGCAATATCGCTGCTACCCGGTTAGCCTTGGTGGCTCCAGGGCTTGTGCAGCGACCTCGGATATTCAATGCCATTGCCGTGGCATTGAATATCTGGGGTTAGGAGTCGGCGGGCAGGGCTATGCGCCGGCATGCCACATAGTCCGCCCAAATGAATATTGAGCCCTTAAAGTCTAAGAATGGGAATGAGAGTTTACATGCAAGGACCAGAAATCCCTGTTCTCTTTTGATACTCTCTCCTGTTTAAACTGTTACAACTGCCCTGTTTTGCTTTGAAAAGAGTCCCCAGTAAAGACTTCATTTTGGAGCACCAAAACTGTTTTCACTTTCGCCTTGGAATGGTTTCAAGATAAATGTCTTGAGTTCTAGAACAGTGGTTCCCAAACTTGGGGTCAGGACTCCAAATGGGGTCACATCATCAGTGGATGGGGTCCTAGAAACATGGCCATTTTCCCATCTCTCTGAACTTTCTCTGTGACCTATGCCAGGTTACTTGTTGGCATGTGGTCTGTGAGCCAGTGAACATTCATAGGCTTTTCCCCTCTTTAGTAAGCTTCCTCTTAGGCTGGAAACTCATGCTGAGTACTGTCATGAAGCTGAAGCTACTGAGAGTGCAGACTTAGAAAAAAACCCTGTCTTTAACAGAGCTGTTGATGTGCAGAGGATGCAATTACCTTGCAGCCCAGCTAGAGGGAGCAGGAGCAAAACTACTGAGGCTGAGTTAACACACCCAGCCACTGATTATGTAAGAGCTAATCAGCTGCACCTGACGACAAGCCCGGGAAACTCAAAGGTAGAATGTCTTTATAAGAGAAAGGCAGTTCAGAGGAAAGCAGGCCAGCAGGAGAAACTGTTCCAGAGGAAAGCAGGCCAGCAGGAGGAACCAGTGAAGAGGAAAGCAGGCCAGCAGAAGGAACTGGTCCAGAGTGAAGCAGTCTGGAGGAAATCAGTCCAGAGAGGGACAGTCCAGAGAGAGACTGCCAGGAGAAGCACTTCAGATGGAAGGAGTGACACCTCCAGCCCAAGCAGCGTAGCTGGATCAAGCAGAACGCCCAGAATAGTAAGTGCTGGAAAAGGAGCAGAGACAATCAGAAAGAAAGACAGCTCGAGGAGAGTCAGTCTGGAGAGAGACTCGGTAGCAGAGGACCACAGAGGCAAAGAGCTTGGGAGGAGAAAGCCATGCTTTGAGAGAGGCCTACGCTCACCGGAGGAGTCTGAATCAGGATTAAGAGGTACAAGAAGGAAAGGTTCTGATAGCAGAGCTACCTTTACCCAGAAGCAAGGAAATCCAGATTCCTCACCAGGTTTTCCTGAACTACAGAAAGGTAAAGCACTGCTCAGAAGGTTCCAAGAGAAAGCCTGTTTCCAGAGAGAGGTGCCTCAGAGAGAAAGCTCCAGTTATACCGGCTACAGGAGGAAGCCCAGGTATGGTGCCACTTCATTTATAAAAGAAAGTTTATCTCCTAGAAGCTCTGGTGAAACAGATACTCAGTGCAGGAGAAAAGGAAACAAGTCAGAGCTTTACAAACCAGTATTTAAGGGCAGAAGAACAGGCCATGTTCGTTTGGGAGCCTTAGAACAGCCCTATTGGAAACAAGCAAACAGAGACAGAGTCTGGGAAAGTATAGCAGCAAGGGAGACATCCAATTCAGAGGGAGAGGCCAGTGACCCAGAGTCCATGGAAATAGACCTAGCGAACCCTATTCCCATGCCTCAGATGTATTTATGTATTGTACCTTGTGTATTGCTAGTAGCCTTGAGTCATTAGCAGAACTGTGAATTGAACAGACCTTTTTGCTTTGAGAATGCTCATGTTTTGTGCTAAATGCCAGAGAACTGTTTTGCTTATTTAAGTTGCTCTGAAGTAAGAGAATCTTTCAGTTAATCTCTCCATTCAACTGTGAAACTTGTAACAGTTTTTCTTCTTGCTTATGTTTGGTGAAACCCTGAAAGAAAGGACTTTCTTTATTTCTGTGCCTTACTGAGCCTTTGCATTAAAGGGGAAATGAAAGCCTTAATACCTCTATTTGGCTTATACAATTTATTCACACAAGGAGCTGGACTACAAAGACCAACCTGCACTTGGCCTTAAAGAGCCCTTTCCTCCTTGAAACAATAAAAATGCTCAGCCTACCCTTACAGCCACTGGTCACTAGGGAGTGCTGACGACAGTACTGAGGTCTGTAATCATATACTACTCACTGACACAAGGGACCCTGTGCTGACTGCTACTGCTGCTGCTGCTGCTGCTGCTACTACTACTACTGTTGCTGCTACCTTCCTGCTTTAGAAGAGTGAAGGGAGGGGGGAGGTCTGCCCATTTGATTTCATCATCATCTGAGGTCACATGAATTTTCAGTTGTAAAAATGGGATCTTATGGGATAAAACTCTGAAATGCACTGGGAAGGGGTAAAACTGGGAAGGGAGAATATGTGTAATGGAGGCAGTGTATGCAGATACATTTCATGCATATTCATTGTGGGTATCCTGAAAATGTGACTGGCCATGTGGTCTCTAAGGACTACATTGAGAAGCATTGATCTACAAGAGTTGCAGTTTTATAACTAGGTAGGAGCCTTCCACTTTATATAAACCCATCTCTCCTTTTTTTAACTTTATTCAGAACAAAAAACCTGTGAGAGAGTCAGTAGGACCATGAGCTGATAGAAGGGTAAAAGGGGCATTAAGGGACGATAAGGCCATAGCGGAGAGACTGAATGAATTCTTTGCTTAGGTCTTTACTAAAGAAGATGTAGGGAAGTTATCCATGCTTGAAATGGTATTTAAAGGAGATGTATTGGAAGAACTGAAAGAAATATTGATAAACTGGGAGCACATATTACAACTATTTGATAAAATGAAGAGTAGCAAATCACCTGGACCAAATGGTATACACCCGAGGGTGTTGAAAAACTGAAATATGAGATTGCAGACTTACTATTAGTAATCTGTGAACTAGCATTAAAATCATCTGTAGTACCTGAAGATTGGAGAATGACCAACGTAACACCAATTTTAAAAAGTGTCTGAGGGGTGATCCCAGAAACTACAGACTGGTGAGCCTGATGTCAGTACCAGGCAAAATGATAGAAAGCATTATAAAGAATAGAATTTCTGAACATGTAGATAATCATGGTTTAATGGGAGAAAGCCAACATGGATTTAGCCAAGGAAAGTCTTGCTTTACTAATCTATTATATTTTTTTAAGGAGTGAATAAACAGGAAGGAATGGAGGAGTAGCCTAATGGTTAGAGGACTGGCTTGATAGCCAAGAGATAACCAAGGAGAGCAGAAAGTGCCTGCCCACTATCAAAGTTGACCAAAAAGCAGACACAAAAGAGACTGGCGAATATTCAGTTCAGGTGAAACCCCCTTATTGGCCCCTACACGTTTTGGCTGTAAACATTGAATGCAACTTTAGACGTGGTTTTTATGTACCACAAGACATCGAAGGTTTGCTCCCTCTAAAGACCCCTTGAAGAAGGCTTTCGAGCCGAAACGCGTAGGGGCCAATAAAAGGGTTTCACCTGAACTGAATATTCGCCAGTCTCTTTTTTGTCTGCTTTTTGGTCAACTTTGATAGCCAAGAGACCAGGGTTTGATTCCCACTAACATTCCTTGTGGCCTTGGGCAAATCACTTAATCCTCCATTGCCTTGGAAGAAAGGCCTGGCAATCTACTTCCGATCACATTGCCAAGAAAACCCAGGACCTGCTGGGTCGCCAGGAGTCATCACTGACTCAAAGTCACACATTACATTTGAATAAACAGGTTGACAAAGATAAGCCAGCCAATATAGTGTATCTGGATTCTCAGAAAGCCTTTGGCAAGGTCGCTCATCAAAGACTCTTGGTGAAATTAAAAAGTCATGGAATAGGAGTCAGTGTACTATTGTGGATCAGGAACTGGTTGAAAGATAAAAAGCAGAGAGTAGGGATAAACAGATGATTTTCTCAATGGAGAAAAGTGGATGGTGGAGTACTCCAGGGGTTTGTGCTGGGCCCACTGCTTTTTAACAACTTTATAAATGACCCGGAAATGGGAATAACAAGTGAGATGATCAAATTTGCAGATGACACAAAATTATTCAAAGTTATTAATAAACAAGAGTACTGTGAAAAATTGCAAGAGGGCCTTGATAAATTGAAAAAACTGGATGTCCAAATTGCTGATGAAGTTTAATGTGGACAAGTGCAAAGTTATGCATTTAGGGAAAAACAACACAAACTATGGTTATACAATGCAAGGTTCCACATTAGGAACCACCACTCAGAGAAACAAATTAGGCATCATTGTGGATAATACCTTGAAACCCTTGGCCCAGTGTGCAGCGGTGGCCAAGAAAGCAAATAGGATGCTAGGAATCATACGGAAAGGAATGGAGAATAAAACCAAGGGTATTATAATGCCTCTGTATTGTTGCATGATGCGACTGCACCTTGAATATTGTGTGTAATTCTGGTCACCAAATCTTAAAAAGGATATAGCAGAATTAGAAAAGGTACAAAGAAAAACCACCAAAATAGTAAAGGGGATGGAAGAATGTCTCTATGAGGAGAGGCTTAAAAGGTTAGGACTCTTCAACTTGTAAAAGAAATGGCCGAGGGGAAATATGATAGAGGTCTATAAATTAATGAATGGAGTGGAACGAGTAAATATAGATCTGTTGTTTACTCCTTCAAAAAGTAGAAAGACTAGGGGACATTGAATGAAGCTGCAAGGTACCCCATTTAGCACTAACAGGAGAATATATTTTTTCTGTCAATGAGCAATCAGACTCTGGGATTCATTACCAGAGGATGTAGTAAAAGCTGCTAGTGTAGCTGGGTTTAAAAGAGGTTTGGAGAAGTTCCTGGAGAAAAGTCCATAAACCATTATTAAAGAGGACCAGGGAAATCCACTGCTTACCCTGGGATAAGCATTGTGGAATCTGTATATTTTTGGGAACCTGACAGTTACTTGCGACCTGGATTGGCTGCTGTTGGAAACAGGATACTGGGCTTGATGGACCTCGGTCTGACCCAGTATGGAATTTCTTATGTTCTTATTAAATACTTTCCATTACAAGAATGGTATAGGAAATGTCAAAATTTCACATACTACACATAGGAAAAATCACCCAAGAAATTACAGCCAGAAGTCCACATTAACGGGAAGAGACAGACTCTGATAAAGTAGCTAAAACACAAGAAAGACAAAGAGTAATTATACTCTCACAATGCAGCCTACTACCATAAACAGGTTGGAGTCATTGCAGAGGGTGGTTACCAAAATGGTCAGTAGGCTTCGTCATAAGGCATATGAGGACAGACTTAAAGCTCTCAATATGTATACTTTGTAGGAAAGGCGAAGGAGAGGAGACATGATAGAGACATTTAAATACCTCATTGGCATAAATGCACAGGAGGAGAGCCTCTTTCAATTAAAATTAAGATCTGCAACGAGGGGACATAGGATGAGAGTGAAAGGTGATAGACTTTGGAGTAATATGCAGAAATGTTTCTTTATGAAAAGAGTGGTAGATGTGTGGAATATTCTCCCTGTGGAGGTAGTAGAGACGAGGGCAGTATCTGAATTCAAGAAAGCATGGGACGACACAGAAGATCTCTAAAGAAAAAAAAAGCGATTATAGTAGCTGTTCCATTTTGTTCCTGCAGTCCAGTCCCGGCACCTTTGGGTATTCACACCCCACCAGCAGCTTGGAGACTGAGCATGTCATGACTTTCATGATGGCCAGCTAAATAGGCAGCTGACTTCTCCCCTCAGCCTTCAGTATCTCAGTCTCCAAGCAGCTGGAGAGACGTGAATCCATTTGCTAGCACTCACTTAAGGAACAGTGATTTTTGTTTTAAATTGGAGAAAAAGATTTTAAAATTTGTCAAGGATTAAGAAATCTGTGGGGATCACCAGAACAGCACTGACAGTGTGACTGGAGGCAGCTGGTAGCAGTTGTTATAGTCAGAAGGAAGGCACAGTGGTGATCTGGCGGACCCGCATGACTCTACAGTGGAGGAGGTTTGTTTTAAGGGGCCGAATTTGGGCAGAGCAGGAAAGCTGCAAGTAAACAGTTCAGAGCAGCGATCGTCACTAAGGGGGCTGTAAACGCGTGCATGACGAATCCAGAGCCGCGGTTTCAGAGGTGGAGGAATCATCGCACGGCACGAGACCAGGTACTCTGCCACCTTTCTCTTTCACTGGAAGCTGAAGCACTGGGGCAGGCTGAGTGTGGGGGCGACTACTAGAGCGCTGGTAAGATCTTTAATTTTGGGGAACAGACTGCTGCAGGGCATGGCAGGTGCCAAGTGGTAGCCGCGGTCATTTTGTTGAGCGTGGAAAACTGTGGGCCAGAGCAGGAGCAGCAATAATCAGCAAGAGAGTCCCGGGGCAGGGGGTTTATCTTCCACAGTGCATTCTTTTTTGTTATTTTGGAAAATATAGAATTAACAGTGAAATAAAAGTGAGAGCATATAAAAGACAAGAGAGAGTGTACAGAGCCATGCCTGCAAAATAGACCTGTGTAGCCTTTGGGTCCTGCAAGGGTTCAGTATCCACAGCTGAATTCTGCAAGGGATGTGATGCGGTCGGTGGAGGCAGGACTGTGAGAAGGCAGGCCAGAAAGGTCCCCAAGAATCATGGCAGACCCCAAAGCTGCAGGGCCTTTGATGGAAGCTTTAACAGTGGCATCGCCAGCAGGGAGGGCGGAAAAGGGGGAACCTCTTACCACTAAGAGTCGCAAGGGCAAGAAAGTGCCTGGGGAGAGCCCCCAGGGTGGAACAGATGATGGATCCTCAGGGGTCTTCTCGCTGGAGTTTGTCTACACAAGGTATTTTGTTTGAAGCAAAGTAATGGTGAGGAACTGATGGCTCCTAGGTGTGGGGCGAAGAGATCCCCTGATTTGGATTTGGAGCTTGACGGAACGGAGAGTGAGCAGGGTCCCAGTAAGCGACAAATGGAGGAAGTCCTCTGGGAGGAGACTCCGCTAGGGGCAGAGGATGAGGACGAGGAAGATGCTCCAGACTCAGAGTTGGAGGATGGCGAAATTCCGCAGGCAGAAGATTCTTGCATCATCCGAGTTTTCCGCAGAGAGGAATTGGCGGCATTAATACCGTTGACAATTTCTGTTACATTTGTGGGGAAGTGACATTTACCAATCAGAAGAAAAATATCACTTCTCAACTGAAGAAGGCATATCATCTTTACTTCGTATGCAAGATTGGTGACCAAGATAAGCCTTGGGCCCCGCATATATGCTGCTCTACAGGTACAACACAGCTTTCACAGTGGTTGAATTGCAAAAGACCATCAATGCTGTTTGCAGTCACCATGGTGTGGAGAGAGCCAAGCAACCACATAAATGACTGTTACTTCTGTTTGATTCCTCCTCTTTCCAGCGGAATAAAAAAGCAAAATGAAGTCAAGCATAGTCTACCCAAACATTCCGTCTGCATTGAGTCCAGTTCCACATGGTGAGGGACTTCCTATTCCAGAACCTCCATAAGAATATTCTCTTGATTCATCTGATGAGGACAAGGGTGAGCCGACCTGTTCTTCTCCTGATCCGTCAGCATGCAGTGACCCAGATTTTCACTGGGATGCATTATCAACTCCACACAGAATAACACAGGAAGAACTAAATGACCTGGTTCATGATTTGGACTTATCCAAGAACAAGGTAGAATTGCTAGGATCAAGACTCTAACAATGGAATCTTCTAGAACAGGGGTTCTCAACCCAGTCCTCAGGACCCACCTAGCCAGTCGGGTTTTCAGGATAAGCACAATGAATATGCATGGGAGAGATTTGCATATAATGGAGGCAGTGTATGCAGATCTCTCTCATACATATTCATTGTGGTTATTCTGAAAACCCGACTGGCTAGGTGGGTCCCGAGGACAGGGTTGAGAACCCCTGTTCTAGAAGAAGATGTCAACATTACTCCATATCGAAAGTGCCACCAGCAGTTGGAGCCTTTCTTCAGAAAGGAAAGTGATCTGGTATTCTGTTCCGTTATTGAAAGCCTCATGAATGCCTTAAAAATCACTCATGACCCACAAGACTGGAGACTATTTATAGACTTTTCGAAACTGAGCCTGAAGGCTGTGCTTTTGAACAATTCCAGTAGTGCATGCCGTCCACATGAAAGTGACATACGATAACTTAAAGCATCTACTGACTTCCATTAACTATTTATTTTATTTATTTTATTTATTTAACATTTTTATATACCGCACTATTTATTATCAGCGCGGTTTACATAGAACTACAAAACATCAGATAAGATAAGATACATATATCTGTTTTTACATGGAACAGGAAGAAAAACTTGGAAAAACTTGGAAAAACTATAACAAGTACAGCTAGCACCTCTGTGGTGACTTGAAGGTAGTTGCTCTTTTAATGGGACTGCAGCAGGGATATATAAAATACATGTGTTTCTTATGTGAGTGGGAAAGCCAAGCAAGGGATTGGCACTACTTGCGGAAGGAATGGAATCACAGACAAAATGTAACAGTTGGAGAGAAGAATATCCAGCACCCAGCTCTGGTTGAGGCTCACAAAATCCTGCTACCATCACTTCACATCAAACTAGGTTTGATGAAAAACTTTGAAAGCCATGGACTGCCCTTCGCCAGCTTTCCGATACCTGCATGAAAAATTCCCTCGACTCAGCGAAGCAAAGATTAAACAGGGAGTTTTTGTGGGTCCTCAGATTCGAGAGCTCTTCAAAGATGACCGGTTCAACAACTTGCTGCAGGGTGATGCGAAACAAGCATGGAATGCTTTTCGCCTAGTGTCAATAAACTTTATCGGGAATGTTAGGGCAGAAAACTACAAGGAACTAGTAGAAGACATGCTGATGTAGTATCGGAAACTTGGCTGCAATATGTCTCTAAAGATCCATTTCCTTGATTCCCATCTCGATTTCTTTCCTGACAACTGTGGTATGGAATTTCACCGTCATATTCATGTTCCGCATATAAAAATTGATAAGAGATGACTATTTTTATTTCAGTAACATGACTTTTGTAAAAATTTTTTGACCAGTGGAACCAGCAGTTTCACAGATTTGAAGTGCTGGAGGGGCACTTCCAGGTCCAGGCATTGCCTTTCGGCCTTGCAACCGCTTCTCAGACTTTCACCAAAGTCATGGTGGTAGTAGCAGAGGCGCTCAGGTGGAAAGGCATTCTGGTTCACCCATATCTCAATGACTGGCTCATAAGGGCAAAGATCCTTGAGGAGAGTGAGAAGGTGATAGAATGGGTCATTGTGTTCCTCGAGAGCCTTGGATGGGTAGTCAATTTCACCAAGAGTCATATTACACTGACCCAGGACCTGGAATATCTTGGCACCCGGTTTCAGACAAGTGTGGGAAGAGGGTTGCTGCTGATAGTGAGAGTACACAAGCTGCAGGAGCAAATTTGTCAATTCCTGCAGATGCAAACGCTAACAACATCCCAATACCTACAAGTGTTGGGTTCTATGGCAGCAGCGATAGAGATGGTCCCTTGGGCTCGGGCGCACATGCGGCCATTACAGAGAGTGCTATTGTGCAGGTGGTCAGCACAGGTGCACCCTCTTTCGAGGCACCTGCCTTGCATGGAGGAAGCGCGGAAAGCACTTTGGTGATGGCTTCAGCCCGATACGCTGAGGAAAGGAATGACCTGGAGATACCTTACTGGTGCAGCTCACAACAGATACCAGCCTAGTAGGCTGGGGAGCACATTGCGAAGCTCAGTTTGCACAGGGGCTATGGGCGGAGCATGAGGTGCAGTAGCCCATAAATTGTATGGAGCTGAGAGTGGTTTTCTTGGCTCTGCAAGGATTTCAAGAACGGTTGCGCAGAAAGGCTAAGAGAGTCTTCTTGGACAATGCTGCGATGGTGGCATATATCAACCGGCAAGGTGGCACGGACAGTGCGCAGCTGGAAGAGGATTGATGGATTGGGCGGAGAACAACCTCTTGGCGCTGTCGGCAGCGCATGTGGCAGGACAAGAAAATGTAGAGGCAGATTATCTCAGCAGAGTGAGGATAGACCCGGCGGAGTGAACGCTCAATCAGCAGGTCTTTGAGCAGTTGGTGCACCGGTGGGGACAGCCCATAATGGATCTGTTGATGATCTTCGAGTCAGCAAAGGCGGCGCAGTTTTACAGCAGGAGGAAAGAGGGAATGTCGGAAGGGTTCGACCCCTGGTATAACTGTGGCCTACAGAGGGGCTGCTGTACGTTTTTCCTCCCTGGCCTCTCATCGGCCAAGTGGTACAACAGATAGAGGCATATCTGGGGTTAGTGCTGCTGATCACCCCAAACTGGCCGAGACGACTGTGCTACGTGGATTTGGTGTTGATGACGGAGGACAGACCATGGCGTCTCCCAGCTCGGGAAGACCTATTGAGCCAGGGAGGCTCGTTTTGGCTCAACGGTTCTGCAGGCCGGGTTAGTGGGTCCCTCCCAAGAATAGTACTACTATGGTACATCCCAAAGGTGCTAGGATTGGACTGGAGGATTGAACAAGTAGAAGAAATTAGACCTTACCTGCTAATTGATGTTCCTTGAGTTACTCTAGTCCAGTCCCGAATCCCTCCCTGTTTAAGGAGATCAGATAACTGAGGTTCACTGTTAGCACATGGCTCCCTGGCTGCAAGATGTCTATCTAGTTCAAGGTTACATAGGTCTGGGGAATAATAATAAAAAAGAAATAAAGGAGAAGAACAATAAAAGATGGGATAAGAAGAGTAAAAGACTGTAAAGGTGGAGAGTTCTGAGTCCGCCGAGGCAGGGTTCAGGAGGTCAGGTGGTGGGGTAGCTCATCTTCTGAGCATTGCTTACGCTCAAGATAGGTGAGTGTGGTTGACTCTCCTTTCCTGGGGGAGGAGGGGGGATTTTGGTTCACTGTTTTGGCTAATGTTATATTCCATAATTGTTTCCATGAGTCTGCTTTGTCAATAGGATATTGAAGGCTGGGGAGAGACACCAGCTGCCTATCTAGGTTGGCATCTTGAAAGTCATGACATGCTCAGTCTCCAAGCGGCTGGTGAGGAGTGAATACCCAAAGGTGCCGGGATTGAACTGGAGTAACTCAAACATCAATTAGCAGCTAAGGTCTAATTTCTTCATATGGAAGGGCAGACTAATTAGGCCTTATGGTCTTTTGCTGCCATCATGTTTCTATGTAAATGCCTATTAACAAGGCTCCTCTCTGTTCCCTATCTATAAAGAAATGTTCCAACTGAGAGGGATCAACAAAAATGTACTGGATACTTTGAAAGGATATGAAGCATTTACAAGGATATCTGAGTTTTAAAAAGCCGCCAGCGCCTAAACTCTAGCCCTCTGAGCAAGAAATATATTCCTGTGCTCCTGTGATGGTCTCGAAAAATAGCGATTCTTGAACCACAAAAAAGGAAATTCTTTTTCTTAAAATAAGCTTTCATAATACTTTGCTAATCATCCTCAATAACAGAAGTAACAAGCAGGGCAGACCTGGTAGTAATGTTATTCTGAGATTGTTGAAGAAAAGCCATTAAGTCAAATGTAGAGGAAATTTAAACCACAGGATCATCATTAGTCACCCTGCCGACCCCTGAAACCTGCTTATTCTCAAACACATGATATCACTTTGAAAGCAATATGTTATCAGCATTTGGCAAAACAAGAACCTCTTTAAAGTATTTACGCAAAAGAATTTCAGCAGACAGCCAAGTCAAAACAGGAAATTGCAAAAATCTTAAATTCTTATTTCTTAAAGCTTTTTCCAAAGTTTCTAGGAGTCTTTAATAAAGGATTTTGAAGTAGACTGCAAAGTAGTAGCTTGCGAGTCCAAAGTCACCATCTAATTAAGTTTTCAGTATGCCCATCCACAGTGGAAAACGTTTCAACCACATCCTCAGTAAACTGGCAGAGCTAGCTAGTAGTCTTAACTATCAGGGATTCTATTCTAGTAATTGCTGACAGATATCAGGACGTGAAATCTGTCCACTATCAGTCACAGATGAAGAAACCTTCAAGGGGACCCAAGAGACCGCATGCAGGGTCGGAGATGCTTTAAAAACCCATTCTGAAACGGATACCCCATCTGAATCTCTCTTGATAGGGAAGCTAGTAGGTAGCAACATAGCCGGTGGTAAGGGCAGTGTGCACTTCACAGAGCTTAAATATGCACCCTCTGCCAATGAAGAGTTTAAAGAAGTACCGGATAACACTAGTACTGCCTGCAACTTCACGTGCTTATCCATCAGACCTGATATGACTTTCCCAGAAGACTTAGAGGTCTTGGACTTCTGCTTCCTCTTAGCCCAAGTTGGCATCCCATCAGCTTCTCTGTGCTCCAAAGGGGCTCCAAAGAAGCATGACACGCCGGCCCAAGAGTTTCTGCCATCCTAGGCAAAAACCCCCGGCCTCACTGCCCCCTCCCCCAGCTGCTGCCTCCCCTCATCCAGCTGCTTCCGATTCCATCTCGGGAGGGGGAGGCCGGCAGCGGCATTATTTCAAAAAGTGGTGGCTTTTTGCCACCGCTTTCTTGCCTGTGGCAGATCATGTCCTTCAGCACCCATGGCATGCCACTTCTGATCCCCTTCCGGCGCAACTTACTGTCGGAGGGGGGTCAGAAGCGGCAGGCCATATGTGCTGAAGGACATGGCCTGCAGCAGGCAGGAAAGCGGCGTCAATAAACAGCCGCTTTTGGAAAACACTGTTTCTGCCTGCCTCTCTCCAAATGGAATCGGTGGCAGCTGGGGGGAGGCGGTGGAACGGCCGGTCATATGTGCCACTGCCCACCCGGGCTGGCTGCCCTAGGCGACTGCCTAACTCACCTAGTGGACAGGCCTTACCAATGACCTCATGTTAGTTACTATTGGAATCTCTGCTGAGGTCCAGGTCTGTCCTCCGTGATACCTGCAAGCTGATGCGGGCACCGCAGGTATGTGCATCTCTTTGCAGGAAACTCCAGTGCTCCCAGCACTCCCAAGAGAGTGCTTGTTCTTATTGTGAATTGTGCTGAGGTCCGGGACTGTCCTCTGCGGTGCCTACAAGCTGATCTGGGCACTGCAGGTATCTATACCTCTGCTGCAGGAAACTCAGACACTCCCCATATTCTCTTTTTTGTGTGTGTGATATAAATAGTTACAGCATTACTAGCCAATGTTAATTGTATATAGTTATGAAAAAAACACTGTTCCATGTTATTGTTCATGAAAAGTTAATTGTACATAGTTATGAAAAACGCTGTTCCATGTAAAACCATGTTCATTATATGTTAAGTGTAAACCGCCTTTGATCTCTGGAAAAAGCGGTATAAAAGAAAAGCATAAATAAAAAATAAAATAAATAAAAAATAAATAGGTTAGTTTAGAAGTATTTCCACTTTTAAATAGACACAGTTAAATGTGTAGGTTGCATACACATGTAAACAGAGATTCCAATGGGGTGTGGTTTGAGTGTGGCTTAAGTGGGCCAAATATCTAAGCATGCATTCCTCATCTTACAATGGAAATACACGTAGATGGGAAAAAAAATCCATGTCAGGTTTGCACCTGCCCCAAGGCATGCATAAGTTACAAGTGTCAGCTACCAGTACAGACCTGGGATCTAAACAAAGGGGCAGGCACAGACTTTGTAACCCCCTCCCCCCTGATTTCTTCCCAGAACACATTTCAACATCTTCTCCCTGAACCCCCCCCCCCCCATCCTTCTTCAGCAGCACTCCACCAACCTCCAGCCGTGGATGAGGTAACTCGATGTCACCACTGGCCCCTTTACCAGAGAGCAGGCCTGGCTTGTAGGCCTGTTATCTGCCATGCTGCACCTGTAATGTTCTCTGCTGAAGCAATAAAAAATTTTGTGAGACAGGGATGCTCTTTTTTTCAGAATCTTAATTTCTAAAATGGCTGCTCCCCCTGGATGTGGCAGGGCAGGGACTGTCTCTTATATGTATATGTACAGTGCTATGCATGTCTAGTAGCACTATAGAAATGATAGGTAGTAATAGTAGCAGTAATGGCGGCAAATACACGTGCAGTCTTGCACATCATGAAATACACTCAGAACCTTTTCTTAAAATATATCCTGACCTGGACATCTCAGTTCTCCTCTCCATGATTTATCTAAAATGGGTCATGTAGTATTTTAAAAATGGCTAAAATTACACAAACATTACTGTGTATAATAGGGATGTGTGTTACTGTTTTGTGAAAAGTGAGGGAAAGATGAATATTCGCTAAGATACAAAAGAACAACATGAAAGTAAATGAAATTTCTGCATAATGCACTATCCTGGTCAAAAATCTCTTCCTTGCGGAAGCTTTTGTAAGAGTGTTTTTTTCTTTCCATACTTTTAAATCATGATATTTGCATTTTGGCTCAACAGCGTGGCTTGTTCACGTTTTGAACAGTTCAGCACTGTCAGAATTAGCCTGATATACTGTCGCTCTACTTCACCGATGTATGACTTCTACTTTTATTTTCTGTACTGAAGTGAAAACAAATCAAGAGAACATGATTTCAGACACATATTCCTAAAAGGACTTTAGGTAGAACAATTTGTTGAAGAACTCAAATTGCCTATAAGTTTTGGCAAAAAAAAACCCATAAAAAAATAGATAAAGGCAATGTTTGGGATGCACAGGAAGAGTCAGGGTCATTGTAGACAAAACATTACTGTGCCCCACTCCTCCGTCAGATCTGCTAATGGGTTCTCAGGTGCCAATCCTGGTTTAGGTTGAATATTTAGATTTCTTTTTCTAAGTTTATTTTGGAACATGGTTCAAAATGAACATGTGAAATAGGAAACGGTGCTCACAATTCTACAGCAAATAAAATGTTAGCCCACGCCAGATTTAAATTGTTTGCTATAATTTTAATTTTGCTGCATAGCCCAAGTGGGTCCTGGTTGTCTTTCCCTAGGTCAGGGGTCTGCAACCTTTAAGACGTAAAGAGCCACTTGGACCCATTTCCGAAGGGAAAAAAAAAACTGGGAGCCGCAAAACCATTGCGACATTTAAAACAAATCTAACACTGCATATATTGTTTCTTACCTTAATGCTATATACGACCCCCTACTTTTCCTGTTAAAATATAGGTGTTTGGCCTATACTCGCCGTATAAGACTACCCCTCTTCCTTCACACACCAAAAAAAAAAACCGCCAGAAAATATCACAACAACAAGTAACAATATTTGATTTCAAAATTATGATGATTTTGTAGTCAAATCACTAATATGAAATAAAATTATTTTTTTCTACCTTTGTTGTCTGACCAATTTATTCTTTGATCATGCTGGTCCCGATCTGAGGCTTCTGCTTTCCTGTCTTCTCTTAGCTCTCTTTCTGTGGTCTATGGTCCATCTGCCATTTCTTATCTCTTCTTTCGTTTTCTTCACTTCTTTCCATCAGCCTATTTCCAGTCCCAGTAACCCTCCCCAATATCAGCCCCTTTCCAGTCCTCACTCCCAGTACCTTCCAGTGCTAATCCCCCCTCAACCCCATTACCAGTGCTAGCCTCCCCTAATCAGCCCAATACCAGTCCTACCCCCCCATCAGCTCATTTCCAGTGCTCGTCCCCTCAACCCCATTACCAGTGCTCCATCCCTCCCTCCCTCCCTCCCTCCATCCATCCATATCAGCTCCCTCCCTCCATGTCAGCCCCCTCCATGTCAGCCCCCCCCCTCCATCCATGTCAGCCCCCCCCCCTCCATCCATGTCAGCCCCCCCCATCCCTCCATGTCAGCCCCTCCCTCCATCCATGTCAGCCCCCCCATCCCTCCATGTCAGCCCCCCTCCCTCCCTCCCTCCCTCCCTCCATGTCAGCCCCCCTCCCTCCATCCATGTCAGCCCCCCATCCCTCCATGTCAGCCCCCTCCCTCCCTCCCTCCATCCATCCATTTCAGCTCCCTCCCTCCATGTCAGCCCCTCCATGTCAGCCCCCCTCCCTCCATCCATGTCAGCCCCCTCCATGTCAGCCCCCCTCCCTCCCTCCCTCCATGTCCATGTCAGCCCCCTCCATGTCAGCCTCCCTCCCTCCCTCCCTCCATGTCAGCCCCCCTCCCTCCCTCCATGTCAGCCCCCCCCCATCCCTCCCTCCCTCCCTCCATGTCAGCCCCCACCATCCATCCATATCTGCTCCCTCCCTGTCAGCGCCCGCCCGTCTGCTGCAGCCGCGGCTCTCTGCCTCTGAGGGAACCGCGGCTGAGCTTTTAAAATCAGCTCGGAGCCCTTCCTGTCTTGACGGGCTCCGTGCAGCATTGTCCCGCCTCCAAAGGAAGTGGTAAACAACTTCCTTTAGAGGCGGGACAATGCTGCACGGAGCCCGTCAAGACAGGAAGGGCTCCGAGATGATTTTAAAAGCACAGCCGCGGTTCCCTAAGAGGCAGGGAACCGCGGCTGCAGAAAGAAGAAGGGAGGGAGCCCATAACGCCATAAATACCGGGCGGGCAGTGTGCTCCGGAGCCGCGGCAAAGGTGAGAAAGAGCCGCATGCGGCTCCGGAGCCGCGGGTTGCCGACCCCTGCCCTAGGTCTTTGTTGGCCTGCAGGAAGCCAATTGCAGGGCAGCTCGGTACTGTAAGAAGTCTACTCTGTCAGCAACTAATCAAGCTGACCTTGCCTTGTGTTAAACCATACAAGTTCAAAGGAAGTTCAGCTTAATTAACTTCAAGTTAAATAGTTTGTGGTTCACCCACTCACCAATCAAACTAACCTCTTAACCCTACATGTTAAATAAAAGTTCAGCGTAATGAACTCTGATAATTTTACCCTGAAATGTACCATAATAACTATTCCTTGAGTTTAACACTAGACGCCCCAAAGTGTGTCAATTGACGCAAATGCATCTTCAAAGGTTTATACCAGCGCCACTGCTAGAACTATGTCAGTTATGTAATGATGTCACATACTGCATGTAGTAAACAAATAAGTAACTTCAAATTAATTCACGTCTGCATTTCATGCTCAACACAGTCGTCGTGATAATGCGTCAATTGACGCACTTTGGGATTTCTAGGTAAAATGCCTTTTTGGGGCTTCTAGTGTTAATAGAGGTGTGGCTGTGGCATCATTTTCCGGACTCTGCAGTCATTTTCCAGTGTGCATTTAGATCCCTACATGCAATTTTACTTTAGAAATTCTGGTAGAGTTAAGTGGATGCATGGTGTGTGAAGTAGCTTATGGGCTGGAGAAATGACTGTATTTAATATTTATTTAATACTGCCATCTAGTACTCTGAGTACTTAGTGTAGGAGTAGTTAGAGTGGTGATTTTCTCTCAGGTCCTGCCAGGTTGCTGAGTTTCAACTGTTTGGACCTGGCTTCCTTATCCTCCATTGCAGCTGGATTCTGACCTGATAACCTTTTGTTGTGCGTATGTATGTATGTGTTTATTTAAGAAATTCTCATTAAGCAGTTAGTAGTAGTAGTGGTATTAAATACTGCGTTGTTTTATATACATATCACACACAGTCCTTACAATCACACAAACAGCTGTCCACCTATACCTTTTTTTCCACACAGATTACAATAACAGGTCATACAGTAGAGTAGACAATACCTATTAGAGAGACAAACTTTATTCTACACAAATACCTCCCTCCCCTAATAATTCTATAGTCACATCTGGCTGGGTTGATTAGATACTAATGGGGTGGGCAGGGGATGGTGCTACCATTTGGCGTACTAGATAGTCCCCTAGAGAGCCAGTGGTCAGAGGGAAGCCCATTGCCACACTGCCATCCCTCTGCAGGACATGCAGCATCAGCAGGGCTTACCATCACTTCCAGTGCTGCAGTGCTTTTCCTGCATCCGCCCCCCCCCTCCTATTCCACTTCCTGTTTGCGTGGGGGCGGAAGTGGCTGCAGTCGCTGCTTCCGCTTCAATGAAAAAAGATGTGGAATTGAAGGGGTGGAAGCAGGAAGAGCACTGCAGTGCTGGAAGCGATGGCAAGCACTTTGGTGCTGTTTCAAAAGCATTGCTGCCGCTGTGTATCCCGGAGAGGGGCGTTAGCAGCAGCAGTGGGGACAGGGGTGGTAGGAATGAGGTTCATATAGGCTGCCTCATATCCTTGCACCTGCCCCGCAATGCCCTTTTAGCTACCGCTGAAGCTGCGAGCATTAAGGGTCTTTCCTTCTCTTGCTGCTGTAACATTTGTAGTCTTGGAAAGAGAAAAACGAGAAGTTACTAAACTTTGGCTTATGCAACTTTGAACACAAGAATGAAAGACATGGATTATTCCGTTTTCCCTTCTCTCTGGAGTGATAAATGGCAAGTATGGTAGGTTTTCTTCATTTAGAATAGAATGTGCATCATATAGGGGTATGTTTACTAAATGGCAATAGCGGCTTCCGTGTGATAAGCCCTTAGTTTATAAAGAAAAGTAAATGCCTGCTTTAATAAAATAGGCTTAAGATAGGTGCATTCTGGGTGCCTAAAACTAGGTTCTTGGTTATAAAATTACCCCCCCCACACACACACACACACCCCACACATACACTGAAGAGGAATTCAAAGGGCCCTAAACTCTTTGATAAAGTTAATTCAAATAATAGAGGATTTTGGTAAAGGGTTCAGTAGACAGGTAAACAAGTAGGTGAGATTTGACTTTGTATCCATTTAGCATGCATAAGAACAGAATAATTGCCATACTTCCTTTCTTACTTATTTAAAAACATGTATATTTTGCCAGTCAGTTTTCATTCTAAGCAGATCACAACAAAACATAAGACATAATCAGTTGAACAAACAATGAATGAGAACTACATCACAGGTCTATTATGCACAGTATCTTGTTCCAACAGTCACCAATCCAGGTTACAAGTATCTTTTGGATAGGATCCCAAAAAGTAGTAAGATTCCATCCAGCTTCCCCACAGGGATAAGCAGTGGCTCTCCCCATGTCCACCTTACTAGGTTTTAGAGCTTTTCTTCCAGGAATAAGTCCAACTCTTTTCTAAATTTCTGTACCCTAACTGGGTTACTACATCTTCTGGCAATGAATTCCAGAGATTAGTTATGCATTGAGTGAAAATATATTTATCGTTTAATTTTTTTAAATGTTCTAGATAGTAACTTCACGGCTTGTCCCCTAGTCTTTCTACCTTTTCAAAGCATAAACAGCTGATTCATGTTTACCTGCGCAGGCTCCCACTTCTGTTGATGGTGAGGTCCAGTCTGCGGTGGTGGCCACAGCTCTGTCATCTAAGGAAGGGCATGCAGCTGGATGATTTCTCCTGGATCCTCCTGATGACATATGCCAGTCTCTTAGGCTGGGGAGCTCATTGTCAAGGGCTATTGGGACCACAGGAAAGTGGTGTGGTCCATCAACTGCCTCGAGATGAGGGCCATCAGGTTGGCTCTTCTGGCTCCTGGTTGAGGGTAGTGTGCTTCAAGTGTCTTCAGACAATGTCAAGGTGGTGGCTTATGTCAGTCGGCAAGCTGGCACGAGGAATGCCAAAGTAGCTCTGGAGATGGCTGTCCTGTTTGCCTGGGTGGAGAAGAACCTCTTAGTCTTATTGGCTCATCTCATTACCAAAGTGGACAATTTGGAAGTGGGCCTCCTCACTCGGAACTCTCTGGATCCTGGAGGGTGGGAGTTCAAGAGGCATTTCAGTTGATTCTGTGCCGCTGAGGTCTCCCCAACATGGATCTGATGGCAACCCGAGCCAATACCAAAATTTGCTGCTTATTCAGTCACAACACGGAGATGGGATCCAAGGGCATTGACTATATCAGCACCTACTTTATGCCTTTCCTCCATGGCCCCTGGTGGGGTGTGTTTTTCGGCATATAGAGTGTCACAGGGCAGAATTGTTCTGGTGGCACCGGACTGATTGAATAGAACATGGTTTGGAGGCCTGATGCGGCACCTGCGGGTGCTCCTGTTCGGTTACTTCTGTCTCGGCTCCTATTATGGCAGGGACTGATCATCCTGAGTACCTGGCTTCCTTCTCACTTACATCTTGGCTTTTGAAAGGAGACAGCATGTAAGGGCTACTCTCCTGCGGTACTCTCTACTTTGCTCAGAGTCTGTCTACTAAGCTGGTATATGTAGAAATCTGGTGCCTCTTTGAGCAATGGTGCAGCACTTGGCAGGTGCCATCTCTGCTGGCCTTTCTACAGGATAGCCTGAAGAAGGGCCTTTTCCTCAGCTCCCTGAAAGTTCAGGTGGCAGCTTTATCCTGTTTCTGAGGTCTGGTGACTGCTAAGTCTCTAGCCTTGCACCCGGACATGTCATGCTTTCTTCAGGAGGTTTGGCATCTGCATCCTCCCTTTTGAGCTATGATCCCTTCCTGGGATTTATTTCTGGTGCTCAGAGCCCTGATAGCAGCACCCTTTGAGTCTTTGAAGCAAACTACCTTAAAGAATTTGATGCTCAAGATGGTCTTCTTGGTTGTGATTTGTTCCGTAAGGCAGATTTCTGAGCTGCAAGCTCTGTCTTGCCGGGATCCTTACAGTATCTGTATTTTTCAAAGAAGGCTGTTTTTCTTTGGTCTGTGCATTCCTTCTTGCCTAAAGTGATTTCTCACTTTCACGTGAACTAGGTGGTCTGCCTATCCTCTATCTCAAAGAAGCAATGTCAGGGAAAGGATAAGGATCTTTGCCTTGTGGATGTCCAGAGGGTGCTTTGCTGGTAATTGGAGGTTATAAATTCGTTTTGAAATTCTGACAATCTTTTTGTTTTATTTATTTAACAGGTTTTTTTATACTGCTTTATCATTTTAGTCAAAGCAGTTTACATTGTAATTTCAACTTGGTAATGTACATTAAACAGGGACATTGATAACTTGGATTTTTCTGAGGCAATGGAGGTTTAAGTGACTTGCCCAAGGACATCAAGGAGTGCTAGTGGGAATCAAACCCTCCTGGTTCCCAAGCTAGTGCTCTAACCATTAGGCTGCTGCTTCACTCCATTTGCAGGCCCACACAAGGGTGATGGGTGGCCAAGTCAACATTGGGGCACTGGATTAAGGAGGACATTGCCTTGGTGTATCTGTTGCGATACCGGCTGGTTCCGGAGGGTTTGCTTGCCCATTCGACCCGAGCACAAGTGTCTTCAATCAAGTAGAACTCGGTAGCCCCTACAGACATTTGTCGGGCAGCAACGTGGGCATAATTTCCATTTTTGTCAAGCATTACCGCTTGGATGTCCACGCGAAGGTGGACACAGCCTTTGAATCAAGGTTTTTGCAAGTTGCTGTGTTTTTTTCCCATCCAGTGGAAATGTAGCTTTGGTCCATCCCACTTGTCTGTACTAGTTTAGCAGGATGATATAGAAGGTGACATTTACTTACCAGTTAATGTCCTTTCCATGAGTCCTGCTAGACCAGTTCAAGGCCCACCCCCTGAAACTGTATTTGCTCTGTTCTTCTGCTGCGATACCCTTCGGTCCACTGAGAGTTTTATATTTGGCTCTGTAGGTTCATCATCTACTGACAGCCTTATATTTATGATATTCTATACAAAGTTCTCTACTGTTGATCACTCATTGTTGCTCACAGTTGGCAGTGTCTCCAAATGGGTTTGTTTTGCACATATGCTGACAGTCGTGAACCTCACTTCTGAAGCCAGGGCATGAGGAGTATGTGACTATGTGAAACTTGCCATGTTTCTCCCATATGCTTTGTGACAAATACTGAAGGGACCTCTGGTGGCTGAGGTGAATAGAGGCATGGGAGTGATGTCATTGAAACTGAGCTTTTCATTGGTTCTTTGTCTGCACCAATCTGCTGTTAGGGGAGCACAACCCACTTGTCTGGACTGGTCTAGCAGAATTCAAGGAAAGAACATTAACTGGTAAGTAAAATGTCACCTTCGGCACTTCACAGTCCGATCCTTCACCTTCAGCATCGATGTCATCGGCCTCCATGCCTTCGAAAGTGGTTGAAGATGTCAGAGGGGCATCAGCATTGAGGAGCTCTCAAGCCCAGTCGGAGCTGAGCACCTGCACTGCCCCAGACCATCGGCCATCAGTTAGCCTCCCAGCAAGGAGGGAACCGGCATCGCCCCCATTGACATTACATGGTGATCGGACGAGCACCAGGTGAAGGCTTGAGTGCATCGTCATTGGAGCCCTTTGAGACACGAAGTTGAGAGCAATGATGGGCAGCATGAGCACCCCTAAAAGGTGCTATGAAGGGAGGACTGCTCAACCTCTAGGCTCAGAGGGACACAAGTAGCCTCCCGACTGCTGATTCCAAGCTGTCGATATCTCCGCATACGTGCCATGTACATTGGTCGAAGTTATTCAGGCCTCTGAGCCTTCGGAATCAGCAGCTATGGAGAAATGGCTCCTAAAGGTGCTTGAGGATTTCATTGCAGCCCTTTTATTGATGCAGTGCACCAAGGCTTTGACATTGGCATCGGCATCGATCATCGTGCAACCGATTCTGGAGACACTGCCCTGCCCCCATCAGAAACATCTACGTCAGGACATCGAGGGGCTCAGGTACTGGTTCCTACCCAGCCAATTTCCCTCTAGCATTTCAGGGTCCAATCCACTCTCTAAATCCAGTTGGGCTTTGGCACATCATCATTTTCAGAGAAGCTCCCATTCCCTTCAATGCAGGAGGGAAATCTGGGCAGAGACTCAGAGGTATTTTGAATTCCTCTCAGAGTCTGACTGTGATGGCTGGGAAACCGATGTGGAATCAGAGGACTTTTTGAAGGGCAGCTCCCATCAAACCCTTCCCTGCCTCATTAACATCAAAATTCATATCCTGAAGACGTGACCTTCTAGGATTTTGTGAGGGATATGGCCAAGGCCATACTGTTCTCTCTGGAGACTGAGGACGAACCAGGGCAGAGGAGTTGGAAATGTTGTAGTACTCCTCGGCACCAAAGGAGGCGGTGACCATGCCTGTACATTGCATTCTTCAGAGGGCTCAGATGATGATGTGGGAGAGACCCCTTACAGTACTTCCAGTCAGTAGAAGACTTGACTCAATGTACAGGGTCCATAAAGCTCCTGGTTTTGAGAAACCTCAGCTCCTGCACCACTCCTTAGTGGTAAAGTCCACCTTGAAGAGAATTAAGAGTACCAAGACTCATTGTTCGGTGCATCCAGGAAGAGAGATTTGGGCTTGATGCTCATAGCCCGAGTGGCCTCATACCAGCTTTACGTGAGCATGTTCCCAAAGGACATTATGCGAGACCTAGCTGACCTGTTTCGGTTCCTTCTTCTGGAGAAATTGGAGCAGTTTTGCACCCTAGTTGTCTATGGCAAGGATTGCTCAAAGTTCCTGGTTTAGGCGACCTATGTTGCCTTCTAGATTTCCTCGAGAGTTGCTTCAGTAGATATTGGGGCCGGAGACTTGCCTGGCTCCAGTTCTCTGACTTAGAACAGTCAGTTCAGAATAAACTGGCAGATGTACCATGCTGTGGTGAGAATTTGTTCGGTGAGCAGATGTAGGGGAAGACTGGTATTATAGAGAAGCAGCATATCACTCTTACCAGACTCTGCAGGTGCACATCTGAATTGTCTTATCATAGGAGGTACAAAGAAGGGGGCCAAAATAAGACCTACTACTCCTGTAAGCATTGGTACTTCTTTGGACCCCAAACCTTCCAGCTGAAACAGCAGGCTACTCACCAGCAACAACACAGGGAAACACCCCAGAATACCAAACCTGCCCCGCAGCCAAAACCCGGGGTGGGGTTTTATCTGGTTCCGCCAGAGCATAGGCAATCTACCAAGGATTACAGTGATAAACCCTTTGGTGGGGGAAAGACTCACTCTTTTTACCCAGAGATGGCCCCTCAAAACCTCAGACTCATGGGTGCTACAGATAATCCAGAGCAGATACGCGTTGCATCTCTTTGAACTACCTCCAAGTTGGCCCCCGAGGCATATCACCTTGACCCTCTGCATCAGGAACTGCTTCAGAGGGAAATATCTGCCCTCCTGGCTAACCTAGACATCGAGCTTATACCAAAGGAGCAACTAGTGCTGGGCCTTTAGTCCAAGTACTTTCTGATCCCCAAGAAAATGGGGGGATTCCATCCCATTCTGGACCTCAGGTACCTAAACACTTATTTGGTGAGAGAAAGGTTTAAGATGATTTCTCGGGGCACCCTGCTCCCATTCCTTCAAAAAGGAGATTCATCATGCTCATAGAAAGTATCTTAGATTTGTCCTGGGTGGACAGCACTTTCAGTATCAAATGCTTCTTTAGGCCTAGCTTCGATACCCCGAGTCTTCATAAAATATCTTGCTGTAGTGGCAGCCTATGTCAGAATACTGGGGGTGTTTGTCTTCCCTTACCTGGACGATTGGCTGATAAGCACCACTCTGGAGGAAGTTTAGGTCTCCACACGGTTGACCATTCAGATATTGGAGCGGTTAGGGTTTATGATCAACTGCCCCAAGTCCCACCTTCAGCCAACCAAACAGCTAGAATTCATAGAAGCTCTGTCAACACGACTCAGTTGAAGGCTTTCCTTCCACAGGACTGGCTTCAAAGGCTGACAGCCTTAATACAACACTCAATGGAGTCAGTGAGTGATGGCTCACAAGATGCTAACCATCCTAGGCCACATAGCCTCTACAGTGCATATCACATCCCTGACACGTCTTCAGATTAGGCAGACTCAATGGACTCTGCGGACTCATGGACCTAGGCCACAGGTCACCTCCGGGATGGGGTGTGTGTCACCAATCCCCTGGTCCAATCACTGCATTGGTGGACGGTTCTTCAAAATTTGCTCAAAGGTCTCCCCTTTCAGAAGGCCTTACCCCAGAAGATCCTGAGAACAGACTCATCCAAATTGGGTTGTGGAGCCCATCTTGAAGGCTTTCACACTCAGGCGACTGGTCTGTCCAGGAGAGTCTTCACCAGACCAGCTTCCTGGAATTGAGAGCCATAGCAAGTGCTCTAAATGACTTCTGGAATCAGCTAGCCAACCACAGTGTCCTTATTCAGACCAATAAAGTTGCTATATTCTATAGCAACAAGCAGGGCAGGGGGCCACTGGCTCCTATCTCCTGTGCTGGGAGACGGTCAGGTTGTGGAGGTTCGCCATCACTCACTGAATGGATTTGAGGGTCACCTATCTGTCTGGCGACCAAAACACTCTGGTGGTCAGACTGACCCAGTTCTTTAGCTGCTTGAACATATGTTGACTAGAGATGTGACTGCATGCATCTTTCAGAAGTGAGGCACTGTCTCAATAGACCTGTTTGCCATTCCGCAAAATGCCCAGGCAGATCAGTTCTGCTCCAGAGTAGGATCCCACAGCTGACTGGGGTTGGATGCTTTCCTCCTGCACCTGGGAGAGGAGCTTCTGTATGCTTACCCTCCAATACCTCTCATAGCGAAGACCCTAATGAAGCTTAGAACAGATGAAAGCATGATGATACTCATTGCACCGTATTGGACCAGACAGCCCTGGTTCCCGCTCCTTCGACAGCTCTCCACTCTGGAACCCCTCCGACTTGGCCATGCTCTGGATTTCATTTCACAGGACGATGAGAGGATGCTACATCCCAAGTCCTGCCCTTGGCCATCACAGAGTGGATGTTAAGAGGCTAGTCTTGTCAGAGCTGAATCTGCCTGACAATGTAATTGATGTCCTCTTGGCCTCCAGCAAGGGCTTGATGAGGGGGTCTTATGCTTATAAATGGAAGAGCTTTGCTGTCTGGTGTGAAGGCCAAGCCCTGGATCCTTTCATCTGTCCTACAAGGAGATTGCTTGAGTACCTTCTACACTCCTCTGACTCGGGCCTGAAGTCCAACTCCATCCAAGTTCACCTCAGTGCAAGTAGGGCATACCATCATGGATTATAAGGGAAGTCCATCTGGACACAGCCAATGATTACTTGTTTCGTGCAGGGGCTACTCCTTTTGAAGCCCCCATACATGTCCCCCACCGTGGCTTGGGACCTCAATGTGGTACTAGTGCAGCTCATGAAAGTTCTCTTTGTACTATTCAACTCATATCCACTGAAGTCCTTGACCTGGAAGGTCTTGTTTCTGGTAGCAGTCACTTTGGTGCTCTGAGTAAGCAAGCTTCAGGCTGTAGTGGTTTATCCACTGTATTCCAGATTCCACCATAATAGAGTGGTTCTTCAAACGCATCCCCATTTCCTTCCGAAGGTGGTTTTGGATTTCCATCTCAACCAATCCATAGTGCTACCTACATTTTTCCTCAGGCCTCATGCCCACAAGGGGAAAGTGGTGTTACACATGTTGGACTGCAAGCGGGCCTTAGTCTTCTACTTAGAGCAGACGAAGGACCATAGGAAGTCTGTCCAACTTTTTGTTTTCTTTTGACCCCAGCAAGCTGGGAGCTGCCGTTTCCTAATGCTCTCTTTCAATTTGGCTAGCAGACTGCATATCCTTCGATTATGCCCAGGCAGCCCTGAACATTGATGGTCATGACTCAGCTCACAATGTCTGAGCTATGGCTACGTTGATGGCCAACGTACACTTGGTCTCCATGGAGGAAATATGTAGGGCTGTGTGGGCTTCTGTCCACATGTTCACATCTCACTACTGCCTAGAAGGGGATTCCCGATGTGACAGTAAATTCGTCCAATCTGTGCTCCGGCTCCTGTTTGGGGATTAGAATCCATCTCCATACCTCCAATGTCTTTCTGTTCATCCAGGCTACCAAAAAAAAAAAAAAAGAGAAACAGAAAAGGAAGTGATACACAGTGCAGAAGAGATGAGGCGAGACTTGCTTTTGCTGTACATAGCTGATTTTACGTGTTCCGTAGTTAATGTTGCCCCTATTGGGCTTCATGGCAGCCTCCTCGGTTTTCTGTAGCCTGCAGCTTGGGAGTCGCATGTGTGAGGACTTACTTTCTGTTTGTCGACAGACAAAAGGTAGATACTCACTTTTTGCATGTGTTCTCTGTGGACACCAGGAATAAGTCTTTACAACACTCCCACCTCCTCAAGGAGTTGTATTCTGCTATAGCTATGTTATCAAACTGGAGAAGATGACGCCGCAGATGCAGGCGGGAAGGAGGTGCGCAAGCGCGGTGCAGCCTTAAAAAAGCTTCCGATAGAAGCTGGGGAGCGTTCCTGCATGGGGCTGTATCCGGAACATCACCCATGTGTGAGGACTTATTCCTGCTCTTCACGGAAAATATCTGCTACAGGTGAGTAACTACCTTTTCCTTTCCTAATAATTCCAGTTTTTCTGACCTTGCTTTAGGTTGTTTATTATTCCATCTGCTACTTTTCTTTTGCTTTAGTTTATATATTGCAGTCTTTGTTGTCTGGATATCCCTAATCTCATTTTATTAACAACTGCTTTGCTGCGGGTTATGAAAGACCGTATGGGAATCACCGCAAATTAATAAGCATTAAGATAGCCCGCAGCCTTGATCTAGACCGGATGTGGTTGATACCCTTTGTATATTCCTAAAACTTTACAATTATGGTTTAATATTCAGTAGCTGTAAACCCATGCTTTCCCACAAGTACAGAACATTTCACAAGGTAATAAAGCAAACTACTGAGAAGGTTGAGAGCCATTATATACAGGGACAAGATAAAGTACAGTAGAGAGAGTGCGGCAGGGCTGCACGCTCTCCTGACTGCTAATGCCACTGTGCCATGTAAGAGCTTTGTCTGCATAGGCTCCTCTAATCCTATCATAGCAGAATCCCAAGCTGGTTATGTTAAGATGTCGTTTGTAGGTTTAGGTGTAAACAGTAAAGCTCCATGTTAGAGTGATGTGCAAAGCATTCATTTAAGATCCCTAGTGGTTCTGTTAAATGAATGTTTTGCACGTTATTTATTAAACAGTAAGCACAACAACAACAAATCATGGCTGTGAATTAATTGAAGGAAGGATGGGACCGAAAAAAACTCTTCCTTGCTGTTCTGGTTTCCTGTCAGCTGCCTAAAACTGCTCTTTTCTTTATTTCTGGTTTTCTTTTTTAAATGATAATCTTTATATGCTTTCATCCGTGGTGCCCCTGCTTAAGAAGTAAAAAATGACTTTAGTGTTCTGAAGCAACTCACAGTCAGATCAGAAATGAGATGTTTCTGACCGGATGGATGGCAGTACCATGGGCTGTGATCTGTGATGATACTGCATGCTGTCTTTGTTTTATTTCTTCACCTTGCTTGCCTTCCTCCATATAAGAGATTTAAGTCTAGTTCAAACCTGATCTTAGCCTGTTAATAAGGGGAAAGAGATATCTGAAGTTGAAGTGCCATGTGCCACCTTTTATATCCACCAGGGATTTTCCTATGAAGAGGAACACTTCCATTCTTCATACATGGCTTTCCAAAACTATTCAAGGTGTGTCATAACTTTAGGAACACTGGTTTCATAAGTACTTTGCCCAATGTAGTCATCATGGTTAAAATCCATAAAACGTCATTCCAGAACTCTTTATGCCCCTTTTAAATCAATATTCATGTATCAGACTGTACTGTATAGCTAAATGAAAACCTGGCGCTTTTTGTTGTTTTATCACCTAACAATCCAAACTCCATCTCAGTAATAACACAGTTTGTTTGAGAGTAATAATCTTCACAGCCTAACACAATCAATCTAACCTACAATCATAATTAACATTCTATAGTGACCATATTTCATACACTCCTTTATTATTTTTTGTTTATTTATATTTATCTATTGAATATTCATAAATGTCCCATGTGGTTTACAGCACATAAAATATAGTTAAACCAATACAAATAATAAAATGACCAATTTTAAACTTAATCAGCAAGAAAGTGTTTAAACAAAAATGTTTTCATTTGGATCTAATGGCAGCCTATTTTGTCATTGAGAATAATCTCTCACAGTGCCTTGACAATCTAATTTCCTTTATCCCTGGTATCCTTAAACAGTTCCTTTTTCCTAAGTGCCTGCCTTAGAATCTAATCACACAGTCTTAATCTACCATTGTCCTTAGTTGCCCATCCTACAGCTCACTCTATTTCCTCCGCAAGAGAGCCATTAGAATGTCATTCCTTAGCAGGGAGCCGAGTATATGGGCAGCCTCATTCTCATCCAAGGATGTCACTTCTGTGTGATGAATGAGAGTTACTCCTTCTTCTGGGACTGTGAGTGCCCTATGTTCTTTGTAGTTTTAAGGTAAGGGTGTCCAAGTGTTTTCAACATTGGGCTGCATGATCAGAAGTCCATACGAGCAAGGTGCACGGATATTTTAGCCTGTTATAGTATGATTTATACTCATCAAAATCTATGAATGTCTTCTGAAATTGTGACTTCATATCTTCCGAAGAGCTCTACAAACCTTCAAAAATCATATGGGCTAGCTAATTAGGTAAAATTTCTTTTTGCTAAGTCAGACAAGCAGCACATTGAATGTCCCTGTTGTAAGGCATCAGGATAGTATTGTAGGATCGTGCAAGAAACTAGTTGTTACTGCAGAAATTTAAAATGTACTTTAAAATTCAAGATACAGTATATTTCATGATTGACATATAGAGAAGCCTAATAATGGTTATGAAAGCAATGTAGGTTGATACATTCTATGCTATATATTCAGAATGATAAAATACTGCTGAGAAAATGCTGAACACATTGATAAGGTACTTTTGGCAAAGTAAAATATTAATGGCCTTAGTAACAGAAAGGTAGAGAAGTCCCACAGTGTATGGTCCCCGCCCCCCCCCCCCCCCCCAAAAAAAAAAATGTTGAATGTTTTGATGCACAGGAAGCTGGGAAAAATTTATCTAAAGGCTTCATGATGTGGTGAATGATGCACATTTTGAAACCTAATTAGAGGTTTTCATACATTATGTATGTATCTATATATATATGTATGAAGTAGATTGATATCTAGATTTTATTTACATTAGAGCAAAGCACACAGTGTGTGGTGACAAGAATATCCTTGATCATGAGGAAAGAATCAGTGCTTTCAGCAACTGAAGTGCATATATTTCTCATCAAGAAGTGGAGAAGCCTGGTATTTAAATCAGAAATGAGGTGGATTAACCCCCTACAAACTGTGTCTTTCTCAGAGCATTCACTGCAGTGACCATTTGTATGAATGCCATTTCAATGATATCTATGACGCAGATATGCTTTGACACACAAATCCATGTTGGGGTAAGAATCGGAATCATTTTTTGTCACTGAAGTTACTTCTGAATGTTTTTAACAAAAAAATATGGAAATTCACAAAATAATATTTAAAAAAATAGGCAACAAGAACAGTAGATTTGTGATTAGACTCAGAACCAATATGTGATAATTGACAAGAAGTGCCATGAGTTTACATCTATGGCAGCCCCTTTCATAACATTAATGTTTTATATACCACCTTATCCTTCAGTCAAAGTGGTTGCAACACAATTGGGGCATACATTTAACACAAGTGGATATGAGACACATATACTAATACTTACAGGGAACATGGGCTATGGAGGGTTAAGTGGCTTGCCCAAGACCACAAGGAGCACCTGTGGGACTAGAAACCCCAGTCCTTCCAGCCCAAGGTTGCTGTCCTCTAGTGGGATTTGAACCCCTGATCTTCCGGCCTGAAGTACCTTGCCCCAACCACTAGGCCACTCCTCTCTCCTGCTCTTACAAAAGGTATTATTGATTGCTACAAGAGAGGAATATTGGTGAGAAGCCATTGCAATGTGGTTCTTAGAAGAACATGCAAAACTGTCAAACAGGAGCCCGGGTTAGTTAGATGTGCTGTAGATTTGACTGTACTGTAGAGAAGATGGATTGGGCTCCAAGGAGAAAGAAAACAATGGAGAATCTTGTTAGCAAAAAAGGACAGGGCTGGATTTACCTTTTAAATGCCCCTAGTCATGAGAACAGAAAGAATTACTCTACCAAAATGTGTTTTTTTCCTCTCTGAATATGCTCTGTGATAAATAGAGCACTTTCCCCCTGATAGAAAACAGAGAGTAGAGCTAAATAGTCAATTTTCTCAATGGAGAAAGGTTAATTGTGGAGTGCCCCAGGGATCTGTACTGGGCCCAATGCTTTTTAACATATTTATACATGACCTCAAAATGGGAACAAGTGAGGTGATCAGATTTTCAGACAAAACAGAATTATAAAATCATAAGAACCTTGTGAAAAATTTCAAGAGGTCCTTGAAAAACTGGGAGATTGGGCCTCTAAATGGCAGCTGAAATTTAATGTGGACAGGTACAAAGTTATGCACTTAGGGAAGAACATCCCAAACTATAGCTACATGATGCAAAGTTCCACATTAAGGGGTATGTTTAATAAAAGGGAGTTAGGATCTGCAGCTAATACTGGGCATTAGTGGCGTTAATTGCATCCATGATGTCTGTAAAATGTGCAGCTATCACACACTGTCCATGACTGAGGTAACTGCACAGTATAGGCTCTTCCACTCTTGCTATTAAGAAGTGGTATGCAGCTATCACAAAAAATTGCCTACAGTAGCTGCATGTGGTCTGCATTAGCTGTCACCGCAGTGCGATTTTCCCATGTTAGCGACATGATGACAGCTAATTCCCTTTAGTAAACAGCCACCTAAGCGTCACCACCCAGAAAAAGGATCTAGGAATCATCATGGATAATATGTTGAAATCCTCTGCTCAGTGTGCAGCAGTGGTCAAGAAAGCTAATAGAATGCTAGGAATTATAAGGAAAAGTATGGAGAATAAAGCAAAAGATATCATAGTATCTCAGTATTACTCCATGGTGTGACTGCCCCTTATTATGTGCAGTTCTGGTCGCTGCATCTATTTTTTTTTTTTTTTTTATTCTTTATAGCATTTTACATAAAGTACTATCCCAAAAACAGAATGCAATGAAAAGCAAAAAAAAATATTTCAGGAAATCTATCAAACACCCATCAGAAATTAAACTCACATTATTAGTCCACAATCAGGAGAAAGGACAGGAAATTTTTCATACAGAATCACAAAAAAGAAAATATAGGAACAATTCAACCAGCTTACAGAGAGGGCATATTAACTATTATGCCTAGCCTGATGGCCAACCAGAGATCCCATAAGTTGTTTAGGTTCAAATAATTTTTTTTTTACCATTGGCACAAAAAGCATCTACATGGAAATTTTAACAAAAAGGTGGCCCCAAGAGCAAGGGCTCTAGAGTTCAACATCAGAAATTCCTTCCTTGCGCTTCTTCTGGATAGTCCTTGAAAAGTCAGGAAAAACCTGACCCTTTGCTCCTAAAAACAACTCCTGCGTATGCCTTCAGTAAAGTCTCAAAACATTATTTTGATCCGTCTCAAGTGCAAAGCAGACTAGCATCATGGTCCTTTCAATGACTATGTCCAAAGAGCTTTTGAGAAATCCAGTTAGGTTCAATGAACCATCCCAGGCTTCAACTTCCTCACCCTCTGAAGACGTGGCAGTGGGTCCCAGAAACAAATATTGTGCATGAACAATAGGGGAAGATTATCCAAGGAAATCTTCAGGACCTCTTGAAGATACTTCCTAACCATCTCCATTGGAGCCAATATTGGAGATTTAGGAAAATTAATAATGCATAAATTCTTCAAGAAAAGTTCTCCGAATGCTCCAATTTATGAGACAGGATTGAAAAATCTTTAATCTGTGCATGGGAAATACCTTGTAGCTCCCCAAACCATGCTTCCAAAAGAGCCACTTTTGCAGCCTGCTGTGTCTGCTCTTGAGAAATTACCTGCACCAAACTCTTCACAGCAGATAAATCATTTCGGAAAGTACCTGTTATGGTAAGCAGTGAGATATTCAGCATAGTAATAGCCTCTGAAAGTGCATCCGAAGTTACCATTGTAGGCTTCTTCAATCCAACGGGGCTCAGGAGCACCATCGGCAGCCACCATCTTCACTTGAGCAGCAGAAATAGATCGAATTCCACCCCATTTGATTGGGGGTCACACTGTTGCTGGAGCTCCCTCCACTCTCTCAACGGCATTCTCTCCACTCTGGGAGCCCATTGTTATCGCAGTAAAGCTGCCAGAAAAACTTCCAGGCTTTAATGATGCAGTTCTGTTCTCGGAACCAAAAGTGGTCCCGTTCAGAGCCGACTCTGATAGTAATGCAGGCCGCACTGTAGCCCTGCTCCCAATTCTTGAATAGCTCACTCCACACTCCATAAACATCTTCTGGATCTCCGAGCCAGAGTGCCCTGAACCAGAAGGTAAGTTCGTGGGTTAGGGTTGCTGGAGAAAGAACAGAAGCTGCACAGAAAGGAGAGAGCCGCGACTGCTTAGTCTGATGCCATCTTGCCTCAGACCTGCTATCCTGGTTGCTGCATCTAAAAAATGATACAGAAGAAGTGCAGAGAAAGGCGATCAAAATGATAAAGGGGATGAAAAGATACCCCTACGAAGAAAGACTTAAAAGGTTAAGGCTCTTCAGCTTGAAGATGAGACAGCTGAAGGGAGATATAGGGGCTTGTTTACAAAGCCGCGGTAGTGGTTCGCGATCGCGATCGCAGCCGCGGCCCCAGTGAAATCAATGGGGCCGCGGCTCCGATTACGATCGCAAACCGCTACCGCGGCTTTGTAAACAAGCCCCATAGTAACATAGTAACACAGTAACATAGTAAATGACGGCAGATAAAGACCAGCATGGTCCATCCAGTCTGCCCAGCAATACAGCAAGAGTAGGTGCACCTGTCGCTCTGTGCAGGCCACCCCTCCCCATGTTTGTTTAGGGGTGGACCCACCACTCCATGTAGGACACCCCTATTTGTTGAGAAGTTAGATGGTTCAGTATATTTTGTTTTTATCCTGTTGCTGTAAAGGGATCCGCTGTGCTTGTCCCATGCTGTTTTGAATTCTGTCACCATGTTTGCCCCCACCACTTCCATCGGGAGAGCATTCTAAGCATCCACCACCCTTTCAGTGAAAAAATATATCTCCAGGAACAAGCAGGTCGGAAAGCTTTTGGGAGCATCCCACAGCGCCTGCATGCTGCCTTCCCGCCTTTCCCAACTGTCCCTCTCCAGTTCTTTGTTTTCCGCGGAGCCGACAGGTCGCACATCCTGTCACCGCAGAAAATTTACCCTCTTATTCTTCTTTTTTTGTGGTCGTGCCTGCCTTCCCTCGATGCTATACTGCTACTGCCGGTTCTTCTTTTCTTTTTTCTAAAAACCCCCAAAAAACTTTGTTTCTGGAGTCTTTCTCCAGAAATTTTCTTCTCGGGTGCCACGCGCCATTTTGGGCACTAGGCCCAATTTTTTCCCTCAAAATGGAAAAACCCGCTTCGGGTTTTAAAAAGTGTTCTAAGTGTGGCGGTACCATCTCCGTCACCGACACTCATGAGTGGTGCCTCAAATGTTTAGGTCCTGATCACTCTATTTCAGAGTGATGATGATGTCGAAAAGGGGCCGGAAAAACTGAGCTGCTAAACTTAGCACCCTTTTTCTCTCCGATGCAGCCTCCATGGCATCGACGTCTTCCAGGGCTTCATCTTCCTCCCATGGATCTCAGGTAACTAAACATAAATCTAGCCGGCCCTCAAAGGGTAGATCTCCTTCTAAATATCGAGATGCCTCTGGCGTTGCCCTTGAGGGACTTTCACCGGAAAATTGCCCCAGCGGGAGGATTCGGCTTCCAAAGCACTAACTGGGCTCCAGGATGTTCTCGAGGCTTCAGCCTTGGCAGAACTACTGGTGCCATGCTCTGGGGTTCCGGCCGCTTCATCCGGTACCGATACCCAAGCATCAGCAGCGTCGATAGACCAGAGATTCTTGGCTATTGAACACAGTCTGGTGGCTCTTCTCATGGCCTCGATGCCCCTGAAACCGCTTCAGACAATTCAACCGGTACTGGCACCGACCTCATCAACATTGGCAGGTATTCTACCCGGACCAAGTCATGCATCTCTATCTGGCATCGACAAGTCGGTACTGGACCACTCCAATGCCGACTTCGATCGGTACCGGTACCGTGCCTTGCACGATCACCTGGATCGGAGATACTTCGAATCATCGGATGAGTCTGAAGACTCTGAAAGCTCTGCCAATACCAAAGTACTTCTTCCTGAGGATTCCTCTTCTCCTCAGAGTAGGATGTCTCCACCAGAGGATATATCCTTTCAGGATTTTATCCGAGATGTGGCCCAAGGTCTTTCCATCACAGTGGCTCCTGAGAAAGAGCCTAGGGCAGAGGAATTAGAAATCCTACAATACCCTAAAGCTCCCAAGGAGGCAGCTACCTTACCTATTCATGAGATCTTGCATGATCTTATGTTAAGGATATGGGAAACACCTTTGACCACATCTCCTCACTCTCGAAGACTCGACACCATGTATCGAGTTCCTCCTTGTCCTGGGTTTCAGAAGACTCATTTACCACACCATTCCATGGTGGTGGAATCAGCCATGAGACGGATGAAGAGTGCAAAAAGGCATGCATCTAATCCTCCAGGACGTGAGTGTAGGACTCTTGATGCCTTTGGACGTCGATCCTTCCAGGCTTCCATGCTTTCTGCTAGGATCAGTTCCTATATCTTGTATATCGGAATGTTCCTTAAGGAAGTCACAGGAGACTTAGAGCTTATGAGCTCTCTCCTTCCTGATGATAAAAGGCAAGATTATCTTGCTCTTGTTAAACATGCTCAGGATGTTTCCAAGTTTGTGAATCGTGCAGCCTTTGACTGCTTTGAATGCATAAGCAGAACCTCTGCTATTGCCATAGGTGCACATAGAATTGCCTGGCTCCAGGCATCTGACTTGGAAATCTGGGTACAGGACAAACTGGGGAATATACCTTGCACAGGAGAGAATCTCTTTGGAAAGAATTGGCAGGAAAAAGCTAATGAGAGAGATTTATTTATTTATTTATTTTATTTAACATTTCTTCTATACCGCGCTATTATAATCAGTTGCTGACAATATCACTTTGGATAGATTGTCTAAATCTACAGCTGATCCTGCGAGGAAAAGATCCTCTAAGAAACCATTCTTCAGCAAGAAGAAAAGGTTTTATCCCTCCTATACCCAGCAGAGACATCGTTTAGGTCAGTCTGCCCAAAAGGGACAGCAGCAACAGCCTAGGCAACAAAGGAAATCAAAAGCAGCTAAGCCTCAACTGGCTCAGCAGACTCAGCCTCCACAGGGGCTTTGAATCCTGTCTAGAGAACTTTGCCTTCCTGGCCCTGAACGGCCCAGAACCCTCCACCATCTCAGGAAGGTTATGTCATTTTGCCCCCAGATGGGGACAGATAACAGCAGAAAATTGGACTCTGTCTATTGTAAGATAGGGGTACAAGCTTCATTTCCTCAGCATACCCCCTCCTACAATAGTAAGACAGTTCAATTCTCAGACTTCTCTCAACGACCGGTTAGGTCAAGAAGTCACTATGCTCCTTGCTCAAGGGGCAATAGAAGAGGTACCCATTCCCCAACGGGGTACAGGGTTTTACTCCCCCTATTTCCTTATTCCAAAGAAAACAGGAGGACACAGACCCATTCTAGACCTCAGAGAATTGAACAAATTCCTGTTCAGAGAGAAGTTCAAAATGATTTCTCTAGGAACTCTGTTGCCATACCTTCAGAGTCAGGATTGGCTTTGTTCTCTAGATCTCAAGGATGCGTACACTCATGTTCTCATCCATCCAACTCACCGAAAGTTCCTTCGATTCCTGTTTCAAGGGAAGCACTACCAATACAGGATTCTTCCTTTTGGCCTGGCCTCTGCACCAAGGGTGTTCACAAAATGCATGGCTGTGGTAGCAGCATTTCTCCACAGTCTGGGAATATTCGTCTTCCCTTACTTAGACAACTGACTCATTCGAGCCCCTTCAGAGCCAGAAGCCAGGGTTGCTCTGTCTCGCAAAATGCGCATCCTTCAGTATTTGGGACTAGTCATAAACTTCCCAAAGTCCAACCTTGCTCCCACTCAATCCCTAGAGTTTATAGGAGCTCTTCTGGATACCAGACAGACAAGGGCCTTCCTTCCTTCCCCGCTGCCTTCGCATTGTACAGTTAGCTTCCCAAGCAGTGCTAAAACCTCACCTCACTGCTCAGGAAATGTTACAGTTGCTAGGCCACATGGCATCCACCGTGCATGTGGTTCCTTATGCTCGCCTCCATATGAGGGCAGCCCAGTGGACTTTATCCACTCAGTGGACTGAGGTGTCAGGTTGCCTGTCAGACAAAATAGCAAACTCAGATCGCCTTATTTTGTCTCTCCAATGGTGGCAGTCACCCAAAAACCTTTTGGTGGGGTCTCCTTTTCAGCAACCCCTACCCCAAGACACTCTAACTATAGATGCTTCACAGGTGGGTTGGGGAGCCCACTTGCAAGGCCTCTCTACCCAGGGTACCTGGACTCCACAGGAGTACCTATCTCCATATCAATCTCCTGGAGCTCAGAGCAATCTTCCTTGCTCTTCGAGTATTTCACACCCAGCTCAGCTACAAGACAATCCTAGTTCAAACGGACAATCAAGTAGCCATGTTCTATGTGAACAAGCAGGGCGGAACAGGCTCTCTGTCGCTCTGCAACGAAGCTTTGCGACTATGGGCCCTCGCCAGAGAGCATCAGATTCATCTCCTTGCGGTGTATCTTCCAGGCATTCAAAACTCTTGGGCAGACAGACTCAGTCGAGTTCTGCTTCCACATGAATGGTTTCTCCATGCAGACCAGGTGGCCAAAATTTTTCAAATTTGGGGAACCTCGGACATAGACCTCTTTGCAAGTCCGCTGAATGCCAAACTTCCCTGATTCTGTTCCAGAATTCCAGATCGAGGTTGTCAGGCCAGGGATGCTTTCCTCCTCCATTGGGGACAGGACTTCCTGTATGCCTTTCCATCCATTCCCCTAATTCCCAAAAGCCTGTTCAAGCTCCAGAGAGACAGAGATCTTATGATCCTCATAGCTCCACGTTGGCCACGGCAAATGTGGTACCCTGTGCTCCTACATCTCTCTCACGCTCCGCCTCTGGAGTTAGGATCTGCTCCGGATCTCCTTTCTCAAGAGGACGGGATGCTGTAGCATCCCAATCTCCAGTCTCTGCATCTCAGGGTCTGGTTTCTGAAAGCCTAGAACTTCACGGTCTTAACCTTTCCCAGCAGGTAATTGATATCCTTCATGCTTCCAGGAAACCTTCCACAAGACGCTCTTATGCATTTAAGTAGAAAAGGTTTACCATATGGTACTTGCAGAAGGGTCTTAACCCTCTTGTGATACCTCTGGAATCATTACTGGCAGGGCCGGCCCGTCCATTGAGCAAGAATGTTTTTTGCACAGGGCCCTGCGTTTCAGGGGGCCCCGCGCAAAAAACATTCTTCAGCATCCCAAGTTTAAAAAAAAAAAAAAAAACCGGCTGCTTCTGCCGCGGCAGCAGCAAGAGCTCTGCCGCGGCAGCAGCAAGAGCTCTGCCGCGGGGCCCCCCCCTGCCCGGCAGAGCCTCCGTGCATCCTCAGCAGCTTTCTTCATGTCCAAAACGCGGGCTTCTTTCAGAGCCGCGAGAGTTTCCTTTCTCGCGGCTCTGTTAATCCCGCCGAGGGTGATGGGATTTCCCATCAGCCCCGCGGGATTAAGAGAGCCGCGAGAAAAGAAACTCTCGCGGCTCTGAAAGAAGCCCGCGTTTTGGACATGAAGAAAGCTGCTGAGGATGCACGGAGGCTCTGCCGGGCAGGGGGGGGGCCCCGCGGCAGAGCTCTTGATGCTGCCGCGGCAGAGCTCTTGATGCTGCCGCGGCAGAAGCAGCCAGTTTGGTTTTTTTTTTATTTTAATTTGGAATGATAGGGGGGGGTGGTTAGGACTGGTAATGGGCGATGGGGGGGGAGGCTAAACGGGAAGTGGGCTGATGGGGGGGGGGTGGTGAGGACTGGTAATGGGCCGGGGGGGTGTGGTTAGTACTTGAAAAGGGCCAAGCGTCTGGGAGCCAATCACAGGACTTCGGCTGATGGGGGGGGGGTTAGGACTGGTAATGGGCTATGGGGGGGGGGCTAAGTGGGCTGATGGGGGGGGTTAGGACTGGTAATGGGCCATGGGGGTGGATGCTAGGACTGGTAATGGGCCATGGGGGGGGGGCTAAGTGGGCTGGGGGGGGGGCTAAGTGGGCTGGGGGGGGGTTAGGACTGGTAATGGGCCATGGGGGGGGAAGGCTAGGACTGGTAATGGGCTGATGGGGGGGGGTTAGGACTGGTAATGGGCTATGGGGGGGCTAAGTGGGCTGATGGGGGGGGTTAGGACTGGTAATGGGCTATGGGGAGGGGGCTAAGGCTGGAAGTGGGGGGGTAGGACTGGAAATGGGCTGATGGGGGGGCTAAGACTGGAAATGGGCTGATGGGGGGTAGTAATGGTAATTGACAATGGGGAGGGGGCTAAGGCTGGAAGTGGGGGGGGGGTAGGACTGGAAATGGGCTGATGGGGGGGTTAGGACTGGTAATGGGCTATGGGGGGGCTAAGACTGGAAGTGGGCTGATGGGGGGGGGTGGTTAGGACTGGTAATGGGCAATTGGGGGGTAGGACTGGAAATGGGCTGATGGGGGGGTTAGGACTGGTAATGGGCTATGGGGGGGCTAAGACTGGAATTGGGCTGATGGGGGGGGTGGTTAGGACTGGTAATGGGCCATGGGGGGGGTTAGGACTGGTAATGTGCCGGGGGGGGGGGGGGTAGGACTGGTAATGGGCTGATGGGGGGGGGGGTTAAGACTGGTAATGGGCCATGGGGGGGGGGGTTAGGACTGGTAATGGGCCATGGGGGGGAGGCTAAGACTGGAAGTGGGCTGATGGGGGGGGTAGGACTGGTAATGGGCTATGGGGGGCTAAGACTGGAAATGGGCTGATGGGGGGGCTAGGACTGGAAATAGGGTGATGGGGGGTTAAGCAAAGGAAATGGGAAATTGGAGGCTAAGACTGGAAATGGGCTGATTGGGGGGGTAGGACTGGTAATTGGCTATGGGAGGGGGGCTAAGACTGGAAATAGGCTGATGGGGGGCTAGGACTGGAAATAGGGTGATGGGGGGTTAGGACGTAATGGGCTGATGGGGGGTTAGGACTAGTAATGGGCTATGAGGAGGCTAGGACTGGAAATGGGCTGAGTGGAAGGAGGGCTTGAACTGCAAATAGCTGATGGGGGACGGGGGCTTGGAATGGAAATGGGTTGTGAGGGGGAGGGAGCTAGGACTGGAAATGGGTGAGGGGGGGGCTAGGACAGGAAATGGGCTGATGGAGGGGCTAGAATAGGACTGGAAATTGGCTGTTGGGGGGTGCTAAGATTGGAAATGGGCTGTGGTGGGGGTTTGGATTGAAATGGACTCATGAAGGGGCTAGAACTGGAAGTAGGCTCATGGGGGGCTTGGATTGGAAATGGGCTGAGTGGAGGGGAGCTAGGATTTGACATGGGCTGATGGTGGGGCTAGGAAAGGACTAGAAATGGGCTCATGGGGGGCTGGGATTGGAAATGAGCTGATGGAGGGACTTGGATGGGACTGCAAATAGATGGGGGAGCTAGGACTGGAAATGGGCTTATGGGGGGCTAGGACTGGAAATGGGCTGATGCGGGGACTAGAAGGGAGCGGATGCTGGGTGGGACTGGAACTAGAATGGAGCTGATGTTGGGGGAGGATTAGAATGGGATGGAGCTGGGAGAGTGAAATGGAGAGGGAAAAAATATTTTGTGTGGGAGGGAAGACAAATCTACAATTGTCCGGATATTGGGAGAGTAAGTGGGGATTGAGGATGGAGGGGTAAAATTTGAGTGGATGAAATAGGAATGAGGAAAGAGGAAAAGGAGAAAGATTAGTATGTTAAAGCAGATGTAGAGAGAGAATGGAAAAAAACTAGAAGAGAGAAGAAAAGACAAATGGACAGCAGACGATGAAGAATTAGCGGAAGACACGAAGAAACCAGAAGAAAGTGGCTGGAGCAATTGCAGCTGAAAAAAAATGCACAAAAGGTAGAAAAATATCTCTTTATTTTGAATTTATTAATTGGAATATGTCAGCTCTGGGAAATGTGCATCATTAACGTCTGCGCTTTGTTTAGTACAAGAGCAAATTAATGTATAGTTTTATTTCTACAGTGTTGTACATTCCAAGTTTGGCTTTTGGGATTCCCAGTTTAATTATTGTCTTCCTGTTTCTAAATTGTGATTCCTTGTTTGGTGATGGTTTATGTTCTGTTCATGTGTAACTGAGCTGAGGTATTCTGTTTATGTAATTCCTATTTGACATTGCCACTTGTTCTCTTTCCCCAGTAGGTCATGTATTGTTGTTCTCTGAAATGTATTGGTTTAATATTTGCAGCGTTTCCTTTTGATAGTTAGGGTATGGTGCTTTATGAGTCCTGGTAGTGCTGTTAGGATACGGCGGGTTTGCTATGGGTTCTAAATGGGCAGTGTTTGTAGTAGTTCCTAATGTGTCTGGCGGTTGGCACTGGATTATAGTAATGTAGAAGTCTTTTAGTCTTTCTTTATTCATACACTCATTAAGAGGCATGTTTACTAAAAGTTCGTGTATGGTAACATTATGCAAATATTTATGCAAATGAGGACCCTTATGCAAATGAGGCCCCGCACCGAGTCTCCGCACATGGCCCCGCACCCCCCTTGGGCCGCCCCTGATTACTGGAGTACCTCCTTCATTTATCAAATGCAGGGCTCAAGACTAATTCAGTGAGAGTCCATTTGAGTGCTATTGCAGCTTCTTTCAAGCCTCTCAATGGACAACCTATTTCATCTCATCCTCTCATAGCGAGATTTATGAGAGGCCTTCTTTTAACGAAGCCTCCCATTAAGCCACCACCGGTGGCATGGGACTTGAATCTGGTACTTGGGCAGCTCATGAAACCGCCCTTTAAACCATTAGCCACTATCTCTTTGAAATTCCTTTCCTGGAAAGTTATCTTTCTCATTGCAATCACATCAGCATGTCGCATCAGTGAATTGCAAGCGTTGGTGGCTGATCCTCCTTATACAAGGTTCCATCATGATAAGGTAGTCCTTAGGACTCATCCACACTTTATGCCAAAGGTGGTTTCGCCCTTTCACTTGAACCAAGTGGTTTACCTTCCTGTATTCTTTCCAAGGCCTCACGCCTCAAATGCAGAAAGGAACCTTCATACTTTGGACTGTAAAAGAGCCTTGGCCTTTTACTTGCAAAGGACACAGCAACATAGAAAATCCTCTCAACTCTTTGTTGCTTTTGCTCCTAGTCATTTGGGACTTCCAGTCTCCAAAAGGAGACTGTCCAACTGGATTGCACAGTGTATATCTTTTGCCTATAAGAGTAAGAACCTTCCTCTTGAAGGCCATGTCACAGCTCACAATGTGAGAGCGATGCCAGCCTCAATGGCTCATCTTCACTCTGTGTCTATCGATGACATCTGTCGAGCAGTTACTTGGGCTTCAGTTCATACCTTCACAGCCCATTAATGCTTACACAAGGACTCCCACCGGGATGCCTTGTTTGGTCAGGCTGTTCTTCAACACCTGTTCCAGACTTAATCAACTCCTACCCACCATCCCTGGTAGCATGCCAGAGATCCATGGGGGAAGTGGAGCCCTTTCACAAGGGCACACAACTTTCTGGGGCTATCTCCCTGGCATCTGCAGCTAGGGAGTCCCCATATGTGAAGACTACATTCCTGCTTGTTTTTGGAGATAGCATAGTTACTCACCTGTAACAGGGGATCTCCGGGAACAGCAGGAATTTAGTCTTCACAACCCGCCCACCTCCCCTAGGAGTTGTATCTCTCTATCTCTCTTTCCCTCTCTCTTTTGTCTCAGCTATAAACTCAACTGGAGAGGGACAGTTGGGAAAGGCGGGAAGGCAGCACGCAGGTGCTGTGGGATGCTCCCAAAAGCTTTCCTATTGGACGCTGGGGAGCGTTCCCGCGCAAGCTCCGTCGGTACTGACGATACCCATATGTGAAGACTAAATTCCTGCTGTTCCCAGAGATCACCTGTGACAGGTGAGTAATTATACTTTCCTGACATTGCCTTTCAATTTACCACCTTGCAGCTTCATGTTATGCCCTCTAGTTTTGCAGCTTCCCCGTCTTTGGAAGAGGTTTGTTTGTTCATCGTTCCTCTTTAAGTATTTAAAGGTCTGAATCATATCTCCCCTATCTCTCCTCTCCTCCAAAGTGTACATATTTAGGTCTTCAAGTCTCTTCTCATAAGGTTTCTTACGCAGGCTCCAAATCATTTTGGTCGCCTTCCTCTGAACAGTTTCCAGATTTTTTACATCATTTGCAAGATATGGTCTCCAAAACTGAACACAGTATTCCAAGTGAGGCCTCACCGGCGACCTGTACAGTGGCATAAGTCCTCTTCCTTTCTGCTGGTAATCCCTCTTTGTATGCAGCCCAACATCCTCCTGGCTTTTGCCACCACCTTGTCGTACTGTTTTGCCATCTTGAGATCATCAGATATATGAAAGAGATCTCTAAAATAATGAGTGGAGTGGAACAAGTAAATGTAAATTGATTGTTTACTCCTTCAAAAAGTTCAAAGACTAGGGGACATGCAATGAAAATATAGCGTAGTACTAAATTTAAGAATAATTGATAAAAAATATTGTTTCACCTATGTAATTAAGCTCTAGAATTTTTTGCTAGAGAATTTAGTAGAAGCTGTTAATGTAGCTGGATTAGAAAAGGTTTGGTAAAGTACAGGACAGGTGATGATAAAAGTGACTACTGTAATTTTACTGACAGTCAATGAGGTGACAGCTAGACCCTACATGGCCATGTTTCTGCCATGTAGAGTCTGGCTGTTATCTCATTGTTAATAAAATTAGTCACATTTATCATTGCCTGTCTTATACTATGATTCATGTTGGTGTTGCCCTTTTTTTGACTGTGGGTTTCTTTTTTTAAAGATTTGGGCAGGTACTTAGAGGAAAAGTCCATAAACCATTAAATTGGACTGGGGAAATCCACTGTTTATCTCTGGGTTAAACAGCATGGAATTTCTTTACCTTTTAGGATCCTATCAGATACTCATGACCTTGATTGGCCACTGTTGAAAATAGGATACTGAGCTCGATGGACCTTTGGTCAGACCCAGTATGATAAAATGTATGTATTTATGTTCTTATCCCTGTTCCATCTGCCTCCTTAAAGACATAAGGGCAGGAAGAAAGTAATTCTGTTTTAGAGTCCTAATACTAACCCACAAGCCTCTGAACCCTTAAGTGTGCAGCTCAGTGGGACACTGTGAGATAAAATTTGCTGATGGAATTTATCCAGGTGAAACCAAGTGTCAGTTAAACTTTGCGGTTTCTGGGTTCTGCTGCGTCTGGAACCTGCATTTAGCCGGGAGAGAAAAACCGGGCCTGGAGTGGAGGCAGTGCAGCAAGTCACCTGTCTTTAAGGTATGTTTGTCACGCTGCCTACAAAATGTGGGCCCGGCAGGGGTGCATCCCCCCTCCTGGCCGGCACCTGGGATGGGCTGCACCCACCGCCCCGCTCTTGGTATGCCACTATTCTTAGGACAGTTTACCTGGCCTCATTCCTTTCTGCTGGTAGCCTCGCTGCCTCCTCCAGCTAGCAGCTGCTGCAAGCAGGACTGCTTTCTTTCTGGTGCAGCCAGAATGCCTCCCCTCCCTTCCCCCATCGCTTCTCCTGTAGATTGGGCCATGTTATTTCCTGTTGCTATTGCGTGGCATTGCCTTTTTATTTCCTGGAGAGTTAGAATCCCCTTTGGAAAGAGAAAACCAAACCTACTAGAGTATGTATTTCTTCTCTTCCGGATTTGTATACTGCTTTCTATATTTCATTCTGTTCTTATGAAGAAGGAGAGGGGGGATTAGAGTTTGCTAGAAGCAAGCGCTTGCCTGTGTTCTTTCTTAGCTTCATGCATTCATGGACATGCAACATTTCTCTTGAACCATCTGTACATAACTCATAGACAGTGGCATTCCAAGGGTGGGGCAGTGAGTGCTGTCTACCTTGGATGCCATCCAGGAGGGGGGTGCTGAAATTCTGGGGCCACACACACTAAACTCCTTCGCCAGCTTTCCTTGAGGTTTCACAAGGTTTTAGCCAGAGAGGAGGCAGCCTCCAGGCAGGGGCGGCCCAAGGGGGGTGCGGGGCCATGTGCGGAGACTCGGTGCGGGGCCTCATTTGCATAAGTGGCCTTATTTGCATAAATATTTGCATAATGTTACCATACACTAACTTTTAGTAAACATGTCTCTTAATGAGTGTATGGATAAAGAAAGACTAAAAGATTTCTATATTACTATAATCCAGTGCCAACCGCCAGGCACATTAGGAACTACTACAAACGCTGCCCATTTAGAACCCATAGCAAACCCGCCGTTTCCTGACAGCATTACCAGGACTCACAAAGTACCATACTCTACCTATCAAAAGGCAACACTGCAAATATTAAACCAGTACATTTCAGAGAATACTGGGGAAAGAGAACAAGTGGCAATGTCAAATAGGAATTACATAAATAGAATACCTCAGCTCAGTTACACATGCAGAACATAGACCATCACCAAACAAGGAATCACAATTTAGAAACAGGAAGGCAAATTAAACTGGGAACCCCAAAAGCCAAACTTGGAATGTACAACAACACTGTAGAAATAAAACTATAAATTAATTTCCTCTTGTACCAAACAAAGCGCAGACGTTAATGATGCACATTTCCCAGAGCTTTCATATTCCAGTTAATAAATTCAAAATAAAGAGATATCTTTCTACCTTTTGTGCATTTTTTTCAGTTGCAATTGCTCCAGCCACTTTCTTCTGGTTTCTTCATGTTTTCTGCTAACTGTCCATCATCTGCTGTCCATTTGTTCTTTCTTCTCTCTTCTAGTTTTTTTTCCATTCTCTCTCTCTACATCTGCTTTAACATACTAATCTTTCTCCTTTTGCTCTTTCCTCATTCCTATTTCATCCACACAAATTTTACCCCTCCATCCTCAATCCCCACTTACTCTCCCAATACCCGGCCAATTGTAGATTTTTCATCCCTCCCACACAAAATATTTTTCCCCTCTCCATTTTACTCTCCCAGCCCCATCCCATTCTAATCCTCCCCCAACATCAGCTCCCTTCTAGTTCCAGTCTCACCCAGCATCCATTCCCTTCTAGTCCCTGCATCAGCCCATTTCCAGTCCTAGCCCCCCATCAACCCATTTCCAGTCCTAGCTCCCCCATCCATTTTCAGTCTGAGTCCCTTCATCAGCTCATTTCCAATCCTAGCCCCCATCAGCCCATTTCTAGTCATTTCCTAGCCCCACCATCAGCCCATGTCAAATCCTAGCTCCCCTCCACTCAGCCCAATTCCAGTCCAAGCCCCCCATGAGCCTACTTCCAGTTCTAGCCCCTCCATGAGTCCATTTCAATTCAAGCCCCCACCACAGCCCATTTCCAATCTTAGCTCCCCCAACAGCCCATTTCCAGTCCTATCCTAGCTGCTCCATCAGCCCATTTTCAGTCCTAGCTCCCTTCCCTCACAGCCCATTTCCATTCCAAGCTCCCTCCCCATCAGCTATTTGCAGTTCAAGCCTCCCCTTCCACTCAGCCCATTTCCAGTCATAGCAACCCCCCAACCCATTACCAGTCCTAGCCCCCCATCAACCCACTTCCAGTCCTAACCCCCCATCACTCCATTTTCAGTTTAAGCCCCCCTATAACCCATTACCAGTCCTAACCCCCCATCAGCCCACTTACCGTCTTAACCCCATCAGCCCATTTCCAGTCAGCCCCACATAGCTCATTGACAGTCCTAACCCCCCCATCAGCACACAGCCCATTACCAGTCCTAACCACATCAGTCCACCTCAAATCCTAACCCCTCCCCATCAGCCCATTTCCTGTCCTAGCCCCCCATAGCCCATTATCAGTCCTAACCCCCCCCCCTAGCCCATTAGCAGTCCTAACCCCCCATCACCACATTACCAGACAGCCCCCAACAGCCCACAGCTCCATACCATCATAACCCACCCCAGCAGCCCACAGCCCAGTACGTCCGAACCCCTCCCCATCCGCCCCTTTCCTGTCCTAGCCCCCCCCAGCGCCCATGCGCCGTCCTCCCCCCCCCTAGCCCCATTTCCAGACAGCCCCCAGCCCATTGCCAGTCTTAACCACCCCCAGCCCAGCCCAGCCCATTGCCAGTCTTAACCCCCCCCCAGCCCAGCCCATTGCAGTCTTAACCCCCCCCCCGCCCAGCCCAGCCCAGCCCAGCCCAGCCCATTGCCAGTCTTAACCCCCCCCCGCCCAGCCCAGCCCAGCCCTTTGCCAGTCTTACCCCCCCCCAGCCCAGCCTAGCCCAGCCCATTGCCAGTCTTAACCCCCCCCAGCCCAGCCCAGCCCAGCCCAGCGCGTCTTAACCCCCCCAGCCCAGCCCAGCCCATTGCCAGTCTTAACCCCCCCCAGCCCAGCCCAGCCCAGCCCAGCCCAGCCCATTGCCAGTCTTAACCCCCCCAGCCCAGCCCAGCCCAGCCAGCCCATTGCCAGTCTTAACCCCCCCAGCCCAGCCCAGCCCAGCCCATCCCATTGCCAGTCTTAACCCCCCCCAGCCCAGCCCAGCCCAGCCCATCCCATTGCCAGTCTTAACCCCCCCCCAGCCCAGCCCAGCCCAGCCCATTGCAGTCTTAACCCCCCCCGCCCAGCCCAGCCCAGCCCAGCCCATTGCAGTCTTAACCCCCCCCGCCCAGCCCAGCCCAGCGCCAGTCTTAACCCCCCAGCCCAGCGCCAGTCTTAACCCCCCCAGCCCAGCCCAGCCCATTGCCAGTCTTAACCCCCCCCAGCCCAGCCCAGCCCAGCCCAGACCAGCACCAGTCTTAACCCCCCCCCAGCCCAGCCCATTGCCAGTCTTAACCCCCCCCAGCCCCGCCCACCCACGCCCTTTACCAATATTAACCCCCCCCACCCAAGCCCAGCCCATTGCCAGTCTTAACCCCCCCCAGCCCAGCCCAGCGCCAGTCGTAACCCCCCTCCTTGCCAGTCTTAACCTCCCCCAGCCCCCATTAGCCCATATGAAGTCCTTACCCCCCCCCCGCCCATCAGGACTCCTAACCCCCCAGCCCCCCCATAGCCCATCAGCACTCCTACCCCCCCAGCCCCCCCCATAGCCCATCAGCATTCCTAACCCCCCCAGCCCATCAGCATTCCTAACCCCCCCAGCCCAGCCCCCCGCCCATCAGCATTCCTAAGCCCCCAGCCCAGTCCAGCCGAGGGAATTTTTTTTCTTTTTAAAGCTGTCTTCTCCGCTGCCGGGGCCGCCGCGGCAGAATCGAGTGTGCCGCGGGGCCCCCCCTGCCCAGCACAGCCTGCCCTCCCCCTCTATCCGTTCTCTCTCGTTCAGCTCAGTCACCCCGCGCCGGCTTTCAGAGCGCGAAGGGACTAGTTTCCCTTTCGCAGCTCTGTTAACCCCGCGGGGGCTGATGGGAACTTCCCATCAGCCCCCGCGGGCTCAACAGAGCAGCGAGGGAGAAACTCTTCCCTCGCGCTCTGAAAGCCGGCGCGGGGTGACTGTGAGCTGAACGAGAGAACGGATAGAGGGGGAGGGCAGGCTGTGCTGGGCAGGGGGGGCCCCGCGGCACACTCGATTCTGCCGCGGCGGCCCCGGCAGCGGAGAAGACAGTTTTGTTTTGTTTTTTAATTTTACTTTAGTAGGATCAGAATGTTTTTTGCGCGGGGCCCCCTGAAACGCGGGGCCCTGTGCAAAAAACATTCTCGCTCAATGGACGGGCCGGCCCTGCCTCCAGGCCCAGCGCTGAGGCAGTGAGGCAAGCCAGCAAAGGAGTTTAGTGAGTTTGTTGTGTATGCAAGCCTGGAATTTCCCAGGCCTGGGCAATGTGGGAGGGGGAGAGCTCACCCCAGTTGATAAATGGGCTCAGCATGCCACTGCTCATGGGAACTACTGCTGCAGCCGCTGGACAGTCTCATTCTGTGTTTTAGCAGTTACCATGCTCAAAACTCACAGGCAACATTTCCTTATGCTGACCTCTTGAATTAAATCAGCATAAGGAAGTGCTTGCTCGTAAGTTTACATATATGCTGGCACTGCCATTACAGAGGAGAACAATCCTCAGTAACTTTGTTAAAGTACTCAGACAGAGGGACAGGAAGCCTATGATGGGCTGAGGTTCAACCTGCTCATGCTAGACGGAGGACGAGAGAAAGGAAGAGGTATTAGTTAGGCACATGTTGGGGGAGAGAGAGGAAGAAAGAAGATGTGAGAGACACTTTGTAGGAGAGGGGCAGGTGTTTTAGTAATATTTAACAAACTCAAGGAGGGGTTGAGGTTGAACTCAGGAAGGGAGAGAGTATACAGCTGGGTTGGAGGTGCTGAGCAGGGCTTAGGAGGATGGATTATGATAGGTTCTGGAAGATGGGATAGCAGAAAACTAGATATCTGGGGAGAAGAGTGTGGGAACACAAGAACTGGGTAGGAGCATGTGAAGATTGGGGGGCTGTGGAGCAGAAATAGGGGGAAGAACAAAAGAGAGAAGCTACCCCAGCTGGAGATGGGAGTAGGAACACTGCAGGAAAAAAAAGAGGCTTGGGAATGGAAGAACAGGGATACAAGGGTTTGAGGAATGATGAGGTCATGGAGATTAGGAGGGAGGGGAAAGTTTAAAATAATATATATTGTTAATTTTAAAACAATTTCTATACCACTAAAACTGATAAAAAATCATCCTAATTATCTCTTTCTCTCCCATCTGATAAAGATGCTTGGAGAGGACCAATCTGCAAAATCATATAGAGAAACAACATAAATTACCACTTGTACGCCGATGACCTTATGCTATACTCCCCCTTCACCATCAGCAACCCAGAATATGCCCCAATACAATCTTTCTTCAAATCAGTTGCAGGCTGGCTAAATGACCACAATCTATCAATCAGCTACAATAAGAAGGAAGATCTGATCATAACCAGAGACCCAGTCTACTCACCCCCAGATACTTGCAAGGTCAATGACATCACCCTCCCTGTAAAACGGTAAGTGAAATATATTGGGGTCACACTAGACCAGCAACTGAATCTTCATGCACATATCAAGAAAACTACAGCCTCTGCATGCTGCAAGATAGAGATTCTACACAACCAGCTGCTAGAACACAACCATTTCCGTACCACATGCCAAGCCATAATCACCCCACACTTGGACTATTGAAGTTCAGTTCTCCGGGGCCTCCCAAAATACATACTCAACCTTTTGCAACTAGCCCAAAACACTGCAGCCCGACTGATCACAAGTACGCCACAACACTACCACATTGTTCCAGTGCTCAAAAATCTACACTGGCTCCCTATACAAGCTCAAATCAAATATAAAGCTACCATGATCACTTTTAAGATTATGCACAATCGGATGACTGACTGCCTACACTCATTTGTATGAAAGAACCCAGACAACAGATCAAAAAGACAACATCTAAACTCCTCATAAGGCAAAAAGCTCCCAAGCAACATGTCAAAGAGCATTCTCAGTCTACAGTTCATCTCTATGGAACTCACTCCCTACTAAGCTAAGATCCATAGAAGATGTATCCAACTTCTGTAACAAGCTAAAAGCTCTCATCTTAAAAGAATGTTAAGGATCGGGCACTTAACCCCCTGACTGACCCTAGCATTGCAGTCAAACACTCATGGAAATGTTAAGCCTTGATCTTATTGTAAATAATTAATAGTACCCCCTGACCCACCCCTTTGTTATATGTAACCTCTAATAAGCTGTTCAATGTACCATAGTTATAGAAATATGTTACCACTAATATCCCGTTCAATGTAAAAAGACTTGTATAACCTGAAAAGCAGTATAGAAGAAAAGTTAACTAAATAAATACATGAGGCGTGAATGGGGGACTCGGAGACCGGGTTTAGGTAGATAAGGAATGTAAGTGGGGATCAGGAGATCGAATGGGAGAACAAGAACGTAAAGAGGCTGATTTTATAAGGAAGCTACATTTATACATGCCATTTATATGTGTAAGTCACAATTTTAAAGAACTTGTGTATACGTTTTGGCGATTGCTGTTCTCTAAGTGCACATATTAGTCCTATCATGCATACTTTCAGTGTAAGCTTGCATGGGTAGGTTGGACAGAATACTAATTTATGTGTGTAAGTTAAAAAATACTATAACTTACATGTGTAAGTATTGAAAAATGTAGGCATGGGTATTTATACATGCTCTAGAGCAGGCGTGTATGCCTGTGCCTATATTTCTGTGCAGTTTATGCCCCTATCTTTATTTATTTTTTATTTATTTATTACATTCTCTTATATACCACGCTATTTTCCATCAGTGCGGTTTACATAGAACCAGTTAAATACATATTTCAAAACCGTTGATTTGTGTTCACAATTAACAGGGAACAGAACTTGGATAGAAACGTGGGTAACTATTTACAACTGTACAGAGCGAACTGGCTGAACATCTGTTTGACTTGGCTAGTTTACTGATGAGGCATTTGAGGCGCTGTCATCCGGGTAATGTACGAGAAAAAGGTAATATTTCAGAGCTTTCCTAAACTGAGTTAAATTAGTGATTGCACGTAAACTGGGTGGGAGGGTGTTCCAGCATTTTGGTGCAGAGAATTTGAAAGCCCTGTTCACTGTTGTCTGGCGGCACTTGGTCGTTTCTCTTGGGACTATTAGTTTATTGGCTGCAGGAGATCTTCTGGATCTGTTCGGGGGGGGGGGGGTTGTCTGTATGAAGTCCTTTAGGGCTGGTGGGGCAAGCCTATTTATGATCTTGAAGGTCAAAATTACGGTTTTGAACGTGATTCTACCTTTTATGGGAAGCCAGTGGAGCTGTTTAAGGATGGGTGTCATGTGTTCCCACTTGGATGCACCCTGGAGCACTCTCGCAGCTGCGTTCATTGCAAGCTGTAAAGGGTGCAGCGTAGATTGAGGGAGACCCTGGAGTATGGCATTTGCATAGTCAAAATGAGGTATGATCGATGTTTGGTACACTGTCCGGAAGTCATCCAGTTCCAGTAATGTACGTAGGTGTCTAAGTGATCGGATTTTATGATATACAGCTCTTGCTATTTTGTCTATATGGATCTTCATGTCCAGTCTCTGGTCAAGTATGACACCCAGATATCTAATAGAGGGTTTGGTGAGAAGTTCTGCATCTAAGACCTTCAAGCAAGGTGGTGTGATGAATTTTGGATCCCTTGTGATGAAAAGGACTTCCGTTTTCTTATGTTGAATTCGGAGGTTTTGCGATTGGAGCCATCTGGATACTGCGTTGAAACAGTCCGTGAGCGGTGAAAGGTCGGGGTTCTCTGTTGCAAAAGGCATATATAGGAGAACATCATCTGCGTATAACAGGCACTTCACCTTGAAGGACTGGATGATCTCGCAGATAGGTTGCATATATATATTAAACATCAGAGCAGAGAGAGAAGATCCTTGTGGGACCCCTTGGCTCTGGTGGAAAGGTTCTGATGTTGCTTCATCTGATCTTACGTGTTGCCATCTATCCGAGAGATATGACTTGCACCATTCAAGTGCTAAGTCACAAATCCCCTTCTCCTTGAGGCGGTGTAGGAGGAGGTCCTTTATACAGTAAAGTATGCTCATACTCTAGTTTATAAAATAAGTCTCAAATAAACGCTGGAAATGTGCATTAACTTTGCAGGAGTTTACAAAATTACCCTCAAAACATGGATCAGAGACTGTAAGTTTGAGTGGGAGGACAGCGGGGGCCTGAATTGTGAAGATAAAGCAAGGACTCAGGCTGAGGTGGCTAAACAAATACTGGAAGAATGAGTGGGATTTGAGAAGAAGAAAGCCTGGCAAGATAAAGGTAGAAAAATAGTGATACAAATACAAGAAATAAAAAGGTTGAGCCAACCAAAGTAGAAAAAAATTTGAATTTTAATGATTGGAATATATCAAGTTTGTGCTTAGATTTGCATTTTGCACAGTACAGAAGGACATGTTACTGCTGGGAGAATGTGTGCATTCTGTCAAAATAGTATTTATTCATTTATTTAACATTTCTTATATACTGCCTTTCATGATATCAAGGCAGTTTACATTGAACAAACTGAAATTACATTGAACAGGGCATTATAAATTGGAGATAACTATTTTACAGGGAACGCCCTCTCCCTATATATAATATATATTATTTCTGAGTTATCAGTCAAAGATACAAAAGCTGTAACATTTTTATGTTATACACTGCCTCAATGTGATATTGATTTTGAGGGTTATGTTGAATTACTTATTGAGATTCTATTGCATTTTAGCTTTACTCCTGCTGGAAGTCTGCACACAATAAGGATGTTATGAGTGGTGTGCCGCAGGGATCCGTCCTAGGTCTGATGTTTTTAAACGTTTTTGTTAGTGATATTGCGGAAGGACTGTTGGGTAAGGTTTGCCTCTGCGGATGATACTAAAGTCTGCAATAGAGTAGACACCAAAGAAGGAGTAGATAACATGAGAAGGGATCTAACTAAATTTGAAGAATAGTCGAGAATTTAGCAGCTGAGATTTAACGCTAAAAAATATTGTCTTCTATGTTCTACAGTATTTTTTTGTTTTGCCAATGGCTGTCACTGCATCAGATCAGAGAGGATATGGGAGGCCGATACAGGCAGCAAGACTATTTCTGGACACTAGGATCAATTTTGGTATCCTCTGGTTAGAATTTCCCAGTTGGCTTCTCTCATGCAATCTCATTTGTTTAAACGGCATTTCAGGTGCTCTGGACTATAATCAAAGCTGCTAAAGCAGATACAAAAGCCAGTTTCAAGTGTTGGTCTTGTGGAGCAGAGAAAGTGTTGGTCTTGTGGAGCAGAGAAAGGGATGTTGCCGCATCCTGCTTTTTTAGCATCCCATTCTATTGCCGTTTTGGAAAACAGGGCGGCAGTGTATTAGCTCTACATTACATATTATGGACCCTTAACTTATAGGGTTCTTTATTTTATTTTATTTAGCAAGCATTTGTAGCCCGCTCCTTCCAGCGATCAGAAGCGGGTAGGATTACTATTGTGAAACTGCCGAATCAAGGCAGGTACAAATTGTGTTTACATACAGATTGTCAGAAAAGCACATCATACAGAGTTAACACTTCTTAGCTATGGGGGAGTTCATTTACATATATACATAAATACATATATACAGGATAATCTTCTTGGACTGTCGAATCAAGGCAGGTACAAATTTTGCTTACATACAGATTGTCAGAAAAGCACATCATACAGAGTTAACACTTCTTAGCTATGGGGGAGTTCATTTACAGATATACATAAATACATATATACAGGATAATCTTCTTGGACACAGTGGTCAGGGGCTGCTCCATCTGTGGGTTTAGTTCAGGTTGAAATGTGATTGGAAAATGTGCATTTTGAGTTTCTTTCTGAAGTCTAGAAGGTCATTGCTAGCTCGTAGTTCTGGTGGGAGTTGGTTCCACAGTGTTGGCGCCACATATGAGAAAGCCCTGTGGCTGGTGTTAGTTTTGGCAGATCTTATATCTGTTGGAGTGTGAAGGATGTTGGAATTGTGGGTTCTTCTGTTTCGGGTAGGAGGTTGCAATCTTACTAGGTTGTTGAGGAAGGAAGGTGCTAAGTTGTGGATGAGTTTGAAGGTGGTTGTTAGTATTTTGTATTTTGTGCGAGCTGTTATGGGTAGCCAGTGTAATTGAATTAGCACTGGTGTGATGTGGTCACTTAGATTTTTCTTCATTATGACCCTGGCAGCTACATTTTGTGCCATTTGTAATATGTTTAGGGTTTTTTTAGGTAAACCTTGTAGGATGGCGTTGCAGTAGTCAAAATGTGGCATGATGAGTGCTTGGGCCACTGTTCTGAAGTCTTGGGGATCAATAATATTCCGAATGGGTTGGAGCACTCTAAGCTTGTGGAAAACTGCTCTGTTGGTCTTTCGGAGGTGTTTTTCCATCTTTAGGTCACAGTCAAATGTGACTCCTAGATACTTTATTTCTTTTTTTGTTTGGTAAGTGTTGTTACATAGTGTTATCGATGTGGGAGGGTCAAAATTCGGTTCTTTGGAGATATACATTACTTCGGTTTTTTTGTGATTAATTGACATGCTACTTTGTTGTAACCAGTCTTGCATCTCTCCGATACATGTCTCCAGTGGGTTGTAGTCTGGGTTTTTAGTGTCTAGTTGTGTGTATAGCATGATATCATCGGCATAGATGTGGTAATTAATTTCGTGCCATGAGAAAATTTTGCATAGTGGCTGCATATATATGTTAAACAGAAGTGCTGAGAGAGCATAGCCTTGGGGATTCCCTGTGTTTGTGAGAAAGATTCTGCTTTTTCTCCGTTGAATTGAACCTGTTGTGTTCGATTTGAGATGTAGGATGAGAATCATTTTAGTGGGGTTCCTGTTATTCCTATTGATTTTATCCTATTTATGAGGGTCCCATGATTAACTGTATCAAAGGCAGCTGAGATGTCAATGAATACAAGAATGTACATTTTCTTTTTGTTTTCAAGGCCCTTTAGGAGGTTGTTAAGTAGAACTAGTAACAGGGTTTCAACTCCATGATGTTGCCTGAAGCCATATTGCTGGTCATCAAGAGGAGCACTGTCAGTCAGATGGTCTTGGAGTTGTAGAAGAACCGTTTTTTCTATGATCTTTGCCAGGAATGAGATACTTGATATGGGACGGTAGGAGGCTGGGTCTTCTCCGTTGAGTGTAGTGTTTTTTAGGATTGGTCTAATGACTGATTTCTTTAGTTCTGAGGGCATGATTCCTTGTTGTAGGGATAGGTTAACTATGTGTGCTATGTGAGGTGCTATGTCTTGTTTCACTGCCTTGATCCAGGATGCAGGACAGGGATCTAGTGGGGAGGTGGTGCTTTTCAGGCTTGTGACAATGGCTGTGATTTGCTGGGTTCCTATTTTGTGGAAGTGCTCCCATAACTGGTTTTGCGTTGTGTTGTTCTCACTTCTGATTTGTGGTGTTGGTGGGGGGGGTGGAGGACCAGGGGCCGTCAGTTTGGTCGCGTAGTGGTTTGCCAGTGTTTGGACCTTGATGGATTTGTTGAGGTTGGCATTTTGGTCGGTTTTGGTTAGTGATTTGACTAGTTCAAATAACTCTCGTGGGCGATTGATTGCCTTGTTTAGGATGTTGGTGTGATGTAATTTTTTTGCATTGTTCACGTCGTCTTTGTATTTTGCGAGATGGGCCATGTATTTAGTTTTGAGATCGGAGGATTTGGTTTGTCTCCATTTTCTCTCTATTTTACGGAGCTCCCTTTTTGATTTTATTAGAGTTCCTGTGTACCAGGGTTCCGAGTTGATCTTATGTGGGTTTGATGTGTGTTTCAAAGTTGGGTTAGATGTATTTTGGATGTGTGTGTTCCATCTGTTAGTTAGTTCGTCTAGGTCTGTGGAATCTAGGTTTATGTGGGATGCAATGGTGCTTATGAGGTGTTCCTCATTGAGTTTGCTGAATTTCCTAATGGGGTTGGTCATTCTCATCTCCTTTGAGTTTTTGGGTTGGCACTGTAGTTTAAGTTTACAGTTGATTTGGTGGTGGTCTGACCATGGTACTTGAGTTATGTTTATTATAGGTGGTTCATTGCTTTGTTGTGGATTTCTGGGTATGAAAATCATATCTAGGATGTTTCCTCTATCGTGTGTGGGGTTGCTTATTATTTGTTGGAAACCCAATTGGTCGATGGCTTCATAGAAGGAGTCCGTGTGGGACGGAGGAATTGATGCTAGGTTCAAATCTCCGAGGATGATCTGGAATTTTTTGCTTTGTGTGGATGTGATGGTTTCTAGTGCTGTGGCTAGTGTTTCGTGCTGTGGTGAGGGAGGTCGATAGATTAGGCAGATGGATAATGCCATGCTCTCGACTTTAAGTAGGTCAAGATCGGGATTTGTGACCGTAGATGTGGTTGTGAGTTGAAGGCTGGTTTTGGCTGCTATAAGGACTCCGCCTCCTCTTCTGTTGATGCGTGGGCAGTTGTATAGTTGGTATCCGGGCTTCTGTATTTGATTCATTGTTGCAGAGTCTGAGTCAGTGAGCCATGTTTCTGTTATGCATAGGATATCTGGTTGTTCGTCAGTTAGAATGTTGTGGATAATATGCGTTTTATTCCTTATTCCTTATTCTTATACTGAGATCGCAAGGGTGTCAGAAAGGTGCAAGCCAAATTGTTTGACTTACTGAGTTATCCTTAGTTGCCAAATTGTTTGACTTACTGAGATATCCTTGGTTGCCAAATTGTTTGACTTACTGAGTTATCCTTGGATAACTTTATATGTGTATTGGTGATGGAACTATGTGTGTATAATGAACTGGTATGAGAAAATGGTTGCCAAACGGAGGGGAAACTTGCAAATTTGTATGGAAATATGGAACCCGTTGAATGATTTTTTCAATAGGGAGGTTTTAGCTGACTGAGCAGAATTACATATTATGCACAGCACTTGTTTCTGTTAAAGATGTTGCTACTTGGTTTGGATGTGGTACAGAAACGAAATAAAAATTGCTGAATTAAAAAACAAATGAAAGAAAGGCCACACTTAGGTGAACAGCTAGAACAGTTGAGGGAAGGGAGATAAGTGTTTTGCCCAGTTTATGGCAATGAATGGGAGAATGAATTTTAAACCCTCCAATTACCATGTTAGTGACTATCCTTATCTGTCATTTAATGCCATACGCCCCACCTTAGATATTCTTCTCAGACCGCGACTTCCAGCTACTTGACTGTGAAATGACATGCTCAGTTTGAGAGATGTGAAAACAACTGACTGACTCTTAATAACAGCAGAGGCAAAACTTCCCATCCAAATGCAGCTCTGGTAAGGTATTTATTTTAAAGTGGCTATTAACCTAGAAATGATAATAAGTTTGATGACATAAGTAATATTATTGTTCCTAGAAAAAGACTTATGCAGACTCTAACATTTTTTGATCCATATGTTAGACAATTAAGTAATAAAAATCTATAGGACCCAGGATCACACCTCAAAAAAAAACCCAGCATGTTCTTTTTCCGGAGGTTTTTTCATGTGGTAAAAGTGGTGGTAGAGTGGAACTCTGACCTCTTCAGTTCTGCTCTAGTCATGTAATGCTTGTGGTGGGTTGGCAGCAATGGAAAACTCTTGGTGATAATTTCATATAGGTCCTCTCTCAGTGGGGGTGAGGGTTTAGCCCCAGATGGTACAAACAAAATGAGGAAAAACACAGAGGTTCTGGTGGACAGAGGATGGGGACGATATTACAAGAAAATATCAGTCACACTTTTAAAAAGCTGCTAGTAAATCAACCCACACCATGGGATTACTATCATGTGACACCCCTAAAACTCAATTGTGTAGTAAACAGAGTCCAACCAAATAATTGGTAAAAGTACCTTAAAGGAAAAGTAGCAGAATCTTCCCTGTAACTTTTTCTGGGATCCAAAGTGGGCATTCCCTCTTCTTCTTCCTCCAGGGACCTTCAAAATCCTCTATTCTTCATTTTCTGCAAGATATTTTCATAAGAACAAATTTCAGCAAATTACCATAGTTGTCAGTACTTTAGGAATGTCAGTGCCATGGGACCTTCACCAAGAAAATCTCAAAATATACCTCAAAATGTATCCTATTTGTTGAGATACAAAATAGGGAAACATTACTCTTCCGTTGTCAGGACCTCCTTAGAATATTGCTTCTCACAGTAGTCCTCTCTCCATTATAGGGATGCCCCAAAGGTTCCAGTCGCCACCATCAGACTGGATTTTCCCAGAGGTTAAGATGGGATACAAGAAGAACATTCCACTCATTTCTTAAGGGATATTCAAAAATTAAATTGGTTCTGCTCTCCAGAGCCTCATATGTGTTTATTTCTTCAACTCTCCTCCCTTTTAGGCCAGTCTTGCTAGGGCAGCTCCTCTCAGCGTCAATAATGGGAAGAAGTGGCTCCCTTGCTCCCCCTCCAGGGCTCCTTCTCAGCATCCCTATGCTGGAATGAACATTAACAACTCTCATACCAGAAGAACTCCAGCCCCAGTATATAGAGCCTTAAATAGTTCCCCCCACATCACACAAAAATGCATCCAGTATCCCCTGATAAATATACTGGCCCATCCTCCAATAAATCACAGCACTCACAGATCACATTAGTAACAGAGACTCCAGAATTCTCCTCATAAAGATAGTGGACAATTTTTGGGTCCTGTTACATTCCTGACTTGGTGCCTCTGTGAAATGTCCAAATGCATGCTTATTTTATGCCTGTCTTTTATAGGCAAAATACGCCCTTATGTGCCTTTGTAGAATAGGCTCATGCAATGTCACCTAGTAATGCAAAAATGTACATCTTCTACAAAGAAGTTGTAAATGTGTGCGTATACTCTGTACTCTATATTTTATAAAATATATGGGGACATTGCAACTATGCCTCAGCTCTGCCCAAACTATGCCCCAAGGGACATCTACACATAGATCGAGTGAAAGGTGGCATAATCATGCGATTCACCATCTTTTTACTCATGCATACCCACTCATAATTTTATAATTGATGTATAAATCATGCTTTACATGGGGAAAGTACTTTATAAAATGAGCCCGTTGGTGAAGAAAGGGAAGAAAAATATGAGGGAGAGGGTTGAGAGATAGTAAAGTGGTCACTTGGGGAAGAAGGGTATAATGGGTCAGGGAAGGACATGTCTGGAGAAAAGGAAGCAGGGACTCAGGGATTGGATGGGGTGAGTGACAAAAGGGTAAGAACCCAGGAAGTTTTGTTATCACACTTCAAGTCCATTCCTTTTTGGGTTGCTTCTGTATGCTGTCACCACCCTTGTCCTTTGGTTGAATGAAATTTCACAGGGATTTGGGAAGGCTAAATTGTGCGGATGAGAAGAATGACTCTTGAAGTTTAAAATGAGGGTAACCTGCATAGAGCAGCAGTAGCAATCCTAAACACTTTGCTGGGAAGATCAAATGGGCCCTGCTGGTCTTTATCTGCCATCATTTACTAGGGTATTATGCTACTATCAAATACAGGACTGAGATGCCTTTGTGAGCCTATTTTTTTCTGCCCTGGAGAATACAAGGTCCAGGCACAGATCTGTTTAGACTAACACACAAATGCAAATCGTTGTGTTTGTACCCAACTGAATACAATCCAAGCTTAAAGAAAACAGCAGACAGTAAAAAGAATGTGACATAGTCCAAATCCTGTCTGTGTAAGGAATGTAAAGCAATGACAATGTTATTATTGTTATTATTTGTATCATTGTGTACCATCTTACCATTGTGAAAAAAAATATAAAAAATAAATATGACTCTTTGGCATTGTGCTTTCTGACTTCTTGGCTTGGTGTACAAAAGTTTGGCCATCCCTGTGCTAGGTGGTAATCTGAAGTGGCAGGGTCTCCCTCCCACTGGGTTTGTAGACTGCCACCTTAGTACCCCCAGCTTTTGCCAGCAGGGAAGCAGAAATTTGATTTGAGCCCATTACATGCTTTCAAACAAGACAACACACAATACTGTTTCAAGGCAGTCATGCCAGCTATATTTATTCACTTTGGGATTAAATGAATGTTATCAGTTCAGACAACTGGCAATACTCCTTTTGCATTATGAAATATCATTTCTATATCGTCCTGCTAGACCAAGCCACACAAGTGGGTTGTTTTCCTCTACCAGCAGATTGGTGGAGACAAAGAAACATAGAAACATGATGGTAGAAAAAGACCACATGGCCTATCTAGTCTGCCCTTCCATATCAATTACAATAGTCCCGTTTTTACTTTTAGAGATCCTCTGTGTTTGTCCCATGCTTTTTGGAATTCAGATACTGTCCTCGTGTCCACCACCTCCACTGGGAGACTATTCCACGAATCTACCACTCTTTCCGTAAAGAAATATTTCCGCATATTACTCCTGAGTCTATCCCCTTTCACTCTAATCCTATATCCCCTCATAACAGAGCTTGCCTTCAATGGAAAGAGACCCTCCTGTGCATTTATGCCACAGAGGTATTTAAATGTCTCTATCATATTGTCCCATCCCGCCTTTCCTCTAAAGTATACATATTAAGATCTTTAAGTCTGTGCTCATATGTTTCATAAAATGAAAAGCCCAGGTTTCAATGACATCACTCCCATGCTTTATCTGCCTCAGCCAGCAGAGGACTCTTCACTGTTTCTTTGTCTCCAGCAGATAGTGGATAGATTTTCTACACTGAAGAAAATCTGAATAATTGAGAGAAAATAATTGATTTAAATGCTCATAAATGACTACTTTGAGGGAGACTCTTTCCCTTGGGCGCGATATGGGATGCTTCACTAGCTGCGGTCTTTTTGGTAGCCATAAGAGGAGGGAAAATTAGTTCAACTCCACGCTCTTATTCTGTTAAGGCCCTGTTGAGCAGCCAGAAAATTGGAAGGATCTGGAAGAGTTCAGCAGCCTCACACAGCCACAGTGGCCCTCCCTCCTCCTCTGTCCCCCCTGCTCTCTCCTGAAAATTGCAAAAGGCTCTCAAAAGAATCTGCCTGCCAGCCACCAGAATCTGCCTGCCAGCAGAGAAACAGTTTCAGAGTGAGTAGAGCTGAGCTTGGCACAGATTTTTGCCTGTGGCTCTCAGTGGTTGAGTACCAAGGCTTGACTCTTATCATCCTTGTTGGGGGCTCCCGATTATGTCAGTCTGGTGCCCAATTTGGGGTGGACCGCTAGCGACCATTGGCATGGTGTGGGGGTTTCCTGCCATTTTCTGCACATGTTAATAGCATCTTTTATTATTGTGTAGTTGGTGTTCACATGGTCTGTGCATGTGTTCCACCAGAGTGGCTGCAAAGCTCGTTTCTATCCAAGCACCCATAACACATGTTGCTGTATAAGTGCTGTTAATGCATATCTTTCAGGCCTCCGTGGCCTTAGCGCGCACTATATCTTCTTCCAGGAAACGTTGTTTGGCTTGTGGCAAGTGAGGTGCTTCATCTCCAGCTTCTGGACTCTGCTCTTCTTGTATGACAGCTTCTGAGTCATCCCTGGAGGGCTTACTCCCTCTTTCCCAGATGAAGGATGCAGTTAGCCTGGCCTTGCCTGTCTTAGGGCAGGAAGTGTGGATTGTGTTGTAAGTGAGGATGTCCAGCCGGCCATGCTCTGGGCTGCTTTCTGTCCTCAAGGGGATCTACAGTGGCTATGTCCCCTGGTGCTGGGGGGGTCATTGCTGAGAGAGAATGTCCAGACTCCGGATTGTCCTCTCCAGAATTATTTTCCTTTTTACAGCAGGGCTGCTCATTCTGGTGTGGAAATTCAGACCCTGTGCCTCTGGGGGCCCCTAGGCACGGTCTCATGAGGAGCAGCTTGAGAGTGAAAGTCCTGTTTGTTTGCCTATGGCCAAGCGTTCCTGATGAAAGTCACCCCCTGGAGATGGGGATCAGCTGGGATCTGCCCAAAATTTGGACTACGGCTTAGATTCAGATGTCTGATGTAGATGAAGAAGTACTCCAATCTTCAGAGGATTGTGAGGAGGACAATGTTATCCAGCTGTTCTGGGAGGAGGAACTGGAGGCATTGATTCTCATGGTCTTATCTTCCTTGAGCTTGGCAGATGCTCCAGACATGGTGCAGGATCTGATGATGCATTCACTCCTGCAAGGGGTGCGGAAATTCACTACTGTCTTCCTATTCTCAGAGGTGCTCAAGAGCCTGTTCTGATCAGAGGGGATTCCCCTGTCTCTCCACCTAAGGGTCTGAGGGTGTTTAAAAGGATGCACACTCTCCTGGAGAAGGAATGTGTTGTGGGGTTTGATATTTCCAAGGTGGATGCACAGATCACAACAGTTATCAGACGGACCACCATTCCTGTAGAAGGCGGATCAGCCTTAAGGATACTCTGGATTGAAAGGTGGATTTGTGTTGAAGAGCCTGTTGACTGTGGTGACTGCTATTTTTCAGTTGGCGGTATGTGCAGGCCTGAAATCTTGAGCTCTGCTCCAGTAGATTCAGTCTCTTCCACCAGATTATTCTACCCCTCTTTTGAAGTCTGCTACGATCTTTCTTTCTGATGCCATGTACGGCTTGGTACGTCCAGCGGCCAGGGATTGTGCCCTGTCTACAGTGATATGGCATTGGCCTTGGCTCTGACACGGAGCAGCAGACTTTTAAAATAAAATTTCCAAAGCCCAATTGCCCATATGGCCTTAGAGGGATGCATTTTGTTGGGTCCGATTTGGAGAAGCTAGCGAAGGATCTGGATGAGACAAAATCTTTTAACCTTCCAGAGGACATTTCCAAGAGGTCTGTGAAGTGGGCAGGAGCCCTTTTTGCATCATCCTCTGCCTGCTCCTCATGGGCCTGCTGGTCAGACTCCCAGGGTCTTGGGACTCCCATCGCTATAAGCCTGGAAAGCCTTTCTTCCCCTCTATTTATGGACTTCGGAATCATTCTCAGTTCTTTTGCAAAGCACTTGGGCCCAGGGACCCAATCCCATCCAGAGGAGAACCCACCTGGGCTGTGCAATGGAGGTTTGAGGGTCCATTCCCTGGTTCCTCTGGCTGGGGGAAAGCTTCTCCTCTTCTTTCAGGAATGGGCTCAGGTCACCAAGGATCACTGGGTACTATTTTCCATCCAGTATGGCTATGTCCCGGAATGTCAAGAGCAGATCTCGGCTGCTTTCAACTTCTCTCCTTATGGGTCTGCGAACAGCAGGGCCACTGTATGGATCATCTTGGACAAGTTGCCTCTCCTGAAGGCAGTGGTGCCATTCCCCTGGATGATCGGGGCAAGGGCAGGTATTCCGTCTGTTTTGTGGTGCCAACACAGAGGGAACACTCTGGCCCATTCTGGACTTCAAGTATGACAACAAGCGCTTGCGCTTCTGGATAGAAATGTGATCCATGATTCAAGCAGTACGCTGAGGGGAGTTCCTGGCATCTCTGGATTTGACCGAAGCATATTTTCATTTCCCAATCCAGGGAATCAGCAATGCATCTGTATTTTGCTGTGCTTGGTTCTCACCTTCAGTTCACCGTCCTCCCATTCAGATTCTCCACTGCCCCAAGGGCATTCTCCAAGGTCAGTTTGGTGGAGGCTATGGCACTATGGGGCCATAGGATTTGTGTGCACACATATCTGGACTACTGGCTCATACAAGACCATTCTCTTTCAGAGGAAACTTGAATAGCTGCTTATGTGGTATCCTTTCTGTTAAGCCGCGGCTGGGTGATGTCACCACGTGGCCAGCCCTCCGCCTAGGGTGCAGAGGGTTGGTCTGCCATGATAATTTCTCTATGCAGAACGTGAGACTACAGCTAGGGCTCTTGCAAGGCCTCTTGGGATTTGTAGTCCCTTTTTAGCTCTCTGATAAAGAAGCAGTTGTAGTCCGAGTGTTTAAGGCAAAAATGACAAGGATTTATTCCCCTCACAAACAAAACTTCAGTGCAGAACAAATAAGAACAGCGTCCAGGAGTTTAGCATGAGGATTATATACAATAAATAAGGTAAGTGCTTCTTCACTCTCTGGTTCCCAAAACAATACAGTGCTGGTAGTAAGTACAAACTGAAAATAAACAGCTTCTTGGAACAAAGAAAAATACCTCCTTTTTCTTTGCTGTTAACTTAGCACTCTTACTTCCAGGTTTCAATACAGTGACTCAATGTGGTCAGCCAAACACAACGTGCAATCCATTCGCATATCTGCTATGTCCTCAACATTAGAGTCTATCTGCATATCTTCTATATCAGGGCTGACAGTGTTTGTTTGCAGACGGTTACTAAGGAATTTAAAATAACTTCCCTCTTTATACCCAGGTGTTTTCCCTTTATACAACTCTACACAGCAAGAGTTTAAAATACCTGTTACACTGGAGTTTCTTCTGTGGCTCTCCTCTAACTCTTGGCAGTTATATGGGAAGGCTTTTGTGCTAGGCTCCCACCTGTATAAACTCTGAAGGCTCCCTTCTGATTGCAGGGCTCCCTGCTCTCTCCGTTCCAGCAAGTTCCCGGTCACAGGGTGTGCCTCCCTTCCTTCAAGTCTGCTGGCTTTTCTCACAGACCGGTAAGAAGTTTCTCTATCAGGTCTCCAACTCCCTGGAGTTTCTGAGCCTCTCCAAGCCTGTCTTACAGGAGCTCTCTCTTCTCTCCTGTTTTTCCTTCCTTGAGCTGCTTCTCTGCCACAACTCCAACTCTCTCTGCTGCCACGGCTGCAATTACCCATCCAGCTTGCCCTCTGGCCTCTTCTCCAGCCTTTGTCTGCTGCTCCTCCACCTGGCTCTGCTTCCTTCTCTGCTTCCCTCGTGGCTCTCTTCCTGGGAGCTAATGAGGACGTTTTATAATTCTGTTCCCCTGGGCTTGGCTTGGCTCTGCTCTCTCCCTGAACAGGTGTGCTTGATTAAGCTTGGGGCTTGTTACTACGTCAGCGTCTGGGCGTGTCAATTCAGCTCCTGTCTTTCCCTGTTTACCTTTTCTATGTAAACAGTGAGCCATGTGCTCTAGCTGCCTGTCAGTTTTAAAGGTGGAATCTTCCTTTCTCTCTATTTCCATGGGTTCGGTAGGGGTCTCTACATCACAGTGATCAATTGGGGAAAGAGCCAGTTGTTGCAATCCAAGTCTGGAGTTCCTGGGAGCACGTTTTGATACTTGAGTGTGCAGAGTATTCTTGCCAGAGTTCAAAGTCAAAGGCTGTTGGATTGCCTAACGCTGTTCTGTTCACAGCAGGCTCCCAGAATCCAGGTTGATCTTCAACTCCTCGGACTATTGGTGGAAATTGTTATAGTGCTGTGGGCAAGCATTCATATGCGGCTGCTCCAATGGCACTTACTGACTCGGCGGCCCCGAGTTCTCAGTGGTTCAAGCTCAGTCTCCTGCTCCCAGTGATAGTGATGGTCAGCCTCTGGTGGTAGCAGCAGCCCAGTATTCTATGGAAGAGCATGCCGCTGGATGATTACTCATGGATCCTTCTGGCGACGAATGCCAGATCTCTGCTCGGGGAGCCCATTGTCAAGGTGGAACAGCCCAGGGCCATTGGAACCACAAGAAGGTGGTATGGTCCATCAGCTGCCTTGAGACAAAGGCCATCAGGTTGGATCTTCTGTGTTTCTGGCCCCCAGTTGAGGGTGGGGAGATTTGAGTGTTCTCGGACAATGCCACGGTGATGGGTTATGTTCATCAGCAAGGCAACATGAGGAGTGCTGGCGTAGCCCTGGAAATGGCTCTCCTATTTGTTACCAGCTTGAAGGTATGGGATGTGTAGCCCTGGGGCTCTGACCCCTTCAGGTGGCTTCCTGTACATTCTTCAACCGGGAGGCAAGAGTGATCCATAAGAACATAAGATAATGCCATACAGGGTCAGACCAAAGGTTCATTGAGCCCAGTATACTGTTTTTTACAGTGGCCAATCCAGGTCACAAATATCTGTCAGGTTCCTAAAAGGTAAACAGATTCTATGCTGCTTAATCCTTTGGTAAGCAGTAGATTTCCGCAGCCCACTTTAATAATGATTTATGGACTTTTCCATCAGGAGCTTGTCCAAACCTCTCTTAAATCCAGCTACAGGTTTTACTACATCCTCCAGCATTGAATTCCAGAGTTTGATTGCACGTTGTCTGAAAAAATACTTTCTCTAGTCTTAAATGTGCTACATTGTAGCTTCATTGTGTGTCCTTTAGTCTTTCTTCTTTTTTGAAGGAGTAAACAGCTGATCTACATTTACCTGTTCCACTCCACTCATTATTGTGGAGACCTCTATAATATCTCCCCTCAGCCATTTCCTTTCTAAGCTGAAGAGCCCTAACCTTTTAAGTCTTTACTTACATCAACCGATACAATCTACTAGATCCCCAGCAACATGGGTTCCACCCACATCATGGAGTGTAAACACTACTCACCACCCTGATAAACACCCTAACTCAAGGAATACAGAAAGCCAATCCAGGCTTCCTGTTACTCTTCTTGGACATCTCGTCAGCCTTTGACACCGTAAATCACCAAATACAATTACAATGTCTACACACCAATGGAATTCATGGCACTGTACTCAAATGGTTCACATCCTACCTCACCGATAGACATCAACAGATAAAGAACGGTCAAACACCTCCACCCCATACAGGCAGACACAAGGAGTCCCCTAAGGATCCACCCTCTCCACCAAACTCTTTAACCTCTACCTGTGACCACTCTGCTCAATCATAAGAAAACACAACCTACATGTCCACATCTATGCCAATGACATTATGATATATGGACCTAATACTATAAACCAGCCCACTCCATGTTTCACTGAGGTTACCAACTGTCTAAGAGACAACAACCTGCAAATCAACTACAACAAGATGGAGGTACTCTACATAACGAGGGATACCACCTCCCCCCCCCCCCCAGCTACAATAACATTGAACAACACTACAATCAGAACCAAGACTGAAGTCAGATACCTTGGGGTCACCCTCAACTAACACCTAACATTCAAACCCCACATAAATAAAATCATCTGAATAATTTACCACAAAGCAAAGACTCTCCAGTGCCTCCGACCACTCCTCAAACCTGCAGACTTCCATATAGTACTACAAGCCTCAATAATACCTCACCTGGATTACTGCAATGCCATCTACCAAGGACTACCACACTCCACACTCCTACCACTCCAACAGCACTCCATTCGACAGCCAGAACACTACAAACAGCAGCAAGGTAAGATCACATCACTCCAATACTAAAACAGCTCCACTGGCTCCCACTACAGAGACGTATAACATACAAATCCATCATGTTAACCCACAAAGCAATCCACTCAGACCACCCCCCCCCCGACCTCCACTCATTTCTTCAGCTCTCCTAACCACACAGATCTAAATGGACATCCACAATGAACACCCTCGTCATCTCCCACATCAGAACCAAATCCAATCAGCAAGCATGTAAACGAGCCTTCCAACTATATGCACCCTCCATATAGAAGAAGCTACTGGATCAGCTCAGGAACATCACTGACCAAATATCTTTACAACTGTACATAGCTAGAAATGTACATAGTTAAGATCTATGGATCTGTTATATAATTAAGAACCAAAGGGTTCATAATTGCATATTTATATATAGTTTTTATGACATAGTTATAATATATTTGTACTTTCATTCCATGTAATTGCCTTGACCCATTGAAAGGTGATATATAAATACAGCTAAATAAATAAATAGAAGTATCCTTCCATCTCCTTCATCATTTTGGTCACTCTTCTCTGTATTTATTGAATTCTGCTATATGCATTTTTAGATTTAGTGACTAGAAATGTACATAGTATTCAAGGTGCGGTCGCATCATGGAGCGATACAGAGGCATTATAATATCCTTGACTTTATTCTCCATGATTCCTAGCATTCTATATGTTTTCTTGGCCATCGCTGCACACTAGGCAGATGGTTTCAACATATTATCCACAATGACACCTAGATACTTTTCCTGGGTGGTATTTCCTAATGTGGAACCTTGCATTGTGCAGCTGTAGATTTGTTTTAGTCTTCCTTAAGAGGGTCATTCTAAGAGATTTAGTTGTGGTTTGGACATCTACAGACATGCATGTGGCATAGAAATCATGGACACGTCTCATAACCATTCCAGAAATGCCATTCTCAGATTACTCCAGTACAGGGATGTTCAAGTAGGAATGGGGATGTGGTGTAGGCATGTCTGGGGAGGGGCAATGGACTTACATGTTCCTGTTCGATCCCAGAAGAAGCGGAGCCATCTGCAGTCATATGCATGTTTATTCCTGCTCTGGTCACAAATAGGTATCAGGATAGTGTTTGTTTTCACCTTAAAACATCCAGAGTATGTAGAGAAGATGGAGAATTAAGTGACTATTTATTTCTTTATTACATTCTCTTATATACCACGCTATTCTGCATCAGTGCGGTTTACATTGAACAAACTGAAATTACATTGAACAGGGCATTATAACTTGGAGATAACTATTTTACAGGGAACATGGGCTATGGAGGGTTAAGTGGCTTGCCCAAGACCACAAGGAGCACCTGTGGGACTAGAAACCCCAGTCCTTCCGGCCCAAGGTTGCTGTCCTCTAGTTGGATTTGAACCCCCAACCTTCCGGCCTGAAGTACCTTGCCCCAACCACTAGGCCACTCCTCCACTCCTGGCTTTAGATTACAGAGTCCTACACTGGAATTTGGCCCTGTCTAGCTCTTAAGCCACTACTCTAAACATTATGCTTTTAGACATTTTGGTTCTGAAATGCTTTCTAGGGGATGTCTTTATAGACATTTGATACATGTGCATATCAGGCATTTCTCCAGGACCAAGGAGGAAGTCAGTCCTCACATATGGGTGACATCGACGTCGATGGAGCCCCTGTGGAGCATTTCCCCAGCTTTCTATGAAAGCTTTTGGGAATACTGAACGCATGCGCGAACCCCTTCCCGCCTAAAGGTGCCATCTTGCTCAGTCTCTCTTTTTCCGTGGAGCCCATCGGACGTGTGTCCTCGTTCACCTGGAAAATAGTTAGATTTTTTCATCAATTCTTTGCGATTTCTTTGCGGTTTTTTCTCCGGTTCGATGCCGGTTTCCCTTCTCGCCGGGTTCGGTACACCGGTATCGAGCCCGATCTTATTTTTTTGGTTTTTGCCCTTCGTGGCTGGCGTTCGTGCCCTTTTTTTCTTTTTCCCTGGAAGGCCGGTCCTTTGACCTCGCGGGGACTTTTTTTTCCCCGATGGCTTCCAGTGGTTTTAAGAAGTGTGATCGGTGTAAGAAACTAATGTCTCTCACCGACACACACGACTGCTGCCTTCGGTGCCTTGGTCCTGATCATGATCCTAAGATCTGTGGACCGTGTGGAAAAAATGTCCACTAAGGCGCTTCGAAGTCGTCAGCACCAAAAGGAAAGGCTTTTCTCCGATTCGGCCTCGTCCGAGGCCTCGACGTCTCGGGAGTCTGACCCCGAGCATCGTCGGGGTTCCTCGGAGAGAGGGTCCCCCGAGTGGGAGCGAAAGAGGAAGAAGCGGCTCATGAGGGCGTCGTCGGAGGAGGTCCATGGCTCCTCAAGGGCTAGGTCTCGGACCCCCGACCGCCATCCCGGGCCCGTGGAACAAGAGAAGCCGTCAAATGTACCTCGGGTGGAGCCGGAGTCTGCTGGACACGTAAGTCCTGTTGTCCTCGAGGACTCTCCTCCCAGGGAGCTGACGTCTGGCTAGGCGCCGCCGGGGCCCGAGTTGGTAGCTGCTGAGTCTCCTGAGCTGGGTCTCAGGCTGACAGCCTTGGAGTGCAGACTGTCTGCCTTCATGGATCAGCAGCGGGTGCTGATGGCCAGCCTCGCTGGCGCATCTGCCCCGACCACCGAGACATCGACGTTGAAGTCGACCCCAGAGACCGAGCCGATACTCGAGACCATGAAGACTCGAGGTCGTCCTCGGTTGCGGTCACCCTCGACCTCCCGGTCGGGACCGAGGGCGTCGACGCCGGTGCCTTTGGCTTCGGGGTGGGTGCTGCCGGGCCCCGCGCGGTTGGAGCCTGACTCCTCTTCGGACGAGTCCGCCTGGGAAACGGAGGATGAGGAGTCTCCCGATACCTTCAAGACTCGGTGCGTCCCGTCAGACTCACCGCAGTCTGAGCCCCGGAGTAGGTCCCCTCCGGAGGATACACGGTTCTCGGAGTTCTTGCGGGATATGGCCACTGCTTTGGCGATCCCGCCGGTTCTCGAGGAGGAGCCTCGAGCTGAAGAGCTCGAGGCCCTCAAGTATGACTCTCCTCTGAAGGAGGCCTTTACTGTGCCGGTTCCTCCAATGCTGAAACGGCTCCTCTTCCGGATGTGGGAGGCACCGGCTTCGGCGCCGGTTCTGAGCAAGAGGGTCGATTCCATTAATCGACTCCGTAAGAGCCCTGGGTTTCAAAAGGCGCAGCTACCACACCATTCCATGGTGGTGGAATCGGCCATGCATTGTCTGAAAAGTCAGAAGATGCACTCCGCAGTGCCCCCTGGCAGGGAGGCCCAGAACCTGGATGCGTTCGGTAGAAAGTGCTTCCAGGGCTCGATGCTTGCTTGCCATGTCCAGTCTTACCAGCTGTACATGGGCATTTACTTGCGGGACCTGGCAAAGGAGCTTGCCGTGTTCTCTGCTGGTCTCTCCGGGAAACCTTTGCAGAGGTTCAAGTCCTTGTCTTTGGGGATCTGGGAATGCTCTAAGTTCATGTCCTGAGCAGCCTACGATGACTTTGAGGCCTCGGCCCGTGTTGTGGCTGCCGGCATCGCGGCTCGACGCCAGGCATGGCTGCAGTCATCGGACCTCGAGCCATGGGTTCAAGACAAGTTGGTCAATGTCCCTTGCTGAGGTGAGAACCTTTTTGTCAAGCCCATGGCCGAGAAGGCTGCTGAGCTCAAGACCGAGCACTTCACGAGGACAAGGCTGTCTCGAAAGACTTCTGCCCCTTCACACAAGAAGAAGGGCTCGGGTAAAAAGTGATCCTCTGTCTTGAAGGACTAGAAAAAGGGACTGTTACTTCTGGAGAGAGATCTGCAACTGTGAGTATATACTTCTGGTAATTTTCTAAAAGGAATTCTTTGTATTAAAGCTAATTAATCTGTGAACTCACTATTTTTTGTTAAATCAGTCAGGGCCTAGTAGCAGCAGTTTAAGTTTAAATTTAAAACACAGAGGAGACCTTTCTGGTTACATTTCATACCCAGCAGAGAGCTTGTAGTTTAACTTTAATTGTCACTCAGGGCCTAGTAACAGCAAAGTACTTTTAGTTTAAATTTAAAACACAGAAGAGAGCTTTCTGGTTACATTTGGAACACAGCAGAGAGCTTGTAGTTTACATTTAATAGTCACTCAGGGCCTAGCATCAGAAAAGTACTTTTAGTTTCAAAACACAGAGGAGAACTTTCTGGTTACATTTCATACCCAGCAGAGAGCTTTTAGTTTAAATTTAATAGTCACTCAGGGCCTAGTAACTGCAAAGTACTTTTAGTTTAAATTTAAAACACAGAAGAGAGCTTTCTGGTTACATTTGGAACCCAGCAGAGAGCTTGTAGTCTAAATTGAATAGTCACTCAGGGCCTAGTAACTGCAAAGTACTTTTAGTTTAAATTTAAAACACAGAAGAGAGCTTTCTGGTTAAATTTAGAACCCAGCAGAGAGCTTGTAGTTTAAATTTCATAAGAAGTTAGAGCCTAGCAGCAGCTAAGAGCTATAATTTAAATCAAATCAGAATATAGCTTACCTCAACAGCACAAGACAGGGTACTGTGTAGCAGCCCTCTTTTAATAAGTGTTACTATCTTGGAAGCCCAGATCAGCTGTATTCCACGCTTTAAGAAAAGTGGAAGGAAGTCCAAAAAACTGCCAGCATGGTTTAAAGGTGAGGTCAGAGAGGCTGTTGTTGCCAAAAAAGCATCTTTCAGGAAATGGAAAAAAGAGCCAAACGACGAAACCTGGAAACAGCACAAGCACTGGCAAGTCAAATGCAAGGCATTGATAAGGCAGGCAAAGGGAGAATTTGAGAAGAAGCTTGCTGCGGAAGCAAAAATGCAAAGTAAAGACCTTTTCAAGTACATTCATAGCAAAAAACCTGTGAGAGAGTCAGTTGGTCCATTAGATGATAAAGGGGTTAAAGGAGCACTAAGAGGCGACAAGGCGATAGCGGAGAGACTGAATGAATTCTTTGCTTCAGTCTTTACTGAGGAAGATGTAGGGATGTTACCCATGACTGAAGTGGTATTTAAAGGTGTGGAAGAACTGAAGGAAATATTGATACATCGGGAAGATGTATTACAACTATTAGATAAACTGAAGAGTAGCAAATCACCTGGGCCGGATGGTATACATCCAAGGGTGTTGAAAGAACTGAAATATGAGATTGCAGACCTGCTATTAGTAATCTGTGAACTATCATTAAAATCATCTCTAATACCTGAAAATTGGAGGATCGCCAATGTAGCACCATTTTTTAAAAAGGGTTCCAGGGGTGTTCCGGGAAACTACAGACCGGTGAGCCTGACATCAGTACCGGGAAAAATGGTAGAAACCATCATAAAGAATAAAATTACTCAGCATGTAGATAGTCATGACCTAATGGGAGACAGCCAACATGGTTTTAGACAAGGAAGATCTTGTCTTACTAATCTGTTATGTTTTTTTGAAGGAGTGAATAATCAGGTGGACAAAGGTGAGTCAGTTGATATTGTGTATCTGGACTTTCAGAAAGCCTTTGACAAGGTCCCTCATCAGAGACTTTTGGCAAAACTAAAGAGTCATGGGATAGGACGCAGTGTACTATTGTGGATCAGGAACTGGTTAAAAGATAGAAAGCAGAGGGTAGAGCTAAATGGCCAATTTTCCCAATGGAGAAAGGTGAATAGTGGTGTACCCCAGGGATCTGTGCTGGGTCCGCTGCTTTTTGACATATTCATAAATGACCTGGAAAGTGGAATAACGAGTGAGGTTATCAAATTTGCAGATGACACAAAACTATTTAAAGTTGTTAAAACCCAAGAGAATTGTGGAAAATTGCAAGAGGATCTTGATAAATTGGAAGACTGGGCATCAAAATGGCAGATGAAATTTAATGTGGACAAGTGCAAGGTTATGCACCTAGGGAAGAACAACCCAAACTATGGTTACACGATGCAAGGTTCCACATTAGGAACCACCACCCAGGAAAAAGATTTAGGCGTCATTGTGGATACCATGTTAAAACCCTCGGCCCAGTGTGCAGCGGCGGCCAAGAGAGCAAATAGAATGCTAGGTATGATAAGGAAAGGAATGGAAAATAAAACAAAAGATATTATAATGCCTCTATATCGTTCCATGGTGAGACCGCACCTTGAATATTGTGTGCAATTCTGGTCGCCGTATCTTAAAAAGGATATAGCGATTTTAGAAAAGGTTCAGAGAAGAGCCACCAAAATGGTAAAGGGGATGGAAGGATACTCCTATGAAGAAAGGCTAAAAGGTTAGGGCTCTTTAACCTGGAAAGAGACGGCTGAGGGGAGATATGATAGAAGTCTATAAATTAATGAACGGAGTGGAACGGGTAAACGTAGATCGATTGTTTACCTTATCAGAATATAGAAATACTAGGGGACATGCAATGAAGCTACAGGGTAAACTATTTAAGACTAATAAAAGAAAATATTTTTTCACTCAACGTTTAATCAAACTCTGGAATTTGTTACCGGAGGATGTAGTAAAGGCTGTTAGTGTAGCTGGGTTTAAAAAAGGTTTTGACAAGTTCCTGGAGGAAAGGTCCATAACCCATTATTAAGAAGGGACCCAGGATATCAATGCTTGAACCAATACAAGCATTGTGGAATCTGTGTCCCTTGGGGAAACTGCTAGGTCCAACGACCTAGATTGGCCACTGTTGGAAACAGAATACTGGGCATGATGGACCTTGGTCTGACCCAGTATGGCATATCTTATGTTCTTATGTCCTTTTACCCGAGGAAGGCGACTGCCTACAAACCGTTCCCACCTTACCAGGCCTCCCCCGCTCCCCCACAGGGTCAGCAGGCCAAGGGACAGGGACATGGGCCCCGTAGGCAAAAGACCCCCAAGCCTCCGGCTCCTGCTCCCACTAAGAAGGGTGGGGGTTTTGACTCCCAAGGCATAGCCTCTCCGTCACTGCTGTCCCATCCCTGCACAGGAGGTCGCCTAGCACTGTTTGCCCACCAGTGGCCACCCATTACAGGGGACAACTGGGTCTTAAGCATAGTCCACAAGGGCTACCTTCTTCATTTCCATCAGTTGCCTCCTCCTTATTTTCCAGGAAAGCCTCCAAGGCCTCCTCTCCTTACAGCCCTCCTCCAGGGTCTGTTACGAGACCAGGCGGTGGAGCCTCTGCCTCCCCACCTACAAGGTCACGGTTTCTACTCCAGCTACTTCCTAGTACCAAAGAGAACAGGGGATCTCAGGCCTATTCTTGACCTCAGAAATCTCAACTGGTTCTTGCAGAAGGAAAATTTCAAGATGCTTACTCTTGGAACACTTCTGCCCTACCTCCAACAGGGAGATTGGCTATGCTCTTTAGATCTAAAGGATGTGTACACTCACATCCTCATTCATCCAGACCACAGAAAGTACCTCAGCTTCATTGTGGGAGGAAACCATTATCAGTACAGAGTGCTGCCATTTGGCCTAACCTCCGCCCCCGGGGTCTTTACCAAATGCCTGGCAGTGATGGCGGCCTATTTGAGGAATCAGGGTATCTTTGTCTTCCCCTATCTGGACGACTGGCTCATCAGGGTTCAGACGTGCCAGGAGGCCAGGCAAGCCACCCTCCGAACGATTTCTCTACTCCAGCATCTGGGTTTTGTCATAAACTTCGCAAAGTCCACTTTGCTCCCCTCCCAAAACGTAGAGTTCATAGGGGCAAGGCTAGACTCTCTGCAGGCAAAAGATTTCTTGCCAGAGGACAGAGCCCAAAGACTGATGACCTTGCCAAACCAGTTTCTCAGCAGGTCACTGGTCTCTGCCAGGCTCTGCCGGAGGCTTCTCGGCCACATGGCTTCGACAGTACATGTGACTCCCAATGCCAGGCTTCATATGAGGCCTGCGCAATCGTGTCTCAGGTGTCAGTGGTCGCAGGCCACAGGGAGCCTCAGCGACAGAGTAAGGGTGTCCAGACCATTCCTGCACTCCCTACGTTGGTGGCTGCATCCCCCAACTTACTGAAAGGGATGCCTTTTCAGCCACCTGGGTCCACAGTGGTATTGACCACCGATGCCTCCCTACAGGGCTGGGGTGCACACTGTCTGGGCAAGTGCACCCAGGGCCTGTGGTCTCCCTGGGAGGTCCAGCAACAGATCACTCTACTGGAACTTCGGGCTATTCGCCTAGCCCTCAAGAATTTCTCTCAAACCCTGGCTCACCAGTCTGTTTTATTGCAAACAGACAATCAGGTAGCCATGTTTTATGTGAACAAACAGGAAGGCACTGGGTCCCAGCTCCTTTGTCAGGAGGCGCAGGACCTTTGCTTGTTTGCGCTCAGGCACAACATGTTGCTCAAGGCGGTTTATCTCCCTGGCCAGGAAAATTACCTAGCAGACAGGTTGAGCAGGATTCTGCAGCCCCATGAGGGCAGATCCATCCCTTAGTAGTTCAGAAGATCTTCCTGAGATGGGGACTTCCATCCATAGATCTCTTTGCCAGTCCCCTGAACAGACAGCTGCCCAGGTTCTGCTCCAGGCAACCGCATCCTCTGAGACTAGTAGCAGATGCTTTTCTGATTTCCTGGTCCCAAGGCCTCCTATATGCACTTCCTCCCATGCCTCTGGTGGCCCGAACCCTGTTCAAGATTCTAAAGGACCAGGCCTCGGTCCTTCTGGTAGCCCCCAGGTGGCCGAGACAACCTTGGTTCCCACTTCTTCTTCAGTTAGCAGTGGACACTCCACTACCTCTAGGGTTGCAGCCCGACCTTCTTTCTCAAGACCAGGGGTCTCTTCTGCACCCCAATCTCAAATCTCTCAATTTGATGGCCTGGAAGCTGCAAGGGTAGTTTTGGCTCCTTGGGGCCTACCTCCTGAAGTTGAAGAGGTCGTCCTGGCCTCTAGGAAGCAATCCACTAGAAAAACCTATGCCCTGAAGTGGAAGAGGTTTTCTGTGTGGTGTCAGCTGCGTACAGAGGATCCTTTCTCTTGTGCTGTGCCAGTGGTGCTTCAGTACCTGCTGCACTTATCCAATCAGGGCCTTAAGTCCAATTCTGTTCGGGTCCGCCTCTCAGCTCTAGCAGCTCACCACTCACTGGTGGAAGGGCACTCTCTATTGGTTCACCCCTTGGTGTCCCGGTTTCTCAGGGGTTTGCTCTTGCTCAAGCCTCCTGTCCGTCCTCCAGCCCCTGAGTGGGAGTTGAATGTGGTCTTGCAGCAACTGACTCGCCCACCTTTTGAGCCGATGGCTACTTGTCCTCTCCGCTTCCTTTCCTGGAAGACACTCTTTCTAGTAGCCTTAACCTCGGCCAGACGGGTGAGTGAGCTTCAGGCCCTAGTCTGTGACAGGCCTTACACCCGCTTCTATAGGAACAGGGTAGTCCTTAGGACTCATCCAAAGTTCCTCCCTAAAGTTGTCTCCTCTTTCCACCTCAACCAGGAGGTGGTTCTTCCAACATTCTTCCCTAGGCCTCATGCAAGCCAGGCTGAAGCGGTCCTGCATACCCTGGACTGTAGGAGGGCCTTATCCTTCTACCTTGACCGTACGCAAGGACATAGAAGGGCTACTCAGCTCTTCATCTCTTTTGACCCTAATAATTTGGGATTAGCTGTGTCCAAGTGTACCTTGTCCATATAGGTGGCTGACTGTATCACCTGGGCTTACAGGGCGGCTGACCTTCCCTTGCAGGGTTGGGTCATGGCCCATCGTGTCAGGGCAATGGCGGCCTCAGTAGCTCATCTCCGCTCTGTACCGTTGGCAGACATCTGCAGGGCTGCAACTTGGTCCTCAAGCCAGACTTTTGCAGCTCATTACTGCCTGGAGAGGGAGTCCCGTAGGGACAGTGCTTTTGGCCAGGCAGTACTCTGGAATCTCTTTGAGGTTTAGGCAACTCCTGCCCTCCAGCCCTCTGTTGGGCTACCGGTGGAGGTTCTTTCAGTGAAAAGCCTTTCTTTGATGCCGGGACTAGAGGGAGTTCTATTGTTCAGCCTGGGTTCCTTGGTAGCCCAGAGCTTGGGAGTCACCCATATGTGAGGACTGACTTCCTGCTTGGTCCTGGAGAAAGAGTAGTTACTCACCTGTAACAGGTGTTCTCCAGGAGCAGCAGGAATCAGTCCTCACAACCCTCCCTCCTCCCCTGGGAGTTGCAGTTGTACATAGTTTATTTTACATTTTGTGTGCTGTTTTTTAGCTATGTCATTTGACTGAGCAAGATGGCACCTTTAGGCGGGAAGGGGACCGCGCATGCGTGCAGTATTCCCAAAGGCTTTCATAGAAAGCTGGGGAAATGCTCCGCAGGGGCTCCATCGATGTCGATCTCACCCATATGTGAGGACTGATTCCTGCTGCTCCTGGAGAACACCTGTTACAGGTGAGTAACTACTCTATCCATGTTTCTGGAATTGTGCCTGAACTTGCACGTGCCTGCCTTTCTTTTCAGACACTGTGACTTTGACATCCCAGATTGCACTTGGACGTCCCATTTGGAATATGCCTCTAAGTGTATAACTTTGCACTTGTTCACATTAAATTTCATCTGCCATTTGGACACCCAGTCTCTAAAGGTCTTCTTGCAATTTTCACAATCCTCTAGTGATTTAACAACTTTGAATAATTTTATGTCATCTATACATTTGATCATCTCACGCATTGTTCCCATTTCCAGGTCTTTTATGAATATGTTAAAGAGCAGCAGGCCCACCACAGATCCCTGAGATATTCCACTATTCGCCTTTCTCCACTGAGAAAATTAGCCTTTTAGTCCTACTCTGTTTTCTAACTTCTAATCATTTCCCAATCCACAATAGTACACTGCTAGCAAGCTGATGACTTTTTAGATTCCTCAAGTCTCTAATGAGGAAAGGCTTTCTGAGAATCCAGATGCACTATATCAACCGGCTTACCTTTACCTGCCTGTTTATTCACACCTTCACAAAGATATGGTAGATTAGTAAGATAAGACTTTCCTTGACTAAATCCATGTTTGCTTCACCCCATTAAACCATGACCATATACATGTTTAGTAATTTTGTCCTTTAGGATAGTTTATATCATTTTGTCCTTAGAAGCTCAGATGACAAGACTTTGACTTTCATACTTTGGACACATCCTGCGAAGAAAGACATCATTTTTTTAAAAAATGGGAGGCTGAATATCGGGCGATACGACACTAGGTCTGTATTATCTGCAGCTTTGTTTTTGAGGATCGGTCAGATGGTTGCCTGTTTGAGGGAGGGGGCATATATCCTTGAGTTAGGGAGGGACATATTATATTGTGGATATATTGGACGAGCTCGTCTTTGGCTGTTTTGATCCATCTTACTGGACATGGATCAGAGGGTGCCATGAAGGCATTTAGTTCAGTGATTGTGCGTGCTACTTGCTCAGTTGTGGGTATGTAAAACTTGTCCTATTTGTGTGTTGGGGAGGATGTGGTGGAGTCTGGGTGATCCAGTTGTGGTATGTCTTTCTGAGGTGGCTTGAGCTTGGCAAGAAGGAAGTTTGCAAATAATTGAGGGTGGATTGTGTCTTCTATAGACTGGGATGGTTCCTTTGTCAGTGTGCAGACAATCTCGAAGAGTTCTCTGGGCTTGGTACTGGATCTTAATATGCGGTTGGTATGATATTCCTGTTTGTGTCGGTTGATTATATTGTTGTAGTCCCTTTGTTCTATTTGATATTGTTTTAAAGTGGTTTTTGTTTTGTTTTGCCTCCAACAAAACATCTTGCATAGTGTTTTCTTCACTTCCCTTATATCTACAGAGTACTAGGGAGCTGATGAGGTTCTTTTGTTATACAACTGCGGTTTACTTGCACTGGAGGTCTAGCTGCTGCAGCTATGGTGGTATTCCATTTTTCGATTGCGTTGTCCAGATTGGTAAAGTCTTGTGGGAGTTTTTGGAGGGTTGATTTGAGGAATTGTTCTTTATCAAACCCCTTGAATCTTCTTTCTGCTTGAGTTGTTTTATGGGCTGATCTTTGGTGCAGGGTATGCAGCTTAAAGTGAATAGTATGATGGTCAGACCAGGGTATCGGTATGACCTGAGGAGGTGTTATGTTTTTTCTTCCAGGAGGCTTTGTGGGACGAATATGCGGTCAGGAGTGGTGCCTAGGCGGTGGATGGGTCCTGTTTGTAGAAGTGTGGACTGCAGGGATTCCATTGCTCTGAGGAAAGCTGCAGACACTTTGCTAGGTGCGGAGCTAAGGTTGAGATCTCCCAATAAATATGAGTGGTTTGTAGGGGGAGTTGGATGCACATGCTGTTTCGAGTATGGTGGATAATTCATCATCATTGGCGCTGGGGGGCCCTGTAAGTAAGGCAGATGGCTAAGTGCCTATTCTCTATAGTGATTATGTTGCAGTGATCTGTGCCTGTTGACTTGGAGGTTTTGAATCTGAGGTCGGATCTAGCCAGTATTAGCACCCCTCTGCCTCTTTTGTTGATAAGTGAACAGTTGAATACAGTGTGAGTGGAAGGTGTGACTTGGTTTATGATGATTCGGTCAGTGTCTTTCAGCCAGGTTTCGGTGACACAGACAATATCTGTTTGATGTGATTGGAGGTGGTCTATAATAATATTGGTGTTGTTCCTTATAGATCTGGCGTAGATGAGTACTATGTTAATGAGGAGCTGTGTATGAACTGTTTGTGGTGGTTGGTAGCATGTGGTGTTGGCAGGATTTTTATAAGTCTAGTGTGTCTCTTGTTTGAGTGTCGGAAGGTGTTGTGCCATGTAGGTTTTTGTTGTAGCAGGAATAGTGATGAGTGAATCAGGGCTGTTGGTGCTGTAGCAGTGGTGTGGAAAGCTCTTGTGAGATGGAGGAGGAGAATCAGGATCAGCATGATGACATAGATATTTAGGGTGGTTGATTTGTTTTTTTCCCATGTCATAAAGAGTGACTTGGGACACTGGAGGGTGAGTTGGGAGGGTAAAGGCATAGCTCTTTTTCTGAGTACCTCATCCCTTTTGCTTACTACGTACAGTTTCTGTGCTCTTGTGCAGGCAAGAGAAGGGGTTTTTTTTTCAGTTCAGAAGGGTCTATACATGTTTGTGTGGTCAATTGGTGTCTCCAAGATGAATAAGATCTCTTGGCATCCTCTTTTGCGTTTGTCGAGGAGGTGTTCGGGGGATTCTGCAGTGGTTAAATTTATATTTATGTTATTGTGGCTGTTTGCTGAGGTTTATTAGATGTTGATTGCCATCCAATGGCTTGTGCTCAACTCAAGTGCCCTGCTCAAGGGCCACGCCTAAGGGCCCACTGGTGAGGCCCTCAGGCGCGGGCACACCTTTAGCGCTGCTGTTTTATATGAAGTCTGGTGAGCCTGATGAGCCTTCAGTGCAGCGAGCGGGTGGAGTTAAAAGCCTGCTCCCTGTGCTGCATGCTGATCGGGGCAGCTTTTGTGACAATGTGGCTTGTAGTCTCACCTTCATGCTGTCAGGTACAGTGATACTGAGGACATTAGATTTGTCCCAATTTATTCGAAACCCTGTGAGACCCCCATACTCCCCCAACTCCCACCTTATAAATGGTATAGAGGTAATCGGCTGGGTTACTGCCATAATGATATCATCAGTGAAAAGTAAAATGTGATGGTCTGAACCCTCCCGGGCTAATGCCCCTTATTTCTTGGCGATCTTATCCAAGCTGCTAGCGGCTCCATTGTGAGCACAAATAGGATAGAGGATAGTGGGCACCCTTGCATTGTTCCCTAAACCAAAGGAAAAAACTTGGAGTAGCGGCTGTTAACCATCACACAGGCCCAAGGTTTACAATACAGGGCCCTCACCCATCACACAAAGTGTTCCCCAAAGCCCATCACACCCAAAACCTGAAACATGACATCCCAGGATACATGATCAAAAGCCTTTTAAGCCTCTCTTGACACCAGCAAAGCTGGTTCCAGGCGCCACCTGGCCACCCAAATGAGGTTAAGGATCTTATGAACATGGTCGGCTGCCTGCCACCCAGGCATAAAGCCTGCCTGGTCCTCATGTATCAATCCCATGATTACGTGATCTAGGTGTCAGGCTAGAATTTTAGCAAAAAGCTTTGCATCCAAATTAAGAAGCGAAATTGGTCTATATGAGGAACAAGATTGAGGGTCCTTCCCCTCTTTAGGAATCAATGAAATGCCGTTACAACCCATGGTGTCAGCCCCCTCCTCCCTTGGTGTGTTGAAAAGCCTTACTAGTGGACCATGTAATAGAGTCCCCACTTTTTTATAAAAGTGAACAGTAAAGCCATTGAGGCCAGGGGCGTTTTCATTTTTGAGCTCTTTTATCACCCGCAATACCTCTGTGGCTGTAATTTTTTATCTAGCATTTCTCACTCCTCCTGCCCCGGAAGATTAGCTGAAGCTAGGTAGCTCTCCACCTATTCTACTGGGGGATTGAGCCAGTGTTGTATACAATCGGCTATAAAATTTAATGAACTCTGCTCTCATTTCCTTCTCTGACTGAATCGCCCTCCCTCCCTTCCCCCTTATTGCCACTATATGGGAGTGCAGCTTCCGTTTCTAGAGCTGGCATGCGAGATACTTTCCCGCCTTATTTCCCCCTTAAAAATATTCCTATCTCACTAACTGCATTTTATATTGAATCTCTGCAGCTTTTAGGGCATTTAATTGGGCGTGGACCGAGCCTTGGAATCTCCTCCTCTGGTCACTTGCATCTGCCTGTTCCAGTGCCTGCAGCTGACTATGTAGTTCATACACCTTCTCATTTTTACCCGCTTTTTCTTTGCCCCCCATTTAATTCAAGTACCCTGCACCATTGCTTTAAATCTGTCCCATACCACACCCATCCCACCTCCCCATTATCATTCTCCTTAAAATACTCGGACATTAACTTCTAAAGTTCTTGTACCACTCTTTTGTCTTCCAAGGCAGCATCGTTCAAGAGCTGGAATTTTGCCTCCTCTTCTTCTGCACCCCTAATGGCACATGGTCCGACCATGAGAACGCCTCAATATTAGCAAGCAAAAGTTGCATTGCACCCTCTTCCCCAACCCAGAACGTCTCAAATCTGGAGTATTTCCCATGCACTGACGAGTTAAAAGTAAATTGCCTTCTCCTGGGATTCAGAAAATGTCAAGTGTCCACCAGATCCAAAGCCCACATAAACTGCTTTAACTTGAACCTATCAACCCCTCTACCCTCTACCCTGTCAGTATTATCCTTCCCCGGATCTATTGTTAGGTTAAAATCTCCCCTACATATCAGTAACCCTTCTTCCAAATTATCGATCTGGTCTTCTAGCTCTCTAAACCCTCACCCCCCCCCCCCCCGGTTCCCATTAGGGGCATAAATTACCCCTATTCGCAGCCACTCTTCACCCATTTTTACCTATACTAGCAGATACCTAACACCCCCCTTGTCATGGGTCATCCCCCCCCTACTTCCATCCTTAAGTGGGATGCTAAGAAGATTGCCAACCCCCCTTTTTTCTGCTACACCAGATTTGATGTGAAAAGCCATACTTCATACCTTTTCGGCCTCACCAAATGTTCTTCCCTCTTGCACAAATGTGTTTCTTGTACTAGGTATATGTCAGCTCTGTGCCAATGCATTTCCTTGCCCAATAACTGTCTTTTAAAGGGAGAGTTCAGCCCACGCGCATTCAGGGTCACAATTTTGAGCTCACCAATTTCAAAGCCACTCTTTGCTTCAAACTCTAGCCCATCCCCTCTCCCCCTTCCTCCCCCCTCCAACTCCCCCTTCCTGTCCTCCAACACTATCCAGATCCTCCCCCCCACAGGATATAAAAGCCAACATTATCATGACAACCAACCCCCACCCTACCCCATTCCACAGCTCCTTACCTCCCATCTCCCTCCTGCCCCCAAAAATCTCTCCTCACTCAGTCCTTATCGATCCTCCCCCAGTCCAACCCTCCCTTCACCCCATTCCATTAAACACACCTACTTAAACATACAACATATCAGGGGGAAGAGAGGAGGAAACAATGCAACAGAACCTATTCACCCCTCATTATGTACCTTCAGTGAAGGTTCATCACTCCACAGTAGGCCCCCTCCATACTGGCGCCAGTCTGGGTCCTCTAGCGCCTCTTCTGAACTAGGCACTGTCCTTGCCCAGCAGCCGGTGGTGATTCATGTGGGCGCTCATTCAGCACTGCTACCACCGTCTCCCAAGCTTGCTTCTGCAGCCGCCTCCTACTGTGCATCACTCTCTGCCACTTTGGTGGGACAGTGATCCTCTTTATTTCCTTCCATAAGCCCATCTCCAGCCTTTAATGCCCGTCACCCTCAGCGTGTGAACTACCTCCTTCCTTATTCTAATCCGCAGCCTTTTCCCCTGAATTACAAAGGTCAGGCCTAAAGGGAAAGTCCATGCTTATCTTATGCCCTTCTCCCGATGCTTTGAGGTGGTATATCGCATACCCCATCTTTTCTGTAAGGTCAACTAGGCAAGATCAGCAAATATTTCCACTGTGTTGTTCTCTCATTCTAGTGGGCCATGTGCCCGAGATAGTAGGACCACTTGTTCCTTTACCCCAAAGTCATGGAAGCAAGTGATGGTGTCTCAGGGCATATTGCTGTTGGGAGGGCCTCATCGCTGCACTACTCTGTGTGCCCGATCAATTCACAAGTCCACCTGATCAAGTGGCAAATCTGCCTCTTGCAGCAAAACATTTGTTATATTTTGAACAACTTTCTTGCAGACTTGAAATGCTGCCATTTCCACCACTCCCCAAAAGTGAAGATTATTATGGCGGGACCGATTTTCAGGTTCCTCCACTTTATTCTCAAGCTCTGAATGCAGATGTTCCATCACCTCCAATTTAGTTTCGACAGCTCCCAGGCCCTCCACATGAGCCTCCACATGAGCCTCCACTTGATCCTCCATTTCTGCCATCCTGTGGCCTAAGGCACTCAGCTCGGACCACAGGCCCTCTATACTAATCACCACTTCAGCACGCACTTGGGCTATGTCTTGTTTCAAGTCCTGAAACAAAGTACGCATTTCCTCCTGCAAACCACCATTACCTCCAGACCCCATTGTGGACATCACTTTTATTGCCTCTGATACCGCTGAGGGGCCGGGGCTCTGATTTCCTACTGACTGGCTGGTTCCGCCCACCTCCTTTTCCATGGGTTTCTTAGCCACGGTGGTGCTCATGAAGCCAAATTCTTTTAAGTCCTGCTTTTTCGATTTTGCCAGCATCCCACGTCTCCACGGGCCCCCCTGCCACCAGTCTGTAGCATTTTTTCCTGGAGCTAGAGCACAATTTTGCTATTGAAAAGCTGCGGATCCACCGAAGCTCTGGCTTAGTTGGCCATCTTGTCCGGTGAAGTCTCCTAACTCCTCCCATACTAAACTCTTTTAAGTTTAAAATTTTAACACTATGAGGCATGTTTACTAAAGGTTAATGCGCATTAACTTAACACACATTACATGCTTCCACTGCCCATTTCATTTCTATTGGCCATTGAGGCACTTAATGCAAGTTAACCTTTAGTAAACATATCCCTATGACTAAATGCTTGAGTAGATTTTGTCCAACTCTTCCAAGTTGTAAAGTACATTAAAAACAAGCTGTCTGTTTTCTCCATTTATTTCATTTGAATTTGAACAAAACTCAGATGGAGTGCTTGTGATGTGAGAACAAGAGACAACTAATTTTGCTGGTCTGATAGCAGGTTTGTAATTATGGATGCAGCCAAATGGTAGCTCTGGGTCTCACTGTAGACTTGGTAAAATTAGACCACTGAGGTTAGAGATATACTAACTGCTCTACTTATGATCATTACCTTATATAGTGTATCCTTGGAGCAATGAGTAATATGGAGGGAGGCTGTGTCCGTTGCTCTGAAAATCCATCGTCCCCGATGGTTCCTATTTTGATATACTGTATGGTACAGTATGGGTTGCCATCAAAATTATTATTGTTAAAGTAGTACTGTACATATCATTGTCATATTCCTGGGGAAACTTTGACATACTGTACAGCATGTATACAATAAACCTGTATATACTGTAAAGAAAATTAAAAGTTAGTGGCTTTAGGGAAAAAAAATGAATCCAGAACTCAGCCATCAGTAACATTCTCAACACAGTATTTATTTCTCTTTAACACTAATATACTAATTTTTCCCAAGCAGTAGTTATTTTTATTTAACAATACTGTACTGTATTAATTTTTTTTTCAAACATTTTTTATTTTTCTCTAATGGTAATACAAAACTTGTATGTCCATTTACAGTTATAGATACCAGCTGGTTCATGTCTAATCACCAGTACAGTACAGTGTGTGTCCTTGAAAAAAAAAGGAAGTCAAATATTATACAGAAAAAATTAACCAAAACAAAAAGTTACAGTACAGTATTGCCTTCCAAAGATTCCTCCTCCTCATTCTCTATTTCCTTGGAGGACAAAGGAGATGAGAATGTTGGTGATGGCTATGCTGACAGTCTTCTTTTTGCAATGGGAATGGTTGGGTAGAGTTCTGCTGAGCTGCCAGGCTTAAAAAAGGCATCCAAGGTTATCTGGAGCTTAGATGAATACTGTCTCTTGATGATTAATTTCCTCAGATCTTGTAGTATTGTGTAGAAATTTCTTATCTCTAAATTGTCTGGAGAGTCTGCATATTCCAGGATCTTGTCTATATTTTCTCACAGCTCAGAATATCTAGGTTTATAAGTCCCAGTTGCTTCCTTGTCTTCGTCATCATCTCTCTGCTGCTCTGCTTGAGTATCCTCTGCTATCACAGATGTGACAATACCATCCTCTAAGAGGGTATGGTAGCCAGTTTACCATCATCTTCCTCTAACCATGAGATCACAACATCTTCAATTTTCTCTTTTCCCCCTGCTTCTGTAAATAGCTGGTGGAAGTCAGCATTCTCAAAACATTCAAAATCAATTTCCAGATCAATGTCATGTAGCAGTTTCTTCTAACACTTCTCAAGAGTGGATGGCTTAACGTCTTTCTATGTTCTAGCTTAGTTGAAGAGTGCAGAATTTATATGTAGGAAAATAAGTTCTGGAGATTTTTCTCAGAATGTTTGCTGTTCCCCCTTCAGCCTCAATATCATTATCCACTATAACCAGGATATCTTTAAGAAAATGGCGATGGTACAGCCTCTTCATTGTCATGATGATGCCTTGGTCCATAGGTTGTATTAGGGATGTTGTGTTTGCTGGAAAAAACACAAACTTAATTCCCCTGCACTTGTTGACCATCTTGGGTGCTGCCAAATGTGAAAATGCATTGTCCAGAAGCAAGTCAGCCTTGATGTTCTCCTTCTTGTATTTAAGGTCTTCCATTTGATGTTGTACCACCCCAGGTACAAGTGATTCTGGAACCAGTCATTTGTTATGCTTGATCAATAGCTCCTGCATGATATCCTTGATGGCCCGAGCCTGCCTAGTGGTTCAAACAGTTTATTTATTTATTTAGCATTATTTATCTACCACATTTCCAATAGTCAATGTGGCTTACATGAAACAATTTTTGAGGTTTCAAAACAGAAAGGGTAAAACATTGGCTAGTAACGTTCAGTATTTAACAGTGACAGACTTGAGGTGTTGAGTGCTGGTGGCATTGACACAGAGGAGCACAGACAACCTCCTAGGGGTGCTTCTTTCTTGACTTATAGCCATGGTGGTCTCAGGTAGTGAACACCTAACAAGCCTATTCTCATCAGCATTGTACAGTTGACACAAAGAGCTCTTCCTCCTCATTGTACTGATGAAGCCACTTATGAAAGGGTTCCACGACAGCTATGTTGGCAGACATGGACTCACCCATCACACACTTAGCAGAAATTCCATGGTGTTTGTAGAATTGCCGCAACCATCCATCACTTGCCATGAATGCATAATTAGGAGATATTTTCTGTGCAAACATTGTTGCGACATCTTTAACTTCAGGGGTACGCACAGACACACCTTTAGTACGGAGTGCCATGAACAACCGATAGACTGCATCTTCAACTTTTCTATCACATGCATGCCACGCCATTTTTCTGTTGCTTAAATCAGTTAAATTTTCTCATATCAGCCTGATATTTCAACTTTTCCTTGCTCTTGGAAATATCTGACACAGTCTGTTTAGCAATGCCATATTCTTCACAAACTCTTGCCACCAGACCCCCTTTTCAAGTTTCCCTATTACCTCCAGTTTGTCTTTCAGGGAGATCATTTTCCTTGTGCGCTTCACTGCATCTTTCTCATTGTTATCACACGCTTTGGGATACATGATAAAAATGCTTGCACAATGGGCCTTCACATCCGATGACACAAATGGTATGCCCCCGTTCACTCGTGAAGAACAACAACTTGTGTTTATACAAATGATAAGTAGCAGTAGTAGGACAATGGACCTTCACAGCCAGCAGCACAAATGGTATGCCCAGGGTCATGTACTAGGCTTGTTCTGATTGGTCAATGTTTAGCGGTATCTGTCTACTGCTCCGGTGTCTGCTGCTCTGAGGATGCACTGCACTTAGAAAATGCTAGCATCAGTAAGTTATCTTTTATTTTCTGTTATTTGCTGTTTTTATTGGGGCATTTCTTAAAACTAGTTAGATAGTTGTAACTCTCTGGGTATTTTTTTCCCATATATTTTGAAGCATTTTTTAAACAGAATGTACACATGTGGTTTCCCTTTGAAAAAATTCCCTTGGGGGAAAAAAAACACCTCTCTTAAAATGCACATTATTTTATTCTCTACCTATAGAAATACCTCCACTTAGTGTGGATAAAAGTACTGTTTTTGTGAAATCGTAAGCATATATTTACCCTGCAGGAAGGATGAGCAGTTCTTTGAAAGTTCTTTTACTCGTAAATAACTTTTGAACAATTTATTCTTTAATGGGCAAACCTATGTAACAGGACAACTTATTGGTTTATGTCAATTTCTTTTAAGTATAATGAGAAAGACCTAATTAAAGAAATCATACAGTGACATAAGTTCAATTGACGAACCCACAATCTGGTGACCCTTGAATTAGAAGGCAGGAATCTTGCCGGAAAAGTTATTATATCTCCAGGAGGTCTTGCAGGCCTGGCCCGTCCATTGTGCGAGAATGTTGTTCGCACAGGGTTCAGCGCAAACTTCATTCTCGCACAAATTGACGGCTTCAGAGGGAGCCGAGGAAGCCTGTGTGAGGCCCCAGCTCCCTCTGCACATCTGCCAGCGTGAGGAGTGTTTTCACTGAAGCTGGCAGCTGTTTCTGTGAAGCGCACAAGTGCCAGAAAATGCCCTTTAACCTTTCCCGGCAATCAGTGCACTTTACAGAAACAGCTGCCAGCGTGAGGGAAAACAGTCTTCATGCTCACAGCTGTGCAGAGGGCGCTGGGGCCTCACACTGGCTTCCCTGGCTCCCTCTGAAGCTCCTTAGACGGCTGCGGGGCTCTTCGGCGGCAGGGTGGGTGGGGGGGGGTCTAGCATAGGACTGGAAATGGGCAGATGGGTGGGCAAGGATTGGAAATGGGCTGATGGGGGGGCTAAGACTGGAAATGAGCTGATGGGAGGGTAAGCTGGGACTGGAAATGGCTGATGGGGGGCTAGGATTGGAAATGGGCTGATGGGGAGCTGGAATAGGACTGGAAATGGGCTGTGATGGGGAGGCTAGGACTGGAAATTGGATGATGGGGAGAACTTGGACTGGAAATGGGCTGATGGGGGGCTGGAATAGGATTGGAAATGGGCTGATGGGGGGAAGCTTTGACTGGAAATGTCTGATGGAGGTGGCTAGGATTGGAAATGGGCTGTTGGGGAACTGGAATAGGACTGGAAATGGGCTGATGGGGAGGGGAGCTTGGTCTGGAAATGGGCTGATGGGAGCTGGGATAGGACTGGAAATGGGCTGGTGGGGGGGCTAGGACTGGAAACATTGCAAAGGTAGTAAAAAAGGGTGAGGTGGTGATACAAGGTGACTTTAATATGCCAGATATGGATTGCAGTATCCCACCTGCAAATATGGAAAGAAGTAAGAAGATCATGGATGCCCTACAAGAGGCTTTCCTCAGGCAACTCGTGAAGGACCCTACCAGGAAAGGATCAATGCTGTATCTAGTGCTCACCAACAGAAACAGTGTGTCTAATGTTTGGGTGGGTGCCCACTTGAGTAGCAGTGATCACTGCATAGTGTGGCTTGAGGTAAAATACGAGGCAGAGTCCAATCGCAGAAAACTCAAAGCCCTAGATTTCAAAAAGACTGATTTCAGTAAAATGGGAAAGTTCCCGAAGAAGGAGCTGGCAGAGTGGGAAGAGATAAAGGAAGTGGAAAGGCAGTGGACTAAATGTAAGGAAAGTATATAAAAGCAAGAGGAAAAGGAAACCAGCATGATTCGCCAAAGAAGTGGCTGCAAAAATAGAGGCAAAAATGGCAGCATTCACAATATTTAAAGGATCACAAATGAAGAACACAGGAAGTAATACTGGATAAAGCTGACAGAGGCAGAGAAATCAGGATGGCAAAGCACACATGGAAGAAAAAATGGTTATAGATATAAAGAGAGGTGTCAAGACTTTTTTCAAGTATATTGCAGAAAGGACAAAGGCAAGAGGTAAAATTGCAAGACTCGAAGATGTTGAGGACATATTTGTGGAAAGTGATACGGGAAAAGTGGAACTGCTAAACAAATACTTCGGTTTCATGTTCACAAAAGAAAACCCTGGAGAAGGGTTACGCGTGACTGACAAAGGTAACAAGGGGACTGGAGCAGATGTAACACCATTCATGGAAGAAGATGCTTTTAAACAACTTGCAAAAATGAAAGTGGACAAGGCCATGGGACCAGATCAGATACATCCCAGGATACTGAAGGAGCTCAGGGAGGTTTTGTCAGGACATTTAAATGATGTGTTTAATTACTCCCTGGAGACTGAGGAGGTACCATGGGATTGGAGAAGGGCTGATGTGGTCCGTCTTCACAAATGTGGCAACAGAGAAGAGATGGAAAACTAGAGCCAGTAAGCCTTACGTCGGCAGTGGGAAAAGTAAGGGAAATGCTGCTGAAAGAAAGGCTAGTGGTTTTTCTGGAAGTCAACGTGTTGCAAGATCCGAGGCAAAGTGGCTTCACCAAGGGAAGATTGTGCCAAAGAAATCTGATTTATTTCTTTGACTGGGTGATTAGAGAACTAGATCAAGGGCATGAGATGGATGTGGCCTATTTAGATTTCAGCAAAGCCTTTGATAATGTCCTCATAGGAGACTTGTGAATAAACTGAGCAACCTGAGGATGAATCCAAAGGAGGTTAACTGGATCAAGAGCTGGTTAACTGACAGAATATAGAAGGTAGTGGCGAATGGAACACACTATGAAAAAAGGAGCGTGAGTAGTGGAGTGCCTTGGGGATCGGTCCTGGGACTCTTACTGTTCAATGTCTTTGTGGGTGATATTGCCAAAGGGTTAAAAAGAAAGTTTGCCTTTTTGCAGATGATACAAAGATTTGCAACAGAGTGGACACTTTGGAGGGAGTAGTCAATGTGAGAAAACATCTACAAAAATTAGAATAATGGTCAAATGCTTGGCAATTGACATTTACAGTAATGCAAAGAAGTGCAGAGTGATACACATAGGATGCAGAAACCCAAAGGAGCTGTACATGTTAGAGGATGAGAGGCTGGTGTATATGGACCAAGAGAGGGAGCTGAGGGTGATAGTATCTGAGGATCTGAAGGTGGTGAAGCAGTGTGGCAAGGGGGTGGCCAAAGCCAGAAGAATGTTAGGCTGCGTACATAGAGGAATAACCAGCAGGAAGAAGGAGGTATTAGTGCCCCCTAGACAAGATTCTCAAGAGCAGAGATGTCTCTCCCCATACAAAGATTTGACTTGTCTAAGCCATGCTATTTTCAATAACGTCATATGGATGCGAAAGTTGGACAGTGAAAAAGTTGAGTCTGCATAGTGAGTGGAGTGATTTCTATAGTTTGATGTATTCATCTTTTCACTTTGGAATTGACCCGATTGTGTGGTGTATATTCTACAGTGAAAAAGAGAGACAGAAAGAAAATTGATGCCTTTGAATTATAGTGCTGGCAACCAATACTGAGCATACCATGGACTGCTCGAAGAACAAACCAGTCAGTACTAAAGGAGATCAAACCTAAGCTTTCTTTAGAAGCTCAGATGACGAGACTTTGACTTTCATACTTTGGACACATCATGCAAAGGGAGAGATTGTTAGAGAAAGACATCATGCTTGGCAAGGTAGAAGGTCAACGCAAATCGGGAAGGACAGCAATGAGATGGATTGATACAATAACAGCAGCTATGGGTGCCACTCTATCAACAATGAGCTGCCTGACTGAAGACCAAACACAGTTCAAGACAACTATCCAGAGGGTCGCCATGAGTCAACACCAACTTGATGGCAGTTAACAACAACAATAACAACAACAGGTCATCGGTGAGGCCTCGCTTGGAGTTTTGTATTCAGTTTTGGAGACTGTACCTTACAAAGGATATAAAAAGGTTTGAAATGGTTTAGAGGAAGGCGATCAAGATGATTTGGGGCCTGCTTTTCAAAGCATATGAGAGAAGATTTCAAATCCTTAGTAGGTATACCCTAAAGGAGAGGAGAGACAGAGGGGAAATGATACAGATGTCTAAATACTTAAAGGATATTAATGAACAAGCAAACCTTTTTGAAAGACAGGAAGCCTGTAGAACTAACGCATTTTCAGGAAATATTTTTTCACAAAAATAATAGTGGACGCCTAGAATGCCCTTTCGAAGGAGGTGATGGGAGCAAAAACAGTGACAGAATTCAAAAAGGTGTGGGACAGACAAACAGGATCACTGCACAGCAAGAGAATGGAATAAAAACAAACGTAAAAACGTCTAAATAGAGAAGGCTAATCTGCCTGGAGCGGCAGGTACTGCTCTACAACTCTAGCCACATTAATGGGCGGTCTACATGGAGCATGTTGGTCTTTATCTGCCGTCGTTTACTGTGTTCCTAAATATTTATTATTGGCTTCCGATTTGTATAGATTTATAGAAGGAAGTTTAGCGTATATATGCAAAAAAATGAAATATAACTAAAGTGAAAAATGTTTCTGAAATGTATTCTGACAAATCTTTAACAAACACATAAAAGCAAGATGAATCACAATTATTTGCCATGTACAGTAGGAGCCACAATAAGAAAAAAACAATTCCCTGAAAACAATCACACTGGCAACTTTAAACTAAATATAATTTAAATAATTTGAAGAATTCAATAACTAACTGATTATTGTCGGACTGGAGTCCGGGTGAGGACAAATCCCCTACCCGGACCGTGTCCATTTTAATCAATAAAGCAGTAAAAGTAACAAATAAACACTTTGCTTATGCTTTGTCCATCCAAAAGTGTAACACATGTCCAAGGAAGGGGGAGGGTGCAACACAGCACTGCGTTTCGGGTCTGTGTCCACTCAGAAGACCCTGCATCATGTCAAAACCTCCCCACTAAATTCCGAGGATCGTAGGAGGACAAATTACCCAGCGGAACCCATTTGAACAGACTGGCGTCTGACGTTGCAAATACCAATTGGAAAGGGGGAAGGAACAATGCAAACCCTGACCAATCGACTGAATTCACAAAAGGCTATGCCACTCCAGTTCTTAATTGAGTCCCAAAGGGGCAACAGTATGCAATTTAAAAATCCAACGCTGTTCTTGCAACTATAAAGCAGCTTCCGGATCACCACCCCTAACAAAAGGGGGAATCCAGCCTAAAAGCCACCACTGAAACTGAAAAACAAATGGTCTAATTGAAGACTATGTTGGACCAAAGGAGCAGACAATGTTTTTGTGCTCAAATGGGAAGCATGTTACGACAAATGTCTTTTAAAGGGGCGAGTGGTACAACCCACATACTTGAGCCGACAATAATTAGTTATTGAATTTTTCAAATTATTTAAATTATATTTAGTTTAAAAGTTGCCAGTGTGATTGTTTTCAGGGAATTGTTTTTTTTTTATTGTGGCTGTTTTGGGCACCCCCTTCCCTTAGCCCGCATGGAATTTTTGAATTGGAGATGTACAGTAGGAGATCATTAATCATTAACCTCTAATATCTGTTTCAAATTATTTTCTGTCTTTCCTTTCCTGTCGCAATATTTGCGTTCCTTTTTCCTTTCTGACATTGTATTTTGCACTTTTACTTTGCAAACCGCCTAGACGCTTTGGTACAGGCGGTATGTCAAATGCTCCAATAAACAGAAACATAAACATATTAGTGGGGGGATATTCAGCAGTGGTGGCTAGCATTTGTAAAACAGATAGCTGTCGTTGCTGAAGTTTAACTCTTGACTATTCAGTGCTGGTGCCATATCCGGCCACCAGTACTGAATAACAGAGTTGGCCACAGAACCTGGAAGTTAATCGGGCAGCGGCAATTTTGAGCCAATGCCTGGATAGCTTCCGCAGTTTAAAAAAGGCCAGCATCCGCTGGGCCTTATTTTAGCCACATGTCGCTAACTGGGCCACCCCAGAATGCCCACAACACGCTTGTAGCACCATGTTAGTGCCGTTGAATATCCAGCTCAGCCCCATTTATATGGTTTGCAGGTCTGTGTAAATGCCTTGGAATATCTCCCCCCCCCCCCCCATTATATTTTGGATAAGTACTGAAGCTTTAACAAAACAGAGGTATTCCAAAATGACCTTTATTTAACTGCATTGGCTTCATTGGTAAACCTTCACTCATCAAGAACTACTTTAAATAACTTATTGAAATGCTGGAATATAGACAAATTTAGCGAAATATACATTGTTTGATAGGATACACAATTGCAAGCATTTTTGTGTAAAACTAATAAACTCATCCTTCTGATGCCATTATTTTTAACGTTGATACTAAAGTGAATTTTATCAGCTATTTTGTTTGTTTTTTTTGATTGGTTCCATACTAGTGCTTTCAGCCAAGTTCTTGAGGACACTGAATTAATTCATTTTAAGCTTTAAAAATACCCATAATAATAAACTCATCAGTTGTACTTCACTTATTTAAATGCCAAAAGACAGCACAAGGACATTTTGCATATTCCTGGCTCCTAGCTTCTGAGTGAGAAAGGCCAGAGACCCATCCCTTGCCAGATATAGTGGAAGCTTTATGCTGCTGTGACATTAATTGTTGGTACACTGAATGTCTAAGAAAATGTTTGCGTTTTCTCTGTACGGTATTATAAATGACATTTACTGAATTCCAACGGTCATTTTAGCGGCCATATAAGAAATGCTGCTGTGCTTAGAAAAAATCTCCATCTTTTATGCATTTTGATGGCTTTGATATTAGAGATGCAGTTCAGGTTTCTTTTAACATGGTCCTGAGTATATGACAGTCAGTCTCGGTGCATGTTTACCGCTTCTGTGGGCCCACGGTAAATATTATTGTTCATGCCAGACAATTACCGCATGCTGAAATGTGCATTAACTGCGCATTGCGTTATGGGAAATGATTGAGTGGAGGGTGGGTGCTGACTATACATTATAGCTAGCCAATGTTGCAATTAGTGTGGGTGCACTTGATGCCACCTCAAGAGATGCCATTAGGTACATCTGTGATAATTGCCAACAGCTGGAACATGAGCTAAGGGCCTTGCCTGCGCGGTAACTGTCAGGCACAGGCTGACCATGACCCAGACAATTACCACAGGACTTAACACACATTGATTTTGACACACAATTAGCAGCTGAATACCATAGTTAAACAGATCATTTTAGGGCCACCCTAGCCCATAATTGTATGGGTAGTATTTGGTTGTTTATCAATTTAAATATGCTGATGGGGTGAGGGGTTATGCATCGGCTATCCTGATGCTCAGTGCATATAGTAACTTCCATTGAATATTGGGCAGAATCTGTCTGAACCACAGATTCTCAACCCAGTCCTTGGGACACACCTAGCCAGTCAGGTTTTCGGGATACTATTAATACTACTACTACTATTAATTAACAGCCCTTGAAATAGCATACTGCATTATGAATCTCAAAAACCTCCTCTAAAACCAAAATATATTCTTAGCAAGCATGTACTTGAATTATCATTGAAAACTCTTAATAGGGCAATGTGCAAAAGTTCCTTTTCAATTTCAATTGCTGTTCACCTGTTCATTACAAAAACTGCCTTTCAATCAATGCATATGCTGCTACTCAAAAACAGAATCACTTATCTGTTAGCTGAAAATTGTATGCTCTGCGGACCAGGTCTGATATGGACTAATTAAATATAATTGATTCAGGAGAGGGAGGTTCTGCTGACACTGGAGACTCTCTGACCCAGGGTCTCTCTGTGCTAGGTGCCCAAGCCAGGGGTGTTTCAAACCAGAGAGTCCTTGCTAGGGGTGCTCTGGCCTAGATTGTGGGCTGGGGGGGGGGTCCAAACTTGGGAGTGCCCTGACCCAGGGTGCCTAACCAGGGCTTTCTAGAACGAGGGTGCTCTGACCTGGGGAGCCTGGGCCAAGGATTCACAGAGTGCTCTGCAGCAGATAGCCTGAGAGGCATCACAGAACTCTGGGGCAGGGATATGTTGGGGGGGGGGGGGAACATCGTAGGAGTCCAAGGATGTTGTGTGCAGGCAGGGGTGCCAGGGGACTTTATAGGGGTGAACATAAGAACATAAGATATGCCATACTGGGTCAGACCAAGGTCCATCAAGCCCAGTATCCTGTTTCCAACAGTGGCCAATCTAGGTCATACGTACCTAGCAGTTTCCCCAAAAGATACAGGTTCCACAATGCTTGTACTGGGTCAAGCATTGATATCCTGGGTCCCTTCTTAATAATGGTTTATGGACCTTTCCTCCAGGAACTCGTCAAAACCTTTTTTAAACTCAGCTACACTAACAGCCTTTACTATATCCTCCAGTAACAAATTCCAGAGTTTGATTACACGTTGAGTGAAAAAATATTTTCTTTTATTAGTCTTAAATAGTTTACCCTGTAGCTTCATTGCATGTCCTCTAGTCTTTCTATATTCTGATAATGTAAACAATCGATCTACGTTAACCTTTTTAGCCTTTCTTCATAGGAGTATCCTTCCATCCCCTTTACCATTTTGGTGGCTCTTCTCTGAACCTTTTCTAATAACGCTGTATCCTTTTTAAGATACGGCGACCAGAATTGCACACAATATTCAAGGTGCGGTCTCACCATGGAACGATATAGAGGCATTATAATATCTTTTATTTTATTTTCCATTCCTTTCCTTATGATACCTAGCATTCTATTTGCTCTCTTGGCCGCCACTGCACACTGGGCCAAGGGTTTTAACATGTTATCCACAATGACGCCTAAATCTTTTTCCTGGGTGGTGGTTCCTAAAGTGGAACCTTGCATCGTGTAACCATAGTTTGGGTTGTTCTTCCCTAGGTGCATAACTTTGCACTTGTCCACATTAAATTTCATCTGCCATTTTGATTCCCAGTCTTCCAATTTATCAAGATCCTCTTGCAATTTTCCACAATCCTCTTGAGTTTTAACAACTTTAAATAGTTTTGTGTCATCTGCAAATTTGATAACCTCACTCGTTATTCCACTTTCCAGGTCATTTATGAATATTTCAAAAAGCAGTGGATTGAGATGCATGGGTGTCAGGGGATCTTTGATGTATGCGGGGTACCTGCAGAAGGTTGTGGATGCCTTGGAGGGTGGAGATTATTTTTTTTTGAGGGGGGGGGGGACATTACAGGGTGATGTAGTGTCTGGGGGATGTTGCTGAATCCCAGGGTAGTTTTGGGGAATGTTGTGGGGGGGGGATGTGTGTCTTGCAGGGTGTTGCAGGAGTTGGATGGAAGTCCAGGAGAAGGGGTAAGTGTCTGGAGGAGGCAGGGTGGTGGGTTACCTTGGGGGCCACCAGGGATCTTGGATCATTTGTGATGAAGTTCTGCACGTCACCTCAGATGACTGTTTTGCTCCTGTGCTGCATCTTTACTGCATCCCTGAGCTAGCATAAATATTCAATACTAGGTGAAGAGTTAACATTTTTACATCAGGAGCTATTTAGTATTCAGCAGTTAGCATGTGTTTTGCATGCTTACTATGCTATCCTTTAGTTCAGTGATTTTACCACTGACTTTCCCACTTTAAAAATTTGTACTGCAACAGGAGTAAGATTAGTTTGGGAAGATTGTGAGTAAACCACTGTGCCAAGGAATAGCACAGTTTAGTATATTGGCGGCCAGAAGGTTTAACTCTGGCAACAGGTTAATGTAAAATATTTTTTTAGTGTGGAATCCCTTTTATTTTGTCTGCTTGTTGTTGTACCTTTAATCTTTTTGGATTCATTTTTTATCCCATTTAACACTGAATTTTTAGTTTATTTATTGTGCATCTGAGACTGTTAGGAATCCTAAGTAAGGTGGGACACTGTAGGTTCTTAGAAGGAGGGGGTGGGATATTCGAAACAATTAACGCAGTTAGCAGACTTGCTAACCATGTTAACTGAGCTGACCGGGATATTCAGCTATATTGCCGCCGCTGCTTGGCCCGATCCTAGCCAGCTAGCATCAGGGCATTGCAGGGGCGGAGCAGAAGCAGCAACCAATGATAACTGGCAGCGGCAATATTGAGCCACTTAGGCATCTGAAAGGCTGGCCTAACTTTCACGGCAGAAGCTAACCGGGCAGCAGCTGAATATCACCACTGCCTTGTTAGCTTCTTAGCCGCCGCCACTGAATTTCAGGCCCTCAGTGTTTTAAAGTAAAGGTCTGAGGATATTTTCCTTCTGGGAATCCCATAACCTCAGGTTGTGATGAGTTCTTTTTGTGTGTTGAGAAACCCTAAGGTCTTGGCCTTCACTCCCAGTCCTCGAGGGTTGCCAACAGGTACGTTTTTCAGTATATCCCTAAGGAATATGAATGAGAGAGATTTGCATGTCCACTACCTTCATTGTATGCAAATTTTTCATTCATGTTCCTTAGGGATATACTGAAAACGTGGCTTGTTGGTGGCCCCCAAGGATTAGGAGTGAATATCAAGGCACTAGAGGATTAGTTTGTAGGACAGGGACTTGCCCGGCCATGTGTAAACCCAGTGGGAGCATATGCACAAGGTACAGGAGAGGTCTGCACAGTGCTAACTGACACTCTGAGGTAGCTAAGGGCTCAACCCCTGGTGGGTGCTAGGGACTGACATGGACAGAGTTGCCAAACTACCCAGTTCCAGGATTTTAGACAATTCCATCCTGATGCATTATGGGACCTGCAGCACTAATTCTAATTTGTAAAATCTTGGCTACAAATTCCATACTGCACTGTAATGCAAATTTAAAACCAGAACTGACAAAATATCTCACTCTTGGAACTTGGTAACTTGGCAACTCTGCATGAGTGTGTTATGTGATAGCACCTAGATTAAAAAAATGCAAAAAAAGGTTTTCTACCCCCCTCCCCAGACACACACACTCATGCACTCCACACTTATCTTCAGCTTATCTGAATAACCTAGAATCCAAAGAACGGCAGGTGCAATCCTCAGTCATGGCCTGGCAGTGCCGTATTTCAAAATTGTGTTGCTGAGGCCAGTGTCATTTTGAAATAGGGCAGGAGCGAGTAAGTATCACTCCTGTCTCTTTTTGAACCCTGGGCTATGCGGGTGGGCTGAGTTAGAGCTCAAAGGGGTGGGGTATTATTTATTTATTTTTAATTTACTTATATGCTGTCTAGCATTTTCCTATGCAGCTTACAAATAAACATAAGAAATAAGGATCATAAAATACATTAAAACAAACTACAAAAAATAAAATTACAAAAAAAACTATTATAAAAATTCACTAAAAACAAAAATGAACATCACTTTCACACTTTTATGAAATGTCAAGGAATCATTTTCCAAATGTCATTGAAAAAATAATTCCACAACATAGCGTACATGTTAAAACTATTACCCTGCTCAAGGATTCCTCCTGATCTTCCTCGACATCTTAGCCATATTTGACACTGTCAACCACAACATCCTCCTCCAACACCTTCAATCTTCTGGCATTCAAGGCATAGTCCTCTATTGGTTCAACTCATACCTAACCAACAGACAGCAACAGATCAACATTGGAACAACCTCCAAACACAAGGAGTACCACAAGGGTCCACCCTATCCATGCTCCGCTTCAACATCTATCTTCAATACCTTTGCTCAGTCATCAAATCCCACAACTTCAACTTTCACATCTACACAGACAACATCATGCTGTATGGACCATTTAACACAAACCATCCCATCTACACTAACCATCAAAACTGCTTTCCAGATATCTCCAACTGGCTGCTCAAAAACAACCTCACAATAAACTATAAAAAAACAAAAGCATTATTCATAACAAAGGACAACTTATTTTCTCCCCCCACTACAATAACTCTAAACAACACCAAAATACAAGTCCAACCGAAAATAAAATACCTTGGAAACACCCTCAACCAACAACTGTCCTTCAAACAATAGATAAATAAAACTGCTAAGGCAATCTACTACAAAATCAAAACCATGTAATGTTCCCAACTCGTACTAGACCCCCCCAGACTTCCGCTCAGTGCTACAAGCCATAATCCTCCCACACCTTGACTTCTGCAACTCCATATACCAGGACCTCCCACAAACCACCCTAAGCTCCCACCATCTACTGCTCTGCACACCATCCTTCAAGGAGCATCAAAACACAACCACATCACACCTATCCTCAAACAACTCCATTGGCTTCCAATAACAAGTTGAATAAAATACAAAACCATCCTCCTAACCCACAAGATCTTACACTGATACCAAACCACACATCTCAAAACTCTGCTCCAAACTCAACAAACCCACAGAAGCCATCAAACCTCCATATCCCCTACTCCAAATCTAAATACAACCAACAAAACTGCAAACAAGCCTTCTAACTATATGCCCAATCCATTTGGAACACCCTCCCAGCTTCAATAAGAAACACCACTGACCTCTTCTCCTTCTGAAGACAACTAAAATTGCAACTTTTTTCAGAACACTTCAGCCGACGTCATAACTCCCCTTCACACCCTTCTGCACTACATACCAAAAATGCTATAAACAACTACTTGAGAAATATCACACAATGTATATAGTTAGCTGTTAAAATTGTACCCATTGTTACTGTACATAGTTAATATGTTCTCTGTAAAACAATGTTTATTGCTCCATGTAAATCGCTTTGACCAGATGAAAAGTGGCATAGAAACCCTGCTAAATAAAATAAATAAATAAATTAGCATGCTCTAAAAGCTTTTTACTGCATGGTTTAATGCATAGGTCCCTTAATGCCAACAAGTATGAATTCTTGCATTTGAGTTGCATAATGCTCAGTGGAGAAGTAGCCCATAGGTTAGCGTAACACCCTAGGAGCCAGAGAGATCAGGAATCAAATCTTACTGATACTCTTTGTGGTGTTGGGCAAGTCACTTCATCCTCCAGTGCCTCAAGTACCAACTTAGGAGCATGTTTACTGAAGGTAACTTGCTACTGTGCCCATAGAAAGAAAAGGGCTATGGGCATTAATGTGCATTAACTTCATTAACGTGCATTAGAACCTTTAGGACCTGATTTTCCAAGGCATTTACGTGCCTTTGGAAAATCCCAGTTAAGTCCCTAACGCGCTCAAATGCTATCCGCTTAGAATCGGGGTGTGTTTGAGGTGTTCTGGGGTGAAGTGGAGGCAGGGAATGGCACTAAGCAGGTGGCAGTGATTTTCGATGCTGCCTACTTAGTGCTCTGTGCCTTAAAGATAGGCAAGGATCTTCTTCACTGTCCAGCTTTCGCATCCATATGATGTCATTGAAAATAGCATGGCTTTAATGAGTCAAATATTTGTATGGAGAGAGACATCTCTGCTCTTGAGAATCTTGTCTAGGTCTTTCGTAACCATTCTGCCAAGAGCAATGCGTCATCTGATTTCTTGACTGCTTGTTGCTTCTTTATTGATAGTTGATCCAAGTAGGTTAAAGTTGTCCATGATTTCAATTTCTTCTCCTTCAATGATGCACTTATTGATTTGGCCAGTTGTCATGATCTTTGTCTTCCTTTCATTAAGGTGCAGGCTCATTTTAAGACTATGTTCCTTGATCGTGAGAAGCAAATATTTCAGATCATCTTCACTTTCAGCCAGTAATGTGGTATCATCAGCATAGTAAATAAAGGTTGTTGATGAGTCTTCCACCAATCTTCACACCTCTGTTGTCTTCATACAATCCTGCTTCCCTGATTATTTGTTCTGTATATAAATTAAACAGGTAGGGAGAAAGTATGCAAACTTGTCATACACCTTTGCTGATTTTAAACCATTCTGTTTCTCTTTGTTCCGTTCATACTGTTACTTCTTGATCAATGTAAAGATTGTGCAAGAGAACAATCAGGTGTTCTGGTATACCCATGCTTCTTAATGTGGCCCAGAGTTTCTCATGGTTTACACAGTCAGAAGCCTTGCTGTAGTCGATAAAGCACAAATAGCACAAATAGGGAGGAGTGGTCTAGTGGTTAGGACAAGGTACTTCAGGCCAGAGGGTCGGGGGTTCAAGTCCCACCTGGGGACAGCAATCTCAGGCCAGAGGGACTGGGATTTCCAGTCCTATAGGCACTCCTTGTGGTCTTGGGCAAGCCACTTAACCCTCCATTGCCCATGTTCCCTGTATGTATTAGTGTGTGTGTCTCATATCCCCTCGTGTTAAATGTATCCCCCAAGTGACCACTTTGACCTGGTGAAAAGCAGGATATAAATACAGCTAAATAAATAGATATCCTTTTGGTATTCTTTAGTCTTTTCAAGGATCCATCTCACATCCACAATGATGTCTCTCGTTCCTCGCCCTTTCCTGAACCTTGCTTGCACTTCAGGTAGTTCTTGTTCCAGGTATGGCTGCAGCCTCTGTTGAATAATCTTCATTAGAATCTTTATGGCATGTGGGATCAGAGCGATGTTGCTCCAATTTCTACAGTCAGTTGGATCCCCTTTCTTTAGTATTGGTATAAACACAGATCTTTTCTAGTCATTTGGCCATGATGTTGTCTTCCAAATTTCTTGGCAGAGCCTTGTAAGTATGGTAACAGCTGCATCAGATTGCTGTAATACGTCTATGGGAATGCCATCAATGCCTGGTACTTTGTTCTTTGATAAGGCTTGCAATGCTGCTTCGACTTCTTCTTTCATCACCAACGGTTCCGGATCATAAGGTACAGTTTGAAACGGCTGTATGTCCACTTTATCATATAAAAACGCTGTATATTCTTTCCACCTTTTCTTGATCTTCTCAGCATCATTCAACATAGAACCTTGAGCATCTTGTAACATTCCAATTTGAGGCTGCAATTTTTCTCTTGTAGCTTTAGGAAAGCCGATCTTGTTCGTCCTCTAATAGTTTCTGCTTCTATTTCCTTGCATGTGTCATTGTAGTACTTTTCCTTGTCCTGTATTGCTGCACATTGGAAATCTATATTGAGTTCTGCGATTGTCTTTTTCTCCTCTGGCTTTAGCTTCTCTGCATTTCTGGGCCATTTTCAGAGTTTCCATCCATTTTAGCCATTTTTGCTTTTCACCTTTTGTAGAGACTTCTCGCTTTCTTCCAACATAGCCTTCTTGATGTCATTCCATAACTCTTCTGGAGCTCAGTGATTTGTATCTAAAGCAGCAAATTGATTTTGCAGGCAGTCTTTAAATTCCAGTGGTATATTCTCAAGGTCATATTTTGCTACATTCATGAGTGGCTTGCTCTTTTTCAACTTTAGCTTGACTTTGCATACTAGTAGTTGGTGATCTATACCACAGTCAGCTCCAGGTTTGTCTTTATTGATGTTATAGAGCTTTTCCATCGTTGGCTTCCAAAGATGTAGTCAGTTTGATTTTTGTACAATCCATTGGGTGAAGTCCATGCGTACAGTCGACGCTTATGTTGCTGGAAGAAGGTGTTTGAGATGAATAGATCGTTGGTCTTACAGAATTCTATCAGTCTTTCTCCAGCTTCATTTCTGTTACCAAGTCCATATTTTCCAACCACTTTGCCTTCTTCTTTGTTTCCAACTTTTGCTTTCCAGTCACCCATGACTATCAGGGTATCCTGTTTGCATGTTCTGTCAATTTCAGCTTGTACTTTATTTATTTATTTAGTACACATTTATATACCGCTGCTTCCAGCGATCAGCAGCAGTTCGATTCTTCTTTTGGGGGTTGTCAATCAGGACTGGGAGGGGACAGTAAATACATAGCTCTGAGGGGGGGTCACAGCACACATGGTTAATGTTTTGGGGAATGGAGTTATACATATTTACATTTATACATACATATTTACACATTTTTGGATTTCACATATTTTACATGTTTATACATAAGGCGGATTCAAAAGCATATAATTATCTGCTTGCTTTGCTACGATTCCATGGATCTTGAGACTCATGGCTGGTTGTAGTAGCATTTAAATAGGTGGGTTTTTATCTCTTTCCTGAAACTTTTAATGTCCGGGATTAGACGCAGTTCAAAAGGGAGTTGATTCCATATCGTAGGCGCAGAGAATGAGAAGGCTCTGCGACAAGCACTATGTACTTGTTCATAGAACTTATCAATTTCATCCTCTTCTGCAGCTGTTGTTGGGGCATGTACTTGAATTATAGTTGTGTTGATCGGCATTCTTCAGAGGCGAATAGAGATTAAGTGTTCACTGACTGCATTGTATTTTATTACTGTTCTTGCAAGTTTCTTCTTTATTATAAACACAACACCATTTTTATTTGTCTTTCATTTCCAGCATAGTAGACCATATGGTCATCTGATGCAAAGTACTCAATGCCAGTCCATTTCAGTTCGCTGACACCCAAGAAATCGAGTTGTACACTCTCCATGTCATTCTTGACCACCTCCAACTTCTCTTCGTTATGCTTCGTATGTTCCATGTCCCAATATGTAAGACATCTTTAGAGCTTCTGACTCTCATTTCATCTGCTGCTACATCAGCAGTCAGACGTCGCAAGGGCTTTGATCCAACCACATCATAAATGCTGGCTTTACTCTGAAAAATCTTCATCTCTTTCCCAGTAGCTAGTTGAGTGCCTTCTGACCTGGGGGTCTCATCTTCTAGCACTATAGTGCAATTTGTTTTGTTGTGACTATTCATTGGGTTTTCATGGCAAGATACAGAAGTAGATTACAAGGCCTTTCCTCCACGCACTTTAAGTTTAGTGTTGTTGCCGTTGTCACAGAAATGTGATCCTCCGCCACCAACACCATCCCATTCTGTTGCTGCCCAGATGGGTGCTTTGTCTTGGTCTGGCACCTCAGCTGAGACCTGTCCATCTTGGGAGACCCTGCCAGTAGTTAAACTACCGATAGCTTAGCCCTAAGCTTCACTGATGCATACAGGCCCTCACAGTACGACAAGCTGCAAACCAAGTGAGGGCCCTACCATATAAGAAATAGTTAATGTGATGATCTACAGAATTATATGATGTAGCTATTTTTGTTCACATAGCTACATGAACCTAGAGGTAATAAAAGCACTAAAGGATCATCAACTTAAGCTTGCTTAATGTTGATTTACTTAAAGGTGTTCAGTGTTTCGGATCTACATAATACAGACAGAAGTTCGGCTTTCTGTAATTGAAATCACAACAAAACTTTACCAGTAATCTTAATTGGAACCAGCTGATTCACATATCTATATTACTTAAATTATACAAAATATCATAATCCATATTTATACCTTATAGCATTTCAGTCATCTAGGTCTTAGAATAACAATGATAATGAAGCAGAGTGGTGTTAATCATGCTCATCCGTTATGTTAATCACTAAACCATTATCATATGTCATGTAGATGAGATCTTAAAATAATGTTGTTTTTGATTAAACAGACTTTTGATACTGATGGGATAGATGTGATAACACAGAAAATAACATCAGATCACCCCAGGACTGGCATTGCCATCAGACAGTTGTCTAGGGGGACATCTCCAGGGGGCAGCAGATAGCAATGACATTCAAAGCGGAAAAAGATAGATTGGACAGCCACATAAACTCAAAGAACCATCATTGTAATTTTTTTTTTAGCAGAAAGTGTGTGTGGGGTGTGTGTGTGGGAGGGGGGCAGGGGGGGTGTTTTCAAGTAGCTCATTTACCCAGGTAAATGGCTTTTGGAAATGTCCATCATTATGCCCTTGATTTTATAACAGGATGCCTATGTGAGAAGTGCAAGGAGGTGGCTATTTTAACCCTATTTTATAAAGATAAATGGGTGCCTATGTGTCTTTATAAAATAGGCTCCCAGATCCAGCCCCAATAATGCACAACTGCCAGTGCACAAATTTATGCCTGCTTTGAGGAAGGTGTAAATTTTTTGTGTGTGTACTCTACATATGTACATCACAAAACCCTGAAACTATGCCCCTGAAAATTCCTAAACGCAGATCACACAAAAATAGGTGCAGACACTTTCCACGTGCATATGGTCATGCAGTTTTATAAAAGTTCTGTTCCATCAACAAACAGGATTGTGTCAGGTACACAATTGGGTGATGTCATTGTATATTGCCGGGTTAGAACAGCTCTCCCATAGCTCAAAGCTTAGTATAAAGCTCTGAACATGCGCAGCCCTTCCCACACACAGCAGTATCCTCAGCTCCTTCAGTTTTTTTCCCTCAGTCAGTTAGAGACACTAAGGAGTATGTCTGCTAAGCTGGGCTAACGGTTAACCCAATGGGACCTAGTTGCAGATAGCCCCGATTAAAGTTAACCTAGCTTAGTAGACATACCCCTAAACAAAGCTTTCCAATAATTATTTTTCACAAATTATCTAGTTTTCTTCCAATGTGTGTTGTTCTTGAATTATTCATTACTTTCTTTTTTTTCTTTTGGCTTACCACAGAAGTCAGGATTCAGACACTACCCGAAGTGTAATAGAAAGATCCAGATCTTTGACATACATTCCAAGTGTTTAATCAGCTCGGTTGCAGATCACAACCAGAACGAATGAAAGCATTGTACTCATATGTTCTCTCAAGCCCACAAGGATCTCCTTAGTTGCCTTTGTCGCCACTATGAAACAGAGAGAAGGCCGCTTCAGTTGCAGAAGGATCAAAAGAAGGTCTCCTCTGCATAGAAGTAATATGTTAACATAGTATGTGATAGCAGATAAAGATCAGTACGGTCCATATAGTTTGCTCGGTAAGGTGGCTAGAGTGGTGGTTAGTGCCTGCCGTTCCATGCAGGTCACCCTCCTCTATACCTTTGTTTAGGTTGCACCTGCCACTCCGTGCACATCACTCACCAGTATGCCTTTGTTTAGGATTGTATAAAATATATTTAAGTTTGTTTTAATTCTATCCTTTTGCTATATAGGGATCCTCTGTGTCTGTCCCATGACGTTTTGAATTCTTCACTGTTTCTGCCCCTGCCATCTCCATTGGGAGGGTAGTCCAAGCATCCACTACACTTTCAGTGAAAAAGTATTTCCTGATGTTACTTTTAAGCAGCTTTCCTTTTTGCCCTATAGTTTTACAGCTTCCCCTTCTCTGAAAAAGGTGTGTTCATTAATACCCTTTACACAATGGTGGGATCCGAACCGACTAAGAACCGGTTTTGTCCCAGCCCTCTCACATGGGTGACATCTGCGTTGCTGCACCTCACGTGGAGGCATTGCAGTGGCCGTATGCTTGGGCTGCTGCCCTCCACTGAGGTGCAGCAACCTGACCATTGCCTGTGGCCTGATACCCGCCTGATGTTTTGACGATATCGGGGGCTTCTCCCGATGCCGCGATCCCCTGATGCTGTCAAACATTGTCAGGCAGGGGAATTCCCGCCACTGTAGTGCTGGCTGTTTTGATTTTATTTTGTTTTAATATTTAGTCTATGGGGCATTTGTTCATGTGACATGTTTTATTATGAGTTTTTTGTTATTAGTTTTTTATATTTATATGTAATGTTTAATTATGTGCATATTTTTAATTTGTTTTATGGCTATTTATGTTTTTAGAACGCCAAAAGATCCCCTGAAGAAGGCGTGGCCGAAACATGGCCTGTGTTGGGTAATTGAGTAATTATTGGCGGATATGCCCTTGGTTAAGGCGGTTGATGTACCCCTGCTTAAGTACTTGTAATAAAGATTGTTTCACGTCACCACATCTAGACTGTTGTTTATGTGGTACAGTGCTCCTTTGTTTGACAGTTGTGATGTTGGTTACAGATGTGTTGAAGCGGAGCACAGTTCATTGAAAGTGTCTAAGTTGATGAATAGAGTAGGAATAATAGCATCTGTTGTCTCAAATGCATATGATAACTTGTATAACTGATCCCCTGCCATCAAGATATACAAGGAAAAAGAATCATTGACTCCAGCAATGGTTGGTTGCCGTCATGAAGGGTCTTTGGAATCAAATACCTAACCACGCAGTTTGAAAAATGCTTTTGCATCGCTGCTTATCAAGGTTGATGGCAATGATTTTTCTATTGCACAGAATTCCCATCCCATATCTTTTCTTCTGTTTCTAAGTAAGGTAATTGAATGTGTTTTGTCAGCTAAAGGACTTTGTGGATGATCAGCTTGTTTTCTGTTCCAGTGAATCAGGTTGTCATTCCTATCATAGCTTAGAAACAGTAGTGTTGACAATATTGGATTCAGTGAGACATTATGCTGATCATGGAATTGACTGTTTCATAATTGCAGTAGGTTTGACAGCTGCCTATAATACTGCTCCTCATTGGAGGTTGATTCAGAAACTAGAAACTTTAGGTGTACAGGTACAGGTGCTATTATGGGTATGTTCCTTTTTGAGGAGCCTACCCAGGTAGTATTATGGAAGAATCAGTGTGCAAGTCCAAGATCTTTGGATTGTGGGATTCCCCAAGGATCTATGCTATCGCCACTGTTGTTCAATATTTACAGGTGCCTTTGGATCAACTATTAGACTGGGGAGGGATAGAATATTACCTGTATTTTGACATTGTGACTCTTATTGTTCCAGGATCAAGTTGTTGTTTTATTGAATGAAGATTTGCAGGAGGTTGCTACTTGGTTGCACAGTAGTAGATTAAGGCTAAATCCTAGTAATAGTGAAATGGCATGTGCAGTAGAAGAGGTTGAAAGCTGATGGTGAAACTGAATGTAGAAGTGGTGCAATTGTAGCCTAAGGCATGTATTCATATTTTGATAGTTCAAGTAGATGATGAATTGAGCATAGATGGGCAGTGTCAAAGGTTATGTATAGTGCACACTCATCACTTTGGCAAATCCAAATATTGCATCTTTTTATCGATAGGAGGGCTCTTATGACAGTTATATATCTTTCTGTAACCCAAAAGAAAAGATCACCTCATGCGCTGTGCACCACACTATAACTTTTGTCGGGCCAGAAGGTCAGGAGAGGGGTACAAACATTCCCCCTCTCGGATGACCATAACGTCCCTTTTTATTCAAATGTAAATTAAAATGTCTTCACTTATCTGAAAGGCAGTCCAAACAGCATAAAAGGAATTTGTGGTATGGAAATGATCCTCCAAGTTCTGTATCACACGACATGCATGTTTCGAGCCCGCTCCCAACTCTGTATCAAGGGTGGTCAGTGTTTCTTCAGTAGGATCACTAAACACTGCCAAACAAAGAATTGCCGCTGCAACTGCCAAACATTTAAAAGTGCTTGCACAGCATTTCATAGACTGCAACAGATGACAATGTTTAGAATAACCAATCAGAACCTGGGGAATACCCCACAGAATCAGGGAAGCCCTGTAGTGATTGGTAAGACTCAGATAAGACTCAGCCACTCATTTTCCATGTTTAAACCACCGGGGCTAGCATTATTTAAAGCAAAAATCTACTTTTGTTCCAACCATTGTGATCTATAGGTACGATCCCCTCCACGAGAGTCTCTAGGAGCATAATCAATGACTCTCCATCGTAGATCAGAAAATGTTTGGCCCTGTGATAGACAATGTTCAACCACAGGGGCTGAACGAGTAGATGTCCAAATTCTGGAAGCATGTTCCCCCAGCCGTGTTTTTAAAGGACAAGTAGTACCGCCAATATACAATAAAGCACACGGGCACTGTAAAAAATGCACAACAAAACTGGTAGAACAACTGCTGCACCAAAACAATTTATAGAAGCAGCCTAAAACAGGGTTCTGCCAAGTGTTACCTTCCATGGTGGTATGGCAGTACAGGCAAGAACACTTCAAAGGTTGTTCTTTTACTTTGTAAGTACTGGCCAGTGTTGCATCTTCATCCATGTTTCTGTAAACCTCTTACCACAGCATACACCCGGGGATCTAACCTACGTGATCCTTTGGTGAGGCCCGCAATGCCAATAGATCTTCCTGAAACAAGGGCTGGACATACTCCTGGTCATTTCGCTTGTGGTTCTTGCCTATATTGCCATACCACCATGGAAGGTAACACTTGGCAGGACCCTGTTTCAGGCCGGTTCTATAAACTTTTTTGGCACAGCAGTCGTTCTACCAGTTTTGTTGTGTATTTTTTGCAGTGCACTTGTGCTTTATTGTGTATTGGCCGTACTATGGGACCCAATACACTTCCATCCTCTTACTAAGCATACTGTCTGCACACCTCCTACTACATGAAGCAGGAGCCATTCTAACACACTGCAATGCAGCAACTCTATCACTGCCAAACTGACATAGAATGGATTGTACCATGGCAGCACTCAACTAAGAATCCGACCAAGTACACGCAAAGACTCATACCCATCAGATGTATTAATCTACAACAGTAAAATAACAGAAACCCGATCCTAGACCCACTGGTCAGATGCACATTAATCAATGCTAGATCTGGCAGAAACAAAATAAACACCCTAACAGACTATATCCAGGACCAAAACGCTGACATAATGTGCATTACAGAAACGTGGCTATCAGAAACAGATCACGTCTTACTAAATTAACTCACACCACACACTCGCCCTGCATTTAACTGCCCACGAATGCACAAGCGAGGAGGTGGGGTAATGATTCTGGCCAGGAGTCATTTTAAATTCAAATTGATCTCAAAGACCAGCACAAAGGAGTGTAACACCATAATAATTGCTAATAAATACATCACGCTGTGCCTCACCTATAGAACCCCGAACACCACAATCAAAGAGCTCTCATCAATTCTGGAATCGGTATGCACATTCACCTCAACACACAAGCCCATACTGACCCTTGGGGACTTCAGCCTCAATTCAGCATCACAAAAGGAGGCAAAGTCATATCCTCAGAGCCATGGAGGCCATGGACTACATGCAAATAATACAGGCACCCACACACAGACAGGGATCCACCCTAGATCTCGTCTTTGCCCCCTTAATGCTATTAGACCATAGACACATTAACACTCCAGTTATAATGCCAACCCCCTGGTCAGATCACTATATAATAACATTCCAGGTAACACTGCCCACCTCGGATACACACACCCAAGTACAACATAATGGAAGGAGATTCAAGAGCTTTTATAAAGAACAATTCTTAAAGGAAGTCTTACCCAAATTGGATCATTCTCACACTGACCTCGAAAATATAATACAGAACTGGAACCAATCCATAACAGAGGTCACTGAAGCACCCCGAAACAGAGCAAACACAACACAAAAGAGACAGCAAACCCCCTGGTACTCTAAAGAAATCAGAAAAGCCATAAGGAACCTCAGAAAAACGGAGAGGAAATGGAGACGTACAAAGGACCAAGGTATCTACAGGAATACAGAACTATGAAAAGTGAATACAACAACATAATCAACAGATGTAAACAAGAATATAACACAAAACTGATCATGAACGCTGAAAGCAAACCGAGAGAACTCTTGGAATAGTCCGCACACTAACAAAGGAACACTCACAGGATGACTACTAAGACATACATCTGCAACGGATCACAGACTGCCTAATGAAGAAGCAGGACAGCACACAGCTAGACACAGACCCATTAACAACAAACCTTGTAACCTAACTAAGACCCACAAGGACATGGAGTAAATTCACGATACTAACAACCAGACAGGTAGCTCACACAGAAACTACTCTGAATACAACATCACCAAACGATTTCTGTCCAGTTGCATGGATAAAGGCCATCATACACATATCCCTCACACAGGAACAAATGCCTGCAACCTTTAAAATGGCATCAGTCAGGCCTATCCTAAAAAAACCCAAAATGGATAAATCAGGCCCCAAAGCATACAGACCTGTTTCAATCTTACCTTTCATGAACAAAATCATTGAAAAGACAGTACAGATACAACTGCAGGATCATATCAACACACATGATCCACATCAACACGGAATCAAGCTGAACCACGGTGTGGAAACATTACTAACAGCACTCTTCAACCACATCATCAGAGGAATAGACAGTATAAAGAAAGGCTTTATACTAATCTTCCTCGACATATCAGCTGCCTTTAACTCTGTATCACACACCATACTTCTGAGATGCCTACAGGAGATAGGCCTACATGATAACACATTGAAATGTTTCCAATAATACTTAAGAGAACAGAAAACAGTATGTCAGATATGGCGGAGACACATCTGCTCCTTTCACAATAAAGCAGGGAGTCCCACAGGGATCAGCAATTTCATCTCTACTCTTCAACCTCTACATTCAGCCAATCTGCGACATCATCAAGAAAAAACGGATTCACTATGTTATCTGTAAACCGCGCTGATACCAAAGAGCGCGGTATATAAAAACTGTAAAATAAATAAATAAATAAATAAATAAATAAATAAAACATATGCTGATGACATTATGTTGTACACATCATTCAATATTGTCTCACAGAAGTTTCTATATGGCTCAACACAAAGAACCTCAGCATAAATTATGACAAAACCAAAGCTATAATAGTAACAAGAAACAAGGCCTTCACTCTTCCTAGCACGATAACCCTAAAGAACAAAAACATAGCTGTCAAAAAAGAAATCATATACCTAGGTGTCATCCTGGATCAGCACCTAGACCTACAATTCCAAATAAACAGAACAACACAGCATGCATACCACAAACTAAAAATCATCCGGAAATTGAAGCCTCTCTTAAACCAGAATGATTTCCGAACGGTACTACAAGCCTTAGTCACACCGATTTAAGACTACTGCATCTCACTCTACCAAGGCCTGCCAGTACATACTATGCACCCACTGCAGATAGTCTAGAACACAGCTGCCCACATCATCACCGGAACAGCAAAAACTGAATTCGTAACACCAATTACACTGGCTACCGATGAGGAGTCGCATCAAGTTCAAGGCCACACTTAATATATTTAAAATAATACATAATACTTCAGCTGAGTCTCTCCAGGTTCTGATAACAAAATATCATGAAAACTGGCTAATGAGAACAAACTGTAAGAGCACATTAGTTACGCCCAAAGATTATACCAAAACCAAACAGACCACCTCCAACAGGGCACTATCATTATATGCATCAAACTTATGAAACTCCCTCCCGGAGTATATTAGAAACAAGAGGACTTTACTTCTGTACATAGAACACTTTGGTGGCATCACATTTATTTTATTTTATTTATTTATTTATTTAACAAGAACTTATATACCGCTGCTTCCATAGTTCAGCTGCGGTTTACAGATAACAACATTCAACAAAGCATAGTTTGTTTTACATATAACATCAGATAACTATAAGCAATATAAAATAAACAGAGTAATATTAAACTGAATGGCACAGAACAGTGCAACTTATATACATTATTTACATATAGACATTATGTGGGGTATAATCACATAGAGCAACACCAACTGTCCACCCACACACTAACATACCCTGAAAAATGAACACCACCAAACGAATACTACACAAAACCCCAACTTGTAAATAAGTTAAGCTCATCATACTATTAAGTTTTGATCTTATTAAGCTTCCTGCATGCTGGGCGACCCCACACTGTATATAATGTTAAATGTAAGGTTAAAAGTAAAATGTTTTAGTTAAGTGCAAACTACCTTGTTATAATTAAAACTGTTAGAGTTGTAATATAAACCTCCTTGATTTAAGGAAAAGGCAGTATATAAATCTTGTTAAAAAAATAGAATGGAGGAGTAGCCTAAAAAGCAGTGGGCTTAAAACAAGGGAAGGTAAGTCTGAATTCCACTGCTATTCCTTGTGATCTTGGGCAAATCACTTTACCTTCTATTGCTTCAGGTAAAAACTTAGGTTGTAAGTCCTCCGGGGGACAGCAAAATACCTAAGTACTTGAATGAAAGATTCCTTCTATCCAAGCAAGGACTGTTAATCACCCAAGAAGTTGGTGACAGCTTACCTCAGCAGCACAGGCATAAATAGCTCAACCAGAGCTCTGTGATCCTCAGTCTTGAAGGACTAGAAAAGGGGACTGTTACTTCTTGAGAGAGATCTGCAATTGTGAGTATATACTTCTGGGAATTTTTTGAAAGGAATTCTTTGTATTAAAGCTAATTAATCTGTGAACCCACTATTTTTTGTTAAATCAGTCAGGGCCTAGTAGCAGCAGTTTAAGTTTAAATTTAAAACACAGAAGAGAGCTTTCTGGTTACATTTCATACCCAACAGAGAGCTTGTAGTTTCAATTTAATAGTCACTCAGGGCCTAGTATCAGCAAAGTACTTTTAGTTTAAATTTAAAACACAGAAGAGAGCTTTCTGGTTAAATTTGGAACCCAGCAGAGAGCTTGTAGTTTAAATTTAATAGTCACTCAGGGCCTAGCATCAACAAAGTACTTTTAGTTTAAATTTAAAACACAGAATAGAGCTTTCTGGTTAAATTTAGAACCCAGCAGAGAGCTTGTAGTTTAAATTTCATAATAAGTTAGAGTCTAGCAGCAGCAGAAGCAGCAAAGAGCTATAATTTAAATCAAATCAGAATATAGCTTACCTTAGCAGCACAAGACAGGGTACTGTGTAGCAGCCCTCTTTTAATAAGTGTTATTTCCTTCCCTCCCTCCCCAACACCCACCCACCCCTAGGATAATCGTAGCTTTATAGGTACTTACACATCTTAAAAGACAGGAGGTGCTCTCAGGTGAAGCTCGTTATCCAAATCAGTCATACACTAAGGATCTGAGATTAATTAAGCTTCAGGTGAACAAGGTATATTAAACGTATTAGGTACAGTTTTATTAGTATAAATATCCATAGCAACCCTTAGTAAGTAAAGAACTTAAAGATTTAAACACAAACTTAAAACTCAGATGCAGACAGCAGTCCAGCAGTGAGATGGGGGCTTTCCAGTCTTTTGCTTTGAATGTCACATGTATGATTTTCTCACAGTTGGTGAGAGGTCTTACGTGTGCACTAGGTGAAAGGAGCTCTTTGCTCTCAGGGAACAAGTCCGTTCTCTAGAGGCTAGAGTAGCAGACTTGGAAAACATAAGAAAGACAGAGAGGTACATAGACGAGACCTACAGGGATATAGTCCTGAAGTCCCACCTCCAGTCTGGCAGCATCCCTGTTGCCATGGAGGAGAGAGATCACGTGACAGGAGAGCATCATCCTGGTGTGACAGGAAGTGATCCTGTAACTAGGACCTGTCCTCCAGGTGATGTAAAACCCTCTCGCACCGAGGAAGTTTCTCCAGGGCCATGTGCCCATGAGGGAAGGGTTAGCACAGCCGTTATAGTTGGTGATTCGATCATTAGGCATGCAGATAGCTGGGTGGCTGGTGGACGTGAGGATCGCCTGGTAACATGCCTGCCTGGTGCAAAGGTAGCGGACCTCACACGCCACCTAGATAAGATCTTAGATAGTGCTGGGGAGGAGTCTGCTGTCTTGGTACATGTTGGTACCAATGACATAGGAAAATGTGGTAGGGAGGTTCTGGAGGCTAAATTTAGGCTTTTAGGAAGGAAGTTGAAATCCAGAATTTCCAGGGTAGTGTTCTCTGAAATGCTTCCCGTTCCACGCGCAGGACCCAAAAGGCAGGCAGAGCTCCAGAGTCTCAATGCGTGGATGAGACAATGGTGCAGATATGAGGGTTTTGGATTTGTTAGGAACTGGGGAACAATCTGGGGAAAGGAGAGGCTCTTCCGAAGCTGGCATTAACCTTTAAAAAGGAAATAGAGCAGCTTTTAAACTAGATATTGGGGAAAGCCGACAGTCGCTCAAGAGCGGATGGTTTGGAAGAATGTATCCTTGAAGGATACTGCCAAAAGCAGAGAGGTTCCAAAAAAGAGTAAAGTAGCCCAAATGCCCTCGAGAATGGATCAGACAGAGCTTAAAGATCCCAAATTACCCATGTCTACCATTAGCCAAATTAATGTGAATAAAATAAAGTCTCTAAAATGCTTGTATGAAAATGCTAGATGTCTAAAAAATAAGATGGGAGAGTTAGAATATATAGCACTAAATGAGAGGTTAGATATGATTGGAATCAAAGAGACATGGTGGAAGGAGGACAACCAGTGGGACAATGTGATACTTGGGTACAAACTATATCGTAATGATAGAGCTGATCAAATTGGTGGAGGGGTTGCGCTCTATGTTAGAGAGGGCATTGAGTCAGAAAGGATTAATGTTTTGCAGGAAACAAAATTTGCTGTAGAATGTCTATGGATTGAAATTCCATGTAAAAAGGGGAAGGCGATGGCAGTGGGGGTGTACTATCGACCGCCTGGCCAGAATGAACAAATGGATGATGAAATGCTCAAAGAAATCAAGGAAGCTAACAAAGGTTACAGCGCAGTAATAATAATGGGTGATTTCAATTACCCCGGTATCGACTGGATCAGTGTCACAGCAGGACATGCTAGGGAGATAAAGTATCTAGATGAAATAAATGACTGCTTCTTGGAGCAGCTGGTTCATGAACTGACCAGAGGGGAAGCCATATTAGACCTAGTCCTTAGTGGAACACCAGATCTAGTGCAAGAGATAAGGGTGTTGGGGCCACTTGGCAATAGTGATCATAGCATGATCGCCTTTGATTTAATTAGTGGAGGAGGGATAGTAAGGAAAGCCACAGTACTACCTTTTAACTTTAGAAAGGGAGACTATGATAAAATGAGGAAAATAGTTAAGAAAAAACTAAAAGGAGCAGTTGCAAAGGTTAAAGACTTCCATCAAGCTTGGGTGTTGTTGAAAAATACTATCTTGGAAGCCCAGGTCAGCTGTATTCCACGCTTTAAGAAAAGTGGAAGGAAGTCCAAAAAACTGCCAGCATGGTTTAAAGGTGAGGTCAGAGAGGCTGTTGTTGCCAAAAAAGCATCTTTCAGGAAATGGAAAAAAGAGCCAAACGATGAAACCTGGAAACAGCACAAGCACTGGCAAGTCAAATGCAAGACATTGATAAGGCAGGCAAAGGGAGAATTTGAGAAGAAGCTTGCTGCGAAAGCAAAAAATTGAAATAAAGACTTTTTCAAGTACATTTGTAGCAAAAAACCTGTGAGAGAGTCAGTTGGTCCATTAGATGATAGAGGGGTTAAAGGGGCACTAAGAGGCGACAAGGCGATAGCGGAGAGACTGAATGAATTCTTTGCTTCGGTCTTTACTGAGGAAGATGTAGGGATGTTACCCATGACTGAAGTGGTATTTAAAGGTGTGGAAGAATTGAAGGAAATATTGATACATCGGGAAGATGTATTACAACTATTAGATAAACTGAAGCATAGCAAATCACCTGGGCCGGATGGTATACATCCAAGGGTGTTGAAGGAACTGAAATATGAGATTGCAGACCTGCTATTAGTAATCTGTGAACTATCATTAAAATCATCTCTAATACCTGAAGATTGGAAGATCGCCAATGTAACACCAATTTTTAAAAAGGGTTCCAGGGGTGATCTGGGAAACTACAGACTGGTGAGCCTGACGTCAGTACCAGGAAAAATGGTAGAAACCATCATAAAGAATAAAATTACTCAGCATGTAGACAGTCATGGCCTAATGGAAGACAGCCAACATAGCTTTAGACAAGGAAGATCTTGTCTTACTAATCTGTTATGTTTTTTTGAAGGTGTGAATAAGCAGGTGGACAAAGGTGAGTCGGTTGATATAGTGTATCTGGACTTTCAGAAAGCCTTTGACAAGGTCCCTCATCAGAGACTTTTGGCAAAACTAAAGAGTAATGAGATAGGAGGCAGTGTACTACTGTGGATCAGGAACTGGTTAAAAGATAGATAGCAGAGGGTAGGGCTAAATGGCCAATTTTCCCAATGGAGAAAGGTGAATAGTGGTGTACCCCAGGTATCTGTGCTGGGTCCGCTGCTTTTTGACATATTCATAAACGACCTGGAAAGTGGAATAACTAGTGAGGTTATCAAATTTGCAGATGACACAAAACTATTTAAAGTTGTTAAAAACCAAGAGGATTGTGGAAAATTGCAAGAGGATCTTGATAAATTGGAAGACTGGTCATCAAAATGGCAGATTAAATTTAATGTGGACAAGTGCAAAGTTATGCACCTAGGGAAGAACAACCCAAACTATGGTTACACGATGCAAGGTTCCACATTAGGAACCACCACCCAGGAAAAAGATTTAGGCATCATTGTGGATACTATGTTAAAACCCTTGGCCCAGTGTGCAGCGGCGGCCAAGATAGCAAATAGAATGCTAGGTATCATAAGGAAAGGAATGGAAAATAAAACAAAAGATATTATAATGCCTCTATATCGTTCCATGGTGAGACCACACCTTGAATATTGTGTGCAATTCTGGTCGCCGTATCTTAAAAAGGATATAGCGATATTATAAAAGGTTCAGAGAAGAGCCACCAAAATGGTAAAGGGGATGGAAGGATACTCCTATGAAGAAAGGCTAAAAAGGTTAGGGCTCTTTAACCTGGAAAAGAGACGACTGAGGGGAGATATGATAGAAGTCTATAAATTAATGAACGGAGTGGAACAGGTAAACATAGATCGATTGTTTACATTATCAGAATATAGAAAGACTAGGGGACATGCAATGAAGCTACAGGGTAAACTATTTAAGACCAATAAAAGAAAATATTTTTTTCACTCAACGTGTAATCAAACTCTGGAATTTGTTACTGGAGGATGTAGTAAAGACTGTTAGTGTAGCTGGGTTTAAAAAAGGTTTGGACAAGTTCGTGGAGGAAAGGTCCATAAACCATTATTAAGAAGGGACCCAGGATATCAATGCTTGACCCAGTACAAGCATTGTGGAACATGTGTCTTTTGGGGAAACTGCTAGGTACGTATGACCAAGATTTGCCACTGTTGGAAACAGGATACTGGGCTTGATGGACCATGGTCTGACCCAGTATGGCATATCTTATGTTCTTATGTTAATGTAACTCGCCTTGAACTTCTGAAAAAGACATGAGCTAAATCAAATTCCCCTTTCTTTCAACCATATGCCTTTCATCAGTTCAACTTTGAACTATTCTACTGTGGTGAACATGCAAATGTAATCTAGTAGCAGGTGTTCGCTTTGCTCCAATGGAATACTGACATTTCCTAACCACAGATACCTCCAACATTGGGGGGAGTTTATATGCAGGCTTAGTGATTAGAGCAATGGCCTGAGAACCAGGGAAGCCAAGTCAAACCCTACCAATGTTTCTTGTGACTTTGGGCAAGTCACTTAACCTTTGATTGCCTCAGGTACAAACTTATATTGTAAGCTCTATGAGAACTGGGGAAATACCCTACTGTTCCTGAATATAACTTGCCTTGAACTGCATGGTCTAAGACAAAGAGGCTTATCCACTTCAATGACTTGGAGCTCTGAGCCATCTAGTATACCTTTTAAGTCTTTGTTCTGCTTTTGAAGACTATCAAGTGGTAATATTTTCAATCCTTCTCAATCCTGTTCCCATCACTGCCCTGCATGTCCCCTCCAAACAGGTTTAAATTCTTTCTCAGTATTGGTTTCCACCACCTCTGCTGGTAGGCTATCCACCATATTTTCTATACGGTATTTCTTCTAAGCTCCTCTCATCTAGCTTCATAAAATAATGATACATCTCTAAGGCCAATGCATTAAGCCATGGGTGGGTAATCTTTCAAATTTTCAACCTATATTGTGCAAATAATTCAGCTAGTTAAAACTACAAGAAGTTTTCCAAAATCTTGTTTAATGCAGGCTACTCTGGGAAACTATCAACTCTGTGCTAACATTGTTAAGATGTGGAACTGACAGCTCTGTGCTAACTGGCCCAAAGTGACATACTTTTTAGACCTTTTATTCCCAGGTAATAACTATCACAGCACATATAACTAATGGTTGTGATGGTGTTTGGGAGGGGGGTAGGAGTGATTAAGGCGTCCACATACATCCTCTCTTCTCTTTCCCTATCCCCATTCACATGGTCCATTCTCCCCATATTTATAACATCCCTGATCCATTGGCTTCCCTGATTTGCCACGCATATGATCTACCTCCTTCATTCCACGACCTATCTGCACAACCTCGCATATTGATCAACAACCTATCTAATATATCTTCTCTTTTCCCCACTTCATTTATCCCCGTGGTTTTCCATACCCATGATCCTCTACCGCAGTTATCTTCTACTTTCCCTCCCAGGCTCGTAGGTGCATAATTTCATACCTACCTTTCAGACTAAAGTCTTGAAATATTTCTATGATTTGGAAGAGGAAAAGCTGAAATGAAACCTCAGTGGGTAAATGGACATTATTTTGCTGATATATTTGGTTACTTAAAGCTTGACACAGAGGAGACATTGTGGATTTATTTAGAACATTCTGTTTTTTATTTCATTAAAAAAGCCAAAATAGTTCTAAGCTTTCTCTAGAAGTTTAAAATTAATTTCTGTTAGATTTTGATTTTAGTATTAAAAGAAAGCTGACAGTAGTTAGTCTTTTGGCCACCCAACCCAGGCACATCCCTTTATTTATAGTTAGTTATCCCAATTAAGAGAAAGTGAAATTTGATACCATAGTGTATTTTTATCAGCATGTGATTAACTCTTAATAGACTATTAGCAGTCAATTAGGAAGCAAACACCAAATAATAGCATAAAATATATAAAAAAATCTTAAAGGCCTTTATATTATTTTAAGTATCCCTACTATTTTAGTAACTCTAAACAACCAAACTCGCCAGTATAAAGACACTAACAGCAGTCCAGCAGTGAGATAAGGATTATCTAATCTTTTTTACTGCATGCCACATGTATGACTATTTCCCAGTTGGTGAGAAGTCATATGTGTGCTCTTGGTGCAAGGAGCTCCTGACTTTCATAAAACAAGTCCAGTTTCTGGATACTAGAGTATCAAACTTGGATATGCTGAGGCAGACAGAGAGGCATATAACAGAGACCTACAGTGACATAGTAGAAAAATCTCACTTCTAGTCTGGCAGCCTTTGAGCTACCTTGGAGGAAAGAGGTCACCTGGAAGGACAGCATCACTTTGGTGTAGCAGGAAATAATCCTGTAGGTAGGACCTGTCATCCAGGGGATAGAATATTCTCTTGCACTGAGGATGCATCTCCAGTGGCCTCTGCCCAGGAAGGAAGGGATAGGATGGCCGTTTTAGTGGTGTTTCAATTATTAGGCATGTAGATAGCTGGATGGCTGGTAGGCATAAGGATTGGTTGGTCACTTGCCACCTGGTGTGAAAATGGTGGACCTCATGCATCTACTAGAAAGGATTCTAGGCAGTTCTTGAGAGGAGCTGGATGTCTTGATACATGTGGTACCAACAACATAGGAAAGTGTGGGAGGGAGGTTCTGAAGTCAAATTTAGGCATTTAGATAGTTGAAATCCAGGATCAACAGGGAAGCATTGTCAGAAATACTCCCAGTTAAGAGGCATGGTTGAAATGATGGTGCAATGAATTGGGCTTTAGATTTGTTAGGAACTGGACTACATCCTGGGGAAGAGAGTGCCTTTTCCAGAAGGATGGGCTCTACTTTAGAGTGGAACCATTCTGCTGGTATTAACCTTTAAAAAGGAGATAGAGCAGCTTTTATTTATTTTATTTACTGTAGGCGGGTTCTTACCTACAAAAGCATCCCTAATAATTATCAAGATTGCCTGGGCACATGGGACCCGTGCACCAGAAGAAACAAAACAAAAGAAACTCAGATCACAGTTACTTGTCAGCAAAATCCATTTTATTTAGTACAAGCAAACTCCATAAGCACAGGAAAAAAGGTCTGTCTTAGAGATCTGAGGGCGAGCAACATTCTCCCTCCCATCGGGGAGAGAGAAGGCCGCTCCCCAAGCTCTGTAGCTTGCTCGCTTGTATATCCTATATCCTCTATAGCAATTCCTGCACAAAGCCTTAGTTCCGTGTGCAAAAATCTGCTATACTTCCTACAAAAAGTTGTAAAGCCGTCTGCACAATTTTTGAGCCTTCTGCAAAAATCTGCCAGTGCTACTTGCAAAAATTAGAGTGCTGCTTGCAGAGGTTTGCTAAAGCTCTCCAGATGGGACCCCCTCCCTCATGATTTTCAGGGCCTAAGGCTGGTGCTTCAAGGTCTCCAAAGTCTTTCCTTATCTGTGCTGTGAAGCGTATCTCTCCTGCATTCCTTGGGGCCCGCTTATGGTCTTCTTGCACTAATTGCATTTCTTCAGAGCTGAGAGTATCTGTGCTAATTAGTTTTCAGCTCGACCTGTATTTTTTCTCAGTAGGCAGCTTGGCCTGTGTTTCCTCAGTAGGCCCACATCCTGCACATTCCTGTACAAAATATGGTTAGACAGACTGTAGCAGGCCTGATGACATATACTCTCTCCATAGCTCACATGTGTTTTCTTCTGTGCCATTCAAACAGGGTACCCCTGTAAATTGCAGACAGGCAGGAATGCAGTCACAGAAACAGGTGAAGCATATGTGAGCAGAATGATCCCTAAGCCAAAATATCCCAACATTTACATAGAAACATGATGACAGAAAAAGACCACATGGCCTATCTAGTCTGTCCTTCCATATCAACCACTACAACAGTCCCCTTTTTTCCTTTAGAGATCCTCTGTGTTTATCTCATGCTCTTTGAATTCAGGTACTGTCCTCATCTCTACCACCTCCAGTGGGAGACTATTCCATGGATCCACCACTCTTTCCGTAAAGAAATATTTCCGCATATCACTCCTGAATCTATTCCCTTTCACCCTCATCCCATGTCCCCTCATAGCAGAACTTGCTTTCAATTGAAAGAGGCTCTCCTCCTGTTCATTTATGCCATGGAGGTATTTAAACATCTCAATCATATCACCTCTAAGGTGTACATATTAAGATCCTTCAATCTGTCCTCATATGCTTTATAATGAAGGCCACTAACCATTTTAGTAGCCACCCACTGTACAGACTCCAGCCTGTTTATATCCTTCTGAAGGTGTGGTCTCTAGAATTGTGCACAATACTCCAAATGAGGTCGCACCAAAGACTTATACAGAGGCACTATCACCTCCTTTCTTCTGTTGGCCATTCCTCTCCCTATGCACCCAAGCATCCTTCTAGCTTTTGCCATCACCTTTTCTACCTGTTTAGCTACTTTAAGATCATCAGACACAATCACGCCTAGCTCTCGCTCTTCTTTAGTGGACAAAAGTACTTCACCCCCTATACTTTATTGCTCCCTTGGATTGCTGCAGCCCAAATGCATGACCTTGCATTTTTTAACATTAAATCTCAGCTGCCAAATTCTAGACCATTCTTCAAGCTTAGATAGAGCAAGGGAGCAGTTTCCCACAATCCAACCTAGCCACTGTTGCTCTTAAGTGCCATTGAGTTGGTGTCAACTCATGGCAGCCATCTGGATAGTTGTCCTAAGCTGTGTTCGGTCTTCAGTCAGGTGGCTCATTGTTGGTAGAGTGGCATCCATAGCTGCGGTTATTGTATGGATCCATCTCATTGCTGGTCTTCCTCTTGCACTTACCTTCAACCTTGCCAAACATTATGTCTTTCTCTAATTACCTCTCTTTGCATGATGTGTACAAAGTATGAAAGTCTAAGTCTTGTCATCTGAGCTTCTAAAGAACACTTAGGTTTGATCTCTTCTAGTACTGACTGGTTTGTTCTTTATGCAGTCCATGGTATACACAGTAATCTTCTTCTTTAATGCCTAGCTGGCATTTGGAGAGAAGGCTGTCCTCTCAGCCAATACGCTGCTGTAGCTGCTGCTTTGATTTCATGTGTTGCTCACAATACTCTTCCAGCCTTGGTGATCAGTGACAACATTTCTGGTCTCAATGATGATCAGTCATTGGTTCATTAGGTCTTCCTCAATGTGTTTGAGCCATGTTGTCTTTGGTACTGCTCTTTGAACCCTCCAGTGGACAGGTTACTCTTGCTAGAGGAGTTTGTATGTAAAGTAAGAAAACTATCCCTCAAATCCTAAAACTCCGGCAATGACCTATTTTCTAATAGCAACCTATAATCAAAAATGTTTTGTAGAAGAAAATAGTTTGGATTTGGTGCGAACCGGACAAAATGGTAAAACGAGGGAACAAACATTAATCATTTGTGAACAACGGTGGATTCATAAATTACAAACAGTTCATCCTCATGGCCTTACTAACATGATCGATTGGGCAGCATGCCTATAATTTGTCACCTCAACTCATTGCTATCAGTAGAAACTTAATAATATGGAAGACAGTTTTTCATCTTATCTTCCAGAGACAACCATGGGATTGGTGTATGGGCCCTTTTACATATAAATAAATTTTTTTTATGGTCTCCATTGATTAATTTGGATATAAAAACCCCGTAGCCTGACTAGTCCGCATGCGCGGCGTTTTTTTGAAGAAGCCGACAGGCTCCAGGTCAACACGCCAAACATCGGAATTCTGAAATAGAACCAGTGAGGTAATGTTAAGATTCTCTTTCAATTTTATGTAAGCTATACAGTGGAAGGTCTCTTTTAGACTAGTTTATTCCAGTAACACGGCATGACATCTTGTTTAGAAGTAACCGTTTCTATTGACAGTGCTAGTTTGGAGACACGTACACTGCTTCTAATGAAAAACCGCTGGGATTTAGCAGAGATTTCAAGCTTAACCCCCTGAAGAAACCAGCTAGCTTGTGAAACGCGATACGGCAGCCGCAGGAAGGCGTCGGGGCATCACAAGATAAGAATAATTCATTGGTTTAATATCTACATGGAATGAGAACTTGCCTGTCTAAGAACATAATATTTATAACAGAGAAAACAGGTCATTGATGCAAAAACGGCACGCATCCATTGACATAGTCTGCAGGAGAGTGCCCGATAAAAGTCTGAGACCTTGTTTTTCTTCTACAAAACATTTTTGATTATAGGTTGCTATTAGAAAATAGGTCATTGCCGGAGTTTTAGGATTTGAGGGATAGTTTTCTTACTTTACATTCACATGTTAACCCTCTATAACTTGACCCACTACCTTGAGAGGAGTTTGTATGGCAGCCAATTGGTGTTCATTCTTCAAATGTGGCAAACCAGTATTCTTAGCCAGCAACTTAATTCAAAGGCATTGGTTTTCTTCCTGTCCATCTTTTTTACTGTCCAATTTTTGTATCCATATAAAGTTATTGAAAATACAATGGCATGGACAAGTCGAATGTTTGTATGGAGAGAGACATCTAGAAATTCTTCCAATTGCCCCACCACTTCCTTCTCCAACAGTTTTGCAAATGTAGCTAATGAAGAAATAGGTCTCAGATTTTTCACAAGCAAACACCCCGACCTTCTTTGGTATGAAGGTTACGACAGCTTCCTTCACTGACCTGAAGTAAACCCCCAGTTAAAAGAAAGTGTTAAACAACTCTACCATCCAGTCAACCTTCTCCAGGGGACATTGTTGCAACAGTTGCCCTGGGATAGGATCTAAATGTATTCCCGTAAAATATATCCGCTTAAGAGGTCCTAGCAGCTTATCCTTAGTTATGGGCTCAAAACTCTCCCAAGAGGGTACCTCCAACAGCCACCCAGGAGCACATGGTTTGGAATAATATTTCTTTGCTTTAATCTTTTTTATTTACATCAGAAAGAGGAAAACCTCCATGGAACATGATGCCACAAATATAAAAACAAGCCCATGTGGGCCAGTCATAGAATCACTAATCCTAAAATCAGGCCCGTAGCAAGCTATAATTGCGCCCTGTGTGACTTGTGAACCTTGTCAGTCTTCTTGGAAGCCCAGTGATTACATCAGTGCCTCTTCTGTACTTGCATGCTCTGTTGCCACACCACTTGCACAACCCTTGGAATGGCCCTGCCTAAAATAACTGCCAAGGAAACCCCATAATCCCTATTTTCCTCCCTACTCCCAACATTCTCCTGATTGTGGCTCACTATAGATATACAATAACTTATTGAGCCATGACTCAAAGAAAGGAAACAATCAGGCACTGTAATGTACTGTATATCCCGCACATTTTACAGAATTTTTTCCCTCCCCAAACCTGCCCCATCCCTCATCCCTCTTTCCCCTGCCTTATCCCCCCCCCCCCCCCCGCCTCATCCATATCAGCAAAGAACAGCATCACTTGCCAAGGAGGGTTTAAGGCAGATAATTTAAAACAGCAAAGGATCTTTAACCTACCATAGGGTGGAAATTTTTCATTGCCCAGTAAGTCAAAAGAGCACAATCACTTGCAATGAAAAATATTCTATACTGATCATTCAACCTTAGGAGCCAACATTGTCCAAGTATTTAATTCAGATTTCTTCAACATAAGCAGATTTCTTTCATAACTCATAGGTGAACTTCTCCATTCAATAGAAATCCCAAACTTCGGATAGCCATTCTACATCTGTAGGAGGTGAGGCACACTTCCAATATCTTACCACAACACTTCAGGAGGCTAACAGCAAGCAACAGACCAGGCGACGAACAGCTCGTCCACAAACTCTGGAGCCATGGCCAAACAAAAGGTCTCAAGATCAAAAGGAAACCTTATCCCAGTAATACTCAACATCTGATCTTGAACAATGGGCTAAAAGTCTTGCCATTTCGGAAAATCCCACCATATGCCAACAATATTCATCAGCTAATAACCCCCACATAAACAGAATCAGAAGGGTTAAATAATTTGCATAAGAAACTGTACCTGAGTGTTAACCAAGGACACAGAAATGGAAAAAGAAAGGATGTAATCCCAAATGGGATTACACCTGAACATGGGATTACACCTGAACATGATAATGGGATTACACCTGAACATGATAATTACATGGCCAAGCTACAGGAAAACCAACACATGCTCAACAGAGTTAAGAAGGAATACTACTGTAATCTCATTCTAACTTCCTCATACCATCCCAGAGAACTGTTCGACATAGTTAAGTCATTGTTAAGGAATCTCGCTCAGAACATTAGGCACGATGCCCTAGCCCCACATATACTAGCCAATCATTTCCTAACCAAGACTAACATCAAGAACAATACACTACCCCCTCTACTTTGATGCCTAGTTGCAGCCCAACCACCTCCACATGGCACAGCTTCCACCATATATCCTTGGAGCACCTAGAAAATATTATCTCAAACCTAACACCACTACCTCCTTCCTAGATCTATGCCCAGTGAGCTGGATCAAAATGGCTCACTCCGAACTCACTCCACATTATTTAAGATCACTCAACTCTCTTTCACACATGGCTACATGTCTACTAGCCTTAATAATGCATCCATATGACCAATAATCAAGAACAGTAAATCGGACCCAAACACTACAAGTTCATATCGCCCAATCTCCAGTCTGCTGTTCCTTGTGAAGATTATTGAAAAAGTGGTACAGCTGCAGCTCCAAGACCACATCAATGCATATGTACCTCTATACCCACAGCAGCATGACTTCAGACCCAACCACGGCATTGAAATGCTCCTTACAGCTCTCATAGACAGACTAACACAAGGTATTCAAAAACCTTATCAAGGATTCATATTTGTTTTTGGACATTATAGCGGCCTTTGACTCTGTACCACACAATGCATTACTTTACCGCTTACAAGCAATAGGTCTATGTAACACAACTCTAAAGTGATTTACATCCTACTTGAATGAGCACCAACAGCAGATACAAACAGCTGGTATAACTCCTGCTCCATTCAAACTCCAACCATGTGCCTCAAGGTTTTGCACTTTCTTCTCTCCTCTTTAACATTTACATACATACAGCCCATCTGCTCAATCATGCAATCTCACAATGTATTATACCATATATATGTGGATGACATGAAGACTGTGTACACCTTCCTAATCAATTGCTTCACAGTCCTCACGCAATGGTTAGCAAGACACAATCTATCCGTGAATTACCAAAAAAACCGGAGGTCCTATATGTAATTAGAGACATAACTTTCATTCCACCAATACACATAAAGACACCAGGAGCACAGCTGCAAGTTAAATCACAAGTGTGCTACTTGGGAACAACTCTGGACCAGGAACTAACACTGCAGTCACATATCAGAAACACCATCAAACTTACATGCCACAAAATAAAGACACTCCAGGGCCTCTGACCTTTACTCGACACCCATGACTTTGCACAGTCTTCCAGGCCCTGGGTCTCCTCCACTTAGACTATTGTAACATTATCCTTCAGGTCCTACCAGGATATGCAATCCACCCTCTACAGTTGGCCCAGAACACTGCCGCCTGGATCCTGCATGGAGCTATACATGCACACATAACCCCGGTTCTCAAAACCCTACACTGGCTTCCCATTACAATGCGTGCTAAATACAAGGCTCTATTTACTATCTTTAAAGTATGCCACAACCTTTCCTTGGAATACTTACAAATGCTAATTCAGAAGACACCAGATGACAGGCCAAGGAGAGCTAATACACCATTCACCCTAACCATTCCACCATCAATCAGGAAGAGCACCCGCTCCGCATCAAACAGAGCATTTTCACTCTATGTCCCAAGTATATGGAATGTGCTTCCTGATAAGATCTGGGCCACACACAACTTTGACAAATTCCTTAAAAAGTTAAAATCACATCTTGTCATCGAACATTTTGGTGGAACTATCACCTAACACAGATGACTATATTTCCCCCTGGTTCTCACAGACAGTTCACACTTGTATCCCTAACTATACCTCCCTCCCATCCCTAGTTACATTATGTTTCAGCTAAGTTCTCCATATTGTATATATTTCAATTGATTGATTCAAAGTACTGATCCAGCATCATATTTATATTGTTGTTTTCATGTTTCATTTCAACATGTTCCATGTACATTAAATTTTGTTAACATGTAAACCTCTTTGACACTTTGATAAGGTGGTATATAAAAACAGCTAAATAAATAGTTAGCCAAGAAATCACTTGATTTAGCTCCAAACACTTTAATCCAATCTTTCAAATAAGGAGGCAAATGAGTATCACTCCCGTCTTCAGTCAGAGCCTTACACAAACAGGAATCTCTCCCAGTGCTGCAGAGATCACAGCAAATCAACCTTGTTGGGGAGTGAACTGATAAGATGTTGCAATTGAAAAAACTGAACAATGTTGAGAGGGATTCTGCACACAGTTTCTGACTGCTCCTTTAGTGTAAATGAGGACCCCTCAAAGAGAGAAGCCACATGTGGAGAGTTAGCAGACTTAAGCTCCCACTTACCTATATCTCTAACAAATGCAAAAGCCGACAGTAGTGTATAAGGGGAAATCTGCCGTCTCTTATAGACCACTTGCCACACCCTCCATAAGAGCCCAGAAAGGGATATGATAGCACAATATCTGTGGCCTCACCCCCAAAAGAGAAAAGCCTGCAGTAGAGAGAGTGACAATCGGACCTTTTCTAACCACACCCAGTCAAAAGTAATCCGTGGGTACCAGTAATGTGCTATATGTAGACAAGCACACCAATAGTAACCATTAATATCAGATAACCCAATGCCCTCCTTCGACTTTGGCACTATAAGAATAGTCTAACCCATTTGAGTTTTTTTACCCTGTCAAGTTAATTGTATTAATTCATGTCTTACCCTTTGGAACAAACTCTGGGCACCCAAAGCAGGAGCTGCATAAGTAAGAAAAGGATCTTTGACAAAATCAGCATAATTATCATAATAATTGTATCCAGCCATGAAGCCACACAATCTTTCCAATATCTGCAGATCTTTACTTATCCCAGTTGTTTGCTTTTGGTAATTCAAACCTTACAGTCTAGTCAGATCATGAGGTACTCTGAGGTATTTAAGCTGATCAACCACCGAGAAACTTACCCCTATCAAATTACCCACCCTTTCTTTTGATACAGAAGAAGTATGGATTTCTGCCAGTTTACCAAAAAGCCAAAAACCCAACTAAACTGGTCAGTAAGACTAATCACGTTAAGTAAGGAAGTGGAAAGATTTTGGAGACATATTAATGTCTACATAGAGCGAGACTGCATGAAATCTCTCCCCAGAACATATGCTCAAAGGAACTTTAAATTTAAAGCGCCATCGGGTGCTAACAGAGAACACCGCCAGTGCTTCCGAGATCAACTGCAGCCTCCTGAGTGGCATCAGGCGAGTGAGCGGGAATCCTAACTCTTCCCCACTCGCCGGGCCCAAGACCAATCAGGAGACTCAAAGAAACTTTAAATTTAAAGCACCATCGGGCGCGTTCACACCTGGCGGGCCCGCGCCTGAGGGCCTCGCCAGAGTGCCCTTTGGTGTGGCCCTTAGGCAGGGAACGCTGGTGAGGAAGGAAACAAGATCACTGGTTCCATCTAGACTGCCTTACTAACAAATGACATAAAATATGTCCATCCAGCATCTTTACCACTGTTAATCAACTTAACTGACCATAAGTTAAACATATCTTTCACCTTACACATTCTTTATCTCAGCTCCCTCTAGTTGCCTAATAGGAATAGCATAAACCTCTCCTTAGAAGTGTCTTCTATTCACTGGTGAATGTCACATTGATTGTTTGGCCTGCACCATGTTGATTTGAGCTCCTGTTGCTTTCCTCTTCAATGTTTGATACTTTGTAAACATTCATAATACATAATAACTATTCCCACAGTACATTATAATTGTAACAGAGTCGCCCTTGCTCCCTTTAAAATAACTGCAGTTTCTTTTACATTGCTTGCAAACTTAGTACTAGCCTGTTATACAGCCTCTGCTACTGGTGACCTCATTACCCCAAGAACCTTTTTAAGATTTAATTATAGCCGTAATTACATTCCATACCACAATGAAATTCATCAAAGCCAGTCCCTGCATATCTCATCTGCTCCCCCTATTCCTTGTAATCTCAAGCACTCATTCACTTAGACTAGATGCCAACTTATTTAGTCCCATCCCAATCATTCACAGCCTAACCAGACATATTACTAGCCCACACCTATATTGTGGTACATATGTATGCGGTCCTCAAACAGGACATAATAGACTCCACAACAGATTAATACATATCAACCCATTGCCAATAAACCAGACATCAAACACACCCAACACACTTTCACCAATAACATACATCCTCATAAATGCCAGATCAGTAAGAAACAAAATACCAGTCATCATAGATCTAGTCAAGGACAAGAGCCCTGACATACTATGCATTACCGAAACCTGGCTCACCCCCTCTGATAACCTCCTATTGAACCAGCTAAACATAAATGGTTTCAACCTATTTAGCTGTCCTAGGGACTCCAAAAGAGGAGGTGGGGTACTCATTCTAAGTAAAGCAGAACATAAAGCCACCTCATCACTCTCCAGCAATCTTGATGGAGTAGACATACTCAAGATTGAAAACCAAAGCACGTCGCTATGTCTGGTTTAAAGACCTCCATCACACAACCATAACTATCTAACTGCAATACTTGAATCTGCCTGCACATCCCACTTTAGAAAACCTCATATCATTTTAGGTGATTTTAATCTACCCTCTCTCCACACCATGTATTCCACATCCTTTCTTGAATCAATGGTAGACATGGGCTATCAGCAAATTATAAACTTGCCCCCACAAACAAAGGGAAACTCCCTTGACATGGTTTTTCTCCCCACCTCAACTACAAAACACCCCTCTACACCCCCCCCCATATACCTCTCAAGTCCCATGGTCTGACCACTACTTAGTTTCATTCAACCTCCTGTTACATCCCACTATAGTGCCAACACCCATCACACCACCCCAAACAAGGCGTTTCCATCACTTCAACAAAGACACCTTCCTGGACAACATCCTACCCCAGCTAGTGATGGACTCTCCATACCCTAACATCTCACTAAGTAATTGGCATGCCTCCTTACAGAAAGCAGCAACACCCCCTAACTTATGTCCAAGACCCACACAAAGAAAATCTGAAAAATGTTACACCTATGAGCTAACAAACCTAAAAAAAGAATTAAGAAAGTTAGCACATAAATAGAGAGCAACCAAAACCCCAGAAAGTAGACAACACTACCTCACCTCACTTAACATATATAAGGACGCAAGGTTGCTGAATAGAGCCATCAACTGACCAAGAGAGCTCTTTGATATAGTCAAATCTCTAACCAAAACCAACCAACACGAATCTGATATGACAAACATATCGCCCCAAACGCTAGCTAAATACTATGGACATAAATTGAAACGTAAGAATCCTTCTCAGTCAACCATTCCATCCAAACCTCTCATAAGCCACAATTCTTGGAATACCTTCCACATAATAGACCAGAAACGCTTACTAAATACTATAACCAAGATTAATACTACAACCTCTCCACTAGACCCATGTCCCATCACCTGGATAAAGGCAACAAAAACAGAATTGGCCCCTTATCTCCTACATATAATAAACCAAACCCTCCTCCAAGGAATCATGCCCAAAGATCTTAAACTCTCATCCATTCGACCCATCTTAAAGAAAAGACCCTCAACATAGATGAACCAAACTCATATAGACCCATAGCAAGCATTCCTTTTGTAGCCAAAGTCATCGAGAAGGTTATACAACTGCAACTTCAGGATTACATTGACCTGAATGCTCCTCTTGATGTCCACCAATAAGGATTTCATCCTTTCCATGGTGTCAAAATGCTATTGATAGCCCTATTAGACACCCTCATCCAAGGTATAGAGAACCCAAAACGGGCATTTATCCTGCTCTTTATTGATATTGCCTCAGCATTCAACAATATTAGTCATGATACCCCCCTTGCAAGAATAGCACAAATTGGTCTTACTGGAACTACCCTTAGATGGTTTCGGTCATGTATCTCAGACCGTAAGCTACGTGTTCAACTAGGTCAGGATTCTTCTGCCACCTTCCCTCAAGAACAAGGAATACTCCAAGGCTGTGCCCTCTCAGCCGTTTTATTTAACATATACCTTCAGCCAATCACCAGCATATTAAAGAAATGTAATATTGGTTATAACATATATGCAGACGACATTATATTGTACCTCCCTATTGGCCTAATGAACCCCACCTATCACAACTTATCAGACTGCATCAGACAAGCAGAAACCTGGCCAAACTCCATCAATCTCAGTATTAAGTTTAACAAAACTGAAATTCATATTAAGAAATCAAAACTGGACAATCCCCCAAACTATCACCCTTAATAATATTGTGCTCCCAGTAAAAAAGGAGTTAAAATACTTAGGAATAATACTCGATCAATCTGTCAATATGCTACCTCATGTAAAGCAAACAGCTAGAACCATCTTTTTCAAATTAAAGACCATTCAGTACCTGAGATCACTTTTTGACACCCATGACTTTAGATCGGCAGTACAAGCCTTATAACCCCCCACTTTGACTACTGTAACAACTTGTTACAGGGCACTCCCATAAAGAACTTGAATATCCTCCAGAGAGCACAAAATGTTACAGCAAGAATCATCTTCAAGGCCCGTCTATATGAGCTCAACTGGCTCCTAGTCTTGAGTCGAATAAAATACAAGACACTAATGACCACTTTCAAACTAATCAACAACATAGCACCGTCCTACCTCTCAACCCTTCTCAACATACCCTCAGACGCTAGATTCCGTAGGAATAACACGCAACATTCACTTGCAATCCCCCACTCAATTTACAAGACTAAAAAGGCCACAAGTTCCAGGGCATTCACATACACAGCCCCCAGTCTTTGGAACTCCCTATGCATCTCAATCCGCTCAATTAAGGACCTCCAAGTATTCAGAAAAGAGCTCAAAACGCATCTTTTCATTGAACACTATGGAAACACCAATGACAGTAATACTGTACACACAACCCAATCCCAATCCTACACACACAACAGCCACCTAATATACAAAGAGGTCACACCATCAGTACATCAGTTCCCCCAAGTCTGAGTTTATAACTCTTGTAAGCAATGTATCGTAACTGACACAAGATTTATAACTTTTGTAAACACTGTCAAAAGTTGACATGTAAATAGTTATAATTTGATATGTAAATAGTTATCTGTTCTTCTGTTTACTTATTATACTCTTCTATGTAATATGTTGGTTATTTGTAAACCACCCTTGATCTCTGGAAGGGGCGGTATTGAAAAGTGTAACAAACAAACAAATAAATAAATATGCTCAGGTCCCTTTTTTCACTTGGACATGCACTGCAAGCATTTCAATGGCCAACGCAAAGAGCAACAATGACAGTGGACAGCCCTATTGGGTTCCCCGACCTAAACAAACTGCTCTGATTTATGCTCATTAATCAGAACAGCCACTACAGCCACTAAACTGCCTAAGCACCGTAAGTAGATATGGCCATTCACCTTGTCAAATGCCTTTTCATCCCCAAATGACGAATTTGCATGGGGCTCCAGTCTGTCTTGCACCACTTGAAGCACATTTACTAGATGCTGAACATTTTCAAAGCCAGAGTTACCTTTCATAAAACTGCAATACACATGCCACATCTCAACAAGCTGCACAGCCCCCCCCCCCACTTCTACTCCCCTTCTCCTCCCCCCTCCCCAAATTTGAACAGTTAAAAAACCCTGCAGATAAACTCAAGATTGATTGCCACTATCATGATATCGTAATGGGGGTGCTGATGTACTAGGCCCTATCCTCTTCCTCACCCGGAAATGCCAGACTGATAGAAGAGTATCATCCAGCAAACCACCTCCATCCCTAGATCTCGCGCCTAACCTTAGGACAGGGGCGGCCCAAGGGGGGCGCAGGGCCATGTGCGCAGACTCGGTGCGGGGGCCTCTTTTGCATAAGGGGCCTCATTTGCATAAATATTTGCATAATGTTACCATACACTAACTTTTAGTAAACATGCCTCTTAATGAGTGTATGGATAAAGAAAGACTAAAAGATTTCTACATTACTATAATCCGGTGCCAACTGCCAGGCACATTAGAAACTACTACATATTCTACCCATTTAAAACCATGCAAACCCGCCTTATCATAACAGCACTACCAGGACTCACAAAGCACCATACTCTACCTATCAAAAGGCAACACTGCAAATATTAAACCAATACATTTCAGAGAATAACAATACATGACCTACTGGGGAAAGAGAACAAGTGGCAATGTCAAATAGGAATTACATAAACAGAATACCTCAGCTCAGTTACACATGCAGAACATAGACCATCACCAAAAAAGGATTCACAATTTAGAAACAGGAAGACAATAATTAAATTGGGAACCCCAAAAGCCAAACTTGGAATGTACAACAACAATGTAGAAATAAAGCTATAAATTAATTTCCTCTTGTACTAAACAAAGCGCAGACGTTAATGATGCACATTTCCCAGAGCTGACATATTCCAGTTAATAATTTCAAAATAAAGAGATATTTTTCTACCTTTTGTGCTTTTCTTTTTCAGTTGCAATTGCTCCAGACACTTTCTTCTGGTTTCTTCGTGTCTTCTGCTAACTCTCCATCCTCTGCTGTCCATTTGTCCTCTCTTCTAGTTTTTTTTTCATTCTCTCTCTACATCTACTTTAACATACTAATCTTTCTCCTTTTGCTCTTTCCTCATTCCTATTTCATCCACTCAAATTTTACCCCTCCATCCTCAATCCCCACTTACTCTCCCAATACCCGGCCAATTGTAGATTTGTCTTCCCTCCCACACAAAATATTTTTCCCTCTCCATTTCACTCTCCCAGCTCCATCCCATTCTAATCCTCCCCCAATATCAGCTCCCTTCTAGTTCCAGCCTCACCCAACATCCGCTCCCTTCTAGTCCCCGCATCAACCCATTTCCAGTCCTAGCCCCCCATAAGCCCATTTCCAATCCTATCCTAGCCCCACCATCAGCCAATTTCCAGTCCTAGCTCCCCCATCCATTTCCAGTCCTATCCGAGTCCCTCCATCAGCTCATTTCCAATCCCAGCCCCCACTAGCCCATTTCTAGTCCTTTCCTAGCCCCACCATCAGCCCATGCTAAATCCTAGCTCCCCTCCACTCAGCCCATTTCCAATCCAAGCCCCCCCCATGAACCTACTTCCAGTTCTAGCCCCTCCATGAGTCCATTTCAATCCAAGCCCCCACCACAGCCCATTTCCAATCTTAGTACCCCCCAACAGCCCATTTCCAGTCCTATCCTAGCCCCTCCATCAGCCCATTTCCTGTCCTAGCCCCCCTACTCAGCCCATTTCCAGTCCTAGCTTCATCCCCTCACAGCCCATTTCCATTCCAAGCCCCCCTCCCCATCACCTATTTGCAGTTCAAGCCCCCCTTCCACTCAGCCCATTTCCATTCCAAGCCCCCGTCCCCATCAGCTATTTGCAGTTCAAGCCCTCCTTCCACTCAGCCCATTACCAGTCCTAGCACCCCCATAGCCCATTACCAGTTCTAAGCCCCCATCAGCCCACTTCCAGATCTAACCCCCCCATCAGCCCATTTCCAGTCTTAGCCCCCCCATAGCCCATTCTCCAGGACCAAGCATGAAGTCAGTCCTCACATATGGGTGACGTCGGCGCCGACGGAGCCCTCTTGGAGCAATTTTCCCCAGCTTTCAAAGAAAGCCTTTGGGAATTGCAGCGCGCATGCGCGGTCCTCTTCCCGCCCAAGGGTGCCATCTTGCTCAGTCTTCTTTTTTCCGCGGAGCCCTACAGACGTTGTCTGTGAATCCCCGCCGAAAAGTTGATTTTTTCTCTATTTTTCTCTTTTTTTCTTCTCGGTTCGACGCCGGTTCTTTTCCCGCCCGGACTCGCGACGCCGGTTGCGAGTCCGTTCCTTATTTTTCGGTTTTTTGTCCTTCCTGACAGATTTCGCGCCTTTTTCCTTTTTCCCTGGCAGCCCGGTCATTCGACCTCGCAGGGGCCCTTTTTCCCCCGATGGCTGCCAGCGGCTTTAAAAAGTGTGATCTCTGTAAGAAGCTCATGTCTCTTACAGACACTCATGACTTCTGCCTCCGCTGCCTCGGACCCGATCATGACTCCATGATCTGTGGGCCATGCGGCAAAATGTCCTCAAAAGCATTGAGGAGTCGGCAGCATCAGCGGGAGCGTATCTTCTCTGACTCCGGCCGGGCTCGGACCTCGTCAGAGGATTCGACGTCTCGGGACTCTGGTCCTGAGCATCGTCGCAGTTCCTCTGAACGGGGGTCTCCTACCCGGGAACATCATCAGAAGAAGAAACCCGCGAGGGCGGGATCGGTGGACGCTCCTGGTTCCTCGAGGGCCAGGTCGCATAGCCCCGATTCCCGTCCCGGGTCCTCGGAGATGGAGAGGCCGTCAAAACATCCTCGACTCGAGGTGGACTTGCCAGTTCACGTGAGTACTGTTGTCCTCGTTGACTCGCCTCCGAAGGACCCGACTTCGGGCCCGACACCGTCGGGGCCCGAGTCGGGGGCTGCTGGGTCTCCTGAGCTCGGACTCAAGTTGACGGCCTTGGAGAGCAGTCTGACTGCCTTCATGGACCAGCAGTGGGTATTGATCGCTGGCCTCGCCGGTGTTTCTGCCCTGACCGCCGGGACGTCGACCTCCAAATCAACCCCGGAGACCGAGCCGATCCTCGAGTCCATGAGGGCTCGAGTCGATCCTCGGTCGAGGTCTCCTTCGGCCTCCCGTTCGGGACCGAGGTCGTCGACGCCGACTCCCTCGGTGTCGGAGCGGATAGCATCGGTGCCCGCCCGACCGGAGCCACTCGACTCCTCCTCCGAGGAGTCGGCCTGGGAATCTGAGGACGAAGAGTCACCTGGTTCCTTTCGGACTCGGTGTGTCCCTTCGGACTCCCCCGAGTCCGAACCTCGGAGACGGTCCCCCCCAGAGGATACCCGGTTCTCGGACTTCGTGAGGGATATGGCCAAGGCCTTGGCCTTCCCCGCGGATCCCAAGGAGGAACCTTGAGTCGAAGAACTCGATGCCCTCCAATATGACTCTCCCCCGAAGGAGGCTTTTATTGTACCGGTTCCTCCTATGCTGGAATGACTTCTCTTCCGCATGTGGGAGAGCCCGGCGTCGTCGCCGGTGTTAAGCAAGCGGGTTGATTCCATTTATCGAGTCCGCAAGAGCCCCGGCTTCCAAAAGGCACAACTACCGCACCATTCCATGGTGGTGGAATCGGCCATGCATAGACTTAAGAGTCAAAAAATGCACTCCTCGGTGACCCCTGGTAGGGAAGCCCGAAGCCTAGATGCCCTCGGTAGGAAGTGCTTCCAGGGCTCTATGCTTGCTTGTCGAGTCCAGACTTACCAGCTCTACATGGGCATGTATCTCCGAGACCTGGCTAAGGAAATAGCCGGGTTCTCTGCTGGTCTCTCTCTCCGACGAACCTTTGCAGAGGTTCCAAACCTTGTCTACTGGTATTCGGGAGTGCTCCAAGTTTATATCTCGAGCAGCCTATGATGGTTTTGAGGCTTCGGCTCGAGTAGCTGCGGCCGGCATCGGTGGACGCCGCCAGGCTTGGCTTCAGACGTCCGACCTCGAGCCCTGGGTACAGGACAAGTTGGTCGATGTCCCCTGCCAAGGTGATAACCTCTTTGGCAAGCCCATGGATGAGAAGGCTGCACAAATCGAGACGGAGACTCTCACCAGGACTCGTCTCTCAAGGAAGACCTCTGCCCCTTCTCAAAAGAAGAAGGCCTCGGGGAACAGCCCTTTTACCCGAGGAAAGGTGCGGCCTATAAATACTACCCTCAGTATCAGGCCTCAGCAGCTCCCCCACAGGGAAAGCAGGCCAAGGGACGGGGTAATGGGTCCCATAGGCAGCAAGCCCCCAAGCCTGCACCACCGGCCCCTGCTCAGCAGGGTGGGGGTTTTTGACTTCCTCAGCATAGCCTCTCCCCCTCAGCTGGTTTCTCTCAGCACAGGAGGCCGGCTGGTCCACTTTGCCCACAGGTGGTCCAACATCACCACAGATACCTGGGTACTTCACATAGTTCAAAAGGGCTATCTTCTTCACTTTCACCAGGTACCTCCCTCCTACTTTCCAGGGGAGCCTCCCAGACTCCCTTTGCACAGGGACTTACTCCTTCAGGAGTTAGCAAGTCTCGTTCAGGAACAAGCCGTGGAACCGGTGCCCCACCACCTGAAGGGTCAAGGGTTTTACTCCAGGTACTTCCTGATTCCAAAAAGAACAGGAGGCCTCAGACCCATCCTGGACTTGCGAAACCTCAACAAGTTCCTTGCAAAGGAAAAGTTCAAGATGCTTACCCTTGGAATCCTGCTGCCCTACCTCCAGCAGGGAGACTGGCTATGCTCCTTGGATCTGAAAGATGCGTATACTCATATCCTCATTCATCCAGACCACAGACAATATCTCAGATTTGTTGTGGGAGGAAATCATTACCAGTACAGAGTGCTGCCCTTTGGCCTATCCTCCGCACCCAGGGTGTTCACCAAATGCCTCGCAGTAGTGGCGGCTTATCTGAGACTTCAAGGTCTGTTTGTGTTCCCATACCTGGACGACTGGCTCATCAGAGCCCCATCTTCACCAGAGGCCGCTCAAGCCACTCATCGCACTGTGGCTCTGCTCCAGCACTTGGGTTTTGTCATAAACTTCGCAAAGTCCACTTTGCTCCCCTCTCAAAATCTCGAGTTCATCGGCGCCAGGTTGGATACACTTCAGGCGCAGGCCTTCCTCCCTCTGGACAGGGCAAAGCGGCTCATGGATCTCGCCGGCCACTTTCACAGCAATGCGCTGGTCTCAGCCTGGCACTTTCTGCGACTGCTTGGCCATATGGCTTCCACAGTCCATGTGACCCCCAATGCCCGACTGAACATACGTCCTGCTCAGTGGTGCCTTTGCAATCAATGGCATCAGGCCACGTGGAGCTTAGCGGACTCTGTGCAGATCTCCGACCAGCTGGTCTCCTCTCTGCGATGGTGGCTTCATCTACCCAACCTAGTGCTAGGAGTGGCGTTTCAGTCCCCTCCGCATTCTCAGGTCTTGACGACCGATGCTTCCCTCCTGGGTTGGGGAGCACATTGCCAAGGGTCATGTACTCAAGGACTCTGGACTCCTTGGGAGTCTGCTCAACAGATAAACTTCCTGGAGCTCAGAGCCATCCGCCTAGCGCTCAAAGCCTTCTCTCACCTGGTGTCCCACCAGTCGCTGCTGATACAGACGGACAACCAGGTTGCCATGTTCTATGTCAACAAACAAGGCGGAACAGGCTCCTTCCTCCTCTGTCAGGAGGCGCAACGGCTATGCTCTTGGGCAGTCCGCCAGGGCATCCTCCTCAGGGCTGTCTATCTCCCAGGTCAAGAAAATTACCTGGCCGACAAGCTCAGCAGGATCCTCCAGCCACACGAGTGGAGGCTGGATCTGCTGGTGGTTCAGCGGATCTTTCTCAAGTGGGGCCTCCCCACCATGGATCTGTTTGCCAGTCCTCTGAACCGACAGCTGCCCAGATTCTGCTCTCGACAGCCGCATCCTCTCCGGGTAGCGGCGGATGCTTTTCTAATTCCATGGTCCACCGGCCTCTTGTATGCCTTTCCTCCCATGCCACTGGTGTCTCGGACGCTCTTCAAGGTTCTCAGAGACAAAGCATCGCTAATCCTAGTGGCTCCCCGGTGGCCGAGACAACCTTGGTTCCCGCTTCTGATGCAGCTAGCGGTAGACACTCCTCTTCCACTGGGATTTCAGCCCGACCTCCTGTCGCAGGATCAGGGGACTCTCCTACACCCCAATCTCCGGTCCCTTCATCTGATGGCCTGGCTGCTGAAAGGGTAGTCCTTGCTCCGCTGCAGCTACCTCCAGATGTGGAGGAGGTCGTCTTGGCCTCCAGGAGGCCCTCCACCCGAAAGGCCTACGCTCTCAAGTGGCGTCGGTTCTCCGTCTGGTGTACTCAGCAGTCTCAAGATCCTTTCTCCTGTTCAGCATCAGTGGTCTTGCAGTACTTGCTCTCTCTCTCAAACCTTGGACTTAAGTCCAACTCGGTCAAGGTCCACCTCAGTGCTCTTTCTGCGCATCACATGCCGGTGGATGGTAGACCTCTTTCCAGCCACCCTCTGGTGGCTCGGTTTCTCAGAGGCCTCCTTCTCCTTAAGCCACCTTTGCGCCCGCCAGCCCCGGACTGGGATCTTAATGTGGTGTTGCAGCAGATTACCTGTCCGCCTTTTGAGCCTATGGCTACCTGTCCGCTACGTTTTCTTTCATGGAAAACCTTGTTCTTGGTAGCCCTCACTTCTGCTAGACGAGTTAGTGAGCTGCAGGCCCTGGTTTCTGATCCTCCTTACACTAGGTTCTACAAGAACCGGGTAGTCCTATGGACTCACCCTAAATTTCTTCCCAAAGTGGTTTCCCCTTTTCACATCAACCAGGAGGTGGTACTTCCGACCTACTTTCCCAGGCCACACTCCAGCCGAGCTGAAATGGTCTTGCATACCCTGGACTGTAGAAGGGCGTTGACCTTCTACCTTGACCATACGCGGGAGCACCGAAAGGCTGTTCAGCTTTTCGTGTCTTATGACCCCAACAAGTTGGGGCTCCCTGTCTCCAAGCGTACTCTGTCCATCTGGATTGCGGACTGTATCGCTTGGGCTTACGAGGCAGCCGGCCTCATGCTGGACGGTAGAGTCACAGCTCATCGTGTTCGGGCGAAGGCTACGTCGGTAGCTTACCTCCGCTCTGTTCCATTGGCAGACATCTGCCGGGCCGCTACTTGGTCTTCAAGCCAGACTTTTGCAGCCCATTACTGCCTGGAGAGGGAGTCCCGCAGGGACAGTGCTTTCGGACAGGCAGTCCTCCGCAACCTCTTCGAGGTATAGGCAACTCCTACCCTCCGTCCCGGATGTTGGGCTACCGGTTGGAGACATATTCAGAGAAGATTCCTTCCTTCTGTGCTACTGACCTTGAGGGAGCTCATTTTTGTGCTTAGGGTCTCCGGTAGCCTTAAGCTTGGGAGTCCCATATGTGAGGACTGACTTCCTGCTTGGTCCTGGAGAAAGCGTAGTTACTCACCTGTAACAGGTGTTCTCCAGGAGCAGCAGGAATCAGTCCTCACAACCCTCCCTCATCCCCTTGGAGTTGCAGTTATATGCTTTCGTTTTTGCTAATTTTGCTGTCTTTTAGCTATGTCATCTGACTGAGCAAGATGGCACCCTTGGGCGGGAAGAGGACCGCGCATGCGCGCTGCAATTCCCAAAGGCTTTCTTTGAAAGCTGGGGAAAATTGCTCCGCGAGGGCTCCGTCGGCGCTGACATCACCCATATGTGAGGACTGATTCCTGCTGCTCCTGGAGAACACCTGTTACAGGTGAGTAACTACGCTTTACGTCCTAACCCCCCCCAATCAGCCCATTTCCAGTCCTAGCCCCCTCATCAACCCATTTCCAGTCTTAGCCCCCCATCAGCCCATATCAGTCCTAACCCCCCATCAGCCCATTTTCAGTCCTAGCCCCCCCATAACCCATTACTAGTCCTAACCTCCCCATCAGACCACTTCCAGTCTTAGCCCATTACCAGTCCTAACCCCCCTCCCCCCATCAGCCCAGGTAGATTAAAAAAAAAATCAAACCGGCTGTGGCTACTGCTGCTGCTGCCGCCGAGGCAGCGGCAGAATCAAACATCCCGTGGGGCCCCCCCTGCCCGGCAGAGCGTCCCTGCAGCATCAGCTCCCGAGTCCCAAAGCGTGGGCTTTCAGAGCCGCAAGAGTTTCCCTTTCTCGCGGCTCTGTTAATCCCACCGGGGCTGATGGGATTTCCCTGGGCGGGATAACAGAGCCGTGAGAAGTCAGAGAAGCTCCCGCGGCTCTGAAAGCCCGCGCTAATTGGGACTCGGGAGCTGATGCTATAGGGAAGCTCTGCTGGGCAGGGGAGCCCCACGGGACGCTTGATTTTGCCGCTGCCATGGCAGCTGCGGCAGCAGCAGCAGCCGGTTTGGTTTTCTAAAATTTACTTGGGCAAATGCAGGATGTTTTTTTGAGTGGGGCCCCCTGAAACGTGGGTCCCTGTGCAAAAAACATTCTTGCTCAATGGATGGGCTGGCCCTGCCTTAGGAACACCTACCTCACCACCTATTGTAGCTATAGCACAACAATATCACTCCACCCATCCCATCCAATGTATATACTACTAACTCCAGTTCACCCAGTTATACAACCCTAACAGGTCTTCTATACATAACCTATCACACAGAGGAATATACCCCCAAAAGAGCAATAATCTTCAAAGAGCATTGTAACTAAGCGTGATGCCCCTCCCGAGGCTAACATAGAGAGTTAGAGAGAAAGAACAAAGGAAAACAAGATCAGAAAGACAGAAACTAGAATAGCCACTCAAGATGCTTCAGTAGTGTCCATATCTTGTCCATTCCTCTCCTCGGTGACAGCATAAAGCTTGCTTCTGCTGCCAGGAACTTTGTCTCTTGGGGGTATAAGCCTCCCATTCCTGTCCATCTTTCGGTAATACAGACTTGTGCCTGACCTGCTGCTGCAGATACTCCACCATTTCTAAACAGTCCTCAAGCTCTAATATTTTATGTTGCACTTCTTAAATTCTAAGATCAGCTCAAAGGGGAATTGTCAGTGATACCTGATCTCTTTGTCTTGAAGCTCGGTGAGAGGTTTAGAGTGTTTCTTTATCTCCAAGGTGTACTGTAAGAGGTTCTGATAGATCTGCATTTCATACCCCTGGAAGAACACAAGTCTTTCAGGCTCTTTAGTAGCACCAGTTTGTTCTCCTAATATTGAAAGGAGGTGACAGTGATGCACCAGTGAAAACTGGCTCCAGGTTTGGGACCTGCAACTCTATGTGCTCTCTCTAGCTTAATGGTATCTTTTTCACCTGGTACACCTGATGCAGAGATATTGCACCAACTGCCCTTTATCCTGCCCTTTATCCTGCCCTTTATCCTGTCACCAGCTGCTTCTGGCATCCTCAAGATTGTTGTTCTGATGCTGTCTATGCACTGTTTATCCTTGGGATAAGCAGCATGAAATCTGTCTGCCTTGTGGGATCCTGCTAGGTACTTGTGACATGGACTGGCCTCTGTTAGAAACAGGCTACTGGGCTTGATGGATGTTGGTCTGACTCAGTATGGCAGATCTTGTGTTCTTATGTTCTAAGAAACTCTCAAACATTTTTACAATTCCTTTAATGTATCCTATCCCTTAACCAGTTTCAAAATCAACTACTAGACAGAAAAATCAAACTTCCTGAATACCACAGTTTCTATGTGCAGTGGCTATATATATGTACAGCTATCTATATACCAGAAACCAACTGACATACAATTTCCTTCACGATTCCAGCTTTTGCCCTTCACATAGAAAATGGGCCATGATACTGCAGTGTGCTATGCCGATCGGGTGTCCGTACTAAGTTCGGCATCAATATGCCGAAACCCGGGAAAGGACGGTTTGATACAGGGTATGTCCACATAACCAGTAGTGACCAATCACCGCCTCAAGGGATGAGGACGGAGTCCACCTAGGGTCATATGATAACCAGAATACAAAGAGCCACCATTTGGGGAGTTCTTTGACATTGTCATGTAAAATGAATTCTTAGGCATATAACAGGACCTGTAAGGGGAGGGGGACACTCTACCTAATGAAACCATTACAGTGCCGTTGGCATACATGGGGCCAATGTTAGAACTGTTATTCCAGTATGTGGCATCTACAACAAAATCAGTTGCAGAAGTGTTTTTCCATAAGTCACGGGAGCGCAAGAGTGAGTACAGCAGGGTGAGGTTAGTAAAGTTGGGACCCCGCCATAGAGGCAAGGTAGTATGGGCGCGTATATGCCATGAAGCATTTTGCACATTATAGGACATGTTACACCTAGCAGAGAAAGAAACAGAGGCATTAGAGATTAAACAGTAGACATAAGTCTGAGATTCTGGTGCAAAGACTGGTATGGGCTCATTAGAAGCATTCTGGGAGCGCCAAGATTGGTTACACTGTATGGGTTCAAAACAACCAGGGGTTCTGTCATCATTGTCCCAGCACGGCACTCGTCCCATAATTTCAGAGAGCGATACCGAGGAGACAAGAACTGGGGCGTACCCAACCCCTTTAGGCAAAGGAGTACATATAATACAATCTGAGACATTTAATAAAGAAACAATCTGCAACACTGACTGCTTCCATGAGTTCAGAGAAACAACAGGAAGAGCCCGGGGTACCCGCAGTAGCGGCTGGGTAGTCAGATTAACCTGGTTTTGCTCCTGGAGGTATAGGGCCTGCTGTCCATGCGGAGGTAGACAGCGGATAAAAAGAACAATTGAAAATCCCAAAAGAAAACTCAAAGGTAAAGGAAACATGGTCCTTATCTGACTGGAGGGGAGAAAATCCAAACAGTATAAAAAGGAGTAATATCACAGAATTTGATCACCAAAATGTCTAATGTTCAAATAAGAGTTCAGTTCACAGCAGGGTTTGATTGTAAACTCGTAGAAAGAAAGCAAATTCTCCATCAGGATGAAAGAAGTGAATAAACAGTACAATCACAATGGCCCTACAATACACAGACAAGCAACACAATATTGCCATATACTCTGACCCTAAAGACAGGGATAAATACCTCAAAATCCTGGCTGAATCCTTCAAACAAAAAGGTTACTGCCTTAAAATCATCTCCAGAAAGATTGCTTCTGTACTTAAAACACCCAGTGAAACACTACCACAATAAAATGAATAGAAAACCTCAGAGTCCTCCTAGTAGTGACTTACATTCCAGAGTTGGAAAAACTAAGAAAAATCATAAAAGACACATAAACACTACTCTGGGAAGACTAATTACTGAAAGAGAGAGTTCCTGCTGCACCAATCTTAGCCTTCCTACAACCACCAAATCTAAAGCAAAAATGATTGAAGAGCAGGCTCCCAATGGAAGCTGAAAAGCAGAGCCAGCCCAGGGTATCTGATGACCTTGGCAAATCATCAGCAGTGCACCTCACCTGTAGTCCAGCATCTCCCCCTCCCTCCTCACCTCCACCCCAGGTCTCCAGCATCTTCCCTTCCCTACTCTCCCCCCAGGAGTCCAGCATCTCCTTCTACCTTCTCACCTCTACCACAGGTCTCTAGCATCTCTCCTTCCCTACTCTCCCCCCCAAGGGGTCCAGAATTTCCTCCTCCCTTCTCACCTCCACCCCAGGTCTCCAGCATCTCATCTTCCCTACTCTCCCCCCAGGAGTCTAGCATCTCCCCCTTCCTTCTCACCTCTACCCTAGGTTTCCAGCATCTCCCCTTCCATACTCTCCCCCCAGGAGTCCAGCATCTCCCCCTCCCTTCTCACCTCTACCCCAGTTCTCCAGCATCTCTCCTTCCCTACTCTCCCCCCAGGAGTCTAGCATCTCCCCCTCCCATCTCACCTCCACCCCAGGTCTCCAGCATCTCTCCTTCCCTACTCTCCCCCCCCATAAGTCCAGCATCCCCCCTCCCTTCTCACCTCTACCACAGGTCTCTAGCTTCTCTCCTTCCATACTCTCCCCCCAGGAGTCCAGCATCTCCCCCTCCCTTCTCACCTCCACCCCATGTCTCCAGAATCTTCCCTTCCCTACTCTCCCCCCAGGAGTCCAGCATCTCTCCCTCCCTTCTCACCTCCACCAGAATTCTCCAGCATCTCCCCTTCCCTACTCTCCCCCCAGGAGTCCAGCAACTCTCCCTCCCTTCTCAACTCCACCCCAGGTCTCCAGCATCTCCCCTTCCCTTCTCTCTCCCATGAGTCCAGCATCTCCTCTTTTCTAGCTACCTTCCTTGGTGTTCAGCATTTTTCTTCTTCTTCCTGCTCTTTTCCCTTCCCCCCCCCACCAGGTTTCCAGCATCTCCCCTCCTTCCCTCTTCCCCCCTAAAGGTGTCCAATATTTCCTCCCTCTTCTGTTTTCCCTACCACCATTACTGCTTCTATAGGAAGCCAAAAGAAATGCAGGCATCGGGAGAGGAGGAGGGCAGCGCAAAGACAGCAAGGAAGTGCTTTAAAGTGGCTGTCAATGGTGAGTCTTTAAGCATCTGTGTGGGCATGATCAAGACCCACCGCTTCTCCCCCTCTTATATCAGAGAGGGTAGAATGCGGCCAGCTATGGCACACAGATGCTTAAAGGCTCGCCATTGACAGTGGCTTTACAGGGCTTCCCTGCCATACTGTCTGTGATGGTGCTGCACTGCTGCCCTAGGCAATGCCTAGTCTGCCTAGTAGTGGGGCTGACCTTGCTCAAAAGGAAGAGAATGGCAGAAATACCAGCAGTATACCAAGGTGCAAATTGTGCTAACACATATTGCAGGACCCCACAATTACTCACATGGGAAAAACAATCTACATAAGTGGGTCCTACTCATCCTCTTCTCCAATGTAGTGTATATTATTCAATACAGAAAATGTGATGAAGGGTGCCACATTTGCGAAACAGTCCAGATGTTAAAGACAGGAATTAATTCACACACACATCATATCAGACACCACAAAGTCATCCAAGGTTTCATATCACATTATGAACCATTAATTTTTTTATTGCTTTATCATCTTCTGATCACCCAACCATCTCTCTCACTGTTCCAGCCCCATCCCCCCTTTCCTCCTGAAACTATCACTGGAATGCTTTTGTGACTCACTTCTATATTCTGGTTTGTCACCTTTTGCTCATATTGTCCTGACCAGAAGAAGATTATAGCCTTCAAAAGCTAAACAAAAAATGTATTGTTAGTACAATAAACTGGTATCATATTACATTATTTTTTGTTTTTGCTTATATACCTGTCTTTTGACACCTGCAGGTTCTAAGTGCTGTGCTTTTTTCTATGCTTCATTGTGTCCTGTCACATATGTAGGTCATGGCACATTGCAATGAAAAGAGTAGTAGAAGCCAGGACTGGCCTGTCCACTAGGCAAGCTTGGCGTCCACCTAGGGGGCTGGCAGCAGCAGCACGGGTGAGCGGCGGTGGCAGCGGCAGACATGGGTGGTTGCAGAAGCACCCCCCACCCCCAGCTACTGGCAGTTCCATTTGGGAGGCAAAAAGCCGCTGCTTTTAGAAATACTGCTGCTGCCTGCCTCCCCCTCCCAAGATGGAATTGGCGGTAGCTGGGCGGGGGCGGCAGCATCAGCTGGGGAGGGGGCAGTGTCAGCGGGAGGGGGGTGGAGGTGGCATCAGCAGGGGGAGGGGATGGCCCCAGGCTTTCTGCCAGGGTGGCAGAAACCCTTGGACTAACCCTGGTAAAAGTGGCAGCCAGTAAGTACAAAGCTCTTCTGCTGGCAGGCCAGATAAGAAAATGAGTGGAATACTGATCAGATAGAAGGTTGAGGGCCCAGAGGTTAAGGAAAGGACAGAGGGATGTAAGGACATTCCATTCCCCTCCATTTTTGGTTTCCCTTCTCCGCCTCTCCCCCCACTTGGAAAAGACTAGCACCATCCCTGCCTTGAGGAGTCAGCACACGAACATTCCACTAATGCTAAATTTCCTGCTGTAGTCATTCAGTTCACTTTACTAAAGGGGGAATTATAACTGAACAGCTTATTATCCTTTCATTTTGTATTTTCATACACTGTGCTGAATGTTTTCATCTTCATACTAAGTAGTATGGGGCTTCAGAGCTGAATGTCAGTGGCTGCAGAGCAGAGTTATCTGATTAACTTAAACTCACCAAAGTCAATATTGAAAAGTACTTATGCGGTCTGTTCCGTACTTTCCTATTATTGCCCAGATATGATCTATTGAACAACTCTAACTTATGGACTAATCAATAGCTTTCTGAGAAACTGACTGAATGATGTCCTATTTCTCTCCCTTTACTCTCATACCCAGTTCTGAATTTCTGGGCAGAGTAAGCAATTGCTTAGGGTTACTGCAATGAATGGGTTGCTTTATGGCACTTCCTTAAAAGTACTGCAAATCCTGAGCAGTAGCATGCTATCAGATCCGCCTCCTTAAAGGCACAGGAGTTTGCATTGCTGTTGGCATTCAAAGCACTGTAATCTTGAGTTACCATTGGCCTGTCCCTTTGCCACTCAGGCTAGGTGTTTTTTTAGAGAAAGTGTTGCTGGAACAGAGGAAGATGGGTTTATTTTGGTGAGACTTATTAGGAGGGCCCCCCCTCCCCCAGCCAATCCTGCATCCTTGTTTGAACTCCTCTATTACTGGTGGTGGGGAGTGTTTGGGTTATTTTAAACTGCTTTAATAGAACAATGGTTCAATTACTGACTACAGGCTTTTCTGATCTCCTCCCAATCTAAAATGTTGGTGCCTTGTTTATTTAATTTCCCCTGTTAGCCATCCTCTTCTCTTGAATCAATAAGCCTAAAAATCAATTCATAATAATTTATAAAAATTAGTTTTAGTCTTGTTTCACCTCAGTTTATAAGCAAGCAGAGTGAAAGTGAATCAGATTTCAATTTTCAATCCACCTTAGAATGTAATCGCATTGGTTCTCTCTGTTGTACAAACCAATTCGTTTGCTAGATTACATTCTATTAGATTCTGTTTTGTGGCTTTGCGAGTAGATGGCAGACTGAGTCAGCCTGAGGAGCAAATTGTTGTGATTGTACATAAATCAGAAGGATAAAATGTGATGCTTTTGATTTTCAGAGCTAGTGGCAAGTAGTAATTGTGTGATTGTTAGCAGCAGATAGGGAATGGAGATGAAAAGCTTGTAGGGAACAGAGGATTTACATTTTCAAGGGTGTTAAAAGTTATGAGCTGGGTATGCAAGCATTATAGTATGAGACACTGGGGATTTTTTAAGGACTTTTGCTCAATTTATGCTTAGTTAAATTTTTATTAAATGTACAACAATTTGAACTCTCCTGTCTGTAGTATGTTAATTAATGCTGTCCGTTTTCTGTGGACTGGGGGAGGGGGTGTTGGAGAAACACTGGTGGACCTGACTTTTTAGTTTCAGCTGAATATATTTTATAACAGGAGCAAAAATTGATTAAATGGTTGTTCACAGATGCAATTGAAGCAAGTGGTTGAGAGAGTCTACAGGCCCACAAGTTACAAATATTCAAATGGAACAGTCAAAATAAAATAAAAAGTAAGGGCCCGATATTTAAAGGGAATAAAAACCGCTGAGAGGGATGTTCAGAGGCACAAAATGGATAAAGATTCTGACAACTGGCACAATCAATAAGTTCATCGTTGATGGAGAATAAATTGAAATCGTTGACAACCTTAACCTGCTTGGATCAATAATCAACAAAGAAATGACAAGCAGTCAAGAAATCTGATGACGCATTGCTCTTGGCAGAATGACGATGAAGGACCTAGACACGATTTTCTCCATAGAAAGATTTGACTTGTCCAAGCTATGTTATTTTCAATAACGTCATATGGATGTGAAAGTTGGACAGTGAAAAAGATAGAAAGAAAATTGATTCCTTTGAATAATGGCGCTGGCGAAGAATACAGTATATACCATGCACTACCCAAAGAACAAAGCAGTCAATACTAGAGGAGATCAAACTAAGCTTCCTTTAGAAACTCAGATGACAAGACTTCGACTTTCATACTTTTGACACATCAAGCAAACATAAGAACATAAAAAATGCCATACAGGGTCAGACCAAGGTCCATCAAGCCCAGTATCCTGTTTCCAACAGTGGCCAAATCAGGCCACAAGTGTCTGGTGGGTTCCCCAGGAGGCACACAGGTTCCACTTTAATAATGGTTTATGGACCTTTCTTCCAGGAAATTGTCCAAACCTTTTTCAAATCCAGCTACACCAACAGCTTTTACTAAATCCTCCGTTAACGAATTCCAGAGTTTGACTACACGCTGAGTAAAAAAATATATTTTCTCTTATTAGCCTTAAATGGGTTGCATTGTAGCTTCACTGCATGTCCTGTAGTCTTTCTACCTTTTGATGGCGTAAACTACATTTACCCACTCTATTCCATTCATTAATTTATAGATCTCTATCATGTCCCCCCTCAGCCACCTCCAAGTTGAAGAGCTGCAGCCTTTTAAGCCTCTCCACATAGGGGTATGCTTCTATTTCCTTTATCATTTTTGTTGCTCTTCTTTGCACCTTTTCTAATTCAGCTGTATCCTTTTTAAGATATGGCAACCAGAATTGCACACAATATTCAAGGTGCGGGTGCACCATGGAACGATACAAAGGCATTATAATATCCTTTATTTTATTATCCCTTCTGATCCTTATGATTCCTAGCATTCTATTTGCTTTCTTGGCTGCTGTTGCACATTGGGTGGAGGGTTATCCTCGGTGGTGGTTTCTAAGGTCATACCGTGCATCGTATAACCATAGTTTCAGTTGTTCTTTCCCAGGTGCATAACTTTGCACTTGGCCACATTAAATTTCATCTGTCATTTGGACATCCCGTCTTCAATTTTTCAAGGTCATCTTAAATTTTTTCACAAGCCTCTTGCGTTTTAATAACTTTGAATAATTTTGTTATCTCCAAATTTGATCACCTCATCTGTTATTTCTATTCTGAAGAGAGAGATCATTAGAGAAAGGCATCACGCTTGGCAAGGTTGAAGGTCAAAGCAAAAGAAAAAGACCAGTAATGAGATGGATCTATACACTACTACTACTGAACATTTATATAGCACTACAAGATGTACCCAGCGCTACACAGACACATGTAAAAGACAGTCCCTGCTCATCAGAGCTTACAATCTAGTCAATACAAGACAACACAGGGGCTACAGGGGCTACCAGTGCAACAAGGTCCAATCGGGACCCAGCAGGCTCGGCAGAGCACTTTTGAACTTCGCGCCATCGGGCGCGCCCGCGCCTGGCGGGCCCGCGCCTGGCGGGCCCGCGCCTGAGGGCCTCGCCAGAGGGCCCTTTGGCGTGGCCCTTAGGCGGGGCACGATAGGCGACACGAAATATCCTAAGCAGCGCTCCAGCGTCCCGAATCCTGATTCTCGCAGCACCCTGCGGCACAACCAAGAAACCAACCATCTGCTCACCCACCCGAGGACAGAGAGGAGGACCACCAGATGTCCAACGCACCCAACACAACTCTTAATGGCTCTCGCTATCAGCAATCCCTTCAACTACAGTCAGCAGCACCGGTCAGTATCCATGTACCAGACACCAAGCCCACATTGGAACACTACGATCCAATTCTATGGACTATCATTAAGTCACTTGTAACTTGTAAAGTAACCTATATATATAACCTATACATATAAAATATATATATATATGAATAACCTGTATTTACAGATGCTATATATATGCCAGCAAACACAGTGTATGCTGTACCACCTTAATACTGCTATTTTGCCAATTGAAGGTCAATATACTGTTAATTTCTTTCTTGACAAATGTATCATCTCTGTATCACACCCTCTCTCTTTTAAGATAGGTTATATATTAGCATGTAAACCGTACCTCCTCATTATTGCAATCTCGTATAACTGCTCCTCTGTACTGAAGAATTCTCAGCACTATTTTGGGGCTCATAAAAGCTTCATACCAATACTACAGTATAGCTCTTCCACACTTCGTACCTACATATAGGGTCTCACACCCAATCAAAATCCTCAGAATGGCCCTCCAGGTCGCTGTCTTGCTTAGCTTCTACCTCTTCCACTGGCTTGGAACCTCCCAGGCTCTTTACACACCACAAAGCAGGATCCCAATCCTGAATAGCAATGGAAAAAGATGGAATTGCCCCCCTTACTCCAACCCAGGAAGTAACACCTACACGCGCCACTCCCACCTGATTCATGTGGCACTCCAGCTATCCAAGTCAACCAGACAGGAAAAACCTTTGAGATGCCGACCCCTAAAATGTGCCATCATCAATGCACGCTCCATTCGCAATAAATGGCCAGTGGTCCTTGACACAATCTCCTTTTATGACCTGGAAATACTTATGATCACAGAAACATGGCTATCTTCAGAAGACAACGTCATCCTACACCAGCTACTACCCCCCAATTTCTCAATACATACGCGGCATAGGGAAAACAAAAAAGGAGGAGGTGTACTCATAATCTCCAAATCTGAGCTCAACTTCCACATTCTAGACTCTTCCAGCACAAACAGCCTAGACATCCTCTCCATTGCTAATCAACAATGTTCCCTCAACCTGATATATAGATCACCATCCACTTCCCCAGAAGATCTTCCATCCATTATTGACCTCGCAGCTAACACCCTCTCTCCCAATAAGCCAAATTGGTTAATGGGCGACTTCAATCTCCCGTCCTTACCACAAAGCCATGCAAATGCGTTCCTTGATGCAATGGAAGACCTAGGTCTCAAACAAATCATCGGTGAACCCACACACACAAAGGGGAACATTCTTGACATGGTATTTGCTCCGCACCCTGTCATGGACCAAAGCCACTATCCCCCGATATCAGTCATAGAAGTACCCTGGTCCGACCACAAATTGATCATCATACAGATACCCATCAACAATGTCCAACTAGACAGAAGCCGACCTTCGAACATACCCTCTCGAACTACCACCAGATGCTTTCGCCCCTTCGATAGGGAACACATCCTGTCAGAGACCCCATCACTCATCAACAAAACCACACCAGACCTTGATGAACTAATCGCTTACTGGAACTCTAGCCTGCTTGCCATCTCACAATGCCCAAACCCGAAGAATACAGCAAGGTCAAAAGGATGCTCCGCCCCCTGGTTCTCTCCTGAGCTGCGAGCATCCCTTACGCAACTACGTAAACTTGAACGCCGATGGCGCAGATCGCATTCAACTGAAGATCAGACCGCTTACCGAACCCACCTTGCAATACACCGAGAATCAATCACTACCAAAATGAGACAATATCACACTGACACCTTAAAGAGGTCTCTGAACAAGCCACGTGACCTTTTCAATCTAGTCAAATCCCTCTCAAAAGAACCTTCCCCGGTACAGCACAGCGAAATTCACCCGCAGGAATTCGCGGATTATCTGCAATCCAAGATCGTGCAAACCAATAAGGTGGTAGCGGCCCCATATCAAGAACCAACGGGCCTATCACCACTTAACATATTTTCTACACCATCCACTAAATGTATCGAGGACACCATAGCCTCACTCAACACCTCCACCGCACTAACTGACCCATGTCCAGCTTTTTGGATCAAGGAGCTACGTGATGTGTTCAGCCCTGTCATTGCAAAAATAATGAAGCTATCCTTCACTACATCATATTTCCCCACTTCACTTAAGCAGACTTCCATTAGACCACTATTGAAGAACCCCAAGCTTGATCCACAAAGAGCTGACTCTTACCGACCAATAGCCAGCATCCCCCTCTTGGCCAAAATAATTGAGAAAGAAGCACAACGGCAAATTCAAGATCACATCGATGCTGCTTCCCCCTTAGATAGCTGCCAACACGGATTCAGAGAATATCATGGGGTAGAGACACTACTCACTGGTCTTTTCAATGAAATCATCACTGGAATTGACAACATCCGTCAAGGTTTTGTGCTCATATTTCTAGACATTGCCGCGGCATTCGACTCCGTGAGTCACGAAATTCTCCTTGGAAGACTGAAGGAGAAGGGAGTCTGCAACAGTGCACTAGAATGGTGCAAATCTTACCTTGACGACAGATGGCAATATGTGAAATCAGGATCAGAAGAGTCAACACATTTCCATCAAAAGCAAGGAGTACCCCAGGGCTCATCGTTATCCTCATTACTTTTCAATATCTACATGCAGCCCATCTGCAATATCATAAGATCATTCAACGTGAATTGTTTGATATATGCAGATGATATCCTATTATACATGCCCTTCTCCACAACTCACATGGACCTGACCCCTCTCACAGACTGCTTCAACGCAGTTTCAACTTGGCTCCAAACACAGAACCTTCGCATCCAACATAAAAAAACGGAGGTGCTATTCATCACCAGAGATACCTACTTTACCCCCCCATCCCATGTCAGTGTCAATAAAGCTGATTTGCAAACCAAAGATGCAATAAAATATTTGGGAGTTGCTTTGGATCAACATCTTAACATGAAAAGCCACATAAGCAACATAGTCAAAGCCGTCTACTTCAAAATACGCTCTCTCAAGCACCTACGCTCCCTTTTGGACCCAGATGACTTCCGAACCATATATCAAGCGCTGATCCTGCCGCACTTTGATTTTGCAAATGCCATCTTACAAGGTCTACCCCAATCCACATTAACCCCCTTACAGTTGGCCATGAACGCCGCAGCTAGGATCCTTTACGGAGCATCCAGATACGACCACGTGACCCCCATTCTCAAACAACTGCACTGGCTACCAATCAATGGGAGAATCACCTTCAAAACCCTTCTATTAGCTTTCAAGGCAATCAAAGGTATTTCAGCCTCCTCACTCACTCATCTTATCCACTTTGTCCCTCCCAACAGATCCATAAGATCAACAGCTGTAAACTTGCTTGCAATACCAAAGGCTTCGACAAAGTACAACATGACAACCACAAACAGGGCTTTCAGCTTTTACGTACCCAAATGCTGGAATGCTCTACCCCCTGACATTAGGGCCATAGCCAACCAATATCAGTTCAGGAAGGCCCTAAAAACCCACCTGTTCCTCCAACACTTACCTGACAGCAATTGATCCTAGATATACCTTTCAGGAATTGACCCAATTTAGTTAGAAAAGACCTACATGCATTATCTGACTTTTATCTATCCTTCCAATGTAAATAGATTATGTATATAGTTAACCCTGTTTTCCAAGTTTATACTCCCGTTCGATGTAAACCTGACAGCTTGTTGTTATGGTCGTTAAGTTATAATGTAAACCGCACTGATGCTAAATAGCGCGGTATATAAGAAATTGTAATAAATAAATAAATAAATAATAAACACAGTAGGTGTAGACATGGGATACATCTAGGAGGAATGGTAAGGAGACACAAAGGAGATCAAGTGAGCCATGATCCGAAAGCGCAGCAAAGAGGTGAGTTTTCAGCCTGGTTTTGAAAAAGGTTAGAGAAGGTGCCTGACGTACAGACTCGGGTAGTTTGTTCCAGGCATAAGGAGCAGCATTGTGAAAAAATGCAGTCTTTTAACAATGAACTGCCTGACTGAAGACTGAATACAGTTTAGGACAACTATCCAGAGGGCCGCCATAAGTCAACATAGACTCAACGGCACTTACCAACAACAATAACAACTAGACAATACTGTTGAATATATCCTCTAACTGCCATGGTGCTGTTTATAGGCGAGGTGAGGGCGTTCCTAGTACTTATCTGGTTAGCAGTAATTTTCAATCCGTTAACCGGTTAACTGCCTGCATAATGTAAGGTAAGCTCAATAGCTGTCCTAATTTTATAAGGTCTGACTATCTAGAGAGTGGCTGAATATCTCCACTGTACTGAGAGCCATGCTGGTCAGTGCTGGAGCCAAATATTTTGTGCCGGAGGATATCTGGATTCCAGTGCTGAATGTTCTTTTTCAATTTTGGGCATGATGGCCAGGTGCTTTTAAACCGCTGTCCATCATGGGCTGAATATTAGGCCCTAAATGTGGAAAAATACATGTTTTGAGACAGATTATTTTAAATTCATGCTATCTAAATACTTGAATGTGGAGGAATACAGAAGTCTATGTTTGAAAATAAATGAAACAAATTCAGAGGTAAAAGCAAATAAATAAATCTGAAACTAGCAAGACTGGGCATACACAGTTGGGTATACTAACAATGACATAACCACGGTCTTGTTTCTGAGGACCACACTAAGCATGAAGAATTTACCACACAGGAAATTTATTTCTGGTACTAAGATAATGAGCCTAGGTGCATCAATAGGAAAAAGGTAAATGTGAATTGTTTTAACAACAAATTATGTTGTATTTTGCAGCCTTTCTGTCCTTCCTCTAACAGTAATGAAAGCAGGCACCTTTTTTCCATGCAAGTGCTGTAAGTAGCATGGGACTAATGTGTGGTTAACGTGTTTTTCTGTCATGGCAAGGGTGGATTGCCCATGGTAAATGCAGGGGTGTGGCTGTAGTAGGGTAGCACTGCTGTGCTAAGCTCTCCGGTGCATGGTAGCAGCGATTGTGTGGCAGGTGTTCATGTGCACTGTGAATGTACATGCTATATGCCTCCCGCACTTGCATGCTAACACCATTTGACATGCCCCCAGGTAGATGTATGTCATTGGGGCCACATCTGTGAGCTGAATGCAAGGTTGGGGGTCCTTGGTAGATACAGGTAGCTGCCACAAGTCATGGAACCTAAGGATCCTGACAGCAGATGTACTGTATATGTGACCCCAGAGGATAGCTGCTGTATAAGGGGAGATCACACAATCATTGGAAGAAGATAATAAATTACAGCAACCCTCTTTCCCTCTGAAACAAGGCTATAAGCGAACAAGAGCTCAGAAACAATGAAGTGCCGCTTTGTTACCCTATCTGGAAGTAGCCCACCATAACTCAGCAGAGAGAACAAGCAACAATACATGGTCACCAACCACACCAGCAGACCATAGTGCATGTGACCAGGGAAGGCTAGAGAAGCTGACTGCAGGAGATGTGCATCTTGGTGCACAGCTCAGATATATGGGCCAAAGTACAATTGGGAGGGGCATGCAAATCAGTGATGCAAACACATGTCTAGAGATTGTGCTCCACCAGTGTCTACAGTTGTTGAATCAAGAATGCTGCATCCCCATGAGCAGGGGGCCCCAGTCTGGTGAAGACAGTGTGTCAGCATTGCACAGAATGTGGACACTAGATTATGAAATCTCCTCAACCTGAGTCACCCAGGGTGCCTGATAACGTAGGGTGCAATAGACAAGTTTAAAGGCCTCTAGTGTGGAGAAGTGTTAGTTCTCTTTTCTGTCATCCCACATATTGATTTGGCATAATACACTTGCCAGTGAGGAGCATGGGCCCCTTTCACGTGGGTGATGGGGGGAGCACAATGGCCTGGTGTGAAGATCTGCTGGTCCAATACAGAGACATTACAGAAATGGGAAACATATGGCTGGTGATCTCGCAACAACCCCTCCTGCAATATGGAGTCTAGGTTGTACAGCCCCAGCCCCTAGGTCTAGAATATTGGACACCAACACCATGTATGGTAGGCAACAGAAGTTGCAGCAGATGGACATCTACCCCTATGAACAAACAAATGCCTGGGGAGTGGAAGATATTAGAAACATAGAAACATGAAGACAGAAAGAGACCAAATGGCCTATCTAGTCTGCCCTTCCGTATCAACTACAGTAGTCCCCCTTTTACCTTTAGAGATCCTCGGTGTTTGTACCATGCTTTTTTGAATTCAGATACTGTCCTGGTCTCTTCCACAGTAGCCACACATGCTCCTCAAATGTTGAGAACTCTAGGGGGCACACTGCAGGACATGTCACCATGGAAAATGGCACCCCAGTTAGACCCCAGCTCCAGTCCATCAGTTTTCAGGAACTGAGGGCCCCCCAAGCAATAGTGTTCCAGCAAATGCTCCCCAGGTAGGAAGAATGCCTCATTCCCTATCATCATGCCAGATAAGGGGACATTACAGTTGAGCTAGCCCTCCTTCAGTAGTTTAAATGTAGGGCCACAGACATGCTCTCCTATGGTCAGGGTGAGAGGCTGTGTGCCCCCCAGAAACAAAGACCATGGCACTGATACATCCCTTCAGGTTCATATATGTGCTGATACATGGAACCCCATGAACAGGTGGAGGTGGTCAGATGGCACCAGTATGTTGCAGACCTATAGTGGGCAGTAATTGCAAAACCTGATTTTCCTGCCCCGCCCCCAACAATGTTCATCTATCTCCAACCCTGCCTATATGGCCCATGGTTGTCTCTCTGAGAACATACCCTATCTCCTACTCCTTGCCAGCCCTGGCTATCCACCCAGGTTTGACTGTCCTGCTATCCCACAGCTACACCATTGTCCATGTAGAAAGGGTGCACCATCAACACAGATGCATTCACTAATGGTGGCAAGGGGCAAGTGTGTGTGTATAGTATGGGGATCGAGCCTGTACTACTCATTTGGAACTTGCTGGCATAGGGGGCAACTAGATTGAGGCAGGTATTAACTGTGCCCAAAATAGTAGCATCTTTTGTGGTCAAAAGGGCCCCTAACATGGCTACACTAGCTGCATGTGGCTGTTCCCACCCTCTCTGCCCTAACCCTGCCAATTTGTGCAGTACTCTGTTAGTGCAGGCTTTTTAGCATGGATGGATTTTTACCATGGGATATCGATTACCACAGGGCTAAGGCATGCATTTGTCTTGTGCTAAACCCCATGCTACCACACATCTAAAGGAGTTAGCATATTTTAACATAGTAAATGACGGCAGATAAAGACCAGCATGATCCAGCTATACTGCCCATTAAGATGGCTAGAGTTGTAGAATTGCACCTGCCTCACTGTACAGGTTGATCCCTCTCTTATGCCTTTGCTCAAGGTTGTACCTGCAGTTATTTACATTGACTTTAATTGCATTCTCTTGCTATGTAGTAATCCTCTGTGTCTGTTCCTTGCCTTTTTGAATTCCATCACTGTTTTTGCTCTCACCACCTCCTTTGGGAGGGCATTCCAGGCATACCCTACCGTTTCCATGAAAAAGTATTTCCTGATATTGCTTTTAAGTTTACCTCCTTGAAGCTTCATTTTAAGCCCTCTAGTTCTACAGCTTCCCTATCTTTCAAAAAGGTTTATTTGTTCATTAATGCCATTTAAGTATTTAATGGTATTTATTATGTGCCCCTGTCTCTCCTCTCCTCTACCCATTTAGGTCTTCAATTCTTTTTTCATATGCCTTCTGGTGCAGACTCCATATCATCTTGGTCATCTTCCTCTGAACCATTTCAGGTATTTTTATATCCTTTAGAAGATACGGTCTCCAAAACTGAACACAATACTCTAAGTCAGGCATGTCCAACAGGTAGATCGCAAACTAGCTGTAGATCATGGAGGGGTCAGAGATAGATCGCCAGCCCCACTTCGCTCCATCTCTCCAGCAGCTCGCCCCATCGCTAGGAGAAAGCTTGTGCCGGCAGGTCGTCTGCCGAGGGCTTGCCGCTGCTGCTGATCCTTTGCCTGTCTTTTTTCCCTGCCTGCAGGAATCTTGCCTGTGGGTGTATTGGGGGCGCTTGATGTTTTCGTGCCAATAGTTTGTGGGTATTCCAGGGGGCTGCTGCCCGCGCCCCGCGACGAGACGCCACAGGCCCGGCATCATACCTGATCTCCTGCCTCTCAGAATCACCCATTCCTACCCCCGCCCCAACACCCCTTATAAATGTGTTATATTCCGGGCGATATCCATTCGCCCAGGCTTTACCTGAATACACTTACCGTATTAGTTGTGTCATGTGCTGGTCGTTGGTCGCTTTATAGTACGCTTTCATTAAACGTTTTTGGGCAGACACAACAAAGTGTCAAGAATTTGGCAATTTTGGCGGGCTTTTCCAATTTTGCTCTAACTTGCCAATGCCTTGCCTTTGAATTGGTTCAAACCACTGTGACTTTTGCTTGCCTCTGCAATTTTATTTTGGCTAGCCTTTGTGTTGATTCTACACTGCAGTTTTATTGTGCCTTGCCTTTGCATTGATTCTACACTGTGTGCAGAATTTATTAAATTGGGTGTTGTGGTATTTGAACTTGTTTGGCAGTATTTGATTTTATCTGGTTTGCTGGACAGGTGTTTGAGTTTTTTTGATGATTGTTTGGTGGTATTTGATTATTGGTGCCAGTATGATGAATCCTTATTTTTACTTTTAGAACTGCATCTGTGGTTTTGGCATCTCTAGTCCTTGTATTGCACATCATCCAGAGGTCTTCAGTTCCTGTTGATCTTTAATACTTTGGAACAGTGACAGCCACCCCAGTATAACAAAGATGAGTGTTCCAAAGAAGAGCAAAACCTACTACTTTCATGATGAATGGGAAATGAACTACTTCTTCATCATGGTGAAAGACAAGTGTTGTTGTCTAATTTGTAACGCCCCACTATCTTGCCCAAAAAGGATAATCTGGAATGTCATTATAAGGCTCTGGATAGCAATAAGTTTGATGCTGATTTTCCACCGAAAAGTGAAATTCGTAAACTTAAGCTCAAAGAACTTAAATCGAAACTGGCTACTCAGCAACAGTTGATGGCGAAGCCAAGGTCACATTCGGTCAATGCTACCATAGCATCCTTCAAGGCCAGCAACCTGATCGCAAAGAAATGCAAACCTTTCACTGAAGGGGAATTTGTAAAAGATTGTTTTCTTGAAGCAGCTGACAATCTTTTTGAAAGATTTAAAAATAAGAAAGATATCATAGCTGCTATTCAAGATGTACAATTGTCAAGAAACACCGTCGTGTGGCGAATAGAAAAGATGTGCAGAGACACAACTGAACAATTGTTGGAGGATGTTTCAAATTGTGTTGCTTTCTCACTCCAACTGGATGAATCTAAAGACATAAAAGACATAGCCCAGTTACTAGTCTTTATCTGGATGGTTTTTGAAGACTTCAGTGTTAAAGAAGAACTACTTGGAATGATTTCTTTAAAAGTGAGAACTGCCGGTCAGGAAATATTCAGTTCTTTCTATTCTTTTGTGACAAAGTGTAATCTTCCATTGCATAGACTTGTTTCTATCACTACTGATGGAGCAAGAGCAATGAAAGGTGAGGTTAACGGTTTCATAGCCCTCTGTAGACAGCATGATGACTTCCCAGATTTCCTTTCTTACCACTGCATCATTCACCAAGTTTTGGCAAGCAAGAGATTCAATAAAAAGACTGTCATGGACATCACTTTCAAAATTGTAAATTCAGTTTGTGGAAGATCACTTCAAAGATGGCTTTTCAATCTTACTCTTGATGAAGGGGCAGTGGAAATCATTTTGCACACAGATGTAAGGTGGCTAAGTAGGCACAAATTTCTGCAAAGATTTCATGATTTGCTGAATGAAATAAGATGTTTTTTGAAGGAGAGGGGAGATGACCAAGCAGAGTTGGAAGATGAGGAGTGGTTATGTGATCTGGCATTTCTTGCTGACTTTACAGACGAATTAAGCGATGGGAACCTTGAACTACAAGGTAAAAACAAATGCATTGGCGAGATGAGTATCGTTTCATCCTACAAGAGCAAATTTGAGCTAATCACTGACCTTGCAAACAACACTTTTGATCATATTCCTAATACGCAGGACCATCTGGGACAATATCCAAATTTTGTTTTTCAGAATGAGAAGTATGTGACAGAAATCTGTTCTGTTATCCAGGAATTCGAAAATAGATTCTGTGACTTCCAAAAAATTGGAACAGTTGTGGAGTACGTGTCATACCCATTCAAAGTAGATGTGGATATTAAAGAAACTGCTACTGCTATCAGTAAAAATTACTCATTGAACAAGCCATCTCTTGAAAACGAAATATTAACCCTCAAAAATGACATTTTTCTCAAGACCCGTGCTGAGCAAGAATCGTTTTGGAATTTAGTGCCTAGAAACAAATTTCCCAACTTGAGAAGATGCAATGAAGCTGTACACTCCTGTTTCAGCTCAACTTATTTGTGCGAATCTGCTTTTTCCCATCTGAAAATGACAGAGAGTACACAATGTTCCAACATGACAGATGAACATCTCCAGGATTCCCTGAGACTGGCCCTCACGCAATATTCACCCAACTTCAAAAAGCTGGTGGATGAAATGCAGCCCCAGACGTCTCACTAATGAGCAAGAGTGAAATATTAAAGATTGTGCAAGATCAGCCTGGATCAATACTCGACCTAAATTTAACAAAAATTACTCAATAAAAGTTAAAGAAAGTTATTAAGACAGTTAAAGAAAGTTATTACTCAATAAAACTTTAAGAAAAAATGTACTTTCCATTTCCCCTCACAGGTCTTACTGGATCTTCGTCTCTCTGTTTTGTTTTTGCTTAATTTGATTAACAGCTGATCAAATCCAAGTAAATGACAGAAGGTTCATTAAAAATGGGGGGGGGGGGGAATCCTCCAACTTTATTGGGTTAAAATTTAATTTGAAACTTAATTTTCATGGTGGTAGATCACCGGCACTTTTGGCCGGAAAAAGTAGATCACGACCTGTTCAAAGTTGGACATGCCTGCTCTAAATGAAGACATACCAATGACCTGTACAGAGGCACTAATACATATCTTCTTCTTCCTGTGATTATTCCTCTCTGTAAGCAATCTAATATCTTTCTGACTTTGGCCACCGCCTTGTCACACTGCATTTCTACCTTGAGATCTTCAGACACTATCACTCTGAGATCCATCTCTTGGGCTGTACACACCAACCTCTCATCCCCTATCGCATAAGCTCCTTTGGGTTTCTGCATCCCAAGTGCATCACTATGCACTTCTTTGCATTAAATCTCAGTTGCCAAGCATTTGATCGTTCTTCTAATTTTTGTAGATGTTTTCTCATGTTATCTACTCCCTCTGAAGTGTTCACTCTGTTGCAATTTTTTTGAATCAGCTGCAAAAAGGAAAACATTTCCTTTTAACTCTTTGGCAATTTCACCCACAAACATATTGAGCAGTAGTGGTCCAGGACCGATCCCTGAGGCACTCCGTGGCTCACCCTCCTTTCTTCAGAGTAAGTTAAATTCACCACTACCTTCTGTAGTCAGTCAACCAGTTCTTGATCCAGTTCACTATCTTGGAATCCATCCCCAGGCTGCTCAGTTTATTCAGAAGCCTCCTATGAGGAATGGTATCAAAGATTTTGCTGAAATCTAAGTAGACCACATCCATCTCATGCCCTTGATCTAGTTCTCTGGCTACCCAGTCAAAGAAATCAATCAGATTAGTTTGGCATAATCTTCCCCTGGTAAAGCCATATTGCCTCGGATCTTGCAATCCATTGATTTCCAGAAAAACATTACCCTTTTTTCAGCACCATCTCCATTACTTTTCCCACCACCGAGGTAAGGCTCACCAGCCTGTATTTTACCTTCTCTTCTCTGTTGCCACATTTGTGAAGAGAATATAACATAAGAACATAAGAAATGCCATACTGGGTCAGACCAAGGTCCATCAAGCCCAATATCCTGTTTCTAACAGTGGCCAATCCAGGAGAGCAAGTACCTGGAAGGTTTTCAAGCAGGTGCACAGGTTCCACAATGCTTTTCCTGGGGTAAGCAATGGATTTCCTGGGTCCTCTCTAATAATGTTTTATGGGCCTTTCCATCAGGAACTTGTCCAAACCTGTTTTAAGCCCAACTACTACATCCTCCAGTTACAAATTCCAGAGTTTGATATGCGTTGAGTAAAAAAATATTTTCTCTTATTAGTCTTAAATGGGTTCCATTGTAACTTCATTGGTGTCCCCCAGTCTTTCTACTTTTTTGATAGCGTAAACAATTGATCTATGTTTACCCGATCCACTTCATTCATTCATTTATAGACTTCTATCATATCTCCCCTCAACCGTCTCTTCCAAGTTGAAGAGCCCAAACTTTTCCTTTCCTCATAGGGGTATCCTTACATTCCCTTTACAATTTTGGTGGCTCTTCTTTGCACCTTTTCTAATTCTGCTATATCCTTTTTAAGATATATCAACCAGAATTGCACACAATATTCAAGGTGTGGTCACCGCATGGAATGATAGCATTATAATATCCTTGGTTTTAGTCTCCGTTCCTTTCCTTAAGATTCCTAGCACCCATTTCCCTTCCACTCCCCCCCCCTTCCCCTTCCCCTGGCTCTCTTATTATACTGTAACAAAGAGATAGCTTATATATTATATTCATATATGTTGTTTTTACATACTGATATTTATTCATATACAGGTTGGCCCAAAAAAAGTGAGAACATCTCGTAGCATATAACTTATTTAAAAATTCAATAAGACAGATGTAAATGATTGACAAATTTTAAAAAAAGATGGTGACTGGAAATTGTCAAAATAAAGATGTTATATAGCTAAAAAAGATAAATAAGTAAACTATTTAAGCTGTTAATTTACGAGATGTTCTCACTTTTTTTGGGCCACCCTGTATATAGTTTGTTTGTTTTTGTCATTGCTGGAGGGATGACGTTGATTTTGCCATATAATTATATAGTACCTTCCATTTTTTCCAATCATAAATGGACTGTCACATAGATGCATGATATACCTTTTTGTATTTACGATATTGACAGACCCAATTCCACCACAGATGTCTGTTTAACAGATCCAGGTTTTTCCAATGAAGATATATGGTTTTTATAGCAATACTAATCATCAGATCGAACAAGGGAGAGTCTGCTTTCATGAATCTATCCCAGCTAGTGATCTGTAAATTATAATATTATAAATAATCTTTTCTGTGAGATGAAAGATACCAGAGAGCTGGCTCCAGATCCCCTGCCAGTATGACTGGACATGTGGGCAATCAAACAACCTGAGTGCCACCTGAGTGCCACAGGTCCAGCATTTATTACCTTGTTGCAGAATTCATATTGATAGGACCACAGGTGTAACATTTGATGGCAGTTTTTTGGCCTTCCTTCCACTTTTCTTAAAGCATGGAATACATTTGGTCTGGACTTCTGAGATAGTATTTTTAAACAACACCCACGCTTGTTTATTTATTTATTTTATTTAGAGAACATTTGTATACCGCTGCTTCCAGCGATCAGCAGCGGTTGACTATACATATCAGGAGGGGTAATCAACAGTTAATACAGAATGATTGCATGCCAAGATTTACACTGGGTTCACACTGCACAAAAATCTGATACAATATTTACAGGTGCAATTACATATATACATATTGTTACAATATTTACAACTTGCAGTTATATATATACAATCTGTTACACTAATTACAACTAAACTGGGGGGATATGCATTAACCTAGATGCATTACATGGTGTTCAAATCCCTTAAAGTCATATTGTAAAGTCACTCTAGTGTCATGGATACGGTTGACCCTTTGTGTTCCAGTTACTCTGTTAGATTATAGTGAGTTATAAACAGGTGGGTTTTGAGCTTTTTCCTAAAGTCTGTTAGGTTGTTGATTGCACGCATGCCATGTGGCAGTTGATTCCATAGCATGGGTGCAATGTAAGAGAATGCTCTGTTGCTGGTGTGTATCTTGGCCGTTCTTATACTCTTTGGGACACTGAGAGTGTTTAAGTTGGCGGTTCTTCTGCTTCTATTGTGAGTTTGAGCGCTGATGAGATTGGTTAGGAATGACGGCGCTATGTTGTGTATAAGTTTGAATGTGGTTACTAGGAGTTTGTATTTTATGCGGGCGGTAATTGGGAGCCAGATTTACCGTTGTAAATCTTTAACCTTTGAAGCTGCTCCTTTTATTGTTTTCTTAACTATTTTCCTTATTTTATCATAGTCTCCCACTGCTGTGTTTTTTGCCTTTATTTGTGCAGTCACTTCTTTGGAGAGCCAGATAGGTTTCCTTTTCCACTTGTTTTTATTTACTTTCCTTACATATGTATCTGTTACCCCTTTTATTGCCTCCTTTAGTTTAGCCCACTGCAATTCTACTTACCTTATCCCCTCCCACCCTGCCAACTCCTCCTTCAGGCACTTGACCATTTTACTGAAATCAGTGTTTTTGAAGTCTAGCACTTTGAGTTTGCTGTGATTGAACGCCATCTTGGCTTTTATCTCAAACCACACTGTGCGATGATCGCTGCTGCTCTCATGGGCACCCACCCAGATACTTGAAACGCTGTCTCCGTTGGTGAGTACTAATCTAGCATCGAGCTTTCCCTAGTCTTTTCCATCACCATTTGTCTTAGCAATGCGTCTTGGAAGGCATACACCATTTTTTACTTCCTTCCAGATTTGCAGAAGGAATACTCCAATTCACATCATGTAGATTAAAGTCACCCAATATGATCACTTCTCCCTTCATGGCTATCTTTGCAATATCAATAATCAATTCATTATCCATTTCTTCAGTTTGAGTTGGAGGTCTGTAGATTACACCAGTATGGAAGATAGTGCCATTTCCTTTTTCCAACACAATCCACAGCACTTTTTTCCCCATGTCCCCTGCATTTTAGCAGCTTTAATATTGCTTTTAACATATAGGGCTACTCCTCCTCCTTTTCTACCCTCTCTATCTCATCTATATAGATTATAGCCAACTATGTCTGTATCCCATTCGTGCGACTCATTAAACCATGTTTCTGTAATGGCCACAACGTCCAGGTCCATTTACACCATTAGGGCTTCCAGGTCAGGAATTTTGTTGGCTAGGGTTCGAGCATTTGTGCTCATTGCTTTCAAGCATTTGTTGACTGGCTTGCCTGTATTTTGCATGGATTTTGTTTTCCACGCCTCTTCCTACTTGGCATTAATGTGTTGGTTAATACTGTGGCTGTTTCCAATGTTAGTATGTTTTTGCTGGGAGTGACGTCATGAAATTGCTCTTTTCCATCCGTCACCCCCTTTCCCTAGTTCATATGCCTGTCCACAAGAATGCCTGAATCAAAATCACCCATTATTACTGTGTTGTAACTTTTGTTTGCTTCCCTGATTTCTTTTAGCATTTCATCATCCATCTGTTCATTCTGGTCAGGGGGTCGGTAGTACACCCCCACTACCATCGCCTTCCCCCTTTTACATGGAATTTCTATCCATAGAGATTCTACAGTGTATTTTGTTTCCTGCAAAACTTTAATCCTGTCTCACTTAATGCCCTCTCTAATATAAAGAGCCAAGTTGATCTACCCTATCATTATGATATAGTTTGTTCCCAGGTATCATAGTGTCCCATTGGTTGTCCTCCTTCAACCTCATCTCTCAGATGCCAATTATATCTAACCTTTCATTTAGTGTTATATATTCTAACTGTCCCATCTTTTATTTTAGACTTCTAGGATTTTAGAGGGACCATTTCAGCCCTTGTCCAAACCCGTGATACCTCCCTAGTCTCCAGGGAGCTATTAAACACATCCTTTAAAGGTCCTGCCAAAACCTCCCTGAGCTCCTTCAGTATCCTTGGAGGTGTTTGATCTGGTCACATGGCTTTGTCCACTTTCAATTTTGCAAGCTATTCAAAAACATCTTCTTTTTTGAATGGTGCTCTCCAGGATTTTCTTTTGTTAACACTGAACAGAAGTATTTGTTTAGCGATTCCTCTTTTATCTTATCACTTTCCACAAGTCCGTTCTTAGCATCTTTGAGTCTTGCAATTCCACTTCTGGCCTTCCTCCTTTCAGAAAATACTTGAAAAAAGTCTTGACACCTCTCTTTACATTTGTAGCCATTATTTCTTCCACATGTGCTTTTATGATCCTGATTTCTCTCTTCGATACATAAAATGCTGTTATTAGTGCCCCTGCTATGGATTGATACATCAAATTCTAGGAAGATAATTTTATAACAGGGTGTTTATGCAGGTTAAGGCACATAAGCGTTTACCATATATGCCTATTTCACACAGACAACATATGTGCCTATGCATCTTTAGAAAATAGCTTATGTGAAAGCTCCTTCTTAAAGTTACATCTGTTCTTAATCAGGAGTAACTTCATGCATGGATATGCTGATGAGAATTAGCACATATACATGTATTTTATAAAATGCGCACATGAGCGCCAATTCCACCCTTTGCATATAGAGGGGAAGTTTAGAAGGGACATTCAAGTGCAATCTAAGACATCTCAGCCAGAATATCTAAAAAAAAAAAATGCAGGCACGATCAGATGCAGACCCGATTTCACAAATGTGAATGTGCCCAATATGGACATCTGCGGGAGCATCTACATAGACATCCCCAGAACCATATTTCAGAACCTGGATGTCTGGGAATAGCCTAATGGTTAGAATAGTGGGCCAAGAACAGGACAGCCAGGGTTCAAATTTCACTGTTGCTGTTGTTGATAACGGGCTGAATACAGGGGTGATGGAGTGTCTTCCTCTCTACACCCTCCGGATATTTTTCATCCAAAGCACTTTTCAGATGCCTATTTATGCTTCTAGCAGGCCAAGCATGATAGGCCCGATATTCAAAAGGCATTTACATGGTTTACAGCCCAGTAAACCTTGTAAATGCCTTAAATCGAGATATTCAATGGCACTTACACGGTTAGTGTCATTGAATATCCCCTTCTATCTCCCCTATGCGCCCTGATCCTATCTGGAGAAACTGCTAGTTACGTATGACCTAGATTGGCCATTGTTGGAAACAGGATACTGGGCTTGATGGACCTTGGTCTGACCCAGTATGGCACATCTTATGTTCTTATGTTCTTATGGTTAGCTTTGGGGCATGTCAGGGTGGAGCAGAGGTGGCGACAAGTTATAACCGGCCAGTAGCGATATTGCACGATGCTAGGTTAGTGATCTGTGATGAAAAGATAGGTGAGGAAAACCCTTGCCTATCTTTTGGTGCAGGAACTAACTGGGCAGCATGCAATATCGCTGCTGTCCAGTTACCTAATGCAGCTTCTGGTGTGTGTGGTAATCCCCGGATATTCAATGCTGGGGCCACATATGACCCTGGCATTGAATATCCAGTGTTAAGGGTGGGCAGGCAGGGCTAGCCTGCCCAGAAGAATATTGGGCCCAACGTTTCTGAAGCTGGGTGGGATGTCCGGGTTCCAGGGAATGCCCCGGCATACGTCCACCATGCCTCCATTCAGACTTGGATATCCTCACACTTGGAACGTCCCTAGAACTGGCTTCTAAAATGGCTCTGGAGACATCTCTATGACCATTTTTGAATGTTGAAAGCACAAATTTGGCTTCTAAAATGACCCCCATCTTGAATAACAATAGGCTCATTATTTCTGAGCACCACTTTTATGTAGTACCCCAAGACAACTTTATATGTACTTCCTTGAGCATGTAATATGCTTTTCTGTATGCTGAGGTCATTTATAAAATTACTCCTTCAAATGTGTTTGTGAAGGGCTGAGAAAATATTAAATTTCGCTTAAGTTCAGATATTGAATTATGTGTATTGGATACATCGCTGATGTTGTCATCAAGAGAGGCCTCTAGTATTCGCTTTTGGAGTGATACAATTGCTGTAGGTAAACAAGTATTCAGACAGACAGTTGTGTTGTTTTCCCAAATTAAAAGAAAAAAAAACAATACTGTAGTTTATATTTCTAATTGTTCACTTCATAAGGAAATAATATATTGCTCAAGACATTTTTAAAGAGATTTTACTGAAAAATTGAAAATAACATTTCAAATTAGCATGGCTAAGAAGGGACAGTTCTTTCACAGAAATTTGAAAGACAAAGATTTCAAGCTATATGTTGTTTTGGACTGTTTAATAGAGATGTGCCTCATAATTTACAGTTCTTTGTTGCCATAGCAATTAGAAAATAACATCTGATTAAATGTCACAGTCTGTTTTTCTGTTTTAAGCTGTTTCCTAGAAAGAAACTGTTTTTATAAGGTAATCTGTGTCTTATAATTTTTGAGGTATTCATTGAATTTTATTCACATTTGCACAAAATATAGTAGCATGTCTGATACGAGTGGCAATGGAATCAGATGAGTCTGAGACGTCATCCCCAGCAAAAGCAAGACAGTAGTGAGGAAAATATCAAAGTAAGCCATCTTAGTTACTCACTTCTCAGCAACAAGATCGAGCAGGGTGGTAGGAAAAGGCTATACAATGATGAGAGACATAAGAAGAAAAAACTGGAAGGCAATGAGAACAAACATTCATAGTTAAGTAATAAAGTTCGGAATGTGTGATAAGGAAGCTTATCATAGCTCAGGAAGGGGCTATAGAAAAGGTGAAGTGTCTCTGAACAAGCAACCTGTCAGTGCTGGTAGAAATCAGAAAACAGAATTTTGCCATAAAAGACTACCAGTCCCAGAATGCACCAGGTTTCCAACAGCCATGAGAGGAGCTGAATTGAGAAAACGTGTGTTCAATCAAAAGGGCTATGAGGTAATCCCCAAGCACTCATTGCAAAGGGCAGGGCTTGATTCAGCACAGCTGCGCTGTGCTAGGATGGAACACTCATCTCAAAGGGCAAGGCCTGATTTAGCACAGCTGCGCTGTGTTAGGGAAGAGCACTCATCTAGGCAGAATAAAGGTATAGTTTATTCTACAGATGATCATCTTCATGGTCCTCCTTATCCTGAGAATCAGCTTGAGTTTGATCATCAGTTTCATCTGAAGGATCATCAGAAGCAGAAGCCAAACCAGATGGACAGAGAGGGAAAGAGACCCTCTGGAAGAAAGAGGAGAAAAACCTTTGAGAGGTCTAGAAGACTCCAAAGCCGTACGTATACTGGGAGGTATTCCAAGGGCCAGCATACACCATTGGACTGGGGAAAGCCAGAGGAATGGTGCTGCAGAGCTAGAAATCACCAGAGGCTACCTGTGAGGGAGACGGCTGCACGTGGAAGGGACCCTAAGACCCGTGCCAGAAGGTATGTGAAGAGAGATCCAGTGTCCAGGGATCTGGATTGGAAGACTGGACATAAGAACTGGACTACATACTGGCCAGGCTATATAGAGAGGAACTCTAGCAGCAATGGAAGCTCAGGTATGAACACTGATCTATGCCCTAGCTATAACCTTGAAAGACAGCAGGGAAACAAGTATTCTCCTGAAAGTGCCCCATTGAGAGATTCATCTGTGCCAATCCATGATATTGAACCTATGCTTGTTGAAGATGGGGGAATGATTGCAGCTGAAGAATGTGTTTATATGGATTGCTCTCTATCTAAACTCCTTTGGTAACTTTCTGTTATAAAGTACAGCAACCATCACAAAGAAATACAAATTTGTTCTTTAATCTACTCAGAAAAGCTCCTGAAGCAGGATTTGACCCACACAGTAGAAAGCAAGCCAGCTAAAGGGGTTTCAGCTGGATAACTGCTAGCAATTAAGCCTCACCTAATTGCTTGTGAGCTAGGAGAGAATCACTTCTGAATCTGTGTGGGAAGTAATCAGAAGTTAATCTGAAAAGAACAGTTTGTTTCTTGCTTTGTGGCTTTTCATTTGTTGTTTTACTGATTTTGACTTTGTTTTTCCAAGTTAACACTGAAAGCAAGTTACCTGATTTTATGTGCTACCAAGCATATCTGTGTTGGGAGAAATAACCCCATAAATAAATATCTTATTGGCTTTACCCAAGAGCACAACTAAATTATTGTCAGCAGCTGTGTCTGGTGTGAATGAACTACATTGCCCACAATACCTTGCAAATCATATAGATATATGCACTTGCCAAGACTGTGAAGATTTTCACCCAGGCAGCCATCTGACAAATGGTAGAAGCAGACTTAGAAATTGTTACTATTATAGAGACATGGTTTCATGAGTCCCACGAATGGGACACTGCCATACTGGGCTATAATCTCTTTAGGAGAGACAAAGAAAGCCAAAAAATGGAGGAGTAGCCCTGTATATGAAAACCGGTATTAAAGCAATTGCAATGCATGGGTCTTGGAGAAAAGAAGAAGCAATATGGATCATCTTCAAAAGAAAAGATAGGTGTTGTCTACAAACTTCCAGTTCAATCAAAGCAGCTTGAGAAAGACCCGATCATGGATATTCAAAAGTTAAGAATGAGAGGGGAGGTGCTGTGCTGAGAGATTTCATCTTGCCAGTTGTGGATTACAGTGTCCCTTCTGCAGAGTCAGAAAGAAGTAAGGAGATCTTTGATGCCTTTAGATGTGGTTTTCTCAGATAAATGATGAAGGAGCCCACTTGAACAACAGTATGTTTTGAGATGAAAGCCAAGGCAGAGTCCATTCACAACAAACTCAAACTGCTAGATTTAAAAAAAAAAGCTGGATGGCAAGATAAAGAAAGTGGAAAGGCAGTGAGCTGAACTGAAAGAAGCTATAAAACTGGCAAGAGATTTTTATGTAAGGAAAGTAAATAAAAGCAAGAGGAGAAGGAAACCAATACAGTTATCCAAGGAAGTTGCTGTAAAATTAAAGCAAAGAAGGTAGCATTCAAAAAATAGAACACAAGAAGAAGAAGACAAAAAAGAATATCAGATAAAGCTCAAAGAAGCAAAGAAAGAAATAAGGATGGCAGAAGCACAGGAAAAAGAAGAAACCATGAAAGCTGCAAAGCAAGGTATTAAGACTTTCTTCAGGTATATCAGGGAGAAATGGATTTAGCTCACACCTTTTCTCTGAAGTTCAAGGCAAGTTATATTCAGGTACAGTAGATATTTTTCCGGTCCACAGAGAGCTTACAATCTAACTTTGTATGCGAGGCAATGGAGGGTTAAGTGCCCAAGATCATAAAGTGTGACCGTGGAATTCGAACTTGGTTCCCTGGTTCTCAATCCCACTGCCCTAACAGAAAAAGGCTATAGGTGGAATTGTAAGACTGAAAGATGCTGAGGACCACGGTGTAGAGAGTGATGAGGAAGAAGCAGAAGTGCTAATCAAATATTTTTGCTCCATGGGAATGAAGTAGATACTATATCGTTCTCGGAAGTAAATGCTTATAAACAACTTGGAACACTGAAGGAGCTGGATGGAATACATCCCTTGATACTGAGAGTATTCAGAGAGGTCCTGATCGGTCATCTTAAGGATATGTTTAATAGAAATGGAAGAGGTTCTTTGGGATTGGAGAAGGGCTGATGTGATCTGTTTTCATAATAGAGGTACAGAGAAGTGGTATAAAAGTATAGACCAGTAGGCCTTATATCAGTGGATGGAAAAGTAATTCTGCTGGAAGATAGGATGGTGAACTTTCTACAGTCCAGTGGATTGCAAGGTTCAAGGCAATCTGGTTTTACCAGAGGCAGATCATGCCAGACAAACCTGATTGATTGTTTGACTGGGTGACTAGAGAACTAAATCAGGGGCAGGCACACGATGTGGATTACATAGATTTCAGGAGACTCATAAACAAACTGAGCACCCTGAATTTGGGACCCAAAGTGGTGGACTGAATTGGAAACTGGCCCCCGACAGAGGGTGGTGATAAATGGAATTCACTCGGAAGAAAGACAGGTGAGTAGTGGAATGCCTCAAGGATTATTGCTGGGGCTGATTCTGTTCAGTATCCTTGTGAGAAGCATTGCCAAATGGATTAGAAGAATAAGTTTGCCTTTTCATGGATAACACAAATATTTGCACTAGGGTGCAAACTGTGAAATGATCTGCAAAAATCATAAGAATGGTCTAATGCTTGGAAGTTAAGCTTTAATGTAAAGAAGTGCAACGAGATGCACTTGGAATTTAGAAATCCAGAGGAGCATATGTGATGTGTGATGAACATAAGAACATAAGATATGCCATACTGGGTCAGACCGAGGTCCATCAAGCCCAGTATCCTGTTTCCAACAGTGGCCAATCTAGGTCATACGTACCTAGCAGTTTCCCCAAAAGACACAAGCTCCACAATACTTGTAGTGGGTCAAGCAGTGATATCTTGGGTCCCCTTTAATAATGGTTTATGGACCCTTCCTCCAGGAACTTGTCCAAACCTTTTTTAAACCCGGCTACACTAACAGCCTTTACTAATCCTCCGGTAACAAGTTCCACAGTTTGATTACACGTTGAGTGAAAAAATATTTTCTCTTATTAATTTTAAATAGGTTACCCTGTAGCTTCATTGCATGTCCCCTAGTCTTTTTATATTCTGATGACGTAAACAATCGATCTGCATTTACCAGTTCCACTCCATTCATTCATTTTTAGACCTCTATCATGTCTCCCCATAGCCGTCTCTTTTCCAGGTTGAAGAGCCCTAACCTTTTTAGCCTTTCTTCATAGGGGTATCCTTCCATCCCCTTTACCATTTTGGTGGCTCTTCTCTGAATCTTTTCTAATAACGCTATATCCTTTTTAAGATATGGTGACCAGAATTGCACACAATATTCAAGGTGCGGTCGCACCATGGAACGATACAGAGGCATTATAATATCCTTTGTTTTATTTTCCATTCCTTTCCTTATGATACCTAGCATTCTATTTACTCTCTTGGCTGCCACTGCACACTGAGCGGAGGGTTTTAACATGTTATTCACGATGACACCTAAATCTTTTTCCTGGGTGGTGGTTCTTAATGTGGGACCTTTCATCGTGTAACCATAGATTGGATTGTTCTTTCCTAGGTGCATAACTTTGCACTTGTCCACATTAAATTCCATCTGCCATTTGGATGACCAGTCTTCCAGTTTATCAAGATCCTCTTGCAATTATCCACAATCCTCATGGGTTTTAACAACTTTAAATAGTTTTCTGTCATCTGCAAATTTGATAACCTCACACATTATTACTCCACTATTTACCTTTCTCCATTGGGAAAATTGGCCATTTAGCCCTACCCTCTGCTTTCTATCTTTTAACCAGTTCCTGATTCATAATAATACACTGCCTCCTTTACCATGACTTGTTAGTTTTGCCAAAAGTCTCTGATGAGGGACCTTGTCAAAGACTTTCTGAAAGTCCAGATACACTATATCAACCGACTCACCTTTGTCAACCTGTTTATTCACACCTTCAAAAAAACATAACAGATTAGTAAGACAAGAACTTCCTTGTCTAAAGCCATGTTGGCTGTCTCCCATTAAGCCATGACAATCTACATGTTCAGTAATTTTGTTTTTTGTGATGGTTTCTACCATTTTTCCCGGTACTGATTACAGGCTCACCAGTTTGTAGTTTCCCGGATACTCCTCGAACCATTTTTATACATTGGCATTACATTGGCCATCCTCCAATCTTCAAGTATTACAGATGATTTTAATGATAGTTCACAGATTACCAATAGCGGGTCTGCAATCTCATATTTCAGTTCTTTCAACAGTCTTGGATGTATACCATCCAGTCCAGGTGATTTGCTACTCTTCAGTTTATCAAATAGCTGTAATACATCTCTCCAGTATATCGATATTTCTTTCAATTCTTCCGCAATATCACCTTTAAACACCAGTTCAGTCATAGGTAACATCCCTACATCTTCCTCAGTAAAGACCGAAGCAAAGAATTCATTCAGTCTCTACACTATGGCCTTGTCCCCTCTTAGTGCCCCTTTTACCCCTCTATCATCTAATGGTCCAACTGACTGTTTCACAGATTTTTTGCTACGAATGTACTTGAAAAAGTCTTTATTACATGTTTTTGCTTCCACAGCAAGCTTCTTCTCAAATTCTCTCTTTGCCTGCCTTATCAGTGCCTTGCATCTAACTTGCCAGTGCTTGTGCTGTTTTCATTTTTTATCATTTGGCTCTTTTTCCATTTCTTGAAAGAAGCTTTTTTGGCAACAACAGCCTCTCTGACCTCACTTTTTACACAATAACAGACTCCTCAGTGAAGCAAAGGGTTACTTTAATTCCATTCTTGTAAGAATGGTTGCCTGACTGAACAGACACATTTATCCTCTGTTTCACAGTTCTTTTATAGTACGCTATGTCCTCTCCCTCTTCCAGCATGTCCATAACTCATTGGTTAATACTGTCTCATTCCACTTCTTGCACTTCTGCATCTGTGGCAGGCTATGTATTACTAGACATGTAGCCTGTCCTTCCAGGATGCAGACATACAACAAAGGGAGTCAGAAAGTCATTACATACAAAATTATATTGCAGAGTGGTAGATGAGTGAAATACAAAATGATATTACATTGTAAAAATAACATCACATTTGTTTATAATCACACTTTTCTTAAAGCGTGGAATACAGCTGGTCTGGGCTTCCAAGATAGTATTTTTAAACAATACCCAAGCTTGATGTAAGTCTTTAACCTTTGCATCTGCTCCTTTTAGTTTTTCTTAACCATTTTCCTCATAGTCTTCCTTTTGAAAGTTAAAAGATAGTACTGTGGATTTCCTTACCATCCCTCCTTCTTTAATTAAAGCAAACGCGATCATGCTATGATCACTATTGCCAAGTGGCCCCAACACCCTTATGTCTTGCACCAGATCTGGTGTTCCACTAAGAACTAGGTCCAAAATGACTTCCCCTTTGGTCAGTTCATGAACCCACTGCTCTGAGACGCAGTCGTTTATTTCATCTAGAAACTTTATCTCCCTAGCAGGTCCTGCGGTGACACTGACCCAGTCAATACAGGGTTAATTGAAATCACCCATTATTACTGTGCTGTAACTTTGGTTAGCTTCCCTCATTTCTTTGAGCAGTTCATCATCCATTTGTTCTTTCTGGCCAGTTGGTCGATAGTAAACCCCCACTGCCATTGCCTTCCCCTTTTTACATGGAATTTCAATCCATAGAGATGAAAGGCTGACATGCACAGACCAAGACAGAAACCTTAGGATGATAGTGTTTAAGGATCTCAGAGTAGTGAAACAATGTGAAGAGTTGGTGGCCAAAAACAGAAGGATGATAGGCTGCATAGAGAGGGACATAACTAGCAGTAAGGAAGAGTTGTTAATGACCCTGTGCAGGCCATTGGTGATGCCTCACATGGAGTACCATATTCAGTTTTGGAGGCCATTTCTCACTAAAGATATAAAACTACCTGAAGCGATATGGAGAAAAGTAATTAGAATGGTATGGAGTTTGCACCAGAAGCCGTATGAATAGAGAGACTTGAAGATCTGGATACCCTAGATCAATGTTTTTCAAGCCAGTTCTGGTTTATCCCCTAGCCACTCTGGTTTTTAGGAGTCACACAGAGGGATAGGGGAGATACGATTCAGACCTTTAAATACTTAAAGAGGAACAATGAACAAACAAACCTCTTCCAAAGACGGGGAAGCTGCAAAGCTAGAGGGCATAACATAAAGCTGCAAGGTGGAAAATTGAAAGGCAATGTCAGGAAATATTTTCTCACTGAAAGGGTGATGGATGCTTGGAATTCTCTCCCGATGGAAGTGGTGGGGGCAAACACAGTGATGGAATTCAAAACAGCATGGGACAAGCACAGCGGATCCCTTTACAGCAACAGGATAAAAACAAAATAAACTGAACCATCTAACTTGTCAACAAATAGGGGTGTCCTACATGGAGTGGTGGGTCCACCCCTAAAGAAAGACATGGGGAGCTGTGGTCTGCACAGAGCGACAGGTGCCCCTACTCTTGCCGTATTGCTGGGCAGACTGGATGGACCATACTGGTCTTTATCTGCCGTCATTTATTATGTTACTATGTTACACAATGAATATGAATGAGATAAATTTGCATGCACTCACAGGGTAATTCAGGTCCTAGAAAATCTGATTTGGGTGGTCAGTTATACCAAGAGCAGCCTGATGCCTTCCTGGTCTCTATAATATCTAGGAGACTGGTTCAATACCAAGACAGGCAAAGATTTTATCACCAGGGACAAGATGACCAAGTTTCTTTCTCAGATCCAGGCATTTTGTGAGCAAGCAGCCCTGAAGGCTTGGGATAACCTCCAACTCATTTGGGTCCATGATGGTGACCCTAAGACCTGTTCTATGGACAAGAGTGCACTTGAGGCCACTACAGCAGTTTCTGCTCTCCATGTAGTTTTCCTGATTGCTGGAGCATAGTACTCAGTTGCCCCTTCAGATTACTGTGGGGAGAAAGGTGGTGGTATTTCCCTTGTCATCTGCTCAAGGGCTTGGATCTGGAAACGCAAACTTGAATAATACTTATGGCTGACTCGTCTGTCAGGTTAGGAGGCATACTGTCAGGGTTAGATGGCTCAGGGGTGTTGGGTTGAATCAGAGCCATCTGCTTAGTGCAGGAGAGATTTGGTTCACTGGTGACAGGGTCACCGGTCTGAGTTCTCTCCAACAATGCAATGATGGTAGCTCATGTGAATCTTCAGGGGGGCACAAAGAGTGTGGCTGTGGTGGCCAAAATTTCCTTGCATTGTCAATGGGTTGAGAAAGAGACAATTTTCTTGTACTCATTGTAGCAAGATTCATGTAGAAGAAAGATACTTTTTATGTACTGAATGTGCCTACTAGGACATTCAGAGGAGAGACCATGTCCATGTATTAAATGTAACTAGTAGAATACATAGAAGAGAGACCTTTTCCTGTCCTGAATGCAACTAATATGTCATCAAAAGAGAGACTATTTCCATGGGTTGATTGTATTACAATAATTAGGACAGAGAAGCCTTTTATGTACTGATTGTAGCTAGTAGGAAGCTGAGCGATAGATGCAAAAGCTCAGCGGTAGCTGTAAAAGTTGTGCATTATCTGGTGGGGGCATGCACATCATTTCCCCAGAAGATACCATGATGAAAATGCAGGGAATGTGGTCAGCAAGCATCGCAGATGCAACTATCACCACCCATTGAGATGGCGTTAGGTGAACCCACGGTGTCTACACTTTGGTGATTACTTAGTGATGTTTACATCTATGGTAATCATGCATTGCAGGCATGTCTACTCTACGCCCTAATTCCATCCATTTCCCACCAAGATCTGCAGCTACTGGGCAAAATGCAGACATTACACGTTATTACTGTGGTAGCAGCTAACCGGCTTTAGTAAACATATCACTAAGTTCCAACTGTCTGTACGGGTCTCTAGTTAAAGCTGTCATTGAATTTGTATAGCTGCCCTGCATTGGTTATAGCTGACTCCATTTCTTATCTACTTATATACAGGGAAAATATTTCTTTAATGTTTAATGATATGCTGATAACACACAGATACAGTTACCAAATTTTTCCATAACCCTGTGTATATTTCTGTTCCCAAGAAGGAAACTAGGCAACAGGAAGGTTCATGCATCTTGTTTTTACCAGTACACAGCTAAGAATAGCATATGCCAGCTAATGACATGGTATTTGGATAAGAGCAAATGGGCTAATATGTTTGTGTATTTTGAGATGGACAAATAATTTGAATGAATGCATATTATCCTGAGTGGATCAAATTATGCTAAACCTTCCTGGGTCAGGACTAACAACGTAACTAAGGGATCTTCTTTGCCACTAGGCTACCAAGAATTAGAAGGGCAACAGAGCTGAATTTTAGAAACATTCAGTTGTTTTACATAGGCTTTTTGGGACAGGCGTATGTAGCTGAGAGAAATAATCTGAAGTTCAAACTTTGGAGAAGAATAAGATTTGATGGCAGTAGAGAATGAAGCGAAAACAAAGAAAATATTTTTATTTGGAAAGGGATAGACATAGTGAGAAAGATTCATTACCTGTGAAGACAAACGTGCAGTAGTTCAGCATAAAGAACAAATAAGCATCCAAACACATATCAACACAGAGGTTTGAGTGAAGCTACAGGTCAGTTGATTTATACGAGTGGTGTCACAATTGTCTCTAATTTATCTAATTCTATTGCAAGGTGTCATGCTTTCTCTTGATTATTTGAATGATTCTTCTCCCTGCTTAGATGGTGTGTCTGTTTAATTAACACTCACTTGACCCATTTGCGGCTAGATGTTGTGATTCACTGGTATGCCAGTCTTTGTTCATATGAATAAGGACTACTTTCTGGATAATAGGCATGTAGCCAAAATTATTCACATCCCATTGATTTTAATTACTGTTGAAGATAACTGAATGAACTTAGATAAAATAATACAACACATTTTATTAGGAGCAATATGGATTTTTCAGAGAAAGAGAGGTCGAGAGATTAAAAGGTACATGTCAAGCCTATGAATGACAGCTAATGTTTGAGGATTAATTTCCTTTGCACTGTAATTGTGTAATGTCTTGCTTTAGCAAGAAAGAACTTTGCTGCCAGCTTAATACAGAAAAACAACACTAGGCCTAACCGGAGTTTAGCAATGATACTTCACAGAAATGAAAAACAACTCCACACTTTAACCAAATGTAGCACTAGTAACTCTGCACTATAAAGGCTTTTAGTGCCGTGACAACGGGGAGCACAGACCTCAGAATAATCCTCAGATATTTATCGAATACTTCAAAGCCAAGAAACCTGGCTTCAGTAATCCAACATGAGGAAATTTACATCAACGGTCTGTAGCCAACCCCTCCATCCGTCAAACAGCACCAAAGAGCCTTAAATATCACAAAACACTGATGGGAAATCAGATTAGAAGTCACTTTAACAGATATCCATTCTCATACAGTAATCACAAGCAAATATAACAAAGCAACCTATCATAGGGCCCTCAACATTTAACATCTTCACATTCAAACATGTTTTTATCTGTTTTATAGTATACCCCCCTGAGGCAGCGTCTGCGAAACGCTAAGAAGGACATCTGATTGTGGCGTCGGGGTTGATACTGCTATGACCATCCTGGAAGATTGAGCTGAAGACTGCTATTTTATGCTGATGGGTTATTTTGTTATATAGGAGCCTTCTCCTGGTTTGGAACATGTTTGAATGTGGAGGTGTACATGTATAAATTGGGCAGTATATATAAGTAGCTGATTTTAGAACAGGCACTCCTTATAAGTCAACAACACACTTAGATTTCAAGGTGGTATGGCTTGGGAGGGGCCTTTATTATTATTATTATTAATAAACATGTATGAAACGCTTAGGCATTTGCAGCGCTGTACAAAGATAAAGACTGTCCCTACTCATCAGAGCATACAATCTAATCAGATGAAGAAGACAAAAGTGAGAAAGAGGATAGAATAGGGAAGGGAAAGGAGATATAAGGAACAGATTTGAAAAGGCGGAGGGATGAAGCCTGACACATAGACTCAGGAAGTTGATTCCAAGCATAAGGAGCAGTGAAGTGAAAGGACCTAAGTCTGGAGTTAGCAGAGGTAGAAAAGGGCAAAGAAAGGAGCAAGCCAGTAGAAGAACGAAGTTCTCAAGAAGGGGTGTAGAGGGAGAGGAGAGAGGAGATATAAGGATGAGCATCAGAGTGAATGCACTTAAAGGTCAGAAGAAGGAGTTTGAATTGGATGCGGAAGTGGAAGGGAAGTCAATGAAGTGTTTTCAGAAGAGGGGTTATATAAGCAAAACGAGGCTGGCGAAAAATTAGTCATGTAGCAGAGTTTTGAACAGATTGAAGAGGAGAGAGAAATGACTCAGAAGGAGACCAGCAAGAAGGAGGTTTCAATAGTCAAGACAGGAAGGGACCAATTTTCATTTAGGCAGTCTATGCGCCATGTCGGCGTATAGCCTGCCCTCCAACCCCCTTGACCTAGATTTTCACTTCCACGGCATCACAAAAATCTGGGTTTAGCTGGACGTGCCGGAAAACCCTCGCTTATCTTTAAGGCACTGAGGGCTAACTGGGTAGCATCAAAAATCGGTGCTACCCACTTAGCCCTTTCCTCCACTCCAGAACACCCCCGACATACACCGATGCTAACCACATCGCTTTGGGGCACATAAGGGATAAACCATGGAATTTTCAAAGGCACTACTACTTCGAAAATCCCCTGTTAAGGTGATCAACAGTATTAAAAGGTCAAGAAGGATAAGGATGGAAAAGAGGCCCTTAGATTTGTCCAGGAACAAATCACTAAAGACCTTGGCTAGTGCCGTTTCAGTTGAATGTAAGGAGTGAAAGCCAGACTGAAAAAATTCTAGAAGAACTTGAGAAGAAAGAAAATCATGACAGCGGTGGAGGACTGCGTGCTCAGGAAGTTCAGAAATGAAAGGAAGAAGGGAGATAGGACAATAATTAGAAGGAGAATTAGGATCCAGAGAAGGTTTCTTCAGCAGGGGTGTGACCACAGCATGCTTGAAGACTGCAGAGACAGTAGCAGTAAAAAGAGAGAGGTTGAGAATATATGAGATAGAAGGGATGACAGCGGAGGAAAGGGAGAGAAGGAGATGGGTGGGGATGGAATTAGAAGAGTAGGTTGCGGGATTGGAGAAGAAAAGAAGATGAGATGTTTTATCAGCAGGTATCTTTGGAAAGGAAGAAAAGGTAATAGAGTTTGATGGGAAAAAATGGTATTGAGGGAGAGGAGGGATGAGGTGGTTATAGGAGGGAACTGGAGAAAAGTCTCATGTGTTTGGTTAATGAAAAATTCAGCCAGGATTTAGACAGAGAGACAAAAGGGGATAGGAGGGGGAGGTGCCTTGAGGAGAGAATTAAGAGTCGAGAAATGTTGGTGGGGATTAGTAGCAAGAGAATTTGTCAGGTGGATATAGTAGTCTTGTTTAGCAAGAGCTAATGCAGACTGGAAAGAGGTAAGCATATATTTGAAGTAAAAGAAGTCAGAAAGGAGAAGATATTTAAGTAACATGCGCTCAGCAGAGCAGACACAGGAGTGGAGAAAGTGGCAAGTTGAGAACAACCAGGGCTGGGATGAAGTGCATCTGATTTGAATGAGGGATAGGTGGAGCAAGAGTATCAAGAGCAGAGGAGAGAGCAGTATTATAGGAAATGATAACATCATCAACAGCATTTGAAGACTAGGTAGAGGAAAGAGATGATGAGATCATAGTGGAAAGAGTCAAAGGATCAATAGCATAAAGATTTCTAAAAATGTGATTGAGGTGGAGAGTGATGAAGGGAGAAACGTAGGAGCTAATGATCTGATAAGGGAAGAACTGAAGTACGGAAATTGGATAGTAGACAATTAGAAAAGAAACCCAGATCAAAGCAGTGATCACTCTGATGAGTAGGTACAGAAGAGCAAAGTTGGAGATTGAAAGAGAAGATAATGGATAAGAGTTATACATGACCAAAGTAATCTTTAATGAAAAAGATACAGGGAAGTTACCCATGCCTGAAATGATATATAAAGGTAATGTATCAAAAGAATTTAAAGAAATACCAAGAAACCAGGAAGAAACCAGGAAGATGTATTACAAGTATTTGATAAACTGAAGAGTAACAAATCATTTAGACTGGATTGTATACATACAGGATCCGAGGCAGCATGGATTCGCCAGAGGCAGGTCTTGTCAGACAAATCTGATTGATTTCTTTGTCTGGGTGACCAGGGAGTTGGACTGAGGGAGAGCCCTAGATGTGGTGTATTTTCTTTTAGTAAAGCCTTTGACACTGTTCCTCACAGGCCACTTATAAACAAACTGAGCACCCTAGGGATAGACCCTAAAGTTACTGCTTGGGTTAGAAATTGGTTGAGTGGGAGGCAACAAAGGGTACAGGTAAATGGAGCTCACTCTGAGGAGAAGGAGGTTACCAGTGGTGTGCCCCAAGGATCTGTCTTTGATTCAATTCTTCTTAATATCTTTGATAGTGATATAGTGGAAGGGCTGTCAGGGAAGATTTGCCTCTTTACGGATGATACCAAAATCTGCAATAAAGTAGACACCCAGGAAGGTGTAGATAACATGAAGAGGGATCTAGCTAAGCTTGAAGAATGGTCTAGAATTTGGTAGCTCAGATTTAATGTTAAAAAATGCAAGATGCATTTGGGCTGCAGCAACCCAAGGGAGCAATATAGTATAGGGGGTGAAGTACTTTTGTCCACTAAAAAAGAGCGGGACCTAGATGTGATTGTGTCTGATGATCTTAAAGTAGCTAAACAGGTAGAAAAGGTGACAGCAAAAGCTAGAAGGATGCTTGGGTGCATAGGGAGAGGCATGGCCAGCAGAAGAAAGGAGGTGATAGTGCCTCTGCATAAGTCTTTGGTGCGACCTCATTTGGAGTATTGTGTGCAATTCTGGAGACCGCACCTTCAAAAGGATATAAACAGGCTAGAGTCAGTACAGAGGGTGGCTACTAAAATGGTTAGTGGCCTTCATTATAAAGCATATGAGGACAGACTTAAGGATCTTAATATGTACGTACACCTTAGAGGAAAGGCGGGATAGAGGTAATATGATTAAGATGTTTAAATACCTCCGTGGCATAAATGCACAGGGGGAGAGCCTATTTCGTTTGAAAGCAAGTTCTGCTATGAGGGGACACGGGATGAGGGTGAAAGGGGATAGACTAAGGAGTGATATGCAGAAATATTTCTTTACAGAAAGAGTGGTGGATCCGTGGAATAGTCTCCCAGTGGAGGTGGTAGAGACGAGGATAGTATCTGAATTCAAAGAAGCATGGGACAAACACAGAGGATCTCTAAAGATAAAAAGGGGACTGTTGTTGATATGAAAAGGCAGACTAGATAGGCCATGTGGACTCTTTCTGCCATCATATTTCTATGTTTCAAGGGTGTTGAAAGCATTGAAATATGAGATTGCAAACCTACTATTAGTAATCTGTGAACTATCATTAAAATCATCTGTAGTACCGGAAGTTTGGAGAATGGCCAATGTAACACCATTTTTAAAAAGGGTTCCATGGGTGATCGGGGAAACTACAGACCAGGGAGCCTGACGTCGGTACTGGACAAAATGGTAGAAACCATTATAAAGAATAAAATTACTGAACATGTAGATAGTCATGGTTTAATGGGAGAAAACCAGCATGGATTTAGCCAAGGAAAATCTTGTTTTACTAATCTGTTATATTTTTTTGAAGGTGTGAATAAACAGGTAGACAAAGGTTAGCTGGTTGACATAGGGTATCCGGATTTTCAGAAAGCCTTTGACAAAGCCCCTCATGAGAGACTCTTGGCAAAATTAAAAAGTCATGAGATTGGAGGCAGTATATTGGTTTTCTTATTATTATTATTTTTTTAATTTTGTATTTATGCAATTTAACAATAAACCAAGAAAACAGAACAGTACATTTGAAAAAAGAACATGAGAAATACAAAAAAAAGAACTCAAAAGAGTCGCACATTTTGCTCACCCTAGCCCACAAATAGGAGGGAAAAACATAAAGCAATAAAAGACGAAAATCCCAAATTGAAAGAAAAAACAGTCAAGACACTATCCATTTAAATCACTATTTCATGACACTAAGGACGGAGCAATGGATGCTTCTAGGTGTTGCATATTTATGAAAGTTTCCAGCTGGGGGTGCTCAACAAAGATATATGACACTGATTGATATTTGACATCTGCCTCCATACCCAGTTGCTTTAGGTGTGGTTTCCTTGGCTGTAGCTCGTCGGAGCAGGAGAATTCGGCATCTACCATGGGGAGTTCACCTTTCTCCCCCGATTTACAGCTGCATCCGAAGGTGGCATGTTTCCATCAACCCCTTTTTGGGGTCTGCAGCAGGAGAGACCCTCAGAAAAAGGGTTATCATCCATGATTGGATGGCCAGGCATAACTGTGGGAAGTTCTGACATGACCTTTCCCCTGGAATAACCAACATGCCAGTCCCTTGGTGGAGTTGAATGGTAGTACAGCTGCAGGAAGGGCTGCGGCTTCGGATGGTATAGAGGTGTCAGCTCGAATGGAAGGTACCCTGGCTCTGATTTTAGGGGCTGTGACTTTCTGTTTAGAGAGGCCTGTGAATTTTACATTGGAGACAATATGGCAAGCTATTATAACTTTAGGGGAAGATTTGTTACCAAAAGTTTCCTCTTTAGCAACTAAAGTTCAATCTAATGCTTTCTCTATTGAATTGTTATTGTCAAGAGTATCAGAGACATAAAATGAGATCTCAAAGCTTCAAACTAAGGTGGTACATCTGGAGGACCAGGCAGTTTCTTTTGTGAAGAAATTTAATTCATTGGATGTGAGCAGTTGGATTTATCTCATGCAAATAATCTTAGGTTGATAAACATTCCAAGAGCATCTACAGGGTTAGTGAGAAATATGTTAAAAAACTACCTAGTTGAGACTCTGGCGGTCTCTACAGATATGAGTCCCCCTTTAGTGAAAGTGTTTTACTTGCCTATGGGGAAAAAAAATCTATCTCGTCTGAAAAATTTGGGATCAGCTTGTTGCTGATTTAAATGTTACTGCAATGTTGGAGGCATCCTCAGAAGAAAGCCCGACTCCATCTACATTATTGGTTACCTTTGCTTTACTTTCTCATAAAGAGTGGCTTTTAAAACTCTTTTTTAGGAAGCATAATTTGCTATTTAAGGGGCTAATGGTACATATATACCCTTATCGATCCAGGGATATTCGGAGGCAACGCAGGGAATTTCTCTTACGTCGTCCTTGGGCTCTCCAGCTTGTTGGGTTTTTTTCTTCTTTTTAAAACATCCATGTAAATGTTTGGCCAAGTATCAAGCACTGTAGTATTGTGGATCAGGAGCTGGTTAAAATATAGAAAGGAGAGAGTAGGGCTAAATGGCCAATTTTCCAAATGGAGAAAGGTGAATAGTGGTATACCCCAGGGATCTGTGCTGGGTCCGCTGCTTTTTGACATATTCATAAATGACCTGGAAAGTGGAATAACGAGTGAGGTTATCAAATTTGCAGATGACACAAAACTATTTAAAGTTTTTAAAACCCAAGAGGATTGTGAAAAATTGCAAGAGGATCTTGATAAATTGGAAGACTGGGCATCAAAATGGCAGATGAAATTTAATGTGGACAAGTGCAAGGTTATGCACCTAGGGAAGAACAACCCAAACTATGGTTACACGATGCAAAGTTCCACATTAGGAACCACCACCCAGGAAAAAGATTTAGGCGTCATTGTGGATACCATGTTAAAACCCTCGGCCCAGTGTGCAGCGGCGGCCAAGAGAGCAAACAGAATGCTAGGTATGATAAGGAAAGGAATGGAAAATAAAACAAAAGAGATTATAATGCCTCTATATTGTTCCATGGTGAGACCGCACCTTGAATACTGTGTGCAATTCTGGTCGCCGTATCTTAAAAAGGATATAGCGATTTTAGAAAAGGTACAGAGAAGAGCCACCAAAATGGTAAAGGGGATGCAAGGATACTCCTATGAAGAAAGGCTAAAAAGGTTAGGGCTCTTTAACCTGGAAAAGAGACGGCTGAGGGGAGATATGATAGAAGTCTATAAATTAATGAACGGAGTGGAACGGGTAAACGTAGATCAATTGTTTACCTTATCAGAATATAGAAAGACTAGGGGACATGCAATGAAGCTACAGGGTAAACTATTTAAGACTAATAAAAGAAAATATTTTTTCACTCAACGTGTAATCAAACTCTGGAATTTGTTACCGGAGGATGTAGTAAAGGCTGTTAGTGTAGCTGGGTTTAAAAAAGGTTTGGACAAGTTCCTGGAGGAAAGGTCCATAAACCATTATTAAGAAGTGACCGAAGATATCAATGCTTGACCCAGTACAATCATTGTGGAACTTGTGTCTCTTGGGGAAACTGCTAGGTACATATGACCTAGATTGGCCACTGTTGGAAACAGAATACTGGGCTTGATGGACCTTGGTCTGACCCAGTATAGCATATCTTATGTTCTTATGTTCTTATGAGCTGCATCATAGCAACCTTTCTGATGTCTGTGGAGTGTGCTACAGGTCTTGTGTCTGACAGTGTTTACCACCCTGGGGAGTGACCCCAACAGTATTGCGTACCATAGCCATGCCTGCACTGTGCCCAGGACTGGTGCAGTGGCCAGGGCTGCCAAACACCTTTATAGTTGCACAATGCTGGCATAGGTGTGGGGAGTGTGTGTCTGTCTATCCAGTGTGTGGTGGCTGCCAACACCCTCCCAGCCCACACTGCTAGCACTGTTGCCAGTATTGGCCTGCCAATGTGCATAATGAGGAGCAAGGTACCGTGGGAATAGCCAGGATAGGATGGCCTGGCCTGGATCCATCTGTACATAGCATAGGGCAATGGCTCAGACATTGTAGTGGCCGGCCACCACCTGCACGGACAGGGTGGCCACAGCATGTCCTGCTGGGAGGTCACTCTCACCCTGACTGAGCAGTGACCAGGGCATGACTAGGTTCCCCCATAGTGCTATATAGGATTTTTCTCATGTGATATTTATGGGTTCTCTTTTGGGGCCCAATCTCTGACTTATCTGCTTGGTGTGTATGCTGACATCCCAGTTCTGGGTACACACATCTCCTCCAGGAATATGCACTATGGACTAGCTATCAGACTGTCTGCAGCTAGTATGTGTCTTGCTGGAACGCCTTGCAATGTGCAGCGGCTGGAGGCTTGCTGCTGGAGAATGTCAGATAGTGGTGGGGGGCAGCTGTGCATTTCCAGGCCTACTGTCTGTCTGCTATTGCTTTATGGATTTGTACAGCTCTGCATTGCTTGCCCTGTAGGGTGTCTGTTCCCCAGCAGGACTGGGGTTGATGGTTCCTTCTCCTGCCACCATTACAGGGGAGTAGAATGTGGATCTGTTTGTGGGAGATCCTGTCCTCCACCCTGAGCCACAGAGGGTGGGTTGGGTGGTGGTACGTAATTCGCCTGTGGTTCCAAACACCCCCCTTTACTTAAATCATGTGACCATGGCACCCACACAGGGTATGCACTTTTCTGGGTGCATCATAGTCCACAAGGCCTAGATGTGAAATACAGATGGACACAGGCATATCCTAGGGGCGTTTGCAAGGACTACCTATCACACATTGGCACTGAGGGGGACCTGCAGCATAGCCTATCTCAGCAAAGTTAGGTGCTGCGAAAATGGTGCTGGGCATCCCACCTCACCCTCAGGGTGAGCACAGGACCCGCACACTGTGACGGTCTGTAGCTACTCTGTGCCACTAACACACACCGTCGGCACCCCCTACCAGGCTGAGGTGCTGTGGGGTGCATACCCCATCTTGTGATCATCTGTAGACTGCTGATTTGCATGTGCTGTGCATCCTGGGTACGGGTGGGTTGACCCTATCCTGGTAACCACAGCGGAATGTTTGTGTGGTGCCATGCAGTCCTCCTGTAGCCAGCCAGGGGTTTGTTAGCAGTTGTAGTCCACTGGTTACTTCAAATCCCGTGGAGCCAGAGATCATGGGTTCAAAACCCACAGTGGGGTTCATTGATAGGGCTGTCTGAGGCATTGTCTATTTTTAATGTACATTAGTGCTGCCAGCAGAAACACCCTCAGAGTGCTGTCACCTTAGGGTGCCTCATAAGGCGCCCTATGAAGCGCCTTATAAGGTGCCTTATACGGTGCTCTATAAAGCGCCTTATAAGGTGCCTTATAAGGTGTCCTATAAAGCGCCTTATAAGGTGCCTTATAAGGTGTCCTATAGGAGACATTATAGGGTGCCTTGGCAGACAGCGCACCTTATAATGTGCCCTATGGAGTGCCTTCTAGGGTGCCTTATGCGGCACCTTAGGTTACGCCATTGTGAGGGTGTGTTTGCTGGCAGCACTAATTAAAGTAAAACTAAAATTCCTCACAACCCAATACTTAAACATAATGCCTCAGCCAGCCTTATTCATTAGGGACACTGGGGAATCAAACCCATGACCCCTGTACTATGTCAGTGTAGTAACCATTGTGCTACAGCTCTGTTTCTGTGTTTGTACGTCTGCGCGCCTTCTTAAGATTAACGCGCGGTAACGTGCCATGGCTCTATCATGTAATACTCGTTAATTTATGGCGCCTTGTAACGCGCGTTATCGGTAACGATGTACCGCCCATGTCCTTATTTGGGTATTTCTGCCTCTACCGCGGATCCTAACGCGAATGGCATCACCGCAGTTTAGTAAACATACCCCTTAGAGTTGCAACTTACTGAATAGGGCAGTTTTATCTTGATTACAGGCATATGATGCTCAGAGATTGGAGGAAAAATAATCCTGATCAATTAATATTTGTTATTTTAATACAGTTCTAGTAAAATATTGTGGTGTGCAAAAGTATTACTGCCAGAATTTTTTTTTGTCTGGCAAGCCTTTAGAAAAAGATCCCAGTGTTTGCCTTGTCTTTAAATGTATAATAAGTGCTAAGTCTCAATTAACCAGTGCTCTTTTCTAGTGGAGACAAAAATTATCTGTATTATCCTGAGCTGGCTATTAAATGACAGGGAAAAAGGCTAAATTGTGTGCACAGAATTGAATATCATCTGTAAGAATAATTTTGTATTATGTAATTCCTATGCAAACCAAGCTCAAGATAATCCTTGAAAACAGTCAAATTAAAAACCTAAATCCACTTTAAATGCTGATTGCTCGTGCCTAGTAGATTGGAAATTTTATGTTTTTTACAATTATCAAGGGCATGAATACAGTAAGTATGATGTAAGCGGGCTCTTCACTCAGGTAAAAAGCCGAACATAAGGATGCATGGATTAAAATGGCAGCAAAATAGATATGCTTTTGTATTATCGTTAAAAGGTGTTATTTATAGCTTTTCATCTGTCTAAATTTTCCCCGTCCATGCTATGAGTTATAGTAATCATGGCTAAAGGTACATATGCTGTTTCTCTATATTTCCCATCACTGGCTCTGGATTAGTGGTGTATTAAGCAATTTGCTGCTTTGTTAAATTCCCTTTTACTTTTTTATATTAAATTTCTTATGCCTGCACCAGCTGCATGCAAATTAACCAGTTTGGCGCACCACTAAATGGATATGCATTTCTGTTAAATGTGTTAATGCTTAAGAGATATCTATATTGGTAAATAGGGGATTATTAGTTTTCCTTATTAAAAGAAGAGTAGTGATGATAATCAGAAAAAAACACTCCCTGTCATATTTAGAAGGAACTTCTTCTGATCCATCCACCGTCCTCTGGTTTATGCAAAGCCTAATTTTATATTTTTGTCTAAGTCAGAAAAGGAACATCAAAGTTGGAACATTCATAATATGCAACATATTTTGCAAAATGTTTTCTGAATGACAGCCTTTTTTAAAAATAAATATAAGACAGTGGGAAAAATATGTATATTTGGTGGTATATAGAGTGAGAACAGCCATTTTAAAAAAATATGCTCAGAAAAAAAGCAGCATCACTTGGAGCTTTATATTACTACTATTACTACTACTACTTGTCATTTGTATAGTGCTAGAAGGCATATGCAGCGCTATACAGACATACAGTCAAACCTCGGTTTTCATGATTAATCCGTTCGAAAAAGTCTGACTAAAACCGAAACGTATGAAAACTGAAGCAATATTTCCTATAAGATATAATGTAAATCCAATTAATCCGTTCCAGACACCCAAAAATATTCACAAAAAATATATTTTATAGAGAATAACTATATTTTTACATACAGAAAACAATGAGAAATAAATATAAATGACTAATGAAATGGATAAATGAACATTTAACATCACTGAAAGCAAGCTAAGTACAGTACTGTACAGTACGTTAACATCTGGCCTTAGCCACCCCTGACAATCTGCTGTGCCCAGCTCTCTTCGGAATCACATTGGATTCAGTCCATTAAAATACCTTTACATTATCTGCTCAATGCTTCAGAATGGCAGAAAATCTTAATGATATAGCTTCAGACATACCCTGCAAGAGAAAGAACTGCCTCCCACATTCATGCAACATCTCCTGCTTACGTTGACAGCTTTTCTTCCCTGCTACCTCCGAGCCTGAGGGGGCGCTCCAGAGAACGGGCAGGCTGTGGACGAGATCGGGGCCTTCCTCTCTGCGCAATCCTTGCCTCTCTGACTCTGACCAGGCTCGAGGATGTGTTTCATTTACGTGCTCAGCTGGCTTTCGCTTCTCATCATGCTGGCGATCGGTGAGTCCGGGGGGCAGTGCTGCCGGGACCGGGCAGGCGTTCTGGCAGTGTATACAGACCGGTGTGCAGCGCGAGAGTGTATGTATTTACAGTACTGTACTTTATGAAAACCGAGGCGATGTACGAGAACCGGGACAAAATCTCAGTCAAAAGACGTTGAAAACCGAAGCAATGCATGAAAACCGAGACAAAATCTCAGTCAAAAAAGACGTTGAAAACCGAAGCGTATGAAAACCGGGGCAAATGAAAACCGAGGTTTGACTGTATATATAAAAGACGATCCCTGCTCATCAGAGCTTACAATCTAGTCAAGACAGACAACACAACAGCTGAGGACAAGGACACATCTAGGGGAGTGGCAAGGAAACACATAGGAGACCAAGCGGATCAGGATTCCAAAACAGATTCAATGAGGTGAGTTTTCAGCCTGGATCTGAAAAGGGCCAGAGATGAATCCTGACACACAGACTTGGGTACTTTGTTGCAGGTGTAAGGAGCAGCAAGGTGAAAGGATCGAAATCTGGAGCTGACAGTAGAAAGAGAAGGGCACAGATAGAAGGGATCTTCCAGAAGAGTGGAACACCCGATGAGGGGTGTAGGGAGAGATAAGAAAGGAAAGGAAGAGAGTGCACTTATAGGTCAGTAGGAGAAATTTGAACTGGATGTGGAAATGGATAGGGAGCCAGTGAAGTGACTTGAGGGGGGGGGGGGGGTGTTGTATGAGCATGTAGAGGTTGGCAGAAGATTAGCTGTGCAGCTGAGTTTTGAACAGATTGAAGGGGAGAGAGATGATTCAGAGGGAGACCAGCAAGGAGGAGTTTGCAATAGTCTAGACGGGAAGTGACTAAAGAGTTGATAAATGACTCAGTAGTGTGTGTAGAAAAGAAGGGACACATTTTGCCAGTGTTATAGAGAAAGAAGCAACAGGTTTAACTATCTGTTGGATGTGTGCAGAGAAAGAGAGTAGAGTCAAAGATGACCCCAAGGTTGTGAGCTGAGGAAACAGGGAGGGGTATAGTATTATCCCCAAAAACAGAGAAGGGAGGAAGGGGGGAGGTGGATTTAGGGGGAAAGATAAGGAGCTCAGTTTTGACCATGTTCAGTTTCAGACAGTAGTGAGACTTCAGGCAGCAATGTCAGATAAGCAGGCAGTGATCTGGGCCTGGATTCCTGGAGAGATTTCAGGCATAGAAAGATAGAGTCATCAGCATAAAGATGGTACTGAAAATGAGAGGAAATAAGTGCACCACGGGACTGAGTGCAGAGAGAGAAAAGGAGAGGTCCCAAGACAGAGCTCTGACGTACACCAAAAAGTGGGATGGCGATAGAGGAGGAACCACCAGAACATACACTGAAAGTGTGATGGGAGAGATAAGAAAAAAACCTTGACAGAATAGAGCCCCTAAATCCAAGCAAAGGCAGGGTATCAAGGAGAAGGTGGTGATCAAGAAAGGTCAAGAAGGATGAGAATCGAGTAGAGGCCTTTGGATTTAGCAAGTAACAAGTCACTGGAGACTTTGGCAAGAGCCGTTTCTACGGAATGTAGAGAATGAAAGCTAGATTGCAGTAGGTCCAGAAAGTTTTGAGAGGAAAGAAAGTCAAGACAGCAGCAGTGAACTGCTCGTTCAAGTAGTTTTGAAGCAAGGGGGAAAAGAGAGATAGGTCGATAACTGGAAGGAAAGGTAGGATCTAGTGAAGGCTTTTTGAAGAGAGGTGTAACCACATTATGTTTGAAGTCCACAGCAGCAATTGCAGTGGAAAACGAAAGGTAAGGATATGACAGATGGAAGGGATGACAGCAGAAGAGATAGAGCTTAGTAGATGGGAGGGAATGGGATCAGAGGAGCAGGTAGTCAGTTTGGAGGAGGAGAGAAGATTTGCCGTTTCCTGCTCAGTGATTTCAGAAAAGGAAAAAAGGATGCCCACAGGTGAGGGAAGGATTTGGGACAGAAGAGGGGGAAGATGAGGTGGAGTTGACCCAGCAGAGAATTCAAGGCTATAGATTTTGCTTCCTACACTTGTAAGTATCCATACTTATATATGTACATACAGGATTTTTTAAAAACGGAATGTTTAAGGTGATCCGTTAACCCTTTCCAGGCTGAGCCCAAAACTCTTGGGATCCAAAATTCTGACTAAATATTCCTATCAAATGGTATATAATACATGACCATAGCAGAAGGAAAATCACTATTAGAACATATTGAATAAGACGGGTACAATTTTCCTGAAATATGCAAAAATTACTTAGTTTGCAGCTTGTCGTGCTGTGAGGGCTTGGTTTGCACTTGTGCTGTGATAAATGACTCAGTAGTGTGTGGTTTGCAGCTTGTCGTGCTGTGAGGGCTTGTGTGCATCAGTAATGCTCAGAGCTAAACTATCGGTAGTTTAACTACTGGCAGGGTCTCCCAAGATGGACAGATCTCAGCTGAGGTGCCAGACCAAGACAAACCACCCATCTGGGCAGCAGCAGAATGGGATAGTGTTGACAGCGGAGGATCACATTTCTGTGACAACGGCAACAACACCAAACTTAAACTGCATGGAAGAAAAGCCCGGCACTCTACTTCTGTATCTTGCCATGAAAACCCAATGAAAAGTTACAACAAAACAAATTGTGCTATAGTGCTGGAAGATGAGACCCCCAGGTCGGAAGGCACTCAACTAGCAACTGGGGAAGAGCTGAAGACTTCTCAGAGTAAAGCCAGCATTTATGATGTGGTTGGATCAAAGCCCTCGGGACATCTGACTGCTGATGTAGCTGCGCATGAAATGAGAGTCAGAAGCTGTAAAGATGTCTTATGCATTGGAACATGGAACGTACGAAGCATGAACCAAGGGAAGTTGGAGGTGGTCAAAAATGAAATGGAACGTGTACAACTTGATCTGTTGGGTGTCAGTGAACTGAAATGGACTGGCATTGGGCACTTTGCATCAGATGATCACATGGTCTACTATGCTGGAAATGAAAGACAAAGAAGAAATGGTGTTGCATTTATAATAAAGAAGAAACTTGCAAGAACTGTAAAGAAATACAATGCAGTCAGCGAACGCTTAGGGGTATGTTTACTAAACCGGGCTAATGGTTAACCCGGGCTATCTGCCACTCGGTCCCATATTATTCAATGGGACTTAGTTGCAGATAGCCCGGGTTAACCGTTAGCCCTGTTTAGTAAACATACCCCTTAATCTCTATTTGTCTACGAGGAATGCCTATCAACACAACTATAATTCAAGTATAGGCCCCAACAACAGCTGCAGAAGAGAATGAAATTGAAGAGTTCTATGAACAAGTACAAGCTGAAATTGACAGAACATGCAAACAGGATATCCTGATAGTCATGGGTGACTGGAACGCAAAGAAGAAGGCAAAGTAGTTAGAAAATATGGACTTGACAACAGAAATGAAGCTGGAGAAAGACTGATAGAATTCTGCAAGACCAACAATCTATTCATCTCAAACACCTTCTTCCATCAACACAAGCGGCGACTGTACACATGGACTTCACCCAATGGATTGTATAAAAATCAAATTGACTACATCTGTGGAAGTCAACGAAGGAAAAGTTCTATAACATCAACAAAGACAAAACCTGGAGCTGACTGTGGTTCAGATCATCAACTACTAATATGCAAACTCAAGCTAAAGTTGAAAAAGAGCAAACCACTCATGAATGCAGCAAAATATGACCTTGAGAATATACCACTGGAATTTAAAGACTGCCTGCAAAATCGATTTGCTGCTCTAGATACAAATGATAGAGCTCCAGAAGAGTTATGGAATGACATCAAGATGGTTGTGTTAGAAGAAAGCGAGAAGTCTCTACAAAAGGTGAAAAAGCAAAAATGGCCAAAATGGATGATGGAAGAAACTCTGAAAATTGCCCAGAAACGCAGAGAAGCTAAAGCCAGAGGAGAAAGAGAGACAATAACAGAACTCAACAGAGATTTCCAACGTGCAGCAAGACAGGACAAGGAAAAGTACTACAACGACGCATGCAAGGAAATAGAAGCAGAAACTATTAGAGGAAGAACAAGATCGGCTTTCCTAAAGCTACGAGAATTAAAGAAAAAGTTCCAGTCTCGAATTGGAATGTTACAAGATGCACAAGGTTCTATGTTGAATGATGCTGAGAAGATCAGGAAAACGTGGAAGGAATATACAGAGTTTTTATATGATAAAGATCAAGTGGACCAACAGCCGTTTCAACCTGTACCTTATGATCGGGAACCATTGGTGATGAAAGAAGAAGTTAAAGCAGCATTGAAAGCCTTATCAAAGAGCAAAGCATCAGGCATTGATAGCATTCCCATAGAAGTATTACAGCAATCTGATGCAGCTGTTACCGTACTTACAAGGCTCTGCCAAGAAATATGGAAGACAACATCATGGCCAACTGACTGGAAAAGATCTGTGTTTATACCAATACTAAAGAAAGTTGATCCAACTGACTGTGGAAATTATCGCACAATCGCTCTGATCCCACATGCCTGCAAGATTCTACTGAAGATTATTCAAAAGAGACTGCAACCATACCTGGAACAAGAACTACCTGAAGTGCAAGCAGGGTTCAGGAAAGGGCGAGGAACGAGAGACATCATTGCGGATGTGAGATGGATCCTTGAAAAGACTAAAGAATACCAAAAGGATATCTATTTGTGCTTTATAGACTATAGCAAGGCTTTTGACTGTGTAAACCATGAGAAACTCTGGGCCACATTAAGAAGCATGGGTATACCAGAACACCTGATCATACTCTTGCACAATCTGTACATTGATCAAGAAGCAGCAGTTCGAACGGAACAAGGAGAAACAGAATGGTTTAAAATAAGCAAAGGTGTAAGACAAGGCTGCATACTTTCCCCCTACCTGTTTAATTTATATGCAGAACAAATCATCAGAGAAGCAGGATTCTATGAAGACAACAGAGGTGTGAAGATTGGTGGAAGACTCATCAACAACCTTCGCTATGCTGATGATACCACATTACTGGATGAAAGTGAAGATGATCTGAAACATTTGCTACTCACAATCAAAGAACATATTTTCAAAATGGGCCTGCACCTTAATGTAAAGAAGACAAAGATCATGACAACTGGCATAATCAACAGGTTCATCGTTGAAGGAGAAGAAATTGAAATCGTGAACAACTTTAACCTACTTGGATAAACTATCAATAAAGAAGCAACAAGCAGTCAAGAAATCAGACAACGCATTGCTCTTGGCAGAATGGCTATGAATGACCTAGATAAGATTCTCAAGAGCAGAGATGTCTCTCTCCATACATCATGCGAAGAGAGAGATCATTAGAGAGAGACATTATGCTTGGCAAGATAGAAGGTCAACGCAAAAGAGGAAGGCCAGTAATGAGATGGATCGATACAATAACAGCAGCCACGGGTACCAGTCTGTCAACAATGAGCCGCCTGACTGAAGACCGAACACAATTTAGGATAGCTATCCAGAGGGTCGCCATGAGTCGATTCCGACTCGACGGCACTTAACAACAACAAGCAGTCAAGAAATCAGATGACGCATTGCTCTTGGCAGAATGGCTATGAAAGACCTAGATAAGATTCTCAAAAGCAGAGATGTCTCTCTCCATACAAAGATTTGTCTTGTTCAAGCCATGGTATTTTCAATAACATCATATGGATGTGAAAGCTGGACAGTGAAAAAGATAGACAGGAAGAAAATTGATGCCTTTGAATTATGGTGCTGGTGGCGAATACTGTGTATACCATGGACTGCCCGAAGAACAAACCAGTCGGTACTAGAGGAGATCAAACCTAAGCTTTCTTTAGAAGCTCAGATGACAAGACTTTGACTTTCATACTTTGGACACATCATGCGAAGAGAGAGATCATTAGAGAAAGACATCATGCTTGGCAAGACAGAAGGTCAGCGCAAAAGAGGAAAGCCAGCAATGAGATGGATCGATACAATAACAGCAGCTACAGGTACCAGTCTGTCAACAATGAGCCGCCTGACTCAAGACCGAACACAATTTAGAATAGCTATCCAGAGAGTCGCCATGAGTCGACTCCGACTCGATGGCACTTAACATCAACAACATGCAAAAATTAAGCAGGCTGCAGAATGTGGATTAAAAATTTAAAGTAGGCCTTAAAAGAGTTAATGTAGTGTTTTCAGTGGTGGGGCTGTGCAGTACCATTGGATTTAACTTAAGGAGAAGCGGGAGACATAGGATAAGAGGAACACAGTCAAAAGGGTGTTGGGAGCTGGATCGTGCTGATCTTACTGTAAGGGAGAGCTGTTTGCTATAGAGGTCTATATACTGGGATCAATATTGCCCTGTTGCTCAGTAGCAGGAACATGGATCCAGGAGTACTACAAAGCTGTAGACTGCTGCAAAATTGACTCCCCTTGTGGTTTGCTCAGTCAAGGAGGCAAAGTTGTCCAAGGACCCTTATCAGGGCCTTTTCATGTTTTATACTACATTTAGGAGGTAAGATGGCTAAGGAGCCTTGCATCCCTTAGTTATTTGTTTATTTAGGGAAGGGGATTTAGATTTCAGCAGTACTGTAGTTCAAGTATCCCAGTCCAGACCAGTGGGATTATATCCCTTCCACCAGCAGGCGGAGACAGAGCAAAACTGCTCATGTTTCTATATATGCTGTGGCAGCAGAGCGGCGGACCGTATTTGCTGTCTCGAGCAGGGGTGTAACAGCACCAAAGAGTTTCTGGCAGGGTAAGTGTACTTCGTGCCGGCACTGCATATTCTGAGACTTAGGGCCAAAGGGTCTTCTTATTTCTTTCCCAACAAGCGGTGGGTGGTACTTCCCTCCCCCTTGGGATGCTGGCATGGTCCCTGAGGCCAGACAAGCAGCCTTGGCTTTGAGCTGTTTCTCTTGGTCAATAAAGCATATTTGGAAAAAGAAAAGAAGCAGCAGTGGTGGCTAAGGTCCATGGTGCAGACTCCAGAATCCCTAGAGGCTCCCGGAAGTAACAATGGGGCAGCCGGGGCTGAAGTTGCCACATTTTGGCTTGCATCTGTCATACAATGCAAAGACTCTGACTGCTCAGTTCTGCACTGTGCTAGTAGTGTTCCGGAAAAAAATCCAGCAGCCATCTTTTTTTTCACTTCATTGCGGCTGTGGCATCATCTTCCCTCTCTTGGCAATTGAAGAATAAATAAAGAAAAGTAAAGTTGGAACGACTACTTGTGGGTTTTTAAGAAGTGAGGTGGGGAGTATTGTGACACTGCCAGTGTTTTCTTGTCTGCACAGCTAGTCCAACAGTCCTTTCATGAGACTTACCCTTTAAAGGAGCAGAACTTGTGCATAGTTGTTATTACTGTCTTCTTCCTAGGAAACAAGGTAGCGGTACTTATATGCAGGGCTCTTATATTAATACACGAGGACCATGGGCCAATTTAGAAGGAACGATAAAGGTGACAGTACTTCATACCATCACATACCCAAGGCCAACCCATCCACTAAGCGGGCTAGGCAGCTGTCTAGGACAGCAGATCTTTGTGGAAAACAGGTGATGTGCTTCAGTGCACATGGCTTGCCACCATCCAACACCCCCCCCCCTGGTGCTGAGATGCACTGTGCTACTGCTCCCCACTGCCGCTGATTCTGGTGGTTGGGGGGGGGTGCAGCTAGGCTCGGCAACAGGCCATGTGCTTCAGCACACATGACCTACTGCTTCTGAACACTCAAAGTTATGTCGGAGGGAGGTCAGAAGCAGCAGGCCAAGTGTGCCGAAGCACATGACCTGCCACTGAGTCGAGCTGAGCCGTGCCACGCCCCCCTTCGACCCTGCCACCAGAATCAGCAGTAGCGCGTCTCAGGATCAGGGGGGGGGCGGCATGGCCAGAGCTTCTGCCTAGGGCGGCAGAAACCCTTGGGCCAGGCTGCGCATACCTCCTCAAAAAAGCCCTTGTTGTTATACCTCTTTGGTTTGTGTGCATTGTGTTTAAGCCAAGGGTTATCCTTGCTTTCTCACCAGTGTATAAAATATTTAATTTGCAAGACAGAAGAAGGAAATGTTCCAGTTGTGGTGAGAGGAAACAAAGTTATGTTGCAGTTTCCTTTTGTTTGCGCTGTAAGTCTAATACTCAGAAGAAGCGGCTGCCCTTCCTACTGCCCAGGCTCAGGTAGAAAAGGCTGCCTCATCCTGTCAGCTAAGGAAGTAAGCATGGAGCAGAGGAGATTTGCCCACCTTACCTCCCTCCCTTTTTCATTGGCTCCAGTGGTCTTAGGGGGTTGACTCTGTCTTTAGGGCTCATGGTGGAATTCTTTTCTCCTGAAATTGTACCAAACTTATTCCTTTTGGAGCAGGCAACTTCCAAATATATCAGACATGACAATAACAAAGAAAGTCAGGATGGAGAAGACTAAGGAGGTAAACTCGATGTTCTGTTGCTTGAGCCCCATTTCTTGGGAATACCCTGACTTTAAGGAAATAACTTCACTGAAGAGAAAATGGAGCATGAAGAAGGAGAAAAGTCTTAACTCAAAAGGCTATGTCAGTAGAAAGAACTGTCAGGCCTAATCAACTAGGTTACCAAGTTCTCCAAATCACAGAGGATTTAGTGCCTGAGGGGCCCATATTGGATGACCCCATTTTGACAGAAGTATGTAAACCAACTAAAACCATCCGTATGCATCCAGGCCAGTCCAGGCCAGGGTGAATGCAAGAATACTGATCGTCAGCTCTGGAAAGGTTTTATAGATACCCTGGTATCAGCTGTAGTGTGGCATACCACCATTCCAGATGAGGTGAGGCTGTGCTTAAGGATACTCGGAATAGGAAGCTGGAGGTTTTGCTCAAGTGAGTATTTGAAGAAATAGGACTATCCCTACAGAAGGCCATCTGTGGTTGCTATGAAGTATCGTCCTGCTGAGATGATTTCATCATATCCTGATGGAAGGTTTTAAGCAGGAAGTCTAGTTAAAATCAGCAGCTTTTATGGTGGATGGCCTTTATGACTTTATGACTTTATTAGAGCTATAGCTGAGGGAATGGCCATGTTGTTCTCAGGCCATAGACATTTATGGTTAGGCAATGGTTGGCCAATTTTAGTTCAAAGGCATACCTCAGTAGGCTTCCATTTAGAGGGCTTCTGTTATTTGGAGAGGAACTGGAAACGATTGTGAAGGATTTGGGAAGTCCAAGGCAGTGTCTGTCGGGGCACAAGAGCCGAGCAGTAGACAGAAAATTCAAGAAAAGTTGCATGAATTTCACACCTCTATAAAATGAAATTCATTACAGGGCTGGAGAATAAGCAGTTTGTCAGAAACATCCCTTTTGGAGCACTAGAAGAGGAGGACGTGTGGTGGCATCCCCTATGCAGGGGATACGGGAAACTCCTCAATGACAAGTTCTGGACTCTTGCCCCTGTACCCCTAGTGGGAGGACATCTCCAGTAATTCTTCTTAGTTTGGGAATGTGTTACTGGAAATTGGTTGGTGCTGTCCATAATCTCTCAAGGTTATGCCCCCTCAAGTCCTGTGCCCTATCAGGGAAAGGTTTATTCAGACTCTCCAGAACAAGAAATGATGATTCAAAGACCCCTATGGTGCCTGGTAGCACTGTAGACTACAGTGCTAGTTCCCTCTTGTGAGAAGGGACTGGGGCACTACCTCAGGTATTTTGAGGTGCAAAGAAAGGGGGGGTCCTTCTGGATTCTGACAGGTAAATGCATGTTTGCATGTGCCAAGGTTCAGGATAGAATCCCTTAGGTCAGTGACAATGATGGATAGTGCCAGGAGAGTTCTTGATCACTATAGACTTTACAGAAGCATATCTGCATATTCCAATGAGATGTGAGTTTCAGAAGTATCTCAAGTTCTCAGTGGAAGGAAAACACTTTCAGTGTCAGGCCCTTCCCTTCAGACTGGCAATAGCCCCTCACACCTTTACTAAGTAATGGTGGTCATTGCAGCATTTCTTCAGAAGGAGGAGATCTTGTTCCACCCTTACCTGGATGACTAGTTGGTGCATGCCAAATCCTGGGAGGAAAGCATGCAGTCAGCTACAAAAGTAATCTACCTCTTCGAAAGTCTTGGGGTGGCGAGTGAATCAGGAAAAGTGTTGTCTCATTCCTGCCTATGTGGGAGTTCCTGGGGATTCTGGACAGTACCAGGCAAGGCAAGGTGTTTTGTCAGACATCCAGTTGTCCAAATCACAAGGTCATGTCCACTGGCTGCAGGTACTAGGGTTGGTGTTGGCCATAAACAGGGTACAAACATGTTTCTGTCAATGGCTAATGCAGGACATACTGGGCATAGATGTGCTAATATAAGAATGGCTGCAGGATCAGACCCTGTGTTTTCTTTCCATGGGCCCTAATAGGCAGGGCAATTCACAGAAATGAAACTCATCCAGGACTGATTGTTCTAGTAGTCTCAGATTTGCCCAGACATCTATAGTACAAGGACCACAGAGCCCAGTAGCAGAGCCGATTTAATTTAATTTACAGATTTATATCCTTCTTTTTCTGTTGAAAGGAGGTACAGAGCACTTTAGAAATTTTAGATTTTACATTCAGACACAATGGGTATTTTCTGTCCTTAGAACAACTCACAATCTAATTTTGTATTTGAGGCAATGAAGGGTTCAATGATTTGCCCAAGATCACAAGGAGCAGCACTGGGATCTAAACCTGGCTTCCCTAGTTCTCAGCCTGCTGCTCTATCCATTAGGGATCCAGGAAAAGTCTGTCGAGACAGGGACCCACTTTCCTGAAGAACTCTGCTCCATGCTGTCAGGCCCATTCTCCTGAAGAACCCTGCTCCATACTATCAGGCCCATTCTCCTGAAGAACTTTGCTCCATACTGCCTTCTTACAGCTTGGCTATTGAGAGGAAGTTGTTAAAAAGAAGAGAGCGTTCAGTAGCAGTAGCAAGCACTATGCTGAAAGCCAGGAAAATATCTATGTCCCTGGCATATATCAGAGTTTGCAGAATATTTGAGGCTTGGTTCAGGGAACAAGGGGTATCCCCTTGGAAATGGAATATTAACAGTATTTTGGACTTTCTACAAGGGATAAAGATAGGCCTCTGCTCTAATTCCCCTAGGATTCACTGTGCAGGAATCTGCTGCTTCACAGGTTCCATCACAGAATGATCGATTATGGTACAGAAGATATGGTGAGATTCCTTAAGGGACGAACGACAGACCTCCTTTGTGTAAAGTGGTGACTGTCTGGGACCTTAGTGCAGAACCCATTTGAGCATCTCACACAAGTACCAATTAAATTTTTGACTCAGAAGACTGCCTTTCTGGTAGTGATTATGTCTGCAAGAAGAATTTTGGAACTCCAGGCTTTGACTTGCATGAAAACTTATCTGCAACTCTCTAGGGATAGAGTTTCACTGTGTACCATGCCATCCTTTTTGTTCAAATTGATATCTGCCTTTCACTTAATCAGTCAACAGAGCTTCCAACTTTTGCTGTGACCAGAGATGGTCCTTTGTACTATTTTATACTTGATTCACTCTATATGCAGATATCTGCAGGCATCTCAAGGCTTATGGAAGACAGACAAGGTCTTTGTGCTCTTTGGAAGACCCTGGAAGGTGGACCCACATCAAAGGCTTTAATAGCCAGGTAAATTATGTAGGTGATGCTTTATGCCTATGCTGTGCAGAGTCACCCAGCATTACAAGTGCTTAGGAAATTGACTGCACTAGTACTTAACTTTCAGAAAGGAGACAATATTAATGTAAATAGTTATAATTTGTTCTTTGTAAATGCTTACGTACCTTCCATTGTACTATTCTAAATTTGTTTCATTGTAAACTGCATTTGATTGCCTAGAAAATGCAGTATAAAAATGTATAATAAATACAAATAAATAAATAAATAAATAATAAAATGAGGAAAATGGTTAAGAAAAAACTAAAAGAAATAACTGCAAAGGTTAACATTATTTAAGCAATCTCCAGGAACAAGCAGGAATGAGTCTTCACATATGGGTATCGTCGGTACCGACGGAGCCTGTGCGGGAACGCTCCCCAGCGTCCAAAAGGAAAGCTTTTGGGAGCATCCCACAGCACCTGCGCGCTGCCTTCCCGCCTTTCCCAACTGCCTCTCTCCAGTTATTCTTTTCCGCGGAGCCAGCAGGTCATGTTCCTGTCACTGCTGAAGAAGTTCTTTATTTTATTTTATTTCTTTGGTCGCGTGTCTGCCTCCTTCGACGTCGGACCGGTACCGCCGGTCTTTCTTTCTTTCTTCTTAACAAAAAAAAAAAGAAGACTACTATTTTCACTTCTGTGCATTTTTCTTTTGGCCTTAGACCTACGAGAAATTCCCGGGTTTAAAAAGTGCACGAAGTGCAGCGGCACTATTTCTGTCACTGACACACATGACTGGTGTCTAAAATGTTTGGGTCCTGACCACTCCATCACGGATTGTGAGTCCTGTTCCATGATGTCTAAAAGAGGTCTACAGAATCGAGCAGCCAAGCTCAGTACCCTGTTTCCCTCTGATGCAGCTTTGGTAGCATCGACGTCTTCCAGGGCTTCTTCTTCCTCCCATGGATCTCAGGTAACCAAACTCAAATCCAGCCGGTCCTCGAAGGGTAGATCTCCCTCTAAGTATCGAGATGCCTCCGGGCTTGCTCTGGAGGAATCCGCACCGGCAAAATTACCCCGGCGGGAGGCTCCGGCTTCCAAAGCTTTATCTATGGGGTCACAGGTTGACATCGATGGCTCGGCCTCGACCGATCACCTGTTGCCATGTTCTGGGGTACCGGTGGTTCCCACTGGTACCGACATCCAGACATTGGTGGCGTCGATGCATCAGAATATTCTGACCATGCAGCGTGCCATTACAGCATTCATACAAGCTGCGACGCCTCCGGTACCGCAACAAACTCTGTTGTCGGTACCGGTTCCGGTGCCGGTACCGATTGCATCAACATCGGCTTCGGTGTCGACTGCAGCGGTACCCTGTTCAGTGATGCCCATTGGTACTGAATCGGTACCGATCACTCCCGATGTCGATACCACTCGGTACACGTATCGGGCTCTGCAGGAGCATCCAAATAGGCGATACTTAGATTCCTCTGAAGACTCTGATGAATCAGAGGTTTCTGTCGAAGCATCGGTACTCCTTCCTCAGGAGCCCTCTTCTTCAAAAAGAAGAATGTCTCCTCCAGAAGACTTGTCTTTTCAAGACTTCATTAGGGAAGTGGCCAGGGGCCTCTCCATTTCAGTGGCCCCTGAGGCAGAGCCTAGAGCCAAAAAATTGGATATCTTACATATCCTAAGGCTCCTAAAGAGGCAGCTACTTTACCAATTCATGAGATCCTTTATGATCACATGTTGGGCATATGGGAGACACCTCTCACTACCTCCCCTCATTCTCGTAGGTTGGACACAATGTACCGTGTTCCTCCTTGTCCTGGCTTTCATAAGACTCAGCTTCCTCACCACTCTATTGTGGTGGAGTCTGCTATGAAGAGGATAAAGAGTGCAAAAAGGCACTCATCTAATCCTCCAGGAAGAGAATGCAGAACCTTAGATGCTTTTGGCAGGAGAATTTTCCAGGCCAATATGCTTGTTGCTAGAATCAACTCCTATAGTCTCTATATGGGGATGTTTCTAAAAGAAGTTACAGATCACCTACAAACTTTATCTCCTTTTGTTTCAGAAGATAAAAGAGAGGAGTTTCTCACCTGGCTTAAACATGCCCAGGATGTTTCCAAGTTTTCTAACCGTGCAGCCTTTGACTCTTTTGAGTGTGCTAGCAGAGCCTCGGCTATTGCCATAGGTGCACGCAGAGTTGCTTGGCTACAAGCTTCTGATTTGGAACCCTGGGTTCAGGATGGACTAGGAAATCTTCCTTGTACAGGTGAAAACCTTTTTGGCAAAGATTGGCAAGCAAAGGCCACTCAGATGGATGCTGAAAATTCTGCTTTAGATAGACTTTCAAAGTCTACTTCTGCTCCTGTTAAGAAAAGGTTGTTCAAAAAGGGATTTTTTCCCAAAAAGGGAAAATATTATCCTGTTTATGGTCAACAGGCATCTTCTTCAGGTCGTTTTACTGCAAAGCGACAGCAACAACCTAAACAGGCCAAGCCTAAGGCTGCAAGGGCTGCTATGGCCCAACAGCCTCAGCCTCCTCAGGGCCTTTGACTTTCAACTAGAGAACTTAGCCTTTCTGGCTCTAAAAGAACCAGAGCCTCTCACCATTCCAGGAAGGTTAGCTCACTTTGCTCCCAGGTGGGAACAAATCACAGCAGAGCAATGGACCCTCTCCATCATAAGGGAGGGGTACAAGCTTCATTTCTTAAACCTTCCTCCTCACACCATGGTGAGACAGTTCAATTCTCCAACATCTCTCCTCGACCTTCTGGGTCAGGAGATTGCTACCCTTCTTGCCCAAGGGGCAATAGAAGAAGTACCCCTTCTTCAACTGGGTTCTATTCCCCCTACTTTCTTATCCCAAAGAAAACAGGGGGCTAAAGACCCATACTAGATCTCAGAGAATTGAACAAGTTTCTATGCAAGGAGAAATTCAAAATGATTTCTCTCGGTGCTCTCCTTCCATACCTTCAGAGTCAGGATTGGCTTTGTTCTCTAGACCTCAAGGATGCGTACACCCATGTCCTCATCCATCCAACACACAGAAGGTTCCTTCGGTTCCTTTATTGAGGAAAGCACTACCAATACAAAGTGCTTCCTTTCGGTCTGGCCTCTGCACCAAGAGTGTTCACAAAATGCATGGCAGTAGTAGCTGCATTTCTACGCACTCTAGGGATATTCGTATTCCCATATCTGGACGACTGGCTCATCCGAGCTCCATCCCAGTCAGAGGCCCAGACTTCCCTAGCCTGCACAAGGCGTGTTCTTCAGTATTTGGGACTTGTAATAAGCATCCAAAAATCCCATCTCACCCCCAGTCAGTCTCAGAGTTCATAGGGGCCTTGCTGGATACCACAACTGCAAGGGCCTATCTTCCCCAGGCCCGTTGCCTACACTTGGTGCAGTTAGCCTCACAAATTCAGTTAAAATCCCATTTAACTGTTCGAGAGATGTTACAACTGTTAGGCCACATGGCATCCACTGTGCATGTGGTTCCTTACGCTCGCCTTCACATGAGGGCAGCTCAATGGACTCTGTCCACCCAATGGACCCAGGCATCAGGGTGCCTGTCAGACAAAATAGCAACCTCCAGTCGCCTCTTTTGCTCTCTCCAGTGGTGGAAGTTCACTCAAAATCTGTTGCTGGGGTCCCCCTTTCAACAGGTGTTACCCCAAGCAACCCTTACAACAGATGCCTCTCCAAGAGGTTGGGGAGCTCATCTACAAGATCTCTCCACTCAAGGCATCTGGTCTCCACAGGAGACATCTCTACATATCAACCTCTTAGAGCTCAGAGCAATTTTTCTAGCTCTCAGAGTCTTCCACACCCTGCTCAGCTACAAGACAGTCCTCATCCACACGGACATCCAAGTAGCCATGTTCTACGTGAACAAGCAGGGCGGGACTGGCTCTCTGTCACTTTGCAACTAAGCTTTGAGATTGTGGGCCTTCGCCAGAGAGCATCAAATTCATCTCATGGCAGTGTATCTTCCAGGGGTTCAAACTCTTGGGCAGACAGACTCAGTCGAGTTCTGCTTCCACACAAATGGTCCCTCCATGGGGACCAGATAGCCAGGATCTTCCGAATTTGGGGAACCCCGGACATAGACCTGTTTGCAAGTCCGTGGAATGCCAAACTTCCCCGGTTCTGTTCCAGGATTCCGTGTCAGGGAGTTCAGGCCAGGGATGCCTTCCTCCTTCATTGGGGGCAAGACTTCCTCTATGCCTTTCCACCCATTCCCCTAATTCCCAAGACACTGTTCAAACTTCAGAGAGACAAGGGGTCTATGATCCTCATAGCACCACATTGGCCATGCCAAGTGTGGTACCCTCTACTTCTGCATCTCTCTCAAGCTCCCTCCCTGGACTTGGGATCTGCTCCAGACCTCCTGTCTCAGGAGGAGGGAACGTTGTGGCACCCAAATCCCCAGTCTCTTCACCTCAGAGCCTGGTTGCTGAAGGCCTAGACCTTCAAGATTTGCATCTTTCTCAGCAAGTGAAGGATATCCTTCATGCTTCCAGAAAGCCTTCCACTAGACGTTCCTATGCTGTTAAATGGAAAAGGTTTACCATTTGGTGTGCAGAGAAGGGTCTTAACCCTCTTGCAATACCTCTGAATTCTTTACTAGAGTATTTGCTGCATTTATCCCATGCAGGCCTTAAAACGAATTCAGTAAGAGTCCATTTGAGTGCTATTGCAGCATCCCTTAAACCTCTCAATGGACAACCTATTTCCTCTCATCCTCTTACAGCAAGATTCATGAGAGGCCTTCTTTTAACTAAACCTCCCATTAGACCACCTCCAGTGGCATGGGACTTGAATCTGGTTCTTGGCCAGCTTATGCAGCCACCCTTTGAACCCTTAGCCACTACCTCCTTGAAATTCCTTTCCTGGAAGGTTATTTTTCTCATTGCAGTCACTTCAGCTCGCCGCATCAGTGAGCTGCAAGCCTTGGTGGCTAATCCTCCTTATACAAGGTTCCATCATGACAAGGTAGTCCTCAGGACCAATCCACACTTTATGCCTAAAGTGGTCTCACCTTTTCATCTGAACCAGGAGGTATATTTACCTGTCTTTTTTCCAGGAGCTCATGCATCAAGTGCAGAGAGGAATCTCCATACCCTGGATTGTAAGAGAGCGCTTGCTTTTTACTTACAAAGGACACAGCAACATAGAAAGTCCTCTCAACTCTTTGTTGCTTTCGATCCCTCTCATTTAGGACTTCCAGTCTCTAAGAGAACTCTGTCCAATTGGATTGCTCAGTGTATTTCTTTCGCGTACCAGAGTAAGAACCTTTCTCTGGAGGGCCATGTCACAGCTCACAATGTGAGGGCCATGGCAGCCTCTATGGCTCATCTAAATTCTGTGTCCATTGACCAAATCTGTCGAGCAGCCACCTGGGCCTCGGTTCATACCTTTACAGCCCATTATTTCTTGGACAAGGACTCCCGCCGGGATGCCTTGTTTGGTCAGACTGTTCTCAAACACCTGTTCCATACCTAATCAACTCCTACCCCCCATCCCTGGTTGGATGCCCGAGATCCATAGGGGGAGGTAGAGCCCTTCTCAGGGACTCACAACCTTGGGGATCTCCCTGGCATCTCTAGCTGGGGAGTCCCCATATGTGAAGACTCATTCCTGCTTGTTCCTGGAGACAGCACAGTTACTTACCTGTAACAGGTTATCTCTGGGAACAGCAGGAATAAGTCTTCACAACCCACCCACCTCCGCTAGGAGTTGTATCTCTCTATCTATCTTTCCTTTCCTTTCTCTCTCTCTCTTTGTCTCAGCTTAAAACTCAAACTGGAGAGAGGCAGTTGGGAAAGGCGGGAAGGCAACGCGCAGGCGCTGTGGGATGCTTCCAAAAGCTTTCCTTTTGGATGCTGGGGAGCGTTCCCGCGCAGGCTCCATCGGTACCGACGATACCCATATGTGAAGACTTATTCCTGCTGTTCCCAGAGATCACCTGTTACAGGTAAGTAACTGTGCTTTATTTGACATTATTTAAAAATACTGTCTTGGAAGCCCAGACCAGATGTATTCCATGCTTTAAAAAAGGTGGAAAGAAGGCCAAATGACAGCTAACATGGCTTAAAGGTGAGGTTGGAGAAGCTGTTATAGCTAAGAGAGGATCTTTCAGAAAATGGAAAAAAGAGCCAAATGATGAAAACAACATAAATGCTGGCAAGTTAAATGCAAAACATTGATAAAGCAGGCAAAGTGAGAATTTGAAAAGAAGCTTGCCATGGGAAAAAAGTGCATAATAAAAATTTTTTCAAGTACATTTGTAGCAAAATACCTGCGAGGGAGTCATTTGTACCATTAGATAATGGAGGGGTAAAAGGTTCACTGACAAAGTCATTAAAGGAGAGACTGAATTAATTTTTTGCTTCAGTCTTTACTGAAAACAATGTAGGAAACTTACCTATCAAACTAAGAAACTCCCAGTCACACACTAGATTATCCTCAAAGACAATCACTCACACATTTTCAAAAGGCCAAGCTTACTATCCTTACTAATTTAGACTTTTGCCTGAAGACTGGCAATTGTCTAATCAGAAAACCCAAATTTCAATTGAAATTTTACTCAGGGAGAAAAAGGTCTCAGCGACTTAACTGATTTCCCTCTATACGGCAGAAACCTGCTTAAAGGGAAAAGTACTACATCTCACCACCACCAGCCAAAAGATGACACAAAATATTTCAAAATTGTTAAAACACAGGAGGATTGTAAAATATTGCAAGAGGACCTTGATAAATTGGGAGACTGGGCATCCAAATGGCAGATGAAATTTAACGTGAACGTGCAAAGTTATGCACTTAGAGGCCAATTCTATTCTGGCCATTCAGCCCCTGTGCGGCCCCTCAGAATCTGGGCATACAGTGGTAGCACCCGATTCTGATGCTGTTAGATGTGCCCGCGGGATCAGAATCGGGTCTGCAGGCTGGGCCCCGATTCTGATAGGCTGCATGCCCAGCAGAACCCTAGCTAACTCAGTCAGGCTCTGTAATGGAGCTGCAGTGCCATGCCATCCCATTGCCATGGCACCGCAGCTTCATTACGGAGTTACGATCCCTGGCCTCCGACTCAAACAGCTTTTTCCCAGCAGCCTGACCCCCTGATCCAGCCTCCCATGGCCAGAGTCAGGCTCTGAGGTACTCCCTGCACCTCATCATCATTTTGTCCTGGCCTGGCGCTGTGCTCCCCTGGCTTCCAGGAGGACTTATTCCATTTCCAAGGTGGAATAAGTTCCCCGTCTATGTGGCCAATCCCGGACGTACAGAGCCAACCTCAGAATCGGCCGTGTATGTTTGGCATCACGGCCGCTCATTTCCCACCCTCACTCCGCCTCCAGGCTGCCCCCGTCTAAAGCTCCCCATGCAGCAGTGCTGTTCGTACGGGGAGCCTTTGCACCAGGAGCGACAGGGGAATGAGCAGCAGGGATGTGCATCCAGGCAGGATGTACATCCCGCTATTCGTGACACAGAATGACCCCCTAAGGGGAGAACAACCCAAACTATGGTTACAGTTGTGATCAACATTATTGGCATCCTTGCATTTTAGGTATACTGTGTACAATATCTTGAGAAATAATTGGAAATATTCCAACTGTATGCCATCATAATATTTTAATAGTACATTCAAAGGTACAACAAAAAAAGATGTCTGTGCAACTTAGACATAGTAATTTCTGAGAATAAAACAAAATATGACCTGGACAGGATTAGTGGCACTCTTCACTAATATTTGGTTGCACAACCCTTGGCAATGATGACAGCCTGCAAACATTTCCTGTAGCATTTATAAATTTCATACATCTGTCTGATGGTAACTTTTTCTACTCTTCAACTGCAATTTGTTCCAGCTCATGAATGTTTCCAGGATTCCTTTTACCAATGGCAGATTTCAGTTCTTTCCAAAGGTTCTCGATTTGACTGATATCAGGACTCAACCATGCTTTTGTAATTTGGAATGTATGTTCTGGAGGACTCATGACCTTCCATCCAGACCTAGCTTTCTAGGTAGCAATTTCACTCCAAAATTGGAGGAGTGGAGTGGAGGAGTGGCCTAGTGGTTGGAGCAAGGTACTTCAGGTCAGGGGTTCAAATCCCACTAGAGGACAGCAACTTTGGGCCAGAAGGACTGGGGTTTCTAGTCCCACAGGTGTTCCTTGTGGTCTTGGGCAAGCCACTTAACCCTCCATAGCCCATGTTCCCTGTAAAATAGTTATTTCCAAGTTATAATACCCTGTTCAATGTAATTTCAGTTTGTTCAATGTAAACCACACTGATGCAGAATAGCACAGTATATAAGAGAATGTAAATAAAAAAATAAAATATCTTGGTAGTCCTCTGAAGTCATGATTCCCTTAATACATTCCAGGCCTCCAGTTCCTGAGGCAGCAAAATAGCCCCAAACATTATGGAACCTCCACCATATTTAACTGTGGAAAGGGTATTTTTTTTCTTATAAGCTTCATTTTTTTGCCTGTATATGTATCGCTGGTCTGCATTTCTAAAGAGCTCAAGTTTGGTTTCATCTGTCCACAGTACATTTTCCCTGAAGGAATGTGATTTCTCAAGGTTCCTGTTTTGTTCTTTGTAAACCACCACTGATCTTTGGAAGTGCAGGTATATAAATACTGCTAAATAAGGTGGGTTTGGGCAAAGATCAGGCATGCTATTTTGTTTGTCTTTGAGCACTGGGGTCCTCCTTGGCCTTCGCCCATGAAGTCCTTCTTTGTTTACTGCATGGCATATGGTGCATGTTGAAACTTCCTCTCCAGATTGCTCCAGGTCAGCCTTAAACTCTTTGGATGTTGTATGTTTTTCCAACAGTTCGTACTAACCTTTGAAGACTTCTTGGATCCATTTTTTACTTCCCACCACGTCCTGAGAGGTCCATGAGTAGACAACTTCTTAATAACATTGTGAACTATAGACACAGGAATCCTAAGGTCTTTGGAGATGGCTTTGTACCTCTTTGAAGTTTGATGTTTGGTGCTAATGGCATTTCTGATGGTCTCAGGCAAATGATCACAGGTGCATCTAATTTTACCTCAGTAGGAATGTGGTTCTTCTGTTCAAATTGTTCTGAATTGTTATATCAGGGTGCCAATAATCATGTCCTGGTGATGTCCCGGTTCTTATACTATTTCCTTTTTTAATTGGTCTTGTTTTGGTTGACTCTTTTATGTGTCAAATATGTGTGCATATATAGTCCAAAGCCATTTCAGTGGCCACTTTTTTTTAGGAGATATTGGACATTAAGGGGTTAAACTGCAAGGGTTCCAGTAATGTTGACCACAACTATACATGATGCAAGGTTCTACATTAGTAACCACCGCCCCAGAAAAGGATGTATGCGTCATCATGAATATTACATTGAAGCCCTCTACCCAGTGTGCAGCAGTGGAGAAGAAAGTCAATAGAATGCTAGGAATCATAAAGAAAGATATGTAGAATAACATGAAGGATATGTATAATGCCTCAGTATTGCTCCATGGTGCAACCACACCTTCAGTACTATGTGCAATTCTGGTCACCATATCTTAAAAAGGATATAGCAGAATTAGAAAAGGTACAGAGAAGAGTGACGAAAATGGTAAAGGGGATGGAAGGATATCCCTATAAGGAAAGGCTTAAAAAGTTAGGGCTCTTCAACTTAGAAAAGAGATGGCTGAAGGGAGATATGTTAGAGGTCTATAAAATAATGAATGGAGTAGAACAGTTAAATGTAGATCGGTTGTTTACCCCTTGAGAAAGTAGAAAGACTAGGTGACACACAATGAAGTTACAGTGTGGCACATTTAAGACTAATCAAGAAAATATTTTTTTATTCAAAGCGTAATCAAACTGTGTAATTCATTACCAGGGGATGTAGTAAAAGCTGTTATTGTAGATGGATTTAAAAGAGGTTTGGACAAGTTTCTGGAGGAAAAGTCTATAAACCATTATTAAAAAGGCCCAGAGAAATCCACTGCTTACCCATTGGATAAGCAGCTGTAAAGCAGTGCAAGATCCTGCCCTAAGAGGCCAATCCTGCATAAGAGTTACCAGAAGGGTTAGCACGGGGCAGGATGGAAGGTATATGGTATTATTTTAAAAAAAAGATGGGAAGTAAAAGAGAGAGAGAAAATGAGGGAAGTCAGGTGAAAGAGAAAAGAATGCAAATAGAGATTTTTGATACCCTCCACCCCACTTGCCACCGTGGTATCTCTGTGGGCTAGTCATCTTACGGTCACCATTGTTGCTGCTGCTGCAGTCTCCATGCCAGCTCCTGTAGGTCAATTTATTTCTACTACCATTGTCACAGCTGATCTCTATGCATACTTATTTCAAAGTTTTTTCTCCTATACTGCCCCTTCCTGAGATCAGGGGTGGTATAGATCTTGCAACTCCCTAGCCCATTAGTGAGCTGAGGAGCAAGGAGTCACTCTTCTTTTATAGAAGCATTACAGATGGACACAGGTTGTTTGTTTATTTTTTAAAATTGTATCAGATGCATAGTGAAGTGTGTGCCTTTAAGTCAGTGCTGATTCCTGGCAAACCAGCTCTTGAGTTTTCTTGGCAATGTGACCAGCAGTAGATTGTCAGGTAATGGAGAGTTAAGTGGTTTGCCCAAGGCCATGAGTGCCAGTGGGAATCAAACACTGGTTTTTTGGCTACCAAACCAGTGCTCTAACCACTAAGCTATTCCTCCATTCCAAGAATGAAATAGCTAAGTGCCTGTTTAACAAATATTTTCTTCCATTGCGTGCATATGTCAAAATGAATCTTTTAGAAATGTGGCCCTAAGCATCTGAAGTAGTAAAATCTTCAAATGAGCTTGGTTTTAGGATTTTGAGAAAGAAACATAGTTACTGAGAACATAAACTATTCTGTTATGTACTGGAGACAGACTGCAGTGGATGGCCTAGAGTCCACGCTTAGTGCTAGACATCTAAGAGATTCTGTGGAGTAGAATAGCACTCTTCTTTTTAACCAATGTATGAATTAAGATTAACCCCATATCTACGAGAAAGCTGGAAGCAGTATAAAGTTTATAAGATTATATAGTTCCATGCTTTTCTTAACATTTAGCTACTGTACATGATAAAATGTAAATCAACCAGTTCTTCTCTAAGGGCAATCTTGATTTAGACATATCTTAGACATTTTCTGACATAAGTGAATTGTATGGTTGTGCAGAACAAGAGATTAACATTTATACTGTTTGTCTTAATTCACATTCACTTAATCCAGTGTATGGTCTAACATTACTTAAGGGCTTCTAACAACACCCTCTCTGTAAAGTATTTACATCCATCCCCTCAGAAATTAATAGGAGTACAACCACATGGGATCCAAAGATTTGCTATTCAAGATGCACATTAAAAGGTCATGGTAGAGTATGATGAATATGTTTATCGGATTCCCTGCAAACCTCTCAGATGCTGTATATTTTTGCAGTGATCTTTAGGCAACATAGGAATTTCTGTGGGCAACCCCAGGGTAATGGAGCTTTGTACGGAACCTGCCTATTGCCCACAGTAAGACTTGAGGACATATATTAGCATTAAACCAGCTGTGACCATTAATGTGATGTAGCCACATTTCTCTGTAATATACTGTGTTACAATACTGGGAAATTTTGTGTTTCATTGTATGAAAAAGAGCAGAAAAGGAAAAGCTGAGAGATGCAACTGTGATAGTAAATTTGAGTTGTGCTGTCTTCAGTGGTTTGGCTGAGCTAAAAAAAATTTAATTTAAGTATAGTTTAATAAAAAAAAACCACCCTATTTAACCCTGTTGATCATAATGTGTAATATTTTAAAGAAATATCTATAAATAGAACTGTCTTCAGCATTTCCAGTCACATTTCCATAACAGCCGTAGGAGAAAGAGGCTCGCATGCACGTTCCCTAAGCGGCTTGTGCTGTCTTTCATACTTAGTACTTGGATGCACAGAAATCCATTCTAATTCATCTAAAGAGGGTGGCTCATTAGAGGCACCCATGTTCAGAAAATAAAGTTATACAATTGTTTTCATTCTTTCCAACTCAACAGAAGTTGGAAAGAATTATACAAAAGGAGTCAAGAATGTGTCTGTCGAGGGGCAAAATAATTCTCTGAAACATTAATGGAATGGGATGAAACTTGGCATGTGGGAAAAACTGGTAAAAAGACACTGAATTCGTAAATAGGTCAGATAGGACCAAGATTTCCAGAGAAACAAGCCCTCCCCCCCCCAAAAAAAATGACTCAATGCATTTCTCTGAAACAATGAGTTCCAGCATAGAAACTTACATACAGTGAAACCATAGAGTTATGGAATTCCTCCTTTTACAATTTCTCTCCCTGTTTTCTACTCACCCATCCCCAAAACAGCACCCAATAACTGCCCCAGCATCCCAGCCCAAAAAATATTCCCTCACAGCGGGCCTACCAACCTGCCAAATGCTACCATTCTGAATAAATACCCCAACACAACTGTCTCACCACCTTGCAGCCTTCAAAAGAGTTTAAAAGCTCATTTCATTCATGAAGTTTACTCGTAGTGCTTTTTTGACGGTTGGTATGGATATTATTTAACAGAAAGGATTTGACATTTACTTTTAGAACTTATATTTTATTGATTAATCTATATTTTTGTGATTTGTGGTATGTAATATCTATTTTAGAAGTATTTTGATTTTCTTTTTCTTCTCCAATTTCTATGATTTTTATACTGATGTTTATTTTATTTTTATTTTGTGTATGTTGATATGTAAATCGCCAAGTAACATAATGATAGATGGGTTAGAAATGCATAAATAAATAAATAAAAACTACCCCCATAACTGCGAATCTCCACGCAAACTGCTCCACCCCAAAAAAGAATCTCCGGCTACTTCCTCAGCACCTTGCAGATTGTCCCACCCCCAAAAACTACATCCCCACAACTGCCACACTATGCCACAAATTTTCTCACCCCCCAGAGATACTCCCATAAATGCCCCACTGTCAAAACCTAAACCCTTCTGTAACTGGCCTGCCACCCTTTCAATTGCCTTCACCCTCAAAAACTATCCCCTGCAACTGCACCACTATCCTAAAAACTCTCCCCACCCCTAAACAGCTATCTCAATTTCCCAACCCCAAAGCTGTACCCACCACTCAACTACCCCATCATCCTGCACACTGCTTTATCTCAAAACAATACTCCCTTATAATTGCCTCACTACCCTGTTAACTGCCTCACCCTAAAATCAAATCCCAACTGTCTCACCATGTTGCCAACTGCCCCCACATTTGCCCCAATATCCCACAAGCTTCCTCACCACAAAAATCTACCACTCCACAATTACCCCACCACAATGTCAACTACCCTACCCCAAAAACTGCTCCCCCACTACTGCCCCATCACCCTACAAACTACCATCACCCCAAAACTACCACCACACATCTTACCCCAACCCCCCAAACTATGTAAGCAGAAAATGCCCAGTCACCCCAGCTACCCTACACACAGACACAACACAAGCACAGCCCATTCAATACACACAACAGTGATAGACACATACATACCTCGTACAAACACACAGATTACTAATAACTCCCTAGCTGTGATGTACTGCATTTTAAATTATTCACACATATATTCATTTTCTTTGCTATTACTTCTACAGTGAAAGCTTCTCACTGAATTTTACTACTTTCCTATTGGTTGTATGTGTACTTGCAAATAATTCTGTTACCACAGGCAGCTAGATTAAGGAACTTGCAAGTTAGGAACATACTTAGGGTCCAAGGTTTGAGGGGGTGGGGGGGGGGGGCACTGTCAGATGTCAATCCTAACTTCCCGAGCATGGAGTACAACGGTCTCACTTTTTTTCAGGAGTCTATTGATTCTTAGAAGGATGGCTAACATGTGTAGACATTAGAGTTTGAAATCTATATCTGCTGTTCTCGAATCCTCCCCACTATGCGTGTGAGCATGCTGTGCCTGCTTCCAGTGTAATTCACAGCAGAAACTGTGGGTAGGATCCAGACAAATGGAAGGCTGTGGGAGTGGAGCACAGGAATGCTACTGTAGGAAGGGAGGTGGTTAGTTGGGGAAAGGTTCTGAGATGTACAATTTAAGTTTCTGTGTATGGTGGGAGATGAAAGAGAAATGAGGCCCTCCCCTCCCCATGTTTCCTTTTCTACTCAGAATTTAATTTAACTGTATTGTAAACCGCTCAGACACTTGTGTGTTGGGCAGTATATTAAAAATATGATAAAGATAAGAATAAAGATAAAGAATAAAAAATGCCTCAGTGCATTTCTATATGAAAAGCAATTGCAACAACTGCAACATACAAACACTGTTTCATGGTAACATAGCGATAATGCAATAATGCACCTGTTAAACAGTCCTCTCTCTCGTCTCTCTCAATCACAAACAGAGAAATAACACAGATATATATAATAAATACACACATATACACATATACTAATGTCCATGCATGAACAGACACAGACATGCGAGCATGAATGAGCATACAAACATATGTGCCATACATACTAACAAGCATACATATACCGGCCCACAAAAATACATACACACACACAACAAAAACATACAAAACACACACACAAGACACAAACACCTATACACACACAGAGGGGTTGGAAAGAATTCCGTGAGCCATGCTCTGCATGTTTTCCCCACTTGTTCTGAATATAGATGTCTAAAATTAGGTGACTTAAACTGAGAGACCTAATGTTAAGCGCCCAGCTCTAAAAATCAATGCTGAGTGTCCTAACTTCATTACTCATCCCCTAGTAATATAGGCATTTAGAGCTAGCATATTTGAAATATGATATTCTAGGGTTCTGGACCTGTGAAAATCGGTCCCAATGAAAGCATGTGGTATTAGCTGCACCTTCGCTGTTTAAAGGCATCACATTGAATGTAGAAATTTTAAATCGTCACATTGAATGGTGAAATTTTAAGTCATGGAGGATAAGAGTTAACTGATTTAAGATTACGTTTATTTTTTTTTTCAAATAGAATGGCTTCCAAACTCTACAAATAACACTGATGAAAAACAGAATGCATATGGGTGATACAGCACTGCAAGTAGTTATAGGCCTGTTTTTATCTCATTAGTCATGAATGACTGTTACTCATGAGTGGTGAAGCCTTGTAGGCAGTGACTTAATCATCTATAATGGGTGAAACAGAAACAGCTGTGTAATTCCTTAAAGTGATGTTTTCATTTTATTTTTCATTTGCTGAAGTATACCGTATAATTTTCAGAGCCTTGATGATTTGAGAGGAATGGGCATAAAGTAAAGGTTTTATATTTTTTCTTTGTGACTGCATGTCAGTGTGTGTTTTCTGACATTATGCTGTACTTATGAAGAGGCCTTTACTAGTCTTTATGAAGGCTCTGAACTTTCTTATTGCAGCTATTAGAAACAAAATCCTTGAGTGACTGATAGGTTTTTGGAGTGATGGCAGTATGTTTGAATAGCAAATGTGAGGATAATTGTGACCAGCGAAAATAAAAATGTTCTACATCCAAAGTGGCACATGAAGTAAAGTCTAGAAGACAATTTGCATCAATGGAAATGCAATCTTCTGAACTACATTTCCCAGCAGGCTCAGCTATGCAGGACTGCAGTTCACCTCCATCAGTTGTCAGCTGAAGCTTGGGCTGGTATGATTCCTCATATTTATTTCAGAATATTTACTATACTACTTTTAAGAAGGATATCAAAGAAGTTTACAATTGCAAAATTGATAAAAGAATAACAAAAGAAAACAAAAAAAGATAAATATAACCATACTAAAGGGCATATTAGAGAAGATGTTTAATCTTATGGTTTTCTTGTTAATTATTCTCCCTCGATCTATAAGAACTTAAAAGCTATGCTGAGTCAGACTAAGGTCCATTGAGCCTGGAATCCTGTTTCTGATAGTGGCCAGTCCGGGTCACAAGTACTTGGAAGATCCCAAAAAGCAGATCTGTTCCTTATCATTCCTCCAGTTCAGTCCTCCACCTTTGGGTAGTGTACGTCTTCCTGCAGCATGGAGACTGGGCATGTCAGAATTGTGACATCACTGGATGTATCCTGCTGGCCTCCCCCATCAGCCCTTGTGTGTCCAGTCTTCATGCAGCAGGAGAACATAGTGAGCCTAGGTGCTGGGCTCACTAGTGGGATAGATAAGGAGCATAGTTAGGTTTTAGTTTTATTTCCTGTCACTTTGTTTAGGTGGCTTCTGTTATTTAAAAAAAAAAAAAATAAATCCAAGGCCGAGATCGTTCAAATTACAAGCTGAGTAGTTAAGTTACTTCTGAAGCCTCGACTGGGTGGTCATTGCGACCAATAGCCGGCTAGTTCAGTCTCAGGCCCTAGACTACTTAGAAGTACGGGTCAACAATTGTTTGGGAGCAGTATTTCTGACGGCTCAGCAAGGTCAGGCTCCTCGGCATATAGTACGCGAGTTTGTGTCGACACTGGCTCCGTCAGCTTGGAGTTGCCTTCGAGTGCGAAGGAGAAGGGCGCGACACTGAAGTTAGTACCATGGGCCAGAGCTCACATGCGTCTTTTACAGAGGTCATTACTCTGGCGTTATTCGCATCAGAACAACTCTAGGAACAAGCATATTTTCTGTTCCTTGAGGGTCAGGTAGCCCTTTCAGTGGGGGCTTCGCCTAGGAAGTCTGGTGGCAGGATTGCCACTGGAGCAACCGCAGTGGAACCCGTTGTGGACGGAGGTAAGTCTCGCAGGCTAGGGAGACCATTGCGGGGATCTCTTAGCACACGGAACTTGGAACGGGCAGGAGGCCCAGTGGTTGATCATCTGCTGGAACTGCGAGTGGCGGTGCGAGCACTGCAAGCGTTCGAATCCACGGTGAGAGTTTGAGTAGTATGGGGGTTGTCAGTCAACTCCGTGACAGTGGCTTACCTCAGTCGACAGGGATACAAGGGAAGCAAGAGCTCTGTTTGATGGGGTGGAGCCGCGGTTACAGATGATCTCGGCAGAGCACCTTGCGAGAACGGACGATGTGATGGCGGATGTTTCAGCAGAGTCCGGGTGGATGCTGGAGAATGGGAGCTTCATTCAGAAGTGTCTGCACAAATAGTCATCAGGTGGGGTCACCCGATTATGGACCTCATTACAACTTTTCAGCCAGCCAAGGCGAATAGCTTTTACAGCAAGAAAGGATGTCGGAGTGGATCGATACTCGGTTGCAGCAGGGGTTTTCACCCGGTCTCCTCTATGTATTTCCCCCGTTGGCGCTCATAGGACGAGTGGTTCAACTCATCGGGGCACATAGGGGGAGAGTAGTGTTAGTGGCACCAGTTTGGCTGAGGCGTCCGTGGTATGCCGATATAGTTTGGCCTTTCGACGAGGGGTTCCTGGTGATGGCCGGCAATGGCAAATATTTTGCCTCAGGGCCCTCCTCGAATGCCTCTAATGGATCAGTTCTCGCATATGGCTTGGCCATTGATAGGGCGAGGGTAAGGAGGAAATGCTATTCAAGAGTGGTGATTACATCCTTTCTTCGAGTCAGAGAGAGGTCCACATTCTTAGCTTAGGTACAATAGCGCATATTTTTGAGGACTGGTGCTGTCAGCAGCAGATCCGCTCTCCCATGGGGTCTGTTCCTATGGTATTAAGTTTTTTGCAGGATGGTTTCAATAAGGGCCTAGTTGCCAGCTATTTAAGGGTTCAGCTGGCAGTCCTTCTTTGCTATCGAGAAAAGATCCAGGGGCCAATCTTGCACTCTCACGTCGACGGGATAAGAGTTATAAAAACGGTATCTCTACAAAGGCTTTCACGCACAATTATGGCTCTCCCATGGGACCTTAGTTTAGCCCTGGGGACATTGACTAGGAAACCTTTCGAGCCCTCACACCCAGCTTCAATTAACGGCTTAACTTTAAAGGCAGTGCTTTTAGGGGCTATCTGTTCGGCATGCCGAGTTCGGAGTGGCAGGCTTCTCCTGTCATGAGCAGTTCTTGTCCTTTTCTAAGAGAAAAGGCAGGGTTGCAACCAGTGCCATCCCTCCTTTTTTGCCCAAGGTGGGGTCGTCGTTTCATATGAATCAATCGGTCTCGTTACCAGTGTTGGGACCTACGGAGGAGAACGTCTCGGACCGTTGTCTGCGTTGGTTAGACATAAGGAGAGCTCTGCATCAATTCTTAAAGGTTTCAGAGAATTTTCATAAGTCTGATCATTGTTTGTTCCGTTAAAAGTCTGATAAGGGAGAAGGGGCAGCCAAAGCTTCATTTTCCCGATGGGTCCGAGAAGCAATAGCGTCAGCATATATTTTGCAAGGCCGGCGGGTGCCGTGGTGTTATGTGTTCACTCTTCTGGAGTGCAAGTGACTTCTTGGGCAGAGCACAGTTTGGTCACGCCAGTAGAGATTTGCAGAGTGGCCACTTGGTCGTTTTCTCCATACCTTCAGTAAACACTATTGCCTGGATGTTCAGGCGGAGAATGATGCCTGTTTCGGGCCAGTGGTCTTGCGATCCAGATGGATAGGTCTCTCCCAATGATTACTGCTCTGTTACATCCCAGAGGTGGAGGACTGAACTGGAGGAATGATAAGGAAAAAGAAATTACACTTACCTGGTAATTGTTGTTCCTTGAGCAACTCCAGTTCAGTCCTCAATCCCGCCCAGGGATGGTTTTCTCGCAAGTCAGTTTGGTTTGGGAGGTGTGTCAGGTACTTTGGGTATAAGAGCCCTTAACAGTCTTGGAGTCACTGGGGTTCTTCTACTCTAGTCTTTCTTTCTGCCTTTCTTTCTTTCTTATGTGGTTCAGGAAGGAAGAGGCAGTAAAGAGAAATAGTTTCCTTCTTAATTGAGGGAAATTCAGTTTAGGAGTTAAAGTTGAAATTGAAAAGTTGAATTTAATGCTTTAGCTGCTTATTTGTTGCTCCTTTTGAGTCTGCTTTGTCAATAGATCACTGGGGCTGATGGGGAAGGCCAGCAGGATACTTACAATGATGTCACAATTCTGACATGCCCAGTCTCCATGCTGTAGGAAGACATACACTACCCAGAGGTGGAGGACTGAACTGGAGTTCCTCAAGGAACAACAATTACCAGGTAAGTGTAGTTTCTCTTTTCTCATAGGTCATTTCCACTTGCAAACAATGGCTCTCTCTCATGTCTACCTGGCTATTAATTTTATCTGGACTATTTCTCAAGCAACTTGCCCAAATCTCTTTTGAATCCTGCTATGTAAGTCATCTTACCACACCCTCTGGCAGCAGATTCCACGGCTTCATTATATGCTGTGTCAAAAATATTTTCTATAATTTGTTTTCAATCTGCTGGTTGTTAGTTTCATGGGGTGTCCTCTTGTTTTAGTGTGGGCTCATAGAGCATGAAGAAGACATATCTAGATTGTACAGTAGGATTTTTTTTCAGTTCCTTCAGAGCACAGTGACTGATGTGTTATCTGACCTCCAGCTATTGGATTAGCTCAGTTAACCATTTTGGTCAGTTAGACCTAAGGTCAGATAAGTTCAGTAAACGGCCAGTGTTAGTTGTCTTAATGGTCAATGAAGTCCATTAATAGCCAATAGCAATGGTGAAGTCCATTAATAGCCAATAGCAATGGTGATGCATGTGAAAGATAGTGGAGGTGAGAGGCTGAGGATCACTATCTTTCACATGCATCACCATTGCCACTTCCTGGACCTATTACCCTCTTTGACTTGCTTTGACCAGGACTAGCTGCTGCCTCAGATCATTTTTTCCCCAGAAAGAAATTCTGTAAAAAAACAACCTAGAAATGTATTGATAATATTAAACTATTAAAGGCCCCTAAAGTGAAAGACACAAGGAAATCTATTGGTGTAGTTTTTTAAATACTTATAAGGTCAAATATCTGACCTTTCCCATTATCCTACCTACCCTAGATCCATAGGTGGATGTATAATAGTCTAGTTACACTAATAACTGTCCCATTGTAAATTCATATTAATGTCACACATGGCTACATTAAATCACATACTGAGCAATGTGAGATCATGTCACTGGTTAGATATCTCTGCTGGCAACCATCTGTTACTACTGTTTTATAGGTTTGTGTATCTGTGTTGTTAACCACACACTATTGTTATAGTTCTGTATGCTCATGGCCACTTTAATTATGCTGTTCACTGCCTTGGGTGAAGCATCATAAATAAATAACAGTGTTTTCTGAATGTTGCATATGAAGGTTGTTGAGGAAAGTTTTCTGTGGCTGTAAAGCTTATCTGTGGTATCTTTAGATTGGGGATAGATTTTATAAACATTATTTGAAAAGTACAGTTGATAGTGGTAGCTGAAGGAATATGATTGGCTAAAGACTGAAACCTCTCAATCTGGGAAACAGAGAAAGACCTACCGATTCCTGACTGGTGAATGGGAGACACATTCATTGGCCAGAATCAAAGAAGAGGTAGGGGTTGCAACAGAAAGACACCAAACGTAACATAAAGAAGACGCATGGGTGGAATAAAGAAGCAAGAGGCCACTAAGCCATGCTACAAATTGTTGAGATAGGTAGAAACGAAAAGTACCAGGTCAATGGGACATAATTTATGAAGGAGGGGTGAGGGACAGAGGACACACTGTGATAGGGGTGGGGCGATTGGAGAAGAAACTTGTCTGCTCAGACTGGGGAAGAGAGTGTACCTTGATAAAGGTAATGTTGGATGGAAAAAATGGGAAGGCTAGATGAGCCTTGCAGTCTATATTTGCCATCATATGCTATGTTTCTGCTTCAGACCATATGTGTGTAAAGCAAGTTCTGTCATGGTTAAGACTTGAGTTGGGCAGTGGGAGTATAGAAGGTTTCTGAGTGTATCTATGTGGTTTTGTGTATGTGTTTTGGGGGGAGGGGGTGCTAGATTGCATGTGCATCACAGGTTGCATGTATGAAGTATGTGCATGCGTATGGTAGGCTGCATGTATGTGACAGATTGTATGCATATTTTTGAGGTAGACTTGACAAATTGCAGTGCATCAGCACCACTGAGGGAGCAGATGTTGTGAACATTTTTGTGTTGCAAATGATTTGGGGTATATATGACACATTGTAGAAGATAGCTTAACAGTTTTGATTTGAATCCAGAAGCTTTTGTTCATAAGTTATTTTCCCTTTTATTGTTGAGTAATATGGACTGCTAAAGAAGAAACAGAGAAATAATTACCTTGTGCATTAATTTGCACTTTTATTTTTTACTCTGTTATATCTTTACTAAAAATGGAATAACATGCATCTAAATACATAATCTATGCTCACACATCTCACACATTTCTGATTTTTAAGTTCTTGAGCTTTATACTGAAAAGTAAACAGTATATATTAGACATATGGCAACATGCTGAAGATATGGTGTCAGATTTGTACTAATTCAACCATATAGCTGACATATCACAGAGAAGTCAAACGTTATTATTTTTGAAATGCAAGTAAAGGAAAACACATCAGCATGTGTATGTCACATTGTGTTCAGCCGTTTACCATTTGTAAGATGTCTTTGGATTTCCAAGTAATAAAATCCATTTAGTTGGCTCTCAAGTTAAAATTTTAACTGTTGAATGACATCCAGACTCTCTTCTCTTGCAGCCATTTCGTAGAGTGACATTTTCTGTTGTGAGTCAGCCTCAGGATCCACACCAGGGCTCGTTGCAGAGCTGCTACGACAGCGGTCTGGAGGAGTCAGAGACACCAAGCAGCAAAAGCTCATCTGGCCCAAGACTTGGTGCCCTTCCACTCCCGGAGGACAACTACGAAAGGACTACGCCGGATGGCAGTGTTGGTGAGGCAGAGCATATGGAAAATGGTAGGGGCAAACACACAAAATTCACACACATAATCACATTAGTAAGCCACAATAAATAGTGCTTGAAGACAGGTCAGTCTGACTTCAAAAAGTCAATAAATAAATATGAATTTAAACTAGTTTAAACGTTTTGAGAATTCTATTTGAGTCTTTAAAGTTTGTTAGAACACTGGGTAAGCCAGTTCAACAAGCACATAAAATTATTATACTGAGTCATGCATGGAAAGGAAACAGGCATTCACAATAACGTTCCAACCATGAAATGTGACAAGGCAACATTTTCATGTTCAAAATGGAAAAAGGCAATTTTAACTACAGTGTAGCTCTTTTTCAATACAAGCTATTTCTCTTGGATAGTGAAACAAAGGGAGGGTACTGCTGTCTTATTTTCCAAGCATCGGTTTATAAAAAAAGAGCATTGCTGTACTTTGAATCCAAAACTTATTAAATCGATGGTCAATGCAAAAAAAAAATCTATTTCCAATAGGTAGTTGCAATATAGTTTAATATGTTTACTTAGTTGTGCTGATTTTTTGCAACTATCGTGCATCGGAAGTAAAGATCAATGTGTGATATGTGCGATAGTCATGCGCTCACTGTTGGGGACGTGTACAGCATGACCCTAGGAGATACCACACTAATTCATACCCTAACCAGTAGCATTTGCACTTCACGCAGATGCATGAATGCAATTAAGTTCACCCACGCTAACCGCAGCATTGACGGACAGTCGTTAGTAACCCCTGCGCTAACCACAATGTACAATCAGTACTCACTCTCCGCCACCACCCTGTCCATTTCCCTTATCGTGTGCTATGCAGATAGCGCAGAATTAACCACGCGCTCTTTGGGGTGTGCGCTAGTTAGCGCAGCTCCATCCAAGCTGATTAGAGCACCCACAAACGTGTGTTAACAGCACAGCTCAGTAAACATGCCCCTTAAAAGCCTTTGCAAAATATGGTAGCTTAGCATTTGATGATTGTTGTATATTAAAATCGTATTATAGTGCCCTAAATTTCTAAGGTCACTGTGAATATAAATTCCTGCCTGCGTAGTCTGTGTTTTCTTCATTTGTAGTTACAGTATGAATTTGTTACTATGACTGTTATTTTAAGCCTTTTTCTTTCCTTGTCTTGACATTTGTTCTTAAAAGTTTGCACTGCTGAGGGTGTTAGATCAAGTATCTCAAAAGCTTTTTGAACAAAATGGTGAAATTCAGTGTAGATACAGGCTCCGTAGCACCGCTTTAAGATCCAATATGCTTTTCTTAAGTTATGTGCTTTACGCTATGGGGTCTGACTCGTGTTTGAAAAGACGAGGGAAGCTTAGCAGTTGGAATTCCTCTAATATTTGTTAGTTTAATTGCCATTTTTTTCAAATGTCCCTCATTGCTCTTAAGATAAGATTTGTGTATATCTCATCCAAAAGCAGGAGGGGCGGGATGTGCCCTCATACACAACAGAAGCGATTTTATGCTACTTCCTGGGAACTAGCCTTCTGATTCAGTGCCAGCAGTTTGCAGCGGGAAACAAATGGAGCTCAAATAATATTAAAACAGGAGACTTTCAGCATTCTTTGCTTTCTCTTGCTTGTAAAATGGGCTGTGTAATACAGCAGCCCTGCTTTAACATAATTGAATGGGTAGACAGTACATGATATGGATGTAAAGTCATTGCACAGCACTGAGAAACGTGGTAATGATGTTTCATTTTACATTTTTCTTCAGTATGTAGAACTGGTGAATAGGAAAAGACAGTTTCTTGGACTTGATAGCCGTGGTACTCAAAAGGACAAAAGTACAGGCCTGATGGAGTTGGCATGTGTAGAAAGAAAAGAAGGGGAAGAACATTAAAGATGCATTATTCAACAAACATATTTCTGTGCAATCACATGAGAGAAACTTTTATTTGTGTATTTTTTTATAAAATGCTTTAAGGTGGTAGAGGTAGAAAGGGATTAAACAGAGAACGGTATGGGGTGATTCTGTCAGACAGTATCCCAACATTACCATAGACATTTATTGATTGAAATGTTTGATTTCATAGATCCTTTCGTTGTTTATTTGGCAGTGTTGAAGGATAATAAGACACTTATTCTTTAAAACATTATTTTGTATGTGAAGACTGAATGGGCTGGGTATAGCCCTAAACAATCTGTGTATTTAAATTTCCTTACAAAATGCAGCATTGTCTTGATATTAGGCTTACATTTTTCCTTGGGTTCTAGCTTTGGCTCATGTTGTGGTATATTTGGATGTTCATCTTGGTTCAAGAATGAAAAATAATGCATATTAATCTGCATTGAAGTTTGATTTTTTTTTAATATTAAGATCTGAAATTGAAGGTTGTGTATGGAAGCAATACTAAGGGAAATAGATTATGTGACACAGACAGAATATCTGGATTAAAAAAAGGATGCAAGGCTTTGCTGAGCAAAAATAAGCTTATATGGCAAAAAAAAAGATAAACTTAATTCTTGGATTTAGTTCACCCCTGTCCACTAGTAGCTTGAGATGAGTATGGTAGTATTTCTCTATCACCGAGGTGGGGGGGGGGGGGGCTGGCTGGCTGACAATCTAAGTTTATCCCAAAGTAAAATGGGGCACCACTGGAATTTGAATTCTGGCTTCTATGGTGCAAAGCCTATTATTCTAACCTCTAGACTACTCCTCCATATGTTAAGAATGCAAAAATCCATTAGTTACATATCAAGAAGAAGAAGAAGAGGTATCATTTGTCAAACAAAAAAGTTCTAGGAATTGTGATTCGAGCTAGTCCCTTTGATCATATATCTCCGTTATTGAGAGAATTAACATGGTTACCAATTTCATGTAGGTTATAATATAAAATTCTCTTATCACCCAACGGATTTGTTCTACTGGTTTTCCATCCTATTTGTCCTTTCATATCATTCCTTACCGACCAGAGCAATTACTGAGATCTTTGCAGTCTAATTTATGAACTGTTCCATCTCCATCTCAGTTTAAACTCAAATTAACTAGTACATCGGCTTTTGAGTTTATGGCACCTATGTTATGGAATTTGCTACTATCTGACTTGTGGGAGAACAAAATAAAAATGGTTTAATGCATTGGCTTCATAATAAAGCATTTGGGGAGGTTTCGATTTTAGGCTGTTATAACATAGTAACATAGTATATGACAGCTGATAAAGACCATCAAGGTCCATCTTGTCTGCCCAGCAAGGTGGCAAGAGTAGGTGCACCTGCCGCTCCGTGCAGGTCACCCCTATTTATTGAGATATAAGAGATAGTTACGTATATTTTGATTTTATTCTGTTGCTTTAAAGGGATCCACTGTGTCTGTCCCATGCCATTTTGAATTTTGTCACTGTATTTGCCGCCACCACTTCCATTGTGAGGACATTCCAAGCATTCACCATCTTTTCAGTGAAAAAGTATTTCCTGACGTTGCCTTTCAGTTTACCCCCTTGCAGCTTCATGTCATGCCCTCTAGCTTTACAGCTTCCCCATCTTTGAAAAAAGTTAGTTTTCATTAATACTCTTTAAGTATTTAAAGGTCTGTATCATATCTCCCCTGTTCCTCCTCTCTTCTTCCATATACATATGTAGGTCTTCAAGTCTCTTCTCATATGTCTTCTGGCGCAGGCTTCAAATCATTTTGGTCACCTTCCTCTGAACCATTTCCAGTCTTTTTATATCTTTTGTGAGATATGATCGCCAAATTGAATACAGTGACTTATACAGTCACCAGTGACTTATACAGTGGCATTAGTACCTCCTCCTTTCTGCTGGTAATTCTTCTCTGTGTGCAACCCACCATCCTTCTGGCTTTGACCATTGCCTTATCACACTGTTTTGCCACCTTGAGATCCTCAGAAACAATCGCTCTGAGGTTCTTCTTCTGGTCCATGCACACCAACCTCTGTCGCATAGAGTTCCCTTGGATTTCTGCATCACATTAAATCTTAACTGCCAAGCATTAGACCATTCTTCCAGGTTTTGTAGATCTTTCCTCATGTTATCCACTGCCTCAGGGGAGGCCACTCTGTTGCAAATTTTCATGTCATCTGCAGAAAGACAGACTTCTCCATTAAGTTCTTAATCAATATCATTCACAAATACATTGAACAGTACTGGTCCCAGGACCAATCCCTGGGGCACGCCACTAATCACCTTCTTTCCATCCGAGTGAGTTCCATTTACCATCACCTTCTGTCGTCTGTCAGTCAACCAATTTCTGATCCAGTTCACCACCTTGGAACCCATCCCCAGGCTGTTCAGTTTATTGATAAGCCTCTGATGAGGAACGGTATCAAAGACTTTGCTGAAACCTAGGTAGGTCACATCCATTGCATGCCCTTGATCTAATTCTCTGGTCACCCGGTCAAAGAACGCAATTAAATTTGTTTGGCATGATCGTCCTGTGGTAAAACCATGTTGCCTCAAATCATGCAACCTATTGGTTTTGAGAAAGTCCACTATTCTCTTTTTCAGGAGCACCTCCATTACTTTTCCCGCCACTGAGGTAAGGCTTACTGGCCCGTAGTGTGTCATTTCTTCACTATTACCATTTTTGTGAAGAGATATCACATCAGCCCTTCTCCAGTCCTGTGGAATTTCTCCTATCTCCAAGATCTATTAAAAACATCCTTTAAATGCCCTGCAAGAACCTTTCTGAGCTCTTTCAGTATCCGGTCCCATGGCTTTGTCCACTTTCAGTTTTGCAAGCTGTTCAAACACATCATCTTCTGTGAATGGTGTGGTATCTACTCCATTCCCATTTGCATATTTGTCCTTCTTCAGAATTTTCTTTAGTAAAAACAAAAGTATTTGTTTAGCATTTTCACCTTTTCCAATGTCACTCTCCATGAATCTCGGCACTTTTGAGTCTCGCAATTCCTCCTCTGATTTTCTTCGTCTCTCGAATATACCTGAAAAAGGTTTTGTCACCACCTTCAGATCTTTAGCTATCTTTTTTTCTGCCTTTGCTTTTCCTATCCTTATTTCTCTTTGTGTCTCTTTTAGCTTTATCCTGTATTCTTTTCAGTGTTCCTGTTTGCGAACTTCTGAATTTTGTGAAAGCTGTGTTTTTTGCCTTTATTTGTGCAGCCGCTTCTTAGGAGAAAGATATGTTTCCTTTTCCTTTTGTTTTAAATTTACTTTCCTTACATATGTATCTGTTGCCCCTTTTATTGCCTCCTTTAGTTTAGCCCACTGCAATTCCACTTCCCTTATCCCCTCCCATCCTGCCAACTCCTCTTTCAGGCACTTGATCATCTTCCTGAAGTCAGCGTTTTTGAAGTTTAGGACTTTGAGCTTGTTGTGATTGGACTCTGCCTTGGCTTTTATCTCAAACCACATTGCGTAATGATCGTTGTGGCTAACATGGGCACCCACCTGGATATTCAGCATGCTGTCTCCGTTGGGGAATACTAAATCCAGCATCGAGCTTTACCTGGTCGGTTCTATCACCATTTGTCTAAGTAATGCATCTTAGAAGGCATCCACAATCGTTTTACTTCTTTCTAGATTTGCAGAAGGAATACTCCAATCCACATTGAGTAGATGAAATTCACTCAATATCATCACTTCCCCCTTTATGGTTACCTTTGCAGTACCAATAATCAAGTCTCTATTCCTTTCTTTAGTTTGAGTTGAAGGCCTGTAGTCTACACCAGTATGGATGAGAATGCTATCTCCTCTTTCCAACACAATCCACAGCGCTTCTTCTTTTCCCCCATGCCCCCTGCATTTCAGCAACTTTAATATTGCTTTTGATATATAGGGCTACTCCTCCTCCTTTTCTAAATAAATATTTAATTTTTTTTCTACTGCTTTATCATTTCAGTCAAAGTGGTTGACATTGTAACTTAAACTTGGTAATGTACATTGAACTGAGACATTGGTAACTTGGATTCTTCTGAGGCAATGGAGGGTTAAGTAACTTGCCCAAATCTACAAGGTGTACTAGTGAGCATTGAACCCTGGTTTCTTGGTTCCCAAGCCAATGCTCTAACCATTAGGCTATATCCCATTTGTGCAACTTGTTAAATCATGTAACAGGTAATGTAATGGCCAGAATGTCCAAGTCCATTGCAACAATTAGGGCTTCCAGGTCAGGAACTTTGTTGGCTAGGCTTCAAGCATTTTTGCTCATTGCTTTCCAGCATTTGTTGTTTGTCTTGCCTGTATTTTGCATGGATTTTGTTCTACACACCTCTTCCCACTTGCCATTGATTGTGGGTTAATAGTGTGGCTGTTTCCAATGTTATTATGTTTTTGCTGGGAGTGATGTCCTGAACTTGTTCTTTTTCATCCGTCACCCCCTTTCCCTAGTTTATATGCTTGTCCACATAATGCCTGAATTTTTCACTTATGATCCTTTTCCCTGCGACAGAGAGATGTGTAGTCCGTCAACACAGTATATTTATTTATTTATTTACATTCTCTTATATACCGCGCTATTCTGCATCAGTGCGGTTTACATCGAACAAACTGAATATAGCCTCTTGTTTTTCCATCTATTTCCTCAGTCGCTTATATATCTAAATTCTTCTTGTTTGCACCAGATTTGGAGCTGTGTATTAAAGTTGTTTATGTGATGCAGACTTTCTGCCCCCTTACCAAGAACAGGTAGAACTTCTCAGAATGCTAGTGTTAACAATGGGCTTGAGTTTCTCTCCCAGAGTCTGTAATTCTCTTTGAACTGCAGAGGCACTGTTTCTAGCCTTGTCATTTGTACTCAAATGGATGATAACATCAATTTTAGAGTTCTCACTTTTTGCACAAACTATGCCAACAATTTGGTTTGTATTCCTGCTGACTGAAGAGCCTGGGAGGCATTTGACCATCTTCTCTCCTTTGAACTATGTTCCCAAATTGGGTGCCTCTGATGATGGAATCTCATAAGTATTAGTAGTTTCCTGTTTTGTGTTTTTTTTCTCCATATTTGGTGCATTATCAGTAGAATTTGCATCATTTAAAGGCACTTCAATTTCCACTAATTGGGCACTCTGATTTTCCAAGGCAGAGAAGGCATTAGCTCTTGATGAAGAGGGTATCTCCGTGTTACAGGTCACAACTTACCAGAGCCTACTGTGATCCATTTGTTCCTAGGCTGTTTGATTCTTTGTGGGAGTGGGGTGGATTTTTTTCAGTTTGTACCCTAGAGGAGGTGTGTTTAATTGCAGCTAATTCTTCCTTTAATAGAATCAATTCTTTATGCATAGCAGATAACTTGAGACATATAGGGCAAACTCTTAAAGCTTTGAGTGAGATGCTTAATGTGCCCGAGTTTTCTTTCTACCCTTATGTGTCACTGATTGATTGCAAATTGTTTTAGGAGTTTTTATGTTATTCTATTCATCCCTTGTCCTAATATATCTTTTTCGTATTTATGTTGGTTATTGTAAATTTGCACTGGTTTATTTGATTTTGTAAACCATTATGATGATTGTTTTAACTGAATGGTGGTATATCAAATTTAGCTAAATAAATAAATAAATAAAATCATCTCGCCCTCAAAGCATTCAGTCAATGTGATAAAACAACTCGAAAAGCTAACAGGGTGCTCAGTTGCATAAGAAGCCGTATCAGCAGCAGGAAAAAGGAAGTGATATTGCCTATATGTTAGGTCACTAGTGATAGAATACCTTTGGGCCTGATTTACTAAGGCTGTCTTCCTATTCTGTGTCTACAGGAAAAAAGCTTCATGGGTTACCACTGAAAGGATGAAAGAAGTTTAGAAAGGAGTTTCTAAAATGATAGAAGACTAGCAAGAGAGCTATAAAATGCTCAAAATATTCTTGCTGGTGGTATGAAAAAGACAAATATAATAGAAAATTGTTGATGGCCTTCATTAAAATAGAGGTGACATTTCCCATTGATAAGGACATTCATGATCTGAAGTTGCAGGCAGAAAGGTTCAGAGGAAATATGAGACAATATGTTTTTGAGAGGATGAGAGATATCTGGATTAGCCTACCAGTAGAAGTAGTGGAAACCAATACACTGACAGAATTCAAGAATGTTTAGGCATATACAGTATATAGGACAGTGGTAGGAGCAAGGTTAAGTGTTTGCTGTACTGTAAACATCTCATCCTTCACCTTGGGAGAGCAGAGACAAGAGGACTGAAGATAAAGAGAAAAGGGAAAAAAGATAATGGCACTGCAGGCCACAGGATAGCCAGGTTGGAACCAAAAGATTCCAACTCCCCAAAAATCAACTGGAGATCAATGCTGTTAATACGCTTTGATAAGGCCACAGGAATATAGGCTGCCAGATGTTTGTACAGCTTTCTCACTAGTTTGGATAGCTGTTAGACTATTACAAAACTTGGTAAGACACACGATGGTTTGGTTGTTGGATTAAATATGAGAATTTATACGTATGCTTCTCTGCCCAGGGTGGAAGGAAACAAAAGCTGACTTGAATAAGAAGTGAGATCCTACGAACAATGAGAATATATATCTTTAGCAGCGTGAACCAGAAAAACAGGGAAGACTGGAGAGGCCAATCAATCTTTGTGCCATCATTTGCCATACTATATTATGTTGTTAAAGGGCCAGTATACTAGATCACACGAGTTTTAACATAAGCATTAATGTGTTAAAAGTTTATGTTATCTATTGCAAGCAGTTAATATGTACTAACAGCACTGTTACTTTGCAAAAATGAACCTGCATTACTGTAATGCAAAAATGTAACTGATGAGATGCAAAATAACACATTTCTTATTAATGAAGTGAATACACGTGCAGGTTCAAATGCAGAAAATGTAGCATTGATGTGGAAATCTGCACCTCACAGAATGTTTTCTCTCATGTACTTTGCTGTCAGTGGGACGCATGCTTCATTTGCATTTCATTAGTATCATCTGTTAATATGTACATTGAACACTACATTTATATATGTTAACACCCAGCGTTAACACAGTTTAGCTTTATGTTGTAACATTCAGTGAATACTGGATTATCAGTAGAATAGTCTGACTTTCAAAACTGAAACTGCAATACATCGACCACTATATTAATTCCTGAAAAATTGTTCATATCATGAGCCTGATATGGATAACAGAATTGAAAAGGGTTGGAACTTGGAAGCGAAATGATTGTTAGGCTATCTGAAATGCATGCATAAATTAAGTGTCTAAAAGATAAACTAAATGCATTCCACTGCGATTGTCATTCTTCTGACGGCATCAGATAAGGAACCTCTGCTTACTGTGACAAAAAATAAAAGACAAAAAACAGAATAGACTGTAAAGGTCACAGGCTACACATTTATCTAGATGTATCTAAACCAACTCAAGCATGGAATTGTTCCTATTAAAGTGAGAAATCATTGAAAAAGGGCAGTTGCTTTGATTCAGTACTTTCAAATCTAATATGTAATTTTGGATATAGAGAGATATAGCTTTAAATATTTATATCACCACAAAAGCACTTCCATTATCTAACATCTGAAGTTTTCATAAGCATGATAAGCAACATTGAAGAAGAGTAGTTGAAAGTGAATTGAGATCAGGCTGAAGACTGTAAAAATATAAGAATAAAACAGCTGGAACTATGGATGTAGCTGATGGGTCTTGTACCATTTTTAATTCAGCATTTCTACATGTGTCTCCAAGAATTCCAATCTGTCTCTTAAACAATAATCCCTAGACATGCCTAACATCTTGGTATTTCGGATTAATCTTGCTCTTACATACATACTATAGAAGATTATAACAGTTAAAGATTATATAAAATACAATTGAAACTAACACTCCAGACAAGAGAATTTATGTACTAATCAGTAGTAAAGCCAGTATAGTATCATGTCAGTTTTAATACTGGCAGCATATTGAGCTTTAATGACATTTGCACTAAATGAATGATTTTTGTTTGGTGCCTGATGGAGGGGTTACTGAGGAACCCGCAGACCATTAATATAATTTGTGGGACCGGGCAGAGGATCAGTAATTTAAGGCCCAAGTTAACACAACCTACTCAGGCTGTTTGACGAGTAGGTGCGGTGAGCACATTGCAGTTAACATGGGGTAAGTGTCGTGCGCTGTCAATGTTGCAATTAGTAGGTGCAGTTACCTGTCTATACCCCCAACAGTTAATGCAGAGGCTTTGTACTTAATGTATGTTCATTTTTGCACTAAACATGTGTTAAGCACAAAACTATAGTTCACTTTAGTAAAAGTGCTCCTAAGCCTCTTGGGTACTAATGTTAGATAGTAAATCCAGTTTTGCCAACATAATAAACAGTAGTTCTTAGAAAGAAAATAAAAACCATACATAATCTTCAACATTTTACATGGTTAACAAAATTCCCACTCCGTTTGTGAGAAATCAATCACTATTAAGCCAATTATCAGCTTGTACTAGAGGCAAGCAATGTATCTCAAAACAAGATCCAAATAAGTTACACTTAGTTGGACCTCAAAGATGGCTTCTAAAACGACAATATAAAAGATACAAGAGCAGTTTGTCAAATAATTCAGACTGACTGTACTAACTTGTTTATAGATGGAAACACAGAATATTATTTCTAGAACATCAACTTGTGTTAAACATGAAGTTAAACCAAATTAAACCAGAAACTCATCCAGAACAAATCACATAGTGACAGATGTATGAAAGAATTTTTCCGCTAGACACAATCAGGCTTATTCAGTCCTGGACGTAGATCCCCTCTGTATGTCCGGTCTGAACCGGACATACAGAGGGGATTGCGATTCTGATCCCACGGGCACATCTAGCCCCGCAAGATCAGAATCACCAACAGTCCTGTATGTGCATGCTGGGACTACGATTCAGCCCGACCTGCACTTACAGGAATGTACCCGGCTAATTCAGTGAAGGCTCTTCAGTGGAACCGCGGTACCATGGTGTCATGTTGCCATGGCATCGTGGCTCCATTGAAGAACCATGATGCCGGCTGCCGGACATCAGAGCTTCATTCCCCGCAGCCCGACCTCCCATCCGGCATCATAAGGCTAGGATTGGGCTGCAGGGAATGCCTTCAGGTCCCCCCCTGCTCCATCTGTGCCCCGGGCTGCTGAAAAGAGACCTGCAGGGAAGTTCTTCCACCTCGGAGGTGGAATAACTTCCCCACACATGTCGCCAGCCCTGGACATACAGGGCCGACATTAGAATCGGCCCTGTACATCCAGGGCTGGCGACTGCTCACCACCCACCCAGACTCCACCCCCTTCCCCGCCCCTGTCTAACTTCCCCACACAACCAGCGGGGAAGTTAGACTCGGTGGGGGAAGACATGAATAGGGCCCAATATGGAAAAATCCTTTAATCATTCTGGCCATTAATAATTCATTGTTATTATCTGAGGAGTGGAAGTGTTTGAGTGTATGTATATGTTTGTGTATGTCTTTTTTGTAATAGTTGGATGGGAATGGTATTAGCTATCTAGTTCCAGTGACACTGCCAAGAAAACCCAGGAGCTTCTGGGTCGCCAGGAGTCAGGACTGACTCAAAGGCACACATTGCAGTGCATTAACTATTAGCTATTAGCTGTCATTGTCCCTCAAGGTGAAGTCTTCTCACCTACTCTCATAAATATCTTCCTTTGTCCTCTGGCCACCTCATTTCATTCACTAGGAATCAACACTTATTACTATGCCGATGACATTCAACTCATTTTCCCAGCTAACCTCTATTCACCTGACCTTTTCCCGCTTAACAATTGTGTTGATGTTTTTGCTTTCTGGATTACTGCCAATCAGCTCATGCTGGCTGTTTCAAAGTCCTATGCAATGTGGATGACTGACTGCGACATCCACCCTTCAGCTTCACAGCAAAGACCTCACTCTGACTGACTCCATCAGGCTGCCTCTTTGACTCATCCCTCACATTTGAGGTTCAAATCTCCTCTGATATGAAATCTTGTAAACCTGTGTCTTCTTCCTACAGCAGCTTCATTCTATAAAATTTTACCTTTTCTAACTCAGAGTGTTCTTACAACAGCAAAACATGCACTAATACTTTCTAGACTAGACTACAGTAATGCAGTATACATAGAACATCTGCTTCACTCTCTAAAGGGTTTGCAGACTGTCCAGAATATTACCATGAAACTTATTCAGAACTCACAGAAATATGACTAGCTTACTCCACTCTACATCCTCCATCACTGGCTTCCAATCACTTATTGAATCAAGTCCTCCTGACAGGTCTCCCTTTCTATCTCTGGTCACATCTTATTTTCTCCTCCACTCACCCTTCCTGCTCAGCATCAAAATATTCTGTGCCTTCCGTCTGCCATGCCTGGGTTTCTAGTACTCGGCAATCTGCTTTTTACTTTCTTGCCCCTTCCCTCTACACTTCTGTAATGAATCAAACTAAAAAAGATTTAAGAAAGGCCTAAAAAACTTATTCTTCACCTAAGCCTTTGAGTACCAAACAGGCAGCGTCACCTCTTCCTGACTTCCACTCTCTCATTTTCCTACTAATCCTCCTCTTCCACCATTTCACCTTTCCCCCAAATGCTTTCTGTTGTGCTACTCATCTATTTTAATTGTATTGTTGTAAATCGCTTTGACAGTCTTGAAAGGCGGTATAGTAAATTTTCAGAAATTAATGATTAAACACATAAATAAAAGATAGTCATTGCCTTTTGTTATTTTTATGTACATGCTAAATGTACATGAAGGCATATTTTATATAGTATGTAGAGATCATAATTGAGATGTTGAGGTCGAGATGTACAAAAATCCTGCAGCATTTTAGAACAGGCTCTGCCAAATGTTGAGCCTTTTCTAAAATATGTATCAGGTTGTTTTGGAGTGTACATGTCTTTGCCGACATGTAGAACCAGAGGAACCATTTTACAACTCCACACCTGGGGGAAATCAACAGAGACAATTCGGCCTGGTATTTTACAACTTACACATGTAAGTTGGTATTCTGCAAACCTATGTGTTTTAATGCTGCCAATTAATTACAGAGACTGCTGTCTTTAATTTATTTCAATTTGGAGGGGGAAATAACAATGTGAGATTAGTTCCCTTGTAGTTATTACTTTCTATATTCTCTTGTTTTCTCTGTCCTGTTCGTTTTATGGAGTTCTTTTCTTTCTTCTATTTTAGTTTTTCTATGTAAGCCGCTTTGCTGCTAGCCATGCAAAAGGCTGTATATCAACATTTTCATAACCCCCTTGATCCCTATTATAAAGGGCTAGCTGAAACAAGCACTTTTTAAAAATCTCTGCATTCCAGGGAGCAGTTATAAATCCTGATGTGGATAATTTTGGTTATACATGAGCCTTCCCTATATGAAATGGGGAATGTACATGCAGATTTTTGACCTGCTCAAGACACATCTTAACCATGCCTCCAATATGCTGCCTTGCAATTTCTACATATTATGGGCATCCGCATATAAATTTGGCCTTTCATAAAATCGCCATTTACACGTGCATGCCATTTCCATGTGTGAATACTGGATTTCCCATGTGGAAATTGCAAAGAAGGCTTGTATACTAACTCCCTTCATGTATATGGCATACGACCTTCCACCCAGCTCCCCCTGCTAGTTCTTTCTCTCTTTTTTTCCTTGCTTCTCCCCTCTTTTGTCTCCTTCTCTTGTCTTGTGTGCCTGTTCCTTTCTTATCAAGCATTGTAGTTCTTTTCTGTTTCCTGGTCATTTATGGCCTTATATGTTTTTTTGGATGCATTGTAAACCACCCTGCTGGTTTCGAAGGTGCAGTATATCAAGAAAGTTAATAAACATAAACATAAATATATATATTACTGACACTTCTTTTTAGAGGAGGGCAGTATGTAACTTAAAAAATGAAGCAAAATTTTACTATCATTTCTTGTCCCAAATCACTTTACAAAATCTTAGCTAATAAAGTTTCAGCTTCATCAAAGTCATGAAATACATATTTCACATCTCTCAAAATAAAACTGAACTTTGCTGAGGGATTATTTATGATTTTAACTATTGTAAATTACTTTTTTTGGTGAAGCATGCAGCTAAATTAAACTAAATAAATGATAGCTTTCCTCTTCTGAAATGAAAGAAAACATTTTTCACCTTTGATGGATTAGTCCTTTTTTTCCAATTTCTGTATCTTTATTTGAATATAATATTAAATTACAACAAATAGAAATAGGAAAAAGAGATACAAACTATAAAGTATAAAATCATATGTTTCAGTGAGCCAAGGAGTACAGCTTTTCCTTGCGCTTCGGTGCTCACTCTATACAAATTATATAAAAAATAATATATTTTAACATGCTCTTCAATGACCTAACTTACTGTACTAGCAGGAGTATAGTCTTGGCCTAGATTGACAGCCTGTGCAGTGGACATATGCCATTGAGAGACCTGCATAAAGATCAGGAGAAAGCAAAGCTGGGTGAAGGCAAAATGGCAGAACCTCAATTTGGCAGCTCCGGATCACCTGCCTCTAACACCATGGTGGAAGAAGCCACAGATGCAGTAGTGTAGGCCCTAGATAGTTGTTTCAATCCACTGGCAGCCAAACTGGCCTCTGTATCTCAGTCTCTTGAAGTCTTCCAGTCTAGGATGGAAGAGGTTGAAGCCCAAGTATCGGGCCTCAAAAATTCAGGCCAGCAATTGACTGATGGCCTAGCGTCACTCCACACATTGGTGGTTCAACTGGTGGAAAAGATTGACCTTTCTGAGAGCTTGAAAGAGTATAGGTTATTCATGGGTCTCTTCTGTAAGAATGAAGCTAGGCCCAGAGCTGTGTTAGCATGTTTCCTGAGTTATGCACAGAAAGAATTAGTGCTAAGGGCGGCACACAGTATCACCCAGTTGGAGTACAATACTCATAAGATGTGGATCTTCCAGGTTTACTCTACTTACCTGGTGATTTGCAGGAAAGAGTGCTCGCAGATCTGTGAGCCTCCCGGAATGCTTTGTTCTCCAATACCTAGCCTGCTTACACGTACTCCACTGTGGAATCTCCTAGATTTTTGACTCCCTTCGGTTGGCACAAGTTGTTATTATGAAAACCTGGGAGACCCATTAGGGCTACAGGGTTTTTGAGGCCTGTTGTATAAAATGGTTGTGAGGCTCCACAGGGATTCTAATTACAAAATGTAGACCTTTTAATCTTACTGATTCTGGCCCTGCTGCATGGCTTTGTTGATTACTTGGACTAGTGGCAAACTGAGCCTTCACTCCTCACATTGGGATATTTTGCATTCTGCCTGTATTATAAAAATCTTGTTCTTGGTAGACTGTTCATGCTGGGGCCAACATAGACTTGTATGCCATGTAAGCTCCCGTTGATTATATGAGAAATTCTTCCAATAGATTATTTGCTACCTAACATGTTTGGAAGATCATAATATCTGTTCTGTAAATGCGGACTGGGGGGGGGGGGTCCTTTCAGAATCACTCAAGTGATATCCATGCTCTCAAGGCCCCCTTGTGGAGTAATGGCCTGGCCTATTTACTCTACAGTATCTTGCATGGGCCCTTGCTACTGAAAGATTAGATCTAATGCATGGAGTCATAGAGGGAAGTTTAACACTTTGAAGAAGCTCTGTAGGAGGATGCCACTTGTACCTGTTTCATGCTCTTGCTACACAAACTTTATGGGGGCCATTTATTGCCATAGGCAGTTGTCCTGGCCACATGGACTAGGCTCTCTCTATGTATACTTTATGTCCAGAAATGGATGCTTTATATACGCTGTTAAACAAGGAGAGGAAAAGGAAAGGGAAGGAAGGAAAGATAAAGAGAAAAAAAGTGGGTTAGACATTAACTTAATTTTATGAGCATTTCTTGCATTGCCTGTCGTCAAGGATTCTGCAAAATAGCCGTATGCAATAGTGATGGATTTGGGATTTTTTGAACAACTTTGGGTAAAATTCTACAAATACAAACACTAATTTGCAGTTTCAGGCTGTGATTGAAGCTAAAACATTAACCTGGAGACAGGGCCGACCCAAGGGGTTTTAGGCTGCCTCTCTCCCCTGCTCACCAAGCCATGCTGCCTTCCCCTCCCATGCTGAGATGTGCTGCTGCCCCCCCCCCCCCCACACTGATGCTGATTCTGGTGGCAGGGAGGGGGAGGGGCAGCTTGGTGTGGTACAGCAGCAGCAGGCCATGTGCTTCAGCACACATGGCCTGCCGCTTCTGACCCACCTCTGACACAACTTTGGGGGGATCAGAAGCAGCAGGTCATGTGTGCCAAAGCAAATGCCTGCCACAGGTGCCCTAGACGGCCCTCTATTGGATGGACTGGCCCTGCTTGGACTCTTGTATCTCATGCTATGGATACTTAGGAACATAAGAAATGCTATACTGGGTCAGATCAAGGTCCACCAAGACCACTATCCTATTTCCAACAGTGGCGGATGCAGGTCACAAGTACCTGGCAGGTTACCAAAAAAGTACATAGGTTCCACGATGCTTGTCTTGGGGTAAGCAGTGGATTTCCCAGGTCCTCTAGTTTATGGACCTTTCCTCCAGGAACTTGTCCAAACCTATTTTAAACCCTAATTCCCTAACCTCTTTTACTACATCCTCTGGTAACAAATTCCAGAGTTTTATGATGCGTTGAGTGAAAAGGTATTTTACTGCTATTACTGAACATTTGTATAGCACTACAAGATGAGCGCAGTGCTGCACAGACACATTTAAAAGACAGTCCCTGCTCATCAGAGCTTGTAATCTAGTCAAGACAGACAACACAGTAGCTGTAGACATGTGATACATCTAGGGGAATGGTAGGGAAAAACAAAGGAGATCAGATGAGTCAAAATCTGAAAGCAGCAGCAAATAGGTGAGTATTCAGCCTGGATTTGAAAAGGGCCAGAGAAGGCGCCTGACATACAAACTCGGGTAGTTTGTTCCAGGCATAAGGAGCAGCAAGGTGAAAGGAGCGAAGTTTGGAGTTAGCAATAGAAGAGAAGGGCACAGATAGAAGCGATTTGCCAGAAGAGAGGAGTTCCTGAGAAGGGGTGATGGGAGAGATAAGAGAGGAAAGGTAGTGAGGAACTGCATAATGAATGATCTTATAGGCCAGCAGGAGAAGTTTGAAATGGATGTGGAAATGGATGGGAAGCCAATGAAGTGACTTGAGAAGAAGAGTAATATGAGCATGATGAGGCTGGTGGAAGATTAGTCACACCACAGAGTGTTGAACAGATTGAAGGGAAGAGAGATGATTCAGAGGGAGACCATCAAGGAGTAGGTTACAATAATCTAGATAGGAGGTGACTAAAGAATGGATAAGTATCTTTGTAGCAGAGTGGAGGAGTAGCCTAGTGGTTAGCACAACTGTCTAGTACCCAAAAGATCAAGGATTCAATTTCCATTGACATTTTGTGTGACCTTCGACAGTCACTTTACACTCTATTGCCTCAGAAAAAAAGGCCTAGCAATCTACTTCTGGTGATACATTGCCAAGAAAACCCAGAGGCAGCTGGGTCGCTAGGAGTCAGCACTGACTTAACATAAGAACATAAGATATGCCATACTGGGTCAGACCAAGGTCCATCAAGCCCAGTATCCTTTTTCCAACAGTGGCCAATCTAGGTCATACATACCTAGCAGTATCCCCAAAAGACACAGGTTATACAATGCTTGTGTTGCGTGAAGCATTGATATCCTGGGTCCCTTTTTAATAATGATTTATGGACCTTTCCTCCAGGAACTTGTCCAAACCTTTTTTAAACCCAGCTACACTAACAGCCTTTACTACATCCTCCAGTAACAAATTCCAGAGTTTGATTACACGTTGGGTGAAAAAATATTTTCTCTTATTAATCTTAAATAGTTTACCATGTAGCTTCATTGCATGTCCCCTAGTCTTTCTATATTCTCATAACGTAAACAATTGATCTACGTATCTCCAGGAACAAGCAGGAATGTAGTCTTCACATATGGGTATCGTCGGTACCGAGAGAGCCTGCGTGGGAATGCTCCCCAGTGTCCAATTAGAAAGCTTTTGGGAGCATCCCACAGCGCCTGCGTGCTGCCTTCCCGCCTTTCCCAACTGCCTCTCTCCAGTTCTTCATTTTCCGTGGAGCCAGCAGGTCGTTGTTCCTGTCACCGCAGAAAAGTTTTTCCTTATTCTCCATTTTTTTTTTTGTCGTCGCGTCTGCCTTCCTCGACGCTATACCGGTACCTCCGGTTCTTTCTTTCTAAAAAAAAAAAAAAAAAATATATATATATATATATATATATATATATATATAGTATTTTTTTCCAAACTTTTCTTTTCCAGGTGCACGCAGCATTTTGGGCCTTAGGCCCAAAATTTCCTCTACCATGGAAAAACCCGCTTTGGGTTTCAAAAAGTGCACCAAGTGTGGCGGTACCATCTCCGTCACCGACACCCATGAGTGGTGTCTTAAATGTTTAGGTCCTGACCACTCTATCTCGGAGTGTATGGCTTGTGCCATGATGTCCAAGAGGGGTCGACAAAACCGAGCTGCTAAGCTCAGCACCCTTTTTCCCTCCAATGCAGCTTCTGTGGCATCGATGTCTTCCAGGGCTTTGTCTTCTTCCCATGGATCTCAGGTAACTAAACATAAGTCTGGCCGGTCCTCAAAGGGTAGATCTCCTTCTAAGCATCGAGATGCCTCTGGCATTGCCCTTGAGGGTTCTGTACCGGCAAAATTACCCCGGCAGGAGGCTTCGGCTTCCAAAGCATTATCGGGGCTCCAGGATGTTCTTGAGGCCTCAACCTCGGCAGATCTACTGATGCCATGCTCTGGGGTACCGGCTGCTTTCTCCGGTACCGACACCCAGGCATCGGCAGCGTCGATAGACCAGAGGTTCCTGGCTATTGAACGCAGTCTGGCGGCTCTCCTTGCGGCATCGACACCCTCGGAACCGCGTCAGACACTTCAACCGGTACCGGCATCGACTCCAGCGCCGGTATAGGTACCAGTACTGACAGCATCGGCATTGACATCGGTGTCTGCTTTGCCAGCACCCAGCCATGCTATGCATTCCAGTACCAATACACCGGTACCGGTACCGATCCCCCCCGGTACCGACTTTGGTCGGTATGGGTATCGGGCTCTACAAGAGCATCCGGACAGAAGGTACTTTGAATCCTCGGAGGAGTCTGAGGATTCTGAGGATTCTGTCAGTACCAGAATACTTCTCTCGGAGGAGCCTTACTCTCCTAAACGTAGGATGTCTCCTCCAGAAGATATCTCCTTTCAGGATTTTATCAGGGAGGTGGCTCGAGGTCTTTCCATTACTGTGGCTCCCGAAACAGAGCCCAGAGCAAAGGAGTTGGAGATTCTTCAGTATCCCAAATCTCCTAAGGAGGCAGCTACTTTGCCTACCCATGAGATCTTACATGATCTCATGCTAAGAATATGGGAAACACCCCTTACCACCTCTCCTCACTCTCGTAGACTGGATACCATGTATCGAGTCCTTCCTTGTCCAGGTTTAAAGAAGACTCTGCTTCCTCACCACTCTATTGTAGTGGAATCAGCTATGAGAAGGATCAGGAGTGCAAAGAGGCATGCCTCTAATCCTCCAGGATGTGAGTGTAGAACCTTGGATGCCTTTGGATGTCGTACTTTCCAGGCTTCCCTAAGCAGAACCTCTGCCATTGCTATAGGTGCACTTAGAATTGCCTGGCTCCAGGCATCTGATTTGGAGCTCTGGGTGCAGGACAAACTGGGCAATATCCCTTGTACAGGTGAGAATCTATTCAGCAAAAATTGGCAAGAGAAAGCCAATGAGTTGCATGCTGACAACTCCACTTTGGATAGGTTATCCAAAGCCACAGCTGATCCTGCAAGGAAGAAATCTTTCAAGAAACCATTCTTCTCAAAAAAGAAGGGGTTCTACCTCTCTTATTCCCAGCAGGGACATTCCGCAGGTCAGCCTGCCCGGAAGAGTCAGCAACCATCTAAACAAAGGAAAGCAAAGACTGCTAAGCCTCAACCATCTCAGCAGTCTCAGCCTCCACAAGGCCTTTGACTTTCATCTAGAGAACTTAGCCTTCCTGGCTCTCAATGGACCAGAGCCTTCCACCATTCCAGGAAGGTTATGTCATTTTGCCCCCAGATGGGGGCAGATAACAGCAGAACATTGGATTCTCTCCATTATAAAAGAGGGGTACAAGCTTCATTTTATCTGCATTCTCCCTCCCACAATGGTAAGACAGTTCAATTCTCAGACCTCTCTCATCAACCTGTTAGATCAAGAGGTCACTATGCTTCTTGCCCAAGGGGCAATAGAGGAGGTACCCATTCCTCAACAGGGTACAGGGTTTTACTCCCCCTATTTCCTTCTCCCAAAGAAAACAGGGGAACACAGACCTATTTTAGACCTCAGAGAATCGAACAAATTCCTGTTCAAAGAGAAATTCAAGATGATTTCTCTGGGAACTCTGCTGCCATACCTTCAGAGTCAGGATTGACTTTGTTCTGTAGATCTCAAGGATGCATACACTCATGTTCTCATCCATCCAACTCACAGAAAATTCCTTCGGTTCCTTGTCCAAGGAAAGCACTACCAATACAGGGTGCTTCCTTTTGGCCTGGCCTCAGCACCAAGGGTGTTCACGAAATGCATGGCTGTGGTAGCAGCATTTCTTCGCACTCTAGGAATATTCGTCGTCCCTACTAAGACGACTGGCTCATTCGAGCCTCATCAGAGTCAGAGGCCAGGACTTCTCTATCTTGCACAATGCGTATCCTTCAGTATTTTGGTCTGGTCATAAACATCCCAAAATCCAGTCTAACTCCCACTCAGTCTCTAGAGTTCATAGGAGCTTTGCTGGATACCAGAAAAGCAAGGGCATATCTCCCCCAGGCCCATTGCCTTCGCATGATTCAGTTAGCTGCTCAAGCAGTGCTAAAGCCTCATCTCACTGCTCGAGAAATGTTACAACTACTAGGCTACATGGTACCTACCGTGCATGTGGTTCCTTCCGCTCGCCTCCATATGAGAGCAGCCCAGTGGACTTTGTCCACTCAATGGACCCAAGCATCAGGGTGCCTGTCAGACAAAAGAGCAAACACAAATCGCCTTATTTTGTCCCCCCAATGGTGGCAGTCCACTCAAAACCTGTTGCTAGGGTCCCCATTTCAACAACCTTTACCCCAGGCAACTCTCACAACAGATGTTTCTCCAGTGGGTTGGGGAGCTCATCTGCAAGACCTCTCCACCCAAGGCACTAGGACTCCACAGGAGACTCATCTACACATCAATCTCTTGGAGCTCAGAGCAATCTTCCTTGCTCTGCGAGTGTTCCACACCCTGCTCAGCTACAAGACAGTCCTCATCCATACGGACAATCAAGTAGCCATGTTCTACGTGAACAAGCAGGGAGGAACAGGCTCTCTGTCGCTTTGCAACGAAGCTTTCCGACTATGGGCCCTCGCCAGAGAGCATCAGATTCATCTCCTGGCAGTGTATCTTCCAGGTATCCAAAACTCTTGGGCAGACAGACTCAGTCGAGTTCTACTTCCACACGAATGGTCTCTCCATGCAGACCAGGTGGCCAAGATTTTTCAAATTTGGGGAACCGCAGACATAGACCTCTTTGCAAGTCCGTGGAATGCCAAACTTCCCCGGTTCTGTTCCAGAATTCCGGCTCAGGGCTCTTAGGCCAAGGATGCTTTCCTCCTTCATTGGTGTCGACTTCCTGTATGCCTTTCCACCCATTCCCCTAATTCCCAAAACCCTGTTCAAGCTTCAGAGAGACAGAGGCCGTATGATTTTCATAGCTCCACATTGGCCACGGCAAGTGTGGTACCCTCTGTTCTACATATCTCTGAAGCTCCCTCTCTGGAGTTAGGCTCTGCTCCAGATCTCCAGTCTCAGGAGGACGGAATGTTATGGCATCCCAATCCCCAGTCTCTGCATCTCAGGGCTTGGTTACTGAAGGCCTAGATCTTCAGGATCTTAACCTTCCTCAGCAAGTAAAGGATATCCTTTATGCTTCTAGAAAACCTTCCACAAGACGCTCTTATGCTTTCAAGTGGAAAAGGTTTACCATATGGTGCTCACAGAGGGGTCTTAACCCCCTTGCGATACCTCTGGAATCATTACTAGAGTATCTCCATCATTTATCCAGTGCAGGGCTTAAAACTAACTCAGTAAGAGTCCATTTAAGTGCTATTGCGGCTTCTTTCAAGCCTTTAAATTGACAACCTATTTCCTCCCATCCTCTCATAGCAAGATTTATGAGAGGCCTTCTTCTAACTAAGCCTCCCATTAAGCCACCACCCGTGGCATGGGACTTAAATCTGGTTCTTGGCCAGCTCATGAAGCCACCTTTCGAATCCTTAGCTACTACCTCCTTGAAATTCCTTTCTTGGAAAGTTATCTTTCTGATTGCAATCACATCAGCATGTCACATCAGTGAGTTGCAGGCACTAGTGGCTGATCCACCTTATACAAGGTTCCATCATGACAAGGTAGTTCTTAGGACTCATCCACACTTTATGCCAAAGGTGGTCTCGCCTTTTCATCTTAACCAAGGGGTCTACTTGTCTGTGTTTTTTCCAAGGCCTCATGCATCAAATGCAGAAAGGAATCTTCATACTTTGGATTGTAAAAGAGCTTTAGCTTTTTACTTACAAAGAACACAGCAACATAGAAAGTCCTCTCAACTCTTTGTTGCTTTTGATCCTTCTCATTTGAGACTTCCAGTCTTCAAGAGAACACTCTCCACCTGGATTACACAGTGTATTTCCATTGCCTATCAGAGTAAGAACCTTCCTCTGGAGGGCCATGTCACAGCTCACAATGTGAAAGCCATGGCAGCTTCAATGGCTCATCTGCACTCTGTGTCTATTGACGACATCTGTCGAGCAGCCACTTGGGCCTCGGTTCATATCTTCACAGCCCATTACTGCTTGGACAAGGACTCCCGCCGGGATGCCTTGTTTGGTCAGGTTGTTCTACAACACCTGTTCCATACCCAATCAACTCCTACCCGCCATCCCTGGTTGGATGCCAGAGATCCATGGGGGGAAGTGGAGCCCTTTCACAGGGACACACAACTTCTGGGGTCTCTCCCTGGCATCTAAAGCTAGGGAGTCTCCATATGTGATGACTACATTCCTGCTTGTTCCTGGAGATAGCATAGTTACTCACCTGTAACAGGTGATCTCTGGAAACAGCAGGAATTTAGTCTTCACAACCCACCCACCTCCCCTAGGAGTTGGTATCTCTCTATCTATCTCTTTCTCTTTCCCTCTCTCTCTCTTTGTCTCAGCTTTAAACTCAACTGGAGAGAGGCAGTTGGGAAAGGCGGGAAGGCAGCATGCAGGCGCTGTGGGATGCTCCCAAAAGCTTTCTAATTGGACGCTGGGGAGCATTCCCGCGCAGGCTGTGTCAGTACTGACGATACCCATATGTGAAGACTAAATTTCTGCTGTTCCCGGAGATCACATATTACAGGTGAGTAACTATGCTTTACCCGTTCCACTCCGTTCATTAATTTATAGACTTCTATCATATCTCCCCTCAACCGTCTCTTTTCCATGTTAAAGACCCCTAACCTTTTAAGCCTTTTCTCATAGGGATATCCTTCCATCACCTTTACCATTTTGGTGGCTCTTCTCTGAACGTTATCTAATAACGCTATATCCTTTTTGAGATACGGCGACCAGAATTGCACACAATATTCAAGGTGCGGTTGCACCATAGAACAATACTGAGGCATTATAATAGCCTTAATTTTATTTTCCATTCCTTTCCTTATGATACTTAGCATTCTATTTGCTGTCTTAGCCACCGCTGCACACTGGGTGGAGGGTTTTAACATGTTATCCACAATGACATGTAAATCTTTTTCCTGGGTGGTGGTTCCTAATGTGGAACCTTGCATCGTGTAACCATAGTTTGGGCTGTCCTTCACTAGGTGCATAACTTTGCACTTGTCCACATTAAATTTCATCTGCCATTTTGATGCCCAGTCTTCCAATTTATCAAGATCCTCTTGCAATTTTCCACAATTCTTATGGGTTTTAACAACTTTAAATAGTTTTATGTCATCTGCAAATTTGATAACCTCACTCGTTATTCCATTTTCCAGGTCATTTATGAATATGTCAAAAGCAGCGAACCCAGCACAGATCCCTGGGTTACACCACTATTCACCTTTCTCCATTGGAAAAATTTGCCATTTACCCTACCCTCTGCTTTCTATCTTTTAACCAGTTCATGATCCACAATAGTACACTGCCTCCTATCCCATGACTCTTTAGTTTTGCCAAAAGTCTCTGATAAGGGACCTTGTCAAAGGCTTTCTGAAAGTCCAAATACACTATATCAACCGACTCACCTTTGTCTACCTGTTTATTCACACCTTCAAAAAAAACATAACAGATTGGTAAGACAAGATCTTCCTTGTCTAAAGCCATGTCGGCTGTCTCCCATTAAGCCATGACTAACTACATGTTCAGGAATTTTGTTCTTTATGATGGTTTCTACCATTTTTCCCGGTACTGACGTCAGACTCACCGGTCTGTAGTTTCCCGGATCACCCCTGGAATCCTTTTTAAAAATTGGCGTTATGTTTGCCATCCTCCAATCTTCAGGTATTACAGGATCTTAATATGTACACCTTAGAGGAAAGGCGGGATAGAGGTGATATGATTGAGATGTTTAAATACCTCTGTGGCATAAATGTTCAGGGAGAGAGCCTCTTTCAATTGAAAGCAAGTTCTGCGTGGCAGTTGACTGCTCATTTGGACCCGGACTTTGTAACAGTGAATGACGGGGCTTTTGTGATTGCCTCCATGATGCTTAAACTCCCCTAAAAATGTCCTAAAATGAGTTATTTTACTAGACTCCCTAATTTGTTGATCCTGTATATGCTGTTTGGTAAAATCTGCCACTTACATTAGTCGAGGTAAGATGACTTCGGAGGCAATCGTGTTGAGCTGAATTCCTACCTGTCAGCATCTTTCTGTATGGACCTGCTGCTATTTTGTTTCTGGCAATGTTTTCACAGACGCGAAAGCAAAAGAACCTACCCTTGAGACGAGGGGACATGGGATGAGGGTGAAGGGAGACAGATTCAGGAGTGATATGCGGAAATATTTCTTTACGGAAAGAGTAGTGGATCCGTGGAATAGTCTCCCAGTGGAGGTGGTAGAGATGAGGACAGTAACTGAATTAAAAAAAGCATGGGACCAACACAGAGGATCTCTAAAGGTAAAAAGTGGACTGTTGTAGTTGTTGTTATGGAAGGACAGACTAGATGGGCCTTGTGGTCTTTTTCTGTCATCATGTTTCTATGTTTCTATGTTTCTATGATTTTAATGATAGTTCACAGATTACTAATAGCACGTCTGCAATCTCATATTTCAGTTCTTTCAACACCCTTGGATGTATATCATCCAGTCCAGGTGATTTGCTACTCTTCAGTTTATCAAATAGTTGTAATACATCTTCCCGATGTATCAATGTTTCTTTCAATTCTTCCGCACCTTTAAATATCACTTCAGTCATGGTTATATCCCTACATCTTCCTCAGTAAAGACCGAAGCAAAGAATTCATTCAGTCTCTCTGCTATCGCCTTGTCGTCTCTTAGTGCCCCTTTAACTCCTCTATCATCTAATGGACCAACTGACTCTCTCACAGGTTTTTTGCTACGAATGTACTTGAAAAAAGTCTTTATTATGCGTTATGCTTCCGCAGCAAGTTTTCTCTCAAATTCTCCCTTTGCCTACCTTATCAATGCCTTGCATTTAACTTGCCAGTGCTTGTGCTGTTTCCAGTTTTCGACATTTGGCTCTTTTTTCCATTTCCTGAAATATGCTTTTTTGGCAACAACATCCTCTCTGACGTCACCTTTAAACCATGCTGGCAGTTTTTTGGACTTCCTTCCACTTTTCTTAAAGCATGGAATACAGCTGGTCTGGGCTTCCAAGATAGTATTTTTCAACAACACCCAAGCTTGATGTAAGTCTTTAACCTTTGCAACTGCTCCTTTTAGTTTTTTCTTAATTATTTTCCTCATTTTAACATAGTCTCCCTTTCGAAAGTTAAAAGGTAGCACTGTGGATTTCCTTACCATCCCTCCTCCACTAATTAAATCAAACGTGATCATGCTATGATCACTATTGCCAAGTGACCCCAACACCCTTATCTCTTGCACCAAATATGGTGTTCCATTAAGGACTAGGTCCAATATGTCTTCCCCTCTGGTCAGTTTATGAGCCAGCTGCTCCAAGAAGCAGTCATTTATTTCTAGGAACTTTATCTCCCTAGCATGTTCTGATGAGACACTGACGCAGTCGATGCCAGGGTAATTGAAGTCACCCATTATTATTACTGTGCTGTAACTTTTGTTAGCTTCCTTGATTTCTTTGAGCATTTCATCACCATTTGTTCATTCTGGCCAGGCGGTCGATAGTACACCCACATTGCCATCGTCTTCCCTTTTTACCTGGAATTTCAATTCGTAGATATTCTACAGCAAATTTAGTTTCCTGCAAAACTTTAATCCTTTCTGACTCATTGCCCTCTCTAACATAGAGCGCAACTCCTCCACCAATTTTTTCAGCTCTATCATTATGGTATAGTTTGTACCCAGGTATCACAGTGTCCCACTGGTTGTCCTCCTTCCACCATGTCTCTGAGATTCCAATCATATCTAACCTCTCATTTAGTGCTATATATTCTAACTCTCCCATCTTATTTTTTAGACTTCTAGCATTTGCATACAAGCATTTTAGAGACTTTATTTTATTCATATTAATTCGGCTATTGGTAGGCATGGGTAATTTGGAATCTTTAAGCTCTGTGTGCTCCATACTCAAGAGCATTTGGGCTACTTTACTCTTTTTTGGAACCTCTCTGCTTTTGGTAGTATCCTTCAAGGATACATTCTTCCGAACCATGCGCTCTTGTGCGACTATCGGCATTCCCGTATTATCTAGTTTAAAAGCTGCTCTATCTCTTTTGTAAAGATTAATGCCAGCAGCCTGGTTTCATCCTGGTTAAGGTGAAGCCCATCCCTTTGGAAGAGCCCCTCCTTTCCCCAGAATGTTCCCCAGTTCCTAACAAATCCAAAACCCTCATCCTTGCAGCATTGTCTCATCCACACATTGAGACTCCGGAGCTCTGCTTGCCTTTTGGGTCCTGCACATGGAATGGTAAGCATTTCAGAGAACGCTACCCTGGAAGTTCTGGATTTCAACTTCCTACCTAAAAGCCTAAATTTAGTCTCCAGAACCTCCCTACCACCTTTTCCTACGTCATTGGTACCGACATGTACCAAGACAACAGACTCCTCCCCAGCACTATCTAAGACCTTATCTAGGTGGCGCGTGAGGTCTGCTACCTTCCCACCAGGCAGGCATGTTACCAGGCGATCCTCACGTCCACCAGCCACCCAGCTATCTACATGCCTAATGATCGAATCACCAACTATAACGGCTGTCCTAACTCTTCCCTCATGTGCACATGGCCCTGGATAAACTTCCTCGTGCGAGAGGGTTTTACATGACCTGGAGGACAAGTCCTAGTTACAGGATCAATTTCTGCCACACCAGGGTGATGCTCTTCTGTCACGTGACCTCTCTCCTCCATGGCAAAAGGTATGCTGCCAGACTGGAGGTGGGACTTCAAGACTATATCCCTGTAGGTCTCTTCTATGTACCTCTCTGTTTTTCTTATGTCTTCCAAGTCTGCTACTCTAGCCTCTAGAGAACGGACTTGTTCCCTGAGAGCAAAGAGCTCCTTGCACCTAGTGCACACGTAAGACCTCTCACCAACTGGGAGAAAATCATACATGTGACACTCAATGCAAAAGACTGGAAAGCCCCCATCTCGCTGCTGGACTGCATCTTAGTTTTAAGCTTGTTTTTAGATATTTAAGTTCTTTACTTACTAAGGGTTGCTGTGGATACTTATACTAATACAAGTGTACCTAATACTTTTAATATACCTTGTTCACCTGAAGCTTAGCTAATCTCAGGTCCTTAGTGTATGACTGATTTGGATAACGAGCTGCACCTGAGAGCACCTCCTTTCCTTTAATTTTATTTATTTATTTAACACTTATTTCTATACCGCTCTTTCCCAAGTATCAAGTGTGGTTTACATTGAACAGTAAATTATAAGGTATGTGATATTACATACCTAGTCGTTTTACATAGAACAGATGGAACTATTTACACGTAACAATATAACATTTGAACAGTAAGAGTTATAACGTATTTACATTATGGGTACTTACAAATTACATGATAGAACAAAATGTGTAAGTACCTATAAAGCTACGATTATCCCAGGGGTGGGTGAGTGTTGGGGAGGGAGGGTGGGAAATAAGACTTATTAAAAGAGGACTGCTACACAGTACCCTGTCCTGTGCTTCTAAGGTAAGCTTTGACCAACTTCCTGGGTGATTAATAGTCTTTGCTTGGATTGAAGGAGTCTTTCAAAATGGCCTTTTGATCTGCCACTTGGCTTTAACACCTATTTAAAAAGTTTCACAGGTCTCTTGCCCCCTAGATAGAAGGCCTCTTTGTAAAGGTCTCTAGAATACTTTATTTGTTGCTCAAAGAATACTGACCCTGTTTTGCCTTTTATGCTAAGTTATATTCTGATTTGTTTTAAATTAAAGCTCTTTGCTGCTGCTAGGCTGTTTCTTAGTATGAAATTTGAAGTAGAAGCTCTCTGCTGGATTCTAAATTTAACCAGAAATCTCTCTTCTGTGTTTTAAATTTAAACTAAAAGCACTTTGCTGCTACTAGGCCCTGAGTGAGTATTAAATGTAAACTACAAGCTCTCTGCTGGGTTCTAAATGTAACCAGAAAGCTCTCTTCTGTGTTTTAAATTTAAACTTGATAGCACTTAAAAAAAAGTGTGTTCAGAAAGGAATGGGTGAATTTTTTTGATGTTGTAGAGAAAAAAATGGCAGTTTTTAGCTAGCAGTTGGATGTATGTGGAAAAGGAGAGAGAGAAGTCAAAGACCACCCCAACGTTGCGAGCTGAGGAGACAGGGAGATGTAGAGAGTTGTTCACAGAGACTGAGAAAGGAGGAAGGGGAGAGGAGGGTTTAGAGGGGAAAATGAGAAGCTCAGTTTTGGCCATGTTCAATTTCAAGTGGCAGTGAGACATCCAAGCAACATTGTCAGAAAGGCAGGCAGAGATCCTGGCCTGGATTGCCAGAGAGATTTCAGGTGTAGAGAGGTAGATTTGGGAGTTATCAGCTTAAAGATAGTACTGAAAGCCATGGGAAGAGCTAATTGTACCAAGGGACTGGGTATAGAGAGAGAAAAAGAGTGGATCCAAGACTGATCCTTGGGGTACACCATCTTAGAGTGGGAAAGTAGTAGAGGAGGATCCAGCAGAACAAACACTGAAAGAGGGATGGGAGAGATAAGAAGAGAACCAGGATAACACAGAGCCCTTAAAACTAAGTGAGGACAAGTATCAAGGAGAATATTGTGGTCAGCAGTTCCAAAAGCAGCAGAAAGCTCAAGAAGGATTAGGATTGAGTAAAGGCCCTTGGATTTTGCCAGGAACAGGTCGCTAGAGACGTTGGCAACAGCCGTTTTGGTAGAATGTAAAGGACAAAAGCCAGATTGTAGAGGATCCAGAAGGGCTTGAGAGGAGAGAAAGTCAAGGCAACAGCGGTGAACCCACACGTTCAAGTAGTTTAGAAACAAAGGGGAGGAGGGAAATGGGTCAGTAGTGAGAAGATCAAGTAGGGTCTAGTGAGGGTTTCTTGAGGAGAGAAGTGACCACAGCATGCTTGAGGGCTCCAGGGAAAGGTGCAGTGGAGAGCAATAGGTTGAGAATATGAGAAATGGAAGGGACTACAGTGGAAGAGATTAAAGTAATGGGATGGGTGGGAATAGGATAAGAGGATCAGGAAGTGAGTTTGGATGAGGAAAGAAGATGAGTGGTTTCCTCCTCAGAGGTCATAGAAAAGGAAGAAAGGGTAGCAGAGGTAGGGGGAAAGATGGGAGGGCAGAGGAGGGAATGGGACAACTCAGCACGGACAACTCATTGCAGACCAACTCAGTGCAATATTAAATGCAATAGTAAAACATCCAAAAACATTTTATTAAGCTATCTGATAATTTCAGATTCTTGGAATGTCTATAGTGTAATAGGAAAAGATCAAAAACGATTTTGTTATGCTGTCTGATAATTATGAACTATGACATGCAAGTAAGTATTCTATAGGGCATCTAGTGCCGTAATCTGACAAAAGCTTTCTGAGGCCATCAATGAACTTCCAGATCGTGGGATGGCAAATTCCACATTTGGCTCGGAGGTGACGATGAACAGCTTCAGAATGGTTGTTAGTGCGATCCTCAGTACTCAGTGTTCTATCAAACAGATTCCACATAGATGGAGGGAATACAGGAGATCATCTACCATTTCTTCTCCTATTTGGGTGACTGATGTAGCTGTCCTTGAACCCTTGAGCAGAGAATGAAGCTCTTTGGGTAGGTGCCCTTCCAGAGCAGCAACATAATCTCCAAAGTCAAAATGCTAAGGCCACAACCATTTTGGTTTTAAGGGCTAACTCCGTATTTGTTTCGCATTCTGGAACAGCACCTAGCGATGTCAAATGCTTCCTCATGTTCTGAACCAGGTCGAAAAAACTGCCTTTTAATGTTCACCCTTAAAGCCAAAATGGATGTTCCAGATTTCATTTGACAAATCTGAAATTATCAGATAGCTTAATAAAATGTTTTTGGATGTTTTACTATTGCACTTTTTTGACATTTTCATATTTCACCTCATATATGTGACCAGCAAAGGGTCTAAGACAACTCAACATGGGACGCTGAGTTGGCCGCACTGAGTTGGCCCCACTGAGTTGTCCTAGACCCAGAGGGGAAGTAGCTGACCTCGTGGGGAATTGGAGTATGATCTTGTGGATTTTGTCATTGAAGTAGTTAGCCAGTGTTTGGGTAGAAAGGGAGGGAGGGGTCGGAGGTGGTGGCACCTTATTACTCTTAAATGGGTTACATTGTAGCTTCATTGCATATCCCCTAGTCTTTCTATTTTTTGATGGAGTAAACAACCTATCTACATTTACCCGTTCCACTCCATTCATTAATTTATAGACCTCTATCATATCTCCTCTCAGCTGTCTCTTTTCCAAGTTGAAGAGCCCTAACCTTTTAAGCCTTTTCTCATAGGGATATCCTTCCATCCCCTTTACTATTTTGGTGTCTCTTCTCTGTACCTTTACTAATTCTGCTATATCCTTTAATGGGGGTTGCCTCCCTTCCCACTTTCCAAATGGGACTTTGATCATCCTGGCTGGGACTGCTTATTACTCCTCTTTCTTTTTCTTTTCTAATGTTTCTTTTCATAGTTATACTCTTGATATTTGTTGACTTGGGCAGATTGGGAGAAGAGCAAAATAAGGGCATGGGTTAGCAGCAGTTTGGGTTTGGGGTTGTATAGAAGCCATAAGTGGGGACAAATGAGTGATGGAGGGCAGGGGAAATCTGGAGGTGGAGTGTGTGATGGCAAATGAGACTGTGAGGATCCATAGAACAGGTTCTGAGGGGGTATAGTGGAGGCTATTAGGAAGTTACAGATTTGAGTTAATACTTCATGGGCTATTAGGAATTGTAGGGTATGATGTTTTCTGGAGTAGAATTCCAATGCATTCATGTGATTTTGATGGTGATTTTTGATTGGGGGTAAAGAAGGAGAGAGAGATTGTGTATTTTTTGGGAAAGGAGTATGTTATGGGATACCCAAAATTTGGTACAAGGGTGAGTGGGCAGTTTGTTTGTTGCAGGGAGTATGGATGGGGAGGGGGCGAATAGGGAGGCTGCCCATTTTTCTGGTGGGCAGAGAACCAGGGGCCCTAGGCTGAGGAGGGCCCTTGCAAGTGACTATTGTGGATAGCTTTTTGGGTTTTATCTCTGAAGGGTATAAGTTGCATGAACAAGGGCTCTGGATATCGACTTTATCCAGAACACATGTTCCTGGCATCAAATAGATTATTTTTTGGTTTCCATTGAACTATTGGGTGATATCGCGGTGACAGACATAGACCCTATTGAAATGTCTGAAAATGCAATGGGCTGGGTGTATTTACAAGGGCTAAGTCAACAGATATCAGATCAGCCTTGGCGATTTTGTCTTTGCTTGTATAGGGATGTGGAGTTTTGTTCTTATTTTCATTCTCAATGGGCAATTTTTGAAGGAATGAATGGTATGCACAAGGTTTACCCTATATTATTTTAGAAAATAGTTAAGGCATATCTTCAGGGAGTCATTTTAGATTACACCGATAGATGCCACCATGATATTTACCAAGTGGATTGTTTCCTTAGAGAAGCAGTTACAGTATGTGCACTACATAAGCAGTATGTGGTTTGGCCAATAGGGACATTGTATGACACTCTATCACCACTCAAGTTGAACTTAACACATTTTAATGTGCTCATGCTAAAAAACCTATGTTGTACCAGCGGTACAAGTTGAGATATTAAGTCCATGCACCTCTCTTAGGCGCCCAGGCCAGATGGGTTTAGTAGTGAGTTTTATCAAATCTTGTAGGACAAAGTTAGGGGCTTGTTTACAAAGCCGCGGTAGTGGTTCGCGATCGCGATCGCAGCCGCGGCCCCATTGAAATCAATGGGGCCGCGGCTCCGATTACGATCGCAAACCGCTACCGCGGCTTTGTAAACATGCCCCTTAGTGTCCCTTTATGGACGATTCCCCCATGGGATTAATGAGACACTTATTCTGTAATTCTGAACCCAAGGAAACACTCTACATACATGTAGTCCTTCTGCCCCATCTTGTTACCAAACGTTGACCAGAACATTTTGGCCATTAGAACATTTTGCTTTCATTAATTTATATGTCACAGGTGGGGTTTTTGAAGGGGAGATACGCGGTAAATAATACTCAGAAAAAGTTTGTCTCTGTGGACTATTATTTTGCCAGAGGGATTTCCTCATTGCTTTTAGTTTTGACACCGATAAGGCTTTTGACCAGGTGAACTGGGAGTATCTTTTCCTTGTTTTGGCCCGACAGGGTGATTTCTACAAGTGGTGTGGCTTTTGTATATGGCCCCAAGTGCAGCAGTGCCATTTCAGTATTGTCGTACAAAGAGATGTAATCTCCAGTGTGGTACAAAGCGGGGATGTCCATTGTCCCTCTTGCTTTTTCTGCTCACTTTGGAATCACTTCTGTGTAATATTAGGGAAGCAGTGGATATCAAGGGTGTTGAACTTGGCCCAGTAGATTTTCAGATTTGGGCCTTTGCAAATGATTTGTTGAGGCATCTTTGCTGACTTTGTTGACATTATTCCAAATAATTGAAAGTTTCGCTGGCTTCAAATTAACTTTAGAGAAGTTAGAAGCTATTCCCACTCAATAGAAGCTTCAGGATCAATTAAAGGAGCAGTTCTCCCTTAAATACACCACAGATTTTTTTTAGATATTTAGGTGTTATTGTACCCACATATATGAATAGACTGTATAGGTATAATGTTCCTCAACTGTTTCAAGAAATGGAGAACAGGTTCCGACAGTCACAAACTTTGACGTTATCCTTGGGAGTTAAGAGTGGCACGGTGCAAGATGGTTTTGTTCCCTGAATTGTTATAGTTTGTAAGTACTGTCCCTTTCTTCCTTAAAAGAGATCTCCAGGTAATGGAACATAGATTTGCATGCTTCCTATGGAGAGGGCATAGAGCTTGTATTCCTCTGTGTGCTCATGGGACCCTGTGATCAAGGGGGGTTGCGACATCCGGAGGTAACAAGTTATGGCATAGCTTGTTCTTTCCAACATTTAAAGGGTTGACTATTTGACAAAGAGGATTGTAATGCCTCTGGGACTATCAGCATGAATGGGACCACCCCCTTTCTCTTAAGTATATTTTATATGCAAAAGTATGGAAATTGGCCCTGAGAGATTAAGTGTTCTAGTGTGTCCAGATTGTACATGAAGTATGGTGCCAGGTGTACATCCAATTGGGCCACAATGTGAAAAAGTCTATTTATTGCCCATTGCAGAACAGAGATTTTTTGCCAGAGGTACAATCATGTAGTATCCAGGTCTGGAGGGACAAGGGTCTGCTATCCCTCAAACAAGTGCTAATGGAGGATGGTCACCTGCTCTCTTTTGCAGATCTATAGGCGTAGTATGGACTGGAAATGTTCCCTGTAAAATAGTTATCTCCAAGTTATAATGCCCTGTTCAACGTAATTTCAGTTTGTTCAATGTAAACCGCACTGATGCAGAATAGCGCGGTATATAAGAGAATGTAAATAAATAATAAATAAATAAATGACACTTTAGCTTAACTTCAAATTTGTAGTTACATGCATAATCTTGATAAAATCCACCTTGCCACTGATTTTGGTTCAGCATTGAAAGATTTCTTCTGTTTGGGGAAATAGGACAAGTAAGAATTTGTACTATAAAGCAGACCTTCTGGGACATATCTAGTCCTTTAGATTGTGTGGCATTGGCTGCACAGTGGTGCAGGGAGTTAGGGATATCTTTATCAGGAGAAGAACATTTACAAGCTCTACAGAGAACCCCTCAGATAACGGTCAATGTGACCCTTTCAGACTTGAAATTTAAGGTTTTCTGGCGGGCCTTTTGCTTTCTGCTGTGGGCTTTTTGTGTGGGCTGTGCTCCCAACACAGATTTTCCCAAAATGTAATGAGTCACAGGCATCTCTTGGGCATATGTTCTGGGAGTTTGGGAGCTCTTGTTGAGAGTACAATGGGTACTTGAAGAGAGTTCTAAAAGCATTCTATCCCAGGATTGGCATGTATTGTGCTCTTTGATGATGTTGTCCCAGATGATCTTCAGGGGAAGAGGAAGTGATTCTGGGTTAGACAGGCATGGAAACTGGGTAAAAAATCAATATTGTTGGTTTGGATACATAGGGAATCTTCTGCATTGGTTACTCCACATGGATCATTTCAGGGTCTGGGGGAACCCAAAAAGAACAATTTTTTTCTGCTGTAGATATATACGGTGCTTATCTTGAATGAGCTTTATGGCCTGTGTTTTGGAAATTTTTATGAGATCATAACACACCTCAGCATGGTTGGACTTGGGAGGAGGGGTTTGGTGTGTATGTGATTTTTTAGTGGAAGCAGTAGGGGGCAGGTAGTTTATTATAGTTACAAAATTACAAATAAAATGGAATGTTTGTACTGTGGGGACTGATCCTCCCCTTCAGAAAAAAGGCCTGGCAATCTACTTGCAGTCACACTGCCAAGAAAACCCAGGAGCTGCTGGGTCACCAGGAGTCAGTGCTGACTCAAGAGCACACATTGCATATTTGCCTGAACTTGGACATGTCTGTCTTTTTTTTTTAGACATTCTGGCTTGGATGTCCCAGATTGCATTTGGACATCATTTGTAAAATGTGTCTTTATATATTTTCAATAGCTATAGAAGTTCGTTGCACTTATTTCTTAGTTAAAATCTTTAATAATTTCTGAATTACTGCTTTCAAATTTGTCTTCTACACCATTTGGAAACTTTTCAGGTGCAAACCTAGCTGACTAGGTTTGAATTCAAATTCAGCTAAAGATAAAAATTTGGGATTTAATTACTCATCTTTCAAAACCCATACTTGTGGAGAGTTACAATTGAGATTTAGTAAATAGATCCTTGCCCCAGAGAGGGCTCACAATCTAAGTTGGTACCTGGGCAATGGAGGGCAAAGTGACTTACTCAGGATCACGGAGTGTGTCACAGAGAAAAATGTGATTTTGGCCATGGCTTTCCTGTTCTCATCCTGTTGTTCTAAGCAGAGGGTCTGGTTTTCTTACCTACTCAATGAGTTTTCCAAAATTGACCTATATTAGCTATTTCCATTGTGCAATTGAAAGACTGCAGAAGAGTGCATTGCTAATGTTCAAATGGTTAGCTGAGTAACATTCTTTTGCTAGCTTCAGTTTTTAAGTGTATATTTTGGGTTTGACATCTGCCTGTGTGAAATGGAGACTCTCATATATGTGAAAATGTAAGGGTGCCCATGGGGAGACAGGAGCATAGAGCATGGAGAATGCTTATGGCATTGCCTTATCATTGCTAAAAATGTCTACATAGACTATAGTTAGTGTATCCCCATGTTTCATATGAACTCATTAACGGTTATATTCAGGACAGTGGGCAGTGGCTAATATTTGTGGTGTGCACAGTATGCTGTAAGATATGATCCATAAAATTTTCTTTATATATGTAAAGAAACCTTCAGCTTGACTACTTGCAAATACAATGTGTGCCTCTGAGTCAATGCTGACTCATCAGCTCCTGGGTTTTCTTGGCAGTGTGACCAGAAGTAGACTGCCAGGCCTTTCTTCTGAGGCAATGGAAGGTTAAGTGTCTTGCCCAAGACCACAAAGAGTACTAGTGAGAAATGAACTCTGGTTACGTAGTCACCAAGCCAGTGCTCAAGCCACTAGGCTACTCCTCCACACTTATACGTCACCTTTAAGATAATTACACAGAAATACTGAAACACTCATGAATAGGGCTCTACAGGTTCATCTGTATCTTAGCATATGTACCTGTTTTGGACTGTGATGAGATATAGGAGGATATTTTTTGAATTCCTTTGTTTTTTGTACCAAGCAATTTCATCCTACGCTTTTGGGCTTCAATCTCAATTGGTCTTTATTCGCAACTACCAGGGAAATTTATTGTTGCATTTTATATCTCCTCTCAACTTGCTATAGTCTATTCACTGCAGTGACAGTCCTCAGCTGGATGCCATATACAAAGGCTCCTTTCAGAACCCTGCAGTCACAGTCATTAAGTTAGCCACTAAGTGCGGCTGTTGCACAATGACTCGCCCCCTACTCTTCCCCTGCAGCATTCCTTGCACAGTCAACCAGGGATCAGTATACCTAACATAGAATATGACGGCAGATAAATACCAGCATGGTCCATCTAGTCTGCCCAGCAAGGCGGCAAGAGTAGGTGAACCTGCTGCTCCGTGCAGGTTGCCCCTCCCCATGCCTTTGTTTAGGGGTGTACTCACCGCTCTTTGTAAGTCACCCCTATTTGTTGAGCTATAAGAGATAGTTATGTTTATTTTGATTTTATCCTGTTGCTGTAAAGGGATCCACTGTGTCTGCCCCATGCCATTTTGAATTCTGTCACTGTATTTGCCCCAACCACTTCTATCGTGGTGGGGGGGGGGGCATTCCAAGCATCCACCACCCTTTCAGTGAAAAAGTATTTCCTGACATTGCCTTTCAATTTACCCTCTTGCAGCTTCATGTTACGCCCTCTAGTTTTACAGTTTCCCTATCTTTGGAAGAGGTTTGTTTGTTCATTAATACTCTTTAAGTATTTATAAGTCTGAATCATATCTCTCTTGTCCCTCCACTCCCCCAGAGTGTACATATTTAGATCTTCAAGTTTCTTCTTTTAAGTCTTCTGACACAAGTCCATGTTATGCTCCCTGTTATCTGTAAACTTAAGACAGATCCTATTCTGTCTGAGTAAAATTTTGTTGTATGTAAACCGCACTGATAACAAAGAGCGCGGTATATGTTGTTGTTGTTAAGTGCCGTCGAGTCAGAGTCGACTCATGGCGACCCTCTGGATAGCTATCCTAAATTGTGTTCGGTCTTCATTCAGGCAGCTTATTGTTGACAGACTGGTACCCGTAGCTGCTGTTATTGTATCGATCCATCTCATTGCTGGCCTTCCTCTTTTGCGTTGACCTTCTATCTTGCCAAGCATGATGTCTTTCTCTAATGATCTCTCTCTCCGCATGATGTGTCCAAAGTATGAAAGTCGAAGTCTTGTCATCTGAGCTTCTAAAGAAAGCTTAGGTTTGATCTCCTCTAGTACAGACTGGTTTGTTCTTCGGGCAGTCCATGGTATACACAGTATTTGCCACCAGCACCATAATTCAAAGGCATCAATTTTCTTCCTGTCTATCTTTTTCACTGTCCAGCTTTCACATCCATATGATGTTATTGAAAATACCATGGCTTGAACAAGTCGAATCTTTGTATGGAGAGAGACATCTCTGCTCTTGAGAATCTTATCTAGGTCCTTCATAGCCATTCTGCCAAGAGCAATGCGTCGTCTGATTTCTTGACTGCTTGTTGCTTCTTTATTGATAGTTGATCCAAGTAGGTTAAAGTTATTCACGATTTCAATTTCTTCTCCTTCGACGATGAACCTGTTGATTATGCCAGTTGTCATGATCTTTGTCTTCTTTACATTAAGGTGCAGGCCTATTTTGAGACTATGTTCTTTGATTGTGAGAAGCAAATGTTTCAGATCATCTTCACTTTCCGCCAATAATGTGGTATCATCAGCATAGCGAAGGTTGTTGATGAGTCTTCCACCAATCTTCACACCTCTGTTGTCTTCATACAATCCTGCTTCTCTGATGATTTGTTCTGCATATAAATTAAACAGGTAGGGGGAAAGTATGCAGCCTTGTCTTACACCTTTGCTTATTTTAAACCATTCTGTTTCTCCTTGTTCTGTTCGAACTGTTGCTTCTTGATCAATGTACAGATTGTGCAAGAGAACGATCAGGTGTTCTGGTATACCCATGCTTCTTTATGTGGCCCAGAGTTTCTCATGGTTTACACAGTCAAAAGCTTTGCTATAGTTGATAAAGCACAAATAGATATCCTTTTGGTATTCTTTAGTCTTTTCAAGGATCCATCTCACATCCGCAATGATGTTTCTCGTTCCTCGCCCTTTTCTGAACCCTGCTTGCACTTCAGGTAGTTCTTGTTCCAGGTATGATTGTAGTCTCTTTTGAATAATCTTCAGTAGAATCTTGCTGGCATGTGGGATCAGAGCGATTGTGCAATAATTTCCACAGTCAGTTGGATCACCTTTCTTTAGTACTGGTATAAACACAGATCTTTTCCAGTCAGTTGGCCATGATGCTGTCTTCCATATTTCTTGGCAGAGCCTTGTAAGTATGGTAACAGCTGCATCAGATTGCTGTAATACTTCTATGGGAATGCAATCAATGCCTGGTGCTTTGTTCTTTGATAAGGCTTTCAATGCTGCTTCAACTTCTTCTTTCATCACCAATGGTTCCAGATCATAAGGTACAGGTTGAAACGGCTGTTGGTCCACTTGATCTTTATCATATAAAAACTCTGTATATTCCTTCCATCTTTTCTTGATCTTCTCAGCATCATTCAACATAGAACCTTGAGCATCTTGTAACATTCCAATTCGAGGCTGGAACTTTTTCTTTAACTCTCGTAGCTTTAGGAAAGCTGATCTTGTTCTTCCTCTAATAGTTTCTGCTTCTATTTCCTTGCATGCATCATTGTAGTACTTTTCCTTGTCCTGTCTTGCTGCACGTTGGAACTCTCTGTTGAGTTCTGTGATTGTCTTTCTTTCTCCTCTGGCTTTAGCTTCTCTGCGTTTCTTGGCAATTTTCAGAGTTTCTTCCGTCATCCATTTTGGCCGTTTTTTCTTTTTTACCTTTTGTAGAGACTTCTCGCTTTCTTCCAACACAACCTTCTTGATGTCATTCCATAACTCTTCTGGAACTCTATCATTTGTATCTAAAGCAGCAAATCGATTTTGCAGGCAGTCTTTAAATTCCAGTGGTATATTCTCAAGGTCATAATTTGCTGCATTCATGAGTGGTTTGCTCTTTTTCAGCTTTATCTTGAGCTTGCATACTAGTAGTTGATGATATGTACCACAGTCAGCTCCAGGTTTTGTCTTTGTTGATGTTATAGAGCTTTTCCATCGTTGACTTTCACAGATGTAGTCAATTTGAATTTTATACAATCCATTGGGTGAAGTCCATGTGTACAGTTACCGCTTGTGTTGCTGGAAGAAGGTGTTCGAGATGAATAGATCGTTGCTCTTGCAGAATTCTATCAGTCTTTCTCCAGCTTCATTTCTGTTGCCAAGTCCATATTTTCCAACTACTTTGTCTTCTTTGTTGCCAACCTTTGCGTTCCAATCACCCATGACTATCAGGATATCCTGTTTGCATGTTCTGTCAATATCAGCTTGTACTTGTTCATAGAACTCTTCAATTTCATTCTCTTCTGCAGCTGTTGTTGGGGCATATACTTGAATTATAGTTGTGTTTATAGGCATTCCTCGTAGATGAATAGAGATTAAGCGTTCGCTGACTGCATTGTATTTCATTACAGTTCTTGCAAGTTTCTTCTTTATTATAAATGCAACACCATTTCTTCTTTGTCTTTCATTTCCAGCATAGTAGACCATTTGATCATCTGATGCAAAGTGCCCGATGCCAGTCCATTTCAGTTCACTGACACCCAACAGATCAAGTTGTACACGTTCCATTTCATTCTTGACCACCTCCAACTTCCCTTGGTTCATGCTTCGTACGTTCCATGTTCCAATGTGTAAGACATCTTTACAGCTTCTGACTCTCATTTCATGCGCAGCTACATCAGCAGTCAGACTTCCCGAGGGCTTTGATCCAACCACATCATAAATGCTGGCTTTACTCTGAAAAGTCTTCAGCTCTTCCCCAGTAGCTAGTTGAGTGCCTTCCAACCTGGGGGTCTCATCTTCCAGCACTACAGCACAATTTGTTTTGTTGTACCTATCCATTGGATTTTCATGGCAAGATACAGAAGTAGATTGCCGGGCCTTTCTTCCGCGCAGTTTAAGTTTGGTGTTGTTGCCGTTGTCACAGAAATGTGATCCTCCGCCGTCAACACTATCCCATTCTGCTGCTGCCCAGATGGGTGGTTTGTCTTGGTCTGGCATCTCAGCTGAGACCTGTCCATCTTGGGAGACCCTGCCAGTAGTTAAACTACCTATAGTTTAGCTTTCAGCATCACTGATGCACACAAGCCCTCACAGCACGACAAGCTGCAAACCTAGTGAGGGAGCGCGGTATATAAGAACTGTTAAATAAATAAATAAAACAGGCTCCAAATCATTTTGGTCGCCTTCCTCTGAACCGTTTACAGTCTTTTTATATCCTTTGCGAAATATGGTCTCCAAAACTGAACAAAATATTCCAGGAATCAAACCCAGAGCCCTCTGCATGGCAATGAGCTGGCCCTATTACTGGGCCAGCTCTTTATTTTTGAATTCTGAAAACAGACTAGATAACACATTTTCATTCTGTTTTCACATGATTTTGGATTCTTATCCTTTCATTTTTGGCAACCATCACATTATTCTGAGAACCCCTTCAGCTTATTTTTACATTTCCTGTGTACCTCTTTCTCTTCCCATGCAGACTTGTACAATCTTTGGGATAGGGATGTCCTTACTTATCAAATCAGCAAAATATAAATGTATCAGTTAGTGTATTTTTCTTTTGACTTATCTATTTACTTGTGCAGTGTAGTATATACTTTGTAGTGTATAAATATAGATCATGCACTAAAAGATTTCGCCATGGCATATTGTACATACATTGTTAATAACTCTTTTTTACCTACTACTCCAGAAATTAAACCATATTGACCCACAAAGTTGGCAAACATGATGTATAGAAGGTAAAAAAAGGATGCAGCAGTCAGCATTTTCTGAGACTCTGCTTCTGACATCAGAAGCTTATGCCCACTTTTGAATTAGAATGTGCAATAACTTTTTCGTTCTGCAGCACACCTTGAAATATTACAACATAAATCAAGTGCACCGTGAAATATTACAGCATAAATCAAGTGAACAAACTCATTATTTTAAAAAATATCAAATGAGAATTTGTGTTTTTAAATGTTTCTTTTTATAAATATTCTCATGTTCTCAAACATTCCATCTAATATCTTGTCATTTGCTTTGGATGCCATAGTCAATGTGCAAAATAGATTTATTTAGATATGCAAAGTGTGCCTTTGAGTCAATGCTGACCCAGCAGCTCCTGGGTTTTCTTGGCAGTGTGACCAGAAGTAGCTTGCCAGGCCTTTCTTCTGAGGCAGTAGAGGGGTTAAGTGACTTGCCCAAGATCACAAGCAATGCTAGTAGGAACTGAACACTGGTCTCTTGGTAACCAAGCCAGTGCTCTTGCCACTATGCTACTCCTCCAGCTATAATAGCTGATAAAACATATCACATTGCTTATTCTGTCAAAACCAACCGAGCATTTTGGAGCATAGTCTCTTGTTCTAGTATTCTCTGTTCTTTTTTCATTTTTTGGCAAGCATAGTGTTTGATAGAACGGTTATTTATTTATTTATTTAACAAGTTTTCTATGCTGACTTATCTTATATTCAAAGCGGTTTACATTAGAACAGAGGAAGAGAACTTGGGAGGCTAACAGGGGTACATGAAAATTATATAAACCATCTGGAAGTTTACATCTGATAGGGGAAAAGAACTTGGAAGGCTAACCGGGGTATTTGAAAATTGTAGGTATTGCAAACTAGCAGTAATAAAGTAAGAATTGCAATTGGGCATATAATTACATTATGTTTATGTTTATTGAAACCATTATATACCGCCTTTCTAATAAAGGCAAGGTGGTTAACAAAACTAAAAAACAATAAAAGTGGTGAAAGGAATGCCAACTAATGATAGAAAGCAAAAGAAAAGCAGAGAAAATGGTTCAGGGGTACAAAGCGGGATCTGCAGATCTCCAATCATCAACCTAGGTCTCAAAGGACTGGATGAATAAATGGGTTTTGAGCTGGGCTTTAAAGATAGGGTAAGACGATTCAAGGCAGAGGGAGCACAGCAAGGAATTCCAAAGGGTGAGGACACAGAAAAAGAATGTTGAGCGATGGGTAGACTCTAATCTAGCCTTAGACAGAGGAGGAATGTAGAGTCTGTTGTGCCGAGAATGCAATGTCTGAGGTGGGGTGTGGAAAGAAAGATGGGAAGATAAATAAAAGAGACAGTCAGTAAAGACAACTTTATGAACAAGGATTAGAAGCTTGAATTGTTTGCAAGCTGAGACAGTAAACCAGTGATAATGTTTCAAAAGTGGGGTGACATGATCATATTTACCTGCAGCAAATAAGATACGGACAGCTGTATTTTGGACTGTTTAAAGTTGCCTCAAAGTGTAAAGAGGAAGGCCGGTATATATAGTGTTACAGTAGTCCGAACGCGTAATGACATAGCAGAGTAAGAGAGAAGTCAAGGAAAGGACAAACAGCGCAACATTGATGCAAAGGAAAGACTTTTCACGATGGAATTAACATGTTGCATGAAGGGCAGATCAGTCAGTTCTTTCTCTATAGCACTGGCAAAATTCCTTCCTTCCTTTCTTTCTACACACACTTCTAAGATCCTCATCCACTCACTAGTCACCTCCCTTCTTTATTATTGTAACCTGCTCTTCACTAGTCTCGCTCTGAATCATCTTTCTCCCCTTCAATCTGTTCAAAACTCAGCTGCACATCTTATCTTTCGCCAGTACCACTATGCTCATGTAACTTCTCTTCTCAAGTCACTTCACTGGCTTCTTATCTTTTCTGCATCCAGTTCAAACTTCTCCTGCTTACCTACAAGTGCACTCATTCTCACTACCTTTCCTCTCTTATATCACTCTACACTCCTCCTCGGGAACTCCACTCCTCTGGCAAATCTCTTTTATCTGTGCCCTTCTTTGCCACTGCCAACTCCAGACATCTGCTGTTCCATATGCCTGAAACAAACTGAGTCAGTGGGTTGGGCTTCTTCTCTGGCCCTATGCAAATCCAGGCAAAAAACATACCTCTTTGAGGCTTCTTTTGGATCCTGATGCCCCTGAGCTCTCGTTCATTACTTATGGGTATCTTGCCATACTCTATTCCCCAGTTTTGCAATGTTTTTTCATCGTGATTAGATTGTAAACTCTGATGAGCAGGGACTGTATCTTACACCTTTATGTACAGCGCTGCATACGCCTTGTAGCACTATACAAATGATTAGTAGTAATAGTAGTAGTTTAGCGTGACACCAAGATATGGCAAAGTAGTGAAAACTTGTATTGGCAGTTGTTCGATGGACAGTGTAAAAGCTGGGAGAGAGAAGTTCTAGATTTTTTTCCATGAAGCTTCTCTGCTGTGTTTATTTACTGCATCCTTTTTGATAGAGGCACAATGTTTATGAGTCACAAGGAACATAGGAGGCATATTCAAAATGTTTTACATGGTTAGCAGATGCGCCAATTGGCTAAAATGTGGTTGAAGGGATATTCAATGGCACTGATACTGAATTTCCCTCCTAACTGGGTTTAACACCCTGAAGCTAACCGGCTAGTGTCAGGGCATTCCGGGGTGGAGCTGGGCAGCACCTTTAGTTAGCCAGTCAGCGACGATATTGAGCCACTAATTGGTAACTGAAAAACTTACAATTAGAACAGATGAAGCCGCTTTTGGATTGGGATGTGCAGCCCCGCAAGCCATCCTGCCCCAATTCCGCATTCCTCTTTCCCCACATGCACAGAGCCGCTGGCGGGGAAAGCAGGACGGGGGCGACACAGGGGTGGGGCGTGGGTGGAGCGTGTGCGGGCCAGGCACCCAGACATACAGAGCTGGGAGGATGCCCAGGTTATTCCATCTTGGAGGTGGAATAAGTGTGAGGCGCCCCTTCTCACCGGCCAGGCAGACCCCCAGGAGCAATGGCACAGTTGAAGGTGAGGCCCTGATGCCCAATCCCGGCCCTGGTGGACCCCGCTGAGAGTCAGGTGGCAGGAAACCTGGTCAGGGGGTGTCCGGTATGCGGGAACGGAGGGTGCCTGGCCATCCTGCTACCTGGACATCTCCCGCGGCTGCTGAAGGGGCACACTGAGCCATCCTGGTGCCCGATCCTGCCATCGTAGGGCATCTAGCTCCCATGGGGCAGAATTGGATACAAAGGAGCCTGTCCTACTCCGTGACGTCAGGACGTCCTGGACATGCCCCTTCCTGGATCGGGCTCTATGGGTTTTATCTTGATTAGATTGTAAGCTCTGATAAGCAGGGACTGCGTCTTACATCTATATGTATAGTGCTGCTGCATACACCTTGTAGCGCTATACAAATGATTAGTAGTAGTAGTAGTTAGTAGTAGAAAGGTTTGCACATATCCTAACTTTAGGTGTTTTAGTTAGCCGGTTAGCAGCTCAATATTACTGCTGACTGCTTAGCTAAAATGCTATCTGGGCAAACTGGATAGTCTATGCTGATTGCCAGATATGGCCTGGCACTGAATATCCAGTCATATATTAAAGTGGTAATGGCCACCTGCTAAATATGCCTCCCTGAACGTTGGCTGTTAGCTTTGGTTGGGTGGGTAAGGGTGGATGTCTCTAATACTGTTACAGTTGGCACTTAGAAGTATTCTTGTTAGTAGCTTCAGCCAAGAATTCAAAGATTAAAGTAGTATGGAAAATGAATTACTCTCTGACCCCGAGGAAATCTGAGGTTGACCTTCCAGACGAAGATTGAGGTATATTAATAGGGCAATGTAGAGAAAATTGATGCTAACAGTGTTACAGTTCTGTAGTGGGAAGAGATGGAGAATTTCATCTTTAAATGCTATCAATCTACTAGGGATGGGTTAGTGATATAGCAAAAGGGCTGTCGGGTAAGGTTTGCCTCTTTGCGGATGATACCAAAATCTGCAATAGAGTAGACACCCAGGAAGGTGTAGATAACATGAGGAGGGATCTAGCTAAGCTTGAAGAATGGTCTAGAATTTGGCAGCTGGGATTTAATATTAAAAAATGTAAGGTCATGCATTTGGGCAGCAGCAATCCAAGGGAGCAATATAGTATAGGGGGTGAAGTACTTTTGTCCACTATAGAAGAGCGGGACCTAGGCGTGGTTGTGTCTGATGATCTTAAAGTAGCTAAACAGGTAGAAAAGGCGACGGCAAAAGCTAGAAGGATGCTTGGGTGCATACGGAGAGGAATGGCTAGCAGAAAAAAGCAGGTGATAATGCCTCTGTATAAGTCTTTGGTGTGACCTCATTTGGAGTATAGTGTGCAATTCTGGAGACCGCACATTCAAAAGGATGTGAACAGGATGGAGTCGGTGCAGAGGGTGGCTACTAAAATGATTAGTGGTCTTCATTATAAAGCATATGAGGACAGACTTAAGGATCTTAATATGTACACCTTAGAGGAAAGGCGGGATAGAGGTGATATGATTGAGATGTTTAAATACCTCCATGGCATAAATGTTCAGGGAGAGAGCCTCTTTCAATTGAAAGCAAGTTCTGCTACGAGGGGACATGGGATGAGGGTGAAGGGAGATAGATTCAGGAGTGATATGTGGTCTTTTTCTGTGATCATATTTCTATGTTTCTATGTTTCTAAGCAAGAAAAAATTGGTATGTTTCATTTTTTTCATGAATTTTCCTAGTTTTGGGGTGCTTGTCATTTAATTTCACAAATTTGTTTCAATAGGAAATTTTTATTGTACACAGAATTGATTTAATATGCACTAACCAATGAATTCAGGTGTGATAAGACAATGTCTGTTAAAGTTATTGTGTGCTTAATTGGATAAGGCACATTAACAAACCAAATGCTTACTAACAAATGCTCACCCCTATAAGGGGATATTTTACTATCTTTCATTTCCAATAAATTTACTCTAGAATGAGTTTCAACTTCTGATGAAGTTGCTCTAGCTTTGAAGGTTCTATTTTTTTTACAAAATTTGGATTGATATGAATGTGCAGGTTACATTTGGTTGCTAGGATTTGGGACATCCAGATTAAAGCATTCAAAATTCCTTGCCTATTTTACAAAAGGCTCCCTAAATGCGGGGCCTTTTGTAAAATATGTATAAGGACAGTGGGACTACACATGTGAATGCTGACATGTCCAGTGGGAACAACCATTTTAGCAAGAAAAACATTAGGGAAAAAAGTGCAGTATCACTCAGGTTTCTGAATGTGTAAAGTGCCGTATTTTACAAAACTGGACACACAGGAAAAGCTGATTAAGGAGGGAGAAAAATAACTCTTTATTTTTGAAGTGGGTTTAAGCAATAGAGAAGTAAGGACAATTGCCCCTCCAATCATTGGTACAAATCCCAGGTCCAGTCAACTAGCTGGTCCATGCTTACACCTACCCTAGGAAAACAGAAAAGAAAAAACTTGAAACCAGGCTCAGAAAATAAACAAAAAGAACAAAAACAGAATGTGAGAGTCACTTAAGAGATACAAATTTGAAGCTATGCATATATATGTATATATAAAGGAAAAAAAGACCTCAGCCAACCCTCCTGCCAATATAGTCAGAAAGGATGAGTCAGTTGAAGGGCAGACTACACAGGATTCAAATTTTGCATGAAATAAAATGAACTGTAGAATCGCTATGGATAGAAATCCCAGGTAAAAAAGGAAAGGTGATAGCAGTGGGGGTGTACTAACAACCACTTGGCTAGAATGAACAGATGGATGATGAAATGCTAAGAGAAATCAGGGAAGCTAACCAAAGTTACAACATAGTCATAATGGGTGATTTCAATTACCCCCGGTATCGACTGGGTCAATGTCACAGGACATGCTAGAGAGATAAAGTTTCTAGATGAAATAAATGACTGCATCTTGGAGCAGCTGGTTAATGCACCAACAAGAGGGAAAGCTATTCTGGACCTAGTCTTTAGTGGAACACAGAATCTGGTGCAAGAGATAAGGGTGTTTGGGCCACTTGATAATAGTGATCATAGCATGATTGCATTTGATTTAATAAATGCAATAAGGTTAGCAAGGAAATCCACAGTACTACCATTTAACGTTCAAAAGGGAGACTATTATAAAATGAGGAAAACGGTTAAGAATAAACTAACAGGAGCAGCTGCAAAGGTTAAAGATTTACATCAAGCATGGGTGTTGTTTAAACATACTGTCTTGGAAGCCCAGACCAGCTGTCTTCCACACATTAAGAAAAGTGGAAGGACAGCCAAAAAAGCTGCCAGCATGGTTTAAAGCTGAGGTCAGAGAGGCTCTTGCAGCCAAAAAAGCATCTTCAGGAAATGGAAAAAAGAGCCAGATGACGAAAACTGGTAACAACATAAGCACTGGCAAGATAGATGCAAGGCACAGATAAGGCAGACAAAGAGAGAATTTGAAAAAAAAGCTTGCCATAGAAGCGAAAAAGCATAATACAAATGTACTTGAAAATGTTTTTTAAGAAAAACCTGTGAGAGAGTCAGTTGGACCATTAGATGATAGAGGGGTAAATGGGGCGCTAAGAGAGGACAAGGCCATAGTGGAGAGATTGAATAAATTCTTTGCTTCAGTTTTTACTGAAGACGACGTAAGGAAGTTGCCCATGCCTGAAATGGTATTTAAAGGTGATATATTGGAAGAATTGAAAGAAATATTGATAAACTGGGAAGATGTATTAAAAGTATTTAAAAAAATGAACAGTGGTAAATCACCTGGATCGAATCGTATACATCCAAGGCTGTTGAAAGAACTGAAAGATGAGATTGCAGACCTACTATTAGTAATCTGTGAACTATCATTAAAATCATCTGTAGTATTGGAAGACTGGAAAATGGCCAATGTAATGGCAATTTTTAAAAAGGGTTCCATGAGGGATCCGGGAAAATACAGACCAGTGAGCCTGTCATCAGTACCAGTCAAAATAGTAGAAATCATTATAAAGAATAAAATTATTGAACATGCAGATAGTCATGGCTTAATGGGAGACAGCCAAAAAAGGTCTTGTCTTACTAATCCGTTTTTTTTTTTGAAAGTTGATATAATGTACCTGTATTTTCAGAAAGCTTTTGACAAAGTCCCTCATGAGAGACTCTTAGCCAAATTAAAAAGTCATGGGATAGGAGGCAGTGTAGTATTGTGGATAAGGAACTGGTTAAAAGATAAAAAGCAGAGAGTAGGGCTAAATAGCCAATTTTCTCAATGTAGAAAGGTGAATAGTGGAGTACCCCAGGGATCTGTGCTGGGTCTGCTGCTTTTTAACATCTCCATAAATGACCTGGAAATGGGAATAATGAGTGACGTTATCAAATTTGCAGATGACACAGTTATTCAAAGTTGTTAAAACACAAGAGAAATTCCAAGAGGACCTTGATAAATTGGAAGATTGGACGTTCACATGGCAGATGAAATTTAATGTGGAAAGTTATGCACCTAGGCAAGAACAGCCCAAACTATGGTTACACAATGCAAGGTTCCACATTAGGAATGACCACCCAGGAAAAGATTGAGGTGTCATCATAGATAATATGTTGAAACCCTCTGCCCAGTGTGCAGCAATAGCCAAAAAAGCAAATAGAATGCTAGGAATCATAAGAAAAGGAATAGAGAATAAACCAAGGATGATATTATGCCATGGTGTGACCACATCTTGGATATTGTGTGCAATTCTGGTCACCAAATCTTAAAAGGATGTAGCGGAATTAAGAAAGGTTCAGAGAAGAGCCACCAAAATGGTAAAGGGGATGGAAGGATTCCCCTATGACGAAAGCTTAAAAGGTTAGGGCTTTTCAACTTAGAAAAGAGACGGCTGAGGGGAGATATGATAGGTCTATAAATTAATGAATGGCGTGGAACGGTAAATGTAGATCAATTGTTCATACCATCAAAAAGTAGAAAGAGTAGGGGACATGCAATGAAACTCCAATGTAACCCATTTAAGACTAATAAGAGAATATATTTTGTCACTCAACGCGTTATCAAGCTCTGGAATTTGTTACCGGAGGATGTAAAGCTGGGTTAAAAAAGGTTTGGACAAGTTCCTGGAGGAAAGGTCCATTAATCATTACACAGGTACACTAAAAAAATTTTTTTTTAAACTGCCTCTAATGTTTCGATTGATTTTTACGTTTTTTGGTGCGCTGAATCCAAATCTGGTAACCAATTTGTTCCATCACGTACAGATTTTTTGCTACATTGGGTTAGCAGTTTGAGGTGAACGTTTCAGATTGAGTGCGATCGAGATAAAAGTTTCTTGGATGAATTCTTTATACTAATTGTTTAGTAGTTATTCAAACAAGAATAAAGAAAATTGTAACAAGGCAGCACATAAGAATAGAGTAATGTCAACAAAACACACTGTGATGGTAGCAAAATTGTCTGCACTTAAAACAGCCACATACATGTGCACAAACATTGAGCATATAAGAGCGAGGTTAGACACAAAGCAAAGCAAAGAAATGTGCAAAAAATGTTGTACAGGTATGTATGTAAGAATAGAAAACGCAAACCGCACCATTGCAATACATGAAGACAAACACCCGGAAGTGTGAAAATAAAATTCTAATAAATGAGATCCGACACTGTGGTAATAACTAGCAAATTTTTATTTCAAAGTTTAGTAAAAACACTATATTTGTCAACACAGTTTAGATTTTAAAGTCATTCTTGGGTCAATCAATCTCCTGGTGGGCCCGTTTCTTCTTCCCCCGAATGCTTCTCTTGGTGCGCTGCTTGGCGTATTTTTCATCTGGGGTTTCCCGCAGCAGCAACCAGCAGAAATCAGCCATCATAGTGGTGTTCCATCTTCCTTGGTACCTTCTCTCTGCGTCCTTGATGTCCTGGTGAAACCTTTCACCTTGTTCTTCACTGTACGCCCCCAGGTTTTCGGGAAAGTAGTTCACATGGGAGTGCAAGAAATGGACTTTCAGGCTCATGTTACAGCCTTGTTCTTTGAAGGCATTGAGCATCCTGGCAACAATATCCTTATAGTTCTCATCCCGCCTGTTCCCCAAGAATTTGAGAACAACATCCTTGAAGGAATCCCAGGCTTCTTTTTCCTTCTCAGACATCGTTTCAGCGAATGCTCCATCTGAAATGAGTTTCCTTATATCAGGGCCAACAAACACTCCTTCTTTTAGCTTTGCTTCAGAAAGTCGGGGGAACTTTGAGCAAAGGTACCGAAAGCACTCACCATCTTTTGGAAGGGACTTGATGAATTGCTTAATGAGACCCAACTTAATGTGGAGAGGTGGTAATAGAATTTTATCACGAGGTACCAAGCTCTCATGAAGAACATTTTTCTCACCGGGTCTCAAATACTCACGAATTGGCCAGTCTTTTTTCCCCCAGTGTAGGTCGCGGGCCCGGCTATCCCACAAGCAAAGGAAGCAGGGATATTTGGTGAAACCGGATTGCTGCCCTAATAGCATGGATAGAATTTTAAAGTCTCCACAAATCATCCACTTATGCTCATCATAACGAATCTTCTGAAGAATCAGGGCCAAATTCTCGTATTTTTCTTGGAGAATAACAGAGTGAGCAATAGGAACTGAAGCGAATGTGTTGCCATTATGAAGAAGAACACCTTTTATGCTGTCTTTTGACGAATCAATGAACAGCCGCCATTGAGCAGGATCATACTTGAGTTTAAACTTTTCCATCACTCCGTATATATCGTTGCAAAATACCAAATCTTCCTCTTTGCTGAAATACTTCAAAAATTGTGTCTCGCGGTTGCGGTACCAATAAAAAGTTGTTCCTGGTGACAATAGATTTTTCTGTTTAAGCCGAGAACCTAGCAGTTGGGCAGCATCTTTTGGGAGTCCTAAATCCCGGACTAAATCATTCAATTCAGCTCGAGAGAAAAGTTCAGGTTTCGGATCTGGTTCAGTTTCAAACTCGGAAGTACTGGACTCATCGGGAAAAGCCATCTGATGAGTCTCATCATGATCAGAACCGTCCACACAAATATGATCCAAAGAGTTTGGTGGTTCAGGCACAGGTACTTCGTTGCTATGAGGCATAGGCCTAATTGCTGAGGGAAGGTTGGGGTAACTTATTACGTTCTTATTTTTTAAGTTGTATCCCTTCACAATGCAAGAGCAAAAATAGCAGTCACTGCTGTGGTCTCTTTGTTCACGCCACATCATAGGTATTCCGAAACGAAATGCTTGTTTTTTACCTTTCATCCATAAGCGTAGATCTTCCTCACATGTCTAGCACACTTTGTGAGGAGCCCACGGTTTGTCTTGATCGCCTAACTTCAAACCGAAATAGGCGAAATATACTTTTTTAATAAATGCAGAAATGTTCCTCTGCCGCTTTTTCACGGTATATTCCCCACAAATAAAACAAAAACTCTCCGGAGAGTTGACGCAACCTCTGGCTCTGTGAGCCATCACAAATACACAGCACTGCAAACTACAACTGTAGTGAACCACTTCGGAATAAAGCTGGATTACGACTGAGCAAACAAAAGGTAATAATGAACTTGCAAGAAACTGAAATTTGACAGGAACGTTCATGTCGCAACCACCGTGTTTGAGCGAGCGAACGAGGCGAGGCGAACAGGAAAGAACATGCGCCAGCGCGAGTACTGGATTTAGCCCCCCGCCTCCCAATTGTCCTGTTAATGTATAAAATGAATACAAAACACTCTAAAATATCATGAGGGAGTGTTTCTAGTTAGTTAACCATTACAGCCTCTATTTTGGGCCAAGAAAATAAACTGCAGTCGGCTAAAAAGAAATTATGTGAACATTCCTTATATGGGTAAGAAATCTAATTTTGCAAGAAAACGTGACGTGATGGAACATTTTGGCTATTTTTCCTGGATTCAGCACCCCAAAATCTATAGGAATCAGTTGCAAAACTGGAGGCAGTTTTTTGGTAGTGTACCTGTGTAAAGAGGCCCCGGGAAATCCACTGCTTGCCCCGGGGCAAGCACTGTGAAACCTGTGTGCCTTTTGGGAACCTGCAGGTACTTGTGACCTGGATTGGCCACTGTTGGAAACAGGATACTGGGCTTGATGGACCTTGGTCTGACCCAGTATAACATTTCTTATGTTCTTAGCCTCCTTAGTCTATAGCAGTTTTTAAAGAATTTTGTCTTCCTTTTTTATTTGTTATTCTAATTTAATTTGCATAACAAAGTCTTTTGATAAGAAAAGTACATAAAATAGAAACAATAAAAAGGAAATTGAAAAGAGAAAACAGTGTATATATGGTGGTCTACAGTCATAAGGCAGAACCATTAGAAGATCTGAGCATGCTATATAACAGATATAAAAACAGAAGTGAGGGGAATTTATACCTTACAAACAGACGGCATTTGCAAAGAGTTATTTTTTCTGGCCTTGTCTAGACCTACCTAACTCTGGAAAAAGTCATGCTTTGTGCCCCATAAACCAAGCTTGTGCATTTTGAAATACAGATGCAGAATTATATCTCAATATTGGGGGGAATGCCAAAGTTATAAGGCAAGTAGCTCTCTGGAATTCATTTGTCATAGATCTCTCTAATATTCCAGAGAGTTCTAAATTGTCCATAGCCTGGCTTCTTTGCCATTTCCCCTTCTACAGATTTTGTCTTCTTTCCTTCAGAAAGGAACTAAGCCTTACTGACTGGAGGCAGTGTCTCCGTAGATCTCTGCAAAACTTCTCTCAGATAGATTTCAAAGTGACCTTCAGAAATATCGCACATTGAAATGCCACACAGTGTCCTCTAAATTTCAGTTTGGCGATGGCTGGCGATATTATCCTGTACAGGGTCATCTGGACCCTGCAGGAATAGAGATAGTAGTCTCATAGATTTGCAGCTGATGATGTACACAGTTAGCAGTTTGTTCCAATGCATGTTAGTTTACTGCAATCTGAGCTAAGTCATAATGAGAAACAGTTGCGTGCAAAGCATCTCACTGTTACACAAACTGAAGAATAGAGTCTGCTTTTCACTTCACAAGTTGTGATATTTGTGGAAAGATAGTGCCAGCCAACACTTGCCCTGATTCTCCAGGAGAGCCTCTTAAAAGGACTGTATGAAAAAAGGCAAAGTAACCCCCCAACCCCCGACATCCCATGTAGTGAATCCATTGTCACTGCTAGGGGTCTGCTGGAACTATTTTGAACCCAAGTGCTCAAGAAGAGTGAAAGGGCATTGCTGCTGCCCAGTTACTAGTCGTCAGAAATGCCTTTGGTAGGTCCCAGGAGGGGAGCAGCACCACTATGGGTTATCTGGTTCCGAGGTTTCACTGTATGGGTTCTTGAGAGAGGTTGGGGTCCTGATTTAAGGCCCACTGTCTCACTTTTGCTTCTGCATGTTCCCATCTGCAGCAACACAAATATCTCTTTATCATAGAAGTCACTAACCTGTGGTAAATCATTCCTGTGATAAAAGGAGATATCTTACTGGAGTATATATTAGCTAGCAGTATACTGCGCAGACAAAAACGGAAGCTATTTATTGCTGTCTATTTACTTGGACCTAGCAGTTTCTTCATGCTCCTTTGTACTTCCAGATGTACATAAGGGTTTGGTTTCTGTTTTTATATCCCCTCAACATACCTAGTCCAATCATTTTATTGACAGTTCTGGGCCAGAGACCATGCATCAGAGTTCTTTCTAGAATCTCGTGTTAACAGACCCCGAATTTAGCCATCAGATGTCTCTTCACATGATTTAACCTTGATTTCCTCCCTCCCTCCTTTCCCGCTCAGTCCTGGCACTCTAACCTCTGCTTCCAGCCCTGGCTGACCTGGAGGAAGAACAAACCTGGGACCTTCCATATGACATCTAAGCCACCATTACTGTACTAATGCTCCAGAAACCATATTATATTAAGAATGACCAAAAGCAAGATCAAAGAAAGAGGATCATAATAAAAGGTTACAAAGTACTTTAACCTAACCAAGGTTTCCCTATTCTGTACCAGTGATAAACCTCATTGTAAAACAGAACCCTTGCTGCTTTACCGTGAGCCAGGCAAGCTTACCAATTTACATATCCTTGAAATACCGAACAATTGAAACACTTGGACAATACTTCATTTTAGATCATTACTTTAATCGGGGGATATTAGAAAAAGAAGCATTGTCATGATCACATTTCAGGGCGATTTCTTGTCCAGCTGGGTGAAGGTGCCCTCATGACTGGATGATTAATTTTAGCCTCATACAGTTCCTAAGACAGCCTTTCTTGAAAAGGTTTTCTTCCGCTAGAAATGTCTGTTTATTGCTGCAGTGGATGAGCATGATGTCAAAATGTCACATCTTAATATTGGAAATAGACTTGCAGGCAGCACCTGTGACTGTCTTTTTGCTGACTGACAAACTATGCCCTAGCAGCTGTATGTGAGCTAGCCTATGGCACATTTGGACCTGTAACTGAAAAAGCTGGTACTAACAGAAGAAGGGACCATCTAACTCATTAGTTACCCATAAGTGAAGAGCAGCAGGGATCCTCTTTGGCAGATCGAGACCCATAATTTGATCTTGAGCCTGTCAGCCATTCACTTCATTTTACAGTGGCCAGCAATACACCACTTGATGTGCCATTTCCTTCCCATTCATGTTGAAGCTCCTAATACCTGGAGGGATGCAGTCCGGAATCGTCCCTAGCGTATGACTTCTTACCATGACGTTGTACCTTCAGCTTTGTTGTATTTTCTATCTTGGGTCTTATATTGCATCTAAGTATACATCTCTCCATCCTTCACCTACCTTCCAGTGATCTGCGATCATCCCAGAGTCTCCTATTGACCCCTCTTGCAGCGACTTACCATATGGGCGCTTTGAAATATACTCTCTTCTTTACTTGACATTTGCTAATCAATCATTATGGTTTACTTGTTGCCAGAACAATTTATTTATTTATTTAACAGTATTTCTATACCGCTTTATCATACAATCAAGGCGGTGTCATAACAATACAATCAAAATAAGTGGGGGTGTAATCCAAGCAGTGAAAGAGGTTTTATGATTGGCGTGTGAGTGGATAGTGTGTTAAATTAGGGTGAACTATGTACAATGAGCGCTATAGTACAGCATGAGCTATATATATATATATATATATCGTGAGTCATTGTACAAATAATAGCAGTGTTGGAAGGGGTAAGTACGTGGTTCTTGTTGATTATAAGACAGGACCATATTCTTCGATGAACAACATTGTTTTCAGCTGTTTATGGAAATCTTTGAGGTCCATTGTCGATCTCAGTTCGTCTGGGAGGGAGTTCCAAATTATTGGAGCAGCCAGAGAGAGTGCTCTGTCTGTGGTGTCTTTTCGTGTTTTTCTGAAGTCGCTCGAGGTGCTGACTCTGTTAGAAGTTCCCCTTCTTCTTGGGCGAGTGCTGATGTCTGGATGAATGAGGGTGTGCAGGCTGTTGGCTGAAATGTGGTGTTTAATTTTGAATATATTTATTATCGTTTTGTATTTAATGCGCGAGCGGATTGGGAGCCAGTGTAGATCTTTCAAAACTGGAGTAATATGGTCATGTCTTGTTGAGCCAGAAATAATGCGGGCTGCAGTATTTTGAGCTAGTTGAAGAGGTTTGATTGTTTGCTTTGCTAGCCCAAGAAGGATGGGGTTGCAGAAATCCAGTAGTGGAGTGATAAGCGCTTGACATACAGTACGGAAGTGTTCTGTGGCGAGGAGAGGTTTAAGTCTTCTGATAATTCTCATCCTGTGATATGCATTCTTGACTGTTTTGTTTATGTGTGCCTTGAGATTCAGTTCACTGTCCAGTGTTACTCCAAGGTATTTTACTTCCGCTTTCATTGGTATGGTTTTATCTGCTACTCTGATTTCCGGAGGGTGTATGAAGTCCTGGTTGCGAGTGATTATTAGTGCCTCCGTTTTGTTGTAGTTGATTGAAAAGTTGTTGTCTTTACAATGGCAAAATGTATTTCCTTGAGTTGTGGAGCCAATGCTACTGTCATTTTTTCCATGTGCTGCTTGTTTAAATGATACATTGAGGCATGTTCACTACATAGCCAATTCATTAGCAGTGATCTAGCTATGTAATCAGTGGCAGAACGCAGTATGATTTCCTGTTTATGAGATGCAAGGACCACACAGATAAGGCCAATTGTATTGCTTGCATTTTAATTGTCTTCATTTCATTTTTAATATTAATGAACCATTCTGACATCTGCAGAAGTGAAATTGAAACCTGCCAAGTATTCATTTGTCACGTTTAATTGGTATCTAGGTAATCTGCAGTGTCTTGGTTGGATGCGTTTTAATCAGAATTCGTATTGGATTTTTGTTTGGATATTCCCTGGAAAAAAGAACTTGTAACCCATCCTGCTTCTTAATTGTTACGACTTCAAATATTTGCCATTTAATTTCAACTAGTGTGAACAACAAAGTGATAACTACTTGTTTTGGATTATTATTTCATTTTAAAGTTTGAAAAGGTAATTATTTTCAGCCCACAGGATTAGAAACATCTGATGCATGTGGAAGCCAGAAAAGCTAATAAAAACAAGTCATCTTTCATGGTACAGCAAGTGGAGGAAGGCAGCATTTACTTAAGCAAAAGTAAATAAAGGCAGTGCTCAGGCACCTTTCCGCACTCCCTCTCTGTCTCTCTCTCACACACCTTTGGTTTTCGCACGGTACACAGAAATGCGGCAGCAGGGCTGGTGGGTGGCTTGATTCCTGTCAGCCTAAGAAGATATGGAAAACAGTACCATATCCCCACCAAGAGGGGTCGTTTCAAAAGATTTTGGGGGGCCTATTCAAAGCATTTTAGCTGGTTATTAGACTGACTAAAATACACACACTGGTATTCGGCGGAACTAATTAGTTAGTGCCTCTGAATATCCCCACTGACCACCGAAAAGATGCCTGGTTAAAACTGGGCCGGTCTGTGTGTGGATTGGAGGTGGTGACGGACGCTATCTGGTTAGCGGTGATTTCAGCCACTAACTGGCTAGCTTAAGTAGCTAAATTAGCAGAGGTGAATGGCTGTCCTAACTTTAGCTGGTTAGCGATCTCTGCTTAGCGACTGAACATTGTCACTAACCAGATAGCGGTGCTAGTGTCGAGCCAGGCCGGATAGTCGGTGGCGGAAAATAGATCTGTTCTGCTGCGGATTATCCAATTTTAATTAAAGTGGCAGCAGCTAGGCGCTTTATTTAGCCTGTCAGCCATTGCTGAATATGCCCCCTTTATCAGGATAAGTAAGCAGTTACCCTGCTCAAACTGAGGGCTGGAAAATGCCTTCCCTTTTTTGTGTCAAAGTACAGGAGCTTTATTCATGCTGTCCTAGACAAAGTATAGATCTTTGTTCAGTAGCGGGTAGTATTGATTGGTGCCAGAATTATGTGATTATCTGGTCAAATTTAAGCATTATTCCTCAGTAGGTAGAAAAGCCCTACAGAGGTTCTTTTTTTTTTAGTTAGGCTGTTCCAGTTTAAGATGGGTAAGTTGATATTCTTAACAAGGTTTAGCAAAAATGGAGGCTTTCAGGTATGTGAATTGTAAACATAGCACTTCTGTTCAAACTTATCCCAACACAATTCTTTTCACATATAAATTCTGTACAAGCAGAAACTTAGCAAAACTTTCCTGCAAAGTTCATATCTACAGCAGTCTGTGTTTAGCTGCTATGGCGACCAGAAACTAGCTTCTTGTATTCATAGCACATCCTAATAGAGTTTTTCCCTCACCTGTTCCTATTCTTTTGGCAGATAAGCAAACAGAACTTTTGCTCGTATAGCTCCTAGCGCACTTTCCTCCAAGCTACCAGACAGCTTCTCTACAGGCTCACTTGCAGATGTTGTTTCATAGTAGAGGTCAGACTGTCTCTTATGCTCCTTCAATTGCAGATGCCTTTTACTTGGTTAAACCTGCCAGATGGGAACTTCAGACCAAATCTCTTCCCAGAACTCTGCCCCCCCCCCCAAGACTTGTCATCTAGGAGGAGGAAGAACTCGGACATAAGGGGGGGAGGATAATTTTATATTCTTTTTCCACATGTAAATTGTTGATTTACCTGTAGAAAGGTCCCCTTATAAAATTAGGTCACCCCTAAAAGTAAACATAGGACAAGAGGTACTTTGTAGAGTAGGTGTGCTCGAAGGAGGAGTTAGGACACAGCATGGACGGAGTTGCAATTTTAAAATGTATTTTACACTTGTATTTTACAGTGTTTGATTACACGTTGAGTGAAAAAATATTTTCTTTTATTAGGCTTCATTGCATGTCCCCTAGTCTTTCTATATTCTGATAACGTAAACAATCGATCTACTTTTACCCATTCCACTCCGTTCATTAATTTATAGACTTCTATCATATCTCCCCTCAGCCATCTCTTTTCCAGCTTAAAGAGCCCTAACCTTTTTAGCCTTTCTTCATAGGGGTATCTTTCCATCCCCTTTACCATTTTGGTGGCTCTTCTCTTAACCTTTTCTAATAATGCTATATCCCTTTTAAGATACGGTGACCAGAAATGCACACAATATTCAAGGTGCAGTCTCAACATGTAACGATATAGAGGCATTATAATATGCTTTGTTTTATTTTTCATTCCTTTCCTTATGATACCTAGCATTCTATTTGCTCTCTTGGCCACCGCTGCACACTGGGCGGAGGGTTTTAACATGTTATCCACAATGACGCCTAAATCTTTTTCCTGGGTGGTGGTTCCTAATGTAGAACCTTGCATCGTGTAACCATAGTTTGGGTTGTTCTTCCCTAGGTGCATAACTTTGCACTTGTCCACGTTAAATTTCATCTGCCATTCGGATGACCAGTCTTCCAATTTATCAAGATCCTCTTGCAATTTTCCACAATCCTCTTGGGTTTTAACAACTTTAAATAATGTTGTGTCATCTGCAAATTTGATAACCTCACTCGTTATTCCCTTTTCCAGGTCATTTATGAATATGTCAAAAAGCAGCGGACCCAGCACAGATCCCTGGGTTACACCACTATTCACCTTTCTCCATTGGGAAAATTGGCCATTTAGCCCTACCCTCTGCTTTCTATCTTTTAACCAGTTCCTGATCCACAATAGTACACTGCCTCCTATCCCATGACTCTTTAGTTTTGCCAAAAGTCTCTGATGAGGGACCTTGTCGAAAGCTTTCTGAAAGTCCAAATACACTATATCAACTGACTCACAGTTGTCTACCTGTTTATTCACACCTTCAAAAAAACATAACAGATTAGTAAGACAAGATCTTCCTTGTCTAAAACAATGTTGGCTGTCTCCCATTAAGCCATGACTATCTACATTTTCAGCAATTTTGTTCTTTATGATGGTTTCTACCATTTTTCCCGGTACTGACGTCAGGCTCACCAGTCCGTAGTTTCCCGGATCACCCCTGGAACCCTTTTTAAAAATTGGCGTTACACTGGCGATCCTCCAATCTTCAGGTATTACAGATGATTTTAATGAAAGTTCACAGATTACTAATAGCAGGTCTGCAATCTCATATTTCAGTTCTTTCAACACCCTTGGATGTATATCATCCGATTCAGGTGAATTGCTACTCTTCAGCTTACCAAATAGCTGTAATACATCTTCCCGATGTATCGATATTTCCTTCAATTCTTCTGCACCATTAAATACCACTTCAGTCATGGTTATATCCCTACATCTTCCTCAGTAAAGACCGAAGCAAAGAATTCATTCAGTCTCTCCGCTAACGCCTTGTCACCTTTTAGTGCCCCTTTAACCCCTCTATCATCTAATGGACCATCTGACTCTCTCACAGGTTTTTTGCTATGAATGTACTTGAAAAAGTCTTTATTACACATTTTTGCTTCCGCATTAAGCTTCTTCTCAAATTCTCCCTTTGCCTGCCTTATCAATGCCTTGAATTTAACTTGCCAGTGCTTGTGCTATTTCCAGGTTTCATCGTTTGGCTCTTTTTTTCCATTTCCTGAAAGATACTTTTTTGGCAACAACACCTTCTCTGACCTCACCTTTAAACCATGCTGGCAGTTTTTTGGACTTCCTTCCACTTTTCTTAAAGCATGTAATACAGCTGGTCTGGCCTTCCAAGATAGTATTTTTCATCAGCACCCAAGCTTGATGTAAGTCTTTAACCTTTGCAACTGCTCCTTTTAGTTTTTTCTTAACTGTTTTCCTCATTTTATCATAGTCTCCCTTTTGAAAGTTAAAAGATAGTACTGTGGATTTCCTTACCATCCCTCCTCCACTAATTAAATCAAACACGATCATGCTATGATCACTATTGCCAAGTGGCCCCAACAGCCTTCTCTCTTGCACCAGATCTGGTGTTCCATTAAGGACTAGGTCCAATATGGCTTCCCCTCTGGTTGGTTCATGAGCCAGCTGCTCCAAGAAGCAGTCATTTATTTAATCTAGGAACTTTATCTCCCTAGCATGTACTGCCGTGACACTGACCCAGTCGATACCGGGGAAATTGAAATCACCCATTTTTATTAGTGTGCTGTAACGTTTGTTAGCTTCCTTGATTTCTTTGAGCATTTCGTCATCCATTTGTTCATTCTGGCCAGGCAGTCGATAGTACACCCCCACTGCCATCGCCTTCCCCTTTTTACATGGAATTTCAATCCATAGAGATTCTACGGCAAATTTTGTTTCCTGCAAAACTTTAATCCTTTCTGACCCAATGCCCTCTCTAACATAGAGCGCAACCCCTCCACCAATTTGATCAGCTCTATCATTACGATATAGTTTGTACCCAGGTATCACAGTGTTGCACTGGTTGTCCTCCTTCCACCATGTCTCTGAGATTTCAATCACATCTATCCTCTCATTTAGTGCTATATATTGCAGCATTGGTTCTCCACCCAATCTTCAGGGCCTTCTTGGCTGGTCAGATTATTATGACATCTGCAGTGAATATACATGATATAGATTTGCATGCACTGCCTCCATTGTATGCAGATCTAGCTCATGCATTTTCATTGTGGAAATCCTGAAAACCTGACCTGCCAAGTGGTCCCTGAAGTTTAAGCGGAGAATCACTGTATTAGATAAGATTGATCATATTGAGCAAGCATTTCAATTGCTATTGTCCTTAAGTGCCTTGCACCATGATCTCCCTGATTCTTCTGTGCCATCTGATGTGATCCAAAAAGGCTTCTGTAAACCAACTTTAATGGGTAAGGGGTTTTTAACCTATGCAACACACAAAATGTCCAAGTACATTACCTTAATATATCTATAGAACAATTTGTCATTTCTAAACCTGTGAAGCAGTTTGTTAAGGAAGTCGTACAATACACAGTAATGTGCCATCCTTGATCCAAACTCACATGCAGCATAAAACCTGCAGTCTTTAGCATAATGTGTAATGTTCCTGTTCATAGTGGGATGCCAAGAGTCTTGTCTATATGAATCACCGGAGCACTAATATCTTTCGGTCTGTTAAGAATTACCTTTGCCAGAGTCTTGCAATTTACAGTATGTCAGATTTCTGGTCAGTTTTCCCCCTTGCATTTATCATGAGCATAGGCAGTAGTACTTTCAATATGTATGACACAATATTATGTATGAGAAAGTTGTTCCCTATGTCTTGTACAGATTTGTTTATTCACGTTTAAGAAAATAGAAGTTCTGGCAGAATAGTGAGAAAGGGAGTGATTTTAAGGATTCAACCACAACAGAATGAATATATAAGCCAATAGCTTACAATTTAAGTTTGTTGTATCTGAGGCAATAGAGTTAAGTGACTTGGTCAAGATCCCAAAGAATGGCAGTGGGATTTGAATCTAGCTTCCCTGTTTCTCAGCCCACTGCTCTATTAGGCTACGTTTCCACTAGACTAGAAAAGAAGATCTAACAACAAATGAAACCTGAGGACCAAAAGTGAGTTGGCTGTCTAGATGCAGCCCAATACTTTAAGAGCATCAGAAAACATAAATGGGGTACCTAGTTGTAAAGGCACCATAGTGAGTGTAAATGAACAACCAGCAATCTGTAAGGCCTCTGTTTGGTTTGATTTAATCTGAGGTGATTTAATTAGCCAGTGGTTCAGAGCATTCAGCCAAGAATTCCATATTGTTTACGTCACAAGCTGCATATTGTCTATGTAGTAGAAGCCACTAGTTCCACATTGTGGCCAGTGGGCTCATGAAAAGATTAAACAGAGTAGGTGAGAGGATCAAACCCTGGAACACACAAGAGATGGGTAAAAAGAAGAATTAAATTTAACCTGAAAGGTATGGTCTTTTAAAGAGGACTAAGTTGAATGCAAATGTAAAGCAGTATGATAACACCCCCACCCCCCACTAAAAAAATCAAACCACCCACATACCATTGACACTCCCTCCACCCATGAAACAGCCCTCCTTACCAACCATAATGCAAAATCAACATATTCTGTAAACAGTTCTGCTTGTATATAGTTCTTTATGTAAAAAAGGCTCCCTATGTTTTACTTCTTAATTCCCAGTTTGATGTAACCTACCAACGTTTAATGTAAACTGTTTGTTCCTTGTAAACCACCCTTGATCTTAGGAAGGGGCGGTATATAAAAAATTTCTAAATAAAATAAATTCTATTGCTGCCTTTGCTCTATCCAGCAGACTATATAGTTTGCTTAACAAAGCTACAACTATGATGATGAACTCGGTGCTATGGCTGGCTCTGAATCCAGATTGAATTCAGTTGAAGTACTACAGATTTTTCAACTATTTTAGCGAGAAAAGGAAAATTGGGTGTCAATTCTCAAGGACTGGTGGATCTGAGCAGGATTTTTCAATTGGGGAGAAATATAAACCTGCTTACAGTTCTATGGTATTATTCTTTTTCTCCCATAGACTGGCATTCACTATAGTCAATACTTGATGGAGCAAGTCTAGATAGGACTCTTGGATGGGAAATGGTCCAAAGGATAGGTTGTTGTATTAGCTGTAGACACTGTTTTCTTTAGGTGAAGTAAGAATATTGAATTGAATTGAGGCCAAAGGCTTGAAAGAGCTCAAAAGGAGCTAAAGGAAGAACCTGTGGGGATTCTTAGAGTGGAATGCCAAAGAATAAGCTAGATCTTGGAGGTCAGCTTTGCTAGTGTCAACTGGTCCAATAAGAGTGGAACAGAAGGTCTCAATTTTCTTTGAGAAATAGGTAGCAAAATCAACTGCAGACAGGATTTATTTATTTATTTCACAAAATTTGCTAGACCAATCACCCAAGTTCCCCCTCTTTCAGCAGTTTACAAAGCACATTCACAATTAAAAGAATGGCAACCATCTAAAAATACATATAATTAACTAAACATACATGTTAAGACTAAAACATATATATATTAAAACTAAAACAATAACCCCTTATTTCAGTTACAGTATTAGTAGAATTTGGTGGCATTAAATTTGACTGATTGGATGTCATAAATGATACTAATGAAAAACGTTTATTTGGACGATTCTGGTAATTATTTTGGAAAAGTGTGAGTTTTAGGCTTCTATAACCTGCTCTCTATAGAAATTGTACCTTACATCATCTTAAGTTTGAATCTGATTTGTTGTTATCTCCAGGGCCCTTCTGCTTTATCTAAATGTTTCTTAAATTAATCTCAGACTGGGTTGATAGTACAAACTGGAGGTCTGTGAAAGACGACGAATCATTCTAGGTATATGACTGGCCACAGTATATCTGTAGGAAGCTTTCAAGGTAGTATTCCAAGTAGTTACTTGGTCATCCAGTGACTGTAAAGCAGAATTGGAAGGAAGCTGGGGATGAGAGGAGGCAATGTTTTCTAAACTAATAAATCTCAACTGAATAAAAGATTGCATTAGATGACTGTAAAGATACAAAATCAGTGCTAAAAAGGATTAAGGAATGATCCAATCGAGCAGAAAAATAGCGAAATCACTAAAAGCACATAAGACGTTAAAGAAAACCTTGTGTCACGTGTATATCCTGCAGTATGGGTGGGGTAATATATGCATTGGATGAAACTTGTGAGTTCTTGAAATCTAAAAGAGCCTTGTCCTCAAAGGTTTGTGAGTCATTAAAATGTATGTTGATATCACCCAACACTAAAGATTAGAATAGTGCAGTGAGGTGAATACATCCCAAGATCTTGCAGGTAGTGTAGATGGACAGTAGGCTAATAAGATATTCAGAGTGGGAATGGAAGTGAAGTGAACAAATGAGGCCTCATTGTAACTCTTAGCATTACCGGAGATTTCAGAGCATGGATTAGATCTAGAAATAATTAGGGCTAATCTGCCTCCTGTTTTAGTTGGACAATAAGTAGAAATGGATAAATATGCTGGCGAAAGGCATTGGTTTATGTAAGGTTTATACCCTCTTTGAAACTGTGTTTTGGTTAAGCAAAGCATGTCTATCCGTGCATACAAATAAGATCATATATTAGAGTTGTGTTGGCCCGCAGAGATCTTGTGTTTGTGAAGGCCTCCTTTAATTGGATATATAGAAAATGTGTAGGGGCAACTAACTTGAGAAAACACCTGTGTGGGTATTATATTAAATGAGTAGCCTTACCTGTAAGGGAGGAGTGGCCTAATGGTTAGGACACAGTACCTCATGCTGGGAGGCTGGGGGTTCAATTCCCACCTGGGGACAGCAATCTCAGGCCAGAGGGACTGGGGTTTCTAGTCCTCTAGGCACTCCTTGTGGCCTGTGTCAAGCCATTTTAACCCTCCATTGCCTCAGGTACACATAGATTGTGAGCCCCTTGGGGACAAGGGAATGTACCCAGTACCTGTTTGTAGTGAATACATAATGTAAACCACTTTGATTGAAGGATAAGGCAGTATAGAAAACAGGTTAAATAAGAGATGAGGCTGAAGTACTTGAGTGGGTGGGGCTGTTCTAAAAGACAGGAATCTGGGCAGGCGTAACTCCAGTTGAAAGCAATAAAGCTGGCAAGTCAGTTGGCTTCCTTTTTCATTTAGTGATTCAGCAATTGAGATTATTAATACATTGACATTCTTAACTATTTATATTATTTATTAAAGAGCTCAAACTGCGAAGTTTCATTTACAATGCTTTCCACCAACAGAGCAACACAATTGTTCGCAGAAAGCAAAATAAGGTATTCTCTTGTGCACATATTATACAACAAAACTGAACTTTTATATCATTTTTCCAAGTCAGATTATTACAAAAAATGTGATACTTGGAAAAGTGTTTTTCTATAGATGAAATAAGCATGTTTGTGCATATTAAGAGTTCATACTTTTCCCAACATGCTGCTTCTCAGATTAGGTGAACCAGAAAAGCCCCCATATAAAATGTAAATCTGCTAAATTTGTCTTCATAATTCAGAAATGCTGCATTAATTACCATATTTAAGTATAGTTCTGTTGCTGGAACTTGAATTCTCATTATTGTCTGTGAAAAACTGCATTCAAGCACTCAGTCATACGCAGAATGAGTAAATTCTTCAATCACATGAGGTTAACATGCTGTCATAAGCGAGTGGCTGAATAATAACTTGACTTTTACTGTGAGACTACAGCCAACTTTTGTTCTCAAAAATATGACTGTGAAGTGCTGACGGTTTTAAAAAGTCATGTTGTTGTGTTTTTTTTAAAGAAAATTAATTTATTAATAACTGAGGGTGAATGCATCTACTTTTCTTTGAGAAGATTTTGTAAGATCTGTGTTTTCTTCATAAAGCACTTCTTATTGTTTTGCCTAGAAGGGCTATAAAATAATAGTTCTTTAAATGTGTTTTATTACTGTAAAGTCAGGACCTTGTTATCTTACTTTGCAGCCTTTAATAACGTCAGGAATTGAAAAGTCATAGAGGTTCTTATAAACTTCTGTAGAAAAAAAAATTGAATATGACTTTTGAAAGATACCCATTACATGATAAAGTAAGCTCCAGCATTACCTGGGACTAAATAACGCAGGCTGAACTGCACCATCTAGTGTAAGGGGTTCAAGAGTTGGTTAGGGTATTTGGCCAGTCGGAAGGGAGAGGTGGCTGTTGGGCAGGAAAGCCCCTTACCAGGGTCTGTGACAGTGTTTGCCTGCCCCTCCTTCTTGGAATGTAGTTGAGAATGATGGCAGGGGTTGAGAGATTTATTTGGCATAGAAACATGATGGCAGAAAAAGACCACATGGCCTACCTAGTCTGCCCTTCCATATCAACTACAATAGTCCCCTTTTTTCCTTTAGAGATCATCTGTGTTTGTCCCATGCTTTCTTTTTTTTTAATTCTTTATTTTCATTTTATAACAACAAAGGAAAAGGAAGACATACAGCTAAAAGACAGATACATAAAGTGTAATACATATACCAAAGTAAACCCCTGCCACCCCCCTCCCCCCTGCTTCTTCTCTGGAAAACTAATCATTCCCGAAACGGGCGTGTACTTACATTATTGTGTTACAAAACCTAACGGTGATCTGAAACATGATGAGTGCACACTATACAGGCATATTGGAGCAATGAGCAGATTGTACATAATCATTGAACATCTGCCATTTAGACAAGTGAGAGTGAGGTTGGGCATGGGGAATAGCTCTCCGAGGTATCTGCTCATATTTACTATATAAGCAGACGAGGTTCCACCATTCATTGACAGTAAGTCGAGAGCTATCCTTCCAATTCCTCGTGATTAAGCATATGGCTATCCCCAGCATGAAATCAAGGAGAAAACGACCCTTCTTGGGAAGAGAGGGGACCTCCGCCACAGAGCGGAGTCCCACGATCTTCCAAGAGAGAGGTTCGTGAAGGTGTAAGATAAATTGAATACGACCCCAGACCCGCCCCCAATAAACCTGTAGTTGAGGACATTCATAAATAACATGAGCGAAGGTTCCCACAGCAGTATGGCAAGACCAACACTGGTCCCTAGCATTTGTGTGCCATTTGGCTATTTTTTCTGGGGTATAAAAGCATCTGTGTGCAAAAAAGAAGAGAGTTTGGGTAACAGAGGCAGACCGGGAAACCCGCACTACTTTGCTCCAGAAAACGCTCCATTGCACTGGGGTTAAAGTGGTTTGCAGTTCGCGCTCCCAGGCTTGTTGGGCTCTAAAAGTGGCCATGTCTGTACCCTGACATAATATTTTATAAAAGTTAGAGGCTACCCCATGTGTACTACTAATAGAGTGAACTATCTCTAATAGCCCGTCCTCAGTAGGGGCAGCGGGCGGCATAATTCGAGCACTTTTGAGGCAGTGTTGAAGCTGCATCAATTGAAAGTAGTGTTTCGCTGGTAACGCAAATTCCTTTTGTAAATCAGAAAAAGTTTTCCAACGAGCTGCAGAGAAAAGCTGTTGGGGTGTCCAGATCCCCCTTGAGTACCAGGGCTTCCATGCTATCGTTCTATTTAGGACTTGAATTCTGGGGTTATTCCATAGCGGAAGTCCGTCCTGAGGACATACGTTCGGGCCCAGTGATAGAATGAGAGTGTTAAAGGCCGCAAGAGTATCGACAATCATTGGTGGATGGCGGGTGTCTACTTGATAGGACATACCGGGGAGATGGGTCAACGGGATTGGGCTACTAAGCTCCTCTTCTATGTCAAGCCACACTGGTCTGCTGTCTGTTGAGGCATCTAGCCATCGGGCACCTTGCTTAAGTAGGAAGGCTTGATGATATCTAAGAAAATCAGGAAATCTGGTACCCCCTCTTTCCTTTGCAGACTGTAGTTTTTGTTTAGCTATCCTTGGTGGCTTGCCCTGCCAGAGATAACGGACGAGAAGGCCCTCAATATCTTTATAAGTATGTAGCGGGAGTAAGCATGGCAGCATTTCTAAAATGTAGTTCACTTTGGGGACTATCATCATTTTCACAGTTTCTAAGCGGCCCCACCATGTAAGAGATAAGGGAGACCAACGATTCGTGAGCTCACGGACTTTGGAGACTACCTCTTTGGCATTGAAACTGATAGTGTCTTCTAAAGGAGAACAGTAATGGACCCCGAGATACTTCACCATGCGGGATTGCCAAAGGAAGGGAAAGGCCTGCATGTCAGCCTCATGTACCCAGCGGTTCAGTGGGAATGCTACAGATTTGGTCCAGTTAATTTTATAGCCCGATAATTGTGAGTATCCGTCAATCAGATCCAAGACAGCTGGAACCGAATCGAGGGATACGAAAAGCATAAGGTCATCTGCATATGCAGAGAGTTTAATCTCCCTATGACTGAAGGGGACACCTCGAATACGTGCGGACTGTCTAATAAGGAGGGCTAGGGGTTCAAGAGCTAGATCAAAGAGCATTGGTGATAGGGGGCAACCTTGACGCGTGCCTCTTTGGAGATTAAATGGCTGAGACTTGATGACATTTACACAAATACTGGCAACGGGTTGAGTATACATGACTTGGAGATAGCGGAGGAAACCCTCCCCAAAGCCATACCATCGGAGAACTGCAAATAAGAAGGGCCATTCTAGACGGTCAAAGGCTTTTTCGGCATCCAGGGAAAGACCCACCCATGGATGCTCTAGATTGGCAGCACTGGATAGCACATGGCACAAGGTCCGAGCATTGTCAGCAGTTGATCTGCCGGGTATAAAACCGCATTGGTCGGGGTGGATTAGGGTGGCCATCCTGTCAGATAGCCGGGTGGCCAAGATCGTTGCGAAGATCTTATAATCGGCATTAAGTAGGGAGATTGGACGGTAGTTAGCGGTTAGTAGCGGGTCTCTGCCTTCTTTCTCAAATACTACCACATTAGCTGCAGAAAAGGATCCCAAAGAGGATGTATCTACCGCAAGGGCAGCAAAATAGAGTTTTAAATAGGGAACTAGATCTGCACTGAACGTTCTGTAGAATTCGGTCGGGAGACCATCGGGTCCTGCGGCACGGCCTGAGGCTGTTCGTGTTAGGGCAGATTGGATCTCTGAAGTAGAAAAGGGTTCATCCATCGCATCCCTATCCTCTTCAGAGAGGGTCGGCCGCTGAATGCCAGAAAGCAATCGCTCGAATGCCTCTGACGAGAACTCACATTCAGATTGATATAGGCGGGTATAGAAATCCCGAAAGAGCTCTACAATGTCGGAGTCTGTGGTCACTATGCCCCCTCCCTGTGGAGCTCGAAGGGCCGCTACGCGTTTGGCTTCTTTTTGACCTTTCAAGGCGTTGGCTAAGAGTCGACCGGCTCGGTTATTTTCACGATAATATGTCCCTCGCTGAAGCTCAATACTCTTAGAAGCTGCAGTTGAGAGGATTGAATTATATTGAAAACGGAGACGCTGTAAGCGAATTAATACACATGGATCAGTACGTGAAGTTAGAACTCGTTCGCCTGCCTTTATTTGTTGGTCTAGTATGAGTAGCTGCTGTTTGCGTTGTTTCCGCAGGCGGATTTGATAGCTAGTGATCGTTGCTCGAATGGCCGCTTTGAAGCCCTCCCACCAAGCCCAATTCGCAGTATCCTGGGGTAGATTAAAATGGAAGTAATCCTGTATGGCTGCTCGAATTTCTAACTGGAACTCTGGCTGAGTTAACAGGGCTCTATCAAAGAACCAGGCCCGCGAATTCCCTTGGGGTGCATTAGTATGTAATTGAAAGGAAATGGCAGCATGATCTGAAATATGCTGGGAGTGAATCCTTGCAGTGTCCACCTGAGGAACTAACAGTTTTGATATTAGAAAGAAGTCTATGCGAGACTGGGATTTATGAGGGGAAGAGAAGAAGGTGAAGTCAAGCTCATTGGGGTGTAATAACCTCCATAGATCAACTAAAGCAAGATCTTTGATCAGGGAGGTAAGCGTGGTGTGACTCTTGGGGGGACCACTTGTCCTAGGCGGCTGTTTGTCAATCAGGGGATCAAGGACTAGATTGAAATCCCCCCCAATTATCAATGAAGTACTAGCAGAGGCCTGCGCAACCTGAGCAATGGTAGCAAAAAAGGCAGGGTCATCCACATTAGGAGCGTAAAGGCATATACATGTAACTTCAAGGCTACCTATCTTGAGGTGAACTCTGGACCATCTACCTTCTGTATCTGAGCTAGTCGCAATAATAGTAGCATGCAAAGATTTCCTGACCAGTATGGCAACCCCACATTTCTTAGAAACGGCTGGAGAATAGGCGGCCACCATGTAGGGTTTAATATTGAGTTTAAGAGTTTCCTTCGAATTTAAATGCGTTTCCTGGAGAAAAATCAGATCCGCAGCTTCCTGACTTAGGTAGCTTAGGATTTTCTTCCGTTTTATCGGATTATTGATTCCTTTTACGTTCAATGAGAAAATCTTACATGGTGCCATCAATCAGTAATAGACATTTTAGGTAAGGGCGCTTGAAAACATACAACATAATCAGAATCTGTGCAACAATGACATAATCACCGAGTATACTGGCTAATACACCCCATATTGAAAAGTATGTACCAAAGTATCTCAGAGAAGAAGCAAAACCCCCAAAGAATATGGCGACCATATGTCTGCGGGAGGAGGCCCTAGAGAGGAATAGAAAGACATGAAAAAAAAGAAAAGAAACACCAGAGTCCATAATTAACACTGTCTCTGATACTCATCGAGGCTACTGTGGGTAGATGGAGTCAGGTCACAGATATCATCAAAAGTAAGGCAACAAACTGCTCTCGCAAGACTCTTTGCTGGGCTGCGGCAGATCCAATATGGCAGGTACAGCGGATATGAGAATACTTGCAGGAATATTCTGGAAGTCAGCGCATCAAGTCGGCTTCTTTGGAATCCAAAAACTCTGCTAGTAGATCAGGGTCCTCAAATGTTCTTGTCTGATTGTGAAGCGTGACTCGGAGCTTGGCCGGGTACATCAGGCCATAGCGTGCTTGTAGTTGTTGAAGCCTCGGTCGGAATTCCAGAAAGCGCTTTCGGCGGTCGACCGTGGGTTTAGCCAAGTCGGGATAGAAGGAGATCTTGTGGCTCTCAAACTCCATATGGCCCTTTGCCCGAGAGGCATTTAGAATTTGCTCAACGTGTTGATATCTCAAAAGTCGAAAAATGATAGGCCGCGGGGTCTTCCTGTTGAGCGTTATGTTTGTGGGTACACGATGAGCGCGATCGATCTCCAAATCTTTGGTAAAGGTGATTTGGAGAAGGGAAGGGAGGATTTTGCATAAAAACTCTTTCATGTCTCCCGATTCCGCACCCTCCGGTATGCCCACGAGACGTATGTTGTTGCGGCGCGCTCTATTATTGCCATCTTCCACTTCTTTCTGCAAGGCCCGCACCTGACGTTCAACTTTGTCGAGTTTGGACAACCGGGCCGCATGGGAGTCCAATATGCTCTCCATTTTGTCCTGACGCGAAGAAAGCCCTTCTAGCTTGCTTTGCAGCACACCAAAGTCTTCCCGCAGCGCTCGGAGTGCTTCACCGTTTGACTGCACGAGGTCTTTAACCCCTCTAATCTCTGCGAGGATTTCCTGCTGCATCTCGGGGCCCTCGCGCAAGGCCAGCCCCTTCTGCGGGGACGGAGGTTCAGTTTTGGAACGTTTACCATGAGAAGCCGCTGGAGATCCAAATTCCAGGCGCGTGGGTTTGGTCCCCGCCATCTCACCAATGTGCCCCGGTAAGATCAGAGTAGAAGTTCCAAGTATGTATGGTGTTAATTCAGGATTCTGAGTAGGCCTCTCGGGAGCCCCAGCGTTATGCGACCATCCCGCTGGACATCAGGCTCCGCCCCCTGTCCCATGCTTTCTTAAATTCAAATACTGTCCTTGTTTCTACTACCTCCACTAGGAGACTATTCCACATATCTACCACTCTTTCCGTAAAGAAATATTTCTGCATATTACTTCTGAGTTTATCCCCTTTCACCTTCATCCTGTGTCCCCTCGTAGCAGAGCTTCCTTTCAATCGAAAGAGGCTCTCCTCTTGTGCATTTATTTCATGGAGTTATTTAAACATCTCTACCCCACCTTTCCTCTAACGTATACATGTTAAGATCCTGAAGTCTGTCCTCATATGCTTTGTAACAAAGATCACTAGCCATTTTAGTTGCCACCCTCTGCACTGACTCCATCCTTTTGAAGGTGCGGTCTCCAGAATTGCACACAATACTCCAAATGAGGTTGCACCAGAGACTTATACAGAGGCACTTTCACCTCCTTTTTTCTACTGGCCATTCCTCTCCCTATGCACCCAGTCATCCTTCTGGCTTTCACAGTCAGCTTTTCTACCTGTTTAGCTACTTTAAGATAATCAGAAACAATCATGCCCAGATCCCGCTCTTCTTTCCTGGACAGAAGTACTTTGCCCCCTACCGTGTACCTCTCCCTTGGATTTCTGCAGTCCAGAATGCATGCCCCTGTATTTTTTAGCATTAAATCTCAGCTGCCAAATTCTAGACCATTCTTCAAGCTTAGCTAGATCCCTCCTCATGCTATCTACTCCTTACTGGGTGTCTACTCTATTGCAGATTTTGATATACACAAAGAGGTAAACCATACCCAACAGCCCTTCTGCAATATCATTAACAAAGATGTTAAAAGGAATCAGACCAAGTACAGATCCCTGCGGCACACCACTGGTAACCTCCTTCTCCTCAGAGTGAGCTCCGTTTACCTGTACCCTTTGTCGCCTCCAACTCAATTTCTAACCCGGTCAGTCACATTAGGGTCCATTCCTATGGTACTCAATTTGTTTATAAGTCGCCTGTGCAGAATGGTGTCAAAGACTTTACTGAAATCTAAGTGCACCACATCAAGGACTCTCCTTCGGTCCAACTCCCTGGTCACCAAGTCAAAGAAAGCAATCAGATTTGTCTGACAAGACCTGCCTCTTTTAAACCCATGCTGCCTTGGATCTTGCAATCCATTGGACTCCAGAAACATCACTATTCTCCGTTTTAGCAGTGTTTCCAATAATTTATTCACCACAAAGGTTAGACAAACCGGCCTGTAGTTTTCAACCTCATCCTAACTTTGGCTTTTGTGTAAAGGGACCATAGGTGCCTTTCTCCAGTCCTCAGGGACCACTCTTGACTCTAAAGAAGCTTTGAAAAGGTCAGTCAGTGGAGCCACTAGAACATCCCAGTATCTTCAATACTCTCAAATGTATCCCATCTGGTCCTATCACTTTATCTACTTTTAGTATAGCTAGTTGTATTTATTTATTAAGTTAATTAGTTCCTCACAAACACAGTCTTCTGAAAATCGTTCAAGATCCCCATCATTTCTTTTCCTGAGTATTTTCTGAGGTGCTGCTCCTGGCCCTTCATCTATGAACACAGAACAAATAGATTTGTTAAGCAGTTCTTCTTTATCCTCTTCAGCTTCTACATGTTCCTCCCTTTCACCCTTGAATCTAACAATACCACTTTGCCCTTCCACTTCTCACCAACATATATGAAAAATGTCTTATCCCCCCATTTTATTGTCTTGGCTATTTCTTCTTGTTGTATCTTTGCTTTCCTGACTACTTTCCTTACTTCTCTAAGTTTTTTCAAATATGAAGTTCCAAATATGATCTCAAGGTGGCAAAACAGTGCGACAAGGCGGTGGCAAAAGCCAGGAGGATGTTGGGCTGCATACAAAGAGGAATCACCAGCAGAAAGGAAGTGGTACTTATGCCACTGTACAAGTCACTGGTGACGCCTCACTTGGAATATTGTATTCAGTTTTGGAGACCATATCTTGCAAAGGATATAAAAAGACTGGAAGCTGTTCAGAGGAAGGTGAACAAAATGATTTGGAGCCTGCGTCAGAAGCCTTATGAGAAGAGACTTGAAGACCTTAGCATGTACACTTTGGAGGAGAGGAGGGACAGGGGAGATATGATTCAGACCTTTAAATACTTAAAGGGATATAATGAACAAACAAACCTCTTCCAAAGACGGGGAAGCTGTAAGACTAGAGGGCACAACAGGAAGCTGCAAGGTAGTAAATTGAAAGGCAATGTCAGGAAATACTTTTTCACGGAAAGGGTGGTGGATGCTTGGAATGCCCTCCCGATGGAAGTGGTGGAGGCAAACACAGTGACAGAATTCAAAATGGTATGGGACAGACACAGTGTATCCCTTTACAGCAACAGGATAAAATCAAAATAAACAAAACCATCTAATTTCTCAACAAATAGGGGTGTCCTGCATGGAGTGGTGGGTTCACCCCTAAACAGGGACGTGGGGAGGGGTGGCCTGCATGGAGCGGCAGGTGCACCTACTCTTGCCATCATGCTGGGCAGACTAGATGGACCATGCTGGTCTTTATCTGCCATCATTTACTATGTTACTAAGTTTGTCTTCCTCTCTCTGATCTCTTGTATTTTATGAAGGTCACCCTCTTTTACTTTACCTTTTCAGCTACTTCTTTTGAGAACCATTATGGCCTTTTCTTTTACATTTATTTACTTTTATACAAAAAGATTTGTTGCCTTTAAAATATCCCCTTTCAGTTCTGCCCATTACTTTTCTACATCCCCCAGCTGTTCCCATCCTGCTAATGAATCCTAGAGGTAACATAGTAACATAGTATATAACGGCAAATAAAGACCAGTATGGTCCATCTAGTCTGCCCAGCAAGGTGCAGGTCACCTCTCCCCATGTCTTTGTTTAGGGGTGTACCCACTGCTCCGTGTAGGCCACACTCACTGACTCCATCCTAGCAAAGTTGGTTTTCCTAAAGTCGAAGATCTTCACTTTTGAATGGATTTTATCAGCCCTAGTACTAATACTAAACCACCCCATCTGGTGATCATTGGATGCAAGATGATCTCCCACTATGACATCGGAAACAATTTCGCTATTGGTAAGCACCAAGTCCAGTATGGCCCCTTCATGTGTGGGTTGTGTTACCAGTTGTCGGAATAGTTCTCTTTACTTTTAGATGAAACTGCAGCAGGGATGCACCAATCAACATCTAACATATTGAAATCACCAATCAGTAGCACTTCTCCTTTTATGGCAATACTGCATATGCTTTCTGTTAAATCTCCGTCCATTTCTTCTCCTTGTGAGAGAGATCTATATCTCACATCAGTGCAAATGGATTTCCTTTTCCCCTCTTTCTAGTTTAATCCACATTGCCTCTTTCCTCCCTTTGAAGCGCTTTAATTCTATAGCTTTAATATCATTTTTTACATTATAGTGCCAGTCCTCCTCCGCTTCTTCCTCCCCTGTCTTTCCTGAATAAAGTATAGCCCAGTATAATTGCATCCCAGTCATGGTTGTCCATGAACCATGTTTCTGTAACCACCACTAAATCCAAGTCAGCCTCTTCCATTAAAGCCTCAACTTCTGGCATCCTATTTCCCATGCTATGGGCATTTATACACATCGCTTTCCAGATGTTGCCCTTTTACCAGTTTCTATAGAGGTATTTAAAGTTTCACTTAACTGGAGGATTTCGTCATCCTTCCCCAAAGGTAGGATTGAAGAGAACATCACCTGTGTACCTCTCTGCTTCACCCTCTTTCTCAGAGCCATGAAGTCATCTTTTGATACACTCAGAGGGACACCTAGCAGTATCATTTGAGCAACATCAGATAATAGTCATTAGGCTTAATGAGTCTTGGCAAACTCCGTAACATTTTGGATTTTGGCACCTGGGAAACAGCACATCTCTCTGGACATAAAGTCTGGTCGGCAGATGGATGCCTCAGTACCCCTCAGAAGAGAGTCACCAACCACCACTAAAAAAATAAGTGATCAAATAATATTTTTTAAGTCAACACTGTCTCCTGCAATCCTGGGTTTTCTTGACAAGATATGACCGCAAATAAATTAACGGCACTTAACAACAAAAAAGATTGCCATGCCTTTTCTTCCAAGGTATTGGAAGGTAAAGTGACTTGCCCAAGTGGGAATCAAACCCAGATATCCTGAGTAGCAGGCTATTGCTCTACTAGGCTTTTCCTCCACAACTTAGTTGGTGGGTAACATGCCAGCCCTTATTCAGCTTTTTTTTTTTTGGGGGGGGGGGCTGTCAATGAGATTTACGCTGTGGAGCCTAACAACTTTCTAGCATTACTGCTGGGCAGCTGATGAGCTTCCATGAGTGGCTGAAAGGAGCAGTCTAGGCCACCACAGGTACTTCATTGACCTGGGATTGGTGTTCAGTTGTGTTATTTGGTTTGGCTAAGTTGTCATTGACTAGCTGAGGTCATGGGAAGGGTAGTTCTGCCACCCTCTCCCTTGGTTGATTGCTAGGCATACCAGTAGAAAGTGGATGTTAAGGCTAGCTTGGGCCAGTAGCATACTTAGGGCGGGGCAGTGGGTGCGGCCCTCCCCAGGTGCCGGCTGGGAGGGGTGTGCACCCCAGCCGGGCCATGGATGCAGTGCAAACTTACCATAAAGCTGGTTTACCATGCTGTCTCCGTTCCAGGCCCAGATGCTGTTCTCTCCCAGCCAAAGTCTCGTGAACTGCAAGACTTTGGCCTGGGAGAGAAGATTGGCTGGGCCTGGAGGCAGCATAGCAAGCCAGCTTTATGGTAAGTTTGCCGCTCCTTCCTCTGTGGGTCCAGTGGGGGTGCACTCCCTTCCCGATCGACCCGGTTCAGGGGTACATTGCAGTGGGGGGGGGAGACCATATGGGGGGGTACCCACACCAGGTGCCAAGAGGGCTGGGAACTCCACTGGCTTGGGCTAATTGGAATTGGCAATGACCCTATTAAATTTTATTTGGTTAAATGTTCTATTTGCATGTCAATAAAGCTGAGGCCCAGATTTCACTACAGATGATTTGTTTCTGTTATTTTGTCTGTTGAAGTGGTGGATGTGAATGCCTGAGTTAAGCCTTTTAGCTGTACTCTTAAAAAATGAACTTTAAAATCAGATAGACATGGCAGTTTTTTTCCATTTAACAACTCATGTATTAATTTTATAATAGTGTATGGAAACAGTGAGATGTAGCAGAAGCTGAATAACTATCAGGCAGTGGATCAGATATAAATCTGATTATCAACAAAGCATTGAACATACATTCAAGAAGAAAGTTTTCCATAGACAAAATGGAAAAATTAGTCTTTGGATAAAGACCTAAGAGATGGATGTCAAAGAGTTTAGTGGTTCCCAAAACTATCCTGGGGTCCATCAGCCAGTTGGGTTTTCAGGATGTCTACAATGATGTATGAGAGAACATTGCATGAACATCTCTTTCCTGAATATTCATTGCCAATGCCCTGAAAACCTGACTGGCTGGGATTCCCCAGGACAAGTTTGGGAACCACTAGCTTAGGCTCTCCAGTTTGGGAGTTGGATTCAATATTGTGCCTTTTGAAAATGTTGTCAGTATGACTCCCTAAATTAAAGCTATGAGTTTCACTAGGCGCTTAAATTTAGGTTCATAAAATGTGGCTGGCTATAAGACAGATTCAGAGTAAAGGTGGAGGAGTGGAGTTAGGAACAAGTCAGATCTAATAGTGACTGAATTCTGTGTATCCTCATTTTTGTATGGAAACTGAAGACCACAAATTTTACAAGGTATAAAAATGAGTTGTTAGGAGAGAACAAATCTTACAGAGTTTTATGAAATTTATTGTTATGGATTCTATACAAAAACTGTGCTTAAAAATCCTCCAACGTTTTTACACAAATGTATATAAATCCCTCAAAATAGCTTGTTGGAGCATATATTTATAATTACTTTTATCAAATTCTTCTTTTTACAAAAAAAAAATAAAAAGCTTTCATCCACATATATGTATGTGGGGAGTAATGGACTCAAGAAGCTTTCTTATCGTACAGTTTACCATTTCATATATATAAGAAATGTTAAATAAATAAAATAAATAAATATCTGGTCAATTGTCACTTCAATTTAAGTCATCGTTCCCTATTAAAAGTTTCTTCTAAATATTTTCTATAAATCCGCAGTGCAAAACACATTAAAACTGTCCAAAAAAAATCAAAAGTGTGTCCCAATTTTAACTCATAATGGTGCTACATCTAGATATAAATAGTTAACTTGCAAGTGCAGTTATGTAATGCTGCAAAGCCTAATCTTAGTATGTGCTTTCTCCTTTAATGCACTTCAGCCGTTCTATAGTACCGTTGCAAAAAGACACTACAAAGAAGCCACGCTGCTCCAGCCTGGAGTTGTGTTAGTAACTGCAATTCTTAAAGGAATAGCTGCCATTTTAATTCTGAAGTCAAACCACGAGGGATAATTGTTGCCATTCGTATATATAGTCCTGTTCTTATTGTTCCAGAGTTTTGGTAAAATCAGCTTTCTCTTTCAGATCTGCTATTTTTAACTACAAAAAAATCGCAGATCTTCATTTTTATGATTAAGTAGTTGCCGCTGTGGTGCTGTGATCCTACCTCTATGGACTGCTGAATATTGTTCAATTATGCAAGTCTTTATCTTCCTAATTGCTTTTTATTATAAGTCAATGAAGAAGGACATATTATTGCATATACTACCCCATCTGTATTGCAGTTTGTGTAGATCTTTAAAGTGTGTGTCTGTTTCAAAGATGGTTGAATAAATGTGTTTATTTCTAATGCATAACTGCAAATTATACAAACCCCAGCCCCACCCTGTGACACCAGAAATCAGGAGGAGCAGGTGCGATCTCCATTTGCTCCTGTTCATTGCACACTGGGTTCAAAATGGTACCCTTGACCTTAATGGTAATCTCATGATACTACCTCTAGTGGCTAAACTGCCATTTTGGACTTTCTGGATGATTTTCACCACCAAGATCTCTTTGTTTGCTATTCATTCTTCTTCTAAGTTTGTAGCTTAGTTGAAATTGGCAAGGGTGCTGCATCTAAGATGGCTATCAAGGCTACTATGAAAGACTGCTGCCATTCCACAAGCAAAATTAAAAAGTCACGGGATTGGAGGCAGTTGCAAAAATGTGCTAAAGTTGACAGCTCACTGTAGAAAAATTTTGCGCATAGTCCACTATATGCACGGAGGTTTATACAAATTCATTAACAGTAAACTGCAACACATATTTATTACTTTTTTTGAAAACTAGCACACAATTATGTCTTCACTTGCTGATAATTATACCCCCATAGGTTTTGTTACATTTTTTGTAAATAGGCTCTATGCACAAAGCAACATGCAAAAGCCAGAAATTCTAGCATTTTTATACATTTTGGGAATTTTGGGTTTGTATTAGGTGTGTATGCTTTTGCAAAATTGCACTTTAATAAAGCAGCATCTAGGTTAGTATTGAGGATGGTGAGAATTAAGGCATAAATCAGATTCCTAGGGCTGTGTCTTTTGTTTCAAGCCATGTGCTTAACATGGTTGCTTGGCTGCTCTTGAGAGAACAAAGAAAACACTACTGAGCATGTGCTAAGCTAGATGCCATACAGTATATGGGAATTACACTAACATATCACTGTAATTGGCTAAGAGCCAAACTTGAGCTTTGCCATGTATGGGAGCTTAGGGGTGTGTGTGAATGGCAAAAGAGGATACAAGAGCAGAAGGGATTGGTGAGAGCCATGATGACATAAGGAAAGCCCGCCTCCTATATAAGCTACTGCACAGGAGTGCTGAGGCAGATCCATAGTGGGCAGCTTGCTGACACTGAAAGTTTTGTCTGCAGTTTATTACAAAAAGTACACAGAAATAAAATAAAGTGAAGCTGCTGTTTCAGGGATCCTGATCTTGCCTCCTAAATTGTAAATTTCTACAGTGCTTAGTATTTGTGCCAAAAGAGTTTAACATGCATAGTGAGTGATAGCACGCTTTAATGAATCGGCTCTTGAGGCTCTATGGTTAGGTTTCCTAGAAAATTTAGATGTATTTAAAAATGTGTTAATCATCTAACAAGTCATTAGTTGTCCAAATGTAGATTTTAGGTGCCTGACATGCAAGATTTTGAAAATATACAGCCCTTGGAGACATCTTTGTAAATGCTTGAGATATAAATTGACAGAAAAGCTGGAACTCTTATTTGGATTCCTTTTAATTAAATATGGTGCAATTAGACCAAGCTCCCCTCACAGCCGAGCTTACTAGCTTTGTTTTCTTCAGTCTCTTTCATGACGTGATTAAGAATGAGCTAGCTCATTTCTTTCTTGTCTTTTTTTCACAAGATTCATTGCCACGATACCTGAGGAAAAACTGTAGCATTCTTTAAGTTGTCCTTTCAAAGTATGGAATAATTCATGTGGTTATTTGCCGGCCAGACAATGGGAAGACCACGATATTCAACAGCACTATCCAGATAGTACTGCTAAGTATCTCCACAAACCACCCTGGCATTTTCCAATTAGTGCTGGCACTTATCTAGTTAGCACTGCTCAGGTCAGATAGACAGTGGCAACTCCTATCCAGGTACAGCTGCTGAATATCCCGCAAATATTTAAGTGCCATGGCTGACAGCAGTTTTGAAAACTGGATCTCTAGAAAGTAAACTTGTTTCAAATCATCTTCACTTTCAGCCAGTACTCGTAATGTGGTATCATCAGCATAGCAGTCAATAATAGAGGAAGTCAAACCTAAGCTTTCCTTAGAAGCTCACATGACAAGATTTTGACTTTCATACTTTGGACACATCATGCGAAGAGAGAAATCGTTAGAGAGAGACATCATGCTTGGCAAGGTAGAAGGTCAACGCTAAAGAGGAAGGCCAGCATTGAGAAGGATCAATACAATAATAGCAGCTATGGATGCCACTCTATCAACAATGAGCCACCTGACTGTTATAGGACAACTATCCAGAGGGTCGCCATGAGTCGACTCCGACTCGATGGCACTTAACAACAACAGAAAGTGAAGTCTTTGAAAAGATCTTTGCTAACCCAAGAGCCAGAGTACTAAACTGTGTCAAAATCTGCTGTAAACACAGTGTTCTACATCAGTATTTATTTATTTAGACAGTTTTTGTATACCGCCTTATCCTTCAATCAAAGCGGTCACAGCACAATTGGGGGATACATTTAACACGCGGGGATATGAGACACATACACTAATACTTACAGGGAACATGGGCAATGGAGGGCTAAGTGGCTTGCCCAAGACCACAAGGAGCATCTGTGGGACTAGAAACCCCAGTCCTTCCGGCCCAAGGTTGCTGTCCTCTAGTGGGATTTGAACCCCCGACCTTCCGGCCTGAAGTACCTTGCCCCAACCACTAGGCTACTCCTCCCTATTAGTATTAATGACTAGTGCTAATAAGCTACAGAGTAGTCATGCATTACCCCAGATGGTTAAGTATGTGCATTAATGTGGATAGTAACACAAAACTTTAACCTTATTACTCTGCAGCATAGTTGTATTATCATTTTTGTGTGTGCATCACATTTTGAGGATTTTAATGCATCTACGTTTTCCTGTGCTAATAGACATGCAGACCTCACAATCATTATCGAAAAATCAAAAAACACACTCCATATAAATCAAAAATTGTTATGTCCAGTTTACAACAGTTGTGAACTGGACATAGCAATTTTTGATTTATATGGAGTGTTTTTTGATTTTTCGATAATATTTTCCACTCTGAAAGTGACCGAAGAATTGTTGACCTCACAATCATTGGCATAGACTTTGCATTAACACTAATGAAAATGAGTTTTTGCACATTAGCAGCACTGTTAATATGCATTAACTGTTTGCGATATATAGGGCATGCTTTAGGGGGTCATTGTAGAAGCCCTGTTTGTGATCTCCACGTCTGAAAATGCCCATTCAGACATTGAAATCATATGGACATCCTCTAAGCCATTTTTGAAAGGCTTGAAGATACACGTGTCTGGCGTGATCACGTCCAAGTTGCACAAGGGCATGCCGAGGGCGAGGCTATGGCAGGCCGATAAAGATACACATGTGCATGCAATTTTGGACCATTGCTGCATGTCTCAAATCGTCATTGCGAATGTCCATGGTTATACATGCTCCAGGGCGTAAATATGACTCAGAAAAGTACTGGTTTCGGCAAAGGAATAATTGTAAGGTGAAGAGGGTAATGCCCCCCTTAAGGCAGATTTCCTGACTCCTGTGCTACTAAACATCCCCATATGCAAAATGGTTGGCTGGAACACGCAAAGAGGGAGATATACACGAGTATGTTTTGAAATCGGGCCACAGGCTCATCTGTGTGGCCAGAATGGCAGACATTCGTATTTGACACATGCAAGTTTCTGAAATCCAGGGAAAACCTGTACGTATCCGTTTTGACTTGAACATCCCAAATTTCACCTACACGTTCTTTCTAAAATGTACCTTTTAGCATACATTAATGCTTTTATTGTGACTTAGTACATTGACCCCTTAATACATTCATATGTTTAGGCACTCCCACATGATATTTTTGTGTAATTCTGGATATCTGCATGAATATCATGAGAGCAGACATGGAAAGAAGATGAGATACAGTTAAATGGTAAAAACGGAGGGGTTCTAGTTGTTAAGGTGCGCTAATGTTAACACGCGTTATTAGTAACTAGGTCCATTGAATAATATAGTACCTGTGTTGAAATAATGATGAATTGACTCACATTAACATTAGCACAGCTTAGTAATTAGACTCCTAAATAAACTAATGCAGGGGGTCTAACTGCAATCAGGGAGGGCCGCAAACCACTCTGGTTTTCAGAATAGCTTAAAAGAATATCTACAAGAAATAACTGTATACAATGTTTGGCAGTGCACGCAGATCTCTTTCATGAATATTGATTAGGGATATCCTAAAAACACGAATGGTCTGCGGTCCTCCAGGATTGCGGTTTGACGCCCCTGGCTAGTGTTTGTCTTTATCAGCAAGTCTGTGCCAATTATTACTATTTGGCTGATATTTAAAATAAATTATGCTTTAGCCAGTAGTCAGCAAATGCAAAATTTGCTCATCAATATATTTTTCAAGCATGTATGGTAAATCACTAAATGGCCAGATACTGTCTATATGTATTTATTTTATTTATTTATTTACAGGTCTTATATACCGCGCTGTTTGGCATCAGTGCGGTTTACAAATAACAGAAACTTGCATCAGAACAGGATCTTTTGCATACATTGTAACAGGGTCTGTAACTTGGGAATGTAACAGGGGAAACTATATACAATTGACAACAATAGTTGTGAACTATTTACAGATTATCTTCGAGAAGACCTTACAAATCTATGATCATTGAGGGAGTGCCTGAGTGTAGGTCTGTTTTTGTATATAATTGTGAGCTGGATTTGGAGTGGAGCAGAAACAGCCCTAAAAATTACCCATTTAGAGGGTTATTCCATAATATTGCACGCAGGCAAAGCATGTTGCTACTCATGTATAGGGGATTCATTCTATAAAGGAAAGGGACGTACGGGCTTTACCTTATAGAATAGGAGCATATGGACATGGCTTAACCTACTGGGTATGTTGTAAAAAAGTAGAAAACGTCAATCATTCACCAGAGTTTCTATGAACTGATTTACAAAAATCTGTATAGCGTCTGCCCTTTTGCATCAATGACCTTCCCTTATGGTAAACACAAGCAATATACAGAAGAATGCATCCACAGAACTTAGCTTTATGAACTTCAATCTGATGCAATCAATCTGTTGCCCCAACACCTCCATCAAGCGCTTTTCAAGCGTTTCACGACAGAACTTCATCAGGGGAGCATTGCCAACTAACACAAAGAAACATAAACATAACATTAAAACCTCATCTATCTCTAACCCATACCAATCCATATCTTATCTCAAGTTGCACTCACCTAAAGAACCAAATCACGCTGCACAACAAAACAGACATCAGCTTATCCTCAACATGGCCGATCAAACCTCAAGAACACCACGCGCGCGGACTTACAAACCATCCTATCCATTAAATACACAACGCCAATGATGTCAGAAATTCCCTAATTAGAAAAACTCCCCCCTTTTTTTGCGGAACGTAATGTGAAGCAGCAGACACCGGGCATGCAACACAGCAACTATAAAACATCAGAGATTCTACAGACCTGTCAATCAAATGCATACCCCTCAGTCGATTTGCATATTCAAACCTTCTGGGACCACCGTATGCACACAGAAAATACATCTTTGCTCACAGAACAATAAAGATTGCTCTCTTGTTTTTCCTTCCCTACCTACTAACACTTCATCTAAGCAAAAACATCTCAAACCCATAAAGAAATGCCCATCCAAACAGTGTTGTACTAATGGAGCCTCCCATACTTGACAGCTTATCCTACTTTTATGTTCTATCATCCGTTTCCTAAACTGTCGATTGGTCTTACCAATATACAGCAACTCACAGGGACACAGAATGCCATAAACAACAAACATAGATTCACAAGAAGTCTGTTTACGCAATTTAAAACTTCTACCATGATATGTCAGTTGTGCAATATTGCAGGAAACCTCACAGATTGAACAATTACCACATTTCTTATGGCCCCCAGGAACATAAACTGTTCTCAATAAGGGGTGTAACACTGAGGGACTGAGCCGTTCTTGCAAATTTATGATGCCGCTGCCAAACACATCTGACAGTCTTAGTTTCCAAATCAGGGATAGTACGCAATACACTAACATGTTTCTTAATGATCTGTTGTATACGGGAACTGAAAGGAGAATATTTTGTTATCAAATTTATATAATCTGTGTCCTCACTCTGATCTGGGCTATTATGTGAATTCAAGAGAAGTACTCTATTATTATACAATGCTCTTTTATAAGCCTGTTTTACAACCTGCATTGGATAACCCCTCTCAGTAAAATTAGCTATCAGAACTTTAGATTGTTGTTTAAATTCCAGCTCATCTGAGCAGTTCCTATGATACCTTATAAATTGTGAAAAAGGCAAGCCATTCTTGAGCCGCACCAGGTGAGCACTACCATAATGAAGAAAGGTATTTTTATCTGTAGGCTTCCGATGCACTGATGTAATCCAACTATTAATGCCTTTATGCACCACTAAATCTAGAAATACTATCTCATTGTAATTATAAACACTAGTAAAGTGAATATGTGAATCACAATCATTAAGCCATTTCAAAAAGTCATTAAAGGTATCTATTGTACCATGACAGATCAAGAACACATCGTCAATGTACCTACACCATAATTTCACTTGAGAAAAATATGGAGATAAATTCAACCATTTATCCTCATACAAGCTCATGAACAGGTTAGCTACCGAGGGCGCAAACGTGGCCCCCATGGCCACCCCTGAGATCTGATGATATAGCACTTTCTCAAACACAAAACAATTCTGAAAAATGGCCAAACGAGTTAGTTTCAGAAGAAATGCAATCATATCTTCTGAAAGGTCCCCCCGGCGACGTAAACTTATATTGACTGCATCATAAGCTGCAGCCTGTGGTATACTGGTATACAGGGAGGTTACATCAAGCGTGACTAACAGAATATCCGATAGTCTTGCCCATTCAGAATGCCTTTCTAAAATTCCTAAAAAATGTGTGGTGTCCTTAATATAAGATGGTATGTCCACTAACATCGGGCGTAGAAAGAAATCAACAAATATCGATAATGGTTCCAACACCATACCTCTAGTAGAAACTATAGGTCTACCTGGTAGACATAAAATATCTTTATGGATTTTTGGTAGTAAATAAAATTTTGCCACCTCCGGGGATTGAACATTCAGGAAAGACCACTCTTTCTTAGAAATTAATTTAGCATGCAAAGCTGCAGAAGTTATATATTTAATATTAGTTTGCACCCCACTTGTAGGGTCCTGCAATAACCGTTCATATACATTCATATTCGCTAATTGATGGCCTGCTTCCTGTAGATATGCAGTGCGAGCCCAAAGCACAATCGTACCACCCTTGTTGGCCCGCTGAATTACTAGATCAGGCCGTGAAATTAAATCATCCAAAGCTGACCTCTCCCCCCTAGAAAGTGCATGATATAAGCGGTGTTGTGTCCCCTCTAGACGTTGCAGATCTTGTAAAACTAATTTCTTAAAAATAAGCAATGCAGGGTGCATCTGGCCAGGCGGATTCAAGGTAGACTTAAGCGGTAACTTCATCCTTCTAGGATTAACTAAGTCCAACTCGGTGGTAAACTGTTGTCGCGATGCAAAAAATGCCTTCAAATGCACTTTTCGAATAAGACTTTCAAAGTCCACATGAAACTAAAAAGCATCAAAAAAGGTTGAAGGGACAAATGATAAACCCTTACTAAGCACCTTAACATCCTCAGATAGCGGAAAACTAGTAAGGTTCAACACCAATGATGCAGTTGTAGTATACTCTGTTGCAGACATCTTCACTCTCATTGCCATCCTCCGCCGTGGCCTCTGTACCAGCCATGGCTTCTCCCTTTCTTCTTCTGTCCTGTACCTTTGTCTAAAAAATTCGCTTGAGAAGATTTACTGAAATCAGTAGCAGAAGAGTCTTCTGAAGTCAGCTCGAATTCTACCCGTTTCTTTTGTTTCTTATTATATTTCCGATTCAAATTCATCCATGGGTACACATAACCTGTGGTATAATCCTCATAATCACATTTTAATTTCTTCAATTGAATCTTTTTAACCTCTTTCCACAATTGATCCACTTGTTTCTGGAGATCTTCAGTTTGCTGTTTAAATTGTCCGTCTGTTTCTATAATTTGAAGAGAAGATAACAGAGACTTCAGTTCTTTATTCATATCTTCCAAACTGGATTTGGCAGTGTCAATTATTAACACCATTAATTCAAGGGAGCATTTATTGAGGATACAGTTCCATCTGTCCAAAAAAGACGCATCCGAAGCATACAAGCGAGGTTCTTTATATACCCTTAATCCCCGAGAGATATGTTGACGGCAAACATATTTTATTAATGACAATCTGTGTAACTCTGAACGAACAACCCGCTTCTGTAGTGCCGAAACTCTATCCCAACTAATAATGTCCATTGAAACACTTTCAGCCTCTTTCAATCCAAAGGGGGTCTTCTCATTATACAATTTGGAGACATGATCACTTGAAAAACTGAAAATAGCTTTCCACATTGGCTGACCTTCCATTATTTGTAATCCAATCATATATCGTTCAATTTTCAGAGTGGTAAAATATCACAAAGAATTTCTTTGTGTTAGTTGGCAGTGCTCCCCTGATGAAGCTCCGTCGCAAAACGCTTGAAGAGCGCTTGATTGAGGCATTGGGGCAACAGATTGATCGCATCAGATTGAAGTTCATAAAGCTAAGTTCTGTGGATGCATTCTTCTGTATATTGCTTGTGTTTACCATAAGGGAAGGTCATTGATGCAAAAGGGCAGACGCTATACAGATTTTGGTAAATCAGTTGAAAGCCCGATAGTTCTGAGACCTCCCTGTTGGTTTTTACATAGAAACTCTGGTGAATGATTGAAGTTTTCTACTTTTTTACAACAACATACCCAGTTTGTTTCAATAGAGTGATTTTTCTGCTCTTTATGATATTTTACCACTCTGAAAATTGACCGATATATGATTAACCTAGGAACCTACATTGGCGCAGTGACGCACATATGTTATAATATTCTATAACTTTTGTGTGCAGATATATGCCCTGCCTATGCTCTGCCAAGCTCTGCCCCTGTGCACACCCCAAGTGAAGGTACATATGATGGGATGTACGCACGCTTACAGGATAGCACCCGACTAAAGTGCACATGTGCCCATGCACATGCATAAGTCCTATAAAATAGGCACTCGTGAACTGTTGTGCGGGTTCTTTTCTCTGTGTCCTATGTAGAATCAGCCCCTTAGCGGCAGTCTCTGTCTGCTAAACAGATAAGTTATCCATTTAATTACGGTCATCTAAATAGCAGATCTAAGCTAAATAGATTCAGTGCTGCTATGTGGACAGTGGAGCTGAATATATGCATTTATTTAATCCCCATTCTTGGTACTTAAATTAATATGGCGACTACGTTGGCTGAAAATTAACCCCTATATATTTTTTTTTTTACTTTTGAAGTGTGACAATTAAGAGATCTGTTGGTATATTAAACCTTTGCTGCAGAACTCCTCAGATGTTTGGCTATACACAAGTGTTTTAGGTTCAGTGTTTTAAATGTAATAAAGTGAAGAAACTTTGTCATAATATTTTTGGACTGCTACCTGTGAGACTGTGCTCTCTTACAGCTTTTTCATTTTGATGTTTCGGATACTGCCACCTCTAATAACTTAACAGATGCTCCCTACACAACTGCTGTGGTTGGTATGCTGCACTCTTGGCCAAGGGGCTAAGGGTGCTCTTTGGAACAGCACATACAAAATAGGAAAAATCAGATTTAATTCTCGTCAGATTGAATTGTTGGCTTACTGAATCGATGCAGACTAAAATACCAATATCCATGTTTCATAAGAGAGTGCAGTATCTTGTGCTAATATTCCCTTTACAATCTTCTTTCTATCAGTACTGTGAGGTAGAGTAAGGGAATCCAAGTTTGACATAAATGGGAAGTTGGATTTTTCTGGCATTGAACAGAATTATATTTTTGCTGTAGAAGAAATAAAGAACTATGAGTATATGATGTGGAAGAGGCATGTCTGTGTCAGATGCACTGAAGAAATTGCTCAAGAATTGTTCAGCCTTGCATAGAGACTGCAACTATAATTCTGCCAAGGTCAGCGAGACCTTTGATTACGTCCTGCAGAAGCAATGACTGTGTAAGTTACAGGCCCTTGACAACCCCTTCATCTCATTATATATTTACACCATTAATATTCTTGTCAGAATCTCACAATTAAATAAAGCAGCAATATTAAATGCAAAGTCGAACTGCAGCATTATTTTATGGAGTATGCTATCTTACCTAATAATACTCACTATCTGTCATTCCAAGGGGGGCACGGTGCAATCAGCTGCCTGCACATGGGTACATTTCACAAAACGACAGGCTGGAGGAAGGAGGAAGCAATAAAGGAGGCTAAAACTTCTCCTAAGGACTAAGAACATAAACGGCAAAGATAGATGCACTCATTATCCAATTGAGTGAGCTTGGATTTTCTTACACCAAAAGCCCCATTTTGCATAGATTGTTGCGATCGGAATTGAGACATCCATGTTGGGGCATGCTCATTAATGGCGTTATTTGACCAAAGGCTTTGCTGAAAGAGGAACCTTTTGTAAAAGAGCTATCCAGGATACCAGGCGAGAACAGCATTTTAAGGAATCTACATGTGAGAAAAAAAGTGCCAGCACATCTGCAAGAGCAGATGAAAAATTATGCATTCCTCAGAGTTTCTGAGGTGGTATTAGATACAGGGGTTTGCTAGAACCAGTGATGGGGTCGATTTCAAACTGAATAAACTGCCCCACCCCACAAAAATAGCCTCCTTGCCCCACAAACTACCCCCCCTGCAACTGACCCAAAAGCCTGCCATTTGCCTAACCTCCAAAACTAGCCACTGCAACTGCCCCCCCAAAAACAAACTACCTTGCAACTGCCCATGCATCATGAAAACTGCTTCACCCTCAAAAACTATCCTCCCAACTGCCTCACCACCCCAAATACTACCTCACCCCCAAAAAATACCCATAACAATTGCCCCAATACAAAACAAATGCACTCACTCCCAAAAACTACCTGACAGAACTGTCCCAAAACCCACATACTCGCAGAGCTATCCCAAAACCCCCACCCCCAAAAACTAGCCCCACAATGGCTCCAAACCCCACACACTACTCCATTACTGCATTCCAAAATTACTCCCCCCACACCAAGAAATCTACCAGTAGTGCTAATCCTTTGTATAGTGCTTCAAGCTGCATGCAGCTCTGTACATACTGTATAGATGTAAGACACCGTTCCTTCTCATGAACGTTTGCAATCTGGATCTACACTCACCTCCAAAAATTCCCCCCCCCCCCCACATCATGCCTCATAACTCTACAATTTGCCCTGAAAATGTCCCTTTGCAATTACCCCAACATGCCCAAAACTACCTCTAGCAACTGTCCCTTCGCCCCCTCCCACTCCAGTAACCTTCACACAGACACACACTCGGGAATTGCAAGCAATTACCGATGGCGAAATGCGCCCTGTGCGACTTGCACATCGGGCGTGCCCCCCCCCCCCCAACATCTAGCCACTTTATGGGGGAGGGAGAGAAGAGGCGCGCACCCGATATGCAAGCCACCTGCCACCGGCACGCTAAGCAGGTCTGGTCCCTCCTGGACAGACCAGACCTGCTTAGTGTGCTGGCGGGAAGACTTCAGGGGCGCATATGCAAGCAATTCCTGATCTCATGGGATGCATTTAGTTATTCTGATCTTCTGATCTATATTTCATTTTCTTTATTAATTCTTCTATGTAAACTACGGACTGAAGCATAGAGTTTTCTTATTGGTAGCTGTAAGTACTGTTAACAAATATCTGGTGCCATGAGCAGGTCCAAATTAAAGCACTGTCAAACTACTCACATACTTTGAGTCCAAATGCTTTCTTTTAGGGGTTGAGTGGGGCTGTGAACTATGCTCAGGACTCAGGAGGATTGGATTGCTTGCTGTCTCACTTTTTTCATGATTCAACAGAATGTTGCGTTACTGTCCAAAAGGTCCAAGGATGGCTAATGTACCTGGACTTCTTCTATCAGCAATTCTCTAATCCCTGCAAGTGAACATGACCTGCCTGCTTTCAGGTAACTAGCAGCAGAGACTGAGGGTATGGTCCAGCCATTAGAAAGGCCGTGGCGGCAGAGCACTAGAAGACAGCTCTAGTCACAGGAAGGGTGGAGGTAAGCTTAGGGAATTCCTGTGCTGAAGAAGCAAAGTTTCTGCATGTGGTAGAGGACGGAAGAGAAATTAAGCTGCTGAAAAAATGTGCTTATACATTTCAGCGGGAGAAGCAGGTCCAACAGCTGCAGCCCCCATATGATAATTTACTGTAACTTAATGATTACAGAATTGCACATTTGAAACTTCCCTCTCATCTCCTCTCCTGATCACTGACACATAGAACGCCAACACAAATATACGTAGATACACACACACAGGACCGTACTGAGCCCTGTGCGAGCAGTTCGGCCGCACAGGATGCAAAGACTTCAGGGGCGCATTTCGGCTCTCTGCCGTTGCCTGCCGCGGTGGCAGGCAATGGCAGAGAGCTGAAATGCACCCCTGAAGTCTTCCCGCCAGCACACTAAGCAGGTCTGGTCTGTCTGGGAGGGACCAGACCTGCTAAGTGTGCCAGCGGCAGGTGGCTTGCACATCGGGTGCGCGCCTCTTCTCTTCCTCCCCCATAAAGTGGCTAGATGTTGGGGGGGGGGCGCGCGCCCAATGTGCAAGTCGCAGAGGGCGCATTTCGCCATCGGTACGGCCCTGCACACACACACACACTAACACACACAAGCTCACCAAGAAAATCAGGTAAACATATATTCTCCAGGACCAAGCAGGAAGTCAGTCCTCACATATGGGTGACGTCGGTGCCGACGGAGCCCCCGTGCAGAGCATTTCCCCAGCTTTCAAAGAAAGCCTTTGGGAATTGCAGTGCGCATGCGCGGTCCTCTTCCCGCCCAAGGGTGCCATCTTGCTCAGTCTTCTTTTTTCCGCGGAGCCTGACGGACGTAGTTCGTTTTTCGCCGAGGAAAAAGTTGATTTCCCTGTTTTTTGTTCTTCACCTTCGGTTCGACGCCGGATCCTTTTCCCGCCTGGGCCCGATATGCTGGTATCGAGCCCACTCTCTCTTTTTCGGTTTTTGTCCTTCGTGACTAGCGTTCGCGCCATTTTTCTTTTTTCACTGGCAGCCCTATCTTTTGACCTCGCAGGGGCCCTTTTTCCCCCGATGGCTGCCAGCGGGTTTAAAAAGTGTGATTGGTGTAAGAAACCTACGTCTCTTACCAACACACATGACTGCTGCCTCCGCTGCCTTGGACCCGATCATGACCCGATGATCTGTGGTCCGTGTGGCAAGATGTCCTCGAAGGCCTTGAGGAGTCAGCAGCACCAGAAGGATAGGATCTTCTCTGACTCCGCGTCTGGACGGGCCCGGACCTCGTCAGAGGCCTCGACGTCTCGGGACTCCGGCCCCGAGCAGCGTCGGGGTTCCTCTGAGCGGGGGTCTACTTCGCGGGAACAGCGCAGGAAGAAGAAACCTGCGAGGGTGGCGTCGGTGGACGCTCCTGATTCCTCGAGGGCCAGGTTGCATAGCCCCAATAGCCGTCCCGGGTCTTCGGAGTCGGAGAGGCCTGCCAAGCAACCTCGTCTCCTGGACACGTGAGTGCTGTAGTTCTCGTGGACTCTCCTCCGGGGGAGCCGACGTCGGTCCCGATGCTGTCGGGGCCCAAGTCGGGGGCTGCTGGGTCTCCTGAGCTCGGACTCAGGTTGACGGCCTTGGAGAGCAGCCTCGCTGCCTTCGTGGAACTGCAGCGGGCATTGATCGCCGGTCTCACCGGTGAATCTGCCCCGACCACCGGGACATCGACGTCCAAGTCGACCCCAGAGGCCGAGCCGATCCTCGAGTCCATGCGGGCTCGAGTCGATCCTCGGCTACGGTCTCCCTAGGCCTCCCGTTCGGGACCGAGGTCATCGACGCCGGTACCCTTGGCGTCGGGACGGATGGCATCGGTGCCCGCCCGACCGGAGCCGCTCGATTCCTCCTCCGAGGAGTCGGGCTGGGAGACGGAGGATGAAGAGTCACCCGACACCTATCGGACTCGGTGTGTCCCGTCGGACTCGCCGGAGTCCGAACCTCGGAGATGATCCCCACCAGAGGATACCCGGTTCTCGGACTTCGTGCAGGATATGGCCAAGGCCTTGGCATTCCCCGCAGATCCCGAGGAGGAGCCTCGAGCCAAGGAGCTCGAGGCCCTCCAGTATGACTCTCCCCCGAAGGAGGCCGATGCTGGAGCGGCTGCTCTTCCGCATGTGGGAGACCCCGGCCTCGACGCTGGTGTTAAGCAAGTGGGTCGATTCCATCTATCGAGTCCGCAAGAGCCCGGGGTTCCAAAAGGCACAATTACCGCACCACTCCATGCATCGACTGAAAAGTCAGAAGATGCACTCCTCAGTGACTCCCGGCCGGGAGGCCCAGAACCTGGATGCCCTCGGTAAGAAGTGCCTCCAGGGCTCTATGCTTGCTTGCCGTGTCCAGACATACCAGCTCTACATGGGCATGTATCTCCGAGACCTGGCAAAGGAGAATGCCGGGTTCTCTGCTGGTCTCTCCGAGGAACCTTTGCAGAGGTTCCAGGTCTTGTCCACTGGTATTCGAGAGTGCTCGAAGTTTATCTCTCGAGCAGCCTACGATGGCTTTGAGGCTTCGGCCCGAGTAGCCGGGGCCGGCATTGGTGCCCGCCGACAGGCTTGGCTACAGTCATCCGACCTCGAGCCATGGGTACAGGACAAGTTGGTCGATGTCCCCTGCCGAGGTGAAAACCTCTTTGGCAAGCCCATGGCTGACAAGGCTGCAGAACTCGAGACCGAGACTCTGACCCGGACTAGGCTTTCCAGAAAAACCGCTGCCCCTTCTTAGAAAAAGAAGGGCTCGGGGAAAAAGACCTTTTACCCGAGGAAGTCATCTGCCTATAAACAATACCCTCATTATCAGGCCTCTGCAGCTCCCCAACAGGGTCAGCAGGCCAAGGGGCAGGGTCATGGGCCCCGTAGGCAGAAGGCCCCCAAGCCACCAACACCGGCCCCTGCTCAGCAGGGTGGGGTTTTTTGACTCAGAAGGCATAGCCTCTTCTCCTCAGCTGGCTCACATCAGCACAGGAGGCCGGCTGGCCCACTTTGCCCACAGGTGGTCAGCCATCACATCAGATACCTGGGTGCTCCATATAGTCCAAAAGGGCTATCTTCTCCATTTTCACCAGGTACCTCCCTCCTATTTTCCAGGGGAGCCTCCAAGACTCCCTCTGCACAGGGACCTACTCCTTCTGGAGTTAGCAAGTCTGCTAAATGAACAGGCTGTGGAACCGGTGCCCCACCACCTGAGAGGTCACGGCTTTTATTCCACGTACTTTCTGGTACCAAAAAGAACAGGAGGCCTCAGACCCATCCTAGACTTGTGCAACCTCAACAAGTTCCTGGAGAGGGAAAAGTTCAAGATGCTTACCCTTGGAATCCTGCTGCCCTACCTCCAGCAGGGAGATTGGCTATGCTCCTTAGATCTAAAGGATGCTTATACTCACATCCTTATTCATCCAGACCACAGACAATATCTCAGATTTGTTGTGGGGGGGAAACCACTACCAGTACAGAGTACTATCCTTTGGCCTAACCTCCGCTCCCAGGGTGTTCACCAAGTGCCTGGCGGTGGTGGCGGCCTACCTGAGGCTTCAAGGTCTTTTTGTGTTTCCATACCTGGACGACTGGCTCATAAGGGGCCAGTCTTCCCAGGAGGCCAGTCAAGCCACCCTTCGCACTGTGGCTCTGCTTCAGCACTTGGGGTTTGTCATAAACTTCGCAAAGTCCACTTTGCTCCCGTCCCAGAACTTAGAATTCATAGGAGCAAGGATGGACACTCTTCAGGCAAAGGCTTTTCTGCCACTGGACAGAGCCCACAGGTTGATGGATCTAGCCAGGCAGTTTCATAGCAATTCTCTGGTCTCCGCCAGGCAATTCCTGAGACTTCTCGGCCATATGGCTTCCACGGTTCATGTAACCCCCAATGCCCACCTGCATATGCGGCCTGCTCAGTGGAGCCTTCGAACTCAGTGGCATCAAGCCACAGGGAGCCTTGCAGACTCAGTAAGAATATCCACCCTGCTCGTCTCCTCTCTGCAATGGTGGCTTCATCTTCCGAATCTGGTACTCGGAGTGGTTTTTCAATCCCCTCCGCATTCTCAAGTGCTGACGACAGATGCTTCTCTTCAAGGTTGGGGAGCACATTGCCAAGGGGCATGTACTCAGGGTCTCTGGACCCTTTGGGAGGCTGCTCAGCAGATAAACTTCCTGGAGCTGCGGGCAATCCGCCTAGCTCTGAGAGCCTTCTCCCACCTCACATCTCACCAGTCTGTACTGGTCCAGACGGTCAATCAAGTTGCCATGTTCTACGTGAACAAACATGGAGGCACAGGCTCCTTCCTTCTCTGTCTGGAGGCACAACGGCTGTGCTCCTGGGCCGTCAATCACGGAATCCTCCTCAAGGCCGTCTACCTCCCAGGTCAAGAAAATTACCTGGCAGACAGACTGAGCAGGATCCTGCAACCACACGAATGGAGATTGAATCCGTTGGTGGTTCAGCAGATCTTTCTCAGGTGGGGCCTCCCCACCGTGGATCTTTTCGCCAGTCCTCTGAACCGGCAACTCCCGAGATTCTGTTCCAGACAACCGCATCCTCTCAGAGTAGCAGCAGATGCGTTTCTGATTCCGTGGTCCACAGGCCTACTGTATGCGTTTCCTCCCATGCCTCTAGTGTCCCAAACACTCTTCAAAGTCCTCAAGGACGGGGCCTCGATGATTCTGATAGCCCCCAGGTGGCCGAGGCAACCGTGGTTCCCACTTCTGCTGCAACTGGCAGTGGACACTCCTATTCCTCTGGGGATTCAACACGATCTCCTGTCTCAGGAACAGGGATCTCTCTTGCACCCCAACCTCCAGTCCCTTCATCTGATGGCCTGGCTGCTGAAAGGGTAGTCCTGACTCCCCTACTACTGCCTAGAGAGGTGGAAGACGTAGTCTTAGCCTCTAGACGGCAATCTACCAGGAAATCCTATGCTCTTAAGTGGCGTAGATTCTCCGCATGGTGTGCTCAGCACAGCGAGAATCCCTTCTCGTGCTTGGTAGCGGTAGTATTGCAATATTTGCTTTACCTCTCCAATCTAGGCCTTAAGTCCAACTCTGTCAGGGTTCACCTCAGTGCTCTCTCAGCGCACCACTCGCCGGTGGACGGGAGGCCTCTTTCCAACCACCCTTTGGTGGCTCGTTTTTTCAGAGGCTTCCTCCTGCTTAAGCCTCCTTTACGTCCACCAGCCCCTGAGTGGGATCTGAATGTGGTCTTACAGCGGATTACTTGTCTGCCATTTGAACCTATGGCTACCTGCCCTCTCCGTTTTCTCTCCTGGAAAACCTTGTTTCTGGTAGCTCTTACCTCTGCTAGGCGAGTAAGTGAACTTCAGGCACTAGTGTCTGATCCCCCTTACACTAGGTTCTACAGGAATAGGGTAGTCTTACGGACTCACCCGAAGTTTCTCCCTAAGGTTGTCTCCCCTTTTCACCTCAATCAGGAGGTGGTTCTTCCGACCTTCTTTCCCAGGCCGCATGCCAACCGGGCTGAGATGGTCCTGCATACCCTGGACTGTAGGAGGGCGTTATCCTTCTACCTTGACCGTACGTGGGAGCATCGGAGGGCTGTTCAGCTCTTCGTTTCTTTTGACCCCAATAAGTTGGGGTTACCTGTCTCCAAGCATACTTTGTCCATATGGGTCGCTGACTGTATCACCTGGGCTTATGGGGCAGCTGGCCTCTCGTTGGAGGCTCGAGTCACGGCTCATCGTGTCAGGGCGAAGGCTGCGTCAGTGGCTCATCTCCGCTCTGTTCCATTGGCAGACATCTGCCGGGCTGCTACTTGGTCTTCAAGCCAGACTTTTGCGGCCCATTACTGCCTTGAGAGGGAGTCCCGTAGGGACAGTGCTTTCGGACAGGCAGTACTCCATAATCTCTTTGGGGTTTAGGCCTTGGTGTTGGGCTACCGGTCGGGGGCATTCTCAGAGAAGATTCCTTCCTTACATACTGACGAGCTAGAGGGAGCTCATTTTTTCGGCTTGAGGTCTCTGGTAGCCTTAAGCTGGGGAGTCCCATATGTGAGGACTGACTTCCTGCTTGGTCCTGGAGAAAGAGTAGTTACTCACCTGTAACAGGTGTTCTCCAGGAGCAGCAGGAATCAGTCCTCACAATCCTCCCTCCTCCCCTTGGAGTTGCAGTCATATGATTTATTTTTGCTAATTTTTTGCTGTCTTTTAGCTATGTCATCAGACTGAGCAAGATGGCACCCTTGGGCGGGAAGGGGACCGCGCATGCGCGCTGCAATTCCCAAAGGCTTTCTTTGAAAGCTGGGGAAATGCTCCGCACGGGGGCTCCGTCGGCGTCGACGTCACCCATATGTGAGGACTGGTTCCTGCTGCTCCTGGAGAACACCTGTTACAGGTGAGTAACTACTCTAAATAGAGATACAGACAAACTCCCCTATAAAACAGACAAATAGGCACACGCGCCGGCAGTGCAGATGCAAACACAGACATGTGAGTGTATGTGTACACACTCACACATACATGCAGAAGGGTTAGAAAGAATTCTATGAGCCATGCTCTGCATACTTTCCCCATTTGTTTATTTTAAATATTACTATCATAGTTTTTTTCCATTCTGTTTGTAAGTATAATGGCCAGAACAGCAATATGTGGTACAAAGATCTGTCCTTATTAGGAATGAATGGAATATAAAAGTTAGGGCTCTGTGTACTAAAGGTCTTCTCCCATTTTGTATCTATGGGAAAGATGTTTAGTAAACAGGGCCCTGCTAGGGTCCTACGATTTTAAGTTAGTATAAAAAAAGTCCATTCTGTATTGCTGAGGACTTCTGTTTGCTTGAATGTACTTCCTTTCATGATCTCAACTATTTAATGCCTTGTGATAAAACTGTTGAAATCATTTGCATGAATGATAATGTTAGCTTGCAGGTATCTGTTTTGTTGAAGATATGGTTACAGTACTATATTCCAAGGTGCATTTCTTCTTCAAATGTAAGAAAACGTAAAACTTCATTTACTACAATGTGAAGTCAGTAGTCAAAGGCATTTCTGCAGCCAAACCATGTTTTGCTCATGGAAATGTGCTCTTTGATTAATGCCTGCACTGTATATAGGTAAATACTAGGTGTGATTCTCAACAAGATGCATACCCACAGGTGCTCCTTGTGGTCTTGGGCAAGCCACTTAACCCTCCATAGCCCATGTTCCCTGTAAAATAGTTTTCTCCAAGTTATAATACCCTGTTCAATGTAATTTCAGTTTGTTCAATGTAAACCGCGCTGATGCAGAATAGCGCGGTATATAAGAGAATGTAAATAAATAAATAAATAAATAAATAAATAAATACCTTGATCTACATTCCCAGAGGTGATGGAGAGGGCAGAATAGAACTATTACATGTTTTGTTTTGTGCCAAAAACTGTGTGCAGAGAAAACAGGAGCAAATCTTGGGCCTTGAATGCAGAGAGCCATGCATTAGAATGCTTCGCTAAGGTCCACTTAACGCTGTCAGTGCCTTCCTTAAGTGTGCTGGTCACCGCTGCTGAAAATCTCCCCTTTATTTTTATAAAAGAAAATAACATTTAAGTTTTTAATATGAAAAACTACTTACATGTATGCAAATACGTCACATAATTATCACAGAATTTCACCAGCTTTCTTGCAGATTCTACTGCTTCGCTGCTGTAATAAAACAGGGGCTCTGGTTACATCTGAGCAGTTCTGATAATTCAGTTTGTGATGATGGATCTAATTCATTAAAAAAAAAATTGCCATAGGCAATAAGTCCGTTGTTGGAACAGTATAGTTTAAACCAGTGTCAGGATTCGATCCGAACAGAAACCGGTTTGGATCGATCCCGCCACTGCCAGAACCAAGTGGGTGGTCGCACGGCATGTGTTTGCATTGCCGGCGCTGCATGCTCGGGCCACTGGTGGTAACCGCAGGGCAGCAACTCCCCACTGACCCAACTGCCAGTGGTTTGACGGCATCGGGAGCTTTCTGTGATGCCACGGTCTCCCGATACTGCAGGTGGGGGCATTCCCGCTAATGCAGCTTTGGCATCGATGCCGTTTTTGGCTCGGTTTGGCGAAAGCGGCCCATGGCAAGAACTGGTTTGCCTGAACTGAGCCAAACCGGCCAAATCCCACCAGTGGTTTAAAGCAAAAGGCTTATGTGGAGACCCCATTTTTTACCTTCAGTCTAAACCTGTAGTTCTGTGCCACTGTGTCAATTTTCTTCCTATCTTTCTTCACTGTCCAACTTTCACAGACATATGACATTATTGAAAATTCTATGTCTTGGACAAGTCAAGTCTTTTTATTCAGAAACACATCTCTGCACTTGAGAATATTGGCTATGTCCTTCATAGCCGTCCTGCCAAGATCAATGTACCATTGCATTTTTTTACTGTTTCTGATTTCTTTATTGATTATTGAGCCAAGCAGGTTAAAGTTGTCTATTCTTTCCAATTTCTTCTCCATTAAGGATGAAATTATTGATAGTGCCAGTTGTCAGGATCTTTGTCTTCATTACATTAAGGCGCAGGCCCATTTTAAGATTATGTTCCTTGATCTTGATAAGCAAATGTTTCAGATTGTCTTCATTTTCAGCCAGTGACGTGGCATCGTCAGCATAGCGAAGGTTATTGATGAGGCTTCCACCAATCTTCACACCTCAATTGTCTTCTTACAGTCCTGCTTCTCTGATGATTTGTTCTGCATATAAATTGAACAGATATAGAAAAAATATGCAACTCTGTTGGACAACTTTGCTGATTTTAAACTGTTCTGTTTCTGCTTCTTCCATTTGAACTGTTGCTTGTTGATCAATGTAAAGGTTGTACATGAGAACTATCAGGTATTCTGGTATCTCCATGCTTCCTAATGTAGCCCAGAGTTTCTCATAATTTACACAATAAAAGGCCTAGCTGTAGTTAATAAAAACATACATATCCTTTATTCTTTGATAATGCTTTTAATGTTGCTTTGACTTCTTTAATCACCAACAGCTCTAGTCTTTCTACTTTTTGAAGGAGTAAACAGCTGATCTATGTTTACCCGTTCCACTGTATTCATTATTTTATGGACCTCTATCATATCTCCCCTCAGCCATCTTTTTTCCAAGTTGAAGAGCTCTAACTTTTTAAGTCTTTTTTTAAAGGAGTATCCTCCCATCCCCTTTACCATTTTTGTTGATCTTCTCTGTACCTTTTCTAATTCTTCTCTATCCTTTTTTAGATATGGTGACCAGAATTGCACACAATATTCAAGGTGCGGTTGCATTATGATATGGTACAGTGGGCATTATGATATCTTTGGTTTTATTCTCTACTCCTTTCCTTGTGATTCCTAGCATTGTATTTGCTTTCTTGACTGCCACTGCACATGAGGCAAAGCTTTCAACATATTATCCACGATATTGCCCAGGTCCTTTCCTGGTTGATGATTCCTAATGTGGAACCTTGCATTGTGTAACTATAATTTGTGTTGTTCTTCCTTAAATGCATAACTTTGCATTTGTCCACATTAAATTTAATCTGTCATCTGTATACTCAATCTCCCAATTTCTCAAAATCCTCTTGCAGTTTTTCACAATCCTCTTGCATTCTTGAATCTTTAACTCTTATAACAAAGCTATGAGAGTCTAAGCCTATCATAATAAAACAAGTTTACAGTGTACATTTTGGAGTGTGACACAGTTGTGCGACTCCCCTTTTCTTCATTTGCAGACTCAATCATGTCTGCATGGGGGGACTTAGAGGGAATAGCCATGGTAAACTGTGTCAGTAGGATAGCAGAAGTTGTATATATGGGTGAATTAGTGAAAAGATAGGGCATGAGGTGTGAGTAGTGACTGATGGCATATATGAGGTGTGTGGGGGTGCATATTTATCTCTGGGGAGAGTTTTACTTTTTTATCTTGGGAATGTGTGGGTGTGTCCATTAAGGGTGTTCATCCGTTGTGGGGCTTTGTTGAAGGTCTGACTTGACTGGTGTGTATGTATGTATGTATCTACGCATGTTGTCTATCTGTCAGGAGTATGGGAGGGCTTTCAGACATTTTGAGCGTGTGTGTGTGTATGTGTGTCAGGGGTGCCAGGGGATGCTGTGTGTATTCTTGCAGACATTGTTGGCTTACCTTCCCATTGCACTCTCCGCTATCTTTCTGCATTCTTCCTTATTCCTCCCACTCTTCTTGCACTATCCCCCTCACTTGTCTGCCGCTCTCCCTGTTGTACTCTCTCCCCCTACCTTCCACCCCACCTTGCACACTCCATCTCTCACTGCTAACACCCTTACGTACTCCTCCTCCTTCCTCCCGAGCACGCACCCTCCTTTCTCCTTCCCTTTCCCTCCCAACGTTTTCTTATTCCCCCCTGCTTCTTTCTTTGCCCATGGGACTAGAATACCTGGCAGATCCTCTTTGGCACTGATCTCTTTCTTTGTAGCTTCTCTAGACTTATCCTTGCGTGGCAGGGCCTGGCCTCCCTATTGCCTGTGGCTCTCAGATTGTATCGCCCAACCCTTGCTCACTCAGTGTACATCTGTATGCACAAATGCAAACAAACAGATACAGATAGACAAAGATGGACGGACTTTTCCCCAAAAGGCATTATCTCATCAGCGAAATGTGCCTAAGAAAGTTCCGAGTGAGTACAAAGGAGATGTCAGCCACACGGCTGCAGTAGCCGAATCTTCATGTCCTCAGACTTGTTTATCTGCAGCTTTAAATCTAGGATGATAACTAGGAGCTTACTTCCCTGAGAGGTTCTGCGGTCATGATTGCCCAATAAAAAGAACAAGTGCCCCTGCATGTCTCTTTAGGGTTGACTTGTTCCTTAGCTTTAACAACTGTAAAACAGGTTAAGACAAGTGGGTTTAGGAGACCAGTACAGACTGTTCATTAGTTTGTTTTTCTCGGCATTCAGAGGGCCTGGCAACCTGCTTTTCTGGTAAATTAACCCCTTGGGTGCTGTGTTGTCTGGCACTCTAAGGGCCATGTCATTTTACATAGCCCCTGTGCTGTTAGATGTGCATCAGGGCCAGCAAATTGTACTAAACCAGCACTATAAGGGATTCTCTCCTGGGACATTTGATGTGCATTTAGAGACAGGCTGTGGTTTGAACAACACTGCTCTTTTAAATGTTATTGATCTGTCAGTATGTTTTTTAAAAGGTTTTTCCTCCTGAACTCTGGCAGACACGATTTCATCTTGGTCCCTGTTAGTTTGTCAGATTTCAGTAATAAAACTACTCTGTGGTTTTCAAATTAGATAAGGGCAGAAACCCAGTCTTCACAATTTTCCAGGGATATTTATTTTTTGTTGGCTTGCAAGGCTCAGTAATTACTCTGAATTAAACAATCTAAATTACATATCTTATTAGAGATTCTATAAAGGGGAGTGCCTTTTAGAAGTTCCAACATAGCTTCCTATGGCAAACCGGCCTTATGAAATTAACGTCTATATGCCTGTCTCTCCCCCTTGCCTCCCGTAAGTGCATTCCCTCCTCAATAACTACTGAATCGTTCATCCATTTCCATTCAGGTTTCAGCCTTTATCTATCCTTGTTGTCCCCAGCACTTAGAATTCCTGTTTCTCTTTCTTTCCAGTCTAAAAATAGAGAAATTCATTTCTGCTGTAATTCTAGGAAGGCTGGCATACATTGTCATGCCATCAAGTAGTTTGAAAGCTGCTCTTGCATTGATACGGAGCATTTTGAAAATTATCCCGCAGTTGTTTAATGACTATGCCCAAAGAAAGAAATTATGCACTATGAAATGTTCACATTTCCTTGTTAAAAATCATTTTCTACACATATACATCTAAAATGAGATGTCGGCTGAGATACCATAGTGTTCAGGAATATCACAGTAGTACCTGCTTGTAGATACAGACCTGATTAAAAGTGGTTTCCAAGCATGCTTTAATCAGGTGTCTATACACATTACATCCCGTGAACTCCAGAATGAAGCTCTCTTGATCATGATGCAAGCAGGGCCGTGCAAAGGGCCGTGCGAACGGTGCGACGGCACAGGGCGCAAGTATGGAAGAGGCACTGATAGCATCACTGGGCTTTCAGGAAGCCCGATAAGAGCGAGTTCCTGCACGTGACTGGGGAGGTGCCAAGTTCACGAGTCGCACAATGCGCATTTTTAGCTTGGCACAGTCCTGGATGGAAGCATCATGGTGAACGTTAGCAGCACATTTGAGAGACTGAGATCATACTTCACATACCCTGATATGGGCAAAACTAAGCCATTTGGAAACATTTCCCCAAGAAGAACATGTCTGGATATTTACACTTGTTATTGCACTGGGTAATTATATCGGTTTCATGCATCCCCATGTTAATAACAATGCAGGTATCATAAAAAAGGACCAATAAATAAATTAAATTACATTAAAAATTAGGAAGAGTATTCATAAAATTTACCGTGGAACACTGATCATATGTGCCCGACAACATTATTATATATAATCATGGCTCCAGTATTCTTTGTTTTTCATTTTTTATTCTCCATATCAATAAAATAAAATAATTAAATAATGTTCCAAAACTGAAAGGTTGTTCATCCTTTGTGTAAAATTCATGCTTCATACAATATCCTGTTCTTAAAATGTAATAGTCCTCATGCTTTTCATTTTCCAAAATGGTGTTAAATGTCAGTGTTAATAATGCCACTAAAAATTCACCCATGGGTAACTATTTCATGGCACACACTGAAAATAACTAGACACTTAATTTTTCAGCAGTGTCCAAACAGATCTGAAATCCCTTTCACTGTCGGTCTTGCCAACAATATCTCAAATCTTCTTCATTGTGTGTCTTCTTTGACTCAGCCAAGTTTTAAGACACACAGTCCTATCCGTGGCTATTCAGAGGCAGTGTAGAGACAATGTCACTGGAAGTCATTATAGACTGCTCCATGCTGTAGAGAGGGCAGAATGTGGGTGTTTCGTCCAGCTATACTGATATTCGGTCTACTCTGCGTATGGCTAACCCCATACACATAGGGCAGCCTTGACTATATCTAGTGCTAGTTTGACTTTCAGTACTGATGCTAACACTAAAGGTCCATCTCAATGTTCACATCAACATAGCATTGTTACAGAGAGAGAATTCTTAGAGCCATGCTGTGTAGTTGAATGGGATGATCATGCATATCAAGGGAAGCGGCACATTTAAACCACAATAGAAATATTGTTTTAGGATTATCTGATGCTAATTACTAAAAGACACAATTTCAAATTTCTGCAGACCTCAACAGCTAACACTCAGCACTCATTTTGCACAATCATTAGATTATTAACCATTCCATAAAATACAATAGATTGTAAAAGGTTCATTCATATGACTCTAAAATCTTGGCGGACGCAAAACTGCTATCGGACAAAACTTGATCAGGAACATATGAATAGATGTTGGCTTCCAGGTAATATATAGAGCCCCATTTTAGATAGAATGAATTTGTGAGAAAGACGTTTAGGTGTGAACCTGCAGACAGGGGGCAGTATTTTACAAAGGACTATGCCAAACACTGAATATTTTATAAAATATGTATAAGGATATGCAGGTGTGCATGTGGATTTCCTCCAATGCACAGCAGGAGCAGCCATTTTGCATATCTAAACATGGGGAAAACAAGTATCACTAGCACCGCAGCTTGCATGTGGAATTGACAATTTCTCAACTTCCACATGCAAGTGCCAGCACTTCCGCTTGTAGCTGCGCCATTTTGCAAGTCTATACTTTTTAAACATCTCTGCATGCCTCAGAGCTGGTCTAAAACACAATGTAGAAATTTTTTGCTGTAAACGTGTATCCCATTTGTAAAAAGGGGAATACACGTGTAGCTTTTGGGCCCATCCTAGCCACACTTTCACCAATCCCTCTTGATATCTCTGCATGGTGTGGATCTGCATATGTAAATAGTGTCTTTCTGATATCTCATTCACACTTGTATTCCAGTGTATATGTGTAAATGCTGCTATTTACATATGGAGATTCTTCTAAAATAACCTCCAGGGAGTGTTTAGATGGAAAACATATATATATATCTAAAGAAGTTATCCAAACAGAAAACAGTGTAAGCTTATACTTTACTGATATTTGATCTATTATTATAGATAGTAAATTGGAAGATGCCAGAGGTCTGGTCAATACGATGCTCCAGAAGTGCAATGGGCAGCATTTATCTTACTTTCACTGCATTTCCCCCTACCCGGGCGGCAGTTGCACCTGAGCCTAGCACAGCAACAGCAACTTTCTTGGCTTTACCTCAGTGGTCCTCTTCAGGCCCAGATTAGCAGTAGATGCCACTTTTTAGGCACCTGGGCAAGCAGTGTGATTAGTTAGGTAGCATCATTTCATATATTTTGCAGAATTCTTTGATACGGCGTCAGTATGAGGCTCTGATTAGTGGCTAGGCAAACTGCTGATTCCAACCATTGGCAAAACAGGCAAGAGGTCCAGACGACGACGGCACTGTGCCTTTAACTGCTCTTCTAGATGTAAAACCACAGCGACATGAATTGCCTCTCATCTCCCCTCCCCGTTTTGTGATGGCAGATTCTGACTTCTCAGGCCACTTACCTGTTCTGATTTCTCCTCCTGAAACCCACATGAACTTACAGGAACAATAATATCAGGACAAAAAAAAGGAAGAAGCAAGAAAGATGATGAAAGGAGAAAGAGTGACAAGGAGGATGACTGTGGAAGAGACAGACCAAAAGGTGGGAGAGATATCTCTGGTAAAGAGAGATGCCACATGTTAGGGGAGGGAGAAAAAGAGCACTAGCAAAGCAGAGCAGCCTACAACAGAATAAAATAATGTAAGGCAAATAAAAAGGGAAATCAAAACATATAACATCATTTTTATACATGTTCTCTGCTTTTTTAGTGTTTCATTATAACATTACATAAGTAGAAATGTTTTTGTTTTCCCTTTTTGTGCTCTTGTTCTTCATTGCCCTGCGTTTTAAATGGTGTTTTGATGTGTTTATTTGTTAATTATTTTTATTTGCCTTAGATTATTTTTATCATGTAAACAAAATACGTATTATATTTATATGTTTTGATTTTATTTGTAACTATATCTTTAATTTTTAATTTTTAATTTGCATATTTCTTTTATCAGTTCTTTTAAATGTATTGACTGTTTATTTTTATGATTAATTCATTTTATTTACTTTGTTTTATTTTTGTAAGCTGCATGCCCCCTGAGGAAGGCGTTCGCCGAAACGCATTGGGGTTTATTAATAAAGTATCCTGAGACCACTACACGTCTCCTGCTCCTTGTGTTACCTAGTTAGTGCCAGGGGACAGGGATCTTTTATTTTGCCCAAACTGGGGAGGAATTATAACAGATGATTTTGGCCAAGGCTGAGAAAGGCAGACTCCCATGGGAGCAATAGAGTGAAGGATCTGTAGTCTCCCATAGGGGAAGATAAGGCAGCTGGCTGCTGTAAAGTGAGAACAGGACAGGGAGAGTAAAAGAGGTATATTAGGGAGAGAGAAAGTGCAGAAGAGCAGGTGGGGGCATGCAATATGCAGAAGAGAGAGAGATTGTATGCATCTGTGTGTGAACGTGCAGAAAAGGCAATGAGGGGTAGAGCAAAGTTGCAGAGCACAGGATACAGGAGAGAGAAAGATGAAGAAGAAAGAGAAAGTGCAGGAAAGATGATTAGGGACAAAGAGAACAGGAGAGGCAGTGAAGGGGATATGAGGGCGCGGGAGGCGGTGAAAGATGGAGAGAGTGCAGGAGACATGAGTGACAGAGAGCACATAGAAAAGCAGGTGAAGGACACAGAGCTCAGTCATAGGAGAAGAGATGAAAGGGAGAGAATGCAGGAGGGGGATAACATCCAGAAGGGTGGGAAAGAGGGAAGTGCAGGAAGAAAAGAAGCAGTACAGGGGATGGTGAGGACCCGTTCCAAGCTAGAAATGTGTCCTGTGCGACTCGTGAACCTAGTGCCTGACCCCTACTCACTCAGCTGCGTGCAAGAACTCGCTTTTGTTGAGCTTCCTGGAAGCCCAGTGATAACAGTGCCCGTTACATACATGCGCCCTGTGCCGTCGCACTGCTTGCGCAGCCCTTGGTATAGCCCTGGGTTAGGCAAAAATAAGGAGAATGAGGAGGGGGAAGGAAGAAGGAACAGCAGGGGAGGGGAGAGCACAGACCATTAGAGGAAAGCACAGGAAAGAGTATGAAAGCTGGGGAAGGGATATTAAGAAACAAATAGTTCTGAAGGGAAGAGAGACATTGCAGAAAGAGAAACTTAAACAGGAAAGAAAAGGAAGGAGAACAGAGACATTAGAAAGAAAACAAAAAAGTAGAAATAAAGATGAGAAAAAAATAGAAAAGGAGCCAAAAGATAAATTCCAAGAAAATGTTTTATTGGAGGAAAGAACATATTAATGTTGTTAAGTGCTTTCGAGTTGGTGTCGATTCATGGAGACTCTCTCGATAATTGTCCTAAACTGTGTTCGGTTTTCAGTCAGGCAGTTCATTGTTGATAGAGTGGCATCCATAGCTTATGCTATTGTAGCGATCCATCTCGTTGCTGGCTTTCCTCTTTTGACCTTCAACCTTGCCAAGCATGATGTCTTTCTATAATGATCTCTTTCTTTGCATGATGTGTCCAAAGTTGAAGTCTTGTCATCTGAGCTTCTAAGGAAAGCTTAGGTTTGATCTCCTCTAGTACTGACTGGTTTGTTCTTGGGCAGTCCATGGTATATGCAGTATTCTTTGCCAGCACCATAATTCAAAGGCATCAATTTTCTTCCTGTCTATCTTTTTCACTGTCCAACTTTTGCATCCATATGATGTTATTGAAAATACCATGGCTTGGACATGAATTAGCCAACATAAAGTCTCCTGAGGCCTCATTAAGAGTACTGAGGCTTGCATGGATCTCCTGCACAGAAATAATTACACAATTGAAAAAGTGAAAGTTGGTTGCTCCAGAATTTGCATTAGGTAACTTATTGTCTCTGATATCCTAATATTTTAAGTTTAAGAAAATATCTTAAATTAAATGTCACCTAGGTACCAGGAAATTGCATAATCTGGAATTAAATTGTTAAAGACAATCCTCTGTGGCGACTCTTCTGGATCAGTTATGAGCTGACCATTTGCTCACTACTAATACCATGACAAAAAATATCCTGCATTTACTCAGTAGAAATGTGATACTCATAGAGAGGGAGATGAGCAGAGACTGAATGAGTATCTGAAAAAGAATCAGCTTTGGGGAAAAGGAGAAGCAGACTTGTGTTGGGTTAAGTGTGGAAATTTATATACTTATCTATTCAATGTCACTAAAACTAGAAGATGTAATAGATTGCTGAAAAGTAACAAATTGCCAGGACCACCCCAGAGTTCTGGACCATTGAACCTCATATCAGTGCTGGAAACAATGGTAGAAGCTATTGTGAAAAACAAAATTACTGACCATGTGAATAGATATGGCTTAGGGTTGCCAACTTTTTCACCGAGAAAAACCCGACACCTGTGGCTCGCCATGCTCCACCCATTCTCCGCCCCTAGTCCCACCCCTGCCCCTCCCCCAGCCCCACCCACAAAAATTACCAAGGATACGTGTAGGCTAACTTCCTTGGTCAGATAATAATTAAACTGGGAACCCCAAAATCCAAACATGAAATGTACAACACTGGAGAAATAAAACTATAAAGTAATTTCCTCTTGCACTAAACAAAAACGCAAAGATGTTATCAATACACACTTCCCAGACCAGACATATTCCAGTTAATAAATTCAAAATAAAAAGTATTTTTCTACCTTCTGTTTGGGCGTTTTATTTTTCAGTTGCAATTGCTCCAGTCACTTTCTTCTGGTTTCTTTGTGTCTTCTGGAGATCTATCCATTTGTCCTTTCTTCTCTTTTAGATGTTTTTCCATTCTCTCTCTATTTCTGCTTTAACATACTGATTGTTTCCCTTTTGCTCTTTCCCCCAATTCTTTCCTTATTCCTTTATCATCCATTTAAATTTCACCCTTCCATTCTCAAGTCCCTCTTACTCTCCCAATACCCGGCCTATCATAGACTTTTCTTCCACACAAAATATTTTTCCCCTCTCCATTCTCATTCCCCATCCATTCTAGTCCTCCCCCAAAATCAGTTCCCTTATAGTTCTAGACCCACCCAGCATCCACTCCCTTCTAGTCCCATTCTCCCATGCCCCACATCAGCCCATTTCCAGTCCTATTCCAGCTCTTCATCAGCCCATTTCCAGTGCTAGCCCTCACATCACAGGCCATTTCCAGTCCTAGCCCCCCCCAATCACAGCCCATTTCCAGTCCAAGTCCCCCATCACAGCCTATTTCCAGTCCTAGGCCCCCCCACCATCAAAGCCCATTTGCAGTCCGAGTCCCCCCGCACCATCACAGCCCATTTGCAGTCCTAGCCCCCTAATCACAGCCTATTTCCAGTCCAAGTTCCCCCCCCCCATAGCCCTTTTCCAGTCCAGGTCCCCTCCACCCCCATCACAACCCATTTCCAGTCCATGTCCCCCCCCAGCCCTTTTCCGGTCCAGGCCCCCCATCACAACCCATTTCCAGTCCAAGTCCCCCACCCCCCATAGCCCTTTTCCAGTCCAGGTCCCCCCCCCATCACAGCCCATTTCCAGTCCAAGTCCCCCATCACAGCCTATTTCCAGTCCTAGGCCCCCCCACCATGACAGCCCATTTGCAGTCCGAGTCCCCCCCACCATCACAGCCCATTTGCAGTCCTAGCCCACCTAATCACAGCCTATTTCCAGTCCAAGGTCCCCATCCCTCCACCATAGCCCATTTCCAGTCCAAGTTCACCCCCCCATAGCCCTTTTCCAGTCCAGGTTCACCCCACCCATAGCCCATTTCCAGTCCAAGTTCACCCCCCCCCCCATAGCCCTTTTCCAGTCCAGGTCCCCTTCACCCCCATCACAACCCATTTCCAGTCCTTGTCCCCCCCCCCCATAACTCCTTTACTGTGCATGTCCCACCCATCACAGCCTATTTCCAGTCCAAGTCCCCCCCCCCATAGCCCTTTTCCAGTCCAGGTCCCCCCCCATCACAGCCCATTTGTAGTCCTAGCCCCCCCCCCATCACAGCCCATGCAGTCCTTGGCCTCCCCCCCCCCCGACCAGCACCGCGGCTGTCTGAGGGGCTTCAGAGGGAGCCGGGGAAGCCTGGGCGAGGCCCCGGCTCCCTCTGTACAGCCGCCAGCATGAAGAGCCTTTTCCTTCACGCTGGCGGCTGTTTCTGTGAAGCCGCGAATGCTGGGAAAGTTTAAAGGGTATTGCCTTTAACCTTTCCCAGCTATCGCGGCTTCACAGAAACAGCCGCCAGCGTGAAGGAAAAGGATCTTCACGCTGGCGGCTGTACAGAGGGAGCCGGGGCCTCGCGCAGGCTTCCCCGGCTCCCTCTGAAGCCCTCTGGTGTGTGGGCCGGCCCTGGGTGTTTTTTTTTTTACTTCGGCTCAGAATAAAAGCCGGTCTTTTGCTCTGGCCGCTCCCGATCTTGCGGCCAGAGCAAAAAACCTGCTTTTCAAGGGCTGGTTTTGCATCTGCGCCGGCAGCCGGCCTGGCCATGGAAAAACCGGCCAGGCCGGCTGAAAACCGGCCAGTTGGCAACCCTAATATGGCTTAATGGGGTAGAGCCAACCGGAATTTAGCAAGGGGAAGTCTTGCCTTACCAATCTACTGTATTTTTGTAGATGGTAATATGTGACTAAGCGTTATTCAGTGTTATACTGTATCAGCATTTTCAGAAGGCAGTTGATAAAGTCCCCCATGAGAAACTCCTCAAAAAATATAGATCTTAGGATCAAGGTCAATATCCTGTTTTGGATTGCTACTGTAATTGGTTGAAAGATAGGAAACAGAGAGTAGGAGAGGGGTAAATAGTAGAGTACCACAAGGTTCTGTACTGTGACTGCTTGTGATCTCAAAAATAGGGCAGTGACCAAAGTGATTAAGTTTGCCGATGACACAAAATTATTCAAAGTTGTCATATCACAAATGTATTTTGAGGAGCTGCAGGAGGGCCTGCCAAGATGAAGGGACTGGGCATTATCAAATGAAAATTAATATGTACAAGTGCAATGTAATGCATATAGGGAACAATAATGCTAATTATAGGAACACGATGCTGGGCTGCATATTAGGAGTCGCCAGCCAAGAAAAGGATCATGGAGTCATTGTGGATAGTACAAGGGACTCCTCGGCTCAATGTGAGGCAGTAGTTAATAAAGCAAATAGAGGAGTATATTTACTAAGCTACAGTAGCTACTTTAACACAAGAATGAGCATATACTAATTGCTCTTTTAAAGAGCTAATATAGAAATCACCATTAAGGAGCATGGAATGGGTGGCCACCTTGCCTTGCAATTAACTCGGAGATTACTACCCTGTGTTAACTGCTAATGTGGTAGATAATGCAGAGCCATTGGCTGTACTTCTTGAGGTGTAGCTAACTGCATTCTTCTTTATTCGCTGTCATGTTAGTACATGGGAGTGAACTTTGCTCTGTGTACATTGTGTTCACTCCCAAAGGTGCCGGGATCACCCTCAACAGTTACCACAAGGTTTTGTACTTAATTTTCTTTAACGTTTGCAGTTAAAAAACATTGGAGGTAATGTTTTAAAGGATTTTCATGCATGCATGCCATTATATGCTAGAAGAGGCCTCTTACAAAATTATCGCACGCGTAAAAATATGTACAGTGCAATTAAGTGCGTACTTTTATGTGACTTTAGAATAAACTTGTTAAGGGGAGCAGTACTGGGTGTAGCATGGGCAGAATCACACTTTACATGCTAACATATGAACCTGATCCTAGGCAGATGTAAATCTCCACAGCTTCAATCTAGCCGCTATCTTGGCAGAATTTGTGCTATTATTTTATATGGACACCTAGGCAACCTGTTATAAAATTATCCTCTTTAGTAAATAGGTCTCTGGACGTCAGGAATGATTAATAAAGGAATGGAGAATAAAATTGAGACTATCATAATGCCCCTGTATAGATCTACGGTGCAACTGCATATTGAGTACTACATGCGGTTACTATGGCCACCGCCATCTCAGAAAAGATATAGTGGAATTGTTAAAAGTATCAGCCAGACTGATAAAAGTGTTAGGATGGCTCCCCTATGAAGAACTGGCTTATCAGACTAGAGCTCTTCACCATGGAGAAGGGATATGATAGAGGGCTATAAAGTCATGACTAGAGTGGAATAGGGAATTCTTTACTTACCATTCAAATAGTAGTTACGCTCTCATCTTGCTTCAGTTGGTATAGATGGCATGGTCTTGAAGTGTCTACAAACCTTTCTTCAAGATTCTGCCTTTCGTGGTGACTGAGCCCTGGAGTACAGGCGAGGATAGAGCTCGACGGCGCATTGTGTGTGCGGGTCCTGGAGACTGAGGTATGCTTTGGTTTACCCGGCACTACACTGAACTTCCATCTGGCACCGGACTACTCTGTGGGGTCCTAGAGGGCTTTAAAACTCTGCCCTACGGCCCTTGTGGTTGTGACTGAGCCCCGGAGTACAGGCGAGGACAGAGCTCGACGGTGCATTGTGTGTGCGGGTCCTGGAGACTGAGGTGTGCTTTGGTTTACCCCGCACTATGCTGAACTTCCATCTGGCACCGGACTACTCTGTGGGGTCCTAGAGGGCTTTAAAACTCTGTCCTATGGCCCTTGGGTCTTGGCCCGAAGGGGCATGACAAAAGGGGCAGACCACGCCCCTTTGGCGCCCCTTTGGCGTCCAAGGAGTCCTCTTCATCTTATATAGACTTATTTGTGGGGTGCCGCAAGGTTCCATTTAAGCCCTTACTCATTTTAATATCTTTATTAGTCCATTAACCATGCTAATTCAATTTTATGGCATACTGGGCTATTATGCTGATGATATTCGGCATCTTGCTGCTGTTAACCCCTTTATACTGGATCACATCTATTTTGAAGCATGTTTAAATGGTTCCTTTACTTGTTTATCCTCAATCAGATTAAAGATTATTCTTTCAAAGACAACAGACTCTGTGGATCACAGGGAACTTGGAATTTCTTTGACTGGCCCCCAGATTAGCTGGACTGAGACTATCACTTCAGACATCTCTTTCTATTCTGGGTTTGTGTTTTGATTCTGAATTGACCTTTTCCTCTCACCTTTCTTCCGTTATCTGATCTTGTCATCTTGCCTTGCGACAGATTCATAATATTTGCTTTATTCGTGATGTAAAGGATCTTCACTCTCTTATTCATGCTCTTGTTGTGTCAAACATTATAACTCCTTATAATGGTATTAATACGTCATTGAGCAAGCAATTTCACCTTCTTCGAAATACTGCAATAAAAATGGTTCTCATTAAATGTCATTTTCATCATGTCACTCCACTGCTTGTTGCCAAGCACTAGTTACCAGTTTCTTATCAGATAAATTGTAAAAGCAAAGTTCTTTTGAAGGGTATCCACAAGTATCTTTCCAATCTATTTATTCCTTCTACTCCATCAAGGGTGCTTTGTTCTGCACAGGAAAATTTATTGACCTTTTCTACTCCATCACGCATTTGATTTGAATTTATTTGTCAGTCGGTTTTCTTTAGTTATGCACTGACCCTTTGGAATAGCCTTCTGCATTTTTTAAAGTTAGAGGGCTCCACCATAAAATTAAAGAACATGGTTAAAGATGTTTCTTTTCAAACAGGCATTTGGCTGTATGTCAGAGCAGGGATGACCAGCATAAATTATTTTCCTTTATTTAATTACCTTTTATGTGAGTGTGTATATATATATATTTTTTTTTTTTTGCAAAATCTTCAACTTCTCTAGGTGTGAATCATATTTGTGTCATATTGTTTCTCAAATACTGTGGAACCAGTATTCAGAGGGGCGAAATTTGCTTAAAGTTAACCTTTAACCCTGGAATTACCGAGATTTTTTGCACACACAGAATACCGTTGGGGTCATAAATGACCGCACAACGAATTTTAATTGTTAACCATGAAAAATTTAAATTAAACAGACAAAATATTATTCCGAATTAATTATTTATTATATGAAGGTTAAATGTTTTGAAATGTAATGCTTTATCATAAAATTACATGAAGAAGAGTCGACATGAAAGCAGTTTTTGCATGCACTTGATGAACACAGTAAAGTACTACAGTCATTTGCATGAGACACAGACAATTTCTGAATGTTTTTTGCAAACATTGCACTTGCAGGAGGTGCAAACTATGTTGCTTTTCTTGTCTTTTTCTCTGGAACAGCAGTGACACCTTGCCCTTTTCTTTGGGATACCAACATTGCAAACAGCATCAGTGGCTTCTTCAATACTGGAAGAAGTCTCGCTGCAATTACTCTGAAGCAGCTGCTTTCCTAATTCCAAGAGGAATAGAAGACGTCTGTGCTTTGACTTGGACTGCCATTCTGGATTTAGTGACATCCAAACAATGAAGGCGTTCAAAGCACTGATGTCCAACATGTTGTAGAAGATTGTCACTGGCCAGCATCTTGTCATTCGTTTTGTGGTATACGTGCGCAACATTTGATCTGCTGTATCTACTCCACCTATACTAGAATTATAGGCCAAGATCATACATGGTTTTTTGTCTGGACGTGTGTTATCTACTTCTTCTTGGTCATGCAAACTGCTCAGAAGAACAACCACTTTTCCTTTTTTCGGGCAATAGGAAACCAGAGTGGCGTCATCGCGAAAGGCAAAAGGTGAAGTGAATACCTCTCGGCCCTTTGCTGTTACAAATTCTGGAGGTAATTCTTTTCTGTTCTTTCGAATTGTCCCCAAAAGTGTCATTTGTTTTTCTAGCAATTTCTGTGACAGGGATAAACTGCAGAAGAAATTGTCAACAGTAACATTTCTGCCAGATTGCATCAATCCTTCAGTGAGTTGCAGCACAACCCTTTCACCCTGATTCTGTTCCCTGTTTTGTCCAAGTTCCCTTCCTGTATATACTTGAAGACGCAGAACATATGACGTTGCACTGTCACACAACATCTATAGCTTTATGCCATATTTCCCAGGTTTGCTGGGAATATGTTGTCTGAACGGAACATGGCCACGAAATGTAAGCAGTTGCTCATCCACGATAACATTTTCACCAGGAACAAAGGCGTCACTTAGAGTTGCTTCCCAGGTATCAAAAATGTGTCTGATTGGAGCAAGCTTATCCACGCCTCATTGTTCACGTCTGTTGGTTGCATCATCAAATCTGAGAGCACAAGAAATTTGCTGAAAACGGTTACGGGCCATATTTTTGCCGAAAACAGAACGACCATCTTCAAGGTTCCACAACTGAATTATGGATTTATTTTGTGACTTGTACATGCCTGAGAGGATCAGAAGTCCAAGAAAACATTGAAATTCTCCGTTTGTCAAATCTTTCCAGGTGTCGTCATAAATGTGTCTTCCTTGTTTGCTTGTCCACATCATGATTTCATTCAATACGTTCTTCCTCATGAACAAGTGGAATGCTGCGAGAGGGCCATCAACATTTCATACAGCATACCTTGTAGGACCTTGTTGTATGGGCATGACATTAGCTCTGGCGTATCTTCCAGCAGCTTGCTTTATAGGTTTCCTGTTCCATGATGTGGCATCCTTAGATACATAGGCTTCAATGGCAACATTTGTGCTTATAGTTGATGACCTCTTAGCTCCTCTACGACCACAACTAAGATTCCTCACAGATGATACTGACACCGAGGACTCTTGCCTTCTTCACCGTCCAGCACAGCCTCGACCTTTGCCTCAACCTGTAACTTGACTCTTTGCTGCAGGCAATGTTAGCGGCTCAACATCAGTCTCACATTCACTTGGCGACCAACTGCTGTCGCCATCTGAATCATGATTGTCATCATCAGATTTATCGCCCGAACTTGGCTGATATGCTTCTTCGCTTGCTGAATATGCTGCATCATCAGACGACTCAGAGCCGTCACTGTCAGCATCTCGTTGCAATATTTCTCTTACTTGGGCAGCTGAATACTTTCGTTTTGACATCATAAACAATAACCTAAAATAAATAAACAAAGATAAAGTTGAATAAAACGCAAAGCAGTTTTACTATAGGTGTACAATAATCGTGATGAACGAGCTGAAAGCCTTTAGATTTCATCGGAAATGATAAGAGAACGTATGATATCAATTACAGAAAATGTGTAAATTTCATAAAATAAGAGTACAACATATAAATGATACATAATTAATGATAAATACCTTTGTCAGATCAAAAAATTCACAAAACGGTAAATTGTATCACGATCCAAACCGGACGTAAGCAACTGGGGTCAAAAATGACCCCACTGGTACTCTGTGCTGCAATTCATCACTAGCATCACCTAGCGGATGAAAATTATTCCTCTCATGGTGCAATACAAAGAGAATATTGACATGTGAAAAGTCATAAAAAGGTTGCATTCTTGAACAACTAGTTTCCGAGATACGCGTTGTGAAACTTGCAGTGGGGTCACTTTTGACCCCACCAGTACTCCCAGGGTTAAACGGATTCTTAACCGATTTATCTGTTTAAGTTGGACCACTTTATATGAGGTCCTAAACTTAATCAGATAAGTTATCGCCTTAAGTTTAGGACTTCTATTCATGTGGTCCTGCTTAAACTGATAAAGATAATTGTATAAGGATGAATATCAGTGTTGTTAGTTGTCTTTTAGCCATGCTCCAGGAATGCCTGCAATTCCTCCCAGACTTAACTGCATAATTTTGGTCCTGACATCTTGATATTTATAGCAATTTAGAAATTATAATTCAAGTATCAAGTCTTGCACAGAAAATGCAATGGCTATCAAGAAAATAATATAAAAGCAAAATTAAAGGAAATGAATACACCAATATCAATTTCTTACTAAGCCTACACATGGAGAAAAATATCTGGAAAATATAGCAATATCTACAATATAGCAATAAAGAACCCCTCCTCTCCCCCCCCCCCCAAAAAAAAAATCAGACTTACATTACCCATCAAATTCTGTTTCAAATCAACTGGAGTTAAAATGTATTTCCCCCCCACCTGGCTTCACAACTGGATCTTGCACCATAGATTTACAGTACTAGTAAGAAACTTTCAAATGTAAGGAACCACAGAAAATATGAAGGTACCTAAAAAAGACTTTATCAAACAGGAGAAACAATTCAACTAGAATCAAAATAATCTTGACAGTGTGACCTAATTCCCATATTAAATGCATCACATGGACTGCATCTTGCAGTTAGTGTATGGTAACTTACTGCACATTAACTGTTACCATGTTCAGGGGCGACTCTATAATTAGGTGGAGTGAGGCTGTGGCCTCAGGTGGCAAACTTTTGGGGGCGGCAAAAATGCCCCCAAAACAGCTGCCTCACTCCGCCTTCAGTTTAAAAAAAAAAGTGGACAAACTGCTGCGGCCGTGATAGCTTTAAAAACTAAAGGAAACCAGTGCGGAGCCTCGCGGCTCTATGGAACCTCTGGTGCTGCCGCGTCCCGCCCCCAAAAGGAAGTGACGCTAGAGCGGACATTGCAGATGCAGAGCTTCCATAGTGCCGTGAGGCTCCACACTGGTTTCCTTTCATTTTTAAAGCTATCACAGGCAGCCGAAGGGGAACAATCTGCACAGGAGGGGGGGGGGGGGGAAGGAATGAGAGAAGATGAAGAGCTACACGGGGAGGGGGAATGAGAGAAGATGAAGAGCTACACGAGGGAAGAGCATGAGAGAAGATGAAGAGCTACACAAGGGTTGGGGGAATGAATGGACTTTGTGCTATCTTCATAGTTTACACAGTATGGGATACTGCATCTCTTATCTGATGCAGAGTCTGGCTTCTTGGGGTTTTGGTTTAATTTTTCTCTAAATATTTTATTTTTACTTTAGATTGTGGTCACTTATTCTGTACTTCGTGAGAGTCTGTGTTCCTAGTGTGTGATCGAGGCTGTGTGTTCTGTTATCTTGTAATCTGTACGCAGGGATCTGTACTGTAGCAATTTGCCTTGTTCAGCTTTTCAAATAGGTGTTAGATGTTCTAGGGCCTGCTGCAGTATTTATAATGCTGCTTTTTATGTATGATTTTTGGAAGTTTATGCTGGTAATGGTATGGTAGATTTGGCCTTGTAGATCTTTGGTGATATTTGTAGGGTTTTATATTAGTTCCCAATATTCCTGGTACTGGAGAATATTTGTTAGTGAGATGACCAGAATCAGATTTTTTTTTTAAGATATTGAGTTCTGTGGGTGAGGGAAGGGGTTCTGTGGATGCAAAAAATATGTTCAAAAAGAAAAAGCAAGAACCATAATGCAGTTTATAACAAAATAAAAATGAGTTATAATTTAGTTTTATAAAGTGTGCTGTAGTTCTTGCTCATTCTTTTAGTTCCTTGTGTGCAAACATTTTGCATTTCCTCCATATTATCTAATCAGCTTTTTGGTTTAGTTCAGTCCCTGGCTGGAGTTTTGAGAAGGTGCCCCCCCCCACACACACACACTGGGGGGGGGGGGGCGATCTCATCCTTCGCTTCAGGCAGCAGATTGCCTTGAGCCGCCCCTGACCATGTTTAAGATGGTAATTTTATACTGGGGCCTGCTCAGGAGCAGGTGTAAATGTTCACTTGTAATGTGCAGTATGCACGCATGTTTTATAGCCAATGAATGTAAATCAAACTCTCCCTGCATTCTGCCCAGGACCGGGCCGTCTACTAGGCAAGCTAGGCAGCTGCCTAGGGCAGCTGGTCTGGGTGAGCGGCATCAGTTGCACACATGGGCAGCAGCGGCACACATGAGTGCCTGCGGCACTCCCCCAAGCTGCCGCTGATTCCATTTGGGGTGTGTGGGCAGCGGCAGTATTTCCAAAAGCGGCAGCAAAAAGCTGGAATCGGCAGCAGCTGGGGGGTAGCGGCAAGGCTGGGGTTTCTGTCTAGGGTGGCAAAAACCCTTGGGCCAGCCCTGATTCTGCCCAGACTCTACCCCAGAGCACCCTTACATACACGACACCCCCAGAACACCCTTATGTGCACTCCACCCCAGAACACCCCTTTTTGGCACCACACATTTTTTTATGTGTGCAACCCTTGGGATAATTTTATAGACGTTTTTGTTACCTGTGAAAAATACATGGTAAATGTATTTTCTCTGTGTTAACTATGTAAGCAGATACTGGGAAGACCCGCAAAAGTTAATGTAGGCTTTGCAGTTATCATGTAGTCATTTTTTCATCTAACTCATGGTCGCTACTTATTTTTACTACGTTTTATTTAAAAGGCTTTTTATGTGCATTTCCCTCATGTGAAAGCTTTTTTCCTCTTGCCTCTCAACTCACTGCAGTGCATGCATTGCACCACAGAAATCGTCTTAATGTCCACGCAGTCCTATATGTGCGCATGCACACAAGAAGTCATACAACGAAAGAGGAAACAGAAAAGGAGGGAGGATGCTAGAAATAAAAAGCCCTGCAGATATGTTGTACATTTCTGAGGCTAATTAAAAATGAGCCTACAGCTCTTTGTAAGCAATGTTCCCGCTAAGCTGCTTTGAGCTGCATAGGAGTCTTCTGCCAGCATTCCAGCCAGTGGATGGTACAGCAAAATAACCGCATTTTGAATCACAACGGGCAGACAGGTTCCTCTATCCCTTCACGATTCAAAGCATGATCATGTCGCATTACTCCCACCAGCTGGTGGAGGACTCTTGCGCAACTCAAGATTGCTTAGCGATAATGTTGTTTATGAGTGAAGGAGTAGCTTAGTACGTAGTTAGAGCAACAGCAAGAGATCTGGTTTTGCTTTCCACTGACATGCCTTGTGGCCTTGGGCATGTGACTTTACCCTCCATTGCCTTGGAAGAAAAGGCCTGGTAGTCTACTTCTGGTGATACCTTGCCAAAAAAACCCAGGGGCTGCTGAGTTGCCAGGAGTCAGCATTGACTTGATGTCACTTAAAAAGTTGTTTGTAAGCCCCTACCATCTCCACAACCTGCTACTTTCTATTCTAAGTGCTGCATTGTAAATCGTGCACATGTAATAACCTCACTTCCCACTACTGGGGTGTTGGGGCATGAATCCCTACTTTGAGGTTATGAAGTTGTTTCATTTGACCCTTGATGGAAAGGAACCCGGGGTAAACATATCATTCCACTACACTTATCGGGTGGGGCTTTCCAAGTGCTCGCACTTGTTGAGACAGAGTACAGTAAATCCAAAAATCACTGTCTAGCATTCATTACAATTAAATAAGTAATTTAGCATTTATTCTCCTATTCCTTATAACAGATAAATATATTAAATCTATCCCTTCAAGCTGAGCAAGGCATAGACCCAAATACTCCACTTGCAATTCACTTTCCTTAGCGTCCCTCCAGTCTAGTCCTGAACCTTTGGGGTCTTGCTCCTCCTCCAACAGCTTGGAGACTGAGAAACGTCATCCTTTTGATGACACTGGTATAAATACACAGGATCCGCCTCCTGACTCCAGCTATCTCAGTCTCCAAGCAGCTGGAGGGCTGGTGAGCCCAGAGATAGGGGCTCACTAGAGGAGCAATTAAGCAGAAGAGTTAGATATGTATAGTTAAAAGTTGTTGTTTTTTGGGATTAGAAGCCAGGGTGGCTTTATGCTACAGAGGGGGATCTATAAAGAAAGCTGTGCTGAGCTGCTTATTTCCCCCCTCCTTCCCCCCCCCCCCCACTCCTTTCCTCTCTCTCTGAAGTCGTGGTTCCTGCTGAGAGTTAGCAAATTTGTGGGGGAGAGGTAAAGCCGGTTCCCGAACCCACAGTTATGCGTGAGGAACCGGGAGAATAACAGCAGAAGTGCTACCTGTTGTTCATGTCTGGCCGTGCCAATGCCGGAGTGTGATTCCGGCGGATCATGGCAGTCTTTGATCTGCAGTCCCGGTCTCTCCCCTAGCCAGGGCCTGATTTACCTTGAGTGAGGCCCTATGCAAACAAAAATTGTAGGCCCCCAGAAAAAATAAAAACGAGATCAACTTACCAAAACAGAAATGGCAATAGATGTATAGAATTGCCTGACATAAAGAGGCAATAGGAACAAAATCAGCATCGGAATTCAAGAAATACATTAAAAAAGACATATTCCAGTTAATAAATTCAAAATAAAAAGTATTTTTCTACCTTCTGTTTGGGCATTTTTTCAGTTGCAATTGCTCCAGTCACTTTCTTCTGGTTTCTTCGTGTCTTCTGCGAGCTATCCATTTGTCCTTTCTTCTCTTTTAGATGTTTTCCATTCTCTCTCTATTTCTGCTTTAACATACTGATTGTTTCCCTTTTGCTCTTTCCCCCAATTCTTTCCTTATTCCTTTATCATCCATTTAAATTTCACCCTTCCATTTTCAAGCCCCTCTTACTCTCCCAATACCCAGCCCATCATAGACTTTTCTTCCACACAAAATATTTTTCCCCTCTCCATTCTCATTCCCCATCCATTCTAGTCCTCCCCCAAAATCAGTTCCCTTATAGTTCTAGACCCACCCAGCATCCACTCCCTTGTAGTCCCATTCTCCCATGCCCCACATCAGCCCATTTCCAGTCCTATTCTAGCTCTTCATCAGCCCATTTCCAGTGCTAGCCTTCACATCACAGGCCATTTCCAGTCCTAGCCCCCCCATCACAGCCTATTTCCAGTCCTAGCCCCCACCATCACATCCCATTTGCAGTCCGAGTCCCCCTGCACCATCACAGCCCATTTGCAGTCCTAGTTCCCCCCCCCACCATCACAGCCCATTTGCAGTCCAAGTTACCCCCCCCCATCACAACCCATTTCCAGTCCAAGTCCCCCCCCCATAGCCCTTTTCCGGTCCAGGTCCCCCCCCCTTCACAACCCATTTCCAGTCTATGTCCCCCCCCCATAGCCCTTTTACAGTTCAGGTCCCCCCCCATCACAGCCCATTTCTTTCCAGTCCAAGTCCCCCCCCCATAGCCCTTTTCCGGTCCAGGTTCCCCCCCCCCCTTCACAACCCATTTCCAGTCCAAGTCCCCCCCATAGCCCTTTTACAGTTCAGGTCCCCCCCCATCACAGCCCATTTCTTTCCAGTCCAGGTCCCCCCCCATTGCCCTTTTACGGTTAAGGTCCCCCCCCCCATACAAACCCTTTTCCATTCAAATTGCCACCCCTTTGCCCTTTTTCATTTAAGGTCCCCCCCCCCCCCCCCATATCACAGCCCATTTCTTTCCAGTCCAAGACCCCCCCCCCCCCTAGCCCTTTTCCGGTCCAGGTCCCCCCCCCCCAATCACAGCCCATGCAGTCCTTGGCCCCCCCGACCAGCAACGCGGCTGTCTGAGAGGTTTCAGAGGGAGCCGGGTAAGCTCGCGCGAGGCCCCGGCTCCCTCTCCCTCTGTACAGCGTGAAGGAAAAGGCTCTTCACGCTGGTGGCTGTAGAGAGGGAGCCGGGGCCTCGCGCGAGCTTACCCGGCTCCCTCTGAAACCCTGCGGTGTATTAAAAGAGGGCTGCTACACAGTACCCTATCTTGTGCTGCTGAGGTAAGCTATATTCTGATTTGATTTAAATTATAGCTCTTAGCTGCTGCTGGGCCTAACTTCTTATGAAATTTAAACTACAAGCTCTCTGCTGGGTTCCAAATGTAACCAGAAAGCTCTCTTCTGTGTCTTAAATTTAAACTAAAAGTACTTTGCTGTTACTAGGCCCTGAATGACTATTAAATTTAAACTACAAGCTCTCTGCTGGGTATGAAATTTAACCAGAAAGTTCTCCTGTGTGTTTTAAATTTAAACTTAAACTGCTGCTACTAGGCCCTGACTGATTTAAGAAAAATAGTGGGTTCACAGATTAATTAGCTTTAATACAAAGAATTCCTTTTAGAAAATTACCAGAAGTATATACTCACAGTTGCAGATCTCTCTCCAGAAGTAACAGTCCCTTTTTCTAGTCCTTCAAGACTGGGTCCAGATCACGGCCAATCAGTGGGTGCTGGAAGTTATCTGCAAAGGTTATGCCTTGGAGCTTCAGCGGCCAGTGACCGATTCTTTCGTACAATCCCCGTACAAAGCACAGTCCAAATACGCAGCGGTGCAGGAGACCTTAGAATGACAGCTCTCCCTCAAGGCGGTGGGACCGGTGCCTCCAGACCAATGTGGCTGCGGTCGGTACTCCATTTATTTCGTGGTGCCAAAGAAAGAAGGAACCTATTGGCCAATTTTGGATCTCAAGCGGGTGAATCGCTGTCTAAAAGTGTCTCATTTTCGAATGGAGACGTTACGGTCATAGTAGCGGTGCGAAAAGACAAGTTTCTTACGTCCCTCGATTTGTCGGAAACTTATCTGCACAGTCCCATTCGTCAGGAACATCAGAGGTTTTTAAGATTTGTGGTCCCCATGGGACATTTTCAATTCCAAGCGTTAACTTTTGGTCTAGCTACGGCTCCATGAACTTTCACCAAGGTGATGGTGGTAGTGGCGGCAGCGTTAAGGAAGGACGGGGTCCTAGTACATCCTTATCTAGATGATTGGTTGATTCAAGAAAAGTCCAGAGCGGAGAGCGAGGCAGCCACAGTCAGAGTGGTGGCGTTCTTGGAGAGGCTCGGTTGGGTAGTCAATGGATCTAAGAGCAGGTTGAGTCCATCGCAGACGCTGGAGTACCTGGGGGCTCGATTTGATACGAGTGTTGGGAAAGTGTTTCTGCCACAGAAGAGGGCACAAGGTTTGAGAAGGTTGGTCCGCAGATTTCTGCGCAACAGACACCCCATGGCCTGGCACTATCTGCAGTTGTTAGGTACCATGGCAGCAACACTCGAGCTAGTGCCATGGGTGAGAGCCCACATGAGACCCTTGCAAAGAGCATTACTCAGACGATGGTCGCACCAGGACGACAGTCTGTCTCACGTATTACCCTGTCTGCAGGAGACGCGTCAGGCTCTCCTATGGTGGTTGAGGTCAGAGAATCTGGAGAAAGGAATGCCCTTAGAGGCACCAGATTGAATTCCCCTAACGACGGATGCCAGTCTCTCAGGTTGGGGCGCTCATGTCCAAGGAAGGTTCGTGCAAGGTTTGTGGACCGATCAGGAAAAGGCCTGGTCGATCAACAGGTTAGAGTTGAGAGCGGTAGTCCTGGTGCTAAGAGCCTTTCGGGGGTGTCTTCACGGGAAAGCCGTTTGCATATTTTCCGACAATGCGACGACATTAGCCTATATCAACCGGCAGGGGGCACCAGCAGTGTGCTGCTGGAAACCGAGGCCGATCAGTTGTTCGAGTGGCCCGAGGTACATCTACTAGCAGTGTCAGTGGCGCATGTAGCCGGGGTGGAAAATTTGGAGGCTGATTTTCTGAGTCGGGTAAGAGTAGACCCGGGAGAGTGGGTCCTCCATCCGCAGGTGTTCAAAATGGTGGTGCGTTGATGGGGTCCGCCAGTAATGGATTTCATGGCGACTTTTCACTCCGCAAAGGCCAGTCGATTCTTCAGCAGAAGGCGGGAAAGGATGTCGGAAGGCCTGGATGCATTAATTCAGCCCTGGCCGGTGGACTGACTACTCTACGTGTTTCCGCTGTGGGTGTTAATAGGTCAGGTGCTGCAGTGCATAGAACGTCACAGAGGACAGGTGATCTTAATTGCGCCGGATTGGCCAAGACATCCTTGGTATGCGGACTTGAGGCTCCTGGTAGACAAGCCATGGAAGCTGCCGGTTCAGAGGGACCTGTTAGTTCAGGGACCTCTGCTTATGCCTCAGGTGGATTGGTTCTCGCTTACGGCTTGGCTATTGAAAGGGCAAGGTTGATAGCGAGAGGTTATTCGGTGGCGGTAGTGGCCACTTTGATGAAAGCTCGGAAGAGTTCAACTTCCTTAGCGTATATTCGCGTTTGGCATGTGTTCGAAGCTTGGTGTGTGGACAAGAAGGTTACAGCCTTAAAAGCTACGATACCTCAGGTACTGGCGTTTTCGCAGGAAGGATATGAGAAGGGCTTAGCGCCTGCATCCTTAAGGGTGCAGTTGGCAGCTCTATCCTGTTACAGAGGTAAAGTAAAAGATGAGGCACTAGGGGGACATCCAAATGTCAAACGTTTTTTAAGGGCGGCCTTGCTGTTGCGACCACCGTGTAGGCAAGTTGTTCCGACGTGGGATTTACATCTAGTTCTGGAAGCTTTGGTGCATGCACCTTTCGAACCTTTGACGAGAGCGTCGCTGAAGGATCTTACTTTAAAGGTGGTGTTTCTGGTGGCTTTCTTCAGCCAGGAGAATATCTGAGTTACAAGCGTTGTCCTGTAGGGAGCCCTTTCTTCTTTTTAGTGATACAAAAGTGGTGTTGAGGACAGTGCCATCCTTTTCGCCCAAAGTGGTATCGCCTTTTCATGTGAATCAGGTGGTGTCACTGCCGGTATTTGAGGAAGGCAGTGTGGGTTCGGCTTCAAAGCAGTTACATAGGTTGGATGTTCGAAGGGCACTGAAGCAGTATTTGAAAAGTTCAGCTTCTTTCCGTAGGTAGGATAGATTGTTTGTTTTGTTTGGAGGTCCAAAGAAAGGGCAAGCAGCGTCGAAAGCTTCCATTGCCAGATGGCTTAAAGAAGCAATTGCGTCCGCATATATTTTGAAAGGTAAAGCAATTCCGGAAGGGCTAAGGGCTCATTCGACTAGGGCGCAAGCAACTTCATGAGCAGAGTGTAGTTTGGTGACCGCGGTGGAAATTTGTAAGGCGGCTACTTGGTCGTCTTTGCATTCCTTTGTCAGACATTATCGTCTAGACTTGCAGGTAGAGAGGGATGCCTGTTTTGGATCAGCAGTGCTTCAGGCTGGTCTAGCAGGTCCCTCCCGTTGACTTTTTGCACTGCTCTGTTACATCCCCAAAGGTTCAGGACTAGAATGAGGGATGCTAAGGAAGATAAAATTAGACTTACCTGCTAATTGTTGTTCCTTAAGGAACTCCAGTCTAGTCCTGTATCCCACCCGAGTTCTTACATGGACTATAGCCTGAAGCAACTGATGTGTAACAGGTAAGCTGGTCGAGTAACAGTACAGGTTATAGACCATAATGGGAGGGATTCATTTCAGGGGAGTTTTTAAGAGGCAGTCGATATCCTTCATGATAGGAAATAGGGATCTCAGCATGTCAAAGACGTTAAGTAGGATTTAGGTGGAACACAAAGATTTCAGAATGTGTTCTATTAATTTATAGAGTTATCCGTTAGGTTATGTGGAATTTGTTAGTAGAGTTTACTACTTAATTGTTGCTCCGGTGAGTTTGCTTTGTCAGTAGGTTACTGGAGTCAGGAGGCGGATCCTGTGTATTTATACCGGTGTCATCAAAAGGGTGACGTTTCTCAGTCTCCAAGCTTCTGGAGGAGGAGCAAGACCCCAAAGGTTCAGGAGTAGACTGAAGTTCCTTAAGGAACAATAATTAGCAGGTAAGTCTAATTTCACCTTGTGCCCAAAACCTTGCTCCTCAAATAAATGATGGTTCGCTCCTCTTACATTCTGAGATAAAACCGATGCTAGTTTCCCAGTATTTCTGCTTTAGGGTAAAAACAAAATAATCCTTCTGTGTGCCAGTAAGATTAACTCCAGCAGTGAATTCTCTTTGCCAATACTCTTGGACTATCAGTGTTACCCACCACAACATAACTTCAGTAGTGAAGGTGCCTTCTGCTCACTGTTCTCATGCCTTTGGGCAAAACCATTTTTAATACACCCCTCTCTCTCTCTCCCTCTTAACCCCTCAGTTTGCGGATCCTGCTGTGGAAAGTCCCATATGCAGTAGTCTGCAAGTGGTTCTCCCTGACTCCTAATTGTGCCTTCACATTCTCTGTCATTTACTGTGGGTGTATATCTTACTAGCTTCCTGTGCGGCACCAGGCTCCAGCTCCATGCTCCCTCCCACCCCACTTACTAACTCAAGTTTTCTTTGATATCTCAGTAGTGGTGAACACAATATTTTTTGTGGGGCACTAGGTAGTGTCTGTATTGCCACCACCTTCAGTTCTCCTCTCATTGTCCTGTGATGCTGCTACTGACTGGATTGTACTGACTTCAGAATTTGCGGGAGGGGAAGGCAGGGCCCACACCTGGTTACTCTCTGTTGCTCTGGATCACTCCTAATCTCGCTGGCTACAGAAATGGCATAGGGTGGGTCCATTCCCTATATTTGTTTTGTTCTAAAGATCTGTGCTTTTCGTGTTTTCTTCATTCATTCTCTTTGCTTTCCAGAGTTTCTCTTTTTCATAGCTGTATGTTTTTTACATAGGCCTACATAATTAAGTTGTATACTTGTTATATCTTGTTTAAAAGGTCTTTCTGAGGTCATGTTTACAATAAAACAGTATTCCTACTAGCGTTAAATCCTTAATCTAATGCAATCTTGCTATTTCATTCTTTCTACTTTTAAGCAGGTTGAGGGGATTTTTTTCCATATTGCAAAAGAAACTTTGAGGTCATGTATGTCAGAATCCTTCAGGGTAATTTAGGGTGGAACCTCAGGTATGTAAATGCAGGTTTCTACTAAGAACTGCGGAAAACTCAACCCTCGCCCTCCAAGTATATGAAATCATTTCATAGATAAGGTAAGAAAAGCTTCACTAGAAAAATATGTTACAGGTGAAGCCTGCTCCTTCTGCTTGCTTGGGCACTTTAAGGGTTCTAACATGGATAGGTAATTACAGATCGGTTACATTGACAAGACCCCTTTTGTCCAAACTGGGTCGACAACTCTTTGCTGTCTTTACTGCAGAAACATGGCCAAGTGTGAGAGACGACTAAGATGGAATGTGGAAAGAATACAGGGTTTTTCCTTCCTGGCCTTTTTGACTACAGTTCAATTCTATCATGTGGCCCCACTAGGGATTTCATGATGTCTGGACTATTGCTAAAGCAGGATGATTAAGCTAGTTAAAACATTTATGCCAGCTTTCCAAAATAGATCAGGGATAGGGCTTTTATTATGTTTATTGCATAACAGTAGTTCAATAAAAAGTTGCCTTCTTCAACCTGGGGGTAGCAGCAAAAACATCACACAGCGCCGGAGGTGTCGGTAAGTGCTGTGCTGCTGTTTAAAGTCATTACTGTTGTTGCAAGTCCCAGAAATAGCTGGTGGGAAAAGGGGAGGATCAAAAATGAGGCTCTCCTAGGCCACCTCTTATCCTTGTACCAGCCCCGCATATCCGCTCCTTTTGGTATTCAATGCAATGCTCGCAGACTTGGCCGTATGTGACGTGGACAGTTTGAAAGTTGTACCATATGGATATGCATAGTTTATATCCTGCACTGCTCCTTATCCAACTCATGAGCTTATCTGGAAAATCCTGTCCTAACCGGCACTGCTAATTCAGTTAGTGGATGAAATAAAATCATTAACAGCTTCCTTTGTTATGAGCTGTTTGTTCTGAGCTTGTTTTATTCATGAAGACATTTTAGTGTTGAATTTTATGGCCATTTCTTCTTAGTGGTTCTTATCATTATGAATGTAAGTTGGAGTGTGGCAGGGCTGATGCTTATTAGAACCCCTACAGATATCACATTAATACCATAAAGCATGAATTCAGCACAGACCATTAAAAATGGAATCAGAACAAGAAATGGAGAAAAAAAGCTGAGAATTGGGCCATGGCAGAATTACTTTCATTAAGAAAGTTTAGAAGTCTAAGCAATATGTACTAGGAGGAGAAAAAGAAAGAAAAATTTGAAATTAGACTAAGGGGCTCATTCTGACCCACTTTGAACATATATATTCCCCGCTAGACATCCGGCTGCAATTTCTAACATAGAGCTCCCCGCATGTACAGCTGAGATCTGGGGAGCTCTGTACCAGGGCGAAAAGGAGCATTCTGGAGGAGGAGCGGGGGAAGAGCAGAGGCGAGACCCTAAGCCCGGACATACAGGGCCGATTCCAGTGACGGCCCTGTAAGTCCTGCCTGGGTTACTTAGATGGGGGACTTATTCCACCTCCAATTTGGAATAAGTCCCCCCTGACGCCAGGGGCCATCCATCCCGGGATCAGCAGAGGAGGTGGGAAGGGCAGGGGGTTGACCACAGCCTGATCCTGGCCCCAGAAGGCCCAATTAGGCAGCGGGGAAAAAGACACTTTAGTGTTATGCGGACGATTTGGGCTCCTGAATGGAGCCGCGGTGCCATGGCGACGGGACATCTCTACACTGCGGCTCCATGCAGGAGCCCAGTCTGAGGTAGCCGGGGAATCTGTGCAACATCTAGCAGGGTAGAATCGGGGCACGTCTGAGACATCCAGGCCCTATGCTCCGATTTTGCTCCCACCGGGCCATCTAGCCCCCTTGGGAGCAGAATCAGGTGCATATCCGCACCATCCACCAAAAACTGTCTAAAAAAGCCTGTCTAAATCCAGATTTTCCAGACGGCTTGGACGTGCCCTGATCAGAATTGGCCTCCACATGAACATTAAAAAAAAGAGCACAGATGCAAAGAAGTTCATAGTTTGAGATACATCGCCAGTGCTTGTGATTTAAAGTGCTTTTATTTGATTTGGCTGTGACTTATTTTATGTTGTCTAACTTTAATGGAGGACAGAGCAGTGCTTTCTTACATCTGATTTATAAAAGTAATTTGTATTGTCAAGATTAGAATCCTAGTGAAAGCAAAGACTCCGAGAGAAACCAGAATTAACAGCATGTAGGGGTAATTTTATAGTTGGGCGCCTAGCGACTGGGCGGGACGGGGGCATTCACAGCTAGTTTCCAGTGGTAACATGCAATAATTGCAGAGGAATGGATGCACCTGTCCCCAGCAGTTAGCTTACATCTCCATACTAGTAACGCAGCCCACACATGCGTTGTTATTGCAGGCTTAATAAACATACTTCATAGATTTGCCCTGCACCTCTGCGCATTCCCACACCAAAAGCCATTGTCCTGATGTGCGTACTTACAAAATAATAACCGGATAAAGTATGCACGGAAAAGCCCATCCATGTGCATGTCACTGAAAGTTCATGACTTACGCTCATTGGCAGTGCATAACTATATGCACCTCCTTTTAAAATGACCTCCACAGCGTTCACATTGAACAAGTTATAGTCAAGTGCATTCTACTCTGTACTGTAACTTGAAATAAAATTGTTTGATAATGCAGAAGTTGAACTTTGTATAAAATGTTCTTGGACAATATGGGGGTCATTCCAGAACACAAATAAAGGGTTTGTACGTGCGGCAGGGATATTTATGTGCCAAAAACATCACAGACTGTATATTCTGAAACACTGCTGACATGCACGTCCACGGCACTAGCACGGGGATCTCAGAACATGAGTGGGAGAGGGTAGAATGGGGGCATGGTCAGCCGTGGAGATGTATAAAGCATATTCAGGAAAGGCCCTTGTACGTATTAAGTGTTTCTCAGAAACGTCCATGTTATTCCTGCTGAAATGTGGAATAAGCCTAGGACTTAGAGAATATTCTGCTGTGCTCTGTAATGTGTCCCATATAGATGAATGGTTGTGACAAGTATGTTTTGAACTGGTGTGATTGCAGTCTGGAAAAATACAAGATGCAGTCTTAAGGTACTGAGAGCAGAGGTGAGGGAATGTTGTAAGGTAAAGAGACATTTCTAAATACCCTTACAGAAATATTAAGAGCAATGGTGTTTATTCACACTATGCACCTATGTGCTGTTTGTGCTAAAGGAGCCATTCTATGGGACCCTAACAATTGCCATGTTCATAAAAGTGGGACCACTGATGCAGGGATAGTATGGGCGCAAGCAGGGAAAGGATTCCTTTTTGGGTGAGAATCGGTGATCATATTTGAAGTCCTGGTAACCCCTTGCAATTATGTTATGTCACAGCTGTTATGTTATGTTATGTTATGTTCAGGGCATTTTTTGGGCAGAATCATGTTGTCATGACAGAAAGTGACAGTGTTTGTTTGTGGTTTGAGAGGTGCATAGGAGGTACTCATCTGCAATTCAGAGGGGACATGAAAGCCTGGCCAGTACCTGGACAATATAGATGGCCGCAACGTCACCAAGGTGCCAGTGTGATTGGGCAGTCAAATTCAGAGAGGGTTCACTACAGCTAAATGTCAAAACATATTCCCTGTCAATGATAAGAGACCCTCAGAATAAGGGCACTCAACCGTGCAAACAGCACTAATGCATGCCCGTAATGCACATTTTGTGGGACCAATGGTGGTTCTGTTGACCATGTATTAGTGCTGTTTGCACTTCTGAATGGCCTTAATCTGAGGGTCCTTATTGACAGGGATCTGTTTTGACTTTTAGTCATAGGGAACCTATGCTGCACAGACACATGTTACAGATGGCCCCTGCTCAGTGGAGCTTACAATCTGGTCAGGACAGACAACACAGCAGTTGTGAACAAGATACATCCAAGGAAAATGATCAGGAAACACAAGAGAGCTTAGATGTATCAGATCCAACAGTGGCACCGATGGTGTAAGTGCTCAGGAAAGAAACAAGATGTACAGATTCAGGCAGTTAATTCAAGGCATATGAAGCAGCAAGGTGAAGGGAGCGACATCCAGATTTGGCAGTAGAAGGGGAGGGCACCAATGGTGGGATCCGGCCGGTTCGGCCCAGTTCCTTCCTGGGGATGGGTTCGCTGAACCGGGCCAAAAATAGCGTCCCAATGCCAGCACTGCACTGGCGGGAATCCTCCATCCGCCAATGATTTGACGGCATTGGGGGACTGCAGCAGGGGGGAAGTCCTTGATGCCATCAAACCACTGGCAGGTGGGGGGATTGGACCGCTGGGTCACCAGGAAGTATTTGCCCTGCAGTGGCTGCCAGCAGTCCGAGCATGCGTCGCTTGGCTCTTTAAGTGGTGGGAATGATCCAAACCGGTTCCTAGTCAGATTGAACCCCGCCACTGGAGGGCACAGATAGAGGAAATCTGACAGAAGAGCGGTGTTCACAGGGAGGGGGTAGGGAGAGATAAGAGGGGAATGGTAGTGCAGAGCAGCAGAATAAGCGTACATCTAGGCCAGTGGCACGGAAAGGACATACATTCATTGCTCAGCAATATTATGTATCCTTTGGGTTGTGGTTTCGTGGACTTATTGAGGGTCCATCCCTAGCAGCTTAAGGCGTGTTTGTAGAGATGACCAGGGCATGACTCACTGGGGCAGGTTCCTAATGCCACGTACCATTTTGATGCAAGGTATCTCCTTACAGACATGCTCATATTTACATTGTTGTATATCATACTGGGGTGCCTATCACTTTTCAGGACATGAAGGGGACTGGTATATTGTCTAGGTTGCAGCAGCTGTCATTTCTTATTGGTATTTATGTCTAGTGTGTATTGTCACAGTATTGTTGGTGATGAGCAGCATAGGAGATGCTTGTTTTTCCCGAGGGGCGTAGCATCTGCGGGTATGTCGCGGGGACAGGCAGGATTCAAAACGTGTAATGTTTCAGAATTCAGTGGGCACGGAGATGTCCAAACTGTTTATCCGCATCCGAGGCACAGGGCCGGCTGGATAGCACTTGCACATGCTTGCCGAACGCGTCAATCTCCCTGATTCTGGCCCCGCGGGCACATCCAGACCTGTGGATGCAGAATTTGGTTCAAATGGGGCCCGTTTTTGATTTAGATGTTTCCGTGGGCCAGTCGTGCACTTTATGGAATTGGGCTCTATAGGGGTAGTTATAACAGGATGTCTGGATTTGGAGATGGAGAAGGTGCCTATTTTATAAAGAAACATAGGCACCCATGTGTCTTTATAAAATACTTGCCGAAATCCTGCAGAAATCCTGCCCACATTGAAGACACGGACATTAGAGTCGGTGTAAACCTTAGCGTGTAAAGTGTGTGCGTAAACTGTGATTCTGCCCATGCTTTACCTAAACTCCACATCTTCACACACCTACTGCTCAAGTACACACTGGCTTGCACTGCACGTACTGATAGGCATGGCTTAATTTTATAAGAGCCCATTTATATTTATAAAATGGTGTTTATAAAATTACCCCCATAGACGGCAATTTTATGGAGTCATTCATGTGCATACAGTATATGGCCACATATGTGCATAAAGGACCTCTTACAAAATACCAACCTGCATAAAAGTTTGTGTTTTGGCAAGAAGGTGCGAAGTTTTCCAGTAGGCGTAGCCAGGGGTGCGGAAGGATTGAGCACAGGCAGAGTTTGCATGTACGAGTTTATTATAAAATGTCTTATTCTATGCCTGCGCGTAAGTAAGGTACATGCAAGCGTTTATACCTGCTCGCTAGCAGGCGTAAAATGACTGTGCTCACATTCAAAGCACGTTCCCTGCCTCATAAGCTAGTATTTTTTAAAGACAAGTATGTGCAGCAAGAGTTTTCTAAAATAACGGGAAAAGTTTGAATATCCTGTCTTCGACGTTCCTTTTCTGACCTAGATATCCTGTGCATAGGCAAAATGGGGCTTCACATCTGTGTTTAGACATTTTCTTAGTTAAATTTTAAATAATCGCTTTCCCTCACTCAATTACTGCAAAGTAAATTGTGTTAGGAAATGGAGGATGATTCATGCAGGGAATAAAATCCTTAGGCAATGAATATTAGTTATTTCTCTGATGCAAATTCTGGAGAGAATTTTCTAGAGAATTGCATTTCTCTTCAGCAGGAATTTATTACTAGACAATTATTTGTGCTAGATAACATGTTGATTTTTATTATAGTAACACAGTGTTAGTATTTAGTGGTTATATCTCCACATGTCTGATCAGCTGCCATTTTCAATTACCTGTCTTTTGGCCTGCAGTGTACAGTTTTCTACCCTGAAATTTGTCAGGAGAAAGGTCGATCTTCCTTACTATGCCAAATTTGAAACACATTGACTCCTCATATTTTTTCTTCTCTTTTTTTTTATTCACTCTGTCTCTGCTCCTGCCTAAACCTATTTTTGCAATGATAGTCCTTGGCCAGGTCTACAGACCGTGCAGAGAGCCTGCATTTTGAGTCGGGTACTAGATGTGATAGTTGAGACCTTCCGTCCCCTGGGAGCTCTGATCACTGCCTCAGAGTCAGCATCTACTACAGCTAACCCCAGGATTAGAAGCCAAGGTCAGGAACTGAATCTAAGACTCCTCAGAGCTAACAAGCCAGCCCCAGTTCATTGCGTTTTTGTTTAAACAGGGATAAACTGTACAATACATGTTATATTTTCAACTTTTTGCTCTCTCTCAACTCCTTATTAGAGGTTAAACCTACAATTTATATTCTTGGCATTTTGGCATTAAAAAAGTTTGACATTTAGGAAAGTTTGATTATAAAAATGTATATATGTTTCTCAGCATGTAGTCTATCAACTTGACATGCATAGGAATATCAAAAGAACAGTCACCTCTTAAGAATATCAGGACTCATTTATAATCTGATTAACTATTTGAGACAGTGCTAGGGCTTAGGCCTTTAATGCTAGACTTATTTACAATCCAGCACTAAGAATATGAATCCCAGTGCTGGTGCTGTCCTCAGACATGCTGATTAGAAACCAGTTGGAAAATAGATTTTCTGCGCTAATCTCTAACCAGATAGGACGCCTATAAAAAGTGGCCCATTGTGAAAAATTATGTAAGGGATAAGAACATATCAATAATGTACTGTATCATCTCCACTGGCTCCCCATTACTAGTAGAGTGAAATACAAAACCATAATGATAATATTCAAACTAATCAATAAGATTGCCCCCTCTCACCTCACCACCTTGATCCACCTCCAAGCAGACAACAGAGACAATAGAAGAACAAAACCAAACTCTCTTGCCGTAAAATCCTCATAACCGGGTAAGGCGGACCAGCCCGCGACCCCGGTTGGCAGCCCCCCCCCCATGACATTCACTAACAATTAAATACACAACAACAGGCATTGATAACATCCGCCAAGGCTTTGCTCTTATCTTCTTAGACATTGCTGCGGCTTTTGACTCTGTACATCACGATCTGTTAATAGCGCGACTAAAAGAAAAAGGCATCAATAACACTGCCCTAGAGTGGTGCAAGTCATACCTCGATCAGAGATGGCAGTACGTTACCTCAGGGACCGCAACATCTACACCTTACCACCAAAAGCAAGGCGTACCGCAAGGATCATCCCTATCCTCACTCTTTTTCAATATATACATACAACCGGTTTGCAATATCATCAAGTCCTTCAAGGTTGAATGCTTGATATACGCAGATGACATCCTCCTATACATGCCTTTCTCCACAGTTCACATGGACCTTTCCCCGCTAGCTAAATGTTTTGATGCAGTATCCGAATGGCTGCAATCCCAGAACCTCCGAATTCAACATAAAAAGACCGAGGTTCTCTTCATCACCAGGGACCCACTTTTCTCCCCCCCATCCCATATAAAGGTGAAAGAAGCCGAGCTCCAATCAAAACCTTCCATTCGTTACCTTGGAGTCACTTTTGACCAACGCATGGATCTGAAACTACACATATCCAACATAGTCAGGGCAATCTACCTCAAGATCCGGACTCTTCGACATCTTCGCCCCCTGCTTGATCCTGATGACTTCAGAACTATATTTCAAGCCTTAACCTTACCACACCTTGACTATGCCAATGCCATTCTTCAAGGCCTCCCACACTCCACATTAAACCCTCTGCAACTCGCCATGACACCGCTGCTAGAGTCCTCTACGGAGCATCAAGAAGGGACCATGTAACACCCATCCTAGAGCAACTCCACTGGCTCCCCATACATGGCAGAATATTGTTCAAAACATTATTACTAACCTTTAAGGCCACTAAAAGCATCACCTCCTCCTCTCTAATAGACCTCATTCAGGCCGCTCCACCCAACAGATCCAGGAGAACGATATCAACAAATATTCTAATCATCCCTAAAGCAGCGACAAAATGCCTATCAGTGACATCCAACAGGGCTTTCAGATTCTATGCCCCTAAATGCTGGAACGCTCTACCCCCAGAAATTCGTGCTATCACTGATCTATCCCTTTTTAGAAAGGCACTCAAATCCCACCTCTTCCCCCATTATTACTTAACCAACTAACCAATCTTGATCACTACCCAAACTAAGAACAAATCCTGTCATGTATACTTGTAAATACTCTTGTAAATAGTTGCAGTAATGACTTCCCATGTTTTATCCAAGTTCTCTGACCTTGTTCTCTGTAAAACCAAACAGTTTGTTCATTATGGTATGTTGTTATATTGTAAACCGCGCTGATGCTGAATAGAGCGGTATATAAGAGCCTGTAATAAATAAAATAAATAAAATAATAAACACCTGTTTGGGAATCAAACTGTTCGCAGCTTTATTGACCCATTAACAAGATTAACAACAACCATCAACAATTCAATACAATAACTTTATCCCCCCCCCCCCCCCCAGGAAAGCGACCTCTCACCAGCCATGTGGGTAGCAAAGTGATGCCGCTTCCGCTTCCGCCATGTCCAGGCCCCGGCAAATTGCCTAGCCTCCCTCTTCCGACTTCGCCATATTATTAGCAAAAGCCTGAGGGACAGTCCGGGTCGGGGGTACCCCACCCCCGCCCTATTGCTTGGCTCCAGCTCCGTACCCCGGAAACCTCCGGGATCCCGCCACCGGCTCAGGCCTTGCCCGACCTGAGCCGCCCCCCCCCCCCGGTCAAGCTGCGACCAGTACCCCTATTCTTCAGCATATCTTCCAAAGCCTCTTGCCAATCATTGAGGAGCAAATCCATCCCCACCGGAGACAGATGTACTCCATCAGCCCTATACAAGCCAGTACACTCCATATCAACCCAGGAGTGCAAAATTTGACACCCCCCCCCCCCCCCGCTTCCCCACCCATCTGCCAATTTGACGATTAATCTTCGTCAACCCTCGCGACCACCATCGCTGATCATGGGAAGCTGGCCTCGGAATGATATCAGACCACAGCAGAAACACCCCCGGGAACATAGTGAATATCGTCCCAAAGTCCTTAATAACAGTCCGAATCAACTGTCGGCAGCTCCAGGACACCAGGTCGTTGCCACCCAAGTGTATCAATAAGGCATCTGGCGCCCCGTTCATCCTGTAGTGGTGCCGCAGCAAAGGCAAGAGCTGCATCCATCGCAGTCCGCGCTCGCCCAGCCATGAGACAGTCACCCCGAATGCATCCAATCCCAGATTCCGCCCAACTGGGCATGCAGCTGCTCGACGACTGGCCCAAAACACAAACGAGTGGCCCAGCACCCAGCAGTGACAAGATTCTGGACCAACTTCTGCAAAAGAAAGAAGCTATCATTAGCCAGCCCCCCCCTCCACCTTTACAAGCGCACATATCTGTGGCACGCCTCTGACCGCCATCTACCAATGCGCCTGATGGCCTCCTCGGGTAACCCTAAAGCCGCCGCGCTCGTCGGCGCCCCAATCCTAAAAGAGTGCGGCGCAAACAACTCCGCATCCTCACCGAGCCATCGCAATGCTAGCCTCAGGACCGCTGTGAATTGAAAGCGCGTAAGGACCCTGCTATCCGCATGTATGAATAAGTTTCCCCCCCCCCAGGCCGCACCTGCCAGTAAGCCTTCAGCAGTGCCACTGGGCAACTGGCAGCCCCACCTATGGCCCGCAACCGTATCCAGGTACCCCGCCCCAACTGGTCCGTTTTGGAACGCGCTAGAGACTAACCCAGCAATCCTCCCATCTCACATGTTGGACCTGTAGGCCGCCGAACCCGGCAGACCTTCTTGAATCCGCAATCAATTCCCCCACGCGGAAGGCACCGAAAAAGGCCACAGAAAATACCGCCCGAAAAAGGACGCCCTCAAAGTCAGATGAAACCACCTGAGGCAAGGCCGAACACAAACGCTGAAGCAAAGCATAAGTAATGGGCAATCTGCCATCAACCGGAGATGGACAGGCTCGGACCCAACCTTGCAGGAGTTGACGCGTCAAGAAGCCCCCCCCAACCGCCCCCATCCCACAGCCTTGGCAAAGAAGGCGAACCCCGCCAGATTTCGACTCACCGTGGCACGGGAACATCCGGCAGCCTTCGCTGCCGACACATACAAATCCGTAACGTGATCGGGGGGCGGGCCCCCGAGCCACCCGTGCTCCTCCAGGAAACCCGCCACCATGTCGCTGCCCCGCTGGTAAGCTGTCCAAGTAGTAGCCGCTACTGACTGCTGCAAGAGCTCAATCATCTCTAGAGGCCTATCTGCCATAAGTGCTCGGGGACAGACCGCCCCTCATCTTCTGCCTCCGGTGCCAGCTTGCGGAACAGCTCCCACTTAAAACGGGAAAGAGCATCAGCGACTTTGTTAGAACTCCCCGGAATATGCCGAGCCCTTATCACAGTATTCAATCTCAAACAAGCTAACACAACCTGCCTCATCAGGTCGGCCACCCGCTGGCAGCGAGGCGTATAATGATTAATCACCGATACCACCGCCTCATTGTCGCACCACCACACAATCCTACGATTGCTAACCTTGTCAGGCCGCACAGCCAAAACGACAAGTATAGGGAATAACTCCAAAAAGGTTATGTTAGCTGTGAGACCCGCTACCTTCCACGTCTCGGGCCATTCCGCCGCACACCAAGCGCCCCCAAGGTAAAAACCAAGACCCAAACCTCCGGCCGCATCAGTGAACAATTGCAATTCCGGACTGGACATCTCCGTGTCCCTGAGCACCGTAATGCCATTGAACTCCCGCAAAAATTCATCCCAAATCAAGAGATCGGCCCGCATACTCTGCGACACCCGCAGCCGGTGATGCGGTTTCAAGATTCCAGCAGTGGCAGCCGCCATCCGTCTCAAGAACACCCGACCCATCGGAATTACCCTGCAAGCAAAATTCAGGGACCCGATCAAGGACTGCATCTCTCGCAATGTTATACGCTTGGAAGACAAGACATTCGCCACCAAAACCCGAAGCTTTCTCAACTTGACCTCAGGCAGGCGTGCAACCATCTCCACGGAATCTAGCTCTATACCCAAAAAGGTAAGTCGCGTCGTAGGACCCTCGGTTTTTTCAGTCGCCAAAGGGACCCCCCACACCCGCGCCAGCTGGATCAAACCGTCGAGCAATTCCTGACAGTGCCCTGTCCGTGCTGCCCCGACAATCAGAAAGTCGTCCAGATAATGAACCACCTGGTCCAAGCCAATCTGTTCTACCAAAGCCCAATGCAGGAAAGTGCTGAAACGCTCGAAGTGTGCACAGGAGATCGAACACCTCATAGGCATACACCTATCAAAGTAATACCCACCCTCAAAACGAAACCCTAACAACGGAAAAGCCGACGGGTGTACGGGTAACAAACGAAATGCCGATTCAATATCCGCCTTTGCCATCCAGCATGCCCTCCCGCAGTTGCGGACGAGGTCAACTGCGGAGTCGAAAGACGCGTACCGGACCTCGCAGAGACTTTTTGGGATCAGGTCATTCACCGATGCCCCACTCGGGTAAGACAGATTATGAATGAGCCTGAATTTTCCAGGCTCCGTCTTTGGAATTACCCCCAACGGGAGACACTACAAAATCCACAAAAGGCGGCTGCTCGAACGGTGCCACCACCCTCCCCAATGCAATCTCTTCCGCTATCTTGTTCCTCACCACACTGGCAAAGCGCCGCACCGAGGGGGCATTACGTGCTGCGCACACGGCCACCCGACCCGACGTCGGAATCCGAAACCCATCCCGAAAACCCCCTTCCAAAATAACCCTGTCCTTTTTTCTAGGATACCTGCTCAAGCACTCCCTGAACGCCTCAAGCCTGACGGGAGTCGGGGCTATTCCCCACCAGCTCTCATGGTTTTGAGGGGGGCAAGCCGGCTCCGCCCAAACTTTGTTTAACACATTTGAGGGCAGAATGCCCCCCGTTACAGGACTGAACACGCGTGCCGGAATTTACAGTCTGTAAAGGGGCAGGAGGACTTGTTGAAACGCCAACACACATCCCCTGAGCCCCCCTCCCCCAGCTTTTTGCCCTGTCGTGGACTCGCTCGCCCGAAAGGGCCGCGGCGCCCCCGAAGCAACGACCAACCCCCCTTTTGCTCCACTCACCGACCCACCAGTTGTTCTGACTGACATCTGCGTGAGCCATAAATTAATATCCTGAGTGCCCCACGAGAGCGACCGATTCTCCTCCATCTTATCACGGAACTTTTCGTCGTAGTTGAACCAAGCCCAACCCTCATGCAATTGAGAGGCCTCCAGGATGGAGTCCGCATAAGCTAATAGCATCCCATAATGTTCAGGATGCACCCGCCCCCAAACACTGGCTAGCCGGAGAAAGGCACGCGTCCAGTTCGTAACATTATGGGCGACACGGCGCACCCTCCCTGCCTTTTTGTCTGCTTTCCTCTTCCGCCTACTGTCCCCGGAACGCTTACGACCCTCAAGCAACCAAAATATGTCCACATAACGGCGCTCCTGTATCTTTCGCCTCAATTTTTTTGGCACGCCTTCCCAAAGCTCCGAGAACGCCGCCACTGTAGGCACCGGCCCCGACGCACCCTCCACACCGCCCTTGCCATCCTCGGACCGGGATGACGGCGTCGAAGACCCCGAAGATGAAGACGACCCCGAGTCCGATGTCCGACGCCGAAGGCGCGCATGGCGCCGCTTCTTCTTAGCCAGCCCCCTCCCTAAACCGTCCGTCGACGCAACCACCTCCGTAACCTGCCCGATAGACTCACCTGCCGTTTTATCCACCTCCGTCGACGCTGGAACAGCCCCCTGCCGTTCCGAAGCTGTACTCGCTACACCCTGCGACGGTTCAGCCGTGTCCTGAGGAAGGGGTGTCTCCTCTGCTCTCCGGGATATTCCAGGCCACTGAGTCCCTGAGAAGGGCCATCCGGGAGGTACCTGAGGAGAGAAAAAAGGAAAAGGCGCCGGGGCACCCGCCACGGGCCAAGGCTGCTGCCACACCCCTGGCCAGTCCGCCCTCGAGGGGCCTTGTCCCCCACTCTGCCAATGCTCCCAACTTGGGGAGACGCCCCCGCTAAGCCACCCTGGCCCGCCCATGTAACCCCGCCAACCCTCCCCAGTGCTAGCACTCACCCCCCCGTTCGGATGGAGGCCGCCCCAGGAGGAACCTATCCCCACCCTTGAGCCCCCCTCTGGAATGTGTGGCTGTCCGAAATCTAGTGCCGCGCTGTCCGGCCCAGATGAAGCCACGGCCGGGGCCGACAGTGCCGCCCGCTCAGCCTCCCGAGAAGTGCCCAGTTGGCCAGGCTCACCTGCATTACCCGGGGCCGGCGGGGGTGCACTCCTGCCCCCCGGGGCCCCTCGGGAAGTCATACCCCTGGCTGAGGTGGTGCTGACAGCACCCTTGTGCCCCGCTGACCTGGGCACTCGAGCCCTGGGCACACTCACCCTGCGCCTCCCAGCACTACGCCCCCGAGCCACCCCATCGCCCTGCGCACCCCGACCGCCCAAGGACACCCGCCCCCCCTCTTCTGCATCTCGTGCCGCCCCCCGCCCCCGAGGAGCCCCCCGCCCTGCTACTTTTCCTGCCCCCTTCTTCAACTGCCTACCCATCCCTAACAGACAACCCCTGCTAGGCAAAACAAACCCCTTCAAAATAATAATTTCCTTTTATTTTATGGTTTTGTTTTGTTTTTTTTTGTATGGGCTAACCCTCTTCACCACGGCCGGAGCGCTGAACTCACCCCCGAAATCGCCGCTGAAATCTTGGCCTGCACCACATGGCCCGGACCCTGCCGCCAAGACCCGATGCATCCGACCCCTCCGGCTGCCGTGCTGAAAAGGCCGGAGGAGCCACGAGGCTCCCATCACACCCCGCCCTCGCACCTACCCCTCGCTCCTCCCATTGGCTCCCGAGACATTCGTGCCCCGCGGGAGCCAATGGGAGCCATGCCCGTCGCCGGCCCACACCCGCGAGCCTCGAACGCGCCCGCAGCATCGCGTGGCCAGCCGCCCCCCCCGGTTAATGCCGGCCGCGCACACGCTGGGGGGGCCCGCGGCCTCGCCATTCCACAAAACCAAACAATTCACCAGAAATAGGGCCTTCACATACACAGGCCCCACGATGTGGAACGCCCTCCCAGATACTCTAAGAACCGAGAAAGATCTTCAGACCTTCCGCAAAGAACTAAAAACATACCTATTTAGAGAACACTACACCATTTATAACTCCACCAACACACCTTCCCCTATCCCCCTTAACATACCGACTCCCCCCCAAACCCTTCCTTCCCCCCCACCTCCCACCTCGACCCAACACCCGCATCACCATAACACTCTATAAAACACTGACTTTAGAGCACAAGATTCAAATACCCTAACCTGGTATGCAAAACCTATATAAAATAGGATGTACATAGTTCTCTGTAAATAGTTAATCGATTATAACCTGTGTTATCACTGTTAAATGGCTTACTTGTTCTATGTAAAAACCTGTTCTATGTAAACCGCCCCTGATCTCTGGAAGGGGCGGTATAGAAAAACGTTTCAAATAAATAAATAAACATAACACAAACTATGGTCCATCAAATCCAGCATCCTGTCTCTGGCAGTGACCAGTCCAAGTTGCAAGTATTCAGCAGATCGCAAAAGGTAGATCTATTTTCCCTAGTATATTTCCAGGGGTGAGCATTGGCTCTTCCGTCTACCTGGCTAATAACTTTTTATGGACTTTGCCTCAAGGAACTTATCCAGTCCTCTTTTGAACCTGTGATGTTAGTCACCTTGACTACATCCTCCAGTAATTATGTGCTGTTAAAAAAATTCTACGATTTCTTTAAACTCTGCTGGTCATGAATTTCTTAGTGTGTCCTCTTGCTTCTGTGTTGTTCGACAGGTTAAATAACTGTTCCATTCTATTCATCCACTCTATCCCACTCAGACCATGAACCACAAATTATTCAAAACTGAGGAATGTTTTAGAATCAGGTCAGTTTTCAAAGAAAGTTACATGTTTACTGGTGGCTCGTAAATGTATAACTTCCTTAACTGTAGATGTTCAGCTGCTGTATGGAAGTGATAGGCAGCTCCATCACTATCCATGTGAAGACACATTCCAATGTGGCCATCCAGGCCCCTGTGTATGTGATCCGAATTGGGAGGCTCAGTGGTAGACCCGATTCTGATCCCATGGGGGCTAGATGTGCCTGCGGGATCAGTATTGGGTCTAGGGCCTGAACGTGCAGGCCGTGCCCTGATTCTGATCGGCCTGCACGCACAGCCACATGCTCGGCTACCTCAGTCAGGCTCCTGAATGCAGCCGCAGTGCCATGGCGTCCCATTGCCATGGCACCACGGCTCCATTCAGGAGCTGCGAATGCTGGCCCGCTGCCAATTTACTTCATTCTCTGCAGCTGAACCCTCGATCCGGCCTCCCTGGCTGTGGGGAACTTCCTGCACCCCCCTATCTTTTGTTCCTGGCCTGGCGACAGGATCCACCGATGTCCAGGGGGACTTATTCCATTCCTGTGGTGGAATAAATCCACCATCTAAGTTCACGGCCCCGGACGTACAGGGCCTGCATCAGAATCAGCCCTGTACGTCCAGGGTGGTGGACCACCCATGCCCCACCATCACTACGCCTCTAGAACACCCCCAACCGCCTACCCATACAAGTGCATTGTTCATATGGGGAGGCTTTTGCCGGGGTCGGCAGGGGAATGAATTCATGGGACAGAATGACCCCCATAGTAAATGGACAAAAGGAGGACAAAATGGCATTATTTTCTGGATAGCAATGATAAACTATCCTCAGAAAGGAATGTTGGGTGGCGCTGCCTGAATCGTGCCTCTGAATGTTTCCTCTGACCTTCTCGGCACTATCTGGGTAGTGTTGATGTGGTCTGTGGGCAGAACTGGCACTTATCTGGATATCGGCGATTTGCATCTCTGCTATCCAGATTACAATTTGCGCAATTTAGGACAGCAAAAATGCTATCCTAAGTGCTATGCGGATTGTATATCTGAATAGCGGCTGACTATTGCTACTATCCAGATAGTGCTGTTGCTGATGGCGAAATCCGGATATTCAATGTAAGTTAAGGTGAATGAATAAATCGCTTATATCTTCAGTCCCTATCTGGATAATAACGGGCAGGGTTTGGGGAGGGATGGAGTTGGAGCGGGAAACTATCCATTTAGCTGTGATATTCAGGTGCTAAATTATCTGTTTAGTTTAGGTCTGCTATTTGGTAGGCCTAAATTTAATTCACAGATGCTGAAGCTGTCACCATACCACCTATAGGTACATTTCCTGCTGCAGAATAATCTTTAACAGTGGCCACCTGGCTAAAGATCAGGCCCTGTGATTTTAATCAATCAGTGTAATTAGAGTTGCCAGATACCTTTGGTCCAAAACCAGGACATTTTTTCAAAAAATAACACTTTTCAAAAAAATGTTTTATTAGGCATCAAACACAATAAAACACTATTTACATGTATTTACTGTTCAACAATATTTGATTGAGCAGATTTTCATTAGCCAAAATCTTTTTGTTCATATCACCACAAGATAATGAATGGTTTATTTTAACTTGAAGCAAGCATTTTACAGTTTTAATGAATGTTTCATTTCTCCCTTTAATGTACAATAAGCAAATAAAATAACTTCATTAATATTATAATGTTCATCTTAATCATCTGTCAAAATTTTACAGAAATTCAGATAAATCAGGACAATGCTCCAAAATTCAGGAAAAAATCAGAACATTTTGCAAATCAGGACAAGCTTCCAAAAATCAGTACAATCCTAATGAAATCAGGACATCTGGCTACACTAAGTATAATCTGTGACATCAATACAGAGCATAGATCAGAGGTACTCAAATGCAGTCCTGGAGGGCCGCAATCCAGTCAGGTTTTCGGGACATCCCTAATGAATATGCATGAGATATATTTGCTTGCACTGCCTCCATTGTATTTGAATCTATCTCATGCATATTCATTAGGGATAGCCCGAAAGCCTGACTGGTTTGCGGCCCTCCAGGACTGGATTTGCGTACCTCTGGCATAGATGATCTGCCGGTCTGCTTTTAAAACAGCAATTCTTATTATCAGAGCTATCTCTAAAAGCTTTGTGCCTTGATGTTTTAACATTCCTGTGACAGAAGTAATCAGTAAGAATGCAAAAGATTTGCAGCGGTTTTAACCCACTGCTTATCAAGACTTATATCCTGCTACTTAAGGGCCTGATTACTCATTGATTAATGGTTTACTGACCACTTTAATTAAGAAACCATTTTATTCAATTGTCGAAGTTCACTTTCTAACTTATTGTATAATGCATAAAGGTGCTTCTCACAAACATATCTCTGCTACGAGATTGAAGTATTTTTAGTGACTACATTTGGTTTTTGAGAATGCTCTGCAAAGCATTTTACATCAATGTTCTCCTCTCCGTGTTTTATATAAGAGAGGTACAACTTAATTGGCACTTTCCCAAGCATCAAGTATTCTTTTAGCATCTACACGTTACATCTCTGCCGAACAGAAAGTATACTCCCTTTAGATTTATTTAAAAGGTAAAGCAAAAATCAGTTACACAATTTAGAACCTTAGCCTAAAGCAAGCAATAAAAAGTTAATTCTTACAGAGACATCAATAACCCAATAACCCACTGTCCTTTAAAACAGATTTAGGCAGAAAATAACATAGCACAGCATCATGTGTATTCTATGAGAATTATTGATACAACTGACAGTATCATATTAGGATTGGTACAGCACAAGCAAGATCCTGAACACATGTGACAGTCAACCATTTTAGTATACCAATTGCCAACACGTGTGCCTGTTTATTAAGGTTTTCTCCCATTTTATCTCTATGGAGAAAAAGGTTAGTAATTAGAGCCTAAGGTTCATTATCCCAGGAGTCATTTGGTTCGGTGTTTATTTATTGTACTAGTCGTGATTTGAGTTCAATTAGGTCACTTTGCCTATGTGTTAAAGCACAGCATGGTGAGAGGGTTATGATAAATGTAAAATGGCAATGATAAATTTTCAGCAGGGGAACTACAACAACATGATGGTCATATAAATGAATCAAATACATTTCTGTTATGATAAATCCTCGGTAGTTATTTTGAACTGTAACAAAGTAGCTTTTATGGCAACCCCGCCCCCCTCCCACCCCCAAATCACCCTAGAGATCATATAGGCATACCAAAGTCCCCTATTAAAGATGTTCTGATCCTGTGTACAAGACTTGCACGCTAATCAACTGTATTCTAATTCTGACTATGTTTTCTCAATCACTAAAGTCCTTCTTGATAAAAACAAGTGGGGAAAGCATACAAAGCATGGCTCATAGAATTCCTTTAAACCCTTCAGAGTGTATGCGTGTGTGTGTGTGTGTGTGTGCATGCACCTAGAAACATGACGGCAGAAAAAGAGCACATGGCTTATCTAGTCTGCCCTTCCATATTACCAATAGTCCTCTTTTTACCTTTGGAGATTTTCTGTGTTGGTCCCATGCTTTTTTGAATTCAGATAGTGTCCTCGTGTCCACCACCTCCACTGAGAGACTATTCCACACATCTACCACTCTTTCCGTAAAGAAATATTACTGAATATTACTCCTGAGTCTATCCCCTTTCACTCTCATGCTATGTCCCCTCGTACCAGAGCTTGCCTTCAATTGAAAGAGACCCTCCTGTGCATTTATGCCACGGAGGTATTTAAATGTCTTCATCATATCATCCCTATCCCGCCTTTCCTCTGAAGTATAATATTAAGATCTTTAAGCCTGTCCTCATATGCTTCATTACAAAGACCATTAATCATTTTAGTAGCCACCTTCTGTACCGATTCCAACCTGCTTTAAAACGTGCGATCTCCAGAATTGCACACAATACTCCAAATGAGGTTGCACCAAAGACTCATACAAAGGCACTATCACCTCCTTTCTTCTGCTGGCCATTCCTCTCCCTATACACCCAAGCATCCTTCTAGCTTTCGCAGTCGCCTTTTCTACCTGTTTTCTACCTGCCCATTTGTATTAGCAGTTTTAAGACACAAATATTTTCTAACTTTTTTCTTTTTAACTGCTCGCTATTCCACCAGTTCACTGGACATTCCAGGTACACACCTGTTCAGAACCCTGGGAGAGTTCTTGTTAAACCCAGTTCAGGGCTGGCACTACCACTAGGCGAACTAGGCAGTTGTGTAGAGGGACAGCCCTCTGGGGACGCCCACTGCCGCCGCTTTCCAGGGCCTGTAAAGATGTCAATAGCTGGCAAACCATAAACAGAGTACTTACCTACACACTCCAGTGCTGTGTCACAGGTTCTTTCTCCTAGACAAAACAAAAGAGCTGGTGCATTGGGGTTTTACATTAAAGTTCATTTGACCGCCTCCTTTTGCACCCGCTCTTTTGTTTCGTCTAGTACCCTGAAGGTGTAGTTTGCTCCCTGTTGGACAGTTTCTTTCTTCTACTAACTGCCGCTTCCACCCAGGGCCGGCCCGTCCATTGAGCGAGAATGTTTTTTGCACAGGGCCCCGCGTTTCAGGGGGCCCCGCGCAAAAAACATTCTTTTCGAAAAGTAAAATTGAAAAAAAAAAAAAAAACCTGTCTGCTGCCGCGGTCGGGGCCGCCGCGGCAGAATCGAGCGTGCCGCGGGGCCCCCCTGTGCACGGCAGAGCCTGCCCTCCCCTGTAGCAGCTCTCTCTTTGGAGCTGAAGTCAGACGCGCCGGCTTGCAGAGCGCGAGGGAGGAGTTTCTCCCTCGCTGCTCTGTTAAGCCCGCGGGGGCTGATGGGAAGTTCCCATCAGCCCCCCGCGGTCTTACCAGCCCAGCGAGGGAGAAACTCTTCTCTCGCGCTCTGCTCTGCAAGCCGGCGCGTCTGACTTCAGCTCCAAAGAGAGAGCTGCTACAGGGGAGGGCAGGCTCTGCCGTGCACAGGGGGGCCCCGCGGCACGCTCGATTCTGCCGCGGCGGCCCCGACCGCGGCAGCAGACAGGTTTTCTTTTTATTTAATTTTCCCTGGGCTGGGCTGGGGGGGAGTTGTTAGGACTGCTAATGGGCTGGGCTGGGCTGGGCTGGGCTGGAGGGGGGGGTTGTTAGGACTGCTAATGGGCTGGGCTGGGCTGTGGGGGGGGGGTTGTTAGGACTGCTAATGGGCTGGGTTGGGGGGGGTTGTTAGGACTGCTAATGGGCTGGGCTGGGGGGGGGTTGTTAGGACTGCTAATGGGCTGGGCTGGGCTGGGCTGGGCTGGGGGGGTGTTGTTAGGACTGCTAATGGGCTGGGCTGGGCTGGGCTGGGCTGGGGGGGGGTGTTGTTAGGACTGCTAATGGGCTGGGCTAGGTTGTTAGGACTGCTAATGGGCTGGGGGGGTTGTTAGGACTGCTAATGGGCTGGGCTGGGCTGGGCTGGGCTGGGCTGGGCTGGGGGGGGGTTGTTAGGACTGCTAATGGGCTGGGGGGGTTAGGACTGCTAATGGAATGGGCTGGGCTGGGGGGGGGTTGTTAGGACTGCTGCTGGGCTGGGGGGGTTGTTAGGACTGCTAATGGGCTGGGGGGGTTGTTAGGACTGCTGCTGGGCGGGGCGGGGCTGGGGGTTGTTAGGACTGCTAATGGGCTGAGCTGGGGGGGTGTTAGGACTGCTAATGGGCTGGGCTGGGCTGGGCTGGGCTGGGGGGGGGGTTGTTAGGACTGCTGGGGGTGGGGGTGGGTTGTTAGGACCGCTAATGGGCTGGGGGGGGGGGTTGTTAGGACCGCTAATGGGCTGGGGGGGGTTGTTAGGACCGCTAATGGGCTGGGGGGGGGTTGTTAGGACCGCTAATGGGCTGGGGCTGGGGATGGGGGGGGGTTAGGACTGCTAATGGGCTGGGGGGTGGGGGTGGGTTAGGACTGCTAATGGGCTGGGGGGTGGGGTTAGGACTTGAGGTGGGCTGATGGGGGGGGGTTTAGGACTGGCAATGGGCTGATGGGGTTAAGACTGGAAGTGGGCTGATGGGGGGGTTAGGACTGGTAATGGGTTATAGGGGGGGCTTAAACTGAAAATGGGGTGATGGGGGGGTTAGGACTGGAAGTGGGTTGATGGGGGGCTAGGACTGGTAATGGGTTGGGTGGTTGCTATGACTGGAAATGGGCTGAGTGGAAGGGGAGGCTTGAACTGCAAATAGCTGATGGGGAGGGAGCTTGGAATGGAAATGGGCTGTGAGGGAAGGGAGCTAGGACTGAAAATGGGCTGATGGAGCAGCTAGGATAGGACTGGAAATGAGCTGTTGGGGGGAGCTAAGATTGGAAATGGGCTGTGGTGGGGGCTTGAATTGAAATGGACTCATGGAGGGGCTAGAACTGAAAGTAGGCTCATTGGGGGGGGGCTTGGACTGGAATTGGACTGAGTGGAGGGGAGCTATGATTTGACATGGGCTGATGATGGGGCTAGGAAATGACTAGAAATGGGCTGATGGGCTAGGATTGGAAATGAGCTGATGAAGGGACTCAGACTGAAAATTGATGGGGGAGCTAGGACTGGAAATGGGTTGATGGTGGGCTAGGACTGGAAATGGGCTGATGCAGGGACTAGAATGGAATGGATGCTGGGTGAGACTGGAACTAGAAGGGAGCTGATGTTGGGGGAGGATTAGAATGGGATGGGGCTGGGAGAGTAAAATGGAGAGGGGAAAAATATTTTGTGTGGGAGGGATGAAAAATCTACAATTGGCCTGGTATTGGGAGAGTAAGTGGGGATTGAGGATGGAGGGGTAAAATTTGTGTGGATGAAATAGGAATGAGGAAAGAGCAAAAGGAGAAAGATTAGTATGTTAAAGCAGATGTAGAGAGAGAGAATGGAAAAAAAACTAGAAGAGAGAAGAAAGAACAAATGGACAGCAGACGATGGACAGTTAGCAGAAAACATGAAGAAACCAGAAGAAAGTGGCTGGAGCAATTGCAACTGAAAAAAAATGCACAAAAGGTAGAAATATCTCTTTATTTTGAATTTATTAACTGGAATATGAAACCTCTAGGAAATGTGCATCATTAATGTCTGTGCTTTGTTTGGTACAAGAGGAAATTAATTTATAGTTTTATTTCTACAGTGTTGTTGTACTTCCAAGTTTGGCTTTTGGGGTTCCCAGTTTAATTATTGCCTTCCTGTTTCTAAATTGTGATTCCTTGTTTGGTGATGGTCTATGTTCTGCATGTGTAACTGAGCTGATGTATTCTGTTTATGTAATTCCTATTTGACATTGCCACTTGTTCTCTTTCCCCAGTATTCTCTGAAATGTATTGGTTTAATATTTGCAGTGTTGCCTTTTGATAGGTAGGGTATGGTGCTTTGTGAGTCCTGGTAATGCTGTCAGGATACGGCGGGTTTGCTATGGGTTCTAAATGGGCAGCGTTTGTAGTAGTTCCTAATGTGCCTGGCGGTTGGCACTGGATTATAGTAATGTAGAAATCTTTTAGTCTTTCTTTATCCATACACTCATTAAGAGACATGTTTACTAAAAGTTAGTGTATGGTAACATTATGCAAATATTTATGCAAATAAGGCCCATTATGCAAATGAGGCCCCGCACTGAGTCTCCGCACATGGCCCCGCACCCCCCTTGGGCCGCCCTTGCTTCCACCCCCCTCCGATGCAGACTTCTGGTTTACATAAACTGGAAGTCTGTGTTGGACGGGGAAAAAGAAACTGCAACACAAGGTCAGAGTGTGTAGGTAAGCGCTGTATCGTGGTTTACAAGCCATTGCTGCTGCTTCAGGCCCCGGAGAGGTATAGCAGTGTTGGCAAGAGGCCACAGAGGGCATACAAGGGCACCAGCTATGTCCCAAATAGTCCAAAGCCAATTAAAACTGATTTAGCATCATAATGGCCTGAGAAATGAGATGCTTGGAAGAGCGAAGGGGGAGGTCTTTATTATTATAGAAGGAGTACTAAAATCAATGGAGATTCTGGGCACAGGTAGATAGGGAGACAAAGGGAAGATTCTGGACATTTATTGATTGATTGATCTATTTATTTATTTATTTAACTATTTTTATATCCCACTTTTATATACAGCACCTGAATATAAACCGCTTTGAAGGCATTAGTACTTGGGCAGTATATAAATGCCTAAAAATAACTAATTAACATCTTAGAGCGGTGTAAAATGGGGAGATGCTGGACGTGGCTGGGGGGGGTGGGGGTCAGGAAAGCAGAGAGGAAATAGTTGACCTAGGGAGAGTAGAAAGAAAACGGAGAGTAAATAGAGGGGTGATTCTGGATGGAGTAGGGAAGAGAGTGAGGGAAAAATGAGATGCTGGATAGCAGGGGGAGAGAGAGGAGGTGCTGATGACGTATATGTGGGGGAGAGAGAAGGGTGAGAGTTAGGCAGTGAAAGATTAGGGAATAAGAAAAAAGGGAATAGGAGAGCCAGCCAGGGCGAGAAAAAGAAATGGAAAGCTGTAAGTAAATGCAGTAAAAAGAGGGAGATTGAGAACTGGATACTAAGGAATGAAATCTGAGTGGACAGAGAGGCAGAAAAATAAATGGAAAGAAACTGAAAGGAAAAGATTTGCATCAAAGATGGATGTAGGGGAGAAAGTGAAAAAGACAAGCGGAGAGAGAAAAATGAAAAATGGAAGGAGACCCTGTAAAGAGAGTTAAGATAGAAGAAAGCAGAAACCAGGGACTGGACCAACAATATTAGTAAAAGAAAATAGCCAAAGCACAAAGGTAGAACAAATATTTTTTTTTAATTTAGTGGTTGGAATATGTCAGTTTTTGAAACTTACATCTGCTATCTTTGTTTTGCACAGTACAGGGGGTATTTCTATTTCTCAGGTGTTGCATTGTATGCAGAGTCTGGCCTTACTGGGTTTCAGTGTAATTTTTCTGTACGTATCTCTATTTTTAGTTTGTAGTTACCGGTACTTATTCTATACTTTGTAGGGGTCTATCTGTGTTCTTCATGTGTGAGAGAAGCCAGGTGTTCTGTTACATTCAGTGTCTGTAGGATCAAGTGGTAGTAATCCTGCTTGTTTAGTTTTTCCAATAGCTAGCTATACTGATGTTCTCATGCCCACTGCGATGTTTACAGTGCTGCTTTTTTCTAGGTAGCCCTTATCGCGTGACTCCTGGAAGTTAGTGCTATCATGGTATGGCAGAATTGCTGTGTGAGTCCTCAGCGACTTATAGGCTTTTGTATTCACAGTATTCCTGATACTGGAGAGGGTTTATGTTAAGCGTTGGTATAGACAACGGTTATTCCAGTAACCACAGGATTTCTGACACACTACTGCAGAACACCACTGTTCACTTGGCCAACTGGAAGATGCTGGACTGCGGGCTACGGGTGACTGGGAACCAAGAGTTGAAGTACCTACATATAGTTCCAGAACACAACTATTGTTATATTTAATATGTTGTATTATTTTGATGCATTTCTTAAATAGTTTTGGCAAATGGTTCCCTGGTGTAAATTCAGGGCTGCATATTGCCATCAGTACTAAAGGGGAGTTAGCTGGTGCAGTTGCACTAGTCATACACTGAAGGGGTTCTTCCCTGCTGTGTTCAGAGTGCCCTACTGTACCTTTACTGCTGACAAAGATGCAGTCTCCCACCCTAAGGATTTTAATTCACCATGCCCTTCCCTTCCCTTCCCCACCCCACTTTAGCCTCCCCAAACAGCTGAGTCACTGACCGCCTATGAGAAAGTGTGACGTAACACCGGGATCTTTGTAAGTGTTAGGATTAAAGGTAAATCTGTACCCCAAAGAGTTAAGAAGTATACTCAAAGGATTAAGTGCTCTACAAAACAAGAATGGTGACAAGGAGTCACCTTGATAGATTCCTCACTGGATATTGATATTAGGGATGATGAACAGTCCATCTTCAATCTTCAGGTGCATTGTGGTTACGGTATTTTCATAGTATTCATGATGTACTCAGTCAATTAAGAGTTTATTTTCTATATTTTAAGGCAATTTATTATCAATGAGTATGGGAAATTATCAAAGGCTTTCTTACAATTAGTCATTGCTGCTCTGAGATTTCTGCTTTTCTTAGCACTAGCCATGATGGCTTTATGTAGTGATAACTGACCTTTGTATACTCCTCTATTCTTACCCTTATTCTACTGCCATGATGCTATAGGAATTGATATGATGATATATATGGCTGGCATCTATTGCAGTGAACAGCCTGTAGATTGTAGTCAGACAAGTTAGTGGATTGCTACTTGGAGTTCCCCTTGGAAGGAGAAATGTTCTTCCTGTCATTAGCCATTATGGTGATTACCCTGGCTGCCATATCAATTGATGTTTGCAGTTTGCCAGATCTTGCTGAAGGGATGTTAACTGTTTGAGCCAAAAATTGGTCACTCCATCTGGGCCAACCTTGTGCATTCTTTAGGGATCCTTTTACTAGGCGCTGCTATATGTGTTATGGCATGCAGTAACTGGTCGCAGGGAATGCTAACATGCAGGCATGTCAGCTACTGACCACTACAATGCACATTAACTGGCACTCATGCACCAATGTGGAGAGTGGGCAGGTTAGGGTGAAGTGTGGGCATAGAGAAAACATTAGCGTGTGAGCACTGTTAATGTGGCGATTAGCGCAGGTGCACCTAACGATACCTCTACGGGTATCGTTGAGTGCACCGCTGATAATTGCATCTCTTGTTAATGTGCTCAGTTGCATGTTGACTGTGGGAACAAGCTGATCATGCCCCGATAGCTATCATGGAGTATTCGCACTTGGGGGTATGTTTACTAAACTGTGTACCTTACAAATGCATGTGAACTACACAGCCTTACCAGGCTTCAGTAAAAGGGCCCCTTAGTCATGCAACACACTTAGCTCCTTTTCCCATCCTTTCATCTTTAATCAGACATTTATTTCTGGCACATCTGTTCTATCTAATGATTTCTTTTATCACTTAGAAAAAATGCAGACTTTAGATAGATCTCAATTCAATAGATATTTTAAAGCTCTGAAGGAAGCAGCTCAAAAGGCAGTGAAGTAAATAAATGAACTTACGATAGTCCCAATTGTTCTTAAATCTAAAGAAAATCGGCTCTATCATTTGGTAAAATAAAAAAAATCATTGCTTAAGGGTTTTTTTTTCATTTTTTCTTCCTAATTTAACCCATTAGTGTGACGGGGGTTTGTCTGCAGGAATTCTCTCGGGTTTTTGCAATACTCATTTTAAACCATCCTAAAATCTTTTTCTTTTTTGTGCATCTAACCAAATCACGTATCCTATTTTCTAGCAAGAATACTTTTTATTGGTGAAATAATTATGAGATATTTTTTAGAATATAAAAGGCAAGGATTGAAAGCTAATGTCTGCAGTTTCTAACTGCTTTAATGTAAATCTTGTGGGATTTCTTATTGTTGGTCTTGCAGACTAGCTCTAGATGGGAGAACAGTGAACAATTACTCATGTAATTCAAGTGTCACTCAAAAAAGTCATCTTAATACAAGATATTTTTTCTCTGAAAAGTATTGAATCAAATAGACAAACTTCAGGAAAAAAATGCATTAATTTTAGTGGAAAGTTTTTTTCAGACAGGATTAAAATAATTATTCCTGTTCTCTAGTCACTACAGACACAAACACATATTTGGATCTAACGCTAAGCTGCTTTAGCTGTTAACAGGGCATATTATGTGCTCTAGCAATTAATGCAGTGTGTTAACAGTTAACACATGGTAGTTTCTGTCCTCACTGCTAAGATGGAATATGGGCTGGAGAATAGGTGAGGACTGCTGAATACAGTTAACACGGTGCTGGTTAATGGACATTAAGAGGATGATTTTGTAAACGCTTGCGCAATTAATATGCATTAGTGCGTGCGTATTTGAGGTCTATTTTATAAAGTAAGGTGTGCACATAATTTACTTTATAAAATAGGGGAAATAAGTGGTGTAAAAATGGCTGGGCCTAGATTTTGCAGGAATGCATCGTATAAGTTACATTGTTTTATAATTTATGTGTATACATTTGCTATGCTCTGTGCAAACTCCACTCCTGAGCATGCCCACTCTGAAAGGATGTGTGATTGGTGTTATTGTGCGTGCTTAGAGAATAACGACCACCTAAAGTAGTGGTACAAAGACCTGTTCATGTGCGTTAAGTCCTTGACAATAGATGACTTCTGTGTATAAATGGTGCCTATCTTTATGCATCTCCCTTATAAAATTACTCCCTAAGAGGGTGGTGTTATAGCAGTGCATCATGGGTAGGTGCCTGTGTAGGCGCTATTTTAGAAAGACACGTTGGCACCTATTTGTTTTTATAAAATACTAGCATATGTGAAAGAAATTGTGCCCACACTAGCATGTGTGACAGAGATCGTGCCTTGAATGTGGCATGAGCAGGTGTAAATGTTCACAACTACTTTACACATCTATTCACGTGGACTGAGAGTATTTTATCATGTGTACATGTATGTGCAAACTCCGACCATGCTCCATTCAGACCTACCGCAAAGTATACACCTTTATGCTAGAGTACAGACTTTTGCAACAGTCAGTATACCGGCCTGTATTTCATAAGAGGTCATTTACACATGTATGTGGTCAAATACATGAACGAATGACTTTATATAATTACCTCCTAACTGTTAACGCAGTAGACAGCGCCACTTGTATAGGTTAGCTAACTGTTCATTTTATCTGCAATGCAGTTAGCACATGTAAAAAAGTCTTTCTGTGAATTAATTCAGTAGAAAGCAGCAGTTAACGCAGAGGATTTTACAGTTATTGTGCATTAATTTTGGCACTTACTACATGGTAATTTCATGCAGAAACTGTGACAGGTACTCTTCATGCAACCTGTGGAGTGGAGGAAGAGCAGCAGCCTGGTGACCGATGAGATCAGGGTCTTGGGCAAGTCATTTAACCCTCCCTTGTCTTAGATTCTAAGCCCTCTGGGGACAGGGAAATACCTCCTGTACCTGTTTATAACTTGCCTTGAACAACTAATGGGAAGGCATGAGCTAAATACTAAATAAATACAAGTAGTAAATAGAGCTAATTGTGACTAGGTAAAAATAAAGGTCTTTCCCATTTGCATTCCTTTCACATAACAACACAGTACTACTAAACCTTTTGGGGTTTTTTTTTTCAAATTATTTGTAAATAATTAAAATAGTCTGAATAATCAAGTCAGACAGCACAGAAAAAACAACTAATGTACTTCTCGAGAAAAAAAATTCTTTTTGGTTTCTTAAGAACATAAGCTATGCGATACTGGGTCAGACCAAAGATCCATCAAACCCAGTATCCCAGGGGGAGTAAGAAGTGGATTTCCCCAGTCCACTTTAATAATGATTTATGGTCTTTTCTTCAAGAACTTGTCCAAACCTCTGTTAAACCCAGCTACACTAACAGCTTCTACTGCATCCTCCGGCAATGAATTCCAGAGTTTAATTACATGTTGGGTGAAAAAATATTTCCTCTGATTAGTCTTAAATGTGCTACACTGGAGCTTCATTGCATGTCTCTAAGTCTTCCTGTTTTTTGAAGCAGTTTTCTTTGCAGGAAGCAGTCCAGATTAGTCAATTTGTCGATGTTTTGCTACTCTTTAAAAAGCAAAGGCTAATTTGCTTGCTCTCAGATTATTGGCACAGAAAGGCAGCTATCTTGGCTTATGCTTTGCAGGAACTGCTTCTTGTTTGCTAATTTCTTGGCTGTTCTTTAGAAAGTAAAGATACTACTTACAACGATTGGCCACTGTTTGTAGCTGTTTCTTTTCTTAAGAAAACAGTCTCTTTGTAGACTCCTTGCAACACGGACAGTTTATCTTTCATATTCTTTTCTGATTTCAAAGCAAGGGAATGTTTTTTTTTTTTAAATATGCAGTAACCACATTGCCAAATGGAATAGATTCAAAATGTTTTCATCTAACATACTTCCATTAAACTTTTTCTGGTTTGCATTTGGAATGCCCTCCTGATGGAAGTGGTGGGGGCAAATACAGTAACTGAATTCAAAATGGCTTGGGACAGACACAGTGGATCTCTTTACAGCACCAGGATAAAATCAAAATAAACTTAACTACAATATAATGGGCAGACTAGATGGACCATACTGGTCTTTATCTGCCGTCATTTACTATGTTACTGTTACTATGACTGTTGAACTGTTGTACAAGAACAATGAAAAACTAAATTTTGAACTTTTTGAGGTATCATAAAAATTAACTGAAAAAAATTATCATAACCAGCAAATGAAATCAATATATTGTATGTTTCATGCTAGCTCTACTACTTCTGCTACCACTATTACCGTGGAGAAATGATAGGTCAAATCATGGATGACCCTAAGCCTTAAAATGCCATTTATCTTTGCCCATTGGTAGCATTTGCTGGGTTGCAGTAAATACTGCCAATCACACTAGTGCAACTACCGATCACACTAGTACTTCCTGAAAAGCAAAAGTAAAATAAAAAGTCGTAACACTCATTATGTACTTTCTCATTTTCCCTTGAGTTTGTGGATTCGTGCTATTATAATTAATGCTTATAATCCTCTAAATTCCACCCCCAGATGACTTTTCAGAGTAAAGCTGTAAAGAAGATTTTATCATATTGATCATTTTAAAAAAGTAACACTTTTTAGCTCCCTATTCTCTGTATTCATCTCTGATTAGGGGCTTATGCAGTTGGAGACCACAGTTCTTCAGGCTATCTGGCATTCATTCTCTATAGAGGGAAAGGAATTTTCCATTTTGCGACCCAAGGTGCATTATTGCTAAATCGAGGCGACACTTCCCTATACTTTTAGGTAAAGCTCATTTTAAGGAAAGGGAGAAGCAGATAAGGGCTCAGCTGCAGGTGCAGATGGTACGAATCAGCAAAACTCCAGGACAGTAATGATTGGAGGGAGGAGAGTCAGTTCCCTTGGGAGCAGATAAAATACTCAATAGGGAACCGAGGGGAATGCAGGAATCCCCAATGGACCCTCTATACCAGAAACAGGTAGACCTGGGAGGAACTGAGGAAAGCATGGAAGTGGACCCTGAATGCAATACCCTGCTTCTCCTGACCCAGAAGAGATGGAATACTAAGAGCTAGGTACTAGGTACTGAATTTTGTGCACAGTTACCTTTTTTTGTCATAGTGGGTAGTAGAAGCATCTTTTGATGCAATTGTGCTACAAAGGGAGTTGTGCCTTATATAACTGATCTCCTCAAGTTTCAGAATTGAGCTGATATAGAAGCGAAGGTTTCACGAGAGAATGAGAGAATCTTAGAAGCAGGGCTTAATTTGTAGTCAAAAAAGAAGTGGAACTGTGGGCGGAGCTGGGACTGGATGTTTTTGCATACTTTTGTTTACAGCATTGGTGAACAAACTATCTGCTTAAGCTAGGCCTGCTCTTTAGGCAGGCCTAAACTAAACATGTAACTTACTGTACCTAAATAGTGGCTGAATATTGCCACTATATAGAGAATTTTCTAGCTTGCCCTTGCTCCTTCCTTAACCCTTTCCAGGCCAAGCCCAAAACTCTCGGGATCCAAAATTCTGACTAAATATTCCTATCAAATGGTATATAATACATGACCATAGCAGAAGGAAAATCACTATTAGAACATATTGAATAAGATGCGTACAATTTTCCTGAAATATGCAAAAATTAACCCGGCTGCAGAATGTGGATTAAAATTTTAAAGTAGGCCTTCAAAGGGTTAACATGGCCCACAAATATACAGATGACATCTGATCATTTAGCAATTTAAAGAGCTCTATATTATCTGTATATTTTTTTTAAATACACACCTAGCCTAATTTTGTGTTTGCCAGCGAATGCATAATTTCCTTTTGAATAGGGCATAATTATTCATCTGTCCAATAGGGCATAATTATTCATTCATATGGAGCACTCCTAGATTCACCAATAAACCTCTCCCAACAGATGCAAAGCAAAAGTAGGGTTTTTAACTTTACAACTCAACATACAAAAAAAGATTACATTCAGATTATGGTCTAACATCAATGACAACACTATCAACTCCCTCCACTGCCAAACATTGTACATCATAACACAAAACCCTGTAATGGACACTCGACAGAAGAACTCAACCAGCACCAACCCTACATATGTAAAATTAGCATTGCAAATATTCTAACACCAGCAACCTCCAATTGGAAAAAGAGAACAACCTGAACTACTACAGATTCCTACAGTAGAGAGAATCTTCATGTTAACAGAATCTCTTATCTCAGCTGCGCATGGAAAACACAGACTATCACCTACTAAAGAATAAAAGTACAATTAGAAAAAAATATTCAGACTAACATTGTAATGGAAAACCCTCAAAACAGACACTGAGTTGTGGAACACTTAAGAAAGAAACAAAATGCTTTTACTTTTCTACTCTATAAGAAATGCATATTTTTAAAATTGATATATTTCATTCTCTAAAAACAGCCACTCTTTTGTACCTTTGTTGTCTGATCATTTTAATTTTTGAGTTTGTTTGGTCCGGGTCTCTTTTTTCCACTTCTTCTAAGCCCTTTTCCAGGATCTCATTTCAATTTCCTGTTTCTTCACTCTTCATCCTTTCCTTCCCTATAGTTCTATCCAACACTGATCCTTCCATTTCAGCTTTTTTTTTTCTGTTTCTCTCATCTGCCTTTTACATAACTATGGATTAATTCCATTACTCCTTCCCTCCTCTTTAATCTTCCTCTTTTCACCTTTCATCTTTTTACCAGCTCTTTATTTCCTAACCTCACTTCCCTAATCCTTCCATTCCCTACCTGTCTTGTTCTCTGCCTGCCTCCTGTGTCCCCATATTTCCCCCACTTTCTAGTCCATATTTCCTCTTTCTGTATGCATTCCCTCTCCGGCCTCATCTACCACCTTCTGCCTTAATCAGTCCCAGCTCATTCCCTAGCACATCCTCTCTGCACTCTCTTATGTCTTTCCCCCCTAGCCAGGTTTCCATTTCTACTTTCACCTCCCCCATTTCTACTCTCTTTTACCACCTTCAAAGAAGACCTGACCCTTCGTGTGGCTCCCACCCACTCCATAGCCCTCTGTCCTTTTCAGTGCCCCCAATCCCTCCTCAAACCTCTCAAGGCTCTTCAGACCTTCTCCCATCCCCATATTTCTGCACTTTGTCTCACAGCCCTGTTCATGCCCCTTGCACAATCATCTTGTCCCCTCTACCCTCCTAATCTCTGGTCATTTTCTTAATCCCCAGATTTCACAGTATTCCCTCAAGCAACCTCAAGTCCTCACTCTTCCACCCTACCCAGTCCCTGAGTCCTAACTTACAATCACACCCAAGCCCCAAGTCTCCACTTATGCATCCAATACCCATTCTATGTTGAGCCTTTCTTCTGTTTTCTCAGCCAATCTTAAATTCTCTACCTAAACCCAAATCCCTGTTCTCCTACATTCCCATGTCCCCAGTGCCCACCCATCTACCTCCAATACAGATTGACCCTTCCTTTCCTCCTCCTTACTCTGATCTTATATCTTCCCTCTCACTCTTCCCCCGGTTATGACAACCCCCCACATTATCTGTCCTCCTCGCCCTTCTTACTCCCCCAGCATCTCCTTCTTTTTCACACTGTAAGCCCAGCATTTGCCAGCATTAGCCTCCTTTCAGTACTATGCCCCCCAGCCCCAAAATTAGCCCTCTCCAGCATATGCCCATTTCCAGTTCCCCTCCCCAGTATCAGTCCATTTATAGTCTCAGTCCCCTTCTCAGCCCCAGTACCAGCCCACTTCTAGTCCCAGTCCCCCCCCCCAGCCCCAGTATTGGCTCATTTCTAGTCCCAGCCCCAGTATCAGTCCATTTCCTGTTTCTTTGTTTCTATTTTAGAGGAAAAGGGGGATAGGGGCAATATGATAGAGACATTTAAATACCTCTGTGGCATTTCAGTTGAAGGCAAGCTCTGCTGCGAGGGGACATAGGATGAGAGTAATATGCAGAAATATTTCTTTACAGAAAGAGTGGTAGATGCGTGGAATAGTCTCCCAGTGGAGGTGGTGGATACGAAGATAGTATCTGAATTCAAAAAAGCATGAGACAAACACAGAAGTTTTCTAAAGGTAAAAAGGAGACTATTGTAGTTGATATGGAAGGGCAGACTAGATAGGCCTTGTTGTCCTTTTCTGCTGTCATGTTTCTATGTTTCTATTTCCAGTCCCAGTCCTCTCCAGTCTCCACCACCATCAACCAATTTCTAGTGACCCAGCCCCTTTCTAGTCCCTCTCTCCCTCACCCCCTCATCCCCTCACCTTATATCAGCCTGCTTGTCCCCAGCCTCCCCCCCACATCGGCCATCTCCTACCCCCACATCACTCCACAACCAGTTATATAATCTCTTCCTCTCCCTGCAGCTGCCACGGGAACATTGTTATTTGCTTCCACAGCTGTGCTGCACTAAAGCAGCCCGGCCCATGGCATTTTTATTAAAGCAAAAAATAAGCACTTCCTGTGTCTACAGGAAATGCTTCTTTTAGCTTTAATAAAAATGCTGCTGTGGTGATTAATGCAGCCGTGGGAGCATTTTCATTTGCTCTTGCGGCTGTACTGTAGTGAAGCAGCCAAAGCATTCGGCTAAATAACGTCATGGCTAGCAGGGACAGGACAACCAGGCCCTGCAGCCATACACCAGGAGGGTCCCGCATAGTGTCAGATGGCAGAGGAGCACTGTCCCCTGTCACGAGGGGCCCGTGGGGCCAGTCCCGATGCCCAGGCCCCTCACTAACCGCTGCCACCAAACTCCAGTTGCTAAGCACTGAATGCAGCTCGTGCTAGCATCCCAGCATCACACACAGGCCATGCCTGCGTGACATCCCTACAGACAAAACCCATCAGTGAAATGCAACATTTGATCACCGCATGCCTGACTGTGTCCCTGCAATGTTTTATTATATCTGCTGCTCCCCCTGCCTCAATCCTTATCTCAACTCACATGCGACCATGCTGTCCCCATATCCCTGATCAACTCAATTTCATAATGCTGCTTGTGGCTAAAATTGGAGATGTTTCAAAAATGAAAATGTTTGTGAAAATCCACAAATAAAACACATCCCGGCCTACAGCATAACTACTGCAGCTGTGGGAGAATTTTCATTAGCAGCCCGGCCCGCAGCATTTTTAGCTTTAGCCACGGGCTGGGCTGCTTCACTAGTGCAGCCTTGGCAGCATTTTCATTTGCTCCCGTGGCTGCACTGTAATCACTTCCTGAGCTTAAGAAGTGTCAGAATACCGTTCCACCCCATTCTGGCACAAATTAAGCCCTGCCTGGAAGGAGTTTTTTTAAAAGACATTTTTTTCCTTTTCTAAAAGATTAGTGCAGGGGTTTCAAACTCCAATCCTGGAAGGCCATAAACTAGTCAAATTTTAGCATATTCCTAATGAATATACATGAGGTGTATTTGCATGTGCTGTCCTCCCCTTGTATGCAAATATATCTAATGCATATTCATTAGGGACATCCTGAAAACCAGGCTTGTTTGTGGTCCTCCAGGACTAGAGTTCAACACCCTGGGATTAATACTCCAGAGGAATGAAAACAACCCTAATGTGTTTAACAGGCACTTTTTCCTTGTGACTAAACTAGGGCTTGCCATTGCTAGAATTAAAAACAGCCTGGGCTAGTTTAAAAGACACTTTTCCTTGCCATAAGGTTTGTGCTGCCTGATTGGGAGGAGCTTAATTACATTTAAAGGTCAATTACCTTGTAGGTATGTCCGAGCTGCTTGCTTGATGTAACTGAGTGAAGAACTGTACTGACTGTAATTGTAATTAAAGACGTTTCAGGGAGCTTCTTCAGATTTGCATGGAGTCCCGACAGTGTTACTTGCACCGGTGTTGTGGCCCCATACACCTATGTATGTCCTCACAACCAGAGGAGGAGGAAGGAAGGTGCCCAAGTGACCCTTCAAGAAGCCAGCAGAGTGCCTGTCACAATTTCTGCTATAATATTCAGTAGCAAGTGTGCATTGTGCAGTACATCAGAATAAGGATTAAATCTTTTCATCCATACACTTCTCAGAGCTTCCCAGGCAGTGGTCCCTTTATTCATACTTTGGGCTCCCCTGGACCTTTACTAGTTTCCTTGACTCCCCTCGGACCCTACTTGGTACCTGATACTCCAAGCAATTAAATTCTCCTGTGCAACTCCTTTTCTCCTTCCCCCCCCCCCCCCCTGGACTCTTACAGAATCCTTGATTGGCAGTTTTCTCCTTTTCAAAATCCATGCAAGCGACACCTTTAGGAACCTTAATGCAGTGGATACCAGAAGCACCATCACATGGAATTTTCTGCAGGGCCCTCTACATCCACCACGGGACACTATCGAAGAGTCAAGAGTTTCTCTCTTTCTCTCCAGCTCCAAAGACTGTCAGGAACAGGAACCTAAGCTTCTACTTTCCTGCTCCCTTTCAGGTACATAGGACTGAAGACTACACATATCCTCTGTCCAGAATGCTTCAGGGAGACAAGAGACACAGCCTTCTACCCCTCACTCCAAGTCAACTCCAGAATGCAGGGGAGCACATTGCAAAGGGTCCAGCCCCACTTAATCTCACCTCTGTTCATATGCTCTCCACTAGAAGAAGAGATCTAGGTTCTGATGCATTAAAATATGATTTCTTTTTCTCCAAAAAGACTGTGCAAAAATGTTTTTACAAGGATTACTGCACAAAGCCTTATTTACAAGAAAGTTTTGCAAAAAGGGCAGTTTTTGTAGTGAACGTCTTAAGAAGGTACGGTGATGCACATTCATGCAAAGCAACTCATTAATGTGGAAAAAATCTGAAAACTGGCACTCAAAAAAGGCTTTGCATGCCTATTTTCACAAGAAAAATAGCTATACCTCACAGAGGCAAAGTTATTTTTCTAAAGTGCAGGGTGGTGGATTTCTCCAGCTGTGGTTATCTTTTAAAGGATCTTCTGGCCCAGTGGCCAGAGTCCATCCAGCAGAACCTTAAGGGTCTGATGTCTTGGTGGAATACTAACTCCCACCAATTTTGGAGTAAAAGTGTCAAAAAGGGGATGCCTCCTGGGAAGGACCCTCGTGTGACTTGGGAAGCCTTGCTCATTTGAAAAAAACATAGCTCTCAACCTCCATCTCCCAAGGTCCCACTTACTCTTCTCAGTGGCTGCCTTGTAGGGGGTACATGTGATACCCACTGGCTCTTGGTGTCAATATTTTCTAAAATGATGCTGTCTGATCCCTAGTTGTATGTGTGAATGTAGCACTAGGGGGTCAGTCTTCCAAATAAGGGAGGCCCAACATAACACTAAGGGTCAGACACTGCCATTTTGGAAAATGCTGGCACATAGGACAGGAGTGAGTGAGGGGAAAGGACTTCCCTGGGAGACACCACATTTTTAGAGGAACTTATTAGCAAGCTTTAGCTAAATTTCATGCAAAATTTCTGCTAACTAAGGTAAAGGTGCATTTGAAAACACCAAGGTATTCGTATGTCACTATAAATCATATACAGGACTCTAATGGCATATTGTATGAGGATGTAATAAAATGTGTTGCTGGTCTATTCATTTTTTTAACATGAGAAGAAACAAATAAACTAATGATGAGCGAAGAGAAGAAAAAGAAAAAAAAATGAAATAAAAAGGGAGGGTGAAAATAGAATATACAAGCAGCCCATAAACCATATGTGCACACTGCAGAGGAAAAAGATATTACTTTTCAAGATATTATACATTATGTGCATTTCACTGAGCAGGAGAACATTGTGAAATCACGATGAACAGTGCAGAATAAGAGAGAGAAAAGACAGAAGAAAAAAAAAGGCAATAAAGACATCTCTTAGACTAACTGTTAATTGGGTTCATAATTCTTTCTCTTTTGATAGATGGGACAAGCGTGTTAACTATCTACCATCCAGAAAATATTTATTACAGAGATAACAGTTATTGTGACAATTTCTAGCGTTCCCAATGTGTTGTGTTTCTGGAGAGTTAGGTCAGGTGCATTGCTATCTGTTCATCTCAGCAGAATGCATTTGTTTGCCATAGTGATAGCCATTAGTAAAATTGGTTGGCAGATGAATATATTTTCTGATTGCTAAAGCTACTGAGAAGGACATTTAAAAGAACCAATTTGCGAGATATCACCCCTGTGTTAATAAGTAATTTCTGTATACAGTGCAAGAATTTCTGGATTTTCTCACAGAGCTAAAAAGAGTGAAAGGGAAAATGATTCTGCCTTTTACATTTGAGGCACTTATCAGATTTCAGAAAGCTTTATCTATGTCCTTGAGAAGGAGAAACCAAGAAGAGATGGATGAGAGGGTTTAAACTGAGACTTCTTAATACAGACTGGCATTTTGGCTTTCAGAATTACATTGAAAGTCGGTTATCAAAATAATGTCGGTTATGGAGACTGAGCACTTAAGAACAGGGTTGGGATGATGGCTAACCAGTAAAAGCTCACCATCCAAGCTCCATGGCCACAAATTATTCTTTTATATTTCTTAATTTAATCAAAGATTTTGTCTCTGTAAAGGTAAAAACAGTTTAATCCTGCAGACTCTCTAATAATGCTTCATTAACTGCAAAGCCTTAATGTGGCTTAGTAAGTAGGCCCAAGGATGCCCTTGAGGAAGCTGGTGAGGCGGCTGTTTCTTCTTTGAAGTTTGGGCGGTTAGCTTTGGAGTGTCAGTATGTGAGCACGCTCTTGGCAGTTCTAGTTCTTAACTTCAGGCCCAGTTCTCCTGGAGGGCCATTTGTGGCTCATTTGAAGGGATATTTCAGGCCATCTTCCATTTGGAAGGCATCCTAACAGATGATATTCTGTAATTGTGTTGCTTTCTTAACTAAGGATGCAGGGCCAACTCAAGGACTGGAGGTGCTCTAGGCAAGCCCTCCATTTTGCTCCTATCCCCAATGCCCCCGCTGACGCCCTTCTCCGGAGCCTGCAGTGGCAGCAATGGCTAGTAAACTATGTCTCGGCACTTAACTTAAGTCTCCAGCGCTGCATTGCATTTTGAGTCTTTTGCTATCTGTCGTTGCCACCCCCTCATCCTGGGCAGCAAATTAAAGAGACCGGTGCTTAGTTATAAATAGCCCCGATCCCTTTTCAAACCCCCTCCCCCCCATGGGCCATTCCCATCTCATGTCCCTTATCAAACTCTTCTCTTAGGACTTTCTGCACCCCTCTGGTACTCACTAGGAGTTTTGAGAAGGTGCTGGTAGGGGCCAGGAGCACCCAGGGATTGCCCCTGCCCCAGCAGCTGCTTGACTCAAAATGGCAGCCTCAGCCCCTTAGTGGCAGCCTCATGATATTACATTAAGAGGCCCTTTTATTTTATCAAAGGGCGCTGTCAGCACTGGTCCGTCGCACGCTAAAGGCCATGACAGTTAGCACCTCCGGATTGTGGTGCTGTCTGTGGCGCCTTAGGGTCGCAGTTGGGAAGGTTAGGGGAAGAGAATGTGTGGAGTGAGCACTGCATAGTTAGCGCACCCATGCTACCGGCACAGCGGGCAAGTAGTGCAGGAGAACTTTCCACCTTCATAGGTGGCATTGAGCGCACCCATGCAGTTGTGCCGCGGTAACTGCCAGGGAACATGCTTTCCATGCTCTTGGCAGTTAACACTGTGTTATTGCCCTAACGCTTCATCGATTTGCAGATTAGCTGTGCATTAGGTGCAATACCCTAGTGCCCTTTTGTAAAAGGGTTCAGGCTGCCAAATAAGGGAGCTGAAAGAGCAGGAATACCCAGGGATTGCTCCTGCATCCTACCTCCTCGTGCTACCCACCAGGGGGACTTGTGGGGGTGGGGGGGGGGTTCAGGGGCTTGAAAGGGGACCTGGTTAGTGGGTTGAGGGGGTATTTCAAAAGGTACGGGGGGTGGGGCTGCGGTTTCAAAAGGGCTCAGGTGGTAGGGGTGGGTTTAGTGGAGGGACAGTAGGCCGGAGGTAGCTCGTGCCTGTGGCATGCTCCTTTCTTCTGTTTCTCTCTCCTGCCATGATTGCAGTTCATTTCCTACCATAATCTGATTTTAGTAATTGTACACCATTTTGTTATTTTTTTAAAGCAGTATAGTAAGAATAAACCATAGGGAATATATTTTACAAAGCACCAGCCCGGCCCTTTTAAAGATAGCAGGTCTGCTTATGGTCTGCTCTCTCTGTATTGCCACAGCCTGGAAAACGCAATATTTCGAGCTGCAGAAATGCAAAAATAAATTTACCGCACGATTAACTAGTACTGAAGCTAGTGAATCTTTTGGTAAATTTTCCCACAGGAAAATAGTGTACAGAGCGCTATTTTACTGCAGGTTAGTAAACAGGCCTCATCATTTTTAGATTTGAGATACCATTGCTGGTCTTTTATTTGTTCTTGCTGTATTTTATGTTTTTGCAGTTATGGGCCACTGAGAAGAAGATTTTTATGGCTTGTCAGGTCAAAAAGTGTCAATGTAAATAAAACATAAACTAAACAACGCTGCCATCATTTAGCATATCCTCCACAACAACGTTGATGTACTGGCGAATGCTACCAAGAAAAAGAACCTGTAATTTATTAATCTTCTTGTGTCAAGACTGATAACTCTTTCAAGTATGTTTAAAAAATGTGATGGAAATTTGAAGGTCTCTCCTGATATATTTCTTCATCCTTCAGTGATTTAATGTCTTCCTATTTCTACGCGTAGGGGTTAATCAAGTTGAAGGAGACAATGATATTTTCATAACAGAAGAGTCTGGATATTTAAACTATCTTGGAGAGTGTGCGGAAAGCAATGCTTTTCCAGGCTTTGTTACCAGTGGCCTTCTAACTCGAGACTGGAGACAAATGACGGCTTTTTATAAAAAAGATTGTTTATTTCATGATCAGAAAATCAGAGTGATTCTGGATGTCATCACTTACCCAGTTTAAGAGGAAGGCCTAATTTGCAGTGACATACACAAGTTTTATTGGCTTATTTTAAAAAATTCCTGGCAAATGCATTATTATGCAATTTATTTTGTTTCCATAGAAATGTATTAGTAAATATACGGGTAATTGCTTTGTGTTTAGAAATGTTTCTTAAGGGCAGATCTTCAGAATGTGACCCGGCTTCTCCTAGAGAATATAGCTTTAACTTTCACTTTCTTGGTGTATGGATGAATCTTTGTGTTTATACTAGGTACTATATAAGCGGCTGACCTCATTTGTGCATTGTTTCCTTTTGTTTGTTTATCTTATGTTATTTGTATCCAGAGCTGGCGCTATTATTAGGCTAACAAAGCATCTGCCTAGAGCTCCAGCCCTCTGGGGGTGGCCATTTCTATTGCCCCTCACCGGGACCTACAGCAGGAGCAATGGATTGAAACAGTCCTGAAGCACTTACTGTACTTGCTAACATTGGCACCATGGGGCTGTTTGCTTCCGCCCCCTCCGATTGCCGACTTCCTTTTTACATGGGGGCTGAACTGCCCCAGTGCACATAGGAAGTCAGCCATCGGAGGGGGTGTAAGCAGAAAGTCCATGGTGCCAAAGTTTGCATGTTGCTTCAATCCGTTGCTGCCATTGGAGGTCCCGGTGAGGAGAGTTAGAAGCAGCAATGAGGGGCAGCCAGCCGGCCGGCTTGGGGCAGGGACGTGAGGGATGAGATTTACCTAGAGCACCTCATCTGTTTGCACTGGCCTCGTGTGCATCTCCGCCCTTTAATTCATGGATTAGTTAGGACATTTAGAGGGTATTTGTTTTCTTGCACTTTATAATTTTTTACAATTGTTCCTGTCACTTAGCTGTCACAGAGAAACATAGGGACATGTTTACTAAAGGGCGTTAATGGTTAATGTGTGCTTTAGGATGGGACTGTGGTGATGGCTACTGCACACTAAAAACAGCAGCATGGGAAAAATCTCATGTTAACTGCTATGTGTGGGGGGGACTGGGAAGATTGGGAGCAGGGCTGGCCTGTCTACTAGGCGGACTAGGTGGCTGCCTAGGGCGGCAGACCCTGGTGGACAGCCCAACTCAATTTTTAAAGCAGCAGCTTTGTGCTGCCACTTTCAAAATGGAGTTGGGCCACCACCACCCTCCAAATCCATCTCTCTCATCTTGCAGCAGCGATGGCAGCAGCGGTAGCCTGACTCCATTTTGAAAGCAACGGTGGCTCAAAATGGAGGAGCGCCACCGCTGCTGCTGCCACCACAAGATGGATTCAGGGGACAGTGTCAACTGTGGGGGGCAGGGGCTTCTGCCTGGGGCGGAAACCCATGGGCCACCCCTGATTAGGAGCAGTGGGTGTGATTATGCATTGTGCTTAGCACTGATGCCCACTAATTCTCAGTGATGTACTTAGCACTGGTACGTTAGGCGCCTCGGCATTAACTGTGAAGTCCACTGCTGTGCTTCAAGGAACTTTTCAGTGCTGTAATTGCCGGGAACATGCCGCTGACAATTAGTGTGGGACTGGCCCTTGTTGCGCATTACCACACATAGTAAGTGCAAAAACTTACAGCACTTGAATAAACATGTCCTTTATTGTCAGTTTCCCTATTAAAATACAATTTTAAAAAACAGCATTGTTCTATAGGCCATACTTCTTTTTCAGGTGGGGAAGGTAGCGGCACATGCACACAAGTACCTTTTTGTGCACAGGATATAGGTGCTGCTAACACAAACCCCTGTGCACATGGGCCTGGCTTGCTTTCTTGCTTTAGCACAGACTTTTCACACAGAGCTTATTTGCCTGCCGTTTTCTTAAAACATCACTGTGCAAAACCTCTGTGCTAAACCTGAGTGAAGAGACACTGCGCTAGAGCTGTAGAGTTAGGCTCTAGCATACATTTTTACATTAAACTGTCTATTGCTCAAGGTGAAATCTATAAAGGAGCCCTTTTACTAAAGTGTGTTAAGCAGCCAATGCTGGAATTAGCACATGCTAACAGTAAATATGGTGGCAGGAAATAGGCATGGACTGCATCTTGCAGTTAACCCAGTAACCTTTTGCCTGTTAATTATTAAAACAGCAGATAATGTAAATTACTTAATGCCACCTAAATAGGAACATATAGTGCATCCGTCCTATTTGTTATGCAGTTAATATGCATGAAGGGGATTATTTTAGAAGCCCTTTTCAGATGTACACATGTATAATCAGGCCCATATCTAGCATCCCGTTCATCACAAAGATAATTGAAAAAGCTGTACTTAGTCAGCTGCAGGTTACATACATGATCACGCCCCACTTGACCAGCATCAGTATGGATTCAGAGCAAATCACAGTGTGGAGACCCTCCTCAACTCATTAATAGATAGACATTACCGGAACACAAAACGTCAAGCAAGGCTTCATCGTCTTGTTCCTCATCATCTCCGCAGCATTTGATTCCATACCTCACCACCACCTCCTCACCTGACTCCAAGACATTGGCCTACGTGATACCACAATCAAATGGTTCCATTCCTACTTAAAGAACCGCAGCCAGCAGATAAAAATTGGACCTAAGAAATCTTACCCCTTCATCCAACAACACATTGTACCTCAAGGATCCTCCCTCTCAGCTCTCCTTTTCAGCTGTTGTTTTCCCTAATCCAAAAGCAGAATATTCACTAGCAGATCTGTGCTGACGATAATATGATCTATGTACCATTCTTCACAATTAATCCAGACTACAGATGATTATCCGATTGCTTTAGGGCAGTAGTACAGTGGTCTTCACAACCTCACCATTAACTACAATAAGACAGAGGTTCTCCATGTAACTCGAGACACATCTTTTAAACAATTAGATTGGCAGACAAGGAGCTAAAGTCAAAAATGAGGTCAAATATCTGGGAATTATCTCTGACCAAGAATTAAACCTACATTCGCAGATTAAAAACACCACTAGGTTAACATACTTCAAGCTAAGACAGATTATAGCAAAATCATTTATCACGGATTACCTAAATTTGCACTATACTTGCTTCAACTGGCCCAGAACACTGCAGCCCAGATCATCTTTAGTACACCATGCACTCCCATATCTCCCCCATACGAAGACAATTACACTGGCTCCCCATTCTCGCCAGAATTAAATAGATGGTGCTACTCACCACATTTAAGATGATTCACAAGCAATCAGCAGAATGTCTTCAGCCACTAATCACACAGACCAGAAATAACAGGTTAAGAAGGCACAGTATCCAGAATCTCCTCACTATACCACCTAAGAGTAAAGAGCAATCAGGTGACATGCAACTGCGCCTTCTCACTCTATGTCCCAGCCATCTGGAACTCCTTACCAGCAGATCTAAGGACCATAGAAGAACTAGCAGATTTCCGAAAAAGGCTAAAGGCCCACCTTTTTCTAGAATCCTTTGGCCTAGACCCATATCAGGAATAAGATCTCCCCTACCCCCTCATGCCTGACAAACCATACACTACAAGATGTCAGTCATCCAAATAGCTCCCACGCTCAACTTCTTAACAAGACACTTGCTGGACTCCAACAATTCCTAACTCTCAGGGTGTAAATAATGCAAGCCTGTTTGTAAATAAGTCCTCAGAAGACCAGTAAAAAGGGGACTGTTGTAGTTGTTATGGAAGGACAGACTAGATAGGCCATGTGGTCTTTTTCTGTCGTCATATTTCTATGTTTCTATGTTTCAGTAATATTCTACCTGTAAATAAGTTTGTAATTAAGCTGTTTCAGTTCTGCTACTTTTACAAATATATGAGTATAGTTATCATCAATTTTATGTATGACTTACCATGTACCCAAAGAGTTGTTCAGTTGTTCAGAGTATATCATAAACTGCCTTGATTCTTTGAAAGGCAGTATAGGTGGGAAAAAAAGAGTTAAATAAATAAATAAATAAATATGCCTACAGATATAAATGACCATTTTTGAAAGGGTCCAATTTAACTTAAATGTCCTTAGTACATGGACGTTTTGAGGAGGTGTGATCTGGGCATGGTTTAGATGGGACAAAAATCTATACATGTATTCCTCATTTCATATAGGGAATGCACCTGTAAGCCCAAAACTTTCTATGCCCAATTTTACACCCATTCCTTGGTACAAGTAGGTTTTTAAAAAGTGTGCCTTTGGCCAGCTCTTTACATGAGAGATTAAGGGGTTATCCTCCTTAATCCCTCTTAGTCTGTTTCCTCCTCCAAATTGAATTGGGTATATCCCCACCTCCTCATACTATCCAAAATAAAGTATATTGTCTCTGAGTTGGCTTCATGGGCAGATGCCGGGCACACCATAAGCAGTTAATATAGATTTGCAGTTACCCTGTGGTAATTTGCGCAAATTCTGCACAGTAACAGAAAACCTTTACCACACTTTAGTAAAAGGGCCCTTAAGTCTAAGATTCTAGGAATGCTTTTTTTGTCCCTATTTTTAATAAATTATTATATAGTTGTAGCAAAGATTATGGGATATCCCAGATGGACAAGAAAGAGAATGTTGTAGGAGTGGTGATATGTATTTGTCTAGTCTCCCATCAAGCTTTAATCACTAAAAAAGAATGGATTATATTTTATATCAGCAGTGGCTGGAGGGAAATATCAGAAGACACCTTGAATAGAGAAGGCAACTATTGAAAGAGACTTCCTCAATTTATCATTTAAAAAAGAAACAGACAGGAAAGTTTGAGAAAACAGCAGATGGGATTCTGACAGCTAAAGAAACCAAAAGCCATGTCAGAAGTAAGCAAGATGTGGTACAAAAAACAGGCATGCTAAGTGCACAGCAAGATCTTGATAGATTCATAGCAAGGATCGTCCCATAGGGAAAGCAAGCCAACAGCAGTAGCGTTACTAATACAGGATGATGTGTTGACAGAACAAGCTTTGATCCTTTTTACAGTATTGCTATGAAATCCAGATTTAGCAAAAAAATGTGACAATGTATCTCCAAGAGACCATATCAAAGCCATCTATAATCCTTTCCAACTGGAAATGCATCATTAGCCATGTCCAGTTTGGTGGCCGTTCTTGAACCATTGTTTTCCTCATGTTCTGGGATGACGTTCAACTGCCAACAAACTCTGCTTGATCCTCATGGGAGATGATTGTCCCATCTCTCACCCATATTTGATATTGTGATTTTAAAAGTGAGATAAAAGATTAAGAACTAGATAAAACATGACACTTCCTTTTGTATAAGCAAGGCTGAGATGGACAAAGAGAGTTAAAATCGTTTGTCCAGAGCATCATTAAATATTTCTAACATTGGCTGGAAGACCGAGTCAGTGAGTTTTCTGTGATAATCTGCATCTAGTACTCCCGGAGGAATGTGCATAGTGTAGAATTTACACAGAACTTCTCTAGAATGTAGAACTTGACCAGGAATTTAGAAGCTATGACACCAGAAACCCCAATGACTATAGGAGAAAGAATGAACAACACTGGAGAGACTTCAGTGAGCTGGGGTGGAGGTTGAAAATGGGGGCATGGTTTATTTATTTAAAAAAAGAAGTATATGCTGCCTTCATGGCACAAAGTTATTCAAAGAATTGAAGAAAACACATTTTTGAGGAAGTATGGGGGAGAGGTGGAAGAAAACAAAATGAGGAACCAATCTGAGTGAAGAAAGAAAGAAAACTGGGGAAATGAACATGGACTGTAAGGGGGTCAGAAAGTGAAATGGGGAGTTCAGCTTGGGAGAGAGGGGAAAGAGAGTGAACTGGTAAGTCGCCCCTGAGGAAGGAGGAAGAGAGTAATCCGAGGTGTCAGGCCTAATGATGGGAAGGCCAGAGAAAGGTGCCAGGGAGGGGGGGGCTACGATATAATTTTCACTATTCCTGGAGGGATTCTATGCAACGAGAATAAAAACATTCTGCATCTTTGAGTAATATTTTTTTCTCTATTACATTTTTAATTAATAATAATTCAAACTGTGATTACCTTGTGTTTTTGGATTAAGGTCAGCTGAATTTTGCAGAATTTTTACATAGTTTTTTTCCCAGAATTCCTCCAGAAGTAACCTAATCTATCTATCTGATCTTGAGACTTTATGTACTGTGAGTCACCGAGTCACCTTTTTAATTTTTTCTATGGCGGCTGGTTAATTAAGATTCTGAAACTGGTCCTGATTTAATGCATAGGTTTTCAGAGCTGACAAGAAATTTTAGAATTTTAAATCAATTTGTATTATTGAAGAAACATTTTTAGGTTTCCCAGATAAATATGTCAGTCCCTCAAAACAAATGAGGATTACTACAGTACACAGTGGGAGAAGGCACTGGGACACTCCGATATGCAATCAGAGTCCGATGTATGTTATATCAAAGGTATCTTCCTTTTTCTGCATTATCTTGGAGTTTCATTTTACCCCTTGTGTTAAACTAGTGACAGAGAACAATCACTATCCAGTGCTCCCAAGTAGCATAGTATACAGAATGCTTCTGAAACTGTGCACTAATGTCTGGGTGTAGCGCCGGTTCGAGAACGTTAAAAGTATGCATTTAGCTTCATTTTTTCACAGGAAGAAACACAAAGGGGGGTCTTTGACTAATGGGCACTGATGCACCAGTATCGCTGAAACCATGGCTTGTTAGGTGAAACACGTTCACGTTAATTGTCGGGGCGTGGAAAGCATTTTCCTGCCAGTTATCATGGAGCCCTGTCCCTTAGTGCAAATGCAATTAGGGGGTTATTCTGAGCTATGAATAGTGGGGATGGACGGCCTGACGGGACATCCATCCCTGCTATTCGTGCTCTTGCCTGCTCCCGACTAACTTTCCTGCCGGTTGTGCGGGAAAGTTAGACGGGGGCAGGGAAGGGGCGGTCTGGGGGTGGAGTCTAGGCGGGCAGTGGGCGGTCGCTGGCCCTGGACGTACAGGGCCAATTCTGATGTTGACCCTGTATGACCAGGGCCGGCGAAATGTCCGGGGAAGTTATTCCAGTTCCAAGGTGAAATAACTTCCCTGGACATTTTCTTTTTGACGGCCCAGTGCGTGGATGGGGCAGGGGAGGCCAGGGTTTATTCCCCGCAGCCTGACCCTGGCCTTAGAAGGCCAGATCGGGGGTCGGGCTGCAGGGAATAAACCCTTTTTGCTTGCGGCTGGCACCGCGGCTCCATTTAAAAGCCCTGACTGAGTTAGCCGGGTGCAGTCCTGCACATGCAGGACAGACAGAATCGCTGGACTGCAGGACTATTCGCGATTCTGATCCCGTGGGGCTAGACGTGCCCCACAGGATCAGAATCGTGATCCCTTCTGTGCATCCGGTTCAGACCGGATGCACAGAGGGGATCTATGTCCAGGACAGAATTGGGCCCTTAGTGTACAGTGTGAACACAGCAGTAACTGCACTGAGCTCACCACACCCACTTCCCCCCTCTACCCTGCCCACTCACGCCTCTAATGTATGTTGCGCAGTTAGCATGGGAATCATTCTCTGCTATCATGGCCCTGCACCTGCTGGCAATTGGCATCTCAGTGCACCTTTACCACACGCCAAAACATGTGCCGCTAGCTAGTTAGTAAAAGACCCCCCAAAAAACTATAATTAGGTAGGGATGACTCATCTTCTTGCTATGTACTTTACGCACACTTCCTTGTTTACAACATTTTATGCAGATTTTATATAGGAAGAACAAGGCATTTTCACAGAAAAGCAGCTGTGAAATTACATCAGATCTCTGTGTGAAGAACATCATTGTTTTTGTAAGCTTCGAGCTCCCAAATATGCAGTTATTTAAAATACCCAATAACTAGCTCAGCTGGATTTTTTAAATCATTATATGAAATGATAGGAACTAATGCAAAGCTCTTGAATAGTTAGGCAACAGTATAATTATTACAGTAGAAGTTACTTAAACAAAAGAAACTTTGCCCATGAATTATAATAAATAAGCATCCCAAACTCAAGGAGAAGAAATACAACTTAGATTTTTCCTATAATTATAACAAGATCTGTTCTCCAATAATATTTTCAAATGCAGCATGAAACCAGCACCTTTACCTGCTACATCCAATTAAATGCTAAATGCAGCTAACAAAAAGAGAGAGAAAATAAGGCAACATATTCAAAAGACAAAAAAAATAACATTTTTAATAATTACTTCTTTCCTTTTTTTTGGGTGTTGAGGTTATGAATCTGCAGTTTTTAAGCTACATCAGTGAGCATGTTTTATGGGGACAGTAATAAGCTTGGCCATACACTGCCATTCTGTAAACTGTAAGGAACTCGAGTGGCTTTCCTTCTCGGAAATGCTAGACTCTTCTTTTCTTTTCTAAGAGGTTCTGTGAGACAGCTTTTATTTCTGCTAATCATTTGTATAGAGGCAAAATGGTCAGCCTGTGCATATTGACCCACACCTTAGTTAATGCACAGTCTGAAACAGGTTTCTTTCATATATCATTGCCATTGTGGAATGAAAGAATTATGTATCCATCTTACCAAGATAGGAATGATGATAAAACTGAGACGTGTACTTCATAGTAGACATTACAATATGGTTTCTATATGCAGCTGTAATACCTTAAAAGTGGAATTTTACAAATGATGTCTGAGTGCAATCTGGGATGTCCAAGCCAGAACATCTGGAAAAAAAAAAGCTCAGGAACCATTTCACAAACAAGAACGTGCCCAGTATGGACATATGCAGAGGCGTCTACATAGACATCCCTGGAATAGAATTCTAGATCATGGACATCAAGGTCTAGCTTAATGATTAGAATAGTGGGCTAGGACCAGGGAAGCCAGGGTTCAAATCCCACTGCTGCTATCTCTGTGATTGTGCAGAGTCCTGGGCATGGTGGAGTGCCATCTTCTCTACACCCTCTGGATGTTTTATGGCCAAAATGAGCGCTTTCCCAATGCCTGTTCATGCCTGAAGTAGATATAACCCTAACTTAGATGCGACTCTGTCCAGGATGTTTCTGAAATCGGGCAATGGTGTCCAGGTTGATAGAAATGCCCTGGCCATGCCTCTGTTCAGACTTGGATAGCTTCATGCTGGGGACTTCCACAAATCCAATTTCTAAAATGCCGCTGAAAACATCTCCATACTCTGGAAGTCTCTATGCCCGTTTTCAGACATCTAAAATAACCCCTAAGTGAATTAACTTACTGAGTAGTTCCTCTGTTTGATTCACCCCCAGTGGCTGGAGCTTCTAGTAAGTGAATAGCGGGAACTGTCTGTTACTCTGAAGAGGGCTATTCAATCACTATTTGATGTTTAGGGGCACTCAAAAAGTTAGTCAAATGTCCTAGAAAATGATGCTTAGAGCATGTGGGAGGTGAAACCTTCCTATATTGTCCATTATTGGACTTTGGTTGAGCTCCAGCTGCAACCCAGAGCAGTTCCCTAGAAAAACAGGTTTTATTCACTTTCCGTAAACCTCTGCTCAGTACATTTAGTCCTGCTCTGCACAGGAGTAAATCCAGGCAGCCTCCTTAGCACCATTAACCTTTTAGGCTATTTGTAATAGTTCAGGAAACAGGTTGCTCCAGTGTTGAACTTCTACTGGAGTGGTAGAGTTCTTGATCCTGCATTCAGTGGCTTAACTCTTTCAGGATCTTCCCTAAGATCATCCATTGGGACTCTATAACCTCTGCTAGCTGCGCATAAAGGGCTGCTTATATGACAAGCCCCCAAAAGCACCTATTTTAAGCCAGTTTTATAAAGACAACAAAGGTGCTTATATGTCTTTATAAAATAGGCACCCAGAACCAGACCCAATAGTGTGTAAATGCTGATGCACACTTTTATACCTACTCTTAAGCAGATGTAAACATATGTGTGCATTTTGTAAAAATACAAATGCATCTGTTTGGCCAGATGTGGCCCAGTTCCAGAACAGTGTTTGAAATCATCAAGAAAGCACTGTTGTTGATCACGGCTTCCCTAAAGTTTGTTTGAGAGCACACAAAAGCTTTTCTGATATCTATTGTACACCAAACATTGTTTAAATATATTTATAACTTACATTCATTTATATAATCACTTATAGTTTGTATACTATCAAGTATACAAGATACAGAGTGTTAGGAAAGTTGGCTTGTTATTAAAAGAGCATGCAATTTAGGAAATTGTGACTGTAACAGAGAAAAGACTTAGGATTACTGTAGATGCAAAGCAGGGACTTTATCTTAAAGTATGGCCTGGAACTGCAGACTGGGAGCAAAGGGATCATTTGTTTTCTGAGATAGGGAAGCACAAACCAAAGGACTAATTTGCCTTGGACTGAACACATATTTGCAGAAGGAGAGCAATAAAGTTATTGAAAGATCCTTTTTAAGTTCAGCAATGCAATCCCTTGTGGAAGGCTTCAAGGAAGCGATATGGTTTGATTTGGCGTTTGAGGATGGAAAAAGGGAAGAGGAGGTGAACTTGAAATGGCATGGAGCCGATTGAAAGAGATATTGTGGTTTATATAAAGTGAAGAGAAGAGAAATGGGTATCCGGAGAAGTTTGTGGTTGACATCTGGGATAGGATTGCAGAATGTATGGGGCCTAAGAATAAGAGGCGTTAAAAATTAACATGGTTTGAGATGAGAAGCCAGTGGATACTGCTGAAAAGCGGCTTCAGAGGGAAAAGCAGAGATCTGTCTGCTAGTGTAGTGCAATCAGGGATGAGCACTAAAAATTGCTGGTGACTGTATACCTGAGAACTATCAGGTATCAAGAAGTTCTGAAGAATGAGTGGGCATTCTGTACTTTAGTACATATAATTTAATTATATTTTTTTTGCAAGTGCCTGATTTTCAGGGATGAGGGCCACATTTCTTCTTTTAAAGGGATATTCTAATGGTTATTCTTTTAATAAGGTTACCAGATCTTTTGCAAGCAAATCTGGGATGCTTATCTGAAGTATGCATGTGTGTAGAGGGGGGAGGAGGAGGAAGGGACAACTTAGTTCCTGGTTTCAGTAACAAGGCATGGAGGACGGAAGAGGAGTCATTACTCTGCCGCCGCCCCCCCACCCCCCACCCCATCGCTCCCATGGCAGCAACAATATCACTTCCAAGCAGACAAATCAACAGAGAAATGGACATAGTGCACTGTGCACAATATAAAAATAATAAATGTAAATTCAAAAAGCTGAGATGTACAACTCATTAAAGTGAAAATATATATATTTTTTCTAATACATTGGTCCCTATTGCTGAAACCCCATTTGCTGGAAGTAGGACACAGTTCTAAAATCGGGGACAACCCCTGAAAATCGGGGACACCTGGTAACCTTATCTTTTAACCCAGTGGTTCTCAATCCAGTCCTCTGGGACCCCCCCCCCCCCCCAAGCCAGTCAGGTTTTCAGGAGATCCACAATAAATATGCATGCGATAGATCTGCATATAATGGAAGCAGTGCATGCAGATCTATCTCATGCATATTCATTGTGGATCTTCTGAAAACCTAACTGGCCTGGGGGTCCCAGAGGACTGGGTTGAGAGCCACTGTTTTAACCGGTTGCAGCCCCTCCACTGAATGTTTCCTTTATCTTACTTTAACTGCTTAGAAATCCGAGGAACTTAGACTCTTAGGAGGTAATTTTATAACAGGCTGCCTACATGTGAAGGCCACGTAAGCATCTATTTCTAACCTGGGGTAAAACAGTAGAAATAGTGTCTAGATTGAAGCTGCGGATATTTATGCCTGCTCGGCAGTCAGTGTGAGTGTTAGCGCATAAAGAATGTTCACTGAAATTCAGCGCCATTCATGTTCTGTTCAAACTCCACTGCAGATCACACCTGCATGTGGGTCACACAAGTCTTCTTGTCATGGTGCATACCTTTATGCTCATAACCCCTGAGGTTAGTTTATACAATTCCTTTCACTCACATAAAAAGGCCTTTACAAAATGACCTCCTTAAATCCTGCAAGTCAGGGTGTGCTATAGCAGCAATGGCTTCCTCCCAACCAAATCTTAGCAAGGCCTAGAGCATGTAAATTATATTTTTCTATTACTGTGCATCCCCCACTAAAGGCAATCTATTCCCTAATTACCACTCATAAGAATCCCCAACCAGCAGCCTAAGACCTTTTCCGTTCCTGCAGTCCCTCAACACTGCTTTTGGTACAAAACCTAAATGTATTTCTAAATCGCTACTTTCTCAAATGCAGACCCACTTAAAAGATCTATTGGCAGATGCCTGCCTTTTTTTCATGCAACTGGATCTACTCTGAAAATTTTGGTCTATAGAATATGACAAAGTGTTCAGATTCGCAGCAAAACTACCAGCAAAGCAACAAAACCCAACCAAAAAACATCATATTCACAAAATTCCCTGGTATATCCATATTGAAAACAGAACTGAGACGAACTGAGCAAAAATGGCGGAAAACCACCTCAAAGGAAGACCGGAACAACTACCTCATACTCCTACAAAACTATCACACCAGCACAGATTGAGCCAAAAAAGAATGTTTTATTATTATTATTATTATTATTTAGTGTCTCTTATATACCGCGCTCTTTAGAATCAGTGTGGTTTACATATAACAAAAATTTGTGCAGTGCAGGCAGAACCTACACTGGACTTACAATGAACAAGGGTCTCTAACAAGGCTAACAAGGGTAACTATGTACAGACAAAAAACTGTCTGTCACCGGCTACGTGAGCAGCTCAACTATTTACAGGTTGGCCTAACTATATACAGATTGGCAGGTTGATATGTATGCATTGTTTCGGTCGAGAGTATTGGGATCTAGAGGGCGGGGCTGCAAATGTGAGACGGCATCTGAGTCGGTAAAGTGCTGGAGGAAAAGGTGGTGCTTTAGTGACTTCCTAAACTGGACGAGGTCAGTGATGGCACGGATGGTCGGCGTCAAGGAAGGTGAAGGGGTCGGGTTGGGTGCCCCGCTGGAGGTGGAGAAGTCTGTGGTTGTAGTGGTCTGGTTCATTTTAGTGCGCAGGTATTCAGCATACTCCTGTGGGTCGTGAAGGCTAGGTTGAGTAGGAGAAGGCTGTTTTGTTAGGGTCTTGACTAAGTTGAAGAGTTTGTGCGGCTTATTAAGGGAGCGCTGCAATATCTCGGAATGGAATTGCTTCATTCTTGCTGTTTCTGCTGCACGGTGCCTTCCTAGATGATCAATGTATGATTTGTGGTTCTCAGGTGACCATGAGCGACGCCAGTGTCTCTTGAGCTTTCTAAGGTGGATCAGTGATGTCCGTAGCTCGGGGGAATACCAGGGAGTATTCTGTCTTCTTCCTGGAGGCTTATTTGAGGGGGGTGGATGGGCGATGGCATCCAAGCTTGTGTTCCATATGGAGACCATCTCGTTAAGACTGTGTGCTGGTGGGTTACGGAGAGGCCGGGCTCTGTCCAGAATTTCCTCTTTGTTGAATGGACGGAAACATCTTGATGATACCATGGGGGCCTTAGCTGAGGACTGGGTGCTAATGTGGTCGGGGTGTGTTGGCATCCGGAATCTGATCAGGCTGTGATCTGACCATGGCACTGGGCTAATGGATAAATCAAGGTTGTGCTCGGGGTCCAGCACTGCCCACGGGGTGAAGATCAGGTCCAGCATGTTTCCCTTTGTGTGGGTGGGGGCATCAATTATTTGTTTATATCCAAATTCTTTGAGAGCCTCAAGGAAGGCCTTGGTGTGGGTGTCTTGGAGAGCAGGGAGGTTGAGGTCACGCAGCACCCAGTTTGGCCTATGAGTGTTTTTGGGGTTGCAGGCGAGGTCGATTATTGTGGATAGATCATCCGGGGAAGGGGAGGGAGCTCTGTAAACCAGGTTGATGGTGCTGTACTTATTTGCTATGGTAATGGAGTTGAGGTGTGAGGTGCTGCTGGAAGAGATCAGCTGGAATCGTAGGTCTGTCTTGGTCAGAATGAGTGCTCCTCCACCTCTTCAGCCAGCCCTGTGGCAGGAGTGGATGGAGAAGTTGGGGGGGGGGGGGGGACGACAAGCTGGTGAAGTAGGACTGTGTCTGCGGTGGACAGCCAAGTTTCAGTGATGAATAGGATGTCCAGGTTATGTGTGGACACCAGGTCGGCTATGGCTGGCCATTTCTCACTCAAAAATCAGCAACACTGCAATAAAGCGCCCAAGAGAACTATTTGATCTAGTAAGATGACTCACAGAACCACCCACAAACCTCAACCAATGTCAGTCACCAACAACTAGCTGCACACTACAAACAACTATGCCCAGACCCAATCCACAGCACTTCCCCTCCCTCACCGATATAACTCCCAACAAGATCTGCTGGTTCAAATTACAAACAATTAATAGCAAAAATATTGAGAACATCCTAAACCAAGCTAAACACTACCATCTCACTGCTGGACCCATGTCACCCTAATTGGATCAAATCAACAAGTACCAAAATCAGCCCATTTCTAGCCAAGATAGCAAACTAAGCACTCCAACGAATAATGTATACCAATCTTAAGATCTCCTCCATCTGCCCTACACTGAAGAAACCAAACCTGGACCCAGCAGACCCAGCATCATATCGACCTATTGCTAGCCTCCCATTCCTGGCTAAAATCATAGAAAAAACTGTACATCTCCAACTACAAAGCCACATTGACGAAAACCATCTACTAGATCCTCAACAACATGAATTATGTCCACTACATGGTGTAGAAAGCCTCATGACCTGCCTCATTAACACCATAACCAAGGGAATCCAAGATCATACACGAACCTATCTTTTGTTATTCCTCGACATCTCCTCAGCATTCGACACAGTCAATCATAACATCTTACTACAGAGACTACAACTCTTTGGAATCCAGCATACAGTACTCAAATGATTCAAATTATATCTTATAGAGAGAAAACAACAAATAAAAATTGGCACAAACATTTCCAAATCCTACCAACAAACCCAAGGAGTACCACAAGGTTCCACTCTATCCGCATCCCTCTTCAACCTATACCTTCAACCCCTATGCACAATTATAAAAAAACACAACATCCGTTATCACATATGTTGTTGTTAAATGCCATCAAGTTGGTGCCGACTCCTGGTGACCCTCTGCATAGTTGACCTAAACTTTGTTAGGTCTTCAGCCAAGCGGCTCTTGGTTGATAGAGTGGTGTCCATAGCTACTGTTATTGTATCGATCCATCTCATTGTTGGCTTTCCTCTTTTACGGTGACCTTCTGCCTTGCCAAGCATTATGTCTTTCTCCAGTGATCTTTCTCTTCGCATAATATGTCCAAAGTATAAAAGTCGAAGTCTTGTCATCTGAGTTCCTAAAGAAAGCTTAGGATTGATCTCCTCTAGTTCTGACTGGTTTGTTCTATGGGCAGTCCAAGGTATACACAGTATTAGTCACCAGCACCATAACTCAAAGGCATCAATTTTCTTCCTGTCTATCTTTTTCACTGACCAACTTTCGCATCCATATGATGTTATTGAAAATACCATGGCCTGGACAAGTCAAATCTTTGTATGGAGAAAGATATCTCTGCTCTTGAGGATCTTGTCTAGGTCCTTCATAGCCATTCTTCCAAGAGCAATACGTCGTCGGATTTCTTGACTGCTAGTCCTTTCTTTATTGATCATTGATCAAAGTAAATTAAAGGTGTCAACTGTTTCAATTTCTTCTCCGTCAATGATGAACCTATTGATTTTTCCAGTTGTCAGGATATTTGTCTTCTTAATGTTAAGGTGCAGACCCATTTTAAGACTATATTCCTTGATCTTAAGAAGCAAATGTTTCAAATCATCTTCACTTTCAGCCAGTAATGTGGTATCCTCAGCGTAGCAAAGGTTGTTGATGAGTCTTCCACCAATCTTCACATCTCGGTTATCTTCATACAGTCCTGCTACTCTGATGATTTGTTCTGCATATAAATTAAAGAGGTAGGGGTAAATATGCAGCCTTGATGTACATCTCTTCTGATTTTAAACCATTCTGTTTCTCCTAGTTCCATTCAAACTGTTGCTCCTTGATCAATGTAAAGGTTGTACAAGAGAAATATCAGGTGTTCTGGTATACCCATGCTTCTTAATATGGCCCAGAGTTTCTCCTGATTTACACAGTCAAAAGCTTTGCTGTAGTCAATAAAACACATATGGCTATTATTTTGGTATTCTTTTATCTTTTCAAGGATCCAGCTCATATCCATGATAATGTCTCTCATTCCTTACCTTTTCCTGAACCCTGTTTGTGCTTCAGGCAGTTCTCATTCCAGGTATGGTTATAGTCTCTGCTTAATGATCTTGAGTAGAATCTTGCTGGTATGTGGGATCAGAGCGATTGTGCGATAATTTCCACAGTCAGTCGGGTCACCTTTCTTCAGTATTGGTATAAACAGAGATCTTTTCCAATCAGTTGGCCATGAATTTGTCTTCCAAATTTCCTGGCAGAGCCTTGTAAGTATGCTACCAGCTTCATCCGATTGCTGTAATACTTCAATGGGAATGTCATCAGCGCCCAGTGCTTTGTTCTTTGATAAGGCTTTCAATGCTGCTTCAACTTCTTTCATCACCAATGGTTCCTGATCATAAAGTACAGATTGAAACAGCTGTTGGTCCACTTGATCTTTATGGTATAATGATTCTGTATATTCTTCCCACTTTTCTTAATCTTCTCAGCATCATTCAACATGGAAGGTGTTTGAGATGAATAGATTGTTGGTCTTGCAGAATTCTATCAGTCTTTCTCCAGCTTCGTTTCTGTTGCCAAGTCCATATTTTCCAACCACTTTGCCTTCTTCTTTGTTGCCAACGTTTGCGTTCCAGTCACCCATGACTATCAGGATATCCTGTTTGCATGTTCTGTCAATTTCAGCTTGTCCTTGTTCATAGAACTCAACAACATTTTCCTCTTCTACAGCTGTTGTTGTGGCATATACCTGAATTATAATTGTGCTGATGGGCTTTCCTCTTAGGCAAATAGAAATTAAATGTTCACTGACTGCATTGTATTTCATTACAGTTCTTGCAAGTTTCTTCTTAATTATAAATGCAACACCATTTCTTCTTTGTCTTTCATTTCCAGCATAGTAGACCATGTGATCATCAGATACAAAGTGCCCAAGGCTAGTCCATTTCAGTTCACTGACACCCAATAGATTGAGTTGTACACGTTCCATTTCATTCTTGACCACCTCCAACTTACATAAGAACATAAGAACATAAGATATGCCATACTGGGTCAGACCAAGGTCCATCAAGCCCAGTATTCTGTTTCCAACAGTGGCCAATCTAGGTCATATGTACCTAGCAGTTTCCCCAAGAGACACAAGTTCCACAATGCTTGTACTGGGTCAAGCATTGATATCTTCGGTCACTTCTTAATAATGGTTTATGGACCTTTCCTCCAGGAACTTGTCCAAACTTTTTTTAAACCCAGCTACACTAACAGCCTTTACTACATCCTCCGGTAACAAATTCCAGAGTTTGACTACACGTTGAGTGAAAAAATATTTTCTTTTATTAGTCTTAAATAGTTTACCCTGTAGCTTCATTGCATGTCCCCTAGTCTTTCTATATTCTGATAACGTAAACAATCGATCTACGTTTACCCGTTCCACTCCGTTCATTAATTTATAGACTTCTATCATATCTCCCCTCAGCCGTCTCTTTTCCAGGTTAAAGAGCCCTAACCTTTTTAGCCTTTCTTCATAGGAGTATCCTTCCATCCCCTTTACCATTTTGGTGGCTCTTCTCTGAACCTTTTCTAAAATCGCTATATCCTTTTTAAAATACGGCGACCAGAATTGCACACAATATTCAAGGTGCGGTCTCACCATGGAACGATATAGAGGCATTATAATATCTTTTGTTTTATTTTCCATTCCTTTCCTTATCATACCTAGCATTCTATTTGCTCTCTTGGCCGCCGCTGCACACTGGGCCGAGGGTTTTAACATGGTATCCACAATGACGCCTAAATCTTTTTCCTGGGTTGTGGTTCCTAATGTGGAACCTTGCATCGTGTAACCATAGTTTGGGTTGTTCTTCCCTAGGTGCATAACCTTGCATTTGTCCACATTAAATTTCATCTGCCATTTTGATGCCCAGTCTTCCAATTTATCAAGATCCTCTTGCAATTTTTCACAATCCTCTTGGGTTTTAACAACTTTAAATAATTTTGTGTCATCTGCAAATTTGATAACCTCACTCGTTATTCCACTTTCCAGGTCATTTATGAATATGTCAAAAAGCAGCGGACCCAGCACAGATCCCTGGGGTACACCACTATTCACCTTTCTCCATTGGGAAAATTGGCCATTTAGCCCTACCCTCTGCTTTCTATCTTTTAAACAGTTCCTGATCCACAATAGTACACTGCCTCCTATCCCATGACTCTTTAGTTTTGCCAAAAGTCTCTGATGAGGGACCTTGTCAAAGGCTTTCTGAAAGTCCAGATACACAATATCAACCGACTCACCTTTGTCCACTTGTTTATTCACTCCTTCAAAAAAACATAACAGATTAGTAAGACAAGATCTTCCTTGTCTAAAGCCATGTTGGCTGTCTCCCATTAGGTTGTGACTATCTACATGCTGAGTAATTTTATTCTTTATGATGGTTTCTACCATTTTTCCTGGTACTGACGTCAGGCTCACCGGTCTGTAGTTTCCCGGATCACCCCTGGAACCCTTTTTAAAAATTGGTGTTACATTGGCGATCCTCCAATCTTAAGGTATTAGAGATGATTTTAATGAGAGTTCACAGATTACTGATAGCAGGTCTGCAATCTCATATTTCAGTTCTTTCAACACCCTTGGATATATACCATCCAGCCCAGGTGATTTGCTACTCTTCAGTTTATCTAATAGTTGTAAGACATCTTCCTGATGTATTGATATTTCCTTCAATTCTTCCGCACCTTTAAATACCACTTCAGTCATGGGTAACATCCCTACATCTTCCTCAGTAAAGACCGAAGCAAAGAATTCATTCAGTCTCTCCGCTATCGCCTTGTCGCCTCTTAGTGCCTCTTTAACTCCTCTATCAACTAATGGTCCAACTGACTCTCTCACAGGTTTTTTGCTACGAATGTACTTGAAAAGGTCTTTATTTCACGTTTTTGCTTCCGCAGCAAGCTTCTTCTCAAATTCTCTCTTTGCCTGCCTTATCAATGCCTTGCATTTGACTTGCCAGTGCTTGTGCTGTTTCCAGGTTTCGTCGTTTGGCTCTTTTTTCCATTTCCTGAAAGATGCTTTTTTGGCAACAACAGCCTCTCTGACCTCACCTTTAAACCATGCTGGCAGTTTTTTGGACTTCCTTCCACTTTTCTTAAAGCGTGGAATACAGCTAGTCTGGGCTTCCAAGATAGTATTTTTCAACAACACCCAAGCTTGATGTACGTCTTTAACCTTTGCAACTGCTCCTTTTAGTTTTTTCTTAACTGTTTTCCTCATTTTATCATAGTCTCCCTTTCAAAAGTTAAAAGGTAGTACTGTGGATTTACTTACTATCCCTCCTCCACTAATTAAATCAAAGGCGATCATGCTATGATCACTATTGTCAAGTGGCCCCAACACCCTTATCTCTTGCACTAGATATGGTGTTCCACTAAGGACTAGGTCTAATATGGCTTCCCCTCTGGTCGGTTCATGAACCAGCTGCTCCAAGAAGCAGTCATTTATTTCATCTAGGAACTTTATCTCCCTAGCATGTCCTGACGTGACACTGACCCAGTCAATACCGGGGTAATTGAAATCACCCATTATTATTACTGCGCTGTAGCTTTTGCTAGCTTCCTTGATTTCTTTGAGCATTTCATCATCCATTTGGTCATTCTGGCCAGGTGCTCGATAGTACACCACCACTGCCATTGCCTTCCCCCTTTTATATGGAATTTCAATCCATATAGATTCTACAGCAGATTTTGTTTCCTACAAAACTTTAATCCTTTCTGAGTCAATGCCCTCTCTAACATAGAGCGCAACCCCTCCACCAATTTGATCAGCTCCATCATTACGATATAGTTTGTACCCAGGTATCACAGTGTCCCACTGGTTGTCCTCCTTCCACCATGTCTCTGATATTCCAATCATATCTAACCTTTCATTTAGTGCTATATATTCTAACTCTCCCATCTTATTCTTTAGACTTCTAGCATTTGCATACAAGCATTTTAGAGAATGCATTTTATTCATGTTAATTTGGCAATTGTTAGACATGGGTAAATTGGGATCTTTAAGCTCTGTCTGCTCCATACTTGAGGGCATTTGGGCTACTGTACTCTTTTGTGGAACCTCTCTGCTTTTGGTAGTATCCTTCAAGGATACATTCTTCCGAACCATCCGCTCTTGGGCGACTGTCGGCTTTCCCCTAATATCTAGTTTAAAAGCTGCTCTATCTTCCCTTGGTTCATGCTTTGTACATTTCATGTCCCAATATGTAAGATATCTTTGCAACTTCTGACTCTCTTTTCATGTGCAGCTACATCAGCAGATCTAACCACATCATAAATGATGACTTTACACTGAGAAGTCTTCAGCTCATCCCCAGTAGCCATTTGAGTGCCTTCCAACCTGGGGGTCTCATCTTCCAGCACTATAGTGCAATTTATTTTGTGACTATCCATTGGGTTTTTATGGCAAGATACAGAAGTGAATTTGCCAAGCCTTTCTTCCATGCCGTTAATTCCAGTGTTGTTGCATTTGTCACAAAAATATGATCCTCTGCTTACAACACCATCCCATTCTGCTGCTGCCCATATGGATGGTTTGTCTTAGTCTGGCACCTCAGCTGATCTGTCTATCTTGGTCCTCACAGCACGACAAGCTGCAAACCAAGTGATATTATGCAGTACTGCTCACTCCTCTCCAATCAACCTGATTACAAACAAATTCAAAACTGTTTCACAGAAGTCACACATTGGCTTTCAACCAACAACCTAGCCATCAACTTTAAGAAGACAGAGGCTATGTTCATTTCAAGAAATGCCTCCTTCACACCCCTCACCTACCATAAATTAAACAACATACCAATAATGTAAAAACTGAGCTGAAATACCTCAGCATCACAATTGACTAGCAACTATCCTTCAAATCCCAAATAACGACAGCAAGGAAATCTATTTCAAAACAAAGATCCTGCAGCAACTTCGTCCACTTCTCAAGCCAACATATTTCAGATCCGCACTGCAAGCTCTCACCCTACCTCATGCAGACTTCTGTAACAATATCTACATAGGTCTACCCAAATCATCACTCCTCCTTCTACAAACTGCACACACACTGCTGCAGAAACCATACAAGCTACAAATAAATACAACCACATCACCCCAATCCTAAAACAATTACACTGGCTGCCCCTTACCAATAGAATAAATTACAAACGCATCCTTTTCACACACAAAGCACTTCATTCCCAACAGGAAACACCTCAGATCCCTACTGCAGAAACCACAAACTTCCAGGCCACGAAGACAAACTACAATCAACAAACTCAACATATCACAAACCAAGCATAAATACAATCAACAAACATGCCGCAGAGCATTTGAGCTATACGTTCTCTCCCTATGGAACTCCCTCCCTTAGACACTAAGAAATATCACCAACCTCCCTACATTCCAAAAACACCTAAAACCCCACCTATTCACTGAATATTTTGGCCCCCCATCTAACCTCTTCACCTACATAACTCAACCAAAACAGATTCACAAATGTAAATAGTTGTTTATATCAGTTAAAATGTTCTATTAGCGAAATGTTGAATGTTACCTGTTTCCATGTTACTTGTACATCATACGTTAAATGTAAAATGTTCTGTTCGCTGGAAACCGCTTTGACCTGGTGAAAAGCTGTATATAAACCTAGCCAAATAAATAAATGAATGAATGAATGACTCTTCATTATGTTACTATCAACATTTGGTTTCTGAGAAAGGAACACATAAGCAAAGGGAAATGATATAGTTAAGACCAGCCATTTATTTGTACAAGAAAAATAATTTTAAAAAAAAGCTTAGAAGAGGTCCTCAGTAAGTTCTGCAACGATTAAATGCATCAACAGTTCAAGTCCTGAAGAGCAGCTGTGAAAGGCAATATAGGATTTCACTATGGATGCTTTTCCTGGCCTTGCTTTTAAAAGATTGCCAAGATCTTCTGACAGTGTGATCTGAACTATGCTTGTGATTCACAGTATGCATTTCTAGCTCTAGATCAACTCTGAATTGTATCTCTCTTGGTTTCAATTATTTCAGGTTAATTTAACAATATGGGCCTATGGGCCGCTATTGAGTTAGGACAGCTAGGCACAAGTACAGCACCTAGCCGCCCCCGCCATCCTCTAACCCCGGATATTCAATACCGGGGTCATATGTGGCTCCAGCATTGAATATCAGGGGTCGCCGCATATGCTCAGAAGCTGCAGAAGCTAACCGGGTAGCGGCGGTATTGCACCACTGCCTGGTTAGCTACCGCAGGTAAAGATAGGCCAGCTTTTGCAGCGCCTATCTTTTACCTGTAGAACAAACTGGGTAGCGGTGCAATACCGCTCCTACGTGGTTAGCCTCTGTTGCTACCCGACATACCCACAGCATGCCTCGATGCTAAGTGGTTAGCATCGGGGTGTGTAGGGTAATAGATTGGGGATGTTCAGTGGCACTAATCGTGTTAGTAAATCATGTAAATGCCTTTCGAATATTGGTCCATATATTTCTAATATAGGAAATAACTTGTTGAGATTTAGTTAGAATCCTTTGAAAGGAAAAAGAAGAGGAGTACTGGTGTTCTATAATAAACATGCCCTTCTCGTACAGAAACATCAAAACATGACAGCAAAAAAAGACCATACGGCCTATCCAGCCTGCCTTTCCATACCAACTCTAAGCTTTACAGTCCCTTTTTTTCCTTTAGAGATCTTCTGGTAGCTTGTAATGTGGCACTTCAAAGGGGAGGGGATATCTGATTAATATGCTCTATGGCTTCCAGGCATTTGGACTGAATTTTGTTTCATAGTGAGAGCTGTGTCATACCCTTTCACTATCTAACTCTTTAAAGCCGTATGAATTCAGACCTGTGATGTGAATTTACTTGGAGCAACAATGAACAAAAACAGAAACAAGTGTCATTAGAGCAGTTAGTGCTGACTTCTCGTCCACTCTACTTACTTCTTTGGTATATCTTTCAAGCTCCCTAGGCGCATGCAGTATCTCTCTGGTGATGTAATTTTATGTTTGCAGAGTGCAGTGTAAAGCTGCATAAAGCTCACAGTCATTAGTGTTATTTATCTGGCCCCAGAGGTTAGAAGCTATTGCTGTGGAACAATAGAACACAACCAAATGGGCTATGGTTTCATGGAGTAAGGACTTTGAATTTTAACATCTGAAGCTAAAGATGTTTGTTAACATAATATTACTCAATACAAAACAGCCTTATTACTTCAATTGACTTTCTTTTGTGCTTCTTGAATGCTTCAAATTAATTAAGAAAAAAAAGCCTTGAGGCAGCCGGGCTTATGAGGCTGAGAAGACAGGTGGGTTTCTCAGGCCAGACTTTTGGGTAAACAGATTCCCTTAATGATCTGAGGCTCCTTTTTCACTGTGATTTTATTTTCTAACAGCTTTTTTCTTTCGCGGATTTTTTCTTTTAACTGTGTTTGAGCTAGGGAGCTATATCCGGAGCATGAAGGTGTGCTGTTTGAAGTTTCCATCGAGTGAGTGCTGCTGCTGGCTCCTTTTGCCCCAAGTGTGATGGAAAAACCTCGGGGCACATTTTTACACAATGTCCAAACCCCCATGGGAGACCTTGGACCCAATGCCGGGATTTGGCAGCCTCTGCTGTGTCTTCTGTGTTTTTCGCATTGGCAGGAATGGCAGCCATCTTGGATGACCGCATAATACTAGTAAAAGGGGGCAGGTGAGGCAGCTACATCCTCAAACTGGCAGGCCCCTGAAGGCCCTTTGGTGCCCCAAGGTCCATTTTCAGCCAGCTTTGAGCAACAGCTCCTGAAAAATGTCATGGGCTGTTTTCAGTCTTTGTAGCTGCCAGTAGCCCCCTAATGGGGATCTGAGGCCCTGACCACCCCTATGTGGAACTCAAAGCCTCTGAGGATACCTCCTTTGGTAGTAAGGGGCCTAAGTGCCCTGTTCTTTTTTGCCTTCCTCTTCCTCCAGGAGACCAGCTTTATTTCCATGGGGGTGCACTGTAGAGAAGATGAGAAGACATACACAGCATTGCCATGAAAGGAGAAGTGCTATGAAAGGAGAAGTGCTACTAATAGGTGATTTCAATATGCCGGATGTTGTTGGCACATCCCTTCTGTAATGTCATCTAGAAGTAAGGAGATCCTGGATTCTCTACAGGGAGAACTATTCAGGCAACTGGTAACAGAACGCACATATGAAGGGGCCATAATGGACTTGGTGCTTACCAGTGGGGAATGTGATCACCAGATGGTGTGGTTCAGTATTGGATCTTAGCTTTAGGAAAACTAACTTTGTCGAGATGGAACAATACCTCAAGGAGAGTTATCGGGATGGGAACAGCTTGGGGATGTAGAAAAACAGTGAGCAAAACTGAAAGGGGATGTTTTAAAGGCAGCAAACCTTTTTATTAGAAAGGTAAATAAATGTAAAAGGAAAAGGAGACCGCTATGGTTCTCAAAAGAAATAGCCAATGGGCCCCCGACTCGGATCCTGCACCACAGGCCTGGCTGGTCGCCGAGTCCTCCACTGACTACTCCAACTGGGAGTCTGAGGATGAAGCATCCCTGGAGACGTGGAAGCACTGCAACCTCCCATCAGACCTGTTTCCCCCAACGCCTCACCGTCAGTCCCTGCCCAAAGACACATCGTTTCTTGAGTTTGTCCGGGATACATCAAAGGCTTTGTCCTTCAACACTGAGTCGGTGAAAGACCCTCATAGGGAGGAACTCGAAAGTCTCCAATATGAGTGGAGTGGAGGAGTGGCCTAGTGGTTGGGGCAAGGTACTTCAGGCCGGAAGGTCAGGGGTTCAAATCCCACTAGAGGACATCAACCTTGGGCCAGAAGGACTGGGGTTTCTAGTCCCACAGGTGCTCCTTGTGGTCTTGGGCAAGCCACTTAACCCTCCATAGCCCATGTTCCCTGTAAAATAGTTATCTCCAAGTTATAATGCCCTGTTCAATGTAATTTCAGTTTGTTCAATGTAAACTGCACTGATGCAGAATAGCATGGTATATAAGAGAATGCAAATAAATAAATAAATATGAGGCCCAACCCAAAGAGGCCCTGATGGTTCTTGTCCCCACCATCCTTTGGCAGTTCGTCCTTCACATTTGGGATACACCGGTGTCGGTATCCATAGTTATCCAACACCTGGACACCATATACGGAGTTCAGACGTTATCCAACGCCTGGACACCATATACGGAGTTCAGTGGGGCCCTGCCACACACCTCCATGGTGGTGGAATTGAATATGGGCTGGCAGAAGAGCCAGAAGACACATTCCTTTGTACCCACAGGTAGGGAGTCATTTATTTCATCTAGAAATGATATCTCCCTAGCATATCCTGTCATGACACTGACCCAGTTGATACTGGGATAATTGAAATCACCCACTATTATTACTGTGCTATAAATATCGTTAGCATCCCTGATTTCTTTGAGCATTTCACCATCCATTTGTTCATTCTGGCCAGGCGGTCAATAGTGCATCCCCCACTGCCATCACCTTCCCCTTTTTACATGGAATTTCAATCCATTGAGATTCTATTGTTTGTTTTGTTTCTTGCAAAACTTTAATCCTCTGTGACTCAAAGCCCTCTCTAACATAGAGTGCAACCCCTCCACCAGTTTGATATACTCTATCATTATGATATCCAGGTATCACAGTGTCCCACTAGTTGTCCTCTTTCCACCATGTCTCTGAGATACCAGTCATTTCTAACTTCTCATTAAGTGCTATATATTCTAACTCTGCCATCAGTTTTTAGACTTCTAGCATTTGCATAAAGCATTTTAGAGCTGTATTTTATTCATATTAAACTGGATACCGGTAGGCATGGGTAATTTGGAATCTTTAAGTTCTGTCTGCTCTGTACTTAAGGGCATTTGGGTTACTTTTGTCTTTATTGGAACCTCTCTGTCATTACACCCTAACTTCAATCTTTGCTAGTATCGTTCAAGGATACATTCTTCCGAGCCATGTGCTTTTGAGTGACTTTCGGCTTTCTCCTATTATCTAGTTTAAAAGCTGCTCTATCTCCTTTATAAAGGTTAATGCCAGCATTCTGGTTTCATCCCAGTTAAGGTGGAGCCCATCCCTTCGGAAAAGCCCCTCCTTTCCCCAGAATGTTGCCTAGTTACTAACAAATCTGAAACCCGCTTCTTTGCACCATCGTCTCATCCATGGATTGAGACTTCAGAGCTCTACCTGCCTTTTGGGTCCTGCACATAGAATACTACCCTAGAGGTTCTGGATTTTAACTTCCTACCTAAAAGCCTAAATTTGGCCTCAAGAACCTCCCTACCACACTCTCCTATGTACCAACATGTACCAAGACAGCAGACTCTGACCCAGCATTATCTAAGAACTTGTCTAGGTGGTGCATAAGGTTTGCTACCTTCATACCAGGCAGGCATGTTACCAGGCGATCCTCACATCCACCAGCCACCCAGCTATCTACATGGAGGAGTGGCTCAGTGGTTGGGACAGGTTATCTCAGGCCAGAAGGCTGGGGGTTCAATTCCCACATGGGGACAAACAACCATCCTCATCTTATCCTAACTCCTGTCAACATTTATGACCAAACTGTATAGACCATACCGTACCTTGTGCAGAATTGACTAATGCTCTGTACTGTTCTGATTAGATTGTAAGCGCCGATGAGCATGACTCTAACGGGCAGGGACTGTTTCTTGAATGTTGGCTACCTCTTCTTATAGGTTATCTGTACAGCGCTGCATGCGTGGCACTTTATAAGTGCTGAATAGTAGTAGTAGTAGGATGGACTGGGGTCTCTAGCCCCATGGCCACTCCTTGTGGCCTTGGGCAAGCCACTTAACCCTCCATTGCCTCAGGTACACTTAGATTGTGAGTTCTTCAGGGACAAGGGAATAGAAAGTACCTGTTAGTATATATGTAAACCGCACTGATTCTAAAGAGCACGGTATAAAAAAAGAAATAAAAAAATAATGATCAAATCACCAACTATAACGGCTTTCTTAACCCTTCCCTCGTGGGCACATGGCCTTGGAGAAAGCTCCTCGGTGTGAGAGGTTTTTAGATCACCTGAAGGACAGGTCTTAGCTACAGAAGCACTTCCTGTCACACCAGGGTGATGCTCTCCTGTCACGTGACCTCTCTCCTCCAATGCAACAGGGATGCTGCCAGACTGAAGGTGGGACTGCAATACTATGTCCCTGTAGGTTTCATCTATGTACCTTTCTGTCTTCCTTATGTCCTCCAAGTCTGCTACTCTAGCCTCCAGAGATTGGGCTTGTTCCCTGAGAGCAAAGAGCTCCTTGCATCTAGTGCACACATAAGACCCCTCACCAACTGGGAGATAATCATACATGTGACACTCAATGCAAAAGACTGGAAAGCCCCCATCTCGCTGCCGGACTGCTGTCTGCATCTTAGTTTTAAAGTTGTGTTTATGTATTTAAGTTGTTTACTTACTTAGATTTGCTGGGTATACTTATATTAATAAAAATATATCAAATGCGTTTAATGGACTTTCTTCACCTCAAGACCAAGTAATCTCAGATCCTTAATGTATGCCTGATGAGGATAAACAGCTGCACCTGAGAGTGAATATGGGCACCTCCTTCTCTTTAAGAGGTTTAAGCACCTATAAAGCTATGATTATCCCAAGCATGGGTGGGAATGGGGGAGGGAGGGAAGGAAAGAAGATCTATTAAAAATTGGCTTGTTTCTAAGGTAAAGGATTACCAATTTCTTGGGTGATTCACACAGCCCTTGGTTTGATAGAAGGGGGCCATTTAAATTGCCCCTTTGAACTGTCACTTGCCTTTAACACCTATTCAAGACAACTTCACAGATCTTTTGCCTCCTAACTGGAAGGCCTCTTTGTAATGGTCACTAGAAACAAGTTTATTGTTTCCTGCTCAGGACTATTCTACTTGTATGCTGAGCTATGCTTTAATTTGATTTAGATAAAAAAGCTCTCAAGAAACAACTTTATTTCCGTGATTACTTACTCTATTTAGCTTTCTAAGTTTAAACTGCACTGTGACTTGATTGACATGAAAAGCTCTCTAGAAACACATTTCAGAGTCTATTTACTCTTAATTTACTTTCTATGTTAAGCTATACTCTGCTTTGACTTAAATACAAAGCCCTCTGGTAGTACTAAGACCTGACTGACTCAGCAAAAACACTAAATTCTAAAAAAACACAGATCTATAAGCTTTAACCCAAAGAATTCCATCCCCTCGTCCTCCCCCAAGATTTAGTGTTTATTTCAGAAGGTTAATACTCACAAGTGTAGATGTATTTCCTTGTAGCAGTCCCTTTTGGTAGTCCTTCAAGATTGAGTTTCATAGAGCTCTGGCTGAGCTATTTATACTTGTGCTTCTAAGGGAAAGGCTTACTAATTTCCTGGGTGATTCACACAGCCTTTGGTTTGATAAAAGGGGCCTTTTAAATTGTCCCTTTGATCTGTCACTTGCCTTTAAAACCTATTCAAGACAACTTTACAGATCTTTTGCCTCCTAACTGGAAGGCCTCATTGTAAAGGTCACTAGAAACAAGTTTATTTCTTCCTGCTCAGGACTATTCTACTTGTATGTTGAGCTATGCTCTGATTTGATTTAGATAAAAAAAAGCTCTCTAGAAACAACTTTATTTCAGTAACTACCTACTCTTTAACTTTCTATGTTTAAGCTATACTCTGATTTGATTAAAATGAACAACGCTCTAGAAACAAATTTCAGAGTCTATTTATTCTTTATTTACTTTCTATGCTAAGATTTACTCTGCTTTGAATTAAATACAAAGCCCTCTGGTAGTACTAAGACCTGACTGACTCAGCAAAAACACTAAATTCTTAAAAACAGATCTATCAGCTTTAACCCAAAGAATTCCCTTTCCCCCTCCCCAAGATTTAGAATTTATTTCAGAAGATTAATACTCACAAGTGTAGATCTATTTCCTTGTAGCAGTCCCTTTTGGTAATCCCTTTGGTAGACAGTTTACGGGGTTGTGGTGGAGTAAGTAGGCGGTATTTATTAGGGATGGTGCAAATGCAGGGGGTAGGTTTTAGGGATGGGGCACTTTGGGAGACTTGAGAACAAGAGAGAAGCTGTTTGAAGGTAACGATTCCCAAAGTGCTATTTTTGACTATATGTAAGTTTCTATGGCACATAAGATGAAGAATCTACTCCCTAGAAATATATTGGGCCATTTTATTTATCTATTTAACATTTCTTTTATATCGTCTTTCAGATTATAAAGGCGGTTTACATAGAACAGAAAACTTATTATAGATGAAACAGTGAGTATAGAATGTAATACAAGACTGAGGTGATAGGGGTGAACATATCAGGGGCTATATGGTAGAACTATGTACATGGGGATGGTGTTTACAGAGGACTAAATACAGGGGTTATCCAGGACCTGAAGCATAATAGTAGCGGGAGGGGGTGGCGGCATTTTATGTTATGTGTTGGAGCCAAAGTATTCTTGGAATAGGAAGGTCTTTCATTTTTTACGAAAATCTATGCAGTCATTGGTGTCTCTTAGCATGGTTGGGAGAGAGTTCCAGAGTGTGGGACCAGGCAGGTTGCTTGGGTGCTAGTTGTCTTGAGTGTTGGAATTTTGAGCAGATTCTGGTTGTGCTGTCTTCTTGATCTTGTACTAGTTGGTTTTTGAATGAAGTCACAAAGGCAGCCTGGAGCTTGGTCATGGGTGGATTTGTAGGTGAGCATGATGGCTTTGAATATGATTTGTAATTGTATAGGGTACCAGTGAAGAGTTTTGAGCACTGGGTTTATGTGTTTGTGTCTTGTTGTCCCTGTAATAAAGTCTTTCTGCGGTGTTATGAGCCAGCTGGGGAGGATTTAGGACATGTTTTGGGAAGTCTTGAAGGATGAAATTGCAGTTACGGGATAATTATAGCTTGGCAAACTGACCGTAAATGGCTCCAGGTGTGGGCAAAGGTTGTGTAGGGTGTTCATCTTATAAGAGGCAGTAGATGTGATATTCTTTATGTGAGCTTGCATGTTCAATTGCTAATCCAGAGTGACTCTGAGGTATTTGGCTTTCTGTTTAACTGGAAGGGTTATCTTGTCGAGTGTGATTATTTTCGGTGGGGGAGGGAGAGTGAAAGAAGGATCTCTTCAGATAAACAAGGCTTCAGACTTTGTATAGTTTATGAGGAGGTTAGGGTTTTTTTTAGCCATTTCGCCACAGCATTGAAACAGGATTTTGTGGGAGTGTAGTCTGGGTTGGTTGTAGAGATGGGGATGTAGAACATCAGGTTGTCATTGTAGATGTGGAACAGGATATTATGTAATTTGAAGATTTTGAATACTGGCTGGATATTATGTAATTTGAAGATTTTGAATACTGGCAGGTTGAAGATTAAGAATGATAGGGTTGACCCTTGGGATGTCCCAGCTGGAGTTCAAAGGGTTTTGATATTGCGTCACTTGTTCTTCTTGTTTTGTAGAGTTAGTGAGGTATGAGCAGAACCAGGTCAAGGGATGCTGCTTATGCCAAGGTCTATTAGGAATTCCAGGGGTTGCTTGTAATTTACTGAGTCAAACGCGGTAGAGAAATCAAAGAATATCAGTAGAAACCCTTGTCTGGTGTATTTGATTCCCTTGAGGAAGGTGTTTAAGAGTGAAGTAAGTAGTGTTTTACCACCATGATTGGGTCTAAACCCATGCTGTTGGGAGACAAGTGGGGCAACTCTGCTGATAATGTTTTGGAGCTGGAGTTGCAGTCTTTTCAATTATTTTGGCTGGGAGGGGGATGCTAGAGATTTGTCTGTAAGAGAAGATTAGCTCGGTGTCAGCTATGGGTCCTTTTGGGATGAGTCTGATGAAGATGTTTTTTAAATTGGCAGGTATGTGCCCTTGGGTCAGTGCTAGATTTATTATCTTAGGATATGAGAGAGTTCCTTTCTTGTCATCTTCATCCATGACACTGCTAATGGATTTAGTGGGGAGGTAGTTGTATTGATCATATCGAGGATCTCATCTAGGTGCTCTGTCGAGATTTGTTGGAATTACATCCATCTTTGTGTGGCTTTTATGCTGTCATGGGTTAGATGGTTTCTGGTAGTGCTAGCTGGGCAGGGTGGAAACTTATTCTATAGGTAGTTGGCAAATTCTTGTGGGTTGGGGCAATCTCGGTTTGAGTGGGTGGGACCCTTGTGAAGGATTGGACAATGTTGAATAATTCTCTGGGTCGGTTTAGTGGTACTCTCTTTTATGCTTTGAAATCAGGTTTGTGTACTTCTCTTTCTTGAGTGAGTATTCACTCTTAAGGTGTGGATCTCTGGTTCTCCTGCAACATCGTTCGATTTGTCTTAGTTTGAGCTTGGCTTCTTTTATTTCCCGGGCGTACCAAGGTGCATTGGATTTACGCATTGATGGAGCTTTTGGTGGGGCCTGAGCATAGGATGAAATGATATTATTCCAGTTATCTACAATTTCTGAGAGCTCAGGCATGGATGCATTGAGTCGTGGGATAATATGGTTTAGTAAGTCTGAACCTGAGAGGCCCTGGTGGTTGTTTCAGAGTTGCATTTCCATTGGGTGTCTGGGGTATGTCAAATTATATGCTCTTATGATCTGACCAGGGGATAGCAGTGACTTGGGGATAGATTTTTGGGTTGCTGTTGCAGAGAGAACTTGATACAAATAGTAGGTCAAGGATATTTCCTCCCTTGTGAGTGGGTGCTATTATGATTTGGATGAGGTCCATGACATTCGTGGCTTCTAAGAATGTGGGTGTGTGGGTAGTAGGAGCCAAGTTGAGGTTAAAGTTGTCTAGGAGAATGAATGGCTTGTTTTTTGTTGAGTGGGTGCATGCTAGTTCCATTAGAGCAGAACACTCATCTCCATTTGCATTAGATGATCCGTTTGTTAGGCAGATGGTTAACTGCTTGCTTTCGATTAGCAGTATGTTGGAGGTATCAGTGGTGGTGGAAGCAATGGTTTTTAGCAAGTGATGTCTTCTAGCTAGGATGAATATTCCTCCACCTCTTTTATTTAGTCTAGGGCAGTTGTGCAGAGATACTTCTGGTGAGATGAGGTAGTTTATGAGTGGATTATCCGTTCCCCCAACCCTGAAACCTGTTGTGCAGCTTGGCTTGGCTGGGGGGCAACATGGCCAGGGCTTCTGCCTTGGGTAGTAGATACCCTTGGGCAGCCCTGGCAAAGAGGTTAACCTTACCCAACAGCCCTTCCACGATATCACTAACAAAAATGTTAAATAGAATCAAACCATGGACAGATCCCTTTGGCACATCACTGGTAACATCCTTCTCTTCTGAGAGAGCTCTTTTATCTGTACCCTTTGTCGCCTCCCACTTAACCAATTTCTAACCCAGTCACTTTATGGTCCATTCCTAGGGTGTTCAATTTAGTTATAAATCGCCTGTGCGAAACAGTGTCAAAGGCTGTATTGAAATCTAAGTTTACAGGGAAAATTGTGCATGTCCTGACCTGGAAGTCTCCAGCCTATCTAAATGGGCCTTATTGTCTCCTATTCCATGATCTTTCAATTTCCTCAGGAGTTTCTCATGTGAGACTTTATCAAATACATTCTGAAAATCAATATAAGCTACATCAACCAGCTCGCCTTTAGACACATGTGTATTAACCCCTTTCAAAAACTATAGCCTTCCTCTGAACCATTTCAAGTCTTTTTATATCTTTTGAGAAGTATGAACACAATACTCCAAGAGAGGTCTCATCAAAATCTTCTACATGGCATTCTGCTGGATATACTGCTTTATATGCAGCTTAGCATCCTTCCGGCTTTGGCCACAGCCTTGCCATATCGTTTCAGACTTAGAGATCCTCGGACACTATCACCCCAAGATCCCTCTCCTGATCTGTGCATACCATCTTCTCCCCTATCACATACAGCTCCTTTAGATTTCTGCACCCCAAGTGCATCACTCTGTACTTCTTCGCGTTAAATATTAACTGCAAAGCATAGTAGATCTTTTCTCATGTTGTCTAGTCTCTCTGAGGTGTCATCCACAAAAGCAAACTTATTTTATTTATTTATTTAGCAATTATTTCTATACCGCTCTTTCACAAGTATCAAGTGCGGTTTACAATTGAACAGTATGTTATATGGTATGGATGGTATCATACCAAGTCAGTTTACATAGAACATATTGAACTATTTACAGGTAACAATATAAAGTATTAACATTATAATTATTAGAACATTAAACTGTTAGAACATATTTACATTGTTGATATTTACAAATTATGTCATGAATTATAAATTGTGGTATATATCACTTGGGTTGTATTTTAATTTATACTTCAGAGAACATGTAGCTATGATTTGTATTATGATTGTTAACCTGTGTCTCTTTGAGTGGTCTGGGTGAATTCTGCTCCTTTGTTGTAGTATAAAGAGAATAAATGGGTTTTTAGTTGTTTTTTAAATTCCTTTATGTCTGACAGTTGGCGAATGTGGTCAGGAAGGTTATTCCAGAGGGTGGGAGCTGAGTGTGAGAATGCTCTCTTGTTAGTTTGTTTTGTAGCTTTTGTGTAATCCTTTGGTACTGTTATAGTATTTGAGTTTCGACTCCTTCGTGTTCGTTTATCATTTTCTACTTTGATGAGAGTATTGAGTACAGACGGGGCTAAGTTGTTTATAGTTTTAAATGTTGTTAGAAGAATCTTGTATTTTATTCTGCTGTCTATGGGTAGCCAATGGAGTTCAGCTAGGATCGGTGTGATATGTTCTGTTGAGCTTAAGTTCCTTATTATCCTTGCTGCGATGTTCTGGGTTAGTTGTATCTTTTTAATATTTTGCTTTGTGATGCCATTAAGGATTAAGTTTGCAAAATCGAAGTGTGGAGTTATAATAGCTTGAATTATAGCTATGAAGTCTTGCAAGTGAATTAAAGGTCTTAGTTGTCTCAGTGTCTTAAGTTTGTAGTGTATGTTTTTTGTTAGGTATTTTATGTGTGAGTCCATGTTAAGTTTGTTGTCAAGTATCACACCTAGGTATTTTATTTCTTTTTTGTGTTGATCTCATGGTTATCTAGGGTGATAGTAGTTGGAGGTTTGTAGGTTTGGTTTTTAGTAATATATAGTACATCCGTTTTAGAAAAATTTATGTGTAGGTTCTGGTCTTTGAGCCATAATGTTATTTCTTTAAAGCATTCCGTTATTTGTTGTAGTGGAGGATGTGGGATTTTAAATGGGAGATAGAACATTATATCGTCGGCGTAAATATGGTAATAGACACCGTGACGTTTAAAGATGTTGCTGATTGGTTGAAGGTAAATATTAAATAATAATGCTGATAATGCAGATCCCTGTGGGAGGCCTTGTGTTTGGTTGAAAGTGTTAGATGTTTGGTTAAGAATTCTTACTTTACGTCACTCTAGTCCAGTCCCGGAATTTCTGGGATCATAGGGTTCTCTGCAGCTTGGAGACTGAACAAATACACTTGTGATGTCACCCCTATAACATCCAGAGGTGATCACTTCCAACCTCAGTTTTATCAGTCTCCAAGCAGCTTGTACTTCTAAGAGCCTAATCTGGCTCTGAAGAGGAACAATTAAGCATATTTCCTATTTAAAAAATTTGGAATAAGCAGTGCAGGGAACAGTTTTTGATTTCTTGAGGTACTGTGCCTTTAAGGAGTTTCATGCCCTCCCTCATGGGTGTAGGGGAGGAGTAATTTTAAAACCGAAAGCAGTGTAAACTTTCGGTTTCAGCGAAGCTCCCGATCCTGCATTGATAGGTGAGGAGCGATTAAGAGAAAATTGACTGAAGGAGAATTCTTTAGACAAAGTAATTGTTTAACACTAAGGTAAGCTGCGGGGAGTTCCTTTGTTTTTTTCGGCGTGGCTGTAATAGGAGCGTTTTTAAACTCCCCTTAAGTAGTCAGCACAGTTCCCGATCCCACAATATTGGGAGAGGAACTGCAAAGTGAAGAAATCATTAAGCTGACTTGATGCGGAGGCGTAGTTTACTGTTAATTGCCTCGACGCGTCTAACTTTGCAACGCCGCACTGAACTGATTGCAAGTCCCGGCTGTCAGGGGATACTTGCAACAGCCTGAAAACAGGTATATTTGTAGAAATTACCTACTGAAAAGCTTAGAGCCGGTTTTAATAGGGCGGCATTTGGGCAAATGTAAAGATATAAAGCTTTTTTAAACTGCCGCGGCCTGTTAAACGGTTTAGAATTCTCAGTTCCGGCGCGTTTGAAGCAGAGCTATTTTTAAAAGCGCCGTTGCGCATGAGTTTCTTTTGGTCCTAAAATCAATACTGAAGTGATTTTAAGGATAATACCGACTGTACTGATCTGTATATGTTTATCGGTGTGTGTGATTTTAGAGAATTTTGTTTTAGAATTTAAATGTAATATTGGTTGGAGTAGACCTGGTAGCAGCGGGTTTTATTGCTATCATGCCTGGGAAGCAACAGTGTTTAACGTGTGGCGTGAAAAGGACATTGTTGAGTGGATCAGGGACATGTAAACATTGTGCTCAGCTGACGGCAGATCAGCAGAGGCTTGCAGATGACGTTGTCAGTGGTGAAAAGCAAGGCAGACAGAATGACTCTCCACCGCAGCTGCTGCCAGAGCCTTTGCCTGGCCCATCCTCAAGGCCGGATGTGCCTGTCCCTGATTCTTTGCATATGACAGCGGATCTATCATCACTGACATCTAATATAGCTGCACTTTTTTCAAAACAGCTTATTGCTCTAATGCACAAAGATATTGCTGAAGGGCATGCGCAGAATAAAGTACCACTAAGTAATTTAGCGGAGAAGCGTTTGGCTACTACCATAGGATTGGATGAGCTCCCTCTTCCTCACAAAAGAGCTAAATTACAAAAAACTTTTTCAATGTCTTCTCAAGAAGTTCAATCAGATATAGAGGATGATTTTGAGGAAGATTTGGAAGAGGGCGAGCTGGTAGAACAGGAGGATCAATCTAGAATTGTAAGGGTTTTTAGAAGAGAGGAGTTGCCCATATTAATTGAGGAAACCCTAAAGTCTTTAAATATAGCAATGCCGGAAAATTTGGAAAACTCAGATTTAGAAGTCCCCTTATTGTTGGCGGTCAGGAAATCGCAAAAAGCATTTCCACTGCATAGAGTAGTAAAGGAAATGATTCAGCAGGAATGGGATGTTCCTGAAGCAGCTTTGCGTGGAAGCAGAGTTATGACACGCTTATATCCTTTACAAGAGAAGGATTGTGAATTGTTTAAAGCTCCTAAGGTTGACGCAGCTGTTTCCGCGGTTACTAAATGTACTACTATCCCTATAGAAGGTGGGGCGGCCTTAAGGGATAGTTATGACAGAAAACTGGACACGCTTTTAAAACAGATCTTTGATATAAATGCTTTATCTGTACAGGCGGCAATCTGTGGCGCATGGGTTGCTAGAGCGTCTTTACGCTGGTCACAGGATTTGCACGCGGATGCCGAAGGTGCTTCCTTGGAAGGAGCGTCTAGACTAGAGACTGGAGCGGCCTATTTAGCAGATATTCATTATGATCTCATTAGGGCGCTGTCGAAGGCAATGGGATCCGTGGTGGCAGCTAGAAGACATGTATGGCTGCGTACCTGGGCTGCTGATGCATCTTCAAAGGCAAGACTATCTAGACTGCCGTTTAGGGGAAGACTCCTTTTTGGAGAAGATTTAGAAAAAATTGTTAAAGATTTGGGAGATTGTAGGAGTGGGAAACTCCCAGAAGATAGGCATAGACAAGGGTGTATGAATCAGCCTTTTAGAGGTCAATATAGAGATTTTAGGCGTTTTCGATCTTTACGCTTTGGGCAAATGCAAAGAGGTCATCAGTACTATAGAAATCAAGGATTTCGCGGATTTCGTAGCGCAGGGAAAGGTTTTACAACCTCCTCTACAAATACCAGTTCAAGAAAGCCACAATGAGATAAGGAACTCCCAGGCGGATTTGATTCCTGTAGGTGGCAGGCTCCATCAATTTCAATCCGCCTGGGCTCAAATCACTTCAGATCAGTGGGTAATGGAAGTAATTCAAAAAGGATATGCTCTGGAGCTCAAACGTCCAATAGCCGATCTGTTTGTACAGTCCCCATGCACAATAGGCGTCAAGAGAAAAGCAATACGAGACACCTTGCAGAGACTGTTGGATTTGAAAGCAATAGTACCGGTGCCATTAGAACAACAAGGGTTAGGTCGGTACTCGATATATTTTCTCGTTCCGAAAAAGGAAAATTCCTTTCGACCAGTATTGGATCTGCGAGGTGTGAATCGTTATCTCCGGGTAACGCATTTTCGCATGGAGACGCTGAAATCGGTGATTGCGGCGGTAAGAAAAGGAGAATTTCTTACGTCCTTAGATTTAACAGAAGCTTATTTTCATATTCCAATTCGCCAGGAGCACCAGAAATATCTGAGGTTTGCTGTGCCGATGGGTCATTACCAATTCAGGGCGTTACCTTTTGGGTTGGCAACGGCGCCAAGAACTTTTACGAAGGTAATGGTAGTAGTAGCAGCGGCTCTGAGAAAGGAAGGAATACTTGTTCATCCTTATCTCGACGATTGGTTGATTCGGGCAAAGTCGCAAGCAGAGAGCGAGGCAGCAACAGGAAGAGTGGTGCAGTTTCTGCAGAGCCTAGGTTGGGTGGTAAACATGACAAAAAGCAAATTAGTACCAACACAAAATCTAGAGCATTTAGGTGCCCGGTTCAACACAGAGGAAGGGAAAGTTTTCCTTCCACAAGCGCGAATAGTGACGATTATGAATTTGGTAACTCAGTTTTTAAAAAGAAAGAATCCAACAGCATGGCATTATCTCCAGCTGTTAGGAACCATGGCGGCAACATTGGAGCTAGTACCGTGGGCAAGGGCTCATATGCGTCCCTTGCAGAAGGCATTATTAAGGAGATGGTCTCACCAGAAAGCTCCGATGTCGCAGGTGTTGCCCTGTCCACTGGACACTCGTCAATCTCTACTTTGGTGGTTAAATCCAAAGGTGTTCGAGAGGGGAGTGCAGTTACAGTCCCCGTTTTGGATTCAGGTCACAACAGATGCCAGTCTCAAAGGCTGGGGGGCACATTGCGAAAGGCAGTTTGTGCAAGGCCAATGGACAGGGCAAGAATTGACATGGTCAATAAACAGATTGGAATTGAGAGCAGTTTTTCTGGCGCTACAGGCATTTCAGGATCGCATTCAGGAAAGGGCCGTTCGAGTTCTGTCGGACAATGCGACAACAGTAGCCTATATCAATCGACAAGGAGGCACAGGCAGTACAGCACTGGAAGAGGAATCGGAAAAGTTATTCCTCTGGGCAGAGGGAAAACGTGGAAACAATTTCGGCAAACCATGTTGCGGGAAGAACCAATGTGCAAGCGGACTTCTTAAGCCGGGTGAGGATAGATCCGGGAGAATGGAGTCTCAATCCTCAGGTTTTCCAATCAATAATAAGACGATGGGGAGTTCCGATAATGGATCTCATGGCGACATTCTTATCGGCAAAGGTAGATCGATTCTTCAGCAGGAAAAGAGAGAGAATGTCGGAAGGCATAGATGCACTAGCTCAAAGTTGGCCGGAGGGTCAGCTGTTATATGTATTCCCACCGTGGGTATTGATAAATCGGGTCCTTCGGAGAATAGAGTCTCACAAAGGAAGGATAATATTAATAGCACCAGATTGGCCAAGACGGCCTTGGTATGCAGATTTGGTGAGGTTGTTAATAGACCGACCATGGCGCTTGCCGCTAAGGGACGATCTGTTGAGTCAGGGTCCGTTAATAATGCCTCAGGTGCATCGATTTTCGCTTACGGCTTGGCTCTTGAAAGGGCAAGGTTGAGATCCAAAGGGTACTCTTCAAAAGTAATCTCTACATTATTAAGATCAAGAAGAAAGTCCACTACTTTATCATATATTCGTACGTGGAGAATATTTCAAAGCTGGTGTGAACGGAAGTCAGTTAAGGCGTCGGCAGCCTCAATTCCACAGATTCTTTCATTTATGCAGGAAGGCTTTGAGAAGGGATTATCACCGTCATCTTTAAGGGTTCAGCTGGCAGGTTTATCATGCTATCGAGGTAAGGTAAAGGGAGAATCCATCGGTTCACACGTAGAAGTGAAAAGGTTTCTGAGAGCGGTTAATTTGTTGAGGCCGCCTCTTAGGCCGCACGTTCCCTCTTGGAATCTACAGATCGTTTTAGATTCTATGATTAAGGAGCCTTTCGAGCCATTGTCGAGAGCAACTCTAAAAGATCTTACACTCAAAGTGTTTTTCTTGGTAGCTATTACGTCAGCAAGAAGGGTTTCTGAGTTGCAGGCGTTATCCTGTAAAAGACCTTTTCTGGAGTTTTGTGGGCAGAAAGTTCTCTTGAGGCCGGTGCCATCATTCTTACCTAAGGTCGTATCGGTTTTTCATATGAACCAAGTTATATCATTACCGGTAATACAAAAAGAAGGTAATGAAGGTGGATTGTATTTGTTGGATATTCGTAGAGCTCTGAAGATTTATTTGAACAGGACAAAGAACTTCAGGAGGTCAGATAAGTTGTTTGTTTTGTTTGCGGGACCCAGGAAGGGTGAGCCAGCTTCAAAGGCTACTATGTCTAGATGGCTTAAAGAGGCCATCTCGTCATCATATATCTTGAAAGGGAAGGCCATTCCAGAGGGGCTGAAGGCGCATTCAACCAGGGCACAGGCTACCTCCTGGGCTGAACGAAGCTTGGTACCGCCTGTAGAAATCTGTAAGGCGGCTACTTGGACATCGCTTAGTACCTTTGTGAAACATTACAGATTAAATTTAAATGCAGAGCATGATACTTCTTTTGGGTCGGCAGTACTTCAGGCTGTTTTAAAAAGACCCACCCTATAAAAGACACTGCTCTGGTATATCCCAGAAATTCCGGGACTGGACTAGAGTGACGTAAAGTAAGGGTAAATTAGACTTACCTGCTAATTGTTGTTACTTTAGGAACTCTAGTCCAGTCCCGCATCCCTCCCTTATATGCGTTACAGATAAGATTTAGCCTGAAGTATGTTAATTGTTTAAAATTTTTATTTAAAAAAAAAAACAAAAAAAACAGAACAGAAAAAAAAAAAAAAATTGAAACATGTTTTAAAATGAAAAAAAAAAAAAAAATTATAGATTTTTGCTCACATTGTGTTCTTGATGCTTAATTGTTGCTCTATAAGTCTGCTTTGTCAATAGTGAAACTGAGGTTGGAAGTGATCACCTCTGGATGTTATAGGGGTGACATCACAAGTGTATTTGTTCAGTCTCCAAGCTGCAGAGAACCCTATGATCCCAGAAATTCCGGGACTGGACTAGAGTTCCTAAAGTAACAACAATTAGCAGGTAAGTCTAATTTACCCTTACTGTTTGGGTTCTGTTTGAGAGGTAGGATTTGAACCAGTTGTAAACAGTGGATGTAATTCCTATTTGTTGAAGTCTGTTGATGTCGAGGAATACTAGGATGAAGGCTTGTTTAGAGTCATCAATTCCTCTTAGTAATGTGTCATAAAGGATTGTTAGTAATGTTTCGACCCCATGGAATGGTCTGAAGCCATATTGGTGTTCATCAAGGAGGTTCGATGTGTCGATAAATACCTGTAGTTGGGTTTGGACTATTTTTTCTATGAGTTTGGCCATGAAGGGAATGCTTGATATAGGTCTGTATGATTTTGGGGATAATTTGTCTAATGTTTTATTTTTAAGTATTGGTCGTATTTGGACGTGTTTGAGGGATGGTGGAAGATATCCTTTTTCTAATGATATCTACTTGTCCTTTTAACTCTTTGACAATATCACTCACAAAGATATTGAACAGTACCAGTCCCAGGACTGATCCCTGAGGTACTCCACTATTTATCTTCTTTTCTTATAAGTGAATTTCATTTACCGGCATCCTCTGTTGTCTGTCAGTCAACCAGTTTCTGACCTAGTTCACCACCTTGAGACCCATCTCCAGGCTGCTCAGTTTATTTGTAAGCCCTCTTGAATGAGCTTGATCTCTCATATGATTTTGAAAGCTAAGCAGGGTTGGGCCTGGTTAGTACTTGGATGAGAGTCTACCTTGGAGTACCAAATAATATAGGCCTTCTGTGTGGATGAAAATCCTGGCAATCTCCTTATGATCACACCTTACCAAGAAAACCCAGGGGATGGGTAGCCAGGAGTTGACATTGATTCAATGGCACATAACACCTGTCCCCTCCCCTCCCTCTTTAGGGAGGAGAACCTTTCTCTCTTTATTTGTACCCAATCCACATAGCATGGTAAACAAAGCCAGATAAACCAAGGGTGGCCCATTCCCAAGATGAGATGTGCTGAACCATTTCAGTTAGTGAAGTTTGTTCTCTCAGCACATTCTGTATAAATTTGGAAAGATCTGGTTGATTTTGCAGCTTAGAGCTTCCTTGGTCAAGGGATAAAATATAGTGAGGGATAATTTAAAAAAAAAACTGGTCAGTGTAGCTCTTCTTCTCCTTCTGTGCTATCTGCAATGGAAAAAAGGAAGCAGGTTCCTAAAAGTTACAGGTGCATGACCTGGTAGAAAATGCCCATTGAACACATCTATAGTACCTGATTAATCTTTTGCATTGAAAGTATCCAAATAAGAATTGTTTTGTATTTGACAAGGAAGAAATGGGAAATCATTTTTTGCTGATGCTAATACATGCAACATCAAATCCCAGTCCAGGCCCCACTCCCTCAAGGCTAGCCTGGGTTTCCCTGCCTTCCACCCAAGAGCCACACTGCAGACCTGACCTAAGCACCACCCACATGTAGGAACCTTGTCCCTCCCGACATGCCAGCGCCAGGCAGCTTGCCTTCTTCCTGAGCCCACGAGTCCTCTCTCTGTATATACTACTACTACTACTGAACATTTGTATAATTCTACAAGACATACCCAGCGCTGCAGACATATGTAAAAGACGGTCCCTGCTCATCAGAGCTTACTATCTAGTGGCTCAGCTACCCAATCATAATTGGACTCCACCTGGCATTGTCTTTTGCCTTTAGTGACTGGCAGCTGTAAGTCCATCTCATCTCTCATCTGGCATCCACTCATGCCAATCTTCTGCTCAACCAACTGCACAGGCAATATAGCAGTGCAGTGTGAGCTAGTCATCATGAGAGAGCGAGCAGATGGTGTGGCATGGGAGCCTGGAAGTGATGGAGGATCCACATGGGGATAGACCCAAGGAAAGAGCAAGCTGGATATGATTGAGAATGGGTAGGGTTGTACCCACCAATCTGTCCTGGAGTCAGGAACCTGGAGTCCTGGGGAGGGTGCCGCTGTCCTGGGTCTGAGGCTCGCCTGGAGCCGGGGCTGAGAGAAATAAAATGGCTAGAGATATTTAAAGCTATCACCTTAATGCTCCTCTGACTCCAAACAAGAAACAAAACTGCAGTCAACATCTCTGCTCTCCACATCATGCCACATCCTCTCAGCACATGTGCACAGGAGAACTAAGAACGTTTGCCTGCGTAAAATCCCCTGCTCAGATGCATGAGAGGAACGGCTTTATCATGTGAGCGTGAGAACGGAACTGAATGCGTGTGTCAAGTGCCTAATGTATATGAATTAGTATGTCTGTATAGCTGATCTATGTTAGTCTCAAATGCATCAGGAATCATATTGGTGCCACAAGTCCCGTCTACTCCTGAATTCTACTACTGATCACTACAACTGTTCATTTGTATAGTGCTTCAAGGTGTACATAGCACTGTACAGAGACATGTAAAAGATGGTCCCTGCTCATCAGAGCTTACTATCTAGTCAAGACAGACAACACGTCAGCTGGGGACTGGGATATGTCTAGGGGAATGGTAAGAAAACATGTAGTTGGAAAGAGGGAGACTAAGCGGATCAGGATCCAAAACAGCCTTGAAGACGTGAGTTTTTAGCCCGAATTTAAATCTCAGCCAAACCTCCCAGGAGTCCCTCATAACTTAATTATCCATTTGCTATTGGTTTAATAACATTTTCTTGAGCAGTTTGTTTCTATTTACAATATAATTTTTCCCCAAGTGGATTAAAAACTGTTAAATGTTGTAGGCATTTTTCCCAATCAAAGTACTGTTCACAAAGATCACACACATGCCAAAAGAACATTAATTTGAACTAAAGGAAGATGCTATATCAGTTTTCACTTTTGTATTTGTTATAACCGGTGATGACAGAAGAAATATCAGTGCACAATAGTAAAAACTTTAACTCGTTTTTAGGAGGGAGTGAAGACAGGATTTGTAAATTTTTCACTTAAATGTTCCCAAATCCCATTTGGACTTATCTTAAGGTTACCATACTGCACTGCACTGTGTGCTTAAATTTGCTTTCACCTAACTGATTCTGGTTTAGTTTCTAATTATAAAATTCATATTCTTCAGCCATATTGAGATACATTTAAAAGAGATTTCCAACCAGTTTTAAGTGCATTCTTTGCAAACTTCAAGGGATCCTTTACTAACAGTTTGGGTTAATGTCATTAACGTTCTTTTTTTTTTCATAGGGCTCCATTTCTGCAGTTCGCCCTGCAATAAATACCACACATTCAGAGATGCCAAGTCTCCCTCCTTTGAAGGCTTTCTCACTCACACTCACTGAACCCCTTATCTCAAGCAGTGGAGCCTCAGTGCTAGTGCTCTGATCGTGACCACTGCTTTCATGAGAGGCAAGCCTAAGAGAAGAAGAACCAAGCAGCCCGGCCGGTAGGAAGAAATCTGAGCTCACCTTCCTGTGTACCCCTTCCTCCTGCACCATCCCTTCCCTGTACCTACAATACTGCGCACATACTTTTAGCCACCGAGTGGTGGACAATTTCCAGCCCAGAGAATTTAGCCATATTATATCAATATCCTTAGAGAAGCTTCAAAGAAAAGCAAAGAGCATTTTGTACTGTTTTTTTTTTTTTTTCATTTCTAAAGCAATACTACATGTAAATCTTTTTAGATTTATACCGTGGATGCACCATCTAAAAAAATCTTACTCTTTGAACTTCAGTCTCACTCTCTGACATGATAACTCTCACTCCTTGGGATGGCTCACCTTTGGCATCTCTGCATTTTAACAGTATTAGCACATGCTGTCATTAAATAACCCCCTACATATATATTCTGCTGAACTAAGTGCCGATTGAAACTGCTTTGACCATTAGAGTCTGAGGTTTTGTGCTAGAAAACCTGAGAATAGTGATAATTTGATTAGTCAGTCCAGTAACAGACAGATTAATTCCACTTCTTTGTGAGAGGTTCAGTGTTTCTTTGTTCCACTATGACATGAGGAACTTGAAATACTGCTAAAATATGTTATTGAGGTTACCGCTGCTTCCCGGGGTTCATTTGTGTAGCTGGTGAAACTCAGTTGCCTTGTGCTGTACCATTGTCATTGCAGTGGTTTCTACATCAAGGTTAGCACTTTGTGTGCCTGCCTTGCAAAATTAAATGAGACGGCAACAGCAGTGGTTTTACAAAAATTATTTTTCACCTCACTTGCGTCATCTGCTACTGAACCATTCCTAAATAATCATCTAGGCCTTCTCTAAGGGATTGTTTAGCGCTGACTGTACTCACTGATGTTTAATATCTGAGTCATTTCCATTGAGCTAATGTCAGATCAGTTGAGCTTTCAGTGATAAAGAAATGGTGCTGCCTGCAGAGATTATGCTGGTCAGTAATTATTCCTACTGAGAGTCTCTTAATTAGAAGCATCATGTATTTCTTTCCCTTATTTGACTTACGAAGTTGTTATGAAAGAGCAAATGTATTTAGCAGGGCAAAAAAGCAATATGCCCCCACCCCCACCCACTCCCCAACAGCAAAATAAGAGAAAGGTTCGTGTATCAGGAACCCCAGTCCCAGTTATACCGTGCACTCTTAAGTAAGAGAAAATTCTGTTGATGTGAGAACAATCCGATTGATGTCGCTTACAGTGATTCACTATTTCCTCTGGCTTTGTGCCTCCATCAAGTCAGTCATGACTGAAACTTGTGTGAGCAGAATTTCAGGCCAGATGTTGATGCAGCTTATGTTGTGTGGTTCCACAGACATTAGAGATTTCATAGCCCAGGCTGAAGTAGCCAAATGGTGCATTATCTGCAAGGGGAAAAATGTTAAATTGGAGACAGATTGTTGATTACTCTGTGACTTGATGATTTTTTTTCATCTTTATTGTCTTTATTTCCTTTGGAATTTATTCATTTTTCCAGTTGATGATGCTGGCATATAAAATACATATAGTTCATTTGCATTTTCAGGTATCCTAACCACTAGCTATTTAGAGAAAAAAAAACAAGTTGCCCTCAGATTGACTAGTATTGAACTTTTCTAATGGAAGAGCAACAACATGTGCACATATTTTGTCAGTTCAAACCATTTCTTTGCCTGCATATTGTCCACAAAAGCTGGGCGGGGGAGGGGGGGAAGGGGTTATTAATAGATGGGGTTTGATTTGGCTATTCATTGATAGATCTAGCATGTTTCAGCATGAGAAACATGCCTAAGAAAACCATTTAAAGTATTTCATTAAATGATTACAGGATAGAATGTTCATTAAGGCAATTATGAAAAAATTGAGCCTTAAGATGCAGTGGGGTTAAATCAGTGGCGTAGCGTGAGTTGTCAGCACCCGGGGCAAGGCAAGTAATTTGCGCCCCCCTGGTCTGGTGTGGTTCTCTCCCGCGATCAGCGCTGCACTGTCCCTCCCCCAGATAGTCCCTCGCTCTCTCTTCGCACCCACCGCACCGCACGCCTGGCACCCCCCCCCCTCCACAGTGGGCGGCGACCTGGCGGCTCGGATCGGATTCGCACAGCCAGCACTGCAGAGAGCTGCGAGTGCGAGCGCGCGCCCCCCAGGGCCAGATTTACCTTGAGTGAGGCCCTACGCCAACAAAAATTGTGGGCCCCCAGCAGGGGCGGCCAAGGGGGGTGTGGGCCTCATTTGCATAAGGGGTCTCATTTGCATAAATATTTGCATAATGTTACCATATACTAACTTTTAGTAAACGTGCCTCTTAATGAGTGTATGGATAAAGAAAGACTAAAAGATTTCTACATTACTATAATCCAGTGCCAACTGCCAGACACATTAGGAACTACTACAAACACTGCCCATTTAGAACCCATAGCAAACCCGCCGTATCCTAACAGCACTACCAGGACTCACAAAGCACCATACTCTACCAATCAAAAAGCAACACTGCAAATATTAAACCAATACATTTCAGAGAACAACAATACATGACCTACTGGGGAAAGAGAACAAGTGGCAATGTCAAATAGGAATTATATAAACAGAACACCTCAGCTCAGTTACACATGCAGAACATAGACCATCACCAAACAAGTAATCACATTTTAGAAACAGGAAGACAATAATTAAACTGGGAATCCCAAAAGCCAAACTTGGAATGTACAACACTGTAGAAATAAAACCATACATTAATTTGCTCTTGTACTAAACAAAGCGCAGACGTTAATGATGCACATTTACCAGAGCTGACATATTCCAATTAATAAATTCAAAATAAAGAGATATTTTTCTACCTTTTGTGCATTTTTTTCAGCTGCAATTGCTCCAGCCACTTTCTTCTGGTTTCTTCGTGTCTTCTGCTAACTCTCCATCGTCTGCTGTCCATTTGTCCTTTCTTCTCTCTTCAAATTTTTTTCCATTCTCTCTCTACATCTGCTTTAACATACTAATCTTTCTCCTTTTTCTCTTTTCTCATTCCTATTTCATCCACTCAAATTTTACCCCTCCATCCTCAATCCCCACTTACTCTCCCAATACCCGGCCAATTGTAGATTTTTTATCCCTCCCACACAAAATATTTTTCCCTTCTCCATTTTACTCTTCCAGCCCCATCCTATTCTAATCCTCCCCCAACATCAGCTCCCTTCTAGTTCCAGCCTCACCCAGCATCCATTCCCTTCTAGTCCCTGCATCAGCCCATTTCCAGTCCTAGCCACCCATCAGCCCATTTCCAGTCCTAGCAACCCCCCAGCCCAATACCAGTCCTAGCCCCCCATCAACCCACTTACAGTCCTAACCCCCCATCACCCCATTTTCAGTTTAAGCCCCCCCCTATATCCCATTACCAGTCCTAACCCCCATCAGCCCACTTCCAGTCCTAACCCCATCAACCCATTTCCAGTCAGCCCCCCATAGCCCATTGCCAGTCCTACCCCCCCATCAGCCCACAGCCCATTACCAGTCCTAATCCCATCAGCCCACCTCCAGTCTTAACCCCCCCAGCCCATTTTCAGTCCTAGCCCCCCCATAACCCATTACCAGACAGCCCCCATCAGCCCACAGCCCATTACCAGTCTTAACCCCCCCCAAAGCCCATTACCAGTTCTAACCCCCCCCCAACAGCCCATTATCAGTCCTAACCCCATCAGCCCACCTCCAGTCTTAACCCCCCAGCCCCTTTCCAGTCCTAGCCCCCCCATAGCCCATTACCAGACAGCCCCCATCAGCCCACAGCCCATTACCAGTCTAAACCCCCCCAAAGCCCATTACCAGTTCTAAACCCCCCCAACAGTCCATTACCAGTCCTAACCCCATCAGCCCACCTCCAGTCTTAACCCCCCCAGCCCATTTCCAGTCCTAGTCCCCCATAGCCCATTACCAGACAGCCCCCATCAGCCCACAGCCCATTATCAGTCTTAACCCCCCAAAGCCCATTACCAGTTCTAACCCCCCCAACAGCCCACAGCCCATTAACAGTCCTAAACTCATCAGCCCACCTCCAGCCTTAATCCCCCAACCCCTTTACAGTCCCAGCCCCAGCCCCCCCCAATAGCCCATTACCAGTCCTACCCCCTCCCCCTGCCTAAAGTAAAATTTAATTTAAAAAAAAAAACCTGCTGGCTGCCGCCGCGGGGCCCCCTCTGCTGCCGCGGCAGCATGGACTGACCCGCGGGGGCCCCCTCTGCAAGCTCGATCCCTCCCTCCGTGCCTCCGTACCTCCCTCCGTGCAGGCTGTGAGAGGCGCGAAGGGAGACTGTCTCCCTCGCGTCTCTGTTAAGCCCGCAGGGGCTGATGGGAAATTTCCCATCAGCCCCTGCGGGCTTAACAGAGACGCGAAGGAGACAGTCTGCCTTCACGCCTCTCACAGCCTGCACGGAGGGAGGCACGGAGGGAGGGAGGGATCGAGCTTGCAGAGGGGGCCCCCTCGGGTCAGTCCATGCTGCCGCGGCAGCAGAGGGGGCCCCGCGGCGGCAGCCAGCAGGTTTTTTTTTAATTTTATTTTTTTAAAAAAGCCTAACTTGTTCCATTTTTGTGGGCCCTTTGCAGCTGTGGGCCCTACGCCATGGCGTACATGGCGTATAGGTAAATCCGGCCCTGGCACCCCCCCCCCCCATGTTGCGCCCAGTGCGGCCGGCCCCCCCTGCACCCCCCACGCTACGCCTCTGGGTTAAATCTTCTCCCTCTGACCAAATCTATGCCCATGCAATCACCATGTGCACTGATTTAGCCTGTCAAAAAGGGAGCAGTTTGGGAGAGGCTTGTTGTGGACAGGCTCCAGTATTTAGTGGGCTAGGTGGTATTTATCATTAGCTGGCTAACTGTAGGTGAGGAACTTTAGGAGTTGCAAAAGCAGGCCTAAATCTCATTGACCACTCTTCTTTCATTTCACTACCTGTCTCCTTGTCCTGCACCCAGGGGTGGCTTGCAGGAAAATATTGGGCTGAGGGTTTGTTTTTCCTACTAGCTCATGAGATATCAAATTACAATGAGATCCCACAACACCGTAGGCCAGTGGTTCTCAATCCAGTCCTTGGGGCACACCTAGGCCAGTCAGGTTTTCATGATTCCCACAGTGAATATGTATGGGATATATTTGCATACAGCCCCTATAATGAAAAGCTAATACCTGTGGCAGAAGACCAGTAGTTGACAGGAACAGTAGTGAAACATGGTAGATGTGAGGGCAGTCTGTCACCCCATAAATAGAAAGCTAGCTAGGGTTGAATTAACTATCTGGCTGGCTAGGCGGGTGTCCTCTTCCTCTGTCGGTGTTCTATGCTCATCCCTCCCTATAGAAGTATCGAGGTGAAAGAAGCATTCATGGAGTGTACTCTGGTCATTTAGAACAATCTGAAAGTTTCTTAGTTGACGACTCAACAAGTACAGTTTCTTAGTTGATAACTACAGTAATGGATGTGAAGGCAGTCTGTCACCCATGATAGCTGGGGTTGATTAGGCTATCAGGCTAACTTAGCAGGTGTCCCCTTCCTCTTTCAGTGCTTCAAGCTCGTCCCTCCTGATAGAAACACCCTTCTTTAATCAAGGGTATTACAGTAGTTGTGCTCCCCCGCTAGAACCTCCCAACATGAACAGTAGTAGAAATTTGAAAAGAACTTTGAAGAGAAAGCTCAAGACTGGTCAGTGATTGAAGGCTGGTAGTGTACTCCCACTGCACTGGGTTCAGTTTCTCCCAGGCTCAGGTCGTTAGGAACTATTTGCCAAAGCAGGTAGCAGAACACCCGAAGAGGCATATAGTAACAGGCCAAAAGTGCAGACCAGGAGGAGGATAAAGAATAGCCCAGAAAAAACAAAGCACACTGGTCACAGAGCCATGCAACTAGAAGGGTGGAGACTAACCGGCATGGCATTTAGAGATAGTGAGATGAGCACTATGACAAGCCTAAGCAGTGCACCCACATAGGTACAAAGCAGAAGGAGGATGAAGAGTGGTCCAGAAAAAGTCAAACCATAGTGGTCGCAGAGCTATGCAGCTAGAAGGGTGGCACGAAGCACCAAATCAGCAGGGGTGGGGCAAAGGGTGATAGTGAGGCAAGCCAGGAGGGCAGTACCAACAGAGTGACACAGGCAGCAGTAACAGAAAGAGGCAAGGGGAAAGGAGGTCTTAGCATTTTTTGTTATTATTATTATTAGTTTTTTGTTATTATTTTTATTTTTTTTATTTTTTTTAGTTTCACCATGTGGGCTTAAATAGATCCATTAGAAACGTGACATGATAGCAGGCCGTAGAGTTGCTGTTCAGGCAGGAGTGGGATTTGCAACTGCTGAAATACAGCTATGGTTTAGATCTCAAGAGCAGGACTGGCTGGCAACAAAGGGAGAAGCCATGAAAGAAATGGCAGGACAATGAGACTGCACCATCAGCAGAGGGAGACTTTTTTCCAGCTCTTTTTATTTTATTTCTTTCTGCTTGTTTTGTTTTTTCCTTTATTTTCTTTTATTCCTTGCTTTTTTCCTTTTAAGTTTTGGAATAGGGGACTTAAAATAGCCACTGGAAATGGGCACCATCCTGAAAGACTCCAATGCAAACTGCCAAACGCACAACTAGTAGACGCACTGAGGCAGAGAGTGCGGGCAGCTGCCCATCAGTATAACTCTATACTCATTCCTCCGTCCAGTCACATGAAAATGTAGAGAAACCAAACAAGGAAAGGTCTGTCTTCTGAAACACTAGCTTTTCCATGAATTCCGGTGCTAGCTACAGTATGAACGATGGAGAGCCACGATATCCCCTGCCATGGATAATATATGTTTACTGGGCACACTGGTTGGAAGGCAAGGCATGAAATGCTGCATAACCTTGAGCAGGTCTGTGCCAGAATGCCCAAGGATCTGTATGCATGGCTTTAATGGGTTCTGCAAAGTAGCATGAAATCGATGCAGTGGCAAGCTGATCTCTACAGCTTAGCACTGTAGCTAGGGCTTCAGTCACCAAAGATTGTCCTTTGGCTACAGGCATATAAAGGTGAGGTGGGGGAGTGGTGGGTGACAGAGTGGTTCTCATGATACCAGTATTGCTTGCCAGCATGCCTGCTGTTTCCCCTTCTGGATCAGTACTGCCACGGACCGTCTGCCTCTGGCACTCTTTTTCTTCCACCTCAGTCGTCAGCTATTCTTTCCAGTAATTCGGTGAGCTGCATTGTAGAGTAATAATTGCTTTCATCCATGGATCACAGAGGTCAGCCAGCAGTAAAACATACACCTTCATAAGAAGTTCCAAACTTGTTCCCACTTGACCATGCAGGAAGTCCACCATGACAAAAAACCTCTGCTGTGAATCACCTTTGTTGCCAAAAACTCTCTTTTTTTTAAATTTACAACATTTTGAAACTTACATTCTACTTAAATCCAGTAAACCATCGACCAAAGAAAATGCATAAAGCAAGCTATATATACAAATAGCAAAAGAAAACATAAGGATGGTTAAGCCCACATCGAGGGGGCAATGTCCAGTCAAATAAAGAAAGAAAATATTCAAGAAATCAGGCAATAACTTATGCCAACATCTGACTAGGATCCACAGCCAATCATCCCTACTTCTGTCTGTCTAACAGACACTTTCTAGATGGGAGACATCCAAGAAATAAAAGTCTGCCCCTGCAAGGTTATAATACACGTGCAGGGGAATAGCAGGTAAGGTGGCACCTAGTGCCAAAACCTTCTGCCTCAGCTCCAGGCAGAATTTCCTGTGAACTTTCCTGCAAACTTGGGTTGATCACGTGACATCAGGAAAAATGTTTTGTTTTTAACCACAAAACGATAACATCCTTATATTTGAAAAATGTTTTAAGAAGCTTAACCTTTACCGACTCTACAGCAAAGGTAACTAACAGCGTATTATGTTTTGTGATTATCTCAGCCGAGTATTCAAGAAATTCAGTTAAATTTTAGCTCACCATTTGATTAAGCGAATCAAAATTCCCTTTGCCAGGGTCAGCCAAACGAGCCTTAGTTGGAATATAAAAAGCTTGAACAATATCAGTTGGGTCTGTTAATTTGAGAACTTCCACAAAACATTTTTAGGGAGAATTTCTGGAGACAATAAATGTGTAACAGGAAGATTTAAGAAATGTAAATTTCTAGCTCGTGAGACATTTTCAAGTGCTTCTAACCTCGCATGTACTACTAAAGAATCTTTCATGTGGGCCACATTAGACATTAAAGAGGTCTGCACCTGAGGGTTTAATCGAGCCACAGATCTATCCATTGCAAGAACTTTAGTATCCAAATCAGTTTCTCAACAGTGCCTTGAGTAAAATTACATAAAGACGTAACAACAAACAACAACTTAACATCAATATTTCTAATTGCTCCCCACAAGTCCCTAAGTGTGACTTCCCCTTCTGGGTGAGACTCAAGAGGCACCAAAGTGCTAACAGAATCCAAGGCTTAAATATCAGTGTGGTTGAGCCATCCTCACCCACAATCGGGGAGGCTCCTTCTAGCATTGTAGAAGACAGAGGATGCAATGGATGTGGTGGTGGTGTCTGACCACCAGAGCTGAGTGAAGCTCCTTCCAATGAGGAGTTGCCAACTGGTAAAAGAACCAGATATTTATCAATGGGCCTAGTAATTTTACCTGTAGATGACATAGTGATATCACTTCTTATACCTTCTTTGTTCTTCTGCTTGCCCATTCCCCAAATATAGCAGTAGAAATTCTAAATGTTTCCCACTGGTAGCCTCTGGTGCATCGAAGATGCATGTCCTGCCCCTTTGGTCAGGCCCCTTCAGTTCGCGACCCACAGGCCATGATACATGGCCGCGTGTAGCAGCTGCTGATTTTATTCAGCAAGAGACCTTCCGCCAGTGACGGGCTGTCCTCAGCGTCGCCTGTCGGACACTGAAACAGGCAGAAATAGTGACCATGGTAAGGCCAGTCCAGGGGGGCAGATGGAAACCCCTTCCCTCCTTCACACTTCCAGACACAGCACCAAAGACTGCCATAGCAGCTGCTGATTTTATAAGGCAGGAGAACTTCTGCCAGCGACGGGCTGTCCTTACCGTTGCCTGTCAGATGCTTAATAGCGACCACAGTAAGGCCAGTCCAGAGGGGCAGATGGAAACTCCTTCCTTCCTTCACACTTCCAGACATAGCACCAAAGATCCCTGTAGCAGCCGCTGATTTTATACAACAGGGGACCTTCTGCTGGTGACAGGCTGTCCTCAGCGTCACCTGTCAGATGTTAAAACAGATGGCGATAGTGACCACAGTAAGCCAGTCCAGGGAGGCAGAAAGAAACCCCTTCCCTCCTTTGCAATTCCAGACACAGCACCCCCTACCAAAAACTCTCTAAGTTTGCCTGTTAAATATTTACCACCAGGTTCAGGGAAGCCCTTGTAGAGCTCAACTCCTCCACGGCATCCTTAAAGGGCTTTAAGATTTCCATCACATGCATGATAATTTCTGGTCACCCAGGGGCCTGTTGATGCTAATCTCAGTCTCCGATGATATCTGAGGCAGGGCTGCCCATTAATTCACTGACCTCTCCAACATGCTAATTGAACTGGTGTACAGGTGCTCCTGTTTGCTTCCTGCTTCTCATACAACTCATGCTCACCCTTCAAACTCTACTGAAAACCCAGCTAATTTTTAGCACTTTTTGATCAGTTCCCTCGGGACAGAGTTGTTGTGTGCCTTGCTCTCAAGGTCTAGGGAGTCTCTAACAACCAAGTGCAGCAAGTGTGCAAAACATCTGATCCCAGGAAAACCCTCCTCCTTCACTACTTTGACCATGATCACCCCACCATCTTTTACAAAGAAACCTGGATGCACAGTGCTCTGTATATGCTCTATGTGCCAGCCCTGCAGCATGGCCCTTATTTCTGTCAAGATATGTGTTCATATATGCTGCCATCCATTACCTGGCTGTACAGCACAGCCCATCTGTACTTTCCTGCTTTTGCTGCCCCATTATACTTACAGTCTTTTCCTGCCTTGGCAGTTGCCACTAGTGTGCTATCAGGGGGAGGTAGACACATGTAGCTTTCTGACTAGTCCAGATATCAATAATGAAATGCATGTTAGTAGCACTGGCCTCTCCTTTTGCCAGCTGATGATGCAACTATTTGTTCCGGCTCAGGATTACCTGCCTACCAAACGTTGTCCTGCAGGGCACTTGGTAAGCAGGAGCCAAGAGATGTGCAGCCTCTTAAAACCTACTTTCTCAACCATGTCTGTATTTTAGCACCATGGAGGCCTATGAAACTTGGTGTACAATCACTCCAGGTGTGCTGCCTCATATATTGTGCCCGGAGATACACATCCAACCTGGAGCAGGCCATGCAAGCATGTCCCACCCTGAAGTACCATCACCACAAGTGTGCTGCTTTGGATACCATGGCCGGGTAGGCCTGCACTGCCCAATTATGCTGCCTGCCTTCTGACACACTTTAAAGGACTGGGGAGATTAAGGGGGTGTTTGTCCAGCCAATAATCCTGTGGGTCTCCATTCCCAGCTCTTGGAACCAGGGACTTCCTATCTTTTATATTTTAGTTTTATTTAACTGTATTCTATGAACATGGGATGGAATAGATATAGTAACACAGCAACATTGTATATGACGGCAGATAAAGACCAGCATGGTTCATCTAGTCTGCCCAGCAAGGCGGCAAGAGTAGGTGCACCTGCTGCTCCGTGCAGGTCACTTCTCCCCATGCTTTTGTTTAAGGGTGTACCCACTGCTCCGTGTTAGTCACCCCTATTTGTTGAGATATAAGAGATAGTTATATTTATTTTTATTTTATCCTGTTGCTATAAAGGGATCCACTAGGTCTTTCCAATGCCATTTTGAATTCTGTCACTGCATTTGCCCCCACCACTTCCATTGGGAGGGCATTCCAAGCATCCACCACCCTTTCAGTGAAAATGTATTTCCTGACATTGCCTTTCAATTTACCCCCTTGTTATGCTCTCTAGTTTTACAGCTTCCCCATATTTGGGTTTGTTTGCTTATTAATACTCTAAGTATTTAAAGGTCTGAATCATATCTCCCCTGTTCCTCCTCTTCTCCAGAGTGTACATATTTAGGTCTTCAAGTCTCTTCTCATAAGTCTTCTGACACAGGCTCTAAATCATCTTGGTTGCCTTCCTCTGAATCGTTTCCAGTCTTTTTATATCCTTTGCGAGATACGGTCTCCAAAACTGAACACAATATTCCAAGTGAGGCATCACCAGTGACTTGTACAGTGGCATTAGTAGTACCTCTTCTTTTCTGCTGGTAATTCCTCTCTGTATGCAACCCAGCATCCTTCTGGCTTTTGCCACTGCCTTGTCTCACTGTTTCGCCACCTTGAGATCCTCAGAAACAGTCACTCTGAGGTCCTTCTCCTGGTCCATACACACCAACCTCTCACCCCCTATCGCGTACATTTCCCTTGTATTTCTGCTTCCCAAGTGCATGATACTGCACTTTTTCACATTAAATCTTAACTGCCAAGCATTAGACCATTCTTCCAGCTTTTGTAGATCTTGCCTCATGTTCTTCACTCCCTCGGGGGAGTCCACTCTGTTGCAAATTTTCATGTCATCTGCAAAAAGACAGACTTTTCCATTCAGTCCTTCAGCAATATTACTCACAAATACATTGAACAGTACCAGTCCCAGGACCGAACCCTGGGGCACACTGCTAATCACCTTCCTTTCATCCGAGTGAGTTCCGTTTACCATCATCTTCTGTCATATGTCAATCAATCAGTTTCTGATCCACCTCACCACCTTGGAACCCATCCCCAAGCTGTTGAGTTTATTGATAAGCCTCCTTTGAGGAACAGTATCAAAGGCTTTACTGAAATCTAGGTGGATCACATCCATCGCATGCCCTTGATCTAGCTGTCTGGTCACCCAGTCAAAGAACTCAATCAGATTTGTTTGGAAAGATCGTCTTTTGGTAAAACCATGCTGCCTCGGATCATGCAACCTGTTGGTTTCCAGAAAGTCCACTATTCTCTCTTTCAGGAGCACCTCCATTACTTATCCCACCACCGAGGTAAGGCTTACTGGCCTGTAGTTTGTCACTTCTTCCCTATTACCACTTTTGTGAAGAGGTAACATATCAGCCCTTCTCCAGTCCTGTGGAACTTCTCCTGTCTCCAAGAATCTATTAAAACATTCTTTATAGCCCTGCAAGAACACCTCTGTGCTCTTTCATTATCCTGGGATGTGTCCCAGGGCCTGGATACAGTATAGCTTCCATCTGCACAGCTACCATTACAGATAATAGGTAAACATAATTGTACAATGACATACATAGATTTAGATACAGTAACCTCTCTTTTCACCACTGCCACAGGTTGTGTTGTATCAATAATGTGCATACAGCATGGCACATCTTCTTCCCCCAATGCTTAGGAGAAAAAGCAATTGGATTGGGAAACTGTAAAATCACTCCATGCTTTACCTAAACCTTTAAAGCACCTATTTCTGAAAACAGACTTCAGAGCACTAAGGGAGGCAAGAATAGTCTCAATCTGTTTTTTATTTTTCTGAATCTTTTTCTTTGTGCTTTAAAATAGTAAGAAAGCCCCAGCCAGCATCCCTCCTCAGTACCTCAAAGTCAGGCTTGAGGTTTTGTGTTATTTCTGCTTTCCAATCCTTAGCCCCAGATAGTACTAGCCAAGCTACCATTTTGTTTCTCTTTCAAACCCTAAACCCCAGCCAAGCTACTATTTTTTTCTACTTTCTAATCCTGAACCCCAGTGCGCCTTTCTCATGCTTTGAAAGTCAGAGACAAAATGGTTCTATGGGGCTTGGGCTGAGGTGTGTATTTCAGCCCTGCTGTGATCTTATCAGCTATGGGATAAAAGAACTCGGGCAGGGATAACGAGGTTACTTACCTGTAACAGGAGTTCTCCTTCTCTGACTTCCTGCCAAGGCTTTGCAGCATGATTGGCTCAAGTGCCACATGCTGGCTGCTTGTCACCTCTCCTTGACCACCTCCCAAATTGGTTACAGTGGGGTATGTTTACTAAACTGCGGTAATGCCATTCGCGTTAGGATCTGCGGTAGAGGCAGAAACACCCAAATAAAGACATGGTCGGTACATCGTTACCGATAACGCGCGTTACAAGGCGCCATAAATTAACGAGCGTTACATGATAGAGGGAGCCGTCGCACGTTACCACGCGTTAATCTTAAGAAGGCACGCAGACATGCAAACACAGAAACAGAGCTGTAGCACAATGGTTACTACACTGACTGATGGTACAGGGGTCATGGGTTCAAATCCCCAGTGTGCCTAATGAATGAGGCTGGCTGAGGCATTATGTTTAAGAATTGGGTTGTAAGGAATTTTAGTTTTACTTTAATTAGTGCTGCCAGCAAACACACCCTCACAGTGGCGTAACCAAAGTGCCGCATAAGGCACCCTAGAAGGCACTCCATAGGGCACATTATAAAGTGCGCTGTCTGCCAAGGCACCCTATAATGTCCCCTATAGGACACCTTATAAGGCGCTTTATAGGGCACCGTATAAGGCACCTTATAAGGCGCTTCATAAGGCACCTTATAAGACGCTTCATAAGGCGCCTTATGAGGCACCCTAAGGTGACAGTACTCTGAGGGTGTTTCTGCTGGCAGCACTAATGTACATTAAAAATAGACAATGCCTCAGACAGCCCTATCAATGTACCCCACTGTGGGTTTTGAACCCATGACCTCAAGCAGTGAAGTAACCAGTGGGCTACAGTTACTAACAAACCCCTGGCTGGCTACAGGAGGACTGCACGGCACCACATAAACATTCTGCTGTGGTTACCAGGATAGGGTCAACCCACCCGTACCCAGGATGCACAGCACATGCAAATCAGCAGTCTACAAATGATCACAAGATGGGGTATGCACCCACAGCACCTCAGCCTGGTAGGGGGTGCCGACGGTGTGTGTTAGTGGCACAGAGTAGCTACAGACCGTCACAGTGTGCGGGTCCTGTGCTCACCCTGAGGGTGAGGTGGGGTGCCCAGAACCATTTTCGCAGAACCTGGCTTTGCTGAGATAGGCTATGCTGCAGGTCCCCGCCCCGTCAGTGCCAATGTGTGATAGGTAATCCTTGCAAACGCCCCTAGGATATGCCTGTGTCCATCTGTATTTCACATCTAGCCCTTGTGGACTATGATGCACCCAGAAAAGTGCATACCCTGTGTGGTTGCGATGGTCACATGATCTAAGTGAAGGGGGGTGTTTGGACCCACAGGCGGATTACGTACCACCACCCAACCCACCCTCTGTGGCTCAGGGACAGGATCTCCCACCAACAGATCCACATTCTACCCCCTTGCAATGGTGACAGTAGTGGGGGCCTTCAACCCCAGTCCTGCTGGGGAATAGACACCCTACAGGGCAGTCAATGCAGATCTGTACGCATCCATAAATAAGGCAATGGCAGACAGACAGTAGGCCTGGAAATGCACAGCTGCCCCCCACCACCATCTGACATTCACCACCCGCTGCACCCTGCAAGGTGTTCCAGCCACACACATACGAACTGCAGACATTCTGCTGGCTAGACCATAGTGCATGTTCCTGGAGGAGATGTGTGCACCCAAACCTGGAATGTGAGCACACCCACCAAGCAGATAAGTCAGTGATTGGGCCCCAGAAAACAGAACCCATACATATCACTTAAGAGAAACACTGTATAGCACTATGGGGGAACCCAACCATGCCATGGTCACTGCACAGTCAGGGTGAGAGTGACCTCCCAGCAGGACATGCTGTGGCCACCCTGTCCGTGCAGGTGGTGGCCGGCCACTACAATGTCCCAGCCATTGCCCTATGCCCTGTGCAGATGCATCCAGGCCAGGCCACCCTGTCCAGGCTATACCCACAGTACTGTGCTCCTCATTATGCACATTAGCAGGCTAACACTGGCACCAGCGCAAGCAGTGTGGGATGAGGAAGGTATTAGCAGCCACCACACACTGGATAGACAGACACACACTCCCACACCTATGCCAGCATTGTGCAACTATAGAGGCTTTTGGCAGCCCTGGCCACCGCACCAGTCCTGGGCACAGTGCAGGCATGGCTATGGTATGCAGTACTATTGGGGTCACTTCCCAGGGTGGTGGACACTGTCAGATACCAGACCTGACACACACTCCACAGACACCAGAGAGGTTGGTATGATACAGCTCACTGAGCAGATTGTGCTAAACTTAGGAATTGCTATGTGCCAGTAATCATAGCAACCTTTTGATATCTGTGTACCGTATTCCCGGGTTTAGGGTGGCATTGCTAAGGTATGCAAGTGCTAGTATTGGGAGATGCACGCAGGGCCCAACATCCTACCTGTCCAGGAGGCTGTGGATAATGGGGCCTGTGGGTGTTTCTGCCCCTGTTGGCCGCTGCTCTAGGGCAGGGGTTCCCAACTCTGGTCCTGGTGGGCCAAACACTGTTTGGGTTTTCATGCTGTCTCTAAAGAATATGCATGAGATACATATGCATACCATGGGGGTGGTACATAGAAATGCAGCACAGCCACATTTATTAGAGGCAGCATGGAACCTGAATGGTGTTTAGACCTCCAGGACTGCATTTGGGAGACTCTGCTCTAGGTAATGTGCATGTTTATGGTGTCTGTGCTATGTAGGGTAAAATGTAGGTGTTTTGGGCATGTCTACGTCATCTGCACTAAAGGTTCTGTCTGTATTAGCACGTTTTAGTAGTGGGTAAAACATGGGGGCTGGGTTGGCAGGAACCACAGCTGGGACTTGAACCTGTAACCTTCTGCTCCTGAGCACACTGGCTGTGCATACTGCACCACACGGACAGTTCATTCCCTGGAGATACCATGACTGTTTGTCAGATGGAGCCTGTCTGTTGCAGTGCATGGCACCCATCTAAACGGGGCTAGGCCATGGTCTGCTGCGGCCAGATGCCGCTGCCCCCTCCGCCACCAGCACCCCTCCGCCACCATGCTGCCATGCCCTTCTGCTGGTGATGCTGGTGGTGCGCAGTCTCAGGTCATCCAGTGTGTGGGTAGGCGGCTGCCTATGGTGGGGTAGGGGTGCCTGCATTTACGTCCACGCTTCCCCCCCCAGCACCGCCTGCCACTCTTCTGTGCCCTTGGGGGTAGCTGCTGGGTACTATCCCCTGTGACACTGTGGGAAACACAGTCGTGCCCATGTTGGGCCTTCATCATTTGCTGTCTGGCTGCTCTGCTGTTTCAGCATTCGTATGGGCCACCTAGGCATCACCCTAGTCCGCACTGTGGCCCAGCTGCACCACAGGATGTGCCGCCTGCGGCCCTCTGTATCCCCTTTTCCGGCATCTGTCTAGTTGCCCGTTCCGACATACCCACCCTGCGGTTGCGGGACATGTGCACGCCATAGGACACCTGTCCAATAACAAGGGAAAGCCCTGATCAGCGCTATTTCACTGTGGGATCATTCACCTTGTCGGGGGACAGAACATAGACCCTTCCACGCTTAATATCTTTTTTTGGGAGCTTTCTCGGTAGTGTTTTTTGCTGTTTCCCAATATTATCACTATTGGCCAGCTTGGTTAGGTTTTTTTCCAGTTTGTTGAGGTCATTTTCAATGTTTATGTGCCCTTTTGTTCTGTCCACATGTATCACACTTATCACTTTTTTAAAATTTCCCTGCCTATGCTGTACATTGCTGACACTGAAATGGTTTCTCTCCTCTGCAAATGTGCATCTAACGGCAGGTTTTCAATCGCGTTAGGATTCAGCTCTTCAGATCAGCGCGTTAGTGTGAATGGAGCCTCTCCCCGCCCACACTCCGCCCATTGACCCCTTCTCTCCTCCCTCTCTCCACCTTCTGTGGTGTTTTACCGCGCCGCAGAATGTCTACGATCGTTAAGTAACGATAATACGCGTTATAAGACGTTAACAATCGTTAACATCTCATAACGCGCGTTAATGTTACTTAACGATCGTTAACATTACATAACGTGCGTTATGTAATGTTACCGCAGTTTAGTAAACATACCCCAGTGTGTCTTATGAATGCATGCTTGATAAAAACAAAGTTCTTAGATAGCAATTCGTACAAATTTCCTGAGCATGCACTCAGTTTAATTGACACTGAAATGAACCAAAAATTACAATTTTCATCATTTTTTCCATTCATACTAAAACTAATGCATATGTCTACTAAATACAGAAAAGCATAATAGTGGTAATCTTTGTAAGAGTGTGCGTACTTTAAAACTCCAGTTCACACCTACTTTACTGGTATTTTAGCCATTTATACACAAGTGTGACCACATACATGCATTAATGGCCTCTCATAAAATACTGACCAATGCTTTCACACGATGGCCATGCATGCCTTTGCTTGTTGTACACATGAGTGGAATGCACAGGTAGCACATATGGGTCATTGGCATTGTCCATTCATTTTCCCCTTTTTCATCGAGGTGTCCCTCGACCGTCATTCGCGCTCTTTTTCAGCCGAAGGCCTTGGACCCAGACCCATTTTTCTGATGCCCTCCAGTGGCTTCAAGAAATGCGGCCAGTGTGGCAAAATGATGTCACCTACCAACCTGCATGACTGCTGCATCTGGTGCCTCAGCCCAGAGCATATTGACTCTGACTGCGAATTCTACAGAACTATGACCTCAAAGGCCTTAAAGAGCCGTAATCAACAGCAGCAAATATTTTTCCAGAAGTCTGACTTCACGCCGGAGTCTCTGGCAACACCATGCTCCATGGCCATCTCCAATACCTCTGTGCCCCGCAAAGCTCAGGCCTCTTTGAAGTCCTGCGGCTGTGGTTCCTCCAAGCAGCAATCCCTGGAGGTGGAACGGAAGAAGAAGAAACCCTTGAAGACTGTCTTGAAGGACAGTTCCTGGAAGAAGGGGAAATCCCATCCCAGAGCCTGCGAGTCCGAGAAATTGGACCTCCTTGGCCATCCTCATTGAGGACACACCCTCGACAGTACTGATGATGGGCTCGAAGCCCTCGGTGCCTGCATCGAAGGTTGTGGAGTCAACTGGTTTAGAGACTAGGATGGCGGCCTTAGAGAGCAGTATATCTGCCTTGGTGGCCATGCAGAAGGCATTTATGTCTTTCTCATCTGGTTCATCTGCCCTGATGACGGGACCCTCAATATCGAGGACTTCCCCAGACATTGAGTCTGTCTTCGAGCGCCACCGGCCTCAAGAGAGTCCCCAGTACTGAATGAGGTCCCCGACCCATTCCTCGGGGCACCGATCCTCCCCGGCGAGTGCCGATGGCTCGGACCACAAATCCTCCGGAGGTCACGGTCTGCCTAGAGGTGATCGCATGGCATCGGACTCATACTCAGACTTTGATTCCAAATGGGACAGCAAGGACGAAGACTCCCCGAACACAAGACGACACATGGACATGCCCTCAGACCCATCTCCCCCGATGCCATTCCCCACCCGAGGATGTTGCTTTCCTTAATTTTGTACGGGACATGGCCAAGGCTCACACTATCGAGACCGAGGCTGAAGAGGACCCGCACACCAAGGAACTGGAGATACTCCAGTACTAGGCATCCCCTAAGGAAACCCTTATGGTACTGGTACCCCAAATCCTTGACTGCCTCCTCCTCCAGATGTGAGAAACACCGGCATTGGTACCATTGTCAGTTGGTGCCTCGATGCCATGTACCAGGTATGCCGAAGCCCTGGGTTCCAAAAGACCCAGCTTCCCACAATTCAATGGTCATTGAGTCGGCCATGCGCCGGCTCAAAAGCCAAAAAACTCATTCGTCTGTGCCACCCGGCAGGGAGGCCCGAACCCTCGATGCCTTTGGCCAGAAGGCCTTTTAGGGCTTGATGCTAACTTGCCGGATCCAGCCCTATCAGTTCTATATTGCCATGTACCTAAAGAAATGTGGAAGGAACTTGTTGGATTTTCAGCAGGCTTCAGTGGGGAACCTCTACAGAGGTTTAAGGCCCTGACCTCGGCGTTAAAAGAGTGCTTGAAGTTTTTGTCTCAAGCAGCCTATAATGGCTTCGAGTCTTCAGCCAGGGTGGCACAATGCCAAGCATGGCTGCAGTCGTTTAACCTACAGCAATGGGTGCAGGACAAACTGATTGATGTCCCCTGCATAGAAGAGAACCTATTTGGGAAATCCATGTCAGACAAAGCTGCAGAGATAGAAACCAAGTTCCTGATGAGAACCAGGCTCTCGAAGAAGACCTCGAAGCAAATCCGATAGAAGGCCCCGGGGAAGAAACCCTTCTTCCGAGTTAGAAGGGGGACTTTGGCAGTACCCTGCATTTCCAGGCCTTCTGGGCCCCTCAACAGTGTCAACAGCAAAAAGGGCAGGGATATGGTCCCCGAAAGCAAAAGACCCTGAAGTCTCAGGCACCAGCCCTGGTCCAGCCTGGTGGGAGCTTTTGACTGCCTGGGCGCGACCTCCTCCCCCAAGGGGGTCCTCTGCATTCCACAGGGGGGGGCACCCAGCCCTGTTTGCCCACAGGTGGACAGCCATAACCACCGATACCTGCGTGCTACAAGTGGTCAAGGAGAGCTACCTCCTCCACCTACAGTGGGCGCCACCCTCGTACTTCCCAGGAGAGCCCACCAGATCTCTCCTTCACCAGACCCTTCTTCTCACCGAGCTAGCAGGCCAAGACAAGGCAGTGGAACCAGTGCTGAAAGATCTCTGGGGCACAGGTTTCTAGTCCAGGTATTTTCTTAACCCCAAGAGGACAGAGGGTCTCAGGCCCATCCTGGACCTGCAAAAGCTCAACAGGTTTCTGGTCACAGAAAAGTTCAAGATGCTCTCCCTTGGGATACTGCTGCCATTCCTCCATCAGGGAGACTGGCTATGCTTTTTAGACCTAAAGGATGCTTACACACACATCCTAATTCATCCCAACCACAGAAAATTCCTCCGACTCCAAGGGACCTTCGTCTTCCCTTATCTGGATGACTGGCTCAAAAAGGGGGACACAGCTGCAGAGGCACAATGTGTCACTGGGTAAACCATAAACGCCCTGCAGCACCTGGGGTTTGTCATAAACTACCCCAAATTCCACCTCATTCTAGCCCAGAACCTATTCATAGGGGTGCAACTAGATACCCTCCAGGCAAAGGTTTTCCTCCCTCAGGAGAAGTCAGAGCAGCTCAGGGAGTTGGCCGCAGAGGTACACCGATGCCGGACGCTACCTGTCTGGCTTCTGCTCCACTTGTTGGGACACATGGCCTCCACAGTTCATGTGACCTCATATGCCCACCTGTACATGAGGGCAGCACAGTGATGCCTCCGCTCTCCGTGGACTCAAGCCACAGGCAGGCTCAGGGGCAGAGTGAAAGTGACCCACCAGCTGGCAGACTCCCTTGATGGTGGCAAATTCCATGTCATCTTCAGGCCAGGAAGTCCTTCCAGGCACCCATCCCCCAGAGGGTTCTCATCATGGATACCTCCATACTGGGCTGGGGAGCGCATTGCGAGGGCCTCCAGATGCAAGGTGGCTGGTCCCAGAAGGAATCCCAGATGCAAATAACCTACTAGAGCTCTGGGCGATATTCCTGGCTCTCCGAGCCTTCCATCACCAGCTGTTGCACCATTCTGTGCTGATTCAGATCAACAAGCAGGTCACAATGTTCTATGTGAACAAACAAGGGGGAGCAGGGTCATACCTCCTCTGCCAAGAGGTGGTGGCTCTGCTCCTATGCGCCATGCAGAAGGATGCTCCTGAGAGTAGTTTACTTCCCAGGCCAGGATAATGCCCTGGCAGACAAACTGAGCAGAGTCCTCCAGCCACACAAGTGGCACCTGGATCCAGTAGTAGCTTCCTAGAATCACATGCTGACAGAACTGCAGAGAATAAAAAACTAGATGTTTCCCCTTATATTTCATGATAAAAAAATTATTGAATTCTGGTGTCATCTCAGTAGCAGCAACATAAACTCCCTCCACCACCCAGGGACATTATGAAATAAACTGTTGTAAAAAAAATAATAATCTGTATCTTATATCTGTGCATTTTACTTAGTAGAGAAAAAAGTACATTCCTATTAGCGTTTCTCTAGTTTTGCACTCTATGCAGAATCAGCCTTCTCGGAGTTCAAATCTGTGGTCCCTTATTCTGTATTGGGTCAGGGTTGGTCTGTGTTTTGCATGTGTGACTAAGGTGAGGGATTCTGCAACATGTAGTTTCTATGTAGGGATCTGTAGCAGTCTGTCTTGCTCTATTTTTCCAATAGGAGGTGTATTTGTGTGTTTAGGACCTAGTATATAATATTTGCAGTGCTGTTTTTTCATATGTAGTGTTTATGTTTATTTTGTTGCAGTTTTGAGTTCTAGGTGTTAGTGCTGGTTTGGTATGATACCATTGCTACATATGTGCTGATTTGCTCTTTGGTCCTGACGCGTTGCTGTTGTCATGTGACCTGCCAGTGTCTTCTAAAATATACCACCTAGGGCAAAACCACAGTTGCCCATCCCTAGTTGTAGCCCTGGTGCTGTCAACTTGCTTTTGGCTTTCCAATCCCTTTCATAGTTCATGAGAATGAGAGAGGATGGGGGTTTTTGTAGACCAGAGAGCAACTTTTTGTTTTCCTCCTCTGCCTATCATTAATTTCTCTGTTTACTTTCTTTTTACTTTTATTATTTTAATAATGGTTTTACTTTAACTTTCTTTGTAAAAATTATCAATATCCACTATGATTTATTATGTATATTTTTTAATTGTAAACTGCTTAACGGTGTTATGACAGACGGTCTATGAAATAAAACTGAAACCTGAATTGTTATTCTTAGTACCCCTTCTGATCCTCTCATTTTTCCCCTCTTGATACCCACCTGCTTCTTCATCCTTTAGATCTCCCAAATGTCTCAGAACAAAACAAGAGGAGCACATAGCTGAATACTGCCAGTAGCTGATAGCTTACCTGCACCTAGTATTGATTCGCTCACTGCACTTTCAATGAAATGACCAATCTCTGCTTCGAACTAAATGGGGCTTGGTTAATTGAATGAGGCCAATATCCCAAGCATGTAGGAACCTAGGTTCGGCTGTAAATAGGCACCTAATTGGATTTAGTTCACGCCTTTTCTCAGAAGTTACTTTCAGATGCAGTAGGTATTGTCCCATCCCCAGAGGTTTTCCAGTCAGCCAGTACCATAAGCAATGGAGGGTTAAATGACATGCCAAAATTACAGAAGTAGCAGTGGGGTTTGAACCTGGCTTCACCTGGTTTTCAGCCCGCTACTCTAGTCTTTAGGCTACTTGTCCACCACCAGCTCAGCAGCTCATTCACTGAAGTGCACTAACCATTTGATTTTAAAAGCATATGCCACACTTTTCTTGGTTGTGGATTTTTAACCTTTATTGACTGAAGAGATTGCATAACTTTCTACAGTGTTCTGCCCTTTACCCCATTGCGATCATTTTAGAAGCTTTATTTATGATTTGGATGTCTGAAAACATGCATGCAGACGTCCAAATTGCAAAGGCTCCCAGGAGGCATTTTACAAACCGTATCTGAAGACACCTCCAAGTAGACAGGAGGTGTGGCGGGAGGCATGTCGGGGGTGGGGCAATGGACATAGACATCCCTGATCGATTTCAAAACCTTCAGGGACATCTGTGCCCATCTCCACGTTTAGACCTCCTCCAGGTACGAATAGGCATTGGGAAAGTGCTAGTTTGGGCCCAAAACAATGTGGAGAGTGTTGAGAAGATGACCCTGCTACCCTCCACAATTGCAATGCTATTGTAGTGCGATGGGGGCATCTCTGTTGTGTTCGAGCCACTGCTGCATGTCTTTTAGACATCCCCAGTATTGAATTCTATTCTGGGGACATCTAGATAGCCAGCCCGCTGATGTCCATATTGCGCACATTCATGTTTGTGAAATTGTAGCAGAACGTTGACACACCTGGCTTTTTTTCAGATGTTCTGGCTTGGAGAGCGCAGATTGCACCTGGACGTCCTTTGTAAAATGTGCCTTTATAGAGTACGTATGACAAATGAAGTTTGCATGTTAGAATTATTAGCAGGACAAGTAACCCTTGGGAAAAACAGTTTCATTCTGTAGATGATTCATGCTTCGTTAAGGATACAGAAGTATGCAGGTTCCAATAATTTTAACTGCAGTGGGACAAGCCAGGAAAGAAATGATCATGAGTAAATAATATTCATAGGATCACTTTATCAGATATGGTGGGAGGAATGAATAATATGTAGCTATGTAAAGACTGTATTCCTACTGTGTTTTTACATCATTCTGGCATCATTCAGCTGTGCATAGCAGTCCATATTTTTCCAAGTAATCTTGGGCACATAGTGCATCATTTCACATTTCACTTCTATATGCAGTCTAATATGATCATCTCTCTTCCTTCCTTCTTTTATTTCTTCAAATAAAAAATATACATTTTATCCCTAGCTTTCTGTGAAGAGTCTTAAATATCATGTTCAGGGTAGTACATGCAGAATTGATATGGCTAGAGCACTCAAGTGCACTGCCATAAAAGTTACGTACCAGTGCTTTTTTCCTACCAAAAGAAAAGGCGCTTTCATTAATGCATGAGGACCATGGGTCAGTTTTAGCAGCCGGTGAAAAAGGTGCTGGTACTCAAAACTGCTCTGCTAAGCACTCATGGTTTACCATGTTTGACTTAAGACAAGAGCCAGAGAAGACCTTATTCTGCCTCATCTCATCATGTATCCTGTCTTTAGCAAATGACCTCTCATGGTCTGCCTGATGTGTATCTAAATAAAATGTCCTTGCAAAGCCAGCAGCAAATTGTGAAAGGTCATACAGTAAATAATCTAGGCAGCTAGGGAAAATATGTCCTCAGAACGTGCTTTGAGATTTATAGTTCTTCTTTTGTTGAATCACTTTCTCACTTGTGGGACATTTGCTTTTCTTGAAGGTGTTTGGGTTGCTTTTCTTGTTTTGTTTTGTTTTCTTTTTTTGTAAGTATTCCATTATTTGCTCCTCTTATTTGGTTATTTCTTGTATGATGTTCTTCAACTCTTTAAAAATGGATTAATTGACAACTAGATCTGGATGACTTCTGCAGAGAACTATGTCAATCCCCCTACCACCAGGACCGTACCTAACCCTGTACAAGCGGTGCGGCCACACAGGGCTCAAAGGCTTACGGGGTGCATTTCAGCTGTCTGCCATTGCCTGCTGCTGCCACTTTTTTTTCTCTCAGCGGCGGCAGGTAATGGCAGACAGCTGAAATATGCCCCTTAAGCCTTCTCGCGGCACGCTAAAAAGGTCTGGTCCCTCCCTCCTCTGATGCGACGTCAGAGCAAGGAGGGACAGATCTGCTTAGCGCGCCAGCGAATGTACATCGGGCACGCCCCTTCTCTCCAGCCCCCATCCAGAAAGTGGCTAGATGGAGGGGTGATTCATGCTCGGTACGGCCCTGCCTACCACCAAACGGTATATTCTCTTAATACTCATATATCTTTTACTGTTATAAATACAAAAATATTGTTGTTGTTGTTAAGTGCCGTCGAGTCAGAGTCGACTCATGGCGACCCTCTGGATAGCTATCCTAAATTGTGTTTGGTCTTGAGTCAGGCGGCTCATTGTTGACAGACTGGTACCCGTAGCTGCTGTTATTGTATCAATCCATCTCATTGCTGGCCTTCCTCTTTTGCGCTGACCTTCTATCTTGCCAAGCATGATGTCTTTCTCTAATGATCTCTCTCTTCGCATGATGTGTCCAAAGTATGAAAGTCGAAGTCTTGTCATCTGAGCTTCTAAAGAAAGCTTAGGTTTGATCTCCTCTAGTACTGACTGGTTTGTTCTTCGGGCAGTCCATGGTATACACAATATTCGCCGCCAGCACCATAATTCAAAGGCATCAATTTTCTTCCTATTTTTTTCACTGTCCAGCTTTCACATCCATATGATGTTATTGAAAATACAAAAATATAGATAATCCATAAATATTCATCAATAAAATAAACTATAATTTATTAGGTATATAGAACTATGGTTTTATATATAGTTTTTTTCCTATGGATTGCACAACCTCAGAAATGAGTACTTGGATGTGCTGGCTGGGGTATTTCAGAAGGGGGGATGGCTGTGTTGTTTATCCCAGCCAGGCATTTCAGATAATCAGACATGTGGCAGTGGGCCAGTAGTATGTTAGCTGTATGTATTTATTTTCAGGTATCTTTGGCCAGGAAATATTAACTGGAAGTGTTGCAGCCATAAAATGAGCACTTTTTTGTACCTGGTCAGGAGCAGGTTTAGGCATGGACGCCTCAACAGTAGAGCCAGACATGCTTGTGCCTTTCTGATATCGCACCACGATGTACATCTCCATTGCCTTGCCCAGGCACACCTCCACCATGCCTCAGTGCTCCATGAATGTGTTTGTGTCGGGGACGTCTAAATATCTGGCTTTCTAAAATGGCTCTGGGAATTTCTCAGTGGTTTGCAAGTTTTAATACCCATTTTCAGATGTCCAACTCATGAATAGGACTTCTAAAATGACCCCCTTAGAGGCACATTTCAAATGGGACGTCCAAGTGCAATCTGGGACGTAAAAGCCAGAACATCTGAAAAAAAAAAGGCAGACACATGATGTTCAGGCATGTATATCTACTATCTATATAGATATTTCCAGGAGAGTATTTTAGAACCAAGATATCTAATAGCACGTTGGTTTGAGTTGGGGCTTAAGAGCTGGGAGGCCAGGGTTCAATTCCCACTGTGGGGTTTTGTAATCTGAAGCTAGTCTCTGAACTTTTTAAGGTGAAAACAAACACTTTCCTGATGCCTATTCATGCCTGGAACAGGAATAAATATGCACATACCTGCAGACAGCTATGCTGCTTCTGGGAGTGAACCGGGACATGTAAGTCCATTGCCCCTTCCCAGACATGCCTCTGCCACACCCCTGTGCCTGCTTTAACGTCCCTGTACTGGAGGTGTCTGTAAAGGGCATTTGTGGAATGGTTACAAAGGTGTGTTTATAGATGTCTAGACCACGACTAAAGCTTTCAGAATGACCCTCTTAGTAATTATATAATACAAATAATAGTCTTTTACTGCACTAAGAGGGTCATTCCAAAAGGTGTAGTCATGGTTTGGACATCTGCAGACATGCACGTCTACTTGACCATTCTACAAATGCCGTTTGCAGACGTCTGCAGTACTGGATGTTCAAGTAGGCACGGGGGTGTGGCAGAGGCAAGCCTGGGGAGGGGCAATGAACTTACATGTCCCCGTTCAAACCCAGAAGCAGCAGAGCCATCTGCAGGAATGAATAGGCATCAGGAAAGTGTTTGTTTTCACCTTAAAACATCCAAAGAGTGTAGAAAGCTAAGTAACTAGATTTAGTTTACAAAGTCCCATACTGGGATGTGAACACTGGTCATCTACAGTAGCTCTTAAGTCACAACTCTAGCTATTATGCTATTAGACATTTTGGTTGGTAAATACTCTCCTGGGGAAGTCTACATAGACATTTGATACATGTGTATCTAGGGCATGTCCACGTTTCTGGAACAGTGCCTGCCTTTCTTTTCAGATCTTCTGGCTTTCACTTTCCAGATTGCACTTGGACGTCCCCTTTGAAATGTGCCTCTAAGGATCTTAGGGGACCTTTTACTAAAATGCTCCATGCAGTTAACACACATTTTAGCATGCGCTAATCCTGAGTGTGGCGGCCGTGGTTACCATTACCATTACCACTAAAATGTGCATTAACTGCCCACCATGTGAAGGGATAGGGAATGGGAGGGTTTGGGTGCAGACTGGTTGTGGAGAGCACATTGCAATAAGTGTTAGGGTGCTTATCATGCGCTCACTGTCAATGTGGTAATGAGTACGGATACACTGAATGACACCTCTAAGGATGGCATTAGGTTTACCGTATTAATTGCTAATGCTGCTACCGTGGTTAGAGTACAGTTCTGGGTACTAACTGCCAGACACATGCCAGGCACTCCCCTGACAGCGCATGACTGTTTCGCTTACCACATGTTGTTTGCTTTCAATGCGTGGTAAGTACAGACCCTTGTGGACGCATTAGTAAAAAGGCCCCTAGAATTCATTTTATTTCTTCTCTACTACCTTTCCAGTTAAAACTTTTCAAGAGAATTACTGGCCCTCATATCTATTGGAAATAAACATAATGCAAAGTAGATTTTAGCGATATATCAAGATTAAGCCCTCAAGAGCCTAATATCAAAATTATCTTGAAGAGAATATTTCTCTCTAAAAAATATTTTTTTGTTGAGCCAACAGACTATATACTCAGTCCAGTTGGTTTCCGTATATCCCATTTATTTTTTATAAAAATGATTTGTTTCCATCCATCCTAAAAGTGTATCAGTGAATTTAAAAATCTAATAATATCCTTAATCAGTCCAATTAAAATTACCCACAGAGGTTTCATGGTCTCTCAGCTTTCCCTCAGAAAGCTATTTTCTTTTTCAAATCTATTGAATTGACAACCACAAAACTGGTGCCACTGTGAATGCTGCCGGAGATGGGGCAGGATCAAAGGGGAACGGCTCCTTCCCCAATTGCCACTGGATCACCAGGGAGCTCTTGGTGAGGGTGGGGGGAGGGCCGGGTTGACTCTTGTCTTCTCTAGGTCAGGATCGGGGGAGGTGGGGTAGACCAGCCTAATGCTGTGGGTTTTTTAGCTGGGAGATCTGAAGGAAGGATTGGCGGAGGGAGCTCCAGTGGGGGCACCAGTCTTTTTTAGGGGGACCGGGGGGGAGGCTGCCATCACCACCTTCAATGCTGTGCAAAGGTCAGCAGCTATGCTGCTGGACTGCCAGTGGCATAGTTACAGTTACCACCACCTCTTGAGGTGGCATCAGCTGCTGCCACTCTATTGGCAGTCATGACAGCTAGCACACAGCATGATCCCACGTGCTGGCTGTCACCGGCTGCCATGCCCCATCTCCACTCTGATCCCGTCTCTGCCTGCATTTACCATGGGATTTGCAGATAGTGAAGAAAATTGTGCTTTATCTGCATTTCACCTGTGGTATTTGTTAATGTGACCCAATACTACACACTATGTGGTACCAAAATCATAGGAGCTAGTGCTTGTGACCTCCTCATACCCCACTCCAGGTCTCATGCGCTGGTCTCATGTTCTCGTGAGACTAGCACCAGAGTTCCTACACCATGCATCATCTTTCGATAACAAGAGTTAAAGCTTCAGATAGCAAGTATTACTGTGGCTGTGTGCTGCAACGCTGGTGTACCTGTGTGTGGGATGTGGTGGTGGATGCAGGGCTGAAGTGCATGTGTGTGTGTACTGCAGAGCTGGGGAGCCTCTGTGTGTGGCGCAGAGGTGAGTTGCCTGTGTGTGTGTGTATGTGGTGCGTGATGCGGGGGGTAAAGTGTATATGTGTGTGCTCCCTCTCTGTGTGTCCATCATGCAAGATGGTGTGTGTGTGCAGTGTGGGGGTAAGGTGCTTGTGTGTATGTTCTGGGGGGAGGGGAATGCACCCTTTGGCATATGCAGATTGCCATTTTTGTCCACATGCATTAATCCCTTTAACCTCCATCTTGCACCCTTTCCTCCCCACTTCAACCCTCCCCACTCTCTTTTCCCCTTACGGACTCTCTCCCCATTCTCCTTCCCCCCCCCCCCCCACAGCACTCCCACCCCCTGCCCTCCATTCCCCAATCCTCTATCCTCTGTACTTTTTTTTTGCTTTTTTTTTGTTTTTAGGATCTTCCCCCTTTACATTTTTTCTGTCTCTCTCCCCGTCTTTTTTTTTTCTGAAAGCTCTGATCCTCAAGGCTTTCTGCTGCCCTGGACTTCACCTCCTGTTCTGCCTGCGGGGATCCAGTCTCCCATAGGCAGAACAGGAGGGATCTTTGCTGCAATTGAGGGTTAGATGCATTAAGATAACCCACGGAACAGATCCCTGTGGGCTGTCTGGTGCATTTAAAACTCGATCACGCCAAAGATCACTCCTGTTCCGCCCACGAGAGAATGGATCTCCCGCGGGCAGACAGAATAGGTTTTTTGCTCGTAATTGAGGGTGGGGGAGCAAATCCCAGGCTTCAGGTATAAATTTCTGGTCACCATGGGGACCTGGCACCTGGGCTTTGTCGAGCCCTGACTTAGTAAGCATGCCCTATAGGAGAAGTGGTCACTGCTCAGTGGAACTTACAGTCTGGTCCATAGGAGGTGGTTGAGGAGAGATGGACAGTGAGGAAGAAGCATTGTGTCATGAGCGTAGTAGGGTCATTAGACCAGCATTTCTCCTCTCTTTTCTTCCTCATTGTTCAATAACAGAACCTCGATGAACTGAGCTTTACCCAAGTAAATGACTGTGAAAAAATGTCCTTCCTATGTAGTAAATAGTAAATTTTATATATGCAGCTATTTCTATAACCCCTAGAATAGTGAATTTGATTTTTGTGTAAACAGAACAAAGAGGTTCATTGAATTTAACCTAACTTTCATAGTAGCCTTTTAGCTATCAATAAACAGATCAAAACGTAAGCAGCAACGAACTACTCCACTAATAGGACTGTACATTAATTAAACTTTCTATATAAAAAAGGTCAAAATGGTGTATGTTTGTTCTTATATGCTTGTGATAATGCAGAACTTTGTTTTCTTGTTTGATTATTCCACCGGTACTGTCGGTAGCATTTTATTTTCGAGTTAAGTATAGTCAATGAGCCTGTATCAGCCTTTCTAAAAGAAACCCTTCTTCCTCATATAAAGGTATATTTACCAAAATGCAGTAGTTTACTGTGCATTCAGCCCCAAAAATGAGCATGGAAGTGGTGCCAGACCCACCCTAAGAAAAGGGGCCATGTGTGGCATGTCCTCATGCAGCTAAAATGGCTCCAACACCACCCCCACGCAAATTTGATTGCCGTGAGTACAAGAGTGCAATTACCGCTACCCTCTCAGGTGGCAGTAACTGCCCCTGCTCTTTGACATTGACCACGAGTATGCACTAATAACCCACGCCTACCACAATGCGCAGTCAACACCACATTATGCCCCAATCCATGGCAAACAATTAACATGGAATTTTTAGCATGACTGCATTCTTAGCACATGCAAACAAACAGTTAATGCACACACGTCACACCCCACATTAACCGTTCGCATACTTTAGCAAACATAGTTATTTTTATCCCCGAACATTTTAACTTTAAATTTGTAGCCTGTACCATATTTTGGCACTTGTTGGTGGGTCTCAAGGACTAAAGTTGAGTTTTAAGACTCAAGGAGGGTAACTTTACAACCAGCCACATAAGTAGATGCAGCCAGTAAACACAGAAAAAGCTGTAATTTCATAAAAAGGCAAGTACCTGTGTCCTTTCACTTACAAAATCGCCCCTTATACGTGCAACCCACAACAAAAGATTTGTACCTACTCCGGAGCAGGTGTAAATATACACATTTATAGCTGCCATTTATCCTTGTGCCCTGTTTGCATTCTGTAAGTATATGTGCAAAGCTGAAGCTTCTTTCAGCTCTGCAGACCTTGCATCTATACAGGCAGTATGGAAGTTGACATCCAAGAGAATGTTAACAGATGCCTTTACCTGTGAAAAATAAGGGAGCTGAAAAATGCCCTCACCCTATGAAGGTAAAAGGTTCCACATGATTTCACAGTATGGGCATTTTTACCCGTGTCGCAAAGGACGAGGATGGTTTTAGCCTCGTCCTTTGTCCATGTTGTAAAGCAGATGCTCACATACTCGCAGCATAACCAGCACCAGATTTTCAAACGGTAACACTTAGGCGTTTCAGAACTACCACATAGGTGAATAAATACAGCCTCCATTTATAAATGAGAGAAACGTAGTCTAGTAAATTAAAGGGACTGTCGTCGGTATGCATTCCATGGAGAACTGCAGCTTAACAGGCGATATGAAACATTTTAATCGCATATTCAAAGTGCTGGTTAATATGCCAAAGCTTCACAAAGATCCTGAAACCAATTAATGTGGCTTCATTTATCAAGCAAAGCAGGGTTATTATAAATGTGCTGTTATGATGCTATTATTAGTGCTTTCATTTGACTGTGGACTGGAATGTTATGCATAGCTGTTAAGGAAGAGAGCATGCTTTAAGGCAATAATATTAACATAGACAGTCAGTCATTCTAAAGTAGCATTGATTATACTTGGGTCTTCTTTTAACAAACATAACAGAATGTGTAAGGGGGGACTTCCTCCCACCCACAACACAAATTTTCCTGGGGGTACATCTATGGTTCCTGTGGTTAGAGCTTATCATCCTTGGGAAGTAGCGTGCCTGGGAGTGCACTGGGGAGAATTTTTGTGGTGTTCCCCCTCACTCCCCTTCCCCCTCCTCCCCTTTCCTCACCACCCCTTTTTTCACATTTTTACAGCCACCGTAATATCTTTAATCTTGTTTGTAGTCTCCACCTTAATTATTTAACATTTTTATCCATATCATATTCTTTTACCATGCATTGGTTTTTATCCCCCTTTTTTGTTTAGCACTTTTTAATGCAACATTATTATTTAAGGTTTTAAATGGGAAGCCATTTTATTGTGGTTTAACATGTTTTTTTCATTTTATAACATTTGCTGTTCTTTTGATAGAGATTGCATTAGGACTGGCCATCAACTGCATTTTATTTCTCTTGGCCTTATTCAACAGTAAGTTTTTACTACAGTTTGTACTTGTTGGATGTCCATACAAGCTCATTCCTCCCCTTAGTGAACATCTCTCACCTGTCCTTCTTGACGTATATATATATTTTATCGGTATGGTGTTTTGTGTTTATTTCTTTTACACATGAGCATATTTAATGTTTTAGCGGTTCTTATCTTGTTTATGATTATTTTTTATTTATTTATTATTTTCAAGGTCACGCTTAATTATTGTGATTTGTTTTAGTATGATTGTGAGTACTTTTTAAGGGTCTATATAATTATTACCGGTTATATATATATATATATATATATATATATATATATATATATATATATATACTTTGTTTTTATATATATGAATGTGTTTTTATATGCATCCTGCTTATTATTTTGCCTTTTATAATATTGTTTTTATATTTTATGTTGTTGTGCTGTTCTCTTTGAGATCTACCCCCTGACAAAGGCATCGCCAAAATGTGACCATGTAGGGATTGTGTGGATAAAGGACCATTTTACCTTCTCACCCTTGTGTTTCCTGATCTTCAGCGAGATAGGACATCTGTTTTTTTTGTGGACGGTTGCTTAAATATATTACAACCTTGAGGGTATCCTATTTTCCAGGGAGCAAATACAGCAATTAGTACTTCAATTTAGCAATAACAACTACAAACACAACATACAAACTTATCCGTGCACATTCTGAGTTAGTGGTCATATTTAAGTTCTTGAATGTTGGCATTATTTGAGGTACAGTACAAGGACAGCCAGCTAACATCCAAGCCAGCCCACAAACTGACTGAGGTTATGCGGAAAATCTGTATTATTTTCCTGACTGAGTAAATCAGCTTCCCCTGGCTTCAAAAACAGTGGTGCATATGATAAGTCTGTTAATGATAATGGGCTGGGGAGTATGCCTTGTTTCTGGAAGAGCTGAATTGCTCCCTTCCTACCCCCTTGGAAAAGTCATATATTCACCCTTGGAATAACAGCAATAGCACAGCCACATAAGTACATATTCGTAATCTATATTCACAATAAGTGGTTCTACTTCACATTGGCATGTGATCAGTCGGCACAAACAATGCCTAACGTTCTACTACAAACTCAAGATTTGTCCTTGAGAGGGTGTTCAGCTATAGATTTCATTTCTTAATATTGAAGAATTTGTTTATTTTCAACTTGCATAACCAAACAGGACTTTTCCGTTAGTTAAATACTTGTATAAATGTATGACATGACACATTTCCAAATAGTTTTATACTTCAAGGACACAAGTGGGCAACATTACTGACATGGACAGTCACATACAGTGTTCTGGAAAAGCCTCGCCAAGAAATATGTGTTTTGATTTGTTTAATGGATATACCACCTATTAAATAAAACATCTGAGCTGTGTACAGTTACAGAATTCACATACCACCTCTCAAAGTCCCCTCAGTCTTTTCTTGTATGTGGCTGCTGCTGAATGCAGTTTTCTGCATTATAGTTCAAAAGAATTTGCAAAACAAGAGAAAAAACTCTAAAAAATTAGATCAACAAACAAGGAAAAACAAGTGTCAGATACATAAATATAGTGGGAAATGCAAAGTGTTATTCCAGAAACCATTGGCTGATCAAGGTCGGACTCGTGAATGCTTAAGAAAAGGTGAACTGAAACTGAAGGATGAGAGATTGATAGTTGCAGCCCAGGACAGTGGATTGTGGATGAGATGGTTCACAGCAAGCATAGAAACAACTGCCAAATATAACATATGTAGATTCTGTAAGTAAGAACTGCAAACAGTTACTCATCTCATAGCTTGCTGCGATGTTCTAGTGGCAGAAAATTTCTACATGGAAAGGCAAAATAAAGTGGTGTATTTCATCCACTGAAATCTCTGTAAACATTACAGCTCTGTATACCAGTAAAGCGCTGGAACTATGATCCTAAGAGAATTTGTGGAGAATGAAGAGGTTATGATCATCTGGGATATTCCATCCTGACTAATAAAAATCTGCATGCAAGGAAACCAGAAAAAGCGATAAAGGAGAAAACGCCAGCATGGCATTGATAATAGACGTGTCAATTCCAAGCAATTATTCTGTGAATTGAGTTGAGAGGGAGAATATCCTTATGCACCAAGAAATTCAGTCAGAGACCCAGAAAATGTGGCAGAAAGATGCAGAGATATTTTCCATCGTATTTGGTGCCCCTGGCTTAATGAAGAAGGATTTCCAGGCACTCCTTGAAAAATTGCCTATACATATTACATCTTTTGAGCTCTGGAAGAAAGCTCTGTTTGACTCTATGCAAATTAGCATCATGTTAGCGGTATATTTGAGACACAGAGTTCATACCCCACATTCCCTGGCTTAGGAGTAAGTTTCAGTACTGTCATGGTATCCGCAAACCGAACCCATTTGAAGAAATTGAGTCTAGAATTCACCATCAGTGATCTAGGATAAGGATTTTGTGTTTTCAAACTGAAAGTAATCAAAGTGAAAACGTAGCAAAATCTGGCTTTTTAAGGTTGCTTCATAGCCTATTTATATATGTATATATTTAGCATTTTTTTCTGTATTGATTATTCAACTTTTTTTTCTGTGAAACAGAAGCTACGTATTTCTTCAGCAGTTAGCCTTCTCCATCTTCTAGAGTCTTTCATTGATCTAATAAGCTGACAGTTGTGACAAAATGGATTATAATCACAGCAACAAAGCGTATGGCAAAAACGCTTTTGTGAAAACACAGACGGGCTAGCCATAGCCTAGCTAGAACGAAAGAACATAAACTTATGATAAGTGCCATGCTGGTACAGACTAGGGCTGCTTAAACTCAGGAAGCACCCCACAGCATCTAATGGGAAAAACCATTTGCTGTTGATCCTTCCCGGAAGTAGGAAGTGGAGAAGCCCATGTCTATCTAACAATTAATTGTTTATGGACCTGGCCTCCAGAAACTTGTCCAAACCCTTTTTTTAACCCAGCTATTAGCTATTAGCCTTACCACATTCTCTGACAACAGATCTAATAGCTTAATTGTATGTTGGCTGAAAAATACTTTACAAAATTTGATTTAAATGTGCTATTGATTTTGGTGTCATGGAATATGCCCTAGTCCTAAAATTACCTGACAGAGCAAACAACAGTTTCCTTTTAACTTGTTCTCTACCATTCATGATTTTTTCAACCTCCCTAGTGTCCTTTCTCTCATCTGCTCTCCAAGTTGAAGATCCCTATCTTGTTAAACATTTCCTTATAAGGGAGCTGTTCTATCCCTGAAATCACTTCTGTGCCCTTTTCTGCAAGTTGTCTAATTCTGCTATATAGTTGTGGCCAACATTATTGGCACCCTTGCAGTTCAACTCCTTAATGTCCAATTTCTCCTAAAAAAAAGTGGCCAGTGAAATGGCTATGGACTATATATGCACATATATTTGACACATAAAAGAATCATCTAAAGCAAGACCAATTAAAAACGGAAATAGAAGGAAATAGTATAAAAATTGGGACATTGTCAGGACATGATTATTGGCAACCTTATAAACAATTCAAATCAGTTTGAACAGAAGAACCACATTCACATTGCATTAAAATTAGATACACCTGTGATCAATTGTCATTACTCACATGGCTTGAATCAATCAATGGATGATGGCTCTAATGTTTAAAATGGTGGAGACAAGAGAGCTACCTGAGAACGTCAAAAAAGCCATTATCACCAAATATCAAACTTCAAAGGTGTACAAGGCCATCTCCAAAGACCTTGGAATTCCTGTGTTTACAGTTTGCAATGTTATTAAGAAGTTGTCTGCTCATGGAAGTGTCAAGAACCTCCTAGGATGTGATGGGAAAAGGACAATTAAACTAAGAAGCCTTCAAAGGTTGCTGCAAACTGTTGGACATACACTATGTACAACATTCAAAAAGCTTAAGGCTGACCTGAAGCAATCTGGATTGGTAGTTTCAACCCACACCATATGCTGCACACTAAACAAAGAAGGGCTTCATGAGCGAAGGCCAAGGAGGACCCCATTGCTCAACGACAAACATAAAAAGGCACACCTGATATTTGCCCAAACCCACCTTGAGAAACCACAATCCTTCTGGGAAAATGTTCTGTGGACAGATGAAATCAAACTTGAGCTCTTCGGCAATGCAGACCAGCAAAACATTTACAGGCAAAGAAATGAAGCTTATAAGAAAAAAAGCACCCTTTCTATAGTTAAATATGGTGGCGGTTCCATAATGTCGTGGGGCTGTTTTGCTGCCTCAGGAACTGGAGGCCTGGAATATATTAAAGGAATGATGAAGTTAGAGGAATACCAAGATATTTTGGAGCGAAATATGCTACCTATTGTCAGACAGCTAGGTCTGGGTCAATGGTCATGTGTCCTCCAGCACCACAAGGACCCAAAACATACATCCAAAAGTGCAAAAGAATGGTTAAAAAGGAAAAAATGGACTGTTTTAAATTGGCCAGCAGTGAGTCCTGATCTCAATCCAATCGAGAACCGGTGCAAAGAGCTGAAATCTGCCATTGGTAAAAGGAATCCTGGAAACATTCATGAGCAGGAACAAATCACAGTTGAAGAGTGGGAGAAACTACCAGCAGACAGATGTATGAAACTTATAGATGGCTAGAAGAAATGTTTGGAGAGTGTCATCACTGCAAAGGGTTGTGCAACCAAATATTAGTGAAAGGTGCCATTAATCTTGTCAAGGTCATATGTGGTTTTTTTCTCAGAAATTACTACATCATTGTTGCACAGACATCTTTTTTTTGTTTTATACTTTTGTACATGCTATTAAAATATTATGATGACATGTTGTTGTTGTTAAGTGCCGTTGACTCGGTGTCGACTCATGGCGACCCTTTGGATAGTTGTCTTAAACTGTGTTTGGTCTTCATTCAGGCGGCTCATTGTTGACAGAGTGGCACCCACAGCTGCTGTTATTGTATCAGTCCATCTCATTGCCATACCTTCCATTTTTGCATTGACCTTCTACCTTGCCAAGCATGATGTCTTTCTCTAATGATCTCTCTCTTCGCATGATGTGTGCAAAGTATGAAAGTCAAAGTCTTGTCATCTAAGCTTCTAACGAAAGCTTAGGTTTGATCTCCTCTAGTACTGACTGGTTTGTTCTTAGGGCAGTTCATGGTATACACAGTATTTGTCACCAGCACCATAATTCAAAGGCATCAATTTTCTTCCTATCTATTTCAGTGTCCAACTTTCGCATCCATATGATGTTATTGAAAATACCATGGCTTGAATGAGTTGAATCTTTGTATGGAGAGAGGCATCTCTGCTCTTGAGAATATTGTCTAGGTCCTTCATAGCCATTCTGCAAAGAATAATGTGTCGTCTGATTTCTTGACTGCTTGTTGTTTCTTTATTGATAGTTGATCTAAGTAGGTTAAAGTTGCCCACTATTTCAGTTTCTTCTCCATCAACAATGAACTTATTGATTTTGCTAATTGTCAGGATCTTTGTCTTCTTTACATTAAGATGCAGGCCCATTTTATACAGCTGGAATATTTCCAATTATTTCTCAAGATATTGTACACCACATACCTAAAATGCAAGGGTATCAATAATGGTGACTACAACTGTCTCTTTTTTGAGGTGCTACAGCCAAACTCACACAGTTTATTGAAGGTAGGGATCAAGATAGAGATATTATTGCATCCCATGTGCTATTGTCATTATTTACAGTCCATCCCCAAAATCACAGATGACAGATTTGTCAGACCACATGAAATGATTTCTGAAGCATGTCTATTTATGTATTCATATATGAAACAAAGTCTAATATTTAAACATGTGGAGGCCAATACCGATTGGGTCACATCCGGATGTTCAAAATCTGGACGGGTGGATTTGCACCCAATTCTGATCCCGCAGGGGTTAGACATCCCCATGGGATCAGAATTGGGTGCAACGGGCCTGGATGGGCAGGATGTGCCCCAATTCTGGCCCACAGCACGTCCATCGCCATGGCACCGTGGCTCCATGCAGGAGTCCCAATCACCCACACTGCCTGCTACCATCACGTTTTCTGCAGCCTGACCCCCAATCTAGCCATCCGGGACCTGGATCAGGCTGCGGGGAACCCTCTTGTTGGCTCACCTCTTTGGGGGTCCATCTAAGCTGTCTGCTGATGTCATGGGTGACTTATTCCAACTCCGAGGGGGAATAAGTCCCCATCTACTTCAGCCTGCCCAGACGTACAGGGCCTTCACCGGAATAGGCCCTGTACGACTGGATTGAGAGTCATGCTTCTGGCCTGCTGTTGCTCCTCCCTCAGCCCCCCCCCCCCACCCTCGTACAGAGTTTCCTGCACATCTCTGCTGTATGTGCCTGGAGCTTTGTGGCTGGACTAGGACCCAGGCGTTTAGCAGAGATTATATGTCCGACTGGGAAGTATATCCCTGCTAAACGTGGCTCAGAATATCTTAATGGGATTTTTCTGGGAAGGCTGATGATAGGGTCATCATGATTATTAAGAGTAATTATCATAGTCTCATGAGGTATATGGCTTTTTGGCAGGGAAGTTAACTGGGTGGGAGAAAAAGTACAAGACTGGAGATTTGCCTATGGGGCCTTAAACCCTTGCACTGGCCTTCCCACATATTCCTATCCTCCAGCCACCCAGCTATCTAGATATCTAATGATCAGATTGCCAAAAAACAGCAGTTATAACCCTTTCTCCTTAGCCATACATCTTCGGAAACACATGTTTCCTGTGAAAGGGCAATGCAGGTTGTAGCTATAGGATCACTTCCCACCACATCTAATGTAATGTAAAGAAAAAACATTTTTAAGCAAACATATTTCCAAGCAGTCCTCTGTTAAAAAAAAGGAGGAGCCTGGGATTAAAGGGCTAGGCCTTAGCCTTTGAAGGACCTACAGAATTCTTTCTGTACCTTGTTAGGGAAATGCTCCACAAAGTGAAATTGGAAGATGCATGAAGTTTAGGTTCATAGTACCTCAGTAGCTGAAAAATTGCCCTTCATTTTAGAGAGAGGAAATATATAACACTAATATTCTTTCTAATTTTATTCTGATCTCTCAAAGAAAAGCAGTCATTAAGAACATGGGAATTGCCATGCTGGGTCAGAGCAAAGATTCGTCAAACCCAGTATCCTGTTTCCAACAGTGGTCATTCCAGGTCTTGCTTAATAGCGGTTGACTGATGTTTTCTCAAAGAATTTGTCCAAACTTTGTTTAAATCCAGCTATGCTAACTGCTTTTACCATATCCTCCAGCAATGAGTTCCAAAGCTTAACTATGCATTAAATGAAAACATATTTTCTCCTATTTGTTTAAATGTACTGAAAAACAAATGTCTCAAATGAGTGCTATGCTCGTTGTGTTTAGTCACACGGTATTATAAATTTTCATATGTAAACTTGTGCAGGGCCGTAGCAAGAGCTGGACGAGCAATGAGGCTGCACAGGGCGCAAGTGCAGACGGGGCGCTGATGTCATTACTGGGCTTCCAGGAAGCCCGACAAAAGCAAGTTTCTATATGCAGCTGGGTGGGTGAGGGCTGCCAGGCTTGCGGGTCGCGGAGGGCACATTGCTAGCTTGGTACATGCCATCTGCTGTCGTTTGAGAGAAGAGTTCTTGGAAAGGCACATAAATGCTCAAAAAAATCTCCTGCTTTGAAATGACTTCATTTGATCACTGTTCTGACAGTCAGTGAGGTCAAGTTGTAAATTTGAATTGGCATCCTCACATGAGATCCCAAAAGGGTTGGCTAATGTTTTTAAACAGTATTTTATCTCATTCAAGTTCAGAATCCCAAAGCTACCCTTCGCATAACTGCTCTAGCTCTTTGATGTATCTGGCATGTAACTATTCCTCCTATATAGTTGAAAGATTCTGTGACAATTTAGAAGTAGGCAGGCATTATTCAAACATTATGAATAAAATAATACTAACTTGATTTGGCAGGTTACCATTTTACCGTCTACTTTTCATTTTGAGATTCAGGTCATTTAGAATTGCTGATTTTGAAGTTTATGAAAAAGTTGTGAATTCCATTCAATTGCTCAGTCAGCGAAGGTGTCAGATTTATTTCAAGAGTTACTTCATAGTCTAGAAAAGTATGAACTGAAATGATTCAAGCTCAGCTACTCATGGTATGCCATCTATGACTGGCTCTCCAAATGGAACATTAGCTGTCTCTTTCCCAAGCATATCCAAGGATCGGGATTTTAAAATGAACTGATAAAATGCAATTGGATTATTCACCAACAAAACCTAATAGATAAGGATCTATAATTCAAGAGTATATTCTGAGTAGGTCTTGTGGGTTAAATCACAGGCAATTCAAAGCATTTTTGATGGAATTGAAGCCGATTCTATAGTGACATTATTGACTACTCTGAAGCCTGATTCTCTCTACATTATTCGGAGAGAAACTTTTTTCTTTGTTTATTGAGAGCAGAAACCCAGTAGCAAATCATTTTGAAGATGCAAAATGGTAAAATGGATATGTGCTCTGGCCTTTGCAATTGACATTACTGCATATGCAAATATGCAAATTTGTGCAATTGATGTGATGTTAGTTGACTCATCTGTATCAGGGGACATTAAATAAAGCTCTACAGAAAATTTAGTCCCAACATCATTTGGAATGTCAGTTAGCCACTGACACACTGGTATTCAGTTCAAACGGATGGATTCAATCTTCTTTACACGGTGCAAGAAAAGCTTTTCAATCGATTGTTTCTAGAACACTCTTTTTATCTTCTTGCGATGACTGCTTCCTTGTTTGGTTACAGTAATAATGATAGACAAAAATAAGAAAGGTTAAAAGGTGTTTTCTTCTTACTCTGTTCACTGCTGCCGGCCTTTAAGAGGTCTGGGACAGTTTCCGACTGTTGTCAGCTAGACGAGAGACTAAAAGGCTTATGTCTGTAGTAATGAGGCAGAATCAGAATAGGGTAAAAATACACAATCCCTTTAAATATCCCTTATTGTGGACACACTGAGCAGCAGCGACACAGTTGAGGTCAACTGCCTGTGGGGGATTGAGAGACTATGTTTGAATAATCAGCAGGTTATTATAAAGAAGGATCGCATGGCTTGCCTTTATTCCTTCCTGAAAACCTAAACTAGAAAATGTGCTGATCAGAGGCAGTTTAGAGACGCAGGGGCTCTGAAACTGAATGGGGGTGGCAGATGAAGTGCCAGCTCAGGAGTGCTCCAGAGGGATTCATTTGTAGAAATATGTGAACTGAGGAGGCTTCATTGTTGACAAATTGGGAGAGTTTTGGCTGTGTCCAGTAGACTCAATGAGAGTTTGAAGTAGAGCAATATAGGTGGCAGTGCAAGGTATCTGTTCAAGCATACTGAGGACATCTGGGGTATAACGGGGGAGACAGCATCACCAGACTTCGTTCATTCCACCTTGCTGCTCCATATGCCTGGAACAGACTACCTAAGTCGGTGCATCAAGCTCCTACTCTGGCCCGATTCAAGTCCAAGCTGAAGACCACCTATGAGGCTGCTTTTGGATCCTGATGCGCCTCATTCTCTCGTCCACTACTTATGTGTATCTTGCCATTCTCTAGTCCCTAGTTCTGCGATGTTTTTTCATCTTGATTAGACTGTAAGCTCTGATGAGTAAGGGCTGTGTCTTACATTTATATGTACAGTGCTGTGTATACCTTATAGTGCTATACAAATAATTAGTAGTAGTAATAGTCTTCAAAAACAGTCACCATTTTGCAGTCCTGTGAACATTTATTTATTAGAAACTTTTATATCACATTTTCCAGCAGATCAAATGAGGTTTACAATGAACAACCTTTGAATTGTACAATAAACAGTAGCAATTCAGTTACACGGAACAATTAACTATGTACATTAGCACTTAACAACCAGCTATATACATTGGCAATGACAATGCATACAGTTGGTCAACAATTAGCAGATGAACTATATACATATTTGGTACTAGTACATGATTGGTTCTAATACAGTTTTTAGGTTGTCTCGGTGTTAATGGTGCTCTTCTAGGGTTAGTCGTAGCTTGCTTATGTGATGGGCTGGGAGAGGTCAGTACTATTAGGTTCAATTTGGTTTCCAAAGTGTTGAATAAACAAATGTGTTTTAAGTTTTTTTGTGGAATGTGGAGAGGTCATTTATAGCTCATAAAACTACGAAACTATTAAAACTGATCTGATTTTGCCTGGGTTTATCCAATTTTTGTAGGTTAGGTGTTGGAAAGGGGAGAAAGTTCTTTCCAAAACTTGATAATGTGCTAGTGAGTGAACATTTACAGGCCAATGCAGAAAGATGGACCTTTTGGTTTCTAGTCCCACAGGTGCCCCTTGTGGTCTTGGGCAAGGCACTTAACCCTCCATTGCCCATGTTCCCTGTAAAATAGTTATCTCCAAGTTATAATGCCCTGTTCAATGTAATTTCAGTTTGTTCAATGTAAATCGCCTTGATATCATGAAAGGCGGTATATAAGAAATGTTAAATAAATAAATAAAGTACCCTTTGCGTGCAGATAATGCAAATTATAAGCATAAGTTCCGACAGGTAAAATACAGAAAAGAGACTGATGCGCATGTAAACAGCAAAGGAAAAGCAACTGCACACAATAATGCCAAGCATATAGGCAAATGAGTTGCCTGTGTTAAAATGGCATGTGAATATTGCCTGCACCCATTGCAGAGAAACACAGAGGATTATGTAACCTATCTGGGCCTGAAGTGGCTTAAACGTCTTGCATGTGCCTCTGACAGTGTTTTGATGGTATCGTGGGCTTTTTCCAATGCCTGGATCACCTGAGCTGAAGTGTCAAACTTCCCCTCAGATGACCCTGTTTCTCCGGGAGAGCATACCAAACTTGCGCCGACTTCTGTGCACATGTGTTTGGCTTGCTCTCCCAGTTTAACAATGATATGTGCACCACATTTTAATGTGTGGCTAATTTGCCTATGCGTCCCTTTCTTCATGCTGGTGCTGAAGTTGTACGCTATCTGTGCACTGCATAGAGGTGTACATAGTCAAAAGCGCACGACTTCAGAGCCGGTTTTCTGCATCGGCCTTTTAGTTTGGCAAGATTCTCGAGACTGAAAGAAATCATAATCCCTGTCACTGTTAATAGGAGTTTCCTACTGTATAGCTATAGGAGTATATGATATAATACATTTTATTGTGATAACAAGTATATTGTTCATTTTTTCCCCATTCAATGCTGTTACCTTGCAAACTTAATATGCTTGCATCCATATCCTTTGTGGTTTGTGAATCATGCCACACAGGCCATGGCTTCTCTGCATGTACTTTCCAGCTCCTGCCTTTCTAATAGAGATGAGAGAGAGAGACAGAAAATACTCAGTTGAAAGCACATCCGGCACCATAGCTAATGCTCACATGGCCCCTCCACTCTTTTGAGTCTTTGGATCTCTGAACTCGCAAGTGCTTCCGGGGTATCAGGACTGGACTGGAATAGACCAAAGCACAGGAAGACAACATTCGTCTTCCTCCCCATTCAGAATGCAGTGGATGAGCGCATCTGTGCAGGAAGATGGCGCATTTTTTAATTCCCTAATTTTCAAAGTGCCTTTGGATCTCACAGAGGGCTTAAATGAGTCACATCACTGCACTAAAGCACGACTAATGAAAACGCAGGTCTCCTGTAGAAGATGAAGAGTGACCAAAGATGGTTTCCATTCTCTTCTCCAAGGCTGCGGTGAGATGAAAGCTGGGTGGGAGGATTACATTGGGAAGACAGCATTCTTAGGGTGCTATATACATGTATATAAATGTTTTATTGCCATTTTGGGAGTAATTTTATTTGAAACATTCAAAGGCAACATAGGTGCTTATGTCCCTTTATAAAATAGACGTACAGTGACCCCCAGCAGTAGACACATTCTCACACACCAATTTACACCTCCTCTAAGTAAGATACAAATGTGTATGTGAACTCTATATTGTTCATGTATATTTTATAGAAAATAATTTGACATAATAATTTGAGGTATATCACATTTTTAAGTAACCTTTCTAAATGATATATAAATTGCACATACAGAAAAAAACAGGAAAAGGATCTCATATCTCCAGCCAACCACCACTCATTTATCATGTAAGGCTCAACAATTAAGCCAATCACAGTTCATTTAGTGTGCAGGGCTTCAATTTATCATCATAGATCCATTAAAAAACCCTCTAAACTTACATATATGCTAATTTATTAATTATTAAAAACTTTTTCAAACCATCCCACAAAGATTTTGAAATTTCACAGTTCATCTAGAAACATCTCTAAATTTCATTGAAACTATATCCAGATTCCTTATTAGAAAGATAATTGTTCAGTGTTATCAAAAGTAGTATCTTCAGATTCTAATCATTGCTCTACGTGAAGACGAGTATACTTATTTCAGTAACCCTACAAAGGCCTTTGTTTCACAATCCTCAGATTGCTGCTTCAGGGGCTCAGCAATTGTGTTTCTCCATATCACACTTGGGGGCATGTTTACTAAACATTCCTAACGTGCGGGACCGCGGTAGTGTGCCTGTGCCATATAAGGAGTGGGCGGTTCAGGCCGAAAAAGGAAAAAAAAAGACCGTATGTGTGCGCGTCACGTTAATGTGCGGGGCCCACATTAGCGCGTGGGAAGGCTAAGTGGGGCGCAGCTGTGCACATATAGGACTAGAGCCGTAGCACAACGGTGAAGACAATAACCAATGGTGCAGGGGCCACGGGTTCAATCCTCCAGTGTGTGCAGCCCAAAAAGGCTGGCTGAGGCACCACCTTGAATGTGGAAATGTGTGTCAGGAGGCAAAATAATTTTGGGGCGGCATAAGGCGGCGCACTCTTCATTTTGGGGCGGCATAAGGCGGCGCACTGTTCATTGTGGGGCGGCATAAGGCGGCGCACTGTTCATATTAGGGCGGCATAAGGCGGCGCACTGTTCATTGTGGGGCGGCATAAGGCGGCGCACTGTTCATTGTGGGCAGCAGGATGCGGCGCGCTGATGGCCACAAGGCGGCGCACTGATGCTAAAGCAAAGGAACACAGCCACAGCACAATGGTTAAGACACTGACCAATGGTGCAGGGACCAGGGGTTCAATCCCTCACAATGCCCATTGAAAAAGGCTAGCTGAGGCAGTATATTTTATGTTGTGGAGTGCTTTAGGAGGCTTTTTAATTCTATTTTGTGATAACTACTAGCAAACGCACTCTCACAGCATGTTAACATAAGGCGGACCATAAGGCACATGTTACAGTGCACCATCCGCCAAGGCACCCTAGAATGTCCCCTATAGGGCAGCATGTATGTTGCGACACAGGATAATGTATAGTGCACCCTATATGGATGCCAACCATAAAGTGCCCTATAGGGCGCCCAATAAAGCACCCTCAGAGGCACCTTATGGGTACAGTACGCTGAGGGTGTTATTGCAGGCATCAACATATGTACAGTAAATGTAAAAAATGCTTTGGAAAACCCTATCACAGAACCCCATTGTGGGTATGAACCCATGACCTCTGGCTACACAGGCAGTGGGGTAACCATTGGGCTACACTTCTATACCTGTAAGCAAGCTCCTGCCTGGCTGCAGATAGCCTGCACGTCACATCACAGACAGTCTGCTTGTGTAAACAGGATAGGGTTAGGCTACCCGTACCCATGATGCACTGCACATGCAAATCAGCTGTCCACAGATGCACACAAGATGGGAACTGCACCCCTAAAGCTACCCGGCCTGGTAGGGGGAGGTGTCCTTGTGCACCCACACAGCACCTCGGCCTGGTAGGGTGTCCTGAGTGGGTGGACAAACGGCAAAGAGTAGCTAAACACCATCACATTGTGCGGTTACTATGCCCACCCTGAGTGTGTGATGATGCGCCCAGGACCAGGTGCACAACACCTCGCATGGCTGAATGCGGCCATGCCAGAGCTCCAAAGCAGCAATAACCTGTGAAATAGGTAGGTGCTGCATAAACATCTTGGAGATCACTGTCTGCCACAGTTAGTGGAACACCCACCCCGGTGGATAAAACAGGGTCTCCCACCAACAGATCCCCATACTATCTTCCTTCCCCCCCCCCCAATCCATGGCAGTAGAGCCGACCATCAACCCCAGTCCCGCTGGGGAAGTAGACACGACACCCCCACCCCCCCAAGCAGCTCCACACACATCCATAACACAATATCAGACAGACATTAGGCCTGGATATTCATAGATGCACCCCACCACTATCTGATATTCTCCTGCAGCAAGCCATCGGCCACTGCACCCTGCAAGGCACTCCATCAAGACACATATCATCTGTGCTCAGTCTGCTGGTTGGTCCTGATGGAAATGCATGCACCCACAACTGGGGTGGCAGTACACACAAGCAGATAAGTCAGTGAAAAGGCCCCAACAGGAAACCCATATATATCACACAAGAGAAACACAATACAGCACTATGGGTGTGCCTAGCCATGCTGCCATCACTGCACACTCAGGGTGAGAGTGATCCCCCAGCAGCAGATACAGAGGTCCCCCTGTCTCTGTAGGTGGTGGCCGGGCACTACCATGTCCCTGCCAGTGCCCTATGCCCTGTGCAGCTGCATCCTGGTCAGCCCACCCTGTCTGAGATATACCCATGGTCCCTTGCTACTCATTATGCACATTAGCAGGCCAATACTGGCAACAGTGCTGGCAGTGTGGGCTGTGGAAGGGGCTTGCAGCCAGCACCCACTGTATAGACAGACACACACTTCCACACCTATGCCAGCATGGTGCTACTATTGAGGAGGTAATTAGCCTTGGCCACCAAACCTGTCCTAGGCACGGCAAGGCATGGATATGGTACGCAGTACTGCTGGGGGTCACTCCCCAGGGTGGTAAACACCGTCAGAGGCCAGTCCTGGAGCACGCCCCGCAAACACCTAACAGATTGTTCTGATGGGGTCAACTAGCAGTATGTGCATAACGTATGGATATCTATCTGCCAGTACTCCTAGCAAACGTCTCAGAGCTGTGTACCGTATACCTCAGGTGTAGGGTGACATTGCTAAGGTATGCAGGTGCTAGTATTGGGAGATGCACGCAGGGTCCACTGTTCTGCCTCTCCAGGAGACATTGGCCAATGGGGCCTGTGGGTGTGGGTGTGGGTGTGTCTGCCCCTGTTGGCTGCTGCTTTACGGCAAAGATTCCCAACCCCAGTCCAGGTCTGCATCACACTGTTCGTGTTTTCCTGCTGTCCCTCATGAATATGCATGAGCTACATCTACATGCCATGGGGGTGGTGCATAGATATACAGCACAGGCATTTGTATGAGTGGCAGCATGGAACCTGACTGGTGTGTGGCACACCAGGAATGCATTTGGGAGCTTCTGCTCTAGGTACTGCCCCTGTTCATGGTGTCTGTGCTCAGTGGGGTAAAAGATAGACGTATTACCATTGCATATGTCCTCGACACGAAAGGTGTGTCCTTACTATCACTGTGTAGGTGTGGGAAAAATATGTGGCTAGGATTGGTGGAAGCCCCAGCTGGGCTTTGAACCTGTGACCTTCTGTTCTTGCATGCACTGTCTGTGTGCACTGCACCACCATGTAGCCACAGATTGGCTGGTTTCCCTGGAACATCCATGACTGTGGATCCGGCAGGGCCTGTCTGTTGCAGTGGACTGTGCCAGCCTGCAAATGGCTAGGCCTCTGTCTTCTGTGGCTAGCAGCCACTGCCCCCTGCACCACATGTACTCGTCCGCCAACATGCTGGCATGAGCTTCTCTCAGAAACAGCAGATGACCAGATTGCAATGTGGCAGTACGGGACTGCATTTGGGGGATTTGGCTGTAGGTAATGCCCATTGTTGTTGTGTTTTTGCAGTGTTGTGTAAAATATGGGTGTTTTCCCCATGCTTATGTTCCCTGCAATACAGGGATGTCTGCGCTATCTTTGTTTAGTGGTGGGTAAAATATAGGGGCTGGGCTGGCATGTGCTCCAGCTAGGATTTGAACCTCTGACCCTCTGGTCCTAGAGGTACTGGCTCTGTCCACTGCACCACACTATGGCCACAGAGACAATGCAGCCCCTGGAGGTAGTATACCTGGCAGGATGGAGTCACAAACCCTGCTCTACGCATTTTTACTGTGGGCACATGCACTCTGTCTGGTGACAAACGTGCACATAAACCCCGGAAATGACCACAGACACTGGGGGACAATATATCACCACGCTGGGCAAAAGTGATATTAATGGGCAACCATAGCAAACACTCCCAGGAAAGCTCCAAAAAGGACATTTGTTTTGGATGAGTCTCTGCTCCGTAGACCCTTCCAATATTCATTTCTTCTTTCTGGAGCTTTCCTGGGTGTGTTTTCTATATTGCCCATTACTATAACTGTTCCCCAGCTGCATTACTATTTGTGATATTTTTGTTGTGGTCACTTTCTATTTTTATTTTCACTTTTGTGCTGTGCACATGTATCACACTGCTCACGTTTTGCAGGATTCCCCAGTTTTGCTGTACATTGCTGACGGAAATGGTTTCTCTTCCCTTTAAATGCCCTCTACCGCGAGTGTTTCACTCGCGGTAGTTTTGCTTTGGGATTCGGCCCCGATAATGTGCGGGGAGCCTCTCCCCTCCCCTTCCCCGCCCATTAAACCCGTCTCTCCGCCCCTCAGGAACCTTCCTCCGCCCTCCGTTAGCCGTTCCACGCCTCTATCGGACATTTGCGGGCCCGTACTTGTGCGAGGCCCGTTATTGTGCCGCGCACCTGTGCGGGGGTGACACGCACGATTGCGGGGCGTTTAAGCGCTCTTAAGTACCGCTTTTAGTGCGCTATTTTGCGGCACGCAAATTAGCGGTTTTTAGTAAACATGCCCCTTGGTGTTTCTGCTTAGCGTTCCCAATTCTACGTTTTATTTGCACCTTTTTTCAATGTACACATGAATATAGCAACTCTGTTCTGGCTCTGTCCAAAACCACCCCCAGATCACGTAAAGTAGGGGTACTCTTGTGGGGCCCCTACTTTCACCCATGTATATCCGTGCACAATTTTATAAGAGCTTATTTTCATACTGGGCGTGGGCTCAACCATGGGTTGTTGTTTTTCAGCTTTTTTATGTACTTCTCCTGTCTCTATGACAACTTTGTATTATTAGTTTGCTTTTGGTACACCACTTTAATGTTGTATCAAAAGGCAGTTTAGCAAATTATGTAGACTAAACATGCTTTATCCATGAAAAAAGCTTTTGAATGTGACCCCTGTGGGTAGACTGCTTAGTATTCTGACCCTTAGTAAAAAAGGGCAGTTGGAGCCAGAGCCGAAAAGGGGTTTAAAATCCCTGGAGCAAGGGTAGATCAACTGAAGGTTTATCTTGAATCTGTAAAATGAGAATCTGCTCATCTGTGCTGTTGTCCTTAAAGTGAAAGCCCTTATCTCAAACAATTTAGATAAGAATGAAATGTAATATAGACTTTAGAAAAGAGATACTGCTGATAATGTAAATGCTTACCTATGGTTACTATCTCAGAGTCCAGAACCTGTTAAGCAGGACTGTTTGTTACCTATATAGCATTACAGAAATGATAAATAGTAGTGGAAGTAGTACTAGTAGTATCTAAGCACAAACTTTAGATCATTCTATGTATACTTCAAACATACAAAATCATGAAGACTCCACTTTGCTCTCCTTAAAATTTCATACTAATGGAAGTATTTTTGTTGTGTTAGTATGTTTATGTCTGTGTGCATACATACACACATACACAAAGTTTGGTTTTTATGTGGATGCCACTGTAGGAAATTTGCCATTATCGTATAGAAATGATAACATTGAATGGTGATACCCGAAAGCCTTTCTCCCACAACCAACCACAAAATAACACTCCCTGGAGAGGTGCCCGGCAAAACATTGGCCGCAGCTTTTATTCAACATCAGAATAATTAACAAGAACATATCACTGTAAATAACAACCCCAACGATTGGGCTAGACAGTGTCGCCCTAGCCCACCACTAATCCCTGTTTCTGTACTCTCCCCCCAATCCTCCCCCCACCTTCCCCAGCCTGCAGTGATGCCAGGTTGAGGCTTGCTTCCACCTGGAAGTCTTAATGTAACTGGGACCGCGCAAGGCGGTGATGCCCATGTTGCAGGAAGTCCCCCATTGCTCCCATCCCCTGTCTTCCTCCACGCCCTTCTTGGGGGGGGGGGAGAAATTTATCATAAGGGGAGGTCAGCCCAACCAGATCCCACCATGAACGAAGACTACAACTTGCATGTCTCTGCCCCCGCCAAATATGCGGCCTGGAATTCCCTACTGCACTCCTCCAAAACATCCTGAATGGCTCTGAGGAAATTATCCTGACCAATATCTGACAAATGCACCCCACTGGGGCGAAAAAGCTCCGGGCAATCAACAAAGATTAAGTCATGACCCATCACCAGCCCCTGCAATAAATGGACGAATTTGGTGACCTCCAAAACCACCCACCAGTGGAAGATTCCCCCCACCGCTGAGAACTCCCACCCCCACTCCTCATCCGCTACCCCCCACCAGCAACCAAGCCCCAGCAGCGGAACCCATGAACCCCCCACCTCCTGGCTTCCCAAAAGAGGACCAACAAGAAGTCATTTATGCCAACTAAATATTCATGTCCCAAAACTCCCAAGCGTCTGATTTATCCTTCTCTAAGCTCCTCCAAAACTGCTCATCATACAGTAATTCATCCATTCCCAATCCCCATAATTCTGATGAGCCCAGGATTAGTGCTGCTCAGACCATATGAGCTGAAATTGCACTCACTGAGGTGACAAATACTTACAGTCATAGTGTTTTTTTAGAGTGGAGGAATAGCCTAATAGAGCAATAGCTTGGTAACCAAAAGACCAGGGTTTGATTCCCACTAGCACTCCTTGGGAAAACCACTTAACCCTCCATTGCCTCAGAAGAAAGGCTTTGCTATCTATTTCTGATCACATTGACAAGAAAACCCAGGACCTGCTGGGTCTACCAGGCGTCAGCAGTGATTCAAAGGCACAAATGCATAGTTATAGTTTATTACAATTTGATAAGCTGCCCTTCCAGGTGAGCAGAGCAGATTAAAAGAATCAGAAAGGAATTCCAATGTGAAAAGAGCTGGTTATATTATACACAGTCATACAAAAGAGAATAGATAAAGAGAAAGATGGATAGAGGAGGGAATGGAAGTATAGTATAAGAACTGAGTCCAAACAGGCAGACAAAGGAGTTGTGCATGAGCAGGATACAGCAGGCCGACCCGTATGCGTTGTTGGTACGGCGTGCTGCAGTAGGGGGCCATCAGCTGCCTTTTAGCTGCGTTTGCACTGAGTAATCTTAGAAAAGTAAGATCCTTTGTCCTTTGTACTGCCGATTTTTCTGCTGCCAGTACAGTGATAGGAGTTTCTTTTTGTCTGCCCAGTTCAAATGGTCACTAACCCCTGGATCCTCCAGTGCATCCTCAGACTCGTCCTTTGCTTCAATGTATTAACATGCACGCACTCTTTGTCACCTATTCTAACCAACCGTTTTGTAAAGTTTTGCCGGTTTCCATTTTTGCATCAGCAATTCTCTCGATTTCTTCCTTTAGTTGTTCACCCTTCTTCCCCAGCACAATCAGTGTGTTTTTCAGCAGAGCTAACCTGCAGCTGTGACTGGTTTTAAATTTTCATTTTAAGCAAAGAAAAGAAAATCAAGAGTTTACAATGCTTCCGATTTCATTCTTTCTTATTTTAAATGATGCATAAAAGTAAAAAGTCATTGTAAATGTAAATGCTGCACAAAAATGCAGCTGGCCAGCAGGCTTTCTGTGGTTTATTGAAATGGGATCATAAAATGAGACATCGGCTATTATGCACAAGAACATTTGACCTTCCGTTCTGTTCCAAACAGTCATGATGTGAAATGGTGCTTTTCAGCTCATTACTGACGGAGAGAATGTAAAATTAAGAATTTTACAAGTAGTTAACTACATTAAAAAGCATCTTTTCATCAGCATTCCTGTGCTGCTGCAGGTAGGGAGAGGGCTGGGATATCATGCTTTTAGTTGTGAGGAGCAGGCGACTGAAAACTTATTATTTATTTAACCATCTTATCCTTCAATCAAAGTGGTTTACATTATGTAATCACTACAAACAGGTACTGGGTACATTCCCTTGCCCCCAAAGGGCTCATGATCTATGTGCACCTGAGGCAATGGAGGGTTAAGTGGCTTGCGCAAGGTGTGCCTATAAAGCTAGAAACCCCAGTCCCTCTGGCTTGAGATTACTGTCCCCAGATGAGAATTGAATCTCTGGCCCCTGCAGCCTGAAGTACCATGTCCTAACCACTAGGCCACTCCTCCCTCCTGGCAGCTTTTGGGGTGGAGGAAGCCTGTGCAATTTCACGGGAATGTTGCCCGTTATCCATTATAATATCATCAGAAGGAGGACGATGAATGCTGTGAACTAATTATGTGGTTACTATTTCTACTATTTATCATTTGTATATTGCTACAAGGCGTACGCAGCGCTGTACATGTACAAGTAGGGGGTAGGCCCTGCTCACCAGAGTTTACAATCTAAATAAGACAGACCACACAACAACAACAGGGGACTAGGGTAATTCAAGGGGAATGACAGGATACAGGTACAGTGCCTTGTGAAAGTTTTCATCCCCTCTGGGTTTGTCCCGTTTTGTCGCATTACAATCTGGAATTAAAATGGAGTTCTGGGAGTTAGCACTGTGTGATATACACAACATGCCTACGACTTTGAAGGTGCAAAATATCCTTTATTGTGACACAAACAATAATTAAGACAAAAAAAAAACTGAAAGCAGGAGTATGCATATGTATTCACCCCCCCAAAGTCAATACATTATAGAGACACCTTTTGCTGCAATTACAGCTGCAAATCTCTTATAGCTTAGCACATCTAGCCACTGGGCTTTTCACCCATTCCTTAAGGCAAAACTGCTCCAACTCCTGGGTTGCGTTGGTGTACAGCAATCTTCAAGTCATGCCACAGATTCTCAATTGGATTGAGGCCTGGATTTTGATTAGGCCATTCCAAGACAGCTAAATGTTTCCCTTTAAACCAGCTTTAGCAGTATGTTTAGGGTCATTGTCCTGCTGGAAGGTGAACCTTCGTCCCAGTCTCAAATCTCTGGCAAGCTGAAACAGGTTTTCCTCAAGAATTGCCCTGTATTTAGTGCCATCCATCGTTCCTTCAATCCTGACCAGTTTTCCTGTCCCTGCCAATGAAAAACATCCCCACAGCATGATGCTGGCACCACCATGTTTCACTGTGGGAATGGTGTTCTCGGCGTGATGGGAAGTGATGGGTTTGTACCACACATGATGTTTTCCATGGTGACCAAAAAGTTCAGTTTTCATCTCATCTGACCAGAGAACCACCTTCCATGTGTTTTGGGGTCTGCCACATGCTGTTGTGCAAACTCCAAGCATGTTTCTTATTTCTTTCTTTAAGCAATGGCTTTTTTCTGGCCACTCTTCCATAAAGCCCCGCTCTGGGGAGTGTATGGCTTAAAGTGGTCCTATGGACAGATACTCCCATCTCCGCTGTGGATCTTTGCAGCTCCTTCAGTGTTATCCTTAGTGTCTTTGTAGCATCTCTGATTAATGCCCTCCTTGCCCAGTCTGTGAGTTTCAGTGGGCGGCCTTCTCTTGACAGGTTTGTAGTGGTGCCATATTCTTTCCATTTTGTTATTATGGATTTAATGGTGCTCTATAGTATATTCAGAATTTGTGATATTTTTTATAACACAACCCTGATCTATACATCTCCACAACTTTGTCTCTAACCTCTTTGGAGTGCTCCTTGGTCTTCATGTTGCTTGCTTAGTGGTGTTGCAGAGTCAGAGGCCTTTCAGAACAGATGTATTTATACAGACATCATGTGACAGATCATGTGACACTGATTGCACATAGGTGGACCCTAATCAACTAATTATGTGACATCTGAGGTTAAAGGGATGAATACATACGCACTCACAACTTTTCAATTTTCACTTGTTTTTTTATATACAAGGTATTTTATTGTCATTTCACTTCACCAGTTTAGACTATATTGTTAGGTCCATTACCTAACATCCACATGAACCTCCATTTTCATTCCAGGTTGTACGTAATGCGAAAAAACATAACAAAAAACAAGGGAATGTATACTTTTGCAAGGCACTGTAAGTGATAAGCAGGAGAATAAGGAGATCGGGATCCAAACGCAGCGTCAAAGAGGAGATTTATAGAGCTATATCACGAGAATGGGATGGACAGTACTATATTTGTACATGCGTAAGTTATAGAAGTGGCGTTTCACTTCATTTCCCTTCATTTCTAGACAACATTAATTATTGCTACAGATGAGAGATTTTTAGCACAAGTAACCTAACTAGTGGCAGCCCTAGTCTCCCTAAAAGAACAGACTGAAATTTCATTGTCTATTTCTTTGTTATTAGCTGTCTGGCCAGACTGGATGCAGAGGATGTTACCTCAGTACAGCATCAGATGATGACCAGCTTTGTATTTGGCCTGCCCATAATGAATACAACAAATGTATTGCACATGCCAAGAATATAAAAGCAGTGGGAAGATAACGGTTTAATTTAGCACTGTGGGGGGCACGTTTTAGACTGTTTCAGCTACTTTTTCAATGGCAAACGGTGCAAGACAAGGTGTGCGGATTCTAGAGACAGCAGAAAAGGGCTTTTGAATCGCAGCAACAGTACATTTTTCTGAAAATGTATGGTTTGTTTGTTTATCAGCTCTGGCAATTACAGCAGATGATGCTAATTAAAAGTAAATTCAGACAGTTAAATGTTCTCACCATTTTGGCAGCAATCAAATTAGTTGAAAGAAAACGAGGAGAGAGATGCTACCTTTACAAGACTAACAGATCTTTAAAGATGCGAGCATTTGTGACAATCGGATCCCCTCCACAGGCAATGTCTTTTGATAGAATTTAAAGACCATCAATTCCAGTTAAAGACTAGATGTGTTAAAAAGAGAAAAATGGAATATGGACATTAGCTAAGCTGCACTGCAACGGCACAGAAAACACGTTGACAGGTAGGTGAAGCTTTCCTTTTCTTCCAGCAGAAGAAGCAATGACACGTTTGTCTTGATTTTGCTTAAGATATGTAGCAGTGGAATTACAGTGTATGAATATGTCAGTGCAGCTTTAGGGATCTCTCAGCAGCTTGAGGGGATTAGTGGCGAGACCTCTGTAGGCGACCGGACTCCCATAGAGACGCATGTGTCTCAAATAAAGTATCAGCGGCACATTTGGAAAGCACCTATTTATATCTGCAGAGGAATAACTACAGAATTAATCCTCTACAAAATCTATAGTTTTCCGGCCATTTGCTGATAAGTTTGTTTGGCTTGTTTTTTAAAAAAATCATAATGTTTTTATCGAGGTTGCAGAACGCTCTCTTTCCTCATATTCAGTTTTCATCTCTGCTAATTACTGTTCTGCATGCTCCACTTACATAGTGGTTATCGGATTGTGTCTGAGATGACAGCTGGGGAATTCACTGATGTCCGGTTTCCTTGTTTATAAATCAAACAGTCATAGTAACATACTGTAGTAACATAGTAACATAGTAAATGACGGCAGATAAAGATCAGTATGGTCCATCTAATCTGCCAAGTAAGATGGCAAGAGTAGGTCCACCTGACGCTCTGTGCAGGCTACCCCTCCCCATGTCTTTGTTTAGGGGTGAACCCACCGCTCCATGTAGGACACCCCTATTTGTTGAGAAATTAGATGGTTCCGTTTATTTTGATTTTATCCTGTTACTGTAAAGGGATCCACTGTGTCTGTCCCATGCCATTTTGAATTTTGTCACTGTGTTTGTCCCCACCACTTCCATCGGGAGGGCATTCCAAGCATCCACCACCCTTTCAATGAAAAGGTATTTCCTGACATTGCTTTTCGATTTACCACCTTGCAGCTTCATGTTATGCCCTCTAGTTTTACAGCTTCCCCGTCTTTGGAAGAGGTTTGTTTGTTCATTATTTCTCTTTAAGTATTTAAAGGTCTGAATCATATCTCCCCTATCCCTCCTCTCCTCCAAAGTGTACATATTTAGGTCTTCAAGTCTCTTCTCATAAGGCTTCTGACGCAGGCTCCAAATCATTTTGGTTGCCTTCCTCTGAACAGTTTCCAGTCTTTTTACATCCTTTGCAAGATACGGTCTCCAAAACTGAACACAGAATTCCAAGTGAGGCCTCACCAGTGACTTGTACAGTGGCATAAGTACCTCTTCCTTTCTGCTGGCAATTCCTCTTTGTATGCAGCCCAACATCCTCCTGGCTTTTTCCACTGCCTTGTCGCACTGTTTTGCCACCTTGAGATCTTCAGAAATAATCACACCAAGGTCTTTCTCCTGATCCGTGCACACCAATCTCTCACCCCCTATTGTGTACATTTCCCTTGGATTTCGGCTACCCAAGTGCATGGCACTGTACTTCTTCGCATTAAATCTTCATTGCCAAGCATTAGACCATTCTTCCAGCTTTTGTAGATCGTTCCTCATGTTAATCACTCCCTCGGAGGAGTCCACTCTGTTGCAGATTTTTGTGTCATCTGCAAAAAGACAGACTTTTCCATTCAGTCCTTCAGCAATATTACTCACAAATACATTGAACAGTGCCGGGCCCAGAACCGACCCCTGGGGCACCTCACTAATCACCTTCCTTTCATCCGAGTGAGCTCCATTTACCCTCACCTTCTGTCGTCTGTCAGTCAACCAATTTCTGATCCAGTTTACGACCTTGGGACCCATCCCCAAACTACTGAGTTTATTGATAAGCCTCCTATGAGGAACAGTATCAAAGGCTTTGCTGAAATCCAGGTAGATGACATCAATTGCATGCCCCTGATCTAGTTCTCTGGTCACCCAGTCAAAGAACTCAATCGGATTTGTTTGGCAAGATCGTCCTTCGGTAAAACCATGTTGCCTCGGATCTTGCAACCTGTTGGTTTTGAGAAATTCCACTATTTGTTCTTTCAGGAGCGCCTCCATTACTTTTCCCTCCACCGAGGTAAGGCTCACGGGCCTGTAGTTTGTCACTTCTTCCCTGTCACCACTTTTGTGAAGAGGTACCACATCAGCCATTCTCCAGTCCTGAGGAATTTCTCCTGTTTCCAAGTATCTGTTGAAAACATCCTTTAATGGCCCTGCAAGAACCTCTCTGAGCACTTTCAGTATCCTGGGATGTATCCCATCCGGTCCCATGGCCTTGTCCACTTTCAGTTTTGCAAGTTTTTCTAACACATCATCTTCTGTGAATGGTGTGGTATCTACTTCATTCCCATTTTTATATTTGGGAGTCACAGGTGGTCTTTCTCAAGGATTTTCTTTAGTAAAAACAGAGCAGAAGTATTTGTTTAGCAATTTCACTTTTTCAATGTGACTTTCCACGAGTGGGTTCCCAGCACTTTTGAGTCCTGTAATTCCACCTCTGATCTTCTTCCTTTCCCGAATATACCTGAAGAAATTTTGTCGCCACACTTCACATCTTTAGCCATCTTTTCCTCTGCCTTTGATTTTCTTTCCTTATTTCTCTTTTTGTCTCTTTATTCATTTCTATGTTCCTCTGTTTGTAAGCTGTATCCTGTATTCATTTCTGTGTTCCTCTGTTTGCAAGCTTTTGAATTTTGCGAAAGTTGTGGTTTTTGCCTTTATTTGAGCAGCCACTCCTTTGGAAAACCAAATAGGTTTCCTTCTCCTCTTGTTTTTATTTACTTTTCCTAAATATTTATCTGTTGCCCCTTTTATTGCCACCTTTAGTTTAGCCTACTGCAATTCCACTTCCCTTATCCCCTTCCACCCCACCAACTCCTCCTTTAGGTACTTGGCCATTTTACTGAAGTCAGTGCTTTTGAAGTCTTGGACTTTGAGCTTGGACTACACCTTGGCTTTTATCTCAAACCACACCATGTGATCATCGCTGCTGCTCACAGGGGCACCCGCCTAGACATTCGACCGTTGGTGAGCACTAAATCCAGTGTTGAGCTTTCCCTGGTTGGTTCTATCACCATTTGTCTAAGTAACGCATCTTGGAAAGCATCCACAATTTTTTTGCTTCTTTCCAGATTTGCAGAAGGAGTAATCCAATCCACATCGGGTAGATTAAAGTCACCCATTATGATCACTTCCCCCTTTGTGGCTAACTTGGCAATATCTGTAATCAGTTCATTATCTATCTCTTCAATTTGAGTCGTAGGTCTGTAGACTACAGCAGTATGAATGACAGTGCCATCTCCTCTTTCCAGCACAATCCAGAGCGCTTCTTCTTTTCCCCATGCCCCTGCATTTCAGTAGCTTTAATATTGCTTTTGACATACAAGGCTACTCCTCCTCCTTTTCTATTTTCTCTGTCTCTTCTGAATAGATTATAACCAGCTATAGTTATATCCCAATCATGCGATTCATTAAACCATGTTTCTGTAATGGCCACAATGTCCAATTCCATTTCTACCATTAGGGCTTCCAGGTCCGGAATTTTGTTGGCTAAACTTTGAGCATTTGTGCTCATTGCTTTCCAGCATTTAACTGGCTTGCATGTATTTTGCATTGATTTTGTTCTGCCCACTTCTTCCCACTTGCTTTTGATGTGTGGTTTAAAAGTGTGGCTGTTTCTGATGTTATTCTTCTTTTGCAGGGAGTGACGTCCTGAACTTGATTTTCCCCATCCGTCACCCCCTTTTTATAGTTTAAATGCATATCCACATACTGCCTGAATTTTTCACTTAGGATTCTTTTCCCTGCGACAGAGAGATGTAGTCCATCTGCAAGGTATAGTCTCTTGTTGGTCTATTTCCCCAGTTGTCTATAAATCTGAATCCTTCTTCTTTGCACCAGGTCTGGAGTCATGTGTTAAAGCTGTTTATGCGATGTAGCCTTTCTGCGCTCTTACTAAGAACAGGCAGAACTTCTGAGAATGCTACAGTGTTAACAATGGGCTTCAGGTTCTCTCCCAGAGTTTGGAAGTCCCTTTGAACTGTAGTGGCACTGTTTCTAGCCAGGTCATTTGGTCATTTGTACTCAAGTGAATGACATCAATTTTGGAGTGCTCACTTTCAGTCATGACTTCAACCAATGAAAAGCATCATAATGGGGCAGCTCCAGGCTGCGCCTGTCTCTATTCCCAGGTGTCCTTGGGGTATTTTATCAATGTCTAGAGCATTTCCAAATATGACCAATTAATTGATCACTCATCTTGGTGTCAAACTGTTGCCTTGATGAATACGTCTGTTATTTGGCACTTAAAGCTTAAAAAGAAACGATCTAGGACCCATCCTAGTGGCTAGGTGGTTTGTATAAAGGAGATCAGGGATCCATTGCTGGAGCCACCTTCTGCTATGTAGTTTGGCAGAAATAATCACAGTTTCAAGGAATTAGGGAGTCCCACCCATTGCACAGCAGCAGCACCTAATGCTCACACTCATGGTACATGCAATTGGGCTTCCAAGGGATCCCTTATGTACGGCTCCAAAGGTTTGTCACTGCAGCAGTAGATCTACATAGAAAGGTAATTCCGAGCGAAGCCTTATGATATCATAATCCCATTAGAAAATGGTTTGGATTGCATGGAAGCTCAAAGAAGCAGGAGAAAACTATGAGGCCAAAAACAGTACCTACATTTACTGAGAAGGAAACTTTCATGAAGATCTTTTAGAAATTATTAAGCCATAAGGACCATCAGGGACATTAGGTTGGATAGTGAATTGCATTTCAACATGTTATAGTGATTAGGAATTTTGCCTTCTCTATAGCATAGAGTGCAAGCAGAGCAGGAGCGCCTAAAGTTTACTTGCTTGCCCAGACATATGGCGGGACTCCTTTAGAATGTTATAGATATTACATAAGTGATGGAGTTAAATGTTTGTGTACCTTATTTTGTTGCCGTATATATTATTGTTGTAATCCATGCGGAATATTCTTGCCAGATTTGCAGCACAGAAGGCTGAAGGAATAAATAAATAAGATGGCAAGTGTTAAAGCCCTCCTATAACATGTCATCGTCTCCCAATTTTTGTGCTGATTTTCTGTAATAAACTGCCAAGGATTATTATTTTTTCAATTGAAAAATAGAATGTGTTTATTTGTACAATAGACACAGTGTGCATTAATTCATTTCATGCAACCCTTTGTGGATCAAGTGTGTTTAAAATAGTGCTATTTTACCCATTACCTGGGAGAGGCTCCTAAATCCTACACCCCACCCTATAAATATAAATATCTAATGACTTGTTTCACAGTGCACACCCTCTTCCATTAGTTAACATTTCAACTAGCACTTAGTATTAATGTTGACAGCAGAGATGCAAGAAAAAGGATGTAGACAACTAACCTGCCCCAGGCTTGGGATAAGATCAGGTAGCAATGCAAGCTGGTTTTTTGTTGTTTCAGGAAAAACAAGTTTTTAATTGTAGATAGTTACTGAGACTTCTTGTTGCCCAATCCAAGATATGTTAATTTGGTAAAGTAAAAGCATAGCAGGGGCAATTTTGAAATGTCCCAGAGAACTAAATAACATTTTTAAATCTCATAACAGTTCCTTTAAAATGAAACTGGTAGATCACATAGTTTCCTCCCTGGTGGCATACTACCCCACTGCGGGTTTCTGTGGCGGGGTCCCATATTTATGCAAGCAATAGTTAGTGCGCATGGCCCTTGCTATCTGTAGAAGATACCAATGTGCTTCAAAGCTGTAAATATGTTAGCTCTGAGCTGACTGGATTAGCAGTACATTCCTCTGAGGCAGACTGCATGAAAGCTTCCAAAGGAGCAAGAGGAGAAGACACATTATTATTATTGCCTGCTTACGGATGACTAAACTGATGCTTAGAATTAAAAATAACTGAAGTTGTACAGAGAGATACTGGCACTGGGAATTTTCTAATTTACAATTCAGTACTCTTAACTTCTAATCTATGTTTTCTCCCTGTACCTGAGATCTCTCCAGGTTTGACCTTGAGTTTCTGGATTTCAGTTCTGAGCTCCAAGGCCCCGAATCTTCAAAATGAAAGGGTGCAGAAGAGGAAGCCGCCTCTCTTGTGCATGTGTTGCCTTGGTAGTGTTCCTCTTCCTTGCTCCCTCGGGGCTAAAACTTTACTTTGTTAAGTCTCATACAATGTGGCTTTTAGATGGAAACTTGATCTTGTGTCTGGCTCCCAACATTGATAACTATCCACTGATCTTAGTGAATTCTTTCAAAATCTTGGGATGCTATTTTGACACTAAACTTACCTTTCATAAATAAATATCTAAAGTCATTCAATCTTTGCCCTACAACTTTTATTGATCAGATCCTTATTATTATGTCTCACCGTCATCTGAAATTGAACATGGCCAAACTGAGCTTGTTTTCTTTACCCCCCTAAGCCCTTCCTCTATTTCTATGGATAAACACTCTACCCCTCCCTGTTTCTTCGGTTCACAACCTTGGGGTCATCTTTGACTCCTCCCTCTCCTTCTCCACACATATCCAACATATAGTTAAAACCTGCCGTTTCTTTCTCTGTAATATTGGCAAAATGTGTCCTTTCCTTTCTGAACACACTATTAAGACCCTTATCCATTCTCTAGTTATCTCCTGTCTAAACCATTGCAACCTCCTCTTTGCTGGTCCTCCTCTAAATCATCTCTCCCCACTTCAATCTGTTCAAAACTCAACTGCATGGTTAATCCAATGGCAGCATCGCTATGCTCATGCAACCCCTCTTATCAAGTCACTTCATTAGCTCCTTATCTGTTTCCACATCCAGTTCAAACGTCTGCTGACCTATAAGTGCCTTCATTTGGCTTCTCCTCACTACCTTTCCTCTCTTATTTCTCCCTACACCCCTCCTTGGGAACTCCACTCTTCTGGCAGATCCCTTCTATCTGTGCCCTCCTCATCCACCGCCAACTCCAGACGTTCTATCCACTCCTTATGCCTCAAACAAACTACCTGAGCCGGTACACCAGGCTCCATCTGTGGCCATGTTCAGATCCAGGCTAAAAAATCACTTCTGTGAGACTGCTTTTGGATCCTGATCCCCTTAGTCTTCTGTTCACCTCCTAAGTATTTCCTTGCCATTTCCTAGATATATCCTAGTCCCAAGTTGTGTTGTCTGTCTTGACTAGATTGTAAGCTCTCATGAACAGGGACTGTCTTTTACGTGTCTCTGTACAGTGCTGCATATGCCTTGTAGTGCTTTACAAATTATAAGTAGTAGTAGTAGTATGGGCATGCAATCTGGACGCTTACTCATTCATCTGTACTCTCGTGCTTGGAGTATTGAAACACTCTATCTCCAGGAACAAGCAGGAATGTAGTCTTCACATGTGGGTATTGTCAGTACCGACAGCGCCTGCACGGGAACGCTCCCCAGCGTCCAATAGGAAAGCTTTTGGGAGCATCCCACTGTGCCTGCGTCACTGCCTTCCTCCCTTTCCAACTCTCCCTCTTCAGTTTTTTGTTTTCTGCGGAGCCGACAGGTAGCAAACTCTGTCATCACAGAAATTTTTCTTTTTGTGGCACTACTGCTTAGACAAGGACTCCCGTCGAGATGCCTCGTTTGGCCAAGCTGTTCTCCAGCATCTCTTTCAGACTTAGAAAACTCTTACCCGCTGTCCCGGGTTTTGATGCCAGAGATCCATGGGAGGAAGCATGACCCATCTCAACCTGGGTTTCACAGCTTTGGGGTCATCTCCCTGGCATCTCTCAGCTGGTAAGTCCCCATATGTGAAGACTACATTCCTGCTTGTTCCCGGATATAGCGTAGTTACTCACCTGTAACGGGTGATCTCCGTGAACAGCAGAAATTAAGTCTTCACAACCCACCCACCTCCCCTAGGAGTTGTCTTTTTCTCTCTCTCTCTATCTCTCCTTCTCTCCTTTGCCTCAGCTATAAACTCAACTGAAGAGGGAGAGTTGGAAAGGCGGGAAAGCAGCTACGCAGGCACAGTGGGATGCTCCCAAAAGCTTTCCTATTGGATGCTGGAGAGCGTTCCCGCGCAGGCTCCGTTGGTACCGACGATACCCATATGTGAAGATTTTTAATTCCTGCTATTCCCGGAGATCACCTGTTACAGGTGAGTAATTGCGCTTTATTGTGGCCTTACTGTCTCTAGTCTTAGACACCTACAATTAATGCAAAAGACTGCTGTCAGGATTCTTTATTTGGCTAAGAATTTTGACCATGTCACTCTGTTTTTAGTCTAAGAATACAGAATGCCCATAATTTACCTCATTAACTTTGATTCTGTTACTGGCCTACCAGACTTTCTGTCATGGCTTTCCACTCAATTTATCTAATCACCTACTACCCATTACTTCAAGATTTTTGGTACACTCACAGCACAAAAAACTACTGCATCTTTTGCCACTATCTAGGACCTGTTATGAAAGTACCAACATTTGGCTTTTTTCTACATAGCACCATCCCTGTGGAGCCCTCTCCCTGTCTATTTATGGACTGAAACTTCCTAAAAGAAATTCAGAAAGGTTTGAAAACATACTTTCACCCCTTCTTACAGTGTCAAATTCAGTGAGGGTACAGGGGTTTAATATTGAAGATTTCCCCTTCCTTTTTTGTTCTACAGTATGTAACTAAACACAATTTGTACACCCATTAGTGTCTCTTTTGTCCCACCCATGTCTATTTGATTTCCTGTCCTCAATTTTAATTTTTGTAAATAGCTTTGATGCTTTTGTTTCTGGAAGGCGGTAGATCAAATAAATTAAAATTGAAACTGCAGCACTTATGGGAAAGAGGCAATGTCATTGCTCATGGCACTTTTACAGTGCTGCAGTAAAATGGCGAGAGAGGAACAAGAAAGGACAAAGGGGTACAGGGGAGGAGAGAGAAAGAAAGACGAACCAGAGAACACAGGAGAAGTAGAGGGATAGCAGATGGGCAAGGTGCAGAGAGAAGCGAGGAGGAAAATGGCAGAAAGATAGGAGAGAATATCAGGGCGCAAGGACGGCTGAGAAGAACACTGGTGAGAAATAGAAGATAATTTGCATTTAGCTCGTGCCTTTTCTGTAGTAGCTGAAGATGAGCTACTTTCAGTTACTGTAAGTATTTTCCTGTCCCTAAAGGGCTCACAATCTAAATTTAATACCTGAGGCAATAGAGGCAAAAGAGGGTGACTTGTCAGTGGGTTATGAACCCTGGGTTCTCTTCAGCAACTACTAGGCCATTGCCCTTACCTCCTGTGATTCTGAGTCTCTTTTCTCCTTTCCATTTTTAAACGTTTACCTGATGTAGGTTTGATTAATAGTGGAGTGGCGGTTTTTGGAGTATCTATATGATTCCCACTCTGGAATTGACCTTTTGGGATTTATGAATATTAGAGTGACAGCGCAGTTCCCCTGGTCTTCCTTCTTGGCCCCAAGGTAAGCCACCTCCTTTTTTAATCTGGCAGTCTCAGGTGCAATGGTGCACCAGTCCTCAAAGGTGCCAGTTCTTCCCTCAGCCTCCACTATTCACCTCAAGACTAACTCTAGTTGTTCATCCAATAGGGTTGAGACTATCTCAGTCTTAGAGTCATTGAGAGTAGCATCTGCATACCATTCTCCTAGTAGGCTGCCACGTCTTCATGCAGACTGCCATCCACAGATTCTGGCGATGGAGGCGAATCCAGGGCCAACATAACTTTTGGACCTGAAGCAATTTTGCTAGCATATATGTCCTTAATAGTCTTTGCAAATTTGCTTTTTGGAGCTTTAGGCATGCATTTAGGACAACAGTACAGTAATGGAGGCAAATGCACCACAACAGAGTTCTAGAGGTTGATTGACAATGGAGCTTCTAAGATATATCTGCTCACTTTGCCATTTGAATGGAAGCACTCATGTATGGTATTTGTCTGTGATCCTACCTATATGTTTGTCCATTGGACCATGGGCAAGGGGTTCCCTATATAGGGGCACCTATTCCCTCATTTAACAGAACATAACAGTCTCTCCTTTCCTATACAGGATAGAAACATAGAAACATGATGACAGAAAAAGACCACAAGGCCCATCTAGTCTGTCTTTCCATAACAACTATAACAGTCCCCTTTTTACCTTTAGAGATCCCCTGTGTTTGTCCCATGCTTTTTTGAACTCAGTCACTGTACTCATCTCCACCACCTCCACTGGGAGACTATTCCACGGATCCACTACTCTTTCCGTAAAGAAATATTTCCGCATATCACTCCTGAATCTATCTCCCTTCACCCTCATCCCATGTCCCCTCGTAGCAGAACTTGCTTTCAATTGAAAGAGGCTCTCTCCCTGAACATTTATGCCACGGAGGTATTTAAACATCTCAATCATATCACCTCTATCCCGCCGTTCCTCTAAGGTGTACATATTAAGATCCTTAAGTCTGTCCTCATATGCTTTATAATGAAGCCCATTAATCATTTTAGTAGCAACCCTCTGCACCGACTCCATCCTGTTCACATCCTTTTGAAGGTGCGGTCTCCAGAATTGCACACCATACTCCAAATGAGGTCGCACCAAAGACTTATACAGAGGCATTATCACCTCCTTTTTTCTGCTAGCCATTCCTCTCCGTATGCACCCAAGCATCCTTCTAGCTTTTGCTGTCGCCTTTTCTACCTGTTTAGCTACTTTAAGATCATCAGACACAACCACGCTCCCGCTCTTCTTTAGTGGACAAAAGTACTTCACCTCCTATACTGTAGTGCTCCCTTGGATTGCTGCAGCCCAAATGCATGACCTTACATTTTTAACATTAAATCCCAGCTGCCAAATTCTAGACCATTCTTCAAGCTTAGCTAGATCCCTCCTCATGTTATCTACACCTTCCTGGGTGTCTACTCTATTACAGATTTTGGTATCATCCGCAAAGAGGCAAACCTTACCGACAGCCTTCCGCTATATCACTAACAAAGATGTTAAAAAGAATCGGACCAAGGACAGATCCCTGGGGCACACCACTGGTAACATCCTTCTCCTCAGAGTGAGCTCCATTTACTTGTACTCTTTGTCGCCTCCCACCCAACCAATTTCTAACCCAAGCAGTAACTTTAGGGTCCATCCCTAGGGTGCTCAGTTTGTTTATAAGTCGCCTGTGAGGAACAGTGTCAAAGGCTTTACTGAAATCTAAATACACCACATCTAGAGCTCTCCCTCGGTCCAACTCCCTGGTCACCCAGTCAAAGAAATCAATCAGATTTGTCTGACAAGACCTGCCTCTGGTGAATCCATGCTGCCTCGGATCCTGTAATCCGCCGGACTCCAGAAACCTCACTATTTTCTCTTCAGCAGCGTTTCCAATAATTTACTCACCACTGAAGTAAACTAACCGGCCTGTAGTTTTCAACCACATCCTTACTTCCGCTTTTGTGTAAAGGCACCACATGAGCCTCTCTCCAGTCCTTGGCACCACTCCCGACTCCAACGAGGCATTGAAAAGGTCAGTCAGTGGAGCTGCTAGAACGTCCCCAAGTTCCCTCAGTATTCTAGGGTGTATCCCATCCGGTCCCATTGCTTTGTCTACTTTAACTTGAGCTAGTTTCTCACGAACACAGTCTTCTGAAAATTGTTCAAGATGTCCCTCGCTTCTCCACATGCACTCATGAGTGGATAGGTTCCCTTTAATACCTTATTTTTCACTCAATCTTCAATCCACTCTAATCTTGCAACATGAGCAGCCTCCTTCTTCACTCTCGAACACCAAGGCAGAGAGGTGGTAAAAACCTCTGGCTTGCACACATACTTCACAAGCAAATGAGTAGGGCAATAGTTGCATGAGTCACAAAATAAAGACAGGCCCCAAACTGGGCCCTTAATGCAATATACACTGTACACCAATCAAGGAACCACCGTTAATTAGGTTCCAAAACCTACCACCACTCACTGTAGCATCCTAGGGGCAGGCAGGACCAAAGGAGCCATCTCCACTGGGGGTGATGCAATAGGATAGCATGCACATACTGATTAAGCTAAGATGGTATGGTCGTAAACACAGGGGCATGCTGGACAGGTGAGGATCCTGAAAGCACCCTCACTGTAGTTTCATTAGTTTCAGCATAGGACTTAGTATGCAGAAGTATAGCTAAGAAGGCCCATTGATGTCTTGGCTTCAGTAGAAACATACAGAAAAAGATATTGTGTGTGAATCAGCAACAAATGCTTTTCTGCTCATGTATGGTTTGAACATTTTGGAGGAATAGCCTGTTTTCAAGGGTCTTGCCAAAATTTAAGACTAAGTTTCTCGTTTCTTGTGTCGCCATTTCAGTCTATGTGGCACAGACATAGCACCTGAAAACATAACTACTAAATTCTAATGAGTGTGGAAACAATGAAGGACAGAAATGGTAGCTGTCCATTTGTTTTGGTTAAGGTTCAGAACATCTTTAGTAAATCCTCTGGGACCAAACATATCTTCTAAACACGTGAACATACTGTACTTCCTAATATGAGTACTGAAATATTTGCTGCACTTTCTGCTTGCCCAGATTTTCATCTTGTCATAGAACAAACCCAGAAAGGACATGTGTCAAAAACAGTGCATGGTCAGAAAATTCACGGTAAGATAAAATTAGTTATGCATAGCAGTCTTTAAAGTGATGATCAGGATTTGCTTACTTTACTTCCCATTTTATTCATCAGGGAGCTAGCTTCATTTTTTTATTAATGAGAGAAAGCTAGCTCTGTTAGAATCTCCTTAAGAAGGAACTTTGCCAGTGGTGTCAGTAATCTGAACAAAGGCCCATCTTGTATAATCACTACAATCCTTTTCTCTTCCCCAGGGTGCAACCCTTCAGAAGAGTGGCCTCTCACCTGTCTCTTCAGGCCTTGGAACCTCTGTAATTGCAGTGGAGACTTTATTGCCCTGATAATGAATGCCATTCTCTACTAGATTAAGAAAACTGCTTCTGAAACCTGTTGAACCAGTTCCTAGTTAAAAGAAAAAGCCCATATAATTTAAAAAGATTAAATGAATAAATGGCTTTCCTCTGCTTCAGATAGTAATGGGTGTCTGTCTTCACCATATCATTGTTGGGATTCTCTGTTAAATAGCTGTGGACAAGCAGTTCATAAGGGATGAATTGCTGTTGTGTAAAAGCTTTGCATGATGTCCTCATAGGTCACAATGAAGTATTTGATGATCCCAGGATTTGTATTTTATTTTGAAGAGTGCACTTGTTTTAATGGTAAAATGTTGGCTGCTGGTTGAACATACAGTGTTTCTGGTTGTTTTGTTAGGTCGCTGCCTTGTTTTTCTGTATGAATATAAAAAGCAGAGCCCTTGTGCAAATGTCTTGTTTTGCAATTCCTGGGTGGCACTAACCTTCACCGTCTCACAGATTTGCATTGTGTTATTTTGCATTATGCTCGTATCTTTCTGTTTGATTCTCAAATACAAATTTTAAAAAATGAGACAAGGTTGGAAACGTGTGTATAGTCATACAGAGGTGGGGAAAGAACCGATCACATAGAGCGTGGCAAGTTGTCAGGACATCCATGGTGCTGCTGACACCTTAGAGCCCACCTACTTTTAACTTGTTGCTTTGCTTCTTTAATTAAAGCCTTATTGACGCGTGGAATCACTAGACATAGCTTTTTCCCCTATTGTGGTCCTATGAGAATTTGGTCGACCACAGTACAATTACATAGACAAGTATTCCTTATCTGAAAAGATGCATATTTAATGTGGTAGTCATTGCACTGCAGTCTAAATTACTTAATAACATGAAAACTTAATGATCTGCTTACCTAACTATCATAAAGTTTCATAGGAATTAGACATCATTTTCTGACTGTGTTTTTTCCGTTTCATTCAACCAAAACATGTAATCTAGAATTCTTGGTTGCAGTTCCCAAAGTGTTAGTATATTTGGTGCAATAGGATGCAGCATTAATAACATTTTGCTGTAACAAGTCATAAGCCTTGAATGGCCGTAAGAAGGTAACTGAAGCTGCTCACCATTACAGCTGTAGAAAAAGTCAAAAATAGTTTGAATCTTCTTGCGCTAGCATTTATTTATTTATAACTATTTGTAGTGCTTATTTGGTGCCCTCATTCAGGGTGCTGTACAGGATCTGTGTGGTTAAGTAAAAATGGTGGGTGCACAATATACGAGGCATATGATAAAGAAGCACAGGATATGGAGAGAGGAAGGTTTTAAGAAGAATGCTTAGGATTTTTGGACTTATAGCACTACTGGCTGTATACAGTATTATAAGGCGGTGATGCATATTCAGGTACAACATGTCCATGGTCCAAAGAACTTACAGTCTGCGTGGGTACCTGAGGCAGTGGGAGATAAGGTGGCTTGCCCAAGGTCACAAAGAATGCCAGTAGCATAAAAGTGAATCAAACATTGGTTTCCCTGGTTTGTAGCCCACTGCTCAAACCTTCAAGCCATTTCCCCTCAGTTTGGACCAAACGGAAAGGAGGAAAGGAATGTCTTGGAGGGCAGTATGGTGGTGATTCCAAAGACATGTGGCAAGATCGAAAACAAAAGCATTTTAAGAACAACTTTGAGTAAGGAACAATAGAGAACTTGCCATGGTTAGAGAAGAGTAAGTGAGACAGAAGCATCGTAACGAGAAAGGAGGAATGACAGGTGGGAAGGAGGGTGGAGCAATGGATCATTTAAATGTCAGAATAATTTTGTAGTGATAAGTTTATCCTAGTCAAATTCTGATGACTTTCTCTTATTCTGTGGAAAGTTATTCTGTCCCCAAACATGAATTCCTTCATATATATATACATCTGTGTGTGTGTATTGTGAGAGATAGTGAGTGATAGCTACCTCATATTTCCCTATTAGGCGGCTGCCTAAGGTGTTAAGATTTAAGTTGCCTTTGATACAAAGAGTCTGGTAGTCAAGTGGTAAGGCAAAAATAATATTAGGCCTTTATTCCCTGCCCTGAGGGGATATTCCTGGGATACAGTAACATCCACGTAAGATTGAAACCAAGCATGCCGGACACGGATCCTCCTGACAAATAGTATCTCTTATCACCCTACTATCAGCCAATACTCAGCTGAGCCGATAGGACACAATTGAATCATTTCCAAACGTATGCTGTAAGTTACCTGTATATAGCTGTATATAGTTACCCTGTTATTACCTGTACATATACCCACGTTATATTATAAATCCAGTGCAGACTACCTGTGCTGGACAGTTATGTTTTGATGTAAACCACACTGATACAGAAGAGCGCGGTATATAAGAAAGATAAATAAAGATAAATAATAAATACAACAAACAATATGAAACGAACTGTTTGTTGCACAGAAAAATATCTTCTTTCCTTTAGGCACCATCAGCTGGCTGCTTTGCACACATTCAACATAAAGATACAATATCGTCAGATAAACAAATTGTACAATCCATGGGCACAGGGTCAGAATTATGGCTGCTGTTCTCCCACTGCATTAACTCAGAGTCACTTACGACTGCATATGGGTCACACTCTTCACAGCTGCTGTCTTCCTTAAAACTCTCCTGTGAGTCATGTGCTAGCTTTTCTAGAAAGGGCTCTTTAAATCCAGGGCTCTGAATGCCTGGTATATTAAAAGCTTCCTTCTGGCTTTCCCTTCTTCTCCTCGCTGGTGGAATTACTGTGTAACTTTCAGTGTCAAAGTTACTTCTGGTGCCACGCCCTTGCCTTTCAAACCAAACAGAACTTCTTGCCTTTTCTTTAGCAAAGCTAGGTTCCCACCTCTTAGTTGTGGTTCTGTCTCTTATATCTGGGCTTCTGGCAGCTCTCTCCTGGGCTCTCCAACTACCAGGAATCCTAGCAGGGTCCTGGGCACAATGCTGGCTGTTTCCTGCTCTGCTGCCACACCTACTGCTTCCTTCCCTCAGTGGATTTCCTCCAGCATGACGTATGTTCACTGGATGCTAGCTTAGTCCTCCCAGGTCGCTGCCCCTACTGGCCTTCCCTGGTTCTACCCCACAGCTTTTATCCTTGTTCTCTTTGCATGCTGCCTGGGTTTCTGAGAACAGGTGTTCCTGCTTAGCCTTCCTGCTTCTAGCTACGTCAGGACTAGTGCAAGGACATTTTACTCTAATACCTTTTTGCTTTTCTTGTGCTGAGTTTGTTTGCTGCTCAGCTAATTCTACATGTGCTGAGTTTGTCTGCTGCTCAGCTAATTCTACATGAGCTGGGTTTGTTTGCTGCTCAGCTAATTCTACATGAGCTGAGTTTGTCTGCTGCTCAGCTAATTCTACATGAGCTGGGTTTGTTTGCTGCTCAGCTAATTCTACTTGAGCTGAGTTTGTCTGCTGCCCAGCTGATTCTAAGGTAAGTACCTTACTTTCCCTTAACTCCATGGGCTCTGTGCCCGCTGCTGTGTCATAGTATACATGCATGAGGCCAAATTAAAAAAACAAACAAACATCTAGAGCTTAACTTGAAATATCTAAGCAAGTTGTTTCAATTTATGCTTATATTCAATGGTGCTATGCATTTTCTAAGCATCACTGAATGTGAACACATGCATGCGCATACTTTACTTGCATAGGCACCCAATATTAGTGCCTATGCATGTAGACTGCAGGCATAGGTGCCAAGTATAGGCCCCTGTTCGTATAGGCTATGAAGCCGATTCTATTTCCCACACATCCGACCACATTGGCCGTGCAAAAACCGGACGTGCAAGAAATGGACCCGATTTTGCCGCCGTGGGACCTGGGTGTACCCGCGACGGCAGTATCATGGACTTTGACATCCTGCCGGGCAACCCATTCTGGTGTGGGGGATGTCTACCGGCCTGCCTGGCCAGTCCTCCCAGTGCTCCAGCTGGTGTGCCGGTGCAGAGGCATCCTATTGCCATGGTACTGGCACATCCAGCCAGGGCAGCCATTGCCCATACACAGTACGGCCCTGTCTCCCCACTGTCTGACCATTGGCAGGGGTCCGAAGACTGGGGTCGGGTGGCGGGAGCCCTCCCGTGGCGGCACAACGGTGCAGGGGGGTGTCTAACCTGCCATTGGCTCAGAACCCGGCACTTATTCCAACTTCGGTGTGGAATAAGCTGGGCGCCCAAGTCGATACCAGGGGACGTACAGAGGCATGACTGGACTTGCCTCTCTATGTTCTAGCAGATGGCACCTCCCCCATGCCGCCCATGATTTGCCCCTGCTCCGCCTCCTCCCGCCCCATCCAGTGCTCCCCGCACAAATGCTGTGTACGTGCAGGGAGGGCTGGATCCAGAATAACATTCCGGGGCTAAACGGGGGCTGGATGTCCAATTCAGTCATCCAACCATGCTATTCATGGGTCAGAATGACCCCCTATGTGTTTGGCTTAGATAGCCCAAGTTATACCTATGTTTTCTGCATCTGAGCCAAACACATAAACTGTAAAGTTAGATGCCAAAAAGCATGCCTGTGCACATAGAGGCTGATTTTATAACAATGCTGTGGAAAGCTGTCCGCCTCTTACACCGGCAAGTCCCTATTTTGCAGGACTTACCCGCATGAATGGGCATTTCCACACATGCTTTGGCTGGTATTCCATAAGCACACACAGAAGTACCCATCACACATATGTTCAGTAAGGGCATGCACGGAGGCAAATTATGGGCAGAGGTTAGCCGCAGGACATATGTATGATATGGAATACTATGACATATGTGCATTCCTGCACCAATCTAGACATGTTCAACTATGCCTGCTCTAGGAAAGACATAACAGTTGCGCTTAGGGTATATCATGTCAGTATTCTGCTATTTTATAAAGTGAGACACGCATGTGTGTTACTTTATAAATTAGGGTAGGTACACACATGCAGTGACTCGTTGTCTGTACAGGAGTATATAAAATTCCATGCATGTTTGCATATATTTGAAACTCCACCCCTGGAAAGCCTCAAACGTGCCCTCCCCACCTGACCAATATCATAATACATAAAGCTGGATGTTTATATCTTGTTCCATATATATTTTGCTGCCGAAAATGGGGAAAAAAAACCACTCAGACATTCGGCACAGCACCAAAAGTCTAAATGCTTTTTAAAAATGGGAATAGATATATATTCTTTCCCACAGACTGGTTTAGGAGGAGTAAATATGTATGTATATGTATATTTGTGTGTATATATATTCAGCCAAAATGTAAATTCTTGCTCACCTTTTGAAAGTATTTAAAAAATCCTCTGAAAAAGTTTAGTTACAGACATTCATACATCTTTGTTGATCTCATTTCATTGCATCATAAAGTTGCATATCAGCCACATATCTGAGCTACTCGTATATTATTTGAAAGGATGGATAGCCAATCTGATTGTCCAGTGTAATTCTTGCTAGCTGCTATAACCAGGATGGGTAGCTGCTGTGTAGTACTACAAAGTCATCCCTACATTCATAGTCTCTTAGGAACTATTTTTTCAGTGTTCATATTTATTTTACTATTCTGTGTTACATATTTTACAGTAAGATTCCTTGTAGACACAGGGCAGAGCAGTCTTTTAAGATTTATTTCACTGATTACTTGTTCATAGAATTAGAGTGATCATCTGGTAAAACAAAATGAAGCAGGCATTCTGCCTACTACTGATTGTTTCCCTAATTAAAGATTTCTTTTTTACTGTCCCATGTGTGTGGTTCATGTGATTACAGCAATTTAGACAGTGTTCAATAGGAAAAGAAAAAAAAATCACTCACTGGGGGAATCATGATGGCATTTTGCAATTAATTTACAAACCTAACCTGGAGCACACTCTTTCTCTGTAATTTGTCACTTCATAAAATTTATCACACCAGCATTTTGGTATCTGAATAGTTCATAATATGTCTGTATCAAAGAACACACAAAAACCTCATTTTGTTGAAACCATTAAGCTAAGTTTAAAGAATATGAGGATAATTTTATAAGCTTCTTAAATCGAGAGATCAAGTAGGTGCCTATTTATAGCCAAATTTATAAAGACATACAGTAGGCACCTATATATCTTCATAAAACTACCCCAGAAAAGCTGCCGATATTGCAGCTAAAATGGGGTTACAGAAGTAAGTGGAAAATATTGATGTATATACCTAGGTGTGTATTTTGTAGTCTGTGTGTGTAATTTGATTCTTTGCCACACTTCGTCCAAACTATGCTCACAAGAACGCCTTTTCCCAGATCACATAAAATATGTGCATTCTTGTTATCACCTGGACTTTTACACATAGAATAATTTTGTAAGAGGCATTTTACATTCATATATATATATATATTTATTATATATATATATATATGCATATGTATGCAAACATTCCTTTCCATATCGTCCTGCTAGACCAATCTTGACAAGTGAACAAGTGGTTTGTGTTCCCTTACCTGCAGATTGGTGGGGACAAAGAACCAATGAAAAGCCCATGCCTCTATCCACCTCAGCCACCAGAGGTCTCTTCAGTATTTCATTGTCTCCAGCAGATGGCGGATGGATTTTCTCCACTCTGAAGAAAATATGAATAATTGAGAGGAAAAGATTGATTTAAATGCTTGTGAACGACCACCTTGAAGGTGACTTTCTCACTTGAGCGTGATGTGGGAGGCTCCACCAGACTGCGTTTTTTTCGGTAGCCATAGAAGGAGGGAAAATTGGTTAAGCTCTGCACTTTTATCATGATCAGAGCCTGTTGAGCAGCCAGAAAATTGGAAGGATTGGAAGAGTTCAGCAACCTCACACAATCTCAGCGCCCCCTCTGTCCTCTCTCCCCCACCTACTCTCTCCTGAAGATTGCAGAAGGCTTTCAGAGGAATCTGCCTGCCAGCCACTTTAAATGCAGAGCCTGCAAAGCCAAATGGTTTCAGGGGAGTAGAGCTGTCTGGGGCTCTTGGGGGTGAGTACCAAGGCTTGATCTTGTCATTGTCCTTGTTGGGGGCTCCTGATTCCGTCCATCTGGGGTAGAAGTCATGGTGGACCACCGGCGACCATTGACGTGGTGTGGAGGTTTTACTACTTTTTTCTGCATGGGTTAATACGTTTTTACTATTGTGTGCCTGATGGTCACACAGTCCTTGTTAGTGTTCCTCCTGAGCCACTCCAATGCATGTTCCTATCCAACCGTCCATACAGTAATGCGCGTTGCTATGTAAGCTCTATTAACGCACACCTCTCTGGCCGCTGCAGCCTTAGTGTATGCTGCTGTTATACTTGCCTTAACTCTCTATGTCTTCTTCCAGAAAACATAATTTGACATATGGCAAGCGAGGTGCCTCCTCTCCAGCTTCTGGACTCTGCTCTTCTTGCATGGCAGTATCTGAGTCATCCCTGGAGGGCTTGCTCTCCCTCTTTCAGTGGGGGGATACAGTTAATCCGGCCTTGCCTGCCTCAGAGCAGGAGGTGGTAGATGGCGCTGTGGGTAAGGATGGTCCACCAGCCAGAGTTTTCGGCAACTGTGATGTGGGCTACTCCATGTCCTCTAGGGGATGGTCTGCAGCTATGTCCCCTGGTGTAGGAGGTCATTTCTGTGAGGAGAGCTTCCACATTCCGGTTTGACTTTCTTTTTACAACAGACCTGGACATTCTGGTGTGGAAATTCAGAACTTGCAGCCTCTGGGTTCCCCTGAGTGCAGTCTCATGAAGGACAGGCTGAGAATGGAAGCCCTGTTCGATTGTCTATGGCTAAGCATCCCTAGTGAAGGGCGCCCATTTTATTTATTTATTTATTGTTATTTATTTAACATTTCTTCTATACCGCACTCTTACTATCAGCGCGGTGTACATTGAACAAACATATACATACAGGGTTACTGTAGTGTATTTTACATTTAACAGGAGTTGAAACTTGGAAGAATAGGGTAACTATCTACAGTTATTCACATAGTCGAAAATCTCTGGTTATATGCATGGTGTGTGTATTTCCCTATGGAATCTACACCGGAAAGTAACTTGTGAATAGGTGGTGCTTGAGCCTTTTCCTGAATTGGGTTAAGCTGGTTATGGCTCTCAAGTCTGGTGGTAGGGCGTTCTAGGCTTTTGGGGCATAAATGCTGAAGGCTCTTTTAGATGTTGCCTTTGTGCATCTCGCTATTTCTTTCGGGACAATTAGGGTGTTTATTGCTGCGGATCTTCTGATTCTATTAGGGGGTGAAGTGCGTAATAGCTCAGTGATGGCTGTGGGTGATTGTTTGTTCAGGGCTTTGAAGGTCGTGATTATGATCTTATGTTGGATTCTGGCATGGGTCGGTAACCAGTGGAGCCTTTTCAAGATTGGTGTAATGTGGTCTGTCCTCGATATTCCTTCCAATACTCTGGCGGCTGTGTTCATTGCCAGTTGGAGAGGGTTTAGAGTTGCTTGTGGGAGTCCATATAGAATTGCATTTGAAAAATCGAGGTGTGGCATCACCAATGCTTGGTAGATGGTTCTGAAATCCGTGGGTTCAAGTAGTGGTCCTAAATGACGGAGTGTACGTATTTTGTGATATATCAATTTTGTTGTATTTTTTATGTGTGTTTTCATGTCAAGACGTTGGTCCAGGGTGATGCCTAGGTATCGAATAGTGGGTTTAACTGTTAGTTCTGTGTCCTTTATCTTTAATGTGGCTGGGGGTGTGAAGTCCTGGTTCCTCGTGATGAACAGTATGTCAGTCTTGCTATGATTGATTCGTAAGTTCTGTGTGAGGAGCCACTCTTCAACTGCTTCGAAACATCTCACCAGTGGGGTAAAGTCGGATTGGTTGATTGCGAATGGCATATATAGGAGAATGTCATCTGCATAAGCTAAGCAGGCAACATTAAAAGAATGAACTAGGTCACAGATAGGTTGCATGTAGATGTTGAACATTAATGCGGAAAGCGAGGAGCCTTGAGGCACACCCTGTTCTTGTACAAATAGGTCTGATGTTGTGGTGCCGATCCTCACTTGTTGCCAATGGTTGGACAGGTATGATTTACACCAGCTCAGTGCAGAGTCATGGATTCCTTTTTCCTTGAGACGATCGATAAGTATTTGATGACTTACAGAATCGAACGCAGCCGAAATGTCCATAAATATAAGGATGAAGCCTTGTTGGATGTTATCTATTCCTGTGATTAGAGTGTTGAAGAGGGTGATGAGGAGAGTCTCCACGCCATGTGCTTCCCTGAAACCATGTTGGGATGGGTCAAGCGGTGCTTCAGTGTCTATATGATTAACGACAAAACTTTAACGACAAAACTTACAAGACTATCCCAATCATACATAGACCACCACGAAACAGCACCTACCCTGGCCATACAAACATAGGTTCCCACCCTAAAATTAACTATTACAGACTAATTCACATAAACTACACCAATCTACCTCAACCAAGTATCCAACACATCACTAAAGACGCAAAAACGTTATCATGCATACTAATAAATGCCAGATCTATGAAAAACAAACTCCCCATCTTTACAGACATGTTAAACGAACTAAAACCTGACATACTATGTGTCACCGAGACGTGGCTAGCCGACACTGACACAGTCTATATAAACCAGCTTAATAACAATGATTATGAAACTTCGTACACCCATAGGAACAACAAAAAGGGAGGAGGTGTACTCATAATGACAAAAAAAGTCTTAAATGCTAAACCACAGCCTACAAATACACCATCCAACATTGACACACTCATTATTAAAATTGGACACCTTAAAATCTGTTTAATTTACAGACCACTTGACCACCAGTCCAAAAACATGGACAATCTAATCGAGCTACTAAGCTCATCTACTGACCAACAACCTATAATACTGCTTGGGGACTTTAATCTCCCTTCTCTACCTGCATCGCAGTCTGCCCTATTTCTAGAATCTATAGCAGATATGGAGTTTAAACAAATAATTTCCAAAAAAACACACACTAAAGGAGGCATACTCAAAATGATCTTTCTCCCCGAAGTATTACACAAGCTTTTCAACTCTGATTCACTAGAAAGCATCCCAATCCCGTGGTCAGACCACCATCTAATCAAATTCAAGCTCATCATCAATGATACAAAAGAAAACAGTGGCCCATCAAAACATCTAAACCATAGATTTAAAAAATACAACGAAGAAGAATTCCTAGATCTAATAATTCCCCACTTATCACCATCACCATCGGATTTAGATGAAGCGATCACAAACTGGCATAGGACAATCAATAATGCTGCAACTAACAAACATGCGAATAAAAAGAACTGTCACCCTAGAACTGGAAATGCGCCTTGGTTTAACAACACACTAAAACAAATGAAAAAAGAATTATGGAAAACAGAACGCAAGTGGCGCAAACATAAAGATACTACATATTATGAGTCCTATCACAACCAACTCAAAAGGTATAAAAAAGCAATAGATAGCTCTAAAAAGAATTACCATGCAACAATACTTGCTAATTCACTAATCAGACCAAGAGAATTATTCTCTATTGTGCAAAAACTAACGAATAACAATCATAACTCTTGCAAGGAAATCACAGAAATTTCCCCCCAGACTTTGGCAAATCACTACATAAATAAAACTAAGCACCTTCCAAACCTGCCAATAACAACAAACACATCTCAACATATTTACCCAGATAACTGGTCTAACTTCTACCCCGTAACTAAAGATACACTCAAGAACATAATACTAAACCTAAACACCACTACGTCTTATCTTGACCCATGTCCAGTAACCTGGATAAAAAATTCCCTCCCAATCCTATCTCCATTCATTCTCCCAATAATCAAACTATCCTTATCCAATGGGTACCTATCACCAACACTAAAGCACGCACAGATTCGCCCACTACTTAAAAACAACACCCTTGACAAAACATCACCAAATTCATACAGACCTATTTCAAGCATACCTTTCATGGCAAAACTAATTGAAAAGACTGTACAAATTCAAACGCAGGAATATATAGACAACTCAGCCCCCCTGGATGATCAACAATATGGTTTCCGCCCTCGCCATGGAGTAGAGACACTTCTAACTGTTTTAATTGATACACTCGTAAGAGGGATTGATAACCCTAAGCAAGCGTTCATACTCCTATTCATAGACATATCTGCGGCATTTGATAGTGTTCACCATACCATAATGCTCAACAATCTTAAACAAATAGGGATAAAATCAACAGTGCTAAATTGGTTTACCTCATATCTAGGCAATAGAACCCAAACTGTCAGAATAGGAAACAACACATCTAATACATATTATCAGGAAATTGGCCTACCCCAAGGTTCTGCCCTATCAGCCCTCCTATTTAACATCTATATAAAACAGGTCTGTAACATATTCAAAAAATTCAAGGTATACTATCATTTGTACGCAGACGACATAATGATGTATATCCCATTCACGATCCCCAATCTACCACTTAAATTACTCACTGAGTGTTTCAACGAAATTACTACCTGGCTAAATAACAATAACCTTGCCATCAATCACTCTAAAACCGAAGCACTAATTGTAACCAAAAACCAATCATACTCTCCCCCACCACACATTATACTTCAGGACCGTGAAATCAAAATAAAAAATGAAGTACGATATTTAGGCGTCATACTGGATACACATCTCAGTATGAATATGCACATAAGAAACACAACAAAGAAAATTTACTTCAAGCTCAAAATCTTAAAACAGCTACGTCCTCTAATACATTTACAAGATTTCACAAAAATAATACATGCAATAATAACCCCTCACTTTGACTTCGCCAACCTGACTCTACTAGGGGTAACGAAACAAAACATAAAAATGACTCCAACTTGCACAAAATGCAGCAGCCAGAACCATCATGAATGTCCCACCATTTCATCACATAACACCTATACTGGCAAATCTTCATTGGCTACCAATACAAAGCAGAATCCTATACAAAACACTAACAACAACCTTCAAGGCTCTAAACAATATGGTCCCACCGACCCTAAAAAATCTCATATCTAAAGAATCAACCAATAATCAACACAGACGAGACCAAACAAACAAATTAAGGACCCCAAAAGCCAAAAAGACAACAAACAAAAAAGCATTTTCCCATGTGGCCCCTATTATCTGGAATGACCTCTAGGAGGAAATCAGATCAATAATCGAGATCAAAGAGATCCGTAAGAATCTAAAAACACATCTGTTTAAGGCACACTACGGGCTATCAACAAACTCCCTCTCCCAACAAGAAAGCACAGTTACTTACCTGTAACAGGTGATCTCTGGGAACAGCAGGAATTAGTCCTCACATATGGGTACGTCGGTACCGACGGAGCCCGTGCGGGAAAGCTCCCCAGCTTCTTAGAATAGAAGCTTTTGGGACCTCCCACTGCACATGCGCACTGCCTTCCCGCCTTCCTGAACAGCTCTCCTCAGTTTCGAGTTTATAGCTGAGTCAACAGAGAGAGGACAGGAAGATAGATAGATAAAAGATACAACTCCTAGGGGAGGTGGGTGGGTTGTGAGGACTAATTCCTGCTGTTCCCAGAGATCACCTGTTACAGGTAAGTAACTGTGCTATCTCCAGGAACAAGCAGGAATAAGTCCTCACATATGGGGACTCCCTAGCTTAGATGCATGGGATCCCCTGTAAAGGTTCGCCATCTTCGTATGGATCTCAGGCATCCATTCTGGGAAGGTGGGCAGGAGTTGTTTAGGAATGGAACAGGTGCTTGAGGACAGCCTGGCCAAACAAGGCATCCCGGCGGGAGTCCTTGTCCAAACAGTAATGGGCTGTGAAGGTATGAACCGAGGCCCAGGTAGCGGCTCGACAGATCTGATCTATGGAAACAGAGTGCAGATGAGCCATAGAAGTTGCCATGGCCCTCACATTGTGAGCAGTGACATGGCCTTCCAGAGAAATGTTTTTGCTCTGGTAAGCAAAAGAAATACACTGAGCAATCCAATTGGAAAGTGTACGCTTGGAGACTGGAAGTCCCAAATGGGAAGGATCAAAGGCCACAAAAAGTTGAGAAGACTTTCGATGTGGCTGAGTCCTATTAAGATAAAAAGCGAGAGCTCTTTTACAATCCAGAGTATGAAGGTTCCTCTCTGCATTGGATGCATGAGGAGCTGGAAAAAAGACAGGTAGATATACCTCTTGATTAAGATGAAAAGGCGAGACCACTTTAGGCATAAAGTGGGGATTCGTCCTAAGGACCACCTTATCATGATGAAATCTTGTGTAAGGTGGATTAGCCACTAAAGCCTGCAGCTCACTGATGCGGCGAGCCGAAGTGACTGCAATGAGGAAGATGACCTTCCAGGAAAGAAATTTCAAGGAGGTGGAAAACATTGGCTCAAAAGGTGGCTTCATAAGTTGACCGAGCACTAGATTCAAATCCCATGCGACCGGGGGTGGTCTGATGGGAGGTTTAGTGAGAGTCAGGCCTCTCATGAATCTTGCAACAAGAGGATGAGAGGAGATAGGTTGTCCATTTATATGTTTCAAGGATGCTGCAATAGCACTTAAATGGACTCTTACCGAATTCGTCTTGAGGCCTGCATTGGATAGATGCAGGAGATAATCAAGAAGAGAATTCAAAGGAAGTGCCAGAGGGTCAAGACCCTGCTGAGCACACCAAATGGAAAAACGTTTCCATTTGAAAGCATAGGAACGCCTGGTAGAGGGTTTCCTAGAGGCAGAAAGGATATCTTTCACTGGTTGGGAAAGATGAAAGTCTTGAAGGCTTAAGCCTTCAGTAACCAAGCACTGAGGTGAAGGGATTTGGGGTTTGGGTGCCACAAAGTCCCCTCCTCCTGAGACAGGAGGTCTGGCGCAGCTCCCAGATCCAAGTAGGATCCCTGGGAGAGCTGTAGAAGTAGAGGGAACCACACTTGGCGTGGCCAGCGTGGAGCTATGAGGATCATAGTTCCATGATCCCTCTGGAGTTTGAACAGAGTCTTGGGAATCAAAGGAATGGGTGGAAAGGCATATAGGAATGCCTGACTCCAATTCAGGAGAAAGGCGTCCGTAGCCTGAGCTCCCTGACACGGAGTTCTGGAACAGAACCGGGGAAGTTTGGCATTCCACGGACTTGCAAAGAGGTCTATGTCCGGGGTCCCCCATTCCTGAAAGATTCGGTTTATTTGGTCCAAAGGTAGGGACCATTCGTGTGGCAGCAGAACTCGACTGAGCCTGTCTGCCCGAGAGTTTTGAACTCCTGGGAGATACACTGCTAGCAGGTGAATCTGATGCTCTCTGGCGAAGGCCCATAGTCTTAGAGCTTCGTTGCAAAGCGACAGAGAGCCCGTCCCTCCTTGTTTGTTTATGTAAAACATGGCCACCTGATTGTCCGTCTGAACTAGGACAGTGAGGTTGGCTAGGAGGGAGTGGAAGACCTTGAGGGCAAGGTAAATTGCTCGCAGTTCCAGAAGATTGATATGAAGGGTGGTCTCCTGTAGAGACCAAGTGCCCTGAGTGGAGAGAGTTTGCAGATGGGCTCCCCACCCTGTTTGGGAGGCATCTGTTGTGAGGGTTGCTTGGGGTAGCAATGGTTGAAATGGAGCCCCCAACAACAGATTCTTGGTGGAAGTCCACCAGTGGAGGGACCAAAACAGACGATCGGAGGTTTGTATTTGGTCTGAGAGCGCTCCTGACGCCTGAGTCCACTGAGTGGCCAGGGTCCATTGAGCTGCTCTCATATGAAGACGAGCATAGGGCACCACATGCACTGTGGAGGCCATATGACCCAGTAGGCGTAGCATTTCCCTGGCTGTCAAGTGAGTGCTGGACTGAGCTTGGGAGGCCAAACTCAGGAGGCGCTGGCCTCGAACATGTGGAAGGTAGGCCCTTGCAGTGATGGTGTCCAACTGGGCCCCTATGAATTCTAGAGATTGAGTAGGGATGAGTTGGGACTTGGGAAGGTTTACTACCAGTCCCAGATACTGCAAAAGGCTCCTTGTGTGGTCCAGGGAAATCTGGGCCTGTGACTGAGTTGGAGCTCGGATGAGCCAGTCGTCCAGATATGGGAAGACAAAGATTCCCATGCCTCTTAGAAATGCGGCTACGACTGCCATGCATTTTGTGAATACTCTTGGAGCAGAGGCTAGACCGAAGGGGAGTACTCTGTATTGGAAATGTTTTCCCTGAAACAGAAAGCGAAGATACTTTCTGTGGGATGGATGGATGAGTATATGTGTATACGCATCCTGTAGGTCTAGAGAACAAAGCCAGTCCTGACCCTGGAGGTAAGGAAGGAGAATGCCGAGAGACAGCATTTTGAATTTCTCCTTGAAGAGAAATTTGTTCAATTCTCTCAGATCTAGGATTGGTCTGAATCCCCCTGTCTTCTTTGGAATGAGAAAATAAGGGGAGTAGAAACCGGACCCTTGTTGAGGAAGAGGAACCTCTTCTATGGCCCCTTGGGCAAGAAGAGAGGAAACCTCTTGACCCAACAGGGTTAGGAGAGATGGGGGAGAATTGAATGGTCTCACCATATGATGGGGAGGAAGGCTGGAGAAATGAAGTTTGTAACCCTCTCGAATGATAGAGAGGGTCCATTGTTCTGTTGTGATTTGTTCCCATCTGGGAGCAAAGTGAACCAACCTTCCGGGTATGGTGAGAGGTTCTGGTTGTGTTAGAACCAGAAGTGGCAAGTTCCCTAGGAGCAAGTCAAAACCCCTGAGGGGTTGGAGCCTGCTGAGCTACAGTAGCTGCTGCAGGCTTAGCTCGTGCTTGTTTGGATTGCTGACGCTTAGCAGTATAGCGAGGTTGAGAAGACTGCTGGCCAGTATTTGAAGCAACTCTGGCCTTCTTATAGTAAGGCCTTTTAAAAGACTTTTTCTTAGTAGGAATTGAAGTGGACTTTGAAAGTCTTTCCAAGGTGGCATTTTCAGCATCCATCTGGGTGGCTTTGATTTGCCACTCTTCCCCAAATAAGTTCTCACCTGTACAGGGCAGATTCCGTAAGCCATCTAGAACCCAAGGTTCCAGATCAGAGGCCTGGAGCCAAGCAAGACGTCGGGCTGCAATAGCAATGCCCGAAGCCCTACTGGCTCCCTCAAAGGAATCATATGCTGCCCTATTAGAGAACTTAGAAACCTCTAAGAGTTGTTTCACTAGGGAAAGGAATCCCTGCTTTTTATCCTCAGGGATAAAGGGGGCAAAATGCCGCACCTTTTTGGCAAGTTCCTCCAGGAACATGCCCATATAGAGACTGTAGGAATTAATCCTGGCTATAAGCATACTAGCCTGGAAAATTTTCCTACCAAAAGAGTCCAAAGTCTTACATTCCCGTCCTGGAGGGGTGGAAGAGTGCCTTTTGGTACTCCTAATCTTCTTCATTGCAGACTTCACCACAATAGAGTGGTGGGGCAATTGAGTCTTTTGGAAACCAGGAGAAGGAGGGACCCTATACATGGTGTCCAACCTACGGGAATAAGGAGACAAAGTCAAAGGATTTTCCCAGAAATCCATCAGTTGTTCTTGAAGGATTTCATGGATAGGCAGGGTAACTGCCTCCTTAGGGGCCTTTGAGTATCCCAAAATATCCAGTTTTTTGGATCTGGGTTCCTTTTCAGAGGATGTGGTAATAGAAAGGGCTGTAGCCATATCTAAAACAAAGTCCTGGAAGGACAAATCCTCTGGAGGGGACATTCTCCTTTTAGGAGAAGAGGGCTCCTCAGGTAAGTTGAGTGAAAACTCAGCAGAATCATCAGAGGAGTGAAAATCCTCAGAGGAATCGGTGCTTTCCTCTAACGCACGATACGCGTACCGATCGGTATCGATATCGGGCGTATCGGGTATGGAACCGGTATGGAGCGAAAGCCCATACGGTACCGACTTGCGTTTAGAGGTGGACGGCCTCGATACCGGCATGGCGGACGATACCGGTATCGGGCCCGGAACCGCTGAAAGCGGAACCGATGGCGTTGCAGCTTTAATGAAAGCCATGACGGCCTGCTGCATGGACTGTACAGTATCGCCCATGGACGCCATAGCTGCCTGGATGTCGGTACCGGAGTGACCCGGTACCCCAGAGCAGGCTAACAGGTGATCTGTCGAGGCCGTAGCATCGATATCAACCTGAGACCCCTGAATTGGCGTTTTTGGAAGTTGGACTTCCCGCCGGGGTTGTTTGGCTGGGGCAGGGTCCTCAAGTTCTAAGCTAAGAGCCTCTCGATGCTTTGAAGGAGATTTGCTCTTTGAGGACTTGCCCACAGAAGGTTTGGTTACCTGAGATCCATCCGGAGAAGAAGACCTGGATGACTGTGATGCTGTATTCTCTGAAGCAAACAGCACATGGAATTTGTTGGCCCGGTTCTGCAGCCCACGTTTAGACATGTGGGAGCAAGATGGGCAGTCCGGTATGGAATGGTCAGGCCCCAAACATTTCAGACACCATTCATGGGTGTCTGTGACTGAAATAACAGCATTACATTTGGTACACTTCTTAAATCCAGGGGCTGGCTTCTCCATGAGGAGAAATTGAGTAGGCCGAGAGGCCTCTCTGAAGTGACCAAAAAGCTAAAAATAAGAAAAAAGAATTATAATTTTTAAAGAAAGAAAGAAAAGACCGGCGATACCGGTATCGGTATGGGGAAGGCAGGTACGCGGTCTAAAGAAACAAATAAAATAACAATTTCTTCAGCGGTGACAGGAACACGACCTGCTGGCTCCGCGGAAAAAGAGAAACTGAGGAGAGCTGTTCAGGAAGGCGGGAAGGCAGTGCGCATGTGCAGTGGGAGGTCCCAAAAGCTTCTATTCTAAGAAGCTGGGGAGCTTTCCCGCACGGGCTCCGTCGGTACCGACGTACCCATATGTGAGGACTTATTCCTGCTTGTTCCTGGAGATAACGGATAACACTGTTTGAGAGAGTGACACAAAATTGACATGACCTAGGACTGCTCACTGCTAAGATTTTCACTAGTTTAGAAATTTATAAAGTTTTTATACATCTTATGTAAGGCACGCATATCCCAATTTTGTATATAGTTCTCAAAATGTTGTTGTAAAGGGTCGTTTGTTATTTCACAACTTTCCTTTGTTTTAAGACGTTCCTTGTAAACGATTACTGACTGTTTTGTTGTAAAATAGTTACACTGTTTCAGACGTTCATTGTAAAACAGACAACAGCCTGTTATATTGTTGTTAAATGTATACCGCATCTGATCTCTGGAAGGTGTAGTATATAAGCGACTGTTAATTAAATTAAATTAAAATTAAATTTAATTAATTAAATTAAATTAAAATATGATGCTGGATTTGACGTTGAACCACCTTTACAATTATTTTGGCTAACAGTGGTATGCTGGATATTGGTCTGTATGATTCGACTTTAAGCGGATCCATTTTGTTATTCTTCAATAGTGGCCTAATGGAGGTATGTTTTAGACTTTGAGGAAAGGTTCCCGTTGCAAATGATTGTTCTAAGATTTTATTTAGAAAGTGGCTTAATTCACAGCGAAGTTCTCTTATCCAGGATGCTGGACAGGGATCATTTGGTGCAGTGGTAGCATTGATGGAGGCAATAGTATTTTCGATCTCCTTTTGGTGATATGGTGTTGAATTTGGTCAGTGGAGATGGTTGTGACAGCTTGGGTATGGGGGAGGGACCAGTGGGGCAAGGGGTTTTGACTGTTTGCGTCATTTTTGATTTTAGGTAGTTAGCGTAGTCCTGAGGTTGTATTGTGTGTATTTGTTATGGGGTTGGTTCTCGTGACAATGTTTTTACCATGTTGAACAAATCATGGTGTTTGTTTACTGATTGTTTCAGAAGATATGTATGGAACTGTTTTCTTCTCTCTGCTATTTCTTGGCGATGCTTTTTTAGGTGTGAGCAGTATACCGTATAAGCATCAGTAGATCGGGATCGGCGCCAACGTCTCTCGAGCCTGCGAAGATGGAGGAGTGATGCCCTTAATTCATTTGAGTACCATGCTACATGTGCTCGGCCCCTGATCTTTTTATTTGTGTCAGGTAGTTGTGAGTTAGACCTGAGGGTGATGTCCCAGGTGTTAATCAGGTCATCCAGATCAAGTTCTGAAGTGTTTAGTAGTGAAAGGACACTTAAGTATTTCCTCTTTGTCGAAGGAACAAAACCTTCTTGCTGATGGTTTAGGAGGGATGGTGTTAGTGTTATGTTTGTTGAGGGGGGTGGGTAGTTGGAATGTGATCAAGCTGTGATCAGACCAGAGTACTGGGGTTATAGATAATGCAAAATTGTGATCTGCTTCCATGATCGCTTGTGGGGTGAAAATTAGGTCCAGCGTGTTTCCCTTCGCATGAGTGGGTTCTCTGACTATCTGGCTGTATCCAAGGTCGTCAGGTGCTTCCAGGAATGCTGTGATTTGGGTGTCATGTAGAGTGGGGAGGTTGAAATCGCCTAATAGCCAGCTCGATGATCGTGGTTTATCTGTGTTGCAGGCAAGGTCGATTATTGTTGACAGCTCCTCAGATGCGGTTGTTGGTGCTCTGTAGACTACGTTGATAGAGCAGGAATTGTTTGATATGGAGATTGTGTCTAGATGGGTTGTGCTGATGGTGTTGCTCAGCTGAAATTGTAGATCGCTTTTTGCAAGGATGAGTACTCCTCCTCCTCTTTGGTTAGCTCAGTGGCAGGTGTGACTTGAGAACTTGGGGGGTAGCATCCAGTTGAGAATGATGTTGTCATAATCTTATCATCAGGATGTCGAGGTTGTGGTGTGCTATTAGGTCAGTGATCACTGGCCATTTTGTGCGGATAGATCTGATGTTGATGAGGGCACATCTCAATGGTCATTGGTGCTGTTGTTCTTTGATCTGAGACTTTTTAGTAAGTTGGAAGGCAATGTGGAGCAGGTGGGGATGGTGCGTACGGTTGGAGTTTGTTGGGTACGTTTGAGCCTTGTCCGACCATCTCTTCCCATTACTCCTTAGTATTGGTATAGAGTTAGAACCGGGGTTGAAGGCATATGAGCATCCAGACAGTGCAAAGAGGAGATAAGTAATGGCTAGTGCTATGAATGTATGCATCTTTCTGGTATTCCTTGTGTATCTAGGGAGAGGGGTGCTAGCTTTTAGGGGCAATGCTCTATCTGGGCAAGTTGTAGTAGTCTGTTGTCTCGGGTGATTAGGTGCTCTGTCTTGATTTGAGATGTAGACTGTCAGGATGGTAGAGCTGTTGTGTGATTCCTGGCTTGTTTAGTTAGAACCAGCCCTCTGTGTTTGAGTCGGTGTACTGACAGCAGTAGTATCTGTAGAGTTGACAACGATGGTGTCAGAGTACTGGCAACAGTAGCTTCTGAATATTGGCAACAATAGTGATGAAATACAGGCAACAGTAGTAACTGAATAAAGGCAACAGTGGTAGCTTAATAAAGGCAGCAATAGTAACAATATACTGGCAACAATGGTAGCTGGATACTGGCAGCAAAAGCAGCAAAATATGATAACAATAGTAGCAGGCTTACTGGTGACAGTAGTATCAAAGTACTGGCAGAACAATTAGCAGAACAATTAGCAGATTACTTGCAGAAATGGTGTTGGAGAACTTGTGTTAAATAGCAGAGTGATAATAATTGAAACAGATGGTGGTGGTGGCTATGCTTGGATGACTATCATTCAAGGATGCTCATGGGGCAGTGTTTCTGGTCTGGCGTGCATACTTGCCGCTGTTGTGGGGTCCACAGGGAAGGCGGCGGTGTTTTGGTGGAGAGTGAACTCAACCCTGAGGGAGCTCAAGCTGATGGTTTTGTTTGTGCCTATGCAGAGATGTTCCGTATTGTCCACATCAAGGGCTGGGTGTTCTGATAGGTTTTAGGCAGTGGCGTGGATCTCGCTGTGGACCACATCAAGGGCCATGCCAAAGGGCCCTCTGGCGAGGCTCTCAGGCGCGGGCACGCTAGGCGCGGGCACGCTTTATTGTGGAGGAGGAAGTAGCGTGGAGGAGGGACTGATTGGCCTTGTCGGAGGGGAGCGGGGCGGAGCTTACCTGCCCGCTCTCCCTCGATGATGCCTATCGGGGCAGGGAGGCAGCTGAAGAGACTCTGGTGCTGCGGTGAGGTTTCCTTTATAGATGTTGGTGCTGCAGGGGATCATCGGGCCCGGTTGGCCTTGTCAGAGGGGAGCGGGGCGGAGCTTACCTTCCCGCTCTCCCTATGAGATGGGGATCAGCTGGGATCTGTCTGAAATTTGGGCTGTGGCTTGGATTCAGATGCCTAGATTCTGGGCTCTGATGTGGACGAAGAAGTACTCTCGAATTCGAGGATTGTGAAGAAGTCAGTGTTTTCTGTCTGTTCCGGAAAGAGGAACTGGCGGCGTTGATTGCCAAGGTCTCATCCACTTTGAGCTTGGCAGATGCTCCAGGCACGGAGCATGAGTCAAAGGTGCATCCACTCCTACAAGGTGTGCAGAAATCCACTACTGTCTTCCCGTTCCTGGAGGGGATCAAGGACATGATCTGGTCAAAGTAGGATTCTCCTGACTGCCTGCCTAAGAGGCTAAGGGTGCATAAGAAGATGTACACTCTCCCGGAGAAGCAGTGTGTTGTGTGGTTTGATATTCCCAAGGTAGATGTACAGGTCACAGTGGTTACCAGACAGACCACCATCCCCATGGAAGGCAGATCAGCCTTAAAGAATTCTCTTGACCGTAAGGTGGATTCATTGTTGAAGAACCAGTTTGCCGTGGCTGCTACTATTCTTGAGTTGGCGGCATGTGCAGGTCTGATGTCTAAAGTTCTGCTCCAGTGGATTCAGTCTCTTCTGCTGGATGATACTACCCCTCTTTTGGAGTTGGCTATGGCCTTCCTTTCTGCTGTCATGTACAACTTGGTTTGTCTAGTGACCAGGGATAGTGCCCTGTCGACAGTGACATGGCATTGGATTTGACTCTGACAATGGACACATCTTCCAAAGCTAAGTTGATCCAAATGGCCTTTATAGGGAAGCTTCTTTTTGGGGTTGATTTTGAGAAGCTGGTGAAGGACCTGGGCAAGACAAAATCTTGCCGCCTTCTGGAGGACAGGTCCAGAGGTCCTGTGAAGCAGGAAGTAGCCCCTTTTCCATTAGCCTTCACCTGCTCCTCATGAGCACACTGGTCTGACTCCTGGGGGTCTCTGGACTTCTATTGCTACCAGCCTGAAAAGCCCTTCTTCCCCTCTGCTTCTGGATTTTGGGCTGGTTCTCAGTCCTTTCATAGAGGGCGTGGACCCAAGGATTTGGTCCCCTCCTGATGAGGACCCTCCCAGGCTGTGCAATGAAGATATGGGAGCCCATTTCCTGTTCCTCCAGTTGGGGACAGGTTTCGCCTCTTCTTTCAGTAATGAGCCTGGATCACCAAGGATCACTGAATGCTATATCCTGGAATGCAAAGAGTTGATCCCGGATGCTTTTGTCATCTCACCATGTGGGTCTGTGAACAAAAGGGCCGCTGTGCAGATCACCTTTCGCAAGTTGCTGCTCCTGAAAGCAGTGGCACACGTTCCCCTGGATGATCAGGTCAAGGGCAGGTATTCCATCTATTTTGTGGTGCCAAAAAAGGATGAATCCTTTCGGCCCATTCTGGACCGAAAGGTGTCCATGAGCACTTGCGCATCCTGTGCTTCCAGATGGAAACTTTGTGATCCATAATTCAAGCAGTGCACTGGCCGAGCTTATTTTCATATGCTTATCTGGGAGCATCAGCAAAAGTATCTTTGTTTTGCCATTCTTGGCTCTCACTTTCAGTTCACTGTCCTCCCATTTGGACTCACCACTGCCACAAGGACATTCTCCAACATCATGGTTGTGGTGGCTGCAATGCTACAGCGCCAAGGGATTTGTGTGCACCCATATCTGGATGACTGGCTCATCCAAGCCCGTTCTCTTTCAGAAGTGTCTCAGATAATGACCCAAATGGTGTCCTTTTTTGGAAAACCTTTGCTGTCAGGGACATCCATGTGAAAATGTGTCTGAAAAGGCAGGTTGCATCCAAGTTTAAGCATGATTTCATAGCCATGGATACACCCAATATGGATGTCTTCAGAGACATCTACATAGACGTCCCTACAGCAGTATTCCAGACAGGGGATATGTTTTTGACTGCCATTCTGAAAACGACAGAGGGAGAACCACAATAAAGATGTCCTCAGGTCATTGTCATTGTAGACAGTACTGAGAATATCAGAATACTGACTCCTCTGTACCCTCCAGGTGATATAATGTGGACCTAGACATGCTGGTCAGTTCTGAAATCGAGCGCACACATCAAAGTTCAGCAGATCACTCTGGGCATGTCCCCACAACACCTACTGCCATCTTTTGATGTGCGCTTTCTAGGGACATCTCTAGACCCATCTATTAAAAAGGCTCCAGGGACATCTCTGTGATTTGGACGTCTGCATGCACATTTTTGGATGTCCTAATCCAAATAAGGCTTCTAAAATAACCCCATTTGTAATATTTGACTCTCCTGTGAAGGCCTGGCATTGTGGAATTTACTACCTTTAGATGAGAGGTTTTAATGGATGTTAATCCCTTCTACAAACACTGTAAATCCTGTCTTTTTAGTACTGCTTTTAAGTGAGAAGTATGTTGCTGCTTCAATTTTATTTATTATTGTTTTCAGTGATATATTTGCTGCTGCATTTATATGTACAAGTTATTTTATTGAAAACTGCATCATGACCTTTGGAGTAAGGCAGCACATAAATATGAGAAATAATTAAATAAATCGATTAAAAAACATTGCAGAGGATCTGTGACACCAATCTCAGAAGACCTGTGTTAGCTTCTAAATGGGATAGATAATCTAGTCCAAGATGTTTTAATTTTGTTTTTAAGACTTTACATCAGCAAGATACACAGTTCTGTATTTGGCTGATCACTTTACTCCCTAGATATCATCTAGGTCTCTGTGGTTACCTCAGTAGTTACAGCTATAATGTCACAATTGACTAAAATTCATTTTTTTCCTATTTTGGCTACCAACTTTGAAATGTGCAGCTAGTGGAATTGAGCCAGGCTCAAGATTTCTCAGTCTTCCAGGGAAAAAAAAACCTAAAAATTCAACTTCTTGGCTTAGAATTTGATGGGGGGGGGGGGGATGATAATGCTGTTGGAAGTGTTCTGATGGAGGGGTACTGGCTGGGTGATGGTTAGTGAGGAATTGATTGTTAGGGATGTCATGATTCAGTGGTTAGATTTTAGTTGGGTGTTGGTGGGGTTGGGTATTAGTTTATGAAGCAGTGAGCATGATAAAAATATTGTGATAGGATGCTTATTTTAATTCTGTTATGTATTGCTACATATCTAGATGGTGTCAATGAGTTATGTCATCAAACCTAACTAAATTTAAAAACATGAACTGGGACAAATGAAAGAACATAGTTTTTAAATTCTCACAGAATTAGCTTTCTACTAGCCCTGTATCAGCTGAAATATCGATAGGTAGGATACTGTTTTTTCGATTTATTTTAAGCATCTCACTTGCAATTCTTTTCACTCATGGGGATCAGCCATAAGGGAGAGAGGCTATTAAAGCTGCATGCGTTGTCATTCGATGGGTGTTTCTGCTTTCCAAGGTTTGGAAGCAAGAGATAGAAACAGAGAAAATGATCACAGATAAACTTCAGTTCTTACAGTTTGCCCAGTTTCCTTCCTGATGCTGATCTCAAGCTTTCTCTTTATTTCTTTACATCAAGGGATTCTGTGCGTAACCCATGCTTTCATGAAGTCTGTTTCCATTTTTCTCTCTACCGTCTTCTCCAGGAAGCCACTCCATGTATCCATCACCCTTTCCATAAAGGAGTAGCAAGAGGGGCAAGTTGAGAACCAGGGAACATAAACTAATAGTAACCTTATAAGGTGTTTTATGTAGCTATTATGTAGACTTTTGCTTTGAGAACTAGTGAAGCCAGGATTCAGTTCTTGTTTCTCACACTGACAATCCTTGTGACCATAGGCAAGACACATAACCTTCCATTTCTTCGGGTGCACTGCCCTCTTGTAAACCCTCTGGAGCAGGGAAATATGTATTGCACATTTATGTGCTCACTTTGAGCTTGGATTTGGAAAGGCAAGTAATCAAATCTAAAATCCAGCTCAAAGAAATATTTTATGTTGCTCCTAAATCTAGGTCCTTGGTACCTCATACCTTTATCTCTTGTACTACATCATTTTTTTCTTGTGAAAAAAGATTTTCTTCTTGTGTATTATTTATACCTGTGAGGCATTTGAAATTCTCTATCAAATTATTCTTCTCCTCTAGACTATACGTATTTAGGTCTTCAGTCTCATTTCATATGGCTTTTGTGTAGACCTCGCACCATTTGGTAGTCCTCTCTGGACCACCTCCATTCTCCAGCCTGTTTATATCTTTATGGCTAGACACTATTACCTGCTTTTTTCTGCAGGTTATGTCTTTCCAGGCCCATACCTAGCCCTGTGCGAGCAGTGCGGCCGCACAGGGTGCAAAGGCTTAAGGGGCACATTTTAGCTGTCTGCCGTTGCCTACCGCTGCCACTTTTTCTTCTCTCAGTGGTGGCAGGCAACGGAAGACAGCTAAAATGCGCCCCTTAAGCCTTCTTGTCGGCATGCTAAGCAGATCTGTCTGGACAGATCTGCTTAGCATGCTGGCGACTTGCTGAGAGGGACAGATCTGCTTAGCATGTTGGCGACTTGCATATCGGGTGCACCTCTTCTTTCCCACTGCGGGGGGGGGGGGGGCACGCGCCTGATGTGCAAGTCGCACAGGGCGCGATTTACACTCGGTACGGCCCTGTGTCTTTCCCAATGTATTCCAGCTTCCCTTTAGCTCTGGAAACCTTGTCACACATCCTATTTCGCTATCTTTAGATCATTTTGATGATCTAAAGTATTCCTCTACAAAGATGTGAAGAAGTGAAAGGGGTACCTCCTTCCTGTACCTATGGCCCTCTCTCCCAAGTACTTCTCTGCTGGAGCAGCAATACCCTATCACACCACCCCTCTTAAAACTACAGGGGTGGCTTGTCTGCAGTTCTATCCTACAGTGCTCCCAATGCCACTGAGCTGTGAGCCCCTGTTTGTTTCATGGAATGTGGCCATGGAATGTGGCCAAGCTAAGCAAAGCTTATAAGAGAAGGCTTTAGAGTAATAAAACATACCTTTTCACCACCTTTATGTGTCTTACTGGAAACCTACTCCACCTTACTGGAAATCCGGGTCTGTTTTCCATACATACCTTTGAAGTAATGCACAGCACATGGCAAAAGACGGTGTAAAAATTTTCCCAGAAACTCTGTTTTTATACCAGTCTAGACAAGTGGTCAAGTGGGTTGTGTTCTATGAGCAGATTGGTAGAGACAAAGAACAAATGAATAGCCCAGTTTCAATGACATCACTCCCATGCCTCTATCCGCCTCAGCTACCAAAGGTCTCTAGTATCTGTCCCAAAGCATAAGAGAGAACATAGCAAGCCTTACACAACCTCATTGGTGCCACAACCTCACCAATGAGTAATCAAAAAATACAGAACTATGTACAGGAAAGCATAAATAGAAGGCTGTCATAATAGAAGATGGACCTGCAGAACCAAGTACTACTACTACTACTACGACTGAACATTTGTATAATGCTACAAGATGTGTGTAGTGCTGCACAGACACATGTAAAAGATGGGCTCCGCTCATCAGAGCTTACAATCTAGTCAAGTAGACAGTAGCTGTAGACATGGGATACAGCTGGGGGGTGGAGGCAATGGTAAGGAAGCTGTAGACATGGGATACAACTAGGAGGAATGGTAAGGAAGTAAATAAATCATAATGGGCCAAAGGGTACCGCTGCGGAACAGAGCAAACACAATTCCAGGAGCAGGCCCTGGACTGGTCTAGCAGGACTCAAGGAAAGAACATTACCTGGCAAGTAAAATGTCACCTTCCATATCATCCTGCTAGACCAGTCCAAACAAGTGGGACATACCAAAGCTATGCCTTCACTGAGCAGGAAGAAGACACAGCAGCTTGCAAAACCCTTGAGCCAAAGGCTGTATATGCCCAAGGATTGACATACAAATACCTGACAAAAGTGGAAAGTGATGCCCACGTTGCCACCTGACAAATGTCTGCAGGGGATACTGAGCTCTATTCCGCCCATGAGGACACTTGCGCTGGGGTAGAATAGACGTGCAAACCTTCCGGAACTGGCCAGTTCTGCAACAGAATGCCAAGGCAATGGCCTCCTTATTCCAGCACCCTAATGTACACCTAGCCACCATGTCACCTTGTGCAGGCCAACAAACAGCACAAAAAGATGGTTGGTCTTACAAAGGCATTCGTAACCTCCAAGTACTGGAGAAGCACCCTCCAGATATTCACAAGGCGAAGATCCTCCCCCCGGCACTGCTCCTTAGAGAAGGAGGGCAGATAAACCACCTGATTCACATGAAAGGGAGAAATCCCCTTAGGCAAGAAGAAAGGCATAGGCTGAATGGAAACTGCCTCCTCTGAAAAACACAGATAAGTATCTCGGCATGACAGAGCCTGCAGTTCAGAAATCCGCCTTGCGGAACAAATCGCAACCAAGAAGAACACGCCAAATTCTTCAGAGTAGTGCACTTCAATGGCTCAGAAGGCTCTGACATCAGGGTCCTGAGCACCAGACACAGATCTCAGGAAAGAACCACAGACTAGAGGGAAGGACGCAGACGATGAATCCCCTGAAGAAAGTGGGTGTAAGGCTAGAGACTTACCAACCACTGGACCTCTAAAACAGACCAAAGCTTCCACGTGAACCTTCAGGAATCCAAGGGAAAGGCCCTTTTCCAGACCATCCTTAAGAAAGGCCAAGAAGGTGCCTTGGTCACCTCAGGAGCCAACTGCTGTGCCCTGCACCATCGCTTAGAAGCACCAGACCTGCACGTATGCCAGGTTGGTTGACCTCCTCCAGGCTCCAAGCAGAGTGGAAACTACCACTGGAGAGTACACAAATATATAGCTGCCCTCCTCTGAAGGCTCTTGTAAATCAGAAACAGAAATTTAAACTCAATGCATTTATTAACTGGTAAACACTGGTTTAACATTTTCATGTGACTTAATCCTAGATACAATGCGTGCTGCTATGGTTTGCACCCAGTGCAATCTCTGAAGTTGACAGTTAAGGAATTTCAGAGGTCTAATAACATTGTAATCAGAGCATGAGTTACAGTAAATAAAACAAACATTTGCAGATATGGACATATATTTTGGATATATATTAAATGATAGAAGCAGGACCGTTCATCAGAACTTACCTGCTTCTGTCACATCAAAAAGGAGTCTATACAGAGCCCCAATATCTTAACTTCCTCTTGAGGGGTCAGCAGATAATCCTCTAGCAAAATCTGTGTATAGGGAAAATGCTTCTGAGGCCTGTGAACCCATAACATTTCTATCTTGGACTGGTTGAACTTAAGTTTACTTCAAGTTAGCTAGCAAATGATCTTTTTCAACACTGTTTTAATTTCTGAATGGCCTCTAAATGATTCGGTCCAAGTGCTCAGTATATCTGAATGTCATTTGTAATCTGTGATACATCAAAAATCCAAGTAATAGATTGCTATACAAATTAAACATAGTAACATAGTAAATGACGGCAGATAAAGACCAGTATGATCCATCTTGTCTGCCCAATAAGATGGCAGGAGTAGGTGCACCTGCCACTCTGTGCAGGCCACCCCTCCCCATGCTTTTGTTTAGGGGTGAACCCGCCGCTCCGTGTAGGACACCCCTATTTGCTGAGAAATTAGATGGTTCCGTTTATTTTGATTTTATCCTGTTGCTGTAAAGGGACCCACTGTGTCTGTCCCATGCCACTTTGAACTCCGTCACTGTGTTTGCCCCCACACATATTCCATCGGGAGGGCATTCCAAGCATCCACCACCCTTTCAGTGAAAAAGTATCTCCTGACATTGCTTTTCAATTTATCCCCTTGCAGCTTCATGTTATGCCCTCTAGTTTTACAGCTTCCCCGTCTAAAGGTAAAGAAGGACAGACTAGATGGGCCTTGTGGTCTTTTTCTGTCATCATGTTTCTATGTTTCTATGGAGGTGGTAGAGATGAGGACAGTAACTGAATTCAAAAAAGCATGGGACCAACACAGAGGATTATTTCTCTTTAAGTATTTAAAGGTCTGAATCATATCTCTCCTATCCCTCCTCTCCTCCAAAGTGTACATATTTAGGACTTCAAGTCTCTTCTCATGAGTCTTCGGACGCAGGCTCCAAATCATTTTTGTCACCTTCCTCTGAACAGTTTCCATTATTTTTACCTCCTTTGCGAGATATGGTCTCCAAAACTGAACACAGTATTCCAAGTGAGGCCACACCAGTGACTTATGCAGTGGCATTAGTACCTCTTCCTTTCTGCTGGTAGTTCCTCTTTGTATGCAGCCCAACATCCTCCTGGCTTTTGCCACTGCCTTGTTGCACTATTTTGCCACCTTGAGATCTACAGAAATAATCACACCAAGGTCTTTCTCCTGATCTGTGCACACCAACCTCTCGCCCTCTATCGCGTACATTTCCCCTATCGCGTACATAGAAACATGAGGGCAGAAAAAGACCACACGGTCTATCTAGTCTGCCCTTCCATATCAACTACAATAGTCTCTTTTTTTTTCCTTTAGAGATCTGTGTTTGTCCCAAGACATGACATACACAACATAAAAACATCCTATTACCACCCCACAAAAGGAGCTAACCACCCCAGAAAGGGAGCTACACAAGACATGACATCCACAAGATAAAAACATCCTATTACTCTCAATAAAATGTATATAGCCCAATGTAGATAGCTTAACATGTATATATTGCACCCCAAATCAAGATTTCCCTATCCACACACTGTATATATTGCACCCCAAATCAAGATTTACCTATTCACACACTAACAAACACTACCTTCACAACCACTGCATGCCGACACCCCCGCACTACTTGATTGGTTTGCAGTGAAATCTGCTTTGATTCAACGATAAAGCGGGATATAAATACTTTTAAATAAATAAATAAAAATAAATAACATCCTTTTCTGAATTCAGATACTGTCCTCATCTCTACCACCTTCACTGGGAGATTATTCCATGCCTCTACCACACTTTCCGTAAAGAAATATTTCTGCATATTACTCCTGAGTCTATCCCTTTTCACCCTCATCCTCTGCCCCCTCATAGCAGAGCTTGCTTTCAATCGAAAGAGACTCGCCTCCTGTGCATTTATTCCACGGAGATAGTTAAACATCTCAGTCTTATCACCTGTATCCCGCCTTTCCTCTAAAGTATACATATTAAGATCCTTAAGTCTGTCCTCATATGCTTTATAATGAAGACCACTAACCGTTTTAGTAACCACCCTCTGCACCGACTCCAACCTGTTTATATCCTTTTGAAGGTGCAGTCTCCAGAATTGCACACAATACTCCAAATGAGGTCGTGCCAAAGACTTATACAGAGGCACTATCACCTCCTTTCTTTTGCTGACCGTTCCTCTCCCTATGCACCCAAGCATCTTTGTAGCTTTCGCCGTCACCTTTTCTACCCGTTTAGCTGCTTCGTCAGACACAATCATGCCCATGTCCCGCTCTTCTTTTGTGGACAAAAGTACTTCACCCCCATACTGCTCCCTTGGATTGTTGCAACCCAAATGCATGACCCTGCATTTTTTAGTATTAAATCTCAGCTGCCAGATTCTAGACCATTCTTTAAACTTAGCTAGATCTCTCCTCATGTTATCTACACCTTCATGGGTATGTACTCTATTGCAGATTTTAGTATCATCCATAAAAAGGCAAACATTACCCGACAGCCTTTCCACAACATTACCCACACAGATGTTAAAAAGAATTGGACCAAGGACAGATCCCTGCGGCACTCCACTGGTAACCTCATTCTCCTCAGCATGAGCTCCATATACCTGTACCATTTGTCGCCTCCCACTCAACCAATTTCTAACCCAATTAGTAACTTTAGGGTCCATCTCTAGGATACTCAGTATGTTTATAAGTCGCCTCTATGAAACAGTGTCAAAGGCTTTACTAAAATCTAAGTACACCACATCTAGGGCTCTCCCTTGGTCCAACTCCCTGGTCACCCAGTCAAAGAAACCAGTCAGATTTGTCTGACAAGACCTACCTCTGGTGAATCCATGCTGCCTCGGATCCGGTAGTCCATTGGACTCCAGAAACCTTACTATTTTCTCTTTCAGCCCCATTTCCAATAATTTACTCACCATCGAGGTTAAACTAACCAGCTTGTAGTTTTCAACCACATCCTTACTTCCGCTTTTATGTAAAGGGACCACATGTGCCTCTCTCCAGTTCTCTGGTACCACTCTTGACTCCAAAGAAGCATTGAAAAGGTCAGTCAGTGGAGCTGCTAGAATGTCCCCAAGTTCCTTCAGTATTCTCAGATGTATCCCATTATGTCCCATCGCTTTGTCTACTTTTAGTTTAGCTAGTTCATCATGAACACAATCTTCTGAAAATCGTTCGAGATCCCCCTCACCTCTGTTCCTGTTTGTGGGTGTCCTTCATTTGTGAACACAGAACAGAATATTTGTTAAGCAATTCCACTTATCCTCATCTGCTTCTACATATTCTCCCCTTCACCCTTGAGCCTGACAATACAACTTTTGTCCTACCTCCTTTCACTAACATATCTGAAAAATGTCTTATCCCCTCATTTTATTGCATTGGCTATTTCTTCTTCTTTTTTTATCTTGGCTTTCTTGACTACTTTGTTATTCTCTCTAAGTTTTTCCAAATATGGATGCCTGTTTTCCTCTTTCTGTGATCTGTTGTATTTCATGAAAGCCTCCTTTTTCTTCACCTTTTCAGCTACTTCTTTTGAGAACCACATTTATTTACCGTTCTAACAAAAAGGTTGGTTCCCCTTAATATATCTCCTTTCAGTTTTGCCCACTGTTTTTCTACATTCCCCAGCTGTTCCCATCCCACTAACAACTCCTTGAGGTATTGGCCCATCTTGGCAAAGTTAGTTTTCCTAAAGTCTAAGACCCTCACTTTTGAATGGTTTTTATCAGCCCTAGTCCTAATACTGAGGATCGCTGGATGCGAGATAATCCTCCACTAAAACACCAAGTCCAGTATGAACCCATCACGTGTGGGTTCCATTACTAGTTGCCTGAATAGTTCTCCCTGTAAAGAATCCATGATCTCCTTACTTCCAGATGACACTTCAGCAGAGATGTGCCAGTCAACATCTGGCATATTAAAATCCCCTGTCAGTAGCACTTCCCCTTTCCTGGCAATGCTGCATATGTCTTCTATTAAATCTCCATCCACTTCTTCTCCCTGTGAGGGAGGTCTGTATATCATGCCAATGCAAATGGATTTATCTTTCCCTCTTTCTTGTTTAACCCACAGTGCCTCCTCTCTCCCTTTTAAGCCTTGTAATTCTATAGCTTTAATATTATTTTTTACATATAGTGCCACTCCTCCTCCCCTTCTTCCTACCCTGTCCTTTCTGAATAAAGTATAGCCTGGCATAATTACATCCCAGTCATGTTTGTCCATGAACCATGTTTCTCTAAGCGCCACTAAATCCAAGTCAGCCTCTCCCATTAAAGCTCAACATCTGGGATCATAAATGTAAAGGGGAAGGAAGGATATTCCTACAAGGAAAGGCTTAAAAGGGCTCTTCAACTTGGAAAACAAATGGCTGAGGGGAGATATGATATGAGGTCTATAAAATAATGAATGGAGTAGAATGGGTAAATGTAGATCTGTTTATTTACTCCTTCAAAAAGCAGAAAGACTAAGGGACATGCAATGAAGCTACAGTGTGGCACATTTAACATTAATCAAAGAAAATATTTTTCCGTGCAATGCGTAATCAAATTTTGGAATTCGTTACCGGAGAATGTAGTAAAAGCTGTTAGTGTAGCTGGATTTAAAAGAGGTTTGCACAAGTTCCTGGAGGAAAAGTCAACAAACTGCTATTAAAGAGGACCGGGGAAATCCACTGCTTACCCATTGGACAAGCAGCATGGAATTTGGATACCTTTTGGGAACCTGATAGGTGCTTGTGACCTGGATTGGCCACTATTGGAAAGAGGATACTGGGCTTGATGGACCCTTGATCTGACCCAGTATGGCATATCTTATGTTCTTATGTAACATTTGTAAATGTCTAAATTATTTTTTGAGCAACCCATTATACAGACCATTATAATAGCCTATACATGTTTTCACAAGGGTATTTATCACAGCTGCCAAATCTTGTTGTAGGAACCCTGTAATACTAATATAAACAAACTGGCTTTTCAAGTCCAAACTACCCTGGAAATATGCTCCTGTGGGCTTCATCTATAAAAAAAAAAAAAAAGCTTCCAAAACTTCTAGCATTTTGCCCTTCAAAACTTGCTGATACTAAGAAATCTACAGAAAATCTGATTTATTAGAATTCCAGTCAAGTCTATCCCACTTCAACCATGCCATAGATATTAAACGGACCTCCAGCAGGTGCAACTTGCTGTCTTGCTCTAACCCAATTTGTACCATTAATTGAATGAAATCTGCAAAAATCTAATACCAAATCACAAATTATTCAACAATGCCATGAATCAGGCTCTGATATTGAACAATAAAGGCAAAGATACTGATCTCCCTAGAAGTCCACATGGCATAGTAAATAGGTCTGCATATGTTCCCAGCCAAATACTAATTGAATTCTGTTTCAATGAAATGATTTGATTCAGTTCAAGGCAGCTCCACACTCCAACCTCCATTACTTGCACAGTAAGAAATCTTAATTCACGATGTTGAACACTGCTGACAGGTCCAGGAATACTAACAAAGAAATTAGGTCATTGTCAGCAACTAGATGGATCTTAAAAGGACCAATGCCTAGCTTAACCAGAAGTACTGTAGATTGCTGCGCCTTTCTTCCAAGGCAATGTTGGGTAAAGTGACTTGCCCAAGGCCACAAAGAGTGCCAATAGGAATCAAGCACTGCTTCCCTGGTCACCAGCCTGCTGCTCTAACCACTAGGTTACTCTTCCACTAGATAGAAACAGCAACTCCTTGACTGTTCCTACCCCAGAAGTAGGGACGCAGTTGGAGGAAGGTGATTGAACTTACTGGCATCGACCTATGGAATCAGACACCAGTCTTCAGTTGAGTTCACCAACCCCGAATCAATGATAAATTATAAAGTGCTATTGAGCAAAGTTCATAAAAATGAAAGAATCTGGCAGAGTTTCCAAGAATAACATCAGGGAAACAACAGATAATCCCAAATTATTTCTTATTTCTGATTCAAATGTGCAAATGGAATAATGTTTTCTTAAAGTTTCTGAAAGCTTTTCCGGCTTAGCCGCACTTCCCATTTGGATCAAAGTAAATCAAAGGTGCTGTTGTGCTGGCCATCATGAGGACACCATAGGCATTCCACCAGTACTTTTAAAGTATGAATATGAAAGAAACAGTAGAAATTCTCCTCAAGCTTGGTGGTGATTTGACCACCTACCTGTGAAAACTGGTGGCTAAATCTGCCTTTTTGTTCAGAGAACCTTTGAAGTTCTGTGATAGGTAGTTTTTTAGGATTGCCCTGCTGGCATCCTCTTTTTTGTTTATCGCTAGACATGCTTATTTATACAGCACAAATAAGTGGAATGTGAACTCAAAGCACATTAAATCTACACCACCATTTATTTTAAAAAGGGTTAAATCAGAAAGTTTAGCAGTGGAAAAAAGAAGGAGACGTAGAAAAGAGTTCAAAAGCAAATTAATATGGCACACAATCTGGGTTACACAACTGCACTGAAGCATTCATACTGTAGTAGTTGTTTTCTACCCAATGTTAATATTTTTATTTCTTGCTTTTCTTCATTTCTTGGTCTTTTTTCCAGCTCTTTTTTTCTGGCCTTCATCTTTGTGCCATTTAAGTGTGTGTGGTCCTCAGCTGTTTAGGGTGTAGTAGAGTGCCTGCAGCTCATCAGTACCATAATGTAATTAAAATTCATTGTGCCGGGAAAGGCAAAGTAGGAGGATCATCTACGATACATTCTCTAAAATGCTTTAGAAATTAAATAAGAAACAGGAGGGAAATTATGTTTTTGTCTGTTCTACCATTATCAACAATCATCCAGCTGTTTAAGGCATTATCCAAGCAGTAAACTGTTCAGTAGTCATGCATGTCTTAATCGGCCTGACTTGTAATCTGGAAAAATATGCTCTCACCAGTACGATTTGTCTAATCACATGTCCTTTAAACTGATTCCAAGCTGTTGATCATCTGTGATCAGTCTCAAGTTTAAAGAAAAGTGAGAGAGTTAGCATGCACTCACATTTTAGGGATCTGTTTACAACAAAGAGACAGTAGGAAGAGAAATTAATTTTGTTTGCAGGAGAAACTAAATTACATATAAGATAAAATTAGGGGTGGGCACGTATCATGCTAATGCAATAAACTTTAAAACAGATCCACGTATCCAGAAACTATCAAACCTTTTTTTTTTTTTTTTTATTAAAGGCAGCAATTGAACAACTGAACCAATAAATTTAACAACTGCAACAAATTTTAATGTGCTGGGGCACGGAAATCTTACCATTAGCTACTCTCTGTTCCACTGCTCCAGAACTCATCAAACCATGCCAAACCCAAATAGAAGTGAATCGAAATCAACTACACCAGGCAAAGCGCTGTCATTGCTAGATAGCCCCATTATCTGTCAAGGTGTTTCCTGGTAACGATGGACCTTTAAATCACTCCTGTGTTGTTTAAGAGGCCTCCCAATGCCGGAACAGACAGCGGCTCCAAAATAGAGTAGCTCCACGGGTGCTTGGAGCATCGATGTAACAAATAGGGCTGATTGGCAAGCTGTTTCTGACACACAGTGCCGAGGTTTTTCTGCAGCCCGGACCTCAGTGTATGTGGAGTTAGTGTTTGCCGTGTGTGCTTTGTGTTTGTGGCAGCTGGTGTGTGTGAAGTTATTGCTTGTTGTGGTGTTTGTTTCCATAGCAGAAGAACACTGAAATGATTAATCACGTGATTGAAAATTTTAATCACATGGTGTTTTTTGAACAAAAAATGAACTTGATGTCTGCCCCTTTACAAAACAAAAAACATTTCATAGAGAGAGGGAGTAGTGAGAGTTTCTGAGTGTTTTTCAGATGGATGTGCTCTGGTGGCTGCCATTGCTTTGTATGTGCTCTCTGAGAATACAATAATATGATACGGAGAACATTTTCATCTAGAATAGTGCCAGATTTAAGGTTTTGATGCCTATAAGCAAGATCAGAGAAGAGATAACTGGAGGTGGAAGGGGGATGGTGGTCAGAGAGCCCAAAGCTTAGAGAACTAGAAGAGCAGATAAAAGCCATAGTGCTACAGTGGCATTCCTTTGAAGCAGCACATGCATATGGCCCTAAACTAAGTGAGAACAGGCTCCTTTGTGGCCTGGGTTTTGGGTGCCTTTAATATTTGGTGCTCTATGCAATTACCTGTGTTGCCTTTGCCTAAATCTAGGCCTAATCCAGAAGACTAATGGAGATATGGAAATAAGTCAAGGTTGAACTTGAACCTGGTAAATTTAGGAAAACTCTTGGCTTCTTGTTCTTTTCTAATGAACGTGTAGAAAACTTCTAAACTCGGGTTGCTTTTTAAGAAAATTCTCATGAAAAATTCTAAAGAACATAAGAACATAAGATATGCCATACTGAGTCAGACCAAGGTCCATCAAGTCCAGTATCCTGTTTCCAGTGGCCAATCTAGGTCATACGTACCTAGCAGTTCCCCAAAAGACATTGGGAAAATTGGCCATTTAGCCCTACCCTCTGCTTTCTATCTTTTAACCAGTTCCTGATCCACAATCGTACACTGCCTCCTAACCCATGACTCTTTAGTTTTGCCAAAAGTCTCTGATGAGGGACCTTGTCAAAGGCTTTCTGAAAGTCCAGATACACTATATCAACCGACTCACCTTTGTCCACCTGTTTATTCACACCTTCAAAAAAACATAACAGATTAGTAAGACAAGATCTTCCTTGTCTAAAGCCATGTTGGCTGTCTCCCATTAGGCCATGACTATCTACATGTTGAGTAATTTTGTTCTTTATGATGGTTTCTACCATTTTCCCGGTACTGACGTGTTTCTATGAACATAAGAAGCGTCATGGTGGGTTAGACCAATGGTCACCTGAGCCTTGCATCCGATGGCAGCCAGTCTAGGTTACATGGAATTACCTGACAAATCCTAACTGGGAATTCTATTCCTTAGTTTGGTAGCTGAGTTGACTTGGCTAATTGTCTTCTTGAAAAATGTCAAAACTATTTTAGACTTGTTTCACATAAGTGATAGCGCTTATTATGGAAGGTTCTTTGGCTGTCCTTACATCTGTTTGTTTATGCATGCACAAGCATGCACAGACAAATCGATGGATATGGCCCCCTCACCCCCAAAGCAGCAAATGGCAAAGCCAGTGAGAGCCTCAGTCCACTAGCATGAAAGAGGGTAGAGGGCTATGGTTAGAAATTGTAAGTGGGAGGCCCAGGATCCCGCTGGCATGAAGAACAGGTCTGTGGACTGAAGCAGCCAGCAGGAAACCCCGGGTCCCCCTGTAGCCTGAAGAAGCCAGCAGAAGGCCCCAAGTCCCATTGGCTTGAGGAACGGTCCTGTGGCCTGAAGTTGCCAGCAAGAGGCCCCAGGTCCCACTGACATGAACAGTGGGGCTGTGGCTGAAGATGTCCACAATGCCCATAATGACACACACATGCTCGCACCTATCTGCCAATGCTCCTAATGACACAGACACATGTACTGTACACATTCTTCAGTTATCCCTATGACACACACGTCCTCCCCTAACAGCCCCATGCACACATACACATGCATGCAGCCTCTGACACCCCTTATGACACAGGCACACATGTATACATGTGTGCCCATGGCACTCCCTATGAGACATACACGCATGCACCCTCCCAACAACCCCATGAGACACAGACTCCCAATAACCCTGTATGACACACACAAAAATGCATGCACGTCCTAAAACATCACATAGCTCATACACACACACACACATGCATGTACGCACGGTCCCCAACACCCTGCATGATATATACACAAGCGCACATCATTAACATATCCTATGACACACACACATGCATGTATGCACTTGACACCTCCCTTATCACACATACAGATGCACACAGCCCCCCAATACAGACACACACATATGTACCCTCCAATACCCCCATCACATACAGTACACACACAATAACATAAACACACATGTACATTCTGACACCCCTTATGACACACATACAGTACATATACTGTCACCACCCCCCCCCCTTGTGGCCGGTGGCTGCAGGGGCAGGTCGTGCATTTAAATCAATTGTAGATGTAAAAGACTCTTTTGGGCCAGATGCACCTTGGTCCTTGTAGTCCTTTTTCCTTATAGAAATGAGTTGTGGATGCCAAGTAGAGGGTAAACAAAAAAGCTTTTATTTCCCTTTTAGCACTGAGGTTCGCTAAGTAACAAAAGTAAAGTTTCCTTATTTTCAGGTTTGTGCCAAAGTGTTATTAAACAAGTAAAACTGTTACAGGCTTCACAGTTCCTTGTAGAATATAAAGGGTTTTCTAAACTTCGGAGTGAAACAAATAAACCAGCTCTCCTTTAGCTCAATGTAAACAAAATCATTGTTAGTACAGGTTCTGGTAAACTATAGCTCGGGGAGTGACTCAAGGCTTCCCGCACACAAATAGAGCAGTCCATTAATTCCTCCTGTGACAATGCTTCTAAATCCACAGGCTCCACTTGCATGGGTTCCAGCTGATCTGTGCTTTCTTCTGTATTTGAGCTCTCCCTGGCTGCTATAGTGTGCAAATTAGTATTTCCTTCACCTATCCTCCAGCTGGGCTGTTCAAGGTTCTTCAAGTAGGAAGCATGGCTTGTTCTTAAGCCTCTATGTCGTGGCTTCAAGAACTCCTGCCTTCTTTCATTCCTCTCAGAATGGTTATCTGATTCAAAAGCCCTTCTAGGAGCTAAGTCTCTTTTTAGAATTAAAGTACCACTGTACCTTGGCTTCCTGAAGTCAGTGCTGCTGGTATTTTCCTTACCAGGTACCCTTCCTTGGATATGGTCTCCTTTACAGACTGTTTCTGTGAGTCTCCTGGACACCGCCTGTCATCCCTGAAGCTTGGGATGGCCAGGTAACGAATCCAGGCCTCTCTGCTTCTCAGTATGGGGGATTCCACTGTCAGGACCTTTCCTTCCAGTACCTTTAAGTTCCTTTCTCAATCCTTCTGGTGAGCTCAGGCGTCCCTCTAGGCATGGAGTCTCTCTCTCTTGGACCCTGGCTTCTTCTCCTCTTTCTCCCCTCTCTCCTCTCCTTTTTTTAGTCTGGCTGCAGCTCTCTGCTTATAAAGCCGTTCTCCTCTTGAGTTTCCTGGCCTGCTCTTCAGGTGCATCCGATTAGCCCCTGCATAATCAGTACTTGGGTGTATTCGCTCAGCCTCTGCAGGTTCGTGCCTGCTCCCTCTAGCTGTGTTGCTATGCAATTGCAGCTCCTGCAAGTCAGCAGCTTTGTGAAAGACAGCGTTTTTTTCCAAATTCACATCTTCACTAGCTTCAGCCCTATCACAATACCCCCCACCTCACTGATTATGTGACTAGGAAAACACACTGTTGTGTCACACGGCAAAGGTATACTTGTCAACTTGTTTAAACTCAGCCACACAACTAAACTTCACCATATTCTCTGACTGCAATTCTAAATTTCATTTGTGGATTGATGGAAAAAAATTCTGTCTTAAAGTTGTTTAAAATTGACTATCATGCAGCTGGATAGGTTTGAACTACATGCTGGAGAAAATAAGTTTTGAAGATGAAATGAAGCATGCCACATACTGAAAAGAGGGTGTGACTGTTCATATCGCCACCATTTATGAGATTCATAGTATACTTTTGGTGCAAATATAGCATACATCCTCATGACTTACTTTACTTCTTGTTGAATTTGTTGGTTGTGTAAGAGTCCAGATCGACATCAGTGGAGGGTGGAGGGTGAAGGACTTGTTTTGTCTGTAAAACAGCAACAAGACAGAGTGCAGTTTCTATAAACTCCAGCAGAGTGTGTGCCAACCTTCATCGGAAAAGCCCACCTGTACTGACAAGTAAGGAATACAGTTGGCATGCTAGTTCTACCCCTGGATTCACTGTTCAAACATCCAAAAGGAACATCAGTTAGTGTCAGTTGTGATCTTTACAGTTTTCCAAGTCATGACCCAACATGACCCAGAAAACTGCAAAGATCATGATGCTAGCTGTGGAAGCCTAAGAGAACATAATGTCAGTTCTGATGGCACTTTTAATAATGAGAACATTTGTCCCTTGAGACTGAGACTAATTCACCACATTTTTTCGTACTGATTGACTTTAAATTTGGATTTGCAGTGGCAGCCTAGTGATATAAAAAACACCCTCTTAATCATGTGCTAGTGTTGTGGCACAAAATTTCTGAGATTTCGGATTGGTCTGTTGTTAAAGCAGAGGTCAAGTACTGTATGAACTGTTATTGAAATAAATTCTTAAACCAAAAAATGGTTCTGCTCTAAATGCATTTTGTTTACTTCGCAATTTGATATAATTTTCTTTCCTTGGAAAAGTCTATTATGTGCATAAAGTGAAAGCTCTGAGTAGACTTTACTTTTGCAGGCTTTCAGTTGTGTAGTACAAATTTCACTTTTAAAAACAGGTGCAAATGATAGCATATAAAGCATTTCAGAAGGTAGGATCAAATATTGCAATCCAAGTGTTCTAGTTATTTAGGTTAAGGTTTGCTAAAGTGTGTTACAACATGGGTGTGTTTGTTAATGCTGTTAACATGCATTGTTGGTAAAAGGGTGGCATTGTATCAAATGACACCTGCAATCAATAACATGCATTGATTCATAGTAGTGCACGGTAGTGCCTTTTAGAAAATCTAGCCCTCAGTTCAACCCTAGATCAGAATAGCAAAGTACTCCCTGTTTTGTTTAGCCAGTTAGTATATGAGCTTTCTAACAGCCACTTTGTGTGTTACTGAGCTCATCCAGCCTATGGGAAACCTTTAGTGAAGTTTATTAAAGATAAATTATAGTACATAAGAATGTAAGATATGCCATACTGGGTCAGATCAAGCCCAGGATCCTGTTTCAAGCAGTGGCCAATCCAGGTCACAAGTACCTAGCAGATTCCTCAATGCTTGTGTTGGGGCAAACAGTGGATTTCCGAGGTCCTCTTTAATAATGGTTTATGTATCTTTCCTCCAGGAACTTGTCCAAACCTTTTTTAAACCCAGCTACACTAACAGCTTTTACTGCATACTCTGGTAACAAATTCCAGAGTTTGATTGCACGTTGAGTGAAAAACTATTTTCTCTTATTAGTCTTAAAGGGTTACACTGTAGCTTCTTTGTATGTCCCTTGGTCTTTCCGCTTTTTGATGGCGTAAATAATCGATCTACATTTACCCGTTCCATTCCATTCATTAATTTATAGACCTCTATCATATTTCCCCTCAGTCGTCTCTTTCACGTTGAAGAGCCCTAACCTTTTTAGCCTCTCCTCATAGGGATATCCTTCCATCCCCTTTATCATTTTGGTGGCTCTTCTCTGTACCTGTTCTAATTCTTCTATATGCTTTTTAAGATACGGCGACCAGAATTGCACATAATATTCAAGGTGCGTTCGCACCATGGAAAGATAGAGGCATTATTATATCCTTTGTTTATTCTCCATTTCTTTCCTTATGATTTTTAGCATTCTATTTGCCTTCTTTTCCGCCACTGCACACTGGGCAGAGGGTTTCAACATGTTATCCACGATGATGCCTAAAACCTTTTCCTGGGTTGTGGTTCCTAATGTGGAACCTTGCATCATGTAGCCATAGTTTGGGTTGTTCTTTCCTAGGTGCATAACTTTGCACTTGTCCACATTAAATTTCATCTGCCATTTGAACGTCCAGTCTTCCAATTTATCAAGGTCTTCTTGGAATTTTTCACAATCCTCTTGGGTTGTAATAACTTTGAATAATTTTGTGTTATCTGCAAATTTGATTACCTCAATTGTTATTCCCATTTCCTTATCATTTACAAATATGTTAAAAAGCAGTGGACCCAGCATATATCACTGGGATCCTCCACTATTCTCCTTTCTCCATTGGGAAAATTGGCCATTTATCCTCTGCTTTCTATGTTTTAACCAGTTCCTGATCTACAATAGTACACTGCCTCCTATCCCATGACTTTTTAATGTCGCAAAGAGCCTCTCATGAGGGACCTTGTCAAAAGCTTTCTGAAAATCCAGATACACTATATCGACTGGCTCACCTCTGTCTACCTGTTTATTCACACCTTCAAAAAAATATAACAGATTAGTAAGACAAGACCTTCCTTGTCTAAAGCCACGATGGCTTTCTACTATTAAACCATTACTATGTACATGTTCAGTAACTTTGTTCTTTATAAAGGTTTCTACCATTTTGCTTGTACTGCTGGTCTGTAGTTTCCTGGATCACCCCTAGAAACCTTTTTAAAAATTGGCATTACATTAGCCATTTGCAAATCTTCCAGTATTACAGATGATTTTAATGATAGTTCACAGATTACTAATAGTAGGTGTACAATCTCATATTTCAGTTCTTTCAACACCCTCTGATGTATACCATCTGGACCAGGTGATTTGCTACTCTTTAGTTTATCAAATTGTTGTAAAACATATTCCCGGTTTATTGATATTTCTTTCAATGCTTCCAATGAATTACCTTTAAATACCATTTCTTCGGTAAAGACCGAAGCAAGGAATTCATTAAGTCTCTCCGCTATGGCCTTGCCCTCTCTTAGTATCCCATTTACCCCTCTATCATCTAATGGTCCAACTGACTCTCTCACAGGTTCTAGTAGAGTTTGATCACTTTCTTTAAACTCAGTTTATAGCCGTAGAGTGGGCTTTATTTATATATATGTTTCACTTAATATTGAGCATTTTCAAAATGAAATATTCCATATGAGCTGTAGTACCATATTACCAGCAATCAGAGGGAGCCTTAGCCATTGCTGGAATGACACTTTCTGCTTGGCTCCATAACACACTTCCAAAGGGGTTTTCAGTCCATATCTCTCAGCCAGAGAACTGTCCTTGTTCTGAATGGGCTACAGAGGAAAGAAGAGAAAGGAATAAACATGAATAAAAGCCTAGGCAATACTGCATAAAGGCCATAGCTTCAAAGATCCAATTCCAACTGAACTGGAAGTGCAAAGAAGCAGAAAAAATCTACTGGGTAAAAATATTTCCTACATGTCTATCGCTACTCTGTATATGACTCTCTAAAGCAGTTAGAGGGCTGGTTACTAAGCTGTGGTAAAATATTGCATTTTATCACAGCTTACTTTATGCAGGATTCACTAACCTGTGGTATCTCAGTACTGTGGGTTAGCAACTCCCATGTTAAATGAATAATGCAGCTTGTGATCAAGGATTCAGCTGCGTTATTGTGCTCCCTAGTGATCCTTTTCAAAAGGGCCAGTGCATTAAGAAAAGCATGGTCTGAGTGTCCCCACTTCCTCACAGCAAACATTCAGCCCCACTAGATAACCCTCCCCCAATCACAACCCTTACCAGCCCACAAAGATCTCCCTATCCACTGTAGTGTACCCTAGGGATATGGACACCCTCGTTCTGCTGGGGCAATACCTGGTTCAAAATGGTGTCCGGGACCCCTAGCGGTAGCCTCATGGTATTACTGTTAGGAGTCAAACTGCCAAATAAGGGCAAAATGTGTAATATCTTATTTGGCAATAGTACCTCAAGACTATTGCTAGAAGTGGGACAGACTCAAAGGATCCCTTTGCAGCAACAGGATAAAAACAAAATAAACTGAACCATCTAACTTCTGAACCATCTAACTTCTCAACAAATAGGGGTTTCCTACATGGAGTGGTGGGTTCACCCCTAAACAAAGACATGGGGAGGGGTGGCCTGCACAGAGTGGCAGGTGCACCTTCTTTTGCCATCTTACTGGGCAGACTAGATGGACCATACTGGTCTTTATCTGCCGTCATTTACTATGTTAATATATTACTATGTAAGTTATAGAGTTGCCAGTTGGTAGCCTAGTGGTTAAATCACTGACTTGATAACCAGAGACCAGGGTTCAGGTCTCACTAGCCCTCCTTGTGGCCTTGGGCAAGTCACTTAACTCTCCATTGCCTTGGCAGACAGGCTTGGCAATCTCCTTCCAGTCACACTGCCAAGAAAGCCCAGGAGCTGCTGAGTCTCTAGGAGTCAGCATTGACTCAAAGGCATGAACTGATTTGCATTGCATTACCCATGTCTTCTTCTGTTTCCTGTTCATTTGGACATAGGTTTTGGAGGAGTGATTGGGAGCGATGCAATTGTGCTTATCTGTATGGTGTCTAAAAGCACCCCAGAAAGTAAAAAATTAAAGCTTTGGAACTTGGCTCCCTAATTGGCTCCCCTTGGACATCCAGTTTTGTGAAATCCAGCCCTTAAATGTGCAAATTGTGATGGATACATGTGTAGGTTGCAAAATCATTGTTCTTACGCATGTAAATACCGCCATTTACACATTCACAGCCCTGAGTGATACAATTCATTTTTTAACATGTTTCTTTCCATGTCCTCATAAGTATTTTACAAAAGGCTTCATGTTCAGTGAACTCGTAAACTTCAAACTCTGAACATCCTGAGTTGGACGTCCACTTTCCTAGCTAGATAATTATGCAAATTTGTGCTTAACATTAAATCTTTTATTGAACATATTACTTGCTCTGTTTGAGTGAAATAGAAAATAAGTAAAAGATAATGCAGAGTTGTGATTAGTGATGTAATTAAGAATTGATTTGATGTTGCTTAATTAATTAGTTGTGAATCCATATGCTGATTGATTCATGAAATATTCATGTAAGAGATGTTCCCTGCTCATCAGAGCTTACAGTCTAGTCAAGACAGATAACACAACTGCTGGGGCCTAGGACAAGTCTAGGGGAATGATAAGGAAACACATAGTTGTAGAGCAGTAGACTATGTGAATCAGAATCCAAATGCAGCCTCGAAGAAGTGAGTTTTTAGCCTGGATTTGAAAAGGGCCAGAGATGAAGCCTGACATACCGATTTAGATAGTTTGTTTATTTATTTATTTATTTATTTAACATTTCTTATATACCGCGCTATTTCTCATCAGTGCGGTTTACATCGAACAATAAACACTTGGACATACAGATTTTGTCCTACGTTTACATAAAACAGGGTTTTAACATGGAATTAACGGGGGTGCGGGGCCATGTGCGGAGACTCGGTGCGGGGCCTCATTTGCATAAGAGGCCTCATTTGCATAAATATTTGCATAATGTTACCATATACTAAATTTTAGTAAACATGCCTCTTAATGAGTGTATGGATAAAGAAAGACTAAAAGATTTCTACATTACTATAATCCAGTGCCAACCGCCAGACACATTAGGAACTACTACAAACACTGCCCATTTAGAACCCATAGCAAACCCGCCGTATCCTAACAGCACTACCAGGACTCACAAAGCACCATACTCTACCTATCAAAAGGAAACACTGCAAATATTAAACCAATACATTTCAGAGAATAACAATACATGACCTACTGGGGAAAGAGAACAAGTGGCAATGTCAAATAGGAATTACATAAACAGAATACCTCAGCTCAATTACACATGCAGAACATAGACCATCACCAAACAAGGAATCACAATTTAGAAATAGGAAGACAATAATTAAACTGGGAACCCCAAAAGCCAAACTTGGAATGTACAACAACACTGTAGAAATAAATCTATAAATTAATTTCCTCTTGTACTAAACAAAGCGCAGACGTTAATGATGCACATTTCCCAGAGCTGACATATTCCAATTAATAAATTCAAAATAAAGAGATATTTTTCTACCTTTTGTGCATTTTTTTCAGCTGCAATTGCTCCAGCCACTTTCTTCTGGTTTCTTCATGTCTTCTGCTAACTGTCCATCATCTGCTGTCCATTTGTCCTTTCTTCTCTCCTAGTTTTTTTCCATTCTCTCTCTACATCTGCTTTAACATACTAATCTTTCTCCTTTTGCTCTTTCCTCATTCCTATTTCATCCACTCAAATTTTACCCCTCCATCCTCAGTCCCCACTTATTCTCCCAATACCCGGCCAATTGTAGATTTTTCATCCCTCCCACACAAAATATTTTCCCCTCTCCATTTTACTCTCCAAGCCCCATCCCATTCTAATCCTCCCCCAACATCAGCTCCCTTCTAGTTCCAGCCTCACCCAGCATCCATTCCCTTCTAGTCCCTGCATCAGCCCATTTCCAGTCCTAGCCCCCCATCAGCCCATTTCCAGTCCTAGCAACCCCCCAACCCAATACCAGTCCTAGCCCCCCCTTCAACCCACTTCCAGTCCTAACCCCCCATCACCTCATTTTCAGTTTAAGCCCCCCCTATAACCCATTACTAGTCCTAACTCCCCATCAGCCTACATCCAGTCCTAACCCCATCAGCCCATTTCCAGTCAGCCCCCCATAGCCCATTACCAGTTCTAACCCCCCCAACAGCCCACAGCCCATTACCAGTCCTAACCCCATCAGCCCATTTCCTGTCCTAGCCCCCCATAGCCCATTATCAGTCCTAACCCCCTCCCACAGCCCATTACCAGTCCTAACCCCATCAGCCCACCTCAAGTCCTAACCCTTCCCCATCAACCCATTTCCTGTCCTAGCCCCCCCCATAGCCCATTATCAGTTCTAAACCCCCCCCATAGACCATTACCAGTCCTAACCCCCCATCAGCCCACAGCCCATTACCAGTCCTAACCCCATCAGCCCACCTCCAGTGTTAACCCCCCCATCAGCCCATTTCCAGTCCTAGCCCCCCCATAGCCCACTACCAGTCCTAACCCCCCCAACAGCCCATAGCCCATTACCAGTTCTAACCCCCTCCCATCGGCTCAAGGAAAATTAAAATTTCCCATCTGCCCCTGCAGGCTTAACAGAGACGCGAGGGAGACACTCTCCCTTCGCGAATCTGAAAGCTGGCACAGAGGGCCTCAGCCGTCGCAGAGGGAGGGAGGGAGCGACTCAGCCCGGCAGAGGGGGCCCCGCGGGACACTCCATTCTGCCGCTGCCGTGGCGGCAGCAGCAGTGGTAGCAGCCAGTTTGTTTTTTTTAAATTTTATTTTGAAAAAAAGCAGAATGTTCTTTGCGCGGGGCCCCCTGAAACGCGGGGCCCTGTGCAAAAAACATTCTTGCTCAAAGGACGGGCCGGCCCTGAACTGAGGAAACTATATACATTTGAGATTTAGCTACAAATGAATAACAGTTGAACTCATAACAAGTTTTACAATTCAAGTTAGATTACAGCGTGTTTGTACTCTGCTGGATAAGAAGAGTTAAAGTGCTGTAATATCCTATGGTGTACAGTCAGATTTCCGTTTTAGTGTGAATGTGTTCTCCGTTGACATAGATGGGTGAGTGTGTGGGTAGAGGGGATCATCAGGCTGTGTATAGTGCAAGAGGAACAGGTGATGTTTGAAGGCCTTTCTAAACTGTGTGAGGTCCCTGATTGCCCTTATGCTGGAAGGGAGTTTGTTCCAACACCTGGGGGCATAGCTTGTAAATGCTCTATTGATGGTTGATTGGTTAAGTTTTATAGATTCACTTGGTATGATTAGAGTATTTTCCAGAAGTGCTCTTCTGGCTCTGTTGTTGGGAGTGTGAATGAGTAGATCGACAATTGAAGAGGGTGATGTCTTATTGAATGCTTTAAAGGTAATGAGGAGGGTCTTATATAGGATTCTGCAGCTTATTGGGAGCCAGTGAAGCTCTTTTAATATAGGTGAGATATGGTCCTTCCTGGATGCTCCGCACAGGACTTGAGCAGCTGCATTCATGGCTAACTGTAGCAGGTTCAGGGTATTTTTTGGGAGGCCATGTAGTATAATATTAGCGTAGTCAAAATGAGGTGTAACTAGAGTCTGGAAAACCGTTCGGAAGTCGTCCGTTTTCATCATGGGTCTTAGGTGGCGGAGGGTTTTGATTTTGAAGTAAATAGATTTTACTGTGCGTTTGATGTGATCTTTGAAGTTCAAGTGTTGGTCCAATATTACTCCTAGATAGCGTATGTTGGATTTGACCGGAAGTTCTGCGTCTCTTACTTTTAGTGTTGCTGGCGGAGAGAAGTCTTTGTTCCGTGTGATAAATAGAACGTCTGTCTTTTTGAAATTTATACGTAGATTCTGACTGAAGAGCCAATCTGTTATTGCATCGAAGCATTTAATTAACATTGTGAGATCTGGGCATGTGACCGTTATAGGTGTGAGTAACAAAACGTCGTCTGCATACATGAGGCAGGATTTGCCGAAGGAGCGAGTTATGTCACAGATTGGCTGCATATATATGTTGAAAAGTAGTGCGGATAATGACGATCCTTGTGGTACTCCCTGTCTTTGCTGAAAGGGTTCTGATGTCTTGTTGCCGATCCAAACTTGCTGCCATCTGCCTTGGAGGTAAGACTTGCACCAATCCTATGCGCGATCATGGATTCCTTTTGCATGGAGTCTCTTCAGGAGTTGTTCGTGATCTACTGAGTCGAACACGTGCCTGCCTCTAAAATCCTACCAGTCGGCCCTCCCTTTCCCTCCTCTCTGATGCATGTCAGGGGAGGAGGACACATTTGCCTCTAAGACCCTGCCGGCCCTCCCTGTCCCACTCTCTCTGACATACTTGTCGGTCAGAGGAAGCAGGACAAAGAGGGCCTGCAGGGGCTTAGAGGCAGGCGTGTGCTTGTAACAGAAAGGCTCTGCGCCTATACTATTTTTGTTACTAGTGGTGGACAACGGGCTGGATTTGACAGTAGGTGGCTTTCCAAAAGTGCAGTTTGCCCCATCCTGAACCCAACTTGCAGACGCGACAAGTATGAGTCAAAGAGGGCGAAAAGAGTGGGCCAGCAGGGAGACATATGAGTGCTTCTATCAGACAGGGCTGGTATACATCCAACGGTGCTGAAAGAACCGAAATATGAGATTGCAGACCTGCTATTAGTAATCTATGAACTATCATTAAAATCATCCATAATACCTGAAGATTGTATTACCAATGTAACGCCAATTTTTAAAAAAGGTTCCAGGGGTGATTCGGGAAACTACAGATCGGTGAGCCTGACATCAGTACTGGGAAAAATGGTAGAAACCATTATAAAGAACAAAGCTACTACTGAACATGTAGATAGTGATTGTTTAATAGGAGAAAGCCATCATTGCGGGGAATCAGGGCTCTTGCATGGCATCCCTTTGGCATGGCGATGAGACGCCGTGTCACCGGGGTGCCATGCAGGATCACTGGTTGGGTTAGGTGGGGTGGTTACCGGACATGCAGCGCTGCTGAATCGGGGCACGTCTGGCCTATCCAGATTTTGGACGTCCGGACAGGCAGGACATCCCCCGAACAGAATTGGCTTCTAAGTGTCAGCATTAAATGGTGAGTATGACTTTCTTGCCCCCTTCCTTGGGGACTCTGAATAGTGCTTCCATAGCATCCTCTGTCCCAGATAACACTGGTCAACATTGAAATTGTTACTGACTTTAAAAGGCCCTAATCTGTAGTATCTTGGTGAGCTGAACACAAATATAACATTAAAAATTTTTTATTGGCTCTAGTTTTGAAGATATTGCATGTAGTTCATTTTTGACGTTTCACCGTGTAAATTTATCCAGTAGGACATCAACAACATCCCAAATAAGCCTTGAATGATGTAATATTGCATCACATTGCATAATACCAGCATGCACACATCATCCAGAGTTGACTGCATCACTTTCTAATGCAATGCAATGCTACTGCCAGATGGATGCTGAAGCCATCTGACGTCAGCAGTGTACTGTACGCAGTCGGAAAGGTTGAGCATTTAAAATATTTCAGACTGTGTGCGAGACAGTTTAAGCTACTGTTACATGTAACTTTTATTAATCATATAATTTTAGCCATTTAGGTACAATACAGAACAGTAATGCTGTGAAAGTGCGTTAATACCGTTGACAATTTCTGCTACATTTGTGGGGAAGTGACATTTGCCAACCAGAAGAAAAGTATCACTTCTCAACTGAAGAAGGCATATCATCTTTAGTTCGGATGCAAGATTGGTGACCAAGGCAAGCCTTGGGCCCCACATATATGCCGCACTACATGTACAACACAGCTTTCACAGTGGTTGAATTGCAAAAGACCATCAATGCCGTTTGCAGTCCCCATGGTGTGGAGAGAGCCAAGCAACCACATAAATGACTGTTACTTCTGCTTGGTTCCTCCTCTTTCCAGCGGAATAACGAAGCAAAAGAAGTCGAACATAGTCTACCCAAACATTCCGTCTGCATTGAGACCAGTTCCACATGGTGAGGGACTTCCTATTCCAGGACCTCCATCAGAATATTCTCTTGATTCATCTGATGAGGACAAGGGTGAGCTGACCTGTTCTTCTCCTGGTCCGTCAGCATGCAGTGACACAGATTTTCACTGGGATACATTATCAACTCCACACAGAATAACACAGGAAGAACTAAATGACCTGGTTTGTGATTTGGACTTATCCAAGAACAAGGCAGAATTGCTAGGATCAAGACTCCAACAATGGAATCTTCTAGAAGAAGATGTCAACATTACTTCACATCGAAAGTGCCACCAGCAGTTGGAGCCTTTCTTCAGAAAGGAAAGTAATCTGGTATTCTGTTCTGATATTGAAAGCCTCATGAATGCCTTAAAAATCACTCATGACCCACAAGACTGGAGACTATTTATAGACTGTTTGAAACTGAGTCTGAAGGCTGTGTTTTTGAACAATGGAAACCATCTATTCCAGTAGCGCATGCCGTCCACATGAAAGAGACATATGATAAGTTAAAGCATCTACTGACTTCCATTAACTGTAACAAGTACAGCTGGCACCTCTGTGGTGACTTGAAGGTAGTTGCCCTTTTAATGGGACTGCAGCAGGGATATATAAAATACATGTGTTTCTTATGTGAGTGGGATAGCCGAGCAAGGGATTGGCACTACTTGCAGAAGGAATGGACTTGCAGACAAAATGTAACAGTTGGACAGAAGAATATCCAGCACCCAGCTCTGGTTGAGGCTCACAAAATCCTGCTACCACCCCTTCACATCAAACTAGGCTTGATGAAAAACTTTGTGAATGCCATGGACCGCACTTCGCCAGATTTCCGATACCTGCATGAAAAATTCCCTCGATGCAGCGAAGCAAAGATTAAAGAGGGAGTTTTTGTGGGTCCTCAGATTCGAGAGCTCTTCAAAGATGACCGGTTCAACAACTTGCTCCAGAGTGATGCGAAACAAGCATGGAATGCTTTTCGCCTAGTGTCAACAAACTTTCTTGGGAATGTTAGGGCAGAAAACTACAAGGAACTAGTAGAAGACATGCTGATGCAGTATCAGAAACTTGGCTGCAATATGTCTCTAAAGATCCATTTCCTTGATTCCCATCTCGATTTCTTTCCTGACAACTGTGGTATGGTTAGTGATGAACAGGGCGAACATTTTCACCAGGATATCACAACGATGGAGCAAAGATACCAGGGAAAATGGTCCACTACAATGCTGGCTGACTACTGCTGGACACTCCCCAGAGAAACTCCTGAATAGCTGTACAAGAGACAGGCGAAAAAATCTAAGAAGTAGTCTGTGACTTGGTTTTTTACAGGTATTAACCGAAGGCCTATTATATTTACTATTGACATGCATTTCGTAATGTAAACATTAATTCTTGTAGATTACAAAAAAACTAGAGCCAACTTTGCAATTTCACTGTCATATTCGTGTTCAGCATATAAAAATTGATAAGAAATGACTATTTTTATTTCAGTAACATGACTTTTGTAAAACTTGTTGACCAGTGAACCTGGAAGATCTGCACCAAAAGTTCCATCCAGGTTCATCCGTGTAGCAACGCTGTGCATTGCTACTAAGCAGGCCCAAAACGGAGAATTCTATTTAGCACATGATAGGCAATTCTACTGCAGAATAGCCAGGCATACAATTTAATGATTAACGCTCTAGCTTGTTTTCTTTGTCTGCTGTTTTTCAAATTCTGTCTGAGGGGATAAGGCAATAAAGTGTGGGAGACTGTCTGCAGAGTTTGCTGCAGCTTTTGTACCCAATTTTCTGTGCTACTGTCACTGCACAGTGCGAAAAGGATTTTTGCACATGAGCTAACTGTGTGTAAGAACCTGTACTCATTTAAATGCTGTGATAATGAAGATATTAGCTATTAACCCATATGCAACGCATGCAGAAGACCCAAAGATAGAGTGCAAGGTTTTGTTTTTGATGTTGGGGCTTTAATGATAGGTTTGAGCAGGAGTAAAAGGTTGGCTCATTCTTCTGTGGTCAACATTAATGAAGATTTCATGTCTGTTTCTTCTCAACAGTGAACATGAAGTACCAACAACTTTTTTTCTCACTTCGTTGAAGGGGAAAGGCCAAGAGAAAAAAACAGCAGGGGATGAGAAGCTGAGGGGGAGGTGTGCAGAAACAAACAGTACAGTGCTGGACTACAGATATAACACAATATGGTATTTCTGCACAGAATAATATTGATGTTTGTGTGCAAAATAGCATTCCAGCACATGCACGTAGTGTATGCACATTAAAAGCCAGTGCACAACTACAATTTTTCTAATACCAGAAACAAAGAAACAGAGAAATAGGACAGCAGATAAAGACCATAGACCTATCCAGTCTGCTGTTCCATACCCATTAATAAGCTCTATAGTTCCTTTTTTTTCTTGTAGGGATCTTCTGTGTTTGTCCCATGCTTTCTGGAATTCAGATACAGCCTTTACTGCCTCCACTGGGAGACAATTCTGTGCCACGGAGGTATTTAAACTTCTCTTCAAACCCTCACTACTTGTCCTTCTAATTATATTGACCCATCTCCCTTCTCCCTTTCATTTCCAAAATTCTTGAAAATGCAGTTCTTCACCACTATCTTGAATTTCTCTTCTCTCAAGCCCTCTTTGATCCCCCTTCAATTTGGTTTTCGTCCGTTTCATTCTACAGAAACGGCTCTTGCCAAAGTCTCCAGTGATCTCTTCCTCACTAAGTCCAAAGGCCTTTACTCAGTTCTCATTCTTCTCGATCTTTCTCCTGATTTTGATACTGTTGACCACTTCCTCCTCCTTGATACTTTATCCTCACTTGGATTTAGAGGCCCTGTATGTCTTGGTTTTTAACTCTCCAATCGCTCTTTCAGTGTTTTTTCTGGAGGTTCCTCCTCTACTGCCTTCCCTCTCTGAGTTGGTGTATCTCAAGGGTCTATTCTGGCCCCTCTCCTTTTCTCTCTCTATACAGAGTTCCTTTATGCCCTTATCTCTTCCAGTATCATGGCTTTCAGTATCATTTTTATGTTGATGACTCTCAAATCTATCTATCTACACCTGACATCTCTCCTTCGCTCCAAACTCATATCTACTTGTTTCTGTGACATCGCCACCTGTATGTCTCACCGCCGCCTAAAATTGAATGTGGCTAAAACTGAACTTTTTATTTTTCCCCCTAAACCCTCCTCCCTCCTTTTTCTATCACTGTTGACAACACTCTTCTTCTTCCTGTTTCCTCGGCCTGCAACCTTGGGGTCATCTTTGACGCCTCCCTTTCCTTGTCCACACATATTCAACATATAGTTAACATCTGTCGTTTTTTTCTTTACAACATTAACAAAATTTGTCCCCTCCTCTCTGAACACACTACAAAGACTTTTTTCCACTCTTTGGTCAACTCCCACCTTGACTATTGCAACTCTTCCTTGCTGGTCTCTCTCATTGTCATCTCTGTCCTCTTTAATTTATCCAGAACTCTGCTGTGTGGCTAATCTTCCACCAGCCCTGATACACTCATATAATTCCTCTTCTAAAATCACTTCACTGGCTCCCCTTTCATTTCTATATCCAATTCAAACTTCTCCTTCTAACATATAAATGCATTCACTCTATTGTCCCTCATTACCTTTCCTCTCTTCTATCTCCCTACACCCCTCTTCTGGCTTTCTTCCCTCTATGCTCTTTTCTTCTGCAAACTCCAGACTTTGATCTTTTCACCTTGCTGGTCCTTATGCATGGAACAAACTTCCTCTGTCTTTACGTCAAGTCTCTTCTCTCCTCTTCAAATCCATGCTAAAAGCTTACCCCTTTGAGGCTGCATTTGGATCCTAATCCCTTGTTCTCCTTGTGTCTCCTTCCCTATTTGAACCCCCAAGTTTCTCTTGTATTGTTCAGTCTGTCTTGATTAGATTGTAAGCTCTACGAGCAGAGACTGTCTTCTTTATATGTTTGTACAGCGCTGTTTACACCTTGTAGTGTTGCATAGATGATTAATAGTAGTAGTAGTATCATATCTTCCCTCTCCTGTCTTTCTTCCATATATTGAGATCTTTAAGTCTGCCCCCTTATGCCTTATGATGAAGCTCGCTGACAATGTTGGTAGCCACCCTCTGCATCGACTGCACCCTGTTAATCTCCTTTTAAAGTTATGGTCTCCAGAATTGCACACAATAGGTCTCACCAAACACTTTATATGGAGGTGCTATCACCTCTTTCTTCCTGCTGGCCATTCCCTCCCTATCCACCCGAACATCCTTCTGGCTTTCACTGCTTCCTTATCTGCCTGTTTAGCCACCTTAAGAACATCAGAAACAATCATCTCTAGGTCCCGCTTTCTTTTGTCAACAGAAGTACTTCACCCCCCTCTACAATACTGCTCCCTTGGATTTTTGCAGCCCAAATGTATTTATGTGAATAGGATTTCAGCACATGCACATGAGTGCTGATGCAGTCTGCTTTGTGTGCAAGATCTGGCTGCTATTAATCAAGGCTTGTGTGTGTGTGCTTCCAGTATGCTCTCTCATGTCTGTGTATAGTTTTTGCAACACAGGTATTTGGCATACTTTTTGATTATTGGATTAAGGGCAAATGTTTTTCCTTTACACACTCACTGCTGAACCTTTTCTAGTAGTAGTACAAGGCACGTTACATTTGGGTACAGAAGATATTTTCCTGTCCCCAAAGGGCTTATAATCTATGGGCCCCAGGGCCGGATTTACCTTGAGTGAGGCCCTATGCCAACAAAAATTGTGGGCCCCCAGCAGGGGCGGCCCAAGGGGGGTGTGGGCCTCATTTGCATAAGGGGCCTCATTTGCATAAATATTTGCATAATGTTACCATATACTAACTTTTAGTAAACGTGCCTCTTAATGAGTGTATGGATAAAGAAAGACTAAAAGATTTCTACATTACTATAATCCAGTGCCAACTGCCAGACACATTAGGAACTACTACAAACACTGCCCATTTAGAACCCATAGCAAACCCGCCGTATCCTAACAGCACTACCAGGACTCACAAAGCACCATACTCTACCAATCAAAAGGCAACACTGCAAATATTAAACCAATACATTTCAGAGAACAACAATACATGACCTACTGGGGAAAGAGAACAAGTGGCAATGTCAAATAGGAATTATATAAACAGAACACCTCAGCTCAGTTACACATGCAGAACATAGACCATCACCAAACAAGTAATCACATTTTAGAAACAGGAAGACAATAATTAAACTGGGAATCCCAAAAGCCAAACTTGGAATGTACAACACTGTAGAAATAAAAACTATACATTAATTTGCTCTTGTACTAAACAAAGCGCAGACGTTAATGATGCACATTTACCAGAGCTGACATATTCCAATTAATAAATTCAAAATAAAGAGATATTTTTCTACCTTTTGTGCATTTTTTTCAGCTGCAATTGCTCCAGCCACTTTCTTCTGGTTTCTTCATGTCTTCTGCTAACTCTCCATCGTCTGCTGTCCATTTGTCCTTTCTTCTCTCTTCTAGTTTTTTTCCATTCTCTCTCTACATCTGCTTTAACATACTAATCTTTCTCCTTTTGCTCTTTCCTCATTCCTATTTCATCCAGTCAAATTTTACCCCTCCATCCTCAATCCCCACTTACTCTCCCAATACCCGGCCAATTGTAGATTTTTTTATCCCTCCCACACAAAATATTTTTCCCTTCTCCATTTTACTCTTCCAGCCCCATCCCATTCTAATCCTCCCCCAACATCAGCTCCCTTCTAGTTCCAGCCTCACCCAGCATCCATTCCCTTCTAGTCCCTGCATCAGCCCATTTCCAGTCCTAGCCACCCATCAGCCCATTTCCAGTCCTAGCAACCCCCCAACCCAATACCAGTCCTAACCCCCCATCACCCCATTTTCAGTTTAAGCCCCCCCTATAACCCATTACCAGTCCTAACCCCCCATCAGCCCACTTCCAGTCCTAACCCCATCAACCCATTTCCAGTCAGCCCCCCATAGCCCATTGCCAGTCCTAACCCCCCCCCATCAGCCCATCAGCCCACAGCCCATTACCAGTCCTAACCCCATCAGCCCACCTCCAGTCTTAACCCCCCCCAGCCCATTTCCAGTCCTAACCCCCCCCCCATAGCCCATTACCAGACAGCCCCCATCAGCCCACAGCCCATTACCAGTCTTAACCCCCCCCCCAAAGCCCATTACCAGTTCTAAACCCCCCAACAGCCCATTATCAGTCCTAACCCCATCAGCCCACCTCCAGTCTTAACCCCCCAGCCCATTTCCAGTCCTAGCCCCCCCATAGCCCATTACCAGACAGCCCCCATCAGCCCACAGCCCATTACCAGTCTAAACCCCCAAAACCCATTACCAGTTCTAAACCCCCCCCCCAACAGCCCATTACCAGTCCTAACCCCATCAGCCCACCTCCAGTCTTAACCCCCCCCCAGCCCATTTCCAGTCCTAGCCCCCCCCCATAGCCCATTACCAGACAGCCCCCATCAGCCCACAGCCCATTACCAGTCTAAACCACCCCCCAACAGCCCATTGCCAGTCCTAACCCTATCAGCCCACCTCCAGTCTTAACCCCCCCCCAGCCCATTTCCAGTCCTAGCCCCCCCATAGCCCATTACCAGACAGCCCCCATCAGCCCACCCATTACCAGTCTTAACCCCCCCAAAGTTCTAACCCCCCCCAACAGCCCACAGCCCATTACCAGTCCTCCTCATCAGCCCACCTCCAGCCTTATGCCCCCCCACCCCTTTCCAGTCCCAGTCCCCGCCCCGTTCCAGTCCCCGTCCCCACCCAGGTCCAGCCCCCGGCCCAGCCCCCCCCCAATTACCAGTCCTACCCCCTCCCCCCCCCCCACCCCCCCCCCCCCCCCCCCCCCCCTCCAAAAAAAATTTAAAAACAAAAACACCTGCTGGCTGCAGCCGCGGGGCCCCCCCTGCTGCCGCGGCAGCATGGACTGACCCGCGGGGGCCCCCTCTGTAAGCTCGGGCCCTCCCTCCGTGCCTCCGGGTCGCCCTCCGGGCAGGCTGTTCGAGACGCGAAGGCAGACTGTCTCCCTCGCGTCTCTGTTCAGCCCGCAGGGGCTGATGGGAAATTTCCATCAGCCCTGCGGGCTTAACAGAGACGGGAAGGCAGAAGGAGACAGTCTGCCTTCGCGTCTCTAACAGCCTGCACGGAGGGAGACACGGAGGCAGGGAGGGACCGAGCTTACAGAGGGGGCCCCCGCGGGTCAGTCCATGCTGCCGCGGCAGCAGAGGGGGGCCCCGCGGCGGCAGCCAGCAGGTTTTTTTTTATTTTATTTAAAAAAAAAGCCTAACTACTTCAATTTTTGTGGGCCCTTTGCAGCTGTGGGCCCTACGCCATGGCGTACATGGCGTATAGCTAAATCCGGCCCTGATGGGCCCAATATTCAGTACCGGCAACTAGTGCTGCCTAAGCAGCTAGTCGCCGGTGCTGAACTTAGAACCTGGATATTTGACACCAAGGCTACATCCAGGCTCTGGCACCTAATATCCAGGCTGCCTGGATTGCCGCGAAACAGCGATATTCAGCCGCTGCCCAATTAGCTTCTACAGCAAAAGTTAAACCGGTGTTTCCTGCGCCTGACTTCCGCCGAATATTGCTAGCCAGGCAGTGGCTCACTAACCGTGTTAGTGCCACTGAATGTCCTGCAGAGCAGCATTTACACGGTCTGCAGGTCTGCAAACAGCGTCAGTGCCTACATTTGTGCCCAAGTGGTTGTGAGCTCGAAATGTGGTGCTACGTCGTCTTTTGATGCCTCGCTGCCTGGTTCTTTTGCATCTTTTAAGCTAAGTGCTACTGTTTTTATTATAGCATACAAAAAAATGATGATTTTGATTAAATTTGCCAAAAGAAATTTGGATTGAAAGGAGCGCTTATTTTGAGAGACTGGTATTCCCTCTCCTGACAGTCCGACAAAAAAATACACAGCAAATTTTGAATTTTTCTCTTTTCAGCTCAGCCTTGTTTATAAGATACATTTGTACCCAAGGCAATGGAGGGTAAAGTGACTTACTTAAGATCACAAGGAGCAGCAATGGAATTTGAACCCTGGGTTTTTTGGTTCCAAGTATAGTGTTCTAACCATTAGGCAACTGTACTCCAACTTTGCTTTAGCACACAGCTCTAACACAAGATTAGTGCAGTGACTGCTGAGACTGGTAATATTGCCAAGGTAAAAGGGTAATTTTATATCTCCAGGAATGTAGTCTTCACATATGGGTATCGTCGGTACCGATGGAGCCCGTGCGGGAATGCTCCCCAGCGTCCAATAGGAAAGCTTTTGGGAGCATCCCACAGCGCATGCGTGCTGCCTTCCCGCCTCTGTACCTCGCTCACTTCAGTTTTTCATTTTCCGTGGAGCCGACAGGACGTGGTACCCTGTCATCGCAGAAAATTTACTTTTATTTCTTGTTTTTTGTGGTCATGTCTGCCTTCATTCGACGCCTACCGATACCGCCAGTTCTCTTCTTCTTCTTTCCTTAAAAAAAAAAACAAAAAGCTTGTTTTTCTTCAGGAATTTTTCCCTGTTTTTGGTGCTAGGCACCATTTTGGGCACTAGGCCCATTTTTCTTCAAGCATGGAGAAACCAGCTAGTGGTTTCAAAAAATGCTCAAAATGTGGCGGTACCATTTCCGTCACCGACACCCATGATTGGTGTCTAAAATGTTTGGGTCCTGAACATTGTCCAACGGAGTGTCCCTCCTGCACGAGGATGACCAAAAGGGGCCTGCAGAATAGAGCTGCAAAACTCGGTACCCTTTTTGCCACCGATACGATGTCAGTTGCATCGACGTCTTCCAGGGTTTTATCTTCCTCCCATGGATCTCAGGTAACCAAAATTAAGTCTTCTAAGACTAGCTGGTCCTTGAAGGGTAAATCTCCTTCAAAGTATTGAGATGCCACTGGCATTTCCCTCGAGGATACTTCACTGGCAAAACAGCCCCGGCAGCAGTCTTCGGGCTCCAAAGCATTAACGGGGCTCCAGGATGTTCCAGAGTCCTCCACCTCTGCGGAACTACTGGTGCCATGTTCTGGGGTCGTAGCCGCTTCAACCGGTACTGGCATCCAGGCATTGGCAGGAGCGATAGATCACAGAATCCTCGCTATTGAACGCAGTCTAGAGGCCCTCTTAGCAGCTTTGGTACCGCTAAGACCGCAAGTGACTGTTCAACAGGTATCGGTACCGACATCGGTACCGGTACCTACAGTACCTGCTTCGACAGGACTGCTTCCCCCTCTGCCGATCTTGGGTATCGGGGATCAGGAACCGAGACATTTCGGTACCGACTTTGAGTGATACCGATACCATGTGTTACAGGAGCACCCGGTGCTTGAGTCTTCCAATTTCGACGACTCTTGACGATTCTACTGGTACCAGAGCTATTAGAAGATTCAGTTCCTTCTCCTCAATGCAGGATGTCTCCTCCAGAGGATATGTCCTTCCAGGATTTCATATGTGATTTAGTAAAGGGTCTTGCAATCGCTGTGATTCCAGAAAAATAACCTAGTGCAGAAAAATTAAGAATTCTACAATACCCTATGGCTCCCAAGGAAGCAGCGATGCTTCCCATTCACAAGATCTTACACGATTTAATGTTGAGATTGTGGGAAACTCCTTTAACAATATCTTCACATTCCCAACGCCTTGACACTATGTACCGAGTGCCAAGTTGTCCTGGTTTTCAAAAAACTGTTACCACACCATTCAATGGTAGTGGAATTGGCCATGTGTAGGATCAAGAGTGCTAAAACACATTCTTCTAATCCTCCAAGCCGTGAATCCAGGACTCTCGATGCCTTTGGCTGTCAATACTTTCAATCCGCCATGCTAGGAGCCAGGATCAGTTCCTACATTCTTTATATGGGAATGTTCCTGGAAGAAGTCACAAAAGACTTAAAGCTCCTTGGTCCTTGTGTTTCAGAGGAAAAAAGAGCAGACTACCTTATTCTGGTCAAGCATGCCCAGAATGTCTCTAAATTCATGAACCGTGCTACCTTTGATTGCTTTGAATGTATTAGCAGAACCTCTGCTATATCCACAGGAGCACGTCGTATTGCTTGGCTTCAAACTTCAGACTTACATAGAACAGTGGGTGCAAGAAAAGCTGGGAAACATTCCTTGCACAGGAGAAAATCTATTTGGCAAGGACTGACAGGACAAGGCTAATCAGCTTGAATCTGACAATACTACTTTAAACAGATTGTCAAAGCCTACAGCCAACCCAGCAAAGAAGAAAATATTCAAAAAACCCTTTTTCAGTAAGAAAAAGAAGCCTTACCAATCTTACACCCATCAAACTCACTGTCCGCTTCATGTTTCCCACAAGGGACAACAACAGAAGAGACAGCAAAGAAAGCCGCAAGCTCAGAAAGCTCAACTGGCTCAACAGACCCAGCCCCCTCAGGGTCTTTGACTTCTATCTAGAGAATTTAGTCATTCTGCCCCTAAAAGTCCAGAACCCTTGACCATTCCAGGAAGACTATGCTATTTTGCCAAAAGATGGCAACAAATAACATCAGAAAATTGGACTCTGTCCATTGTACAACTGGGGTACAAGCTTCATTTTCTCAACTTGCCCCCACCTACAATAGTAAAGCAGTTCAATTCTCAGGCCCCTGCCACCGACCTCTTGTGGCAGGAAGTCACATCACTTTTAGCTCAAGGAGCAATCGAAGAAGTACCCATTCTCCAACAGGTGACAGGGTTTTACTCCCCCTACTTTCTTATTCCAAAAAAGACAGGCCTATATTAGACCTCAGAGAATTAAACAAATATTTGGTTCGAGAATGATCTTCCTCGGAACACTTTTACCATACCTCCAAAGTCAGGACTGGCTATGTTCTCTAGATCTAAGAGATGCGTACACGCATATTCTCATTCACTCAGATCACAGGAAGTTCCTTTGATTCCTGGTCTAGGAAAGACACTTCCAGTACAGAGTTCTTCCCTTTGGACTAGCCTCTGTTCCAAGAGTCTTCACAAAATGCATGGCAGTGGTAGCAGCATTTATGAGGACTCTAGGAATATTTGTCTTCCCTTACTTAGACGATTGGCTCATTTGAGCATCGACAGCTCCAGAGGCCAGCTTTGCTCTTTCTCGAGCAATGAGAATTCTTCAATACTTGGGACTAGTTATAAACCTCCCAAAATCTCATCTCACCCCCTCTCAATCTCTCGAGTTCATAGGGGCTTGTCTAGCCACACGGCAGTCAGCTTTCCTGCCACAACCACGCTGTCTACGTATAATACAACTGGCATCTCAAGCATCTATGAAAGTATTCCTAACTACTCAGGAGATGCTTCAACTGCCGGGACACATGGCATCTACTGTCCATGTGGTTCCCTATGCTCGCCTCCACATGCAAGCAGCCCAGTGGACCCTTTCCTGTCAGTGGTCACAAGCCTCAGGTCGACTAACAGACAAAATCAGAATCACCACATGTCTGATTTCGTCCCTGCAATGGTGGTAATCCCTGGAAAACTGCCTTGTAGGCTCTCCTTTCCAGCATCTTCTATGCCAAACCACCCTGAACACAGATGCATCCAAGATGGGCTTGGGGGCCCACTTGCACGATCTCTCCACTCAGGGTCTTTGGACCCAACAGGAGGTTTCCCTTCACATAAACCTCCTAGAGCTGAGAGCCATTTTCAATGCTATTCAAGTCTTTCAAAGGCATCTCAGCAACAAAACAGTTCTGGTCCAAACCGACAATCAGGTAGCTATGTTCTATGTGAACCAGCAAGGCGGGACAGGCTCTCTGTCACTATGCAACGAAGCTTTGCGACTATGGGCCCTCACAGAGAGTTACAAATTCACCTTCGGGTATTCAAAACCTAGGGGCAGTCAAACTCAGTCTGTACTACTCATAATGATTATATCCCACATAACTTGTATATGTATTTAATAATATAATGTTAATGTACATAATGTATATAGTGTTGCACTGTTCAGTGCTATCTGTTCAACATTTCTGTTTACTGTACATTGGTTATAGTTATATGACGTTATATGTAAAACAAATCCATGATTTGTTGCCTGTTGTTATTTGTGAACCGCAGCTGATCTTAGGAAGCTGCGGTATATAAGAGATTGTTAAACAAATAAAATAAAATAAATAAATAAATACTGCTGCCACATGAGTGGTCCCTCCACTACTACTGGTTTGCTCGAGTGTTTCGAATCTGGGGAACACCAGATATAGACCTCTTTGCAAGTCCACAGAATGCCAAACTTCCCCGATTCTTTCCAGAATTCCGGCTCAAAACTGTCAGGCAAGAGATGCGTTCCTACTCCATTGGGGTCAGGACTTCCTAGAAACATAAACATAGAAACATGATGACAGAAAAAGACCACAAGGCCCATCTAGTCTGTCCTTCCATAACAACTACAACAGTCCACTTTTTACCTTTAGAGATCCTCTGTGTTGGTCCCATGCTTTTTTGAATTCAGTTACTGTCCTCATCTCTACCACCTCCACTGGGAGACTATTCCACGGATCCACTACTCTTTCCGTAAAGAAATATTTCCGCATATCACTCCTGAATCTATCTCCCTTCACCCTCATCCCATGTCCCCTCATAGCAGAACTTGCTTTCAATTGAAAGAGGCTCTCTCCCTGAACATTTATGCCACGGAGGTATTTAAACATCTCAATCATATCACCTCTATCCCGCCTTTCCTCTAAGGTGTACATATTAAGATCCTTAAGTCTGTCCTCATATGCTTTATAATGAAGCCCATTAATCATTTTAGTAGCAACCCTCTGCACCGACTCCATCCTGTTCACATCCTTTTGAAGGTGCAGTCTCCAGAATTGCACACCATACTCCAAATGAGGTCGCACCAAAGACTTATACAGAGGCATTATCACCTCCTTTTTTCTGCTAGCCATTCCTCTCCGTATGCACCCAAGCATCCTTCTAGCTTTTGCCGTCACCTTTTCTACCTGTTTAGCTACTTTAAGATCATCAGACACAACCACGCCTAGGTCCTGCTCTTCTTTAGTGGACAAAAGTACTTCACTTCCTATACTGTATTGCTCCCTTGGATTGCTGCAGCCCAAATGCATGACCTTACATTTTTTAACATTAAATCCCAGCTGCCAAATTCTAGACCATTCTTCAAGCTTAGCTAGATCCCTCCTCATGTTATCTACACCTTCCTGGGTGTCTACTCTATTGCAGATTTTGGTATCATCCGCAAAGAGGCAAACCTTACCCGACAGCCCTTCCGCTATATCACTAACAAAGATGTTAAAAAGAATTGGACCAAGGACAGATCCCTGGGGCACACCACTGGTAACATCCTTCTCCTCAGAGTGAGCTCCATTTACTTGTACTCTTTGTCGCCTCCCACCCAACCAATTTCTAACCCAAGCAGTAACTTTAGGGTCCATCCCTAGGGTGCTCAGTTTGTTTATAAGTCACCTGTGAGGAACAGTGTCAAAGGCTTTACTGAAATCTAAATACACCACATCTAGAGCTCTCCCTCGGTCCAACTCCCTGGTCACCCAGTCAAAGAAATCAATCAGATTTGTCTGACAAGACCTGCCTCTGGTGAATCCATGCTGCCTCGGATCCTGTAATCCGCCGGACTCCAGACTTCCTCTATGCCTTCCCACCCATTCACCTCATTCCCAAAACTTTATTCAAACTTCAGAGAGACAGAGGTTATATGATACTCATAGCTCCATGTTGGCCACGACAAACGTGGTATCCTCTTCTTCTGCGTCTCTCTCAAACCACTCCTCTGGAATTGGGGAATACTCCACATCTTCTGTCTCAGGAGGACGGACGCTTACTGAATCCCAATCCCCAGTCCCTACATCTCAGGGCCTGGTTACTGAAAGCCTAGAATTCCAGGATATTAACCTTTCTCAACAAGTAAAGGATATCCTTCTGGCTTCCAGAAAACCTTCCACAAGATGTTCCTACGCTTTTAAGTGGAAAAGGTTCTCTGTCTGGTGTTCACAAAAAGGGACCTAATCCCCTTTTGGTACCTGTAGAGTCGCTACTAGAGTATATCCTCCAATTATCAACTTCTGGTCTAAAGATCAATTCAGTGAGAGTCCATCTTAGTGCAATTGCTACTTTTCATAAACCTTTCGATGGACAACCTATTTCCTCTCATCCGCTTGAATCAAGATTTATGAGAGGCTACTCTTAACAAAACCTCCCATTAAACCACCACCGGTGGTATGGGATCTGAATCTTGTTCTTGGTCAGCTTATGAAACCGCCCTTTGAACCTTTAGCCACATCAGACCTAAAGTTTCTTTCATGGAAAGTTATTTTCCTAATTGCCATCACTTCTGCAAGGCGCATTAGTGAACTACAGGCGTTAGTAGCTGACCCTCCTTATACAAGGTTCCACCATGATAAAGTAGTCCTCAGGACTCATCATCACTTTATGCCAAAGGTGGTTTTGCCTTTCCATTTAAACCAGTCGGTTTATCTTCCTATATTCTTCCCTAGGCCTCATGCCTCTAATGCAGAAAGGAATCTTCACACATTGGATTATAAAAGAGCCTTAGCCTTTTATCTCCAAAGAACTAAGCCACATAGAAAATCTTCTCAGCTTTTTGTGGCTTTTGACTCTAGTCATTTGGGACTTCCAGTTTCTAAAAGAACTCTGTCAAATTGGACTGCAGATTGCATATCCTATACATATCAGAGTAAAGGACTTTCTCTTGAGGGCCATGTCACAGCTCACAATGTGAGAGCAAAGGCAGCCTCAACGGCTAACCTTCGTCTATTGATGACATCTGCAAAGCAGCCACTTGCGCTTCGGTACACACCTTCACAGCTCACTACTGCTTAAACAAAGACTCCCGTCGGGATGCCTCTTTCAGCCAGGCTGTTCTCCAGCATCTCTTCCATACTTAACACAACTCCTACCCACCGTCCACGGTTTGGTGCCAGAGGTCCATGGGAGGAAGCATGACCCATCTCCTGGGTTTGCAGCTTGCTGGGGTCACCCCTTGGCATCTTTCAGCTGGGGAGTCCCCATATGTGAAGACTACATTCGTGCTTGTTCCTGGAGATAGCGTAGCTACTCACCTGTAACAGGTGATCTCCGGGAACAGCAGGAATTTAGCCTTCACAATCCACCACCCACCTCCCCTAGGAGTTGTCTCTATCTCGCTCTTTCTCTACTTCTCTCCTTTGGTCTCAGCTATAAACTCAACTGAAGTGAGAGAGGTACAGAGGCGGGAAGGCAGCACGCATGCGCTGTGGGATGCTCCCAAAAGCTTTCCTATTGGATGCTGGGGAGCATTCCCGCGTGGGCTCTGTCGGTACTGACGATATCCATATGTGAAGACTAAATTCCTGCTGTTCCCAGAGATCACCTGTTATAGGTGAGTAACTACACTGTATCATTGCTGTAAACTGAATTGCTTGAAAACCACCAGATTCCTGTATATCTTGGCTATTTATTTTCCTGAAACCGACCTACGTTTTTCACATGCGATATGTGCTGTAACTGATGGTGTGATATGATTGGCAGAAAATCAGCTTCTGTGAATTATTTTTATTCCCTCAATTAAATGGTGTGGGTGTCGCTAATGAAGGTTTTACACTAGTGCTGTAGAAACTTTTAGCGACATCATTACTTTCTTAATGAGATTAAATACAGTGTTACTAAAACAGCTTGTGTACTAAAAAAGGTTGCAGTTCAGATCTGAAAACTAGCAAGGCTTGCTTCTATGTTATGCTAACTTAGGGTTAAATCTTATTCTTGAAAAAATAAAGAGAGATACAGTGCTAAGTGCTTCTTTATTTGGTGCTATCTGTATGACCAAATTGTACAAAGAAATTTCAGTAAATTGGGTCTGACCTTTTTGGGATCAATTTCCACTCCCTGCAAGCTGAGCTGTTTTCCTGAATGGAGACTGTTATAAAAGGGGATATTCAGGGTGGACAAAGATATCTGCCATGGCCTGAATAAATATATTCAGAGCAGAAATAAGTCTGGCCAGAACTTGCAACTCCCTATTATGTTCCATGAGAGGTAGTTTGTTCAAAAATATTTTTTCATTCTAAAGAAAATCATGGATGTTGGGCAATACCATCTTCTGCCTTTTTGCTTTTTCATATTTAACTTGCAAGGGAATGCAAAAGAAGTATGAGGACAGAGAGTTGAAAAGTACTATTTTGGTAAATATTTTGGCTGCTGTTTAAGACATCAATATCTCTTTCTCTGCTAGAGATCTTAGTTATCATCATTTAAAAGTTTTTTGGCTAACGCTGCTGTACAACTAACCTAACTCTACCACACATAAGAAGAGTAGAAGGAAGCTGAATGCAGAAGTGGGGAATTCTGCAAGCGGCATGGGGGATGGATGGCAAAATATGACACCATCATAACAAGAGGTCCCACATAATATAGGTAGGACGGAGTTCATTTAAATGACATTGGACTAGATATTTTCAGTGCCAACCTGCACAGAGCCATTGGTTTGGTGTGGTCACATTGGGGATAGTAGGGCAGCAGCACCTCCTGGTGTCGGAACGTCACTGACAATGAAGGGGGTAGATGCTCAAGTCCCTCTGGCAAGCTTGCCTATCTTTATCAATTAACAAAACGTCATCCAGCGAATCATTTCATCTTTTCCTGTTTCCCTCTCCACTGTGCACTGAATTGCCTTGCTAAACTTCTCAAAATAGGAGCATGACACCAAGCAGCCCATAGGGAGACATTTGTCAAAGTAATAGAAACCCTTAAATTGGAAATCCAGGAGGTGAAAACTGTCCAGGTGGACTGGCAACAGCCTGAATGCCAATTTGATGTCTGTTTTTGCCAACTGGGCTCCCTGGCCGTAAATCCTCATTATGTTCAGCGCTTGGCCCAGTGAGGTATACTGGATGGAGCAGAGAGCCTGTTCCAGGTTATCATTTACTGAGCATCTGTCAGGGTAAGAAAGGTGATGAATGAGCCTATATTCCAATGATAACTTTGATTCCAATGATTCCAATTATAACAATGATTCCAATGATATTCCAATCTCCAATGATAACTTTCAATTACATATAACCATCCCTTACAGGGCTGGTATTACAAATCCATCTACGATGCAACCCTCTTTATGTACATAGTGTATAAAGTTCACCTGTTATCCAAGTTAGAATTCCCTGTTATATGTAAGTTCAATGTCTGAATGTTCCACATTGTACAAACCTGTTCATTGTAAACCGCGCTGATGCCGAATAGTGCGGTATAGAAAAACTAAAAATAAATAAATAAATAAATAAATTCCTCTGGCTCCTCTTGGGGACCAGCCTCAATGGTGAAACTATCAAAATATGCATGGGTCTTTGGCGGAAAGGTCAAGCCACTCTGCATAATTGTAGTTCCTTATCTATCTATCTATCTATCTATCTATCTATCTATCTATATCTTTTCTTGGATAATTTCTGGCTTCTCCATTGCTGATTTTAGATTGTCTGCTGTCTGAGACCCAGTAGGGCCATTATAAGAGATGGGAAGACCATTTGAGAAGAATTAGCCAGGCACCCTTTTTTGCAATATGCCAATTCAAGTTCCTCCTTAAAGCTTCTATTCGCAATCCCTAGTCCCCCTGCCCACCCTCTCTGTTAGTGCATCTGCTCTATGGGTGCCCTTCACCACATGTGCCTGTTCTTACAGTTGTTGAGGAATCTGTAAGATCCACTTTTGAAAAGCCTACATAAACTCTTTCCAAAATTCTGCTGTGCTGATGCTACCCCTTTATTCTCCCCTGACCAACCTTCCTCCCTCATGAAAGGCTTGGATGGGCAAATGTGTTTTGTTGGGCCAGTGGGCCTGGTTACCTGTGGAGGCTCTGCTGATGTACTGATTTTGAGTCATAAGCCTGATCCACAAATCCATGTCCTTTCTGTCCCAGCTGAACTCTTCTCTGTATATTTCTGTAAAACTACTTGTAATCTAGCCACACATTCCCCCCATAAGCCATGTACACGTAACATGTCATGTCCTGGTACTTGAACAGGCTTCTGCATTGATCTGGGTTTTTTTCCCCCACTATGCTTGCTCGTATTCGGAAGGCAGCACACAGTTTGCAATAGTCTTTAATATGTTATCCACCTTCTTGTTTACTGATTTTCATTTCCCATGGCAACTCAAGTAATCACAATTACCATCAGTCTGCTTAACCAGTAAAGAAAATATATCGATGTATTCATTCTTCCAAATCTTTTCTCTGATGCCTAATGCTACATGGCTGCCAGTGGAGCTAGTAATGCAGATATATTCTGCTGGCTTTGCATTGCTAGCCGGGATGCCTTCCCTTCCCCCTCCCCATGCCCCAACATCTTTTCCCCCCCTTCGGGGCATCCCCAAAAAGCTCTTTTGAGGTTCACCCTTGGAGGCCTTGGAGGGGAGGTACATCTGTCCCCCTGCACTTACATGCAGTAATGTGGCAAACCTGCTCTGGGTGCAACTAATACCACCCATTGAGGTACCATTAGTTGTATCCATGGTAGTGGCATCAAGTGAAGATAGCATGGGAAACAAACATCTACGCTAGCTGTACCACACCAGGAACAAACCCATCCCGCACAGTCTCTGCCCCGACGTATGCTGATATTCTGACTAGGGCATCCCAGATTGTACTTGGACATCCTTTGTAACATGTTCCTTTAAGTGTACTACCAGGATAGCACAGGGTTTTCACCATGGAACCCTATGCTACTTTTGAGTGCAGTGCTGAAACTGTGCGCTAACTTCACACTACCCAGATAACATACTTAAAGGTACATTTTACAAAGGGCATCCAAGTGTAACATGAGACATCCAAGCCAAAATTCAGAAAAAAAAAGCAGCATTTCCACGATCAGGCACAATTTCACAAACATGGATGTGCTTGATGTGGACATCTACAGGAACATCAACATATTCATCCCCAGAATGATATTTGAGAACAGGGATGTCTTATAGTAGTGGTCTAGGATCAGGGTCTCCAGGGTTCAAATCCCACTGTTTGTTGTTGTGATTTTGGACAAGTCACTTAATCCCATCCCCTCTATACTCTCTGGACATTTTAAAGCCAAAACAAGCACTTCCCAAAACTTGACTGGCTCTGGGTCTTCAGAATAGGTTTGGGAAGCCCTGGATTAGTCTATACGTGAAATTAAACAATACTGTTATTTCAGAAGTATTTCCTATAAATTCCCATGCAGTGTCCATAGTTGCCATGGGTTATACTCTGGAGCAGCATCAGTGGGGGCAATAGCACTGAATAAAGGGAGAAGTGTGCTTGGAGCAGGTCTAAACATGGATGTTTCTGAGATCAAGTGGGGACATCTAAGTCTACTACCACATCTCCGCTATGCCCCCTGCCTATTTGGATGTCCCCATTCTGGAGATGCCTTTAAAAGCCATTCATAAAATGGCTTTGGAAACATCTCCGTGATTTGGACATCCAAATCACAACTATGGCTTTTAAAATGACCCTCTTAGTATACCTGCCCCTAAATGATTTCTTTCCTTCAACCTTTACTAAAGGAAACATAGGAGAGACACCCATGACAGAAATTATATTTTAAAATGATTATTTGGAGATATTTAAATAAACCTAAGTGAGCCTAGAAGATGTAGTAGGGCAGTGTGACAAACAAAAGTGTAGCAAATTACATGGACCGTATGATGTACATCCATGGGGTAAAGAATGGGTTCAAAGGGGGCAGAATCAGCTCTAAAGCATGTATTACCAAATGCACACGTGTGACAATTTCTACTGGCCTGTACACATACAGAATTACTCTTGTCTTGGAGCAGATGTAAACCTGTGCAGGAGTGTGTCTAGCTTTCAACTATGTTCCCCAGGCTTAGACTTGGTATACGGAGCAGGAAATGTGGAAAGCCAGGAGCGGACAGAGCAAAATAGAGGTACATAGCTCTAATATCCAGCTTCTCTTTCTGAGGAATAGGAGGTGAAGGCACGAGGCAGGACCAGATAGAACAGAGGAGGTATGCTACATATCCACAGGGTCATTTGGGTTTTTTTTAGCGTTTCTTGTTATTTTATAGACTGGTAATGAGATAAACTGTACCTATTAACCCACCTTTGAATTGTAAATTTTTTCTCTCATGTTCCTCAAATGCTTATGTGTTTGCCTTCATTAAATGCTAAACTCTTTAAGCAAGGACTTAAATCTATATGTGTCTGTAAAATGTTGTGTGCACCTCATAGTGCTATATAAATGTTTTATAATAGTAGTATTTATATTTTGGAAGTTGGTATAATTGTCATTTCAGAGGTAGGGTTGATGCTGTCTGAATTCTACAACCCCCCCCCCCCTCGGGAACGCCGCTCTTCTGGCAAACTGCTTCTATCTGTGCCCTTCTCTTCTATTGCTAACTCCAGACTTCATTCCTGCTCCTTATGCCTGGAACAAACTATCTGAGTCTGTATGTCAGGCGCCTTCTCTGACCCTTTTCAAATCCAGGCTGAAAACTCACCTCTTCGCTACCGCTTTCTGACCTGTACTCACCTGATCTCCTTTTGTGTTTCCTTACCATTCCCCCTAGATGTATTCTATATCTACAGCTACTGTGCGTCTCTATTGACTAGATTGTAAGCACTGATGAGCATGGACCGTTTTTTACATGTGTCTGTGCATCTCTGTGTACGTCTTGTAGCGCTATACAAATGGTCAGTGGTAGTAGTAGTAGTTCTGCTATGAGAGCTTTGCTGTATAAATTCTGAATATTTTGCAGGGTTTCGTGTTACTTCACAAAGTGCCTGGTTGTGGCTGGAGTTTGTGTTACTGTCACAGAGGTGACAAGATCATTTGAATTTTTTTTGTATGGTGAATAGGTAAAGGGAAACAAATTCTAATGTGTAAAAGTATTGGGGGCCATTTTAGAAGCCTTATTCATGTTTTACACGTGTATATGCTGACACATACACGTGGAAATGGCATTTACATGCAAATAGCCATTTTAGAAAGGACTTAATTTACACTTGGGTGTCTCAATAACATGCAAATTCTATAGGGATAGGTCATGGGTGCGATCAAGGAGTGGCCAGGGTGGCTCAACAGATTACATGTGTATTCCCATTTCAGACAAAGAATATACATGTATGACTGCAATAGTGCATGTTGTGATTTAGACCTCTGTGTCACATTCAGGTTTTTAAAAAGTGGTTGGGAGGGAGGAGTGGTCTAGTGGTTAGGACAAGGTACTTCAGGCCAGAGGGCCACAGGTTCAAGTCCCACCTGGGGATAGCAATCTCAGGCTGGAGGGACTGGGATTTCTAGTCCTATAGGCACTCCTTGTGGTCTTGGGCAAGCCACTTAACCCTCCATTGCCCATGTTCCCTGTAAGTATTAGTGTATGTGTCTCATATCCCCTCATGTTAAATGTATCCCCTAATTGACCGCTTTGACCCAGTGAAAAGTGGGATATAAATACAGCTAAATAAATAAAAATAAATAAATTGGTTTGACCAGACCTTTACAGGAGGGATTATGGGGCTCTCCCCCTTAATCCCCCCCTCCCAGTTTATTCTTCACTCTAAATTGTCTTCAGATAAAAATAGTGGTCTCTATAGCTAAGTAGCAGCAGCTACATATCTGTGTTTGCAATAAATTGGTAGGTTCCCTCTGTCAATTTTTCCCATGTGTAACTTTCTAAAATGGGTCCTCCTGCTGCACGTAGATTATGTATTTTAGAAACAACTCCATGTTTAGCAGAACCATTTCAAAAATAACATCAAAACCGTTTCAAAAATACCTCAACGTCTTAATTTTCAACTCCACATCCAATCTAAAATATGCCTTCACATGTCCTATTATATATATATATGTATACTCGTGTGTGTATATATATATTTATTTATTTATTTATGTATATATTTACAGGATTGTTTTTAGAGAGATGGTAGTGGTGGTGAGCTCATCATGATTGTTGAATTTAATTATCAAAATCTCAGGCAGGATGGGAATGGCCTATAAGCCCGAAAGTTAAAGTGACACTTTCAAGATTATAACAAGATATTCATCTGACCCTCGTGAATAGCTATTTATCTCAGCTTTCTTTCGGATCTTTACATGGCTGAACAGAACAGAGTTGTGAAAATCGGTAGAAGACTCATCAATAACCTTCACTATGCTGATGATATCACATTACTGGCTGAAAGTGAAAACAACCTGAAACATCTTCTTTCAAGGAACATATGTAATCTTAAAATGGGCATACACCTTAATAAGAAGAAGACACAGATCCTGACAACTGCAAAATTAACAATTTCATCCTTGATGGAAAAGAAATAGAAATAGTAGACAACTTCAGCCTGCTTGGCTCCATAATTAATAATGAACAACAAGCTCTAAAGAAATCAGATGACGCATTGATCTTGACAGAATAGTTATAAAGGACCTGTCTACGATTTTCAAGTGCAGAAATGGATCTCTGCATACAAAATTTGACTTGCTCAAGCCATGATATTTTCAATAATGTCATATAGATGCGAAAGCTGGACAATGAAGAAGAAATACAGGCAGGAAATTGATGCCTTCAACTTATGGTGTTGGCAAATAATATTTTGTATACCATGGACTACCCGAAGAACAAATCAGTCAGTACTGGAGGAGATCAAACCTAAGCTTTTCTTGTGGTCTCAAATGGTAAGACTTCGACTTTCACACGTTTGGTATTTCATGCACAGAAAAAGATTATTAGAGAAAGACATCATGCTTGGCAAGGTTAAAGGTTAACACAAAAGAAGAAGACAGATCGATACAATAACAGGTATGGATACCTTTCAAATTTGCTTCATACAACAACTTGATTCTTCATCCAGGCGCATTTACATTAGATGAACTATTGTGATTGGACACAGATGGGCTATATTTAACTCATGGGCCTTGTTAAGACAGTTTTTGGAAACAGAGTTAATTTGAACTTGCTTTGACAAAAGTGTGAAAACAAGACATTTTGGTTTCTTATTCTTAATTTTTTAAAATCTTTCTATAATTATTCTTTCACTTTGAGAGTATAGAATATGTTGTGTAGATCAGTGAAAAAAATCCTATTTTAATGTATTTTGAATTATATATTTTAGATAGCAGAATGTGAAAATATACGAAGTTGTGAAGACTTTTAAAAGGACTAGCACTTAAGGAGAAGGGTTTGTTGACTGCTTATGATGTGGATAACTGACTGGAAGAGTTTGGCTTGTAAGGTTTTGGCCTGACTCTCATCTGTGTCAATATAAATGTCTTTTGAGCTACAGTTTGTTTCCCTGCAGTCTATCCTGTGCCTTTTTCAAACCTATCCACCTCCTCCTCCTTTCCGAGACCTCTGTATATGACCAATTCCTGATCCTCTCACCCCAGCTATGCCAATCCCAAACTCCTAGTGTCCCACTCCCTGGCCATTGGTGTGTCAATCCTTCTGTTTCCCAATTGCTTGGCGTCGTGTTTGTGTAGGTACATGTGCAGTGTTGTGGATGCTGGTGGTAGGACTCACTGAGTGTTGATGGAGGGAAGCAGGAGCTATGGCCATGCTGTATTAGACCTGCAAGGAGCACAGGAGAGGCACCATGAGGCATCCATATGAGCAGTGCCTCACCATATTACACTTTGATAAGACAGCCATCCACTACCTTTACCAGGAACTAGAGTTGCTCCTCTGTTCCATCATACAGAGGGGCCAGTCCATGCCCATCTACCTCAAGATCACCATGGTCCTTGCCTTGCTAGCTACTGACAGTTTCCAGTATGTCTTGTATGCCATAGCAGTTCTCAGCCAGTCAGCTCTATCACAGTGCATTTCACAGTTCCTGAGGTCCTTATTAAACCACACTACAGAATATGTAGCCTTCCCTCAGACTATGCAGCAGAGGTAGCAAACCATCATCCAGTTCCATGAAGTGGCCACATTTCCATCTGTATTGGAATCACTGATTGTAAACATGTGTCCATCAGTCAGCCATGAGGGAGAGAGAGAGAGGCCACCTACCACAAAAGAAAGGCATTTCACTCACAGAACATACGAGTATTAATGCCAAGGTGGTATGCAGACCCACCATTGAAAGGTTCTAAAAGCTTTGCATTCCAATGCCATACACTCCTAGCAATCCACATGTTCCCCAGTGCACATTGAGGATGGATATGGCCCATTCACACATCCCATCACCTCACCCACACCAGTGCACATGGAACAAAAGCTAACCAGGCCAATGCTATTGCCCCTAAAGGTGGTGATGGGCCTGGTGCAGGGCACAGAAACAGAGGCAAAATGGACAGAAATGAATAATGCTCAGTCACCCCTATGGCAGAATACCTTTCCTATCTATGCCCTAGCTGCTGTGGTAGTGCATATGGTGTCCCAGTATGCTGCTTTATGTCATGGATGCATAGTTTTGTCATGCATATTATGGCCTTGCATACTGCACATTTCCATCCATCGAACTCTCTTTATTTGTAACATGTATGTCAGTCTTTATTTGTAACATGTATGTCAAATATTCTGTGACTTACCTTCCTGCTGATGCAACTCCTGAAGAAGGTACTCCAGCAATCAGGGATGTGTCCTCTGCATAGAACTGAAGCGCTTTTTCACATGACTCCTGATTTCAGAGAAAGTGGGGGATGAATAGAGAATACATGCTAGAGATCCATTCATTTCACTGGTTCCTCCACTGCCATCCTCCCAATGTATCTCCCTCTAGAGATTCTTGGTTTGCCCTGTTCTGGTATGTGGGAGCTGTGGCATGTGAACATTAGGGGTGCCATGCTAACAGTTGCAGGGTGCATCTGCTACCCTCACTTATAACATTCTGATGCCCAGCACAACCTGTATGCCTAGTTGTTAGCAGTCATCTGTGGTTGTGTACTATCCATACATGGTATGCTTGGGTTCATTCTGGTGTGGCTCGATGTGCCTGCCCTACTTCTGTTTATGTGGTGATTGTTTTCTGCATGTGTCCTAAACTGGGAATGGGCCTGGCAATGCTAGTTGTATATCTGTAGGCATGGTCTTGCTACTTGGTGCCTATGGTACATGTCATTTGCATACATCTACTTATGCCAGCATCTGCACATCCTTGTGCCCTCATTGTATGTCATCAATTCCTCAGCTGGTCCCCTCACTAACAGGAAGATCCTGCTAGGACATGAGCTGAGCCAGTGTTGTATGTGTATATAGGGCTGCAAATGGTGTGGAAGGCTTCTCTTTGGCTAATAGCATATATGTTCATGGCAATGCTCTCATATTTGGCGCTGGGGGGTTGGGTGCTCTGGGCAAACCATTTGCCTTGAGGCCCTTTCCCTGTGCATGTGTTGGTACATTCAGTGATGGTGGTTATCAGCATAGCAGCCTTCTGACTCCCATCCTGTTTGGGGTATCACAACACATATTAATTTACCATTGTTATGTTTGCTTGGTTTATATATATGTGCCCACTCTTCCTTCAAGGTTCAGATTGTGCTTCTGAATGCCGGAGTGTATGTGGCTACACAGATCTCTTGCACTGCTTGAACTACTGCTGCTCATCACTGACCTTCAGAGGATAGTGCCCTAGATGCCTTCCGCATCTTATCTAATGTTTGCCCCAACCCTGACTACCCCGTTTCCCTGCCTGCACACTGGGTGTCTGCCTGCAGCTAGATGTTCCCCATATTTGTGCAAAGACTGTGTCACCTGGATAGAGTCATGTGGATCCTCTCCCAGAGCCTTCTTGCTGCAGCATAGGGTGGCCTGCACCGAATTGTGGGGTACAGCACCTCCTCATTGGTTATGACTAGCCTGCACAGCATGAGGATCGCTGCCCTAGAGAAGCTCTCCTGCCATCCTGCTCCTCTGCTGTTTTGCATGGGACAGGAAACACATACACAAATTCCTCATGGAGGGAAGATATGTGCAGAGCACAATGGCACATACAGATCTTACTGGGGCATAGATAGGGGTGCTGCAATTGCATACTGCCAGAATTGGTGTCTATGCACAAACAGACTGGCAAGGCCACACATCTGTCCTTATTTTGGAACGCAGATTCATGTCCTTGCAGCCACTGCTGTCTTCCAGAACTATGCATGTGTGGGGCTCCCCATTTTCAATTGCACACACATGCAAGTCTCTGCCACTTTTTATTTGTATATTTACAATTGAGGACAGGCATGTGTTAATGTTAGTAGTGCCGTGCACGTGCACAGCACCTCTTCTAAAATCACCATTCTGTTTTACACATTTCCCCTTGCATGTGCCAGTCACCTCCTAAACAGCCTTTCTAAAATGTGTTTCACATGTTTGACATATAGGTTTGTGTTTTGTCCATAGGATATTTAGTGGCACAAAGTAAATATGATTAATTGTGCAATATTAGCAAAAAGAACATTGCTTTTGCTAAGGAAATGATTTGCTTGGGGTGGTTATGCTCCTAATTGCTTAGCTGATGAAAAGGTGCTCAAAATTTGCAGCAGTATTAATACACTTAGATTAATTAATGTTGTAAACTTTATCTTGTTTTCATAGACAATAGTTACTTTTATATATTGTGCTCCTTATCTTAAAGCTCCAAAATGCTGAGGAGTTAATGTTCTTTTGGGATTTTGCTTTTAAAAGTGTATATGTAGATATAGATATAATTTGTTTCTGAATTTGTGGCTCTTCATGCTTACAGTTATCCTGCCACCTTCTCATTGTCAGGATGTACTCCAACATTCACCTCTCTTGCTGACGTCATCTCAGTGTCCTCTGTATTCTAAGAGCTACACCGTTCATCAAAAAACATTGCTCATGCTGACAGCAATTGATCTTAAGCCAGAATTTTTCTAGATCTTCTACCTTTTAGCTCTCCAACCTCCTCCTCTAGCAGCCTCTTCTTGCCTTTACCTCTAGCCATCACTCCTCAGGACATTCATCCACTACAAATCTAGTTACAGCATTTCTACCTTCTCTACCCACTTCCCTTCATACCTCTGGTACTGTAACCTTCACAGTTCTTTCTCCAGCCACACCCTCAACCTCCAAATCTCTAACTGTTGCACCTAAAGGTTCCATGAATAAAGATAGCCTGATAGGTCCACATTTCTTTGTGGAATATCCAACCATCATGCTTCATTATCCATATTAACCCCACCTTTTACAAGGCACTCCCTGAAAACCCAAAGGGTGCCTTCAGGGTAAAAAGAAACTGAAGAATGGATTCTAGGATGGGGGACAGATACAACCCAAAACAATTTTTCACTCAGTCTCTCAGAGTGTTGTTCTAAACCAGAAATATAAACTTACAGAAGCAAAACTAAGCAAACTAATACAGGAAAAAAATTCACCACCTTGAAGAAACAGTCTATAGGAGTGCTCATCCTTCAACAAAAATTTGAAGTTCGTGACTGAAAAAGAGAAAATCCTCACAGTATCACTACTCATGCCGCTTGACTAAACTGTAGTAACACCAGGACTTCCTGGGGCATCCCATGTAGGCCTTTCTCTCTCTAGAACCCGCCTTTGAACCTCTTGGACACTCCTCCCCTATTGAAGAAAATGTTAGAAATACCTGTTTGGGTGGACCTTCTTTCCAGACAGACCACACTGTGCCAAGCACATGGGATGCCTGACTTCCAGACCACTATGTACAGCCAGTTGTCTCCTAGAAATCCTCCAATGTCCTAGACAGTGGAAATGAGCATCTCACCTCTTCAGTAGGAACTGAGAATCAGCTGCATCTAATTTCATGGAGCCTAGAGAAAAGGAACTCCTCACTGCCTCTCTGGCTCCTGTGATGACTTTTCCAGCTCCCTATATTATGACTCCTGGAGTCACTTGTATGACCTCTGATAAATAGAACTCATCCTGTAGAGAACTAACACATCACTCAAAATATATCGTACTTTTGGAAAATACCTTTCACTAGAAAATTCCCCCTTTTTAACTCTATGGACACAAATTTTTCCCTTACTAGAACCTATGAGCTGTAAACATACAGTCCGATTGAGAAGTCTCTCCACACTGAGTGCTGAACTGAAAGGATAAAGGCAAACCTACCCGACTCTGTGCAAATGCCCCCAGATGCAAAGTTTGTCCCACCGTGGGAGGTCAACCACCAAGTGCTGCTCACCCTGAGCACCTTGGGCATTGCCAATTTCCCCTGCGCCTCTCTCTGGACAGTGCAAGTAAGTCATCATGGGTCCTGGGACAAAGCAGCAAACTCTCTCACTAAAACCCGAGCAGCTCAGCTGTGATTGTGTGTGGCTGAGCTGCTCCAGTTCTGGAGGGTCCTGTGGACACCCACGGCAGTGTACCTTCCCGTCAGAACCGGAGCAGTTCAGCTGCACACAATCATGGCTGAGCTGCTCGGGTTTTGGCAGGAGGGTTTGCTGCTTTGTCCTGAGACCCGTGATGACTTACTTGCACTGTCCAGAGAGATGCAGGGGAAATCGGCAATGTCCAAGGTACTCAGGGGGAGCAGCGCTTGGTTGGCAACCACCCACAGCGGGACAAACTCTGCATCTGGGGGCATTTGCACAGAGTTGGGTAGGTTTGCCTTTCTCCTTTCAGTTCAGCACTCAGCATGGAGAGACTTCTCAATCGCACTGTATATTCATTGGAATGAATATTGCCTAGGGAAAATACAAAACTCATTACTGTATATTCAAACCAAAATAGGGGGTGCCATAACACCTTCAGACAAAGTACTATGTCAAATCTGAAGCAAAAATGGATTGGGATACTAGTTATGGATTTTGTTTTCAAATTTAGAAAGTATATCTCTTTTTTGTGTGTCTGTATTTTGTAATTTGTAAATTTATCTACAGGTGTGAATTGATTGATACCTCTATATGATTACTGTATTATTTTAGCAAGAATTAATTGAGGATCTCTCATAATGCTATGTGCCTATATTGAGTTCTCTCTCTCTCTCTTTCTTTAGCCTCTGATTTTGTTTTTGGTTGTCTTTTTCCCCTTGTTTCTTTCATTGAATTGTATTACAGAATCCATAGAGTCCACCACTGATTTATTTTGTTTAGCTGTCTAGACTGATGGTAGCCAACCACAAAAAAGGGCACTAGAAGAATTCTAGGATTATTTAACACTAGAAGCCTCAAAGTGTGTCAATTGATGCAAATGCATCTTCGAAGTTGTATACCAGCGCCACTGCTAAAACCATGTCAGTCATGTTCCATGACTTTGTTAGCAAGGTCAAGATGTTCAAAGATGTGCATCGAAAATTAATGACAGATGCACCACCTAGCAGGAAAATGAATTTATATCTAGAAGCCCCAAAGTACATCAATTGACGCATTCAATTGTCTTGGATGTGTCAATTGGCGTACTTTGGGGCTTCTAGGTATAAATTCATGTTCCCACTAGGTGGCGCATCTCAATCACTGTTTACAGTTTTACTCCGACATAACAAACAATAAACACACAATGACGTCATGTAATGATGTCACATACTGCACGTATTTAACAAATAAGTAACTTCACATTAATTCACATCTGCATTTCATGCTAAACGCAGTCGTCGTGATAATGTGTCAATTGACACACTTTGGGGTTTCTAGGTAAAATTCCTTTTGGGGCTTCTAGTGTTAAAGATGAATTCTAGGATTATTTAAAGAGGTAAAAGCAAAATAAATTAGCAATTTTTCATGACTATTGATCTAGCACTGGTAGGGCTGGCGTTTGGAGGTGGGGGAAGGAATATAAATGTGTGTGTGAGAACACCTCTTAGCACACGTTTTCTGCTCCCTCTACACCCCCCCCCCCACCACCCCCCACTCGGTACAGTCTGGTACCATCATCATCTTCCTCCCCCTCTTCCCAGTACAATCATAATCTCTCTTCCACTCTGGCACAAACATCATCTGTATCCCACCACAGTGTAAAATCCTCCCAGGAAACATCGAAGAGCAGTGCTTCTTACCTTCATTTGCTACTATGCCCATCTGGACAACAGTGTTGTAGTTATTTGCACTGGTTAGCATGTGCTAACAGCATTAGTGCACACTATCTGCCACTGGTCCCTGTGTCAGGTAACATGTACTATTAGTAAATGACCCTCATGTATTTAGAACGCAGTTAAGATTACGAAAAATGAAATTAGAAAACTTTAAGACTAAGCTTGCCTCATGGCTAATTGCTGTGCTACTAAACTGGCTGCCATCTTTTTCCTGCTGTGATGAAACAGCAAAGATACTGTAAACAGATTGAAGCAGAAGCTGACAATGTTGGCTTTTCAGAAACTAGTTTAGTAAGATATGCCAGGCCCATTGCTTCTGTTTGCAGGAAGATGACAGTCGTTTTAGCATTCCTAGTTTTTCAACCCTGACAGCGGACCTTTGAAGTTGTACAAAAAGTTCTAAGTAATGAGAGCACGAACAGAAAAAACATAATGTATGTCTAATCCATCAACTCACTGTAGATTTACTACTAAAATTATTCACAACTCATGGCACAAGGCAAAATCTCCTATTTCAGGGCTCTTTGACTTCCCACTTTCTGTTTTTACATACTGTTAAGGGAATTACATTTTTTTCCTGGAAGTACATGAAAGAAACTCGGACTGCTTTACCTTAAAGGTATCTCTCAGCACATATCTGGATGGGGCAGCCTCTTGTTTACACAGTGAAATATATTTCTGATTGCAGAGCTATCTTCAGGGAACCTTCTTTTACAGGTGCTGCAGCTAATGAAAAGCAAATGTTAATTGATTTTTTTGTGGAAGAATTTTCTCCTTTATACTCCAAGAGTTCAGACTCGGGGCTATCCTAAGGAAGTATTTTTTTCATGGAAAGGGTAGCGGACGCATATAGCAGCTTCCCAGTGGGGGGGTGGTAAAGACCAAAGCATCGAAAGAATTAAAAAAAAAATACCCAAAACATGAGATAAGCACAGAGGGATCCTTGGCTGTAAAGATGTGAAGTTAAAGCCTTAGGTAAAGAGGGGTGTTCTGGCATTGAATTAGGAACGGGCAGAGATTTTCCTCAACGTGTTGATACTGGTTTTACCCCACTTTTAGTCCTGCTTTTCTTAAAGAAATCAATAGTGAAATAAAAAGTACAGTTGTACAGAGGCAATCAGATAAAACCAGGATTAAATCACTTTGTCAGGAAGCAATGAAGGTGGCAAACTGCCGTGCCTTGTAAAAGTCTTTGCACCCTTGTACATTTTTCACATTCTGCTCTCTTAAAATTAAAATTTAAATGTGCAAAAGTAGGATTTTGTTTCACTGATCTGTGCAGCAGACTTTCAGCATGAAAGAACAATTATGGAAATATTCAAAATGTAATTTAGAAGAAGAAAACAAAAATGTTTTGCCTCCATCACTCTTCACAGAAAGCATTAACAGGCATGAGCTGTTTCAGGTAAGGGTCTACTAACTAGGCATGTGCAGGAAGAATATTCATTTTGTTTTGTTATGTTTTTGTTTTTTTAATTCTCTTTTGTTTTGTTTTTCTCTTATGTCTTTCTGTTTTGATTTGGAACACGTACGCTATCACAAAGCAAAACAAAATGATACAAAAATGCACGTCCTTACTACTAATGGAATGAGGAACATGTTGCCCATTTTTCTTGATAGAGTAGCTCGAGCTATTTCAAGTAGGCCACGGATCATCTGTGGTCTGTAGTTTTCAAGTCTTACCACACATTTTCTATTGGACTGTGGTGTGAGCTTTGATTGGGCTAATGGAAGAGATTCACTTGTTTCTTGCTGAGCTACTCTCCATTGTTGCTTTGGCTTTGTGCTTAGGTTCAAGGTCCCGCTGAAAGGTGAATTTTCTCCCCAGTCCCAGGTCTGTTGCAGACTGGAACAGGTTTTCATCCAAGATCTGTCTGAATTTGCACCATCCATATTTCCCTCAATCTTTGCATAACTCCCTGTTCCTAATATTGCTAAGTATCCCCACAAAAAAATGCTACCACTACCATGCTTTGCTCTAGCCCCAGGGATAGTGTTAGCACAGTGGTCTGCTGTATTTGAAGAACAAAATGTTCCACTTTAGTCTCATCAGACCACAAAATATTCTCCCATATCCATGCAGTATCTCTCCAAGTGTTCTCAAATGACATTTTGCCTCAGATGACCAAGGCCTACATCTTTGATTGCATGTCCCCAACACTGATGGCCCAGTGACTTCAAACCTCCCAAAAATGTCCCTGGCGGCCCACCTACTCCCCACCCCGCGAACCTAACAATAGTAACATTTGTGGCTCAAATAGCCACAAAACTCTCCGATACCCTACTCCAATCTCCCTTGTGGCCACACATGCCCTGATTGTAACTCCTTGGCAGTCCCAGCCTCCCATTTCTCTTCATTGCGGGGCAGGAGTGATGCTTACCTGCTCCTGCCCCTACACCGCCATATTTCAAAATTGCAGAGCCTGACTCTGCACGGTGTCTTCTGGGATGCACCAGGCAGGATCAGTTTGCCATTTAAGGTAAAAAAAAAAAAAGCCTTATATGGCAGATTTTCCCACCCTCACTGAGCATTCCTGGGATGCATATCCCAGGATCAGGTTTTTAGATTTTCAGAAAGCGTTTGTCCAAGTCCCACATCAGGGACTCCTGAGGAAATTAAGAAGTCATAGTATAGGAGCAATGCCCTATTGTGGATTGGAAACTGGTTGAGAGATTGAAAACATAGAGTAAGGATAAATTAGTTTTCTCAATGGAGGGAGGTGTAGTGGAGTACTTCAGGGATCTGAATTGGAACCGGTGCGTTTTATCATATTCATAAATGATTTGGAATTGGAAACAAGCAAGGAGATTAAATTTGCAAATAATACCTAATTATTCAAAGTTCTTAAATCTCATATGGATTTGGAGAAATTGCAGGAGGACCTTGTGAGACTGGGAGACTGGGCATCCAAATGGAAGATTAAGTTTAATGTGGACAACTGTCAAGTGATGCATGTATTTATTTATTTAGTTAGCTATGCTTATATACTGCAAATCTGATAGTCTAAGCGGTTTACAGAGAAAAACAGGGCTGAAGTGGCTTTACATGGAACAACAAACTTTGGAACAATAAACGGTTACATGAACCCAAACTATAGATACACAATGTTAGTTTCTACATTAGGGATTGCCATCCAGGAAAAGGTTCTAAGTGTGATTGTAGATAATACATTGAAATCTTTTGTTCAGTGTGCAGCTACAGGAAAAAAAGCAAACAATGTTAGGAATTATTAGGAAAGGAATAGAGAATTTAAAAAGTGATGTCATAATGTCTCTGTATGACTGCATGGTGTGACCGCATCTTGAGTATTGTGTGCTGCAAAGAGAAAGCTGGCATCAGGCATCGGAGAGGGGGTGGAAGCAAACAGCTCCGTGATGCCGAAGTTTAAAGGTACACTCTATCCAATAAGACCGTCGTTCATCTCACATAAGATATCAATAAAAGGAGAGACAAACCTCATACCCTGAATGTGTCCCAATAATTCTATGTTAATTTTTTGTCGGATTATTTGCCTTGAGAGGGATAACCCTCTCTCTTGGCAAATCTTCCTTTTTATTCTGTTTTAAAAGGGAAACATCCCTCTCACAACCACACAAAGGGATAATACCACAATTATCCTTAGAAGTACTTAACTGAAGTAAGTGTTCCTCATCTGCCAACTGGCAACCAAGATGCTATAGTATGTGACGGCTCCAAGTGCTGAATACACAGAAGACTACAACATGCAGTAGAGATTGCATTTGCAACAGGTAGATGGAGCATCACTATAGCATCTTGGTCGCTAGTTGGCAGATGTGGAACACTTACTTAGCGTTATTTGCAGATGACTGGAGAATCTGCTTGATGTATGTGACTGCTCCAACTGGTGAATACACGGAAGATTACAAGATGCAGTAGAGACTGCATTTGCAATCGGTAAATGGAGCATCACTATAGCATCTTGGTTGCCAGTTGGCAGATGAGGAACACTTACTTCAGTTAAATAATTCTAAGGATAATTGTGGTATTATCCCTTGGTGTGGTTGTGAGAGGGATGTTTCCCTTTTAAAACAGAATAAAAAGGAAGATTTGCCACGAGAGAGGGTTATCCCTCTCAAGGCAAATCCGACAAAAAATTAACATAGAATTATTGGGACACATAGAGGGTATGAGGTTTGTCTCTCCTTTTATTGATGAAGTTAAGCACAGCGGGGCTGTTTGTGCCCATTGCTGCTGCTGCTTATCCCAGAGAGTGGTAGTAATGGGCACCAGAGGGGGCGCAAGGGATGAGATTCGCCTAAGGTGCCTCATCTCCTTGTGCTTGCTCTGCCGATGCCTCGTTTCCTTCAAGTTGTTCAACTTTGTTAATATTGAACATGTGCTGAAGAGAATAAATGTATAGAAAGATTAAGAGGGCAAGAAGGCGCCTCTCTATAACATAATTTATAAGGACGCATAGGTGCTCATGGGGCCAGTTCTGTAGAATGTGGGAAAATTTTGCACTTACCACATATTCGGTGCAAAAATTACCATGCAGTAAATGTTTCTGTTGCACTTACCACATGGTAAATGCATGGCAGATAGCACAGTAAGAGGCGTGTTTACTAAACCGCTCTTACTGCTAGAGGGGTTCAGCATGTGGAAAGCACACCATGGTAAAAATTAGTGTGAGACTCTGCACAGAAAATCCCTTGCTAATAGATTGGCAAGTGACTGGGCAGAGAAAGGGCGGGTTGGGGCTGAAACGTGGGCATTGACAGCATATTGCGGTTAGCACAAGTCTAATCAGCGTTCACTAAATGCAAGTTTTGCCATTAGCATGCGTGCATCTAATGCCACCTCAGTGGGTGGCATTGTGCACCCACGTGACAGCTTACTGCAGTACCACACATTCGCTAGCTGCCAACTGCAGAGGGGATGGAAATACATGTACCCAAAGTTGGCACAGACATCTATGCAGATTTCACAGTCCAAATGCATACTACCATCATGCTCTTTAGTAAGCATGCCCCTGGGTGCATCTGTGTTATCTGCCAGTGCAGTTATCACAGCCCCATGCATTAAAAAACTCACTGCCAGGCATGGCCTCCAGTCCTTCCCATTCTGAATCACCATAACCCTCCCACCCCAATCCCCTCCCTGGTGAACATCACCTGCCCCACTTCCCCCATCCCTGAAGAGCATCACCCAACTCTCTCCCTACCTTCCCTGATCCCCTCCTGGCGTTTCTGAAGGGTTTCTGGGTGGTATAGTGACACAGGAGTGATCCTTGGAGTCTCCTGCTCCATTGCTGCCTGAGTTCAAAATGGCAGCTCTGACTCCTAGCAGTAGTCCCGGTGTACTACTGCTAGGTGTTAGGCAGCCAAATAAGAGCAAAATGTCCTTAATTTGGCAGCTTGACCTCTAGTCCTTGTACTGCAAGACTGCTGTTGGGGATCAGAGCCACTATTTTAAACCCGGGATGGCAATAGAGTGGAATGTCCAGGGATTGTTCCTGCAGCATTATACCACCTCAGGTAAATGCCAGCGTGGGGCTTTCTTCGGTGTGGGGGGATTTTGATGCTACTTGGGGTGGATATGGGTATGCTTGTCAGAGGGATGATGTTATTTGGAGGGGTTCAGGGGAAGGGTTACGATGAGATTACTGGGGGTTAATTGAAGCTAATGCTTATGGGGAGGGGTTCTCTGGGCGCTGGGTGCTTTTTTTTAAAGAGCAGCTGCATTAATTGCTGCTGGTAGCATGGTGCAGTTGTGCCTTCACTTCATGAGGCATTAAGTGCACACACACTATCTGCAATGGGAGCAGCACATGTTAACTACAAGTGCTATCTGACCCAATTCTCACTCCAGAACACAGCAAACAGTTAGCAGTGGATTCTCAGAATGTGGTAGCCAATACCATGGGCCCACGCCAGTGATTAACACATGCTAGATCCCTCACTACTTAGCTTATTTTAGTAAACATGGCCCTATGTACTTCTATAAAATACTAGCACAAATGCTGCATAAATCACAGAATCACAGTTCATTACTTATCTTGTCTCGTCTCCCATCTGTGGAATTCTCTTCCTGTCTCTTAGTGACAAGAATCTTCTTTTTCTGCTTTCAAGAAACAACTCAAAACATGGCTCTTCCACTCAGCCTTTCTTGATGCTTCCTTGAACTGACGCCAGCTCCCTAAACCTTCCTCCCTGATTATTTCCTCCCCTCCCACCTCTTGACTGGTCTTGTCTTCTGTCTTTTGTTCCCCCCTATCTCCACTTAAATTGTAAGTCCTCCTCTTCTTCTATGCTTTATCTCTTCATTTTTTCTTTCCTGTTTTAGCATAGCCTCTGTAAACCTTCATGATGATCTTGGCTGTATGGAGGTGTATCAAGCATCTAGAAATAAATAAATAGATTTATACCAGCTTAAAAAATGGTGTAAATGTATGCACATATATTATAAATTATGAGTAAATCATGATGCCACCGGCAGCCACCCATCCTACACCCAAGTCGTGTCCTAATGCACACATTCTTGTCGTCATGCATACTTGCATGAGTCGGTAGTTTTATAAGAGGCATTTTATACAGATATACTGGTATACGTACATGATAATGTCCTTATAAAATTGCCTCAACGGACTTACATTCTTTAATTTTATAAACATTTTTAAATCAAGCATACCCAATTCACTTTATTCATACAGACATTCTTAGCAATGATTTATTTATATGGGTATATTATTTATTTTTCGAAATATATTTGTGTAATTTTGGGGCCCCCATAACTTTAGCTCGAGACTCCATAGTGACCCACTTTTTGTATCTTCTGCTGTTTTTGTGTTTGTGAGTATGCTTTTGCTTTGTCTAGTACCATATTTTAGGCAAGGAGTTCATACAACCAGGACCTGGTGGCCACCAGCATTTGATGGCTCAACCCAAGGGGACGTGTGTGTTCTGGGGGCAAAAGTTTCCTTTTCTAAGGTTCCTCTTGTCTTATGCTTAGACTTCAGTCAATTCGCCACTCCAGGGTGTTTCCTAACAATGAAGATCATTAGAGATATTAGAAATAAAGATTTCAGTAAACAAAGAATGCAGCCCTCATGGTTGTAATGCAATGTGTGTGCCTTCAAGTCAATGCTAGCTCCTGGGGGTTTTGGCAGTTTGACCGGAAGTAGATTTCCAGGCCTTTCTTCCGAGGCAATGGAGGGTTAAGGGACTCGTCCAAGTAGCATGGACTATATTAAGGCATTTCTTGCCTAGAATTTTGAGCCTATTCTACTTTTACTATTAACTTAATTAAGGAAAACTTAGTTTATTATCTTCAAGAATCACACCTAAAAAAACAAGAATCTCTTTGCTATGCTAACTAAACTGAGAGCAAAAGCTGAAAATGATGAGGAGTTTTAAAATCCTACTCGTATGTTTCTTCAAGTTATTGCACTTTGCTTGGGAGGTGTTTGAAACCGTATTCCTACCTCTTTTCATTTATGTTTACTTGGAAGATCCAAGCTAATGGTAATCATTGGCTCTAATATCTCAATGTAGACTTTGGGTTGTTGTCTGACCCTCTGAATTGTTGTCCTAAATCGTGTTAGGTCTTCAGTCAGACAGCTGATTGTTGGTAAGGTGACATCCATGTTAATATACCAAACTTTGGGTGTAGGAGTTGACTCAAAACATACACACACACCCTCCATCTAAAGTCCTCCTTCACTGCACTCCAAAAAATTATATCCATATCTGGTTTACTGATTTGGAGCTGGATTTACTCTTAAAGGTCTGGGAGCTTTACTAGGCAAATACAGACTGAATGTTGGGTTTTCCTGACTATCTGCTGTAATAAAAAGTGATTGTTGCCATCATACATGCAGTTTTTAAACACTTGAAATTTGTTTTGGAATGGCCTGAAAAAAATATTTAGAGCATGCAAGAGATGGTACCCTCTTGCATTGCACTCTACTTCACCTCAAGTCCCACCTCTTAAAAGTGCAAACACATTTTTGTGTACAGACAGATGGATGGACTCCCCAATAAGCTCTATCACTTGAGTGAAACATACCTAAAAATGACATGGGAAAGAGCTGAAAATAAGTGCTCTTCTGAAGCCCAGTCTTACTGCTTTTAAAAGGGATAACATCTCAGTTGTCACAGCAAATTTCTGCTTTTAGCTGTTGAAAAGTGACTTTGAGAGTCCCTACCTTGAAATGGTTGAAGAACAGAAGAAAATGGTGGTTAGTGGAGTTCACTTGGTTGAAGAGCAAATGTCCAGTAAGGTGTCCCCGGGCTCGATCCTAGGTTATTGGGTTCTAAAAATATTTTTATTAACTGCATTGCTAAGGGACTCCAGGCAAAAATGTGCTCGTTTGCAGATCATAGTATAAAATATGCAAGAGTAGACACACCAAAAGGGGTGAAACAGAAAACAAAAAGGGACTTGAAAAGGTAGAAAAATGGTCAACAGTCCATTTCAGTCTAAAAATTGAATGATCTTGCAGGCGGGGCACAAAAATGAATTAGATGTATATCTTTTAGAAGAGGAAGAACTCGAAATTATTAAACAAGAAAGAGACAGAAATAATTTTCTGTGATGACATGAAGGCAACCTATCAATACAATAAAGCAATGGAAAGCTCATTGTATGCGTACTTTTCTAAGCAAAAATATTTTAGCAGGAAATCTGAGATATTACTTTTTTCTTGGTCACTAATGAGTCCTCACCTTGTATATTGTGACCAATTTTGAAGGGCATACTTCATAAAGACATTTAGAGGGTGGAAGCAGTTCTGCCAACCTGTAACCTTGTGGTCATCTTTGACGTCTCATTCTTCTTTTCTACACAAGTCCAAAGCACTACTAAAACATGTTGCGGCAATATTAAGAACGACATCCACCGTCATTTATCTTTATGTTCAGCATATTGTAGGGCTATTCATTTAGGTATGACCACTGAAGATGTGGTTCTAAAGTTAAATGGATAACTTATCTGTTTAAATTCGGACTGCAGTAGTCCCCATAAACATATACATTTTTTGGATAATAGCCTAATAGTGTTGCATTCTGACTAAATGTTGTCCCTACCTCAGAACACCTTCCTATCCACTTCTGCATACAGTTCAAGTTTCTCTTACTCACCTACAAGTGCATTTATTCATTAACTCTTCTTTCTAATCTCTTCCTATGCCTCTCATCTGTGCTCTTCTTCTCCATCACTAACTCTCAACCTCACTTTTCAGCTTGCTGTGCTGTACACCTCCTAAGTTGATGAGTCATGTTCTCTCTTTGACCTTACTCAAATCCTTTGTAAAAGCACACCTTTTTGAGGCTGTTTTTAATGCTTAACCCCTGATCCTTCTCATTGCTGGTTTCAATATTTTCTTGATAAATTAATCTCTCAAAGTCTTGTATTTCTCCTATTGGAATTGCAAGCTCAGCATTGCAGAGACTGCCTTCTATGTATATTTGTGTGTCCAGCACTGTCATACAAATGATAAAATAATTGTAGTAGAAAGACTACTAAAATAATACTCCAATCCTGCAGGGCTGCAAACCAGTGAGGTTTTCTGGATATCCCTAATTGATACACATGAGCTAGAGGGATATATGCCAGCCTCCCTGAAACAAGCGTCCATATGTCCAATCCTGAAGAACATCTCACTCTGCAAAATCGATCCTGCAACATACAGGCCAATCTACAGTTTACCATTTCTTGCAAAGATCATAGAGAAGACAGTTCAAATACAGCTCCAGAACCATATAGATCACAATGCACAACTGGACCCGCAACAACACAGTTTCAAACCACGTCACAATGTGGAAATACTCCTAACATCATTCTTCAGTAACATCCTGAAAGGAATTGACAAGGCAAAAAAACAGATTTCTCTTCATCTTCAAGGATATCTCTTCTACTTTTGACTCAGTTTCCACCCTATTCTAATCCAACGCCTCCATGAAATTGGCATCTGCAATACCACATTAAGATGGTTCACCTCATACTTAAGCGACAGCATACAACAAGTTAAATGTGGAGCAAACTACTCAGATCCCTTCACTATACCACAAGACATCTCACAAGGATCGGCACTCTCATCAATACTTTTCAGTATATACATTCACCTCGTCTGCGACATTATCAAGAAACACAGAATCCTGTTCCATCTGTAAACTGATGACCTCATGCTATACACTCCGATTAATCTTGAAGCACCGAACCTCACAGCCATCACACAATGCCTAAAGGATGTAGCCAGCTGTCTCAATAATAACAGCCTCTCATTAAACTATAAAAAAATAGAAGCGTTATACATCAGCAGTAGCACCATCTTCAACCCTCCACAACAAATCCAACTACTGAACCAAACCATTCCCTTAAAGGAAGAGGTATGATACCTAGGTATCACACTAGATAAAACCATCAACCTCCAATCCAACCTCCAATCTGATCTTTGGAAGGGGCGGTATATAAAAGTTTACAAATAAATAAATTAATCAATAAATCACACATAAGCAAAACTGCAGCGAAGGCATACCGCAAACTGAACCTCATAAGAAGACTCAAACCAGTCCTACAACAAGACCACTTCCAAACTGTTTGCCAAGCTATCATCACACCAATACTAGACTTTATCATCACACCAATACTAGACTATGGTAACTCTCTATACCAAGGACTCCCAAAGCAAGTCACACACCCACTTCAAATGATTTAGAACACAACAGCACGAATCATCAGCTGAACCAGCAAGACCAACCACATTATACCCGTATTACACCAACTACACTGGCTACCAATTCAAGCACATGCCAAGTTCAAAACTATACTAAACATCTTCAAAATCATCCATCACTTCTCAGCAGTCATACTAGAAACACTAATCACAAAAGAAGACAACACCCACTCTAGGAAGACCAACAACAGACACATGATCAACGTCCTACCTGACTAACGGAAAAGTAAGCAATCAACCTCCAAAAGGACATTATCACTAGCTGCACCACAACTTTGGATTTCCCTCCCCAAAGAAATACGTTCCACTGGAGATATCACGGATTTCCGAAAAAAAACTCAAAACCTTGCTGTTCACAGAACATTATGGTCATATCACGTAGTCTTACAATAATACTAACCCCAACCAAAGGCTCTTTGAAATACTCAAGCGGACACGATAACCCATTTAGATACAAATGGACAGAACCCATGTATATATGTAAATATGTTGAATAAGTTGTATATAGTTACTACCCTGTTAAATATCCTAAGCCAAGTATAATGTACCCTGTTCATGTTTTGAGTTCAATGTAAACTGCTTTGATTTCAGGATAAGGCGGTATAAATAACAGGTTAAATAAAATAAATAACTAAATAAATATTTGCATGCGCTTTCCCTCATGTATGTGCACTTATCAACACTTCAATCAAACAAAAGAGCAGATTGGTAAATCATAATACTCATAATCAATCTTGTCCACGTCACAATATTCCAGTTGACTTGCTGAGATACTGTAACCACTTCAGCAGACTGGGATCCACAGCATGTCTCAGTTTGCAAGTCTCCAGGGAAAGGCTTGTTCCCAGCAGCCGCCTTTTAAATCTGTAAGTCTTGGGTGGGCAGGCGAGCCCTTTCTGTTTGCTCGACCTCACACTAGCAAAGCCCCAACCTCTCATCTTAGCAGTCTGCTGGTTCATGGTTAGCCAGAGCCTTTTTTTCCCATTAGATAATTAGAATGGACATTTGCTATAACTTCATTAACATATGACATTTCTTCATGTACATGAACAATTATGCAAATTCTAAAGTGCTTATGCTGACGTCTTTACGGACTACTTTAATGTGCGCATTATAGTTTTATAAAACAGCCCGCCATTTTTAGCATGCACTAGAAACCTTAGCCTTACTTGTTAACTGTTTTTGCATAAGTCCCTTAATTTAAGTTTAAAAAATGATAGAATTTCCCTTTGTTGAAAAATTATAATAATGACCAAGGTTGCAACATGTAGAATACTTGCTGTAATGATCCATTGCTAGGATTTTTTGCAATGTGTTAATGTGCAGACACCTTAAAGATAAACCGGTTGGTTTCAGCAGTTGCGTGTGGTTCTCCCCATTCATACCGACTCTGAAGTGTAAGCTAGCATGAGTACAGACTTGTAGGGAATACATGTCATCTAACACATCTCAGAACTTGCTTTTCTATTGAAAAGTCAAATGCTACAATTTGCTAAGATAAGCATATATGAGATGATACCATTACAACCAAGGAGGATTCCCTTACTGAAGGCTTTTCAGTATCTGTAAAAAATGTTCCCATTTTTGCTTTCCCCCTAGGATCCTGTCTTGTAAATTGTTTCGTACTGCACAGAAGTATTTTTGGTGGCATAAATAGGGCTTTGTGCCACTTCCAAAATGACTGGGCAATGAGTGAATATTAATTACATTAGCTGTAAGAGTTGACACTTTCCATTCTCTTTTAACATTTAAGCTAATATCTTGCAGACCTTAAAAGGCAAATTTGCTGCAGAGTGCAAATATTTTGGCTACACTGACTTTAGATTCTTGTTTTAATCTTGAAGGCTGCTTCGGTTTCCCTTTGTGGTTTGACATTTTACTTTTTGCTAAGCCATTTTTCTTTTCTGGAGCTGGAAAGGGGTTGCGTTATTTCTTCAGTGGGCATCGCTTGGTGACCAGCTTTACGATGTTTGTCTGTTTCTTTAATGCCTTTGCAAGCAAAGGTTTTGAACAGGATTTGGAAAAAATTCAAACCTAGTACAGAGGCAACTGAAGATTTTATTCTGCGGTATTCGATGGTCATTCAAGTGGGAATTGCAATTTTTCATTGTTTCTTGGCTGTCAGAAGCTGCTGTAAAATGGGCTTAAGTCAATGATCTTCAGTGTAGCAGTAAGGATCAGAAGATGAAAAAACAAACTAGCTATTTATTTATTGGTTGGATAGAAACAAGTTTCTTTTTTCCACTGAATTTCCACAAGTGACAGTTGAATGCATGGAAAAATGAAAACACCAAATTTGGTATTTGTGGAGCGAGGGGCTGTGCTCGATGGTCGCATATAGTACACAGGAGAATTGAAAGTGCCTCTTCTCTGTAACGTGTGTGTAAAATGTTATACCACCTTTATTTACACATTTTGCAGTAGGAAACCTTTCAAAAGCAAGATAAATTAGGTGTTGTTTTATAGTAGCCTCTATTGGACTATATCAAGACAAAAGTAACACATAATTCAGCTGAGTTGATATATATTTATATTTTTATTTATTACAAAATTATATTCCACCAGTCCTACAGTTCTTGGTGGATTACAGCAAAATATCTTAGTAACTGCTTTCAGACACAACAGACAAAAATAGAAATAGCAGAATGACATAAATTAATACTATTCATCAATTTTAAAAACGTGCATAAAATAGTACTGTACATCTTCACTTGTTTCAGAAAATCTAAAGAGTTTCTTTTAGTGGAATATACAGTAGCAAGGAATTTCATGTCATTTTGTTCTCTTTTCTCTGTTGGACATTTTAGCACCCTGGCTGAATAGAATGATACTGATTGGGTCATATACTGGGGAAAGGTAGTTTCTGAGGCCTAGTTTGCTAACAGTTAATCAGCATTTTCGGATGATAAGTATCCTTAGTCTCTGTGGTGACTATTGAAGTCTTCCACATAGGTGGGTGAGTGAAGCACTTGGCTTGACTTGCAGGTTTTGAAGGGCAAACCCCGTTGTAAGAAAACTGGGAGGATATTAAGTGTTGGACCTGTCAGTTGTGTAAAACTCTGGCTTCCATGGTAAACATCCCATAGCAAACCCGCTGTATTATAACAGCATTACCAGGACTCACAAAGCACCAAACTCTACCTATCAAAGGGCAACACTGCAAATATTAAACCAATGCATCTCAGAGAATACCAATACATCTCCTACTGGGGAACGAGAACAAGTGGGACGGTCACATAGAAACTACATGAACAGAATACTGCAGCTCGGTTATACATGCAAAACATAGACTGTCAGCAAACATAGAACAAGGGATCACAATTTAGAAATATGAAGACAATAATTAAACTGGGAACCCCAAAAGCCATACTTGGAATGCACAACAACACTGGAGAAATAAAACTATAAATTAATTTCCTCTTGTACTAAACAAAACGCAAAGACGTTAGCGATGCACATTTCTCAGAGCTGACATATTCCAGTTAATAAATTCAAAAATAAAATAGTATTTTTTTACCTTTTTGTTGTTTGGACATTTTATTTTTCTGTTGCAACTGCCCCAGTCACTTTCTTCTGTTTTCTTTGTGTCTTCTGCTAACTCTTCATTGTCTGCTGTCCATTTGTCCTTTCTTCTCCTAGTTTTTTCCATTCTCTCTACATCTGCTCCAACATACTGATCTTTCCCCTTTTGCTCTTTCCTCCATTTCTTTATTCCTTTTTCATCCACTCAAATTTCATCCCTCCATCCTCTATCCCCACTTACTCTCCCAATACCCAGCCAACATCAACTTCCTTATAGTTCCAGCCCCACCCAGCATCCGCTTCCTTCTAGTCCCATTCTCCCATCCTCTGCATCAGCCCATTTCCAGTCCTATCTTAGCATCCCATCATCGATTTCCAGTCCTAACCTGACCCCTCCATCAGCCCATTTTCAGTCCTATCCTAGCCCCCCATCACCCCATTTCAAGCCCTAGACCCCCCATCAGTCCTTTGAAGTCCTATCCTAGCCCCCATCAGCCTATTTCAAGTTCTAGCCTTCCGTCAGCCCATTTTCAATCCTAACCCCCATAAGCCCTTTCCTGTCCTAGACCCCCATCAGCTCATTTCCAGTCCTAGACCTCCATCAGCCCATTTTGAGTCCAAGCCCCCAATCAGCCCATTTCCAATTCTAGCCTCCCCAGAAGCCATTTCCAGTCCTATCCTAGCCCCCCATCAGCCCATTTCCAGTCCTAGCCCCCCAGCAACCATTTCTAGTCCTATCCTAGCCCTCTATCAGCCCATTTACAGTCCTATCCCCCCATCAGCCATTTCCAGTCCTATCCTAACCCCCCAGCTCATTTCAAGTCCCAGCCCCCGCATCAGCCCATTTCCAATCCAAGCTCCCCAATCAGCACATTTCCAGTCCTAGCCCCCCACCAGCCATTTCCAGTCCTATCCTAGCCCCTCCATCAGCCTATTTGCAGTCCTATCCTAGATCCCCCCATCAGCCCATTTCAAGTCCTAGCCCCTCCCCAAATAGCCCCGTGCTTGTCTGACCGGCTTCAGAGGGAGCCGGGGAGTACCGAGGCCCCAGCTCACCTCTGTACAGTCGCCAGAGTGAAGAGCAGGATTTTCCTTCACTGAGTCCGGCAGCTGTGATCTCGCGGAGTCTGCTGAGTGCTGGGAAACAGGAAATGCCCTTTAACTGCCAGCATGCCAGCGGGCTCCAGGAGAACATAGCTGTCGGACTCAGTGAAGGAAAACCCCACTGTTCAGTCCAGCGGCCGTACAGAGGTGAGCCCTCCCCGGCTCACTCTGAAGCCGGCCCTGCAACCAAATGCCATGTGCGGCATATTTGGCATAGGACCCCCTGAAGCATGGGGCCCTGTGTGAACAACATTCCCACACAATGGACAGGCTGGCCCTGAATACGACTAGTAATAGATTGCCAGGCCTTTCTTCCATGCAGTAAGCCTACATCACCTAGTATTCCAAAATGGCCTATCATCCAAGTACTAATCAGGCCCAAGCCTGCTTAGCTTCCGAGACCATGTACCTCATTTTATTCTCTACTGCTGCATAGGTTAAGGAACCTACTACTTGGAAGCGGGACAATACATACATAAACTCCAGTGTCTCACATTTTCACAGATACCAGAAACAGCACCGTCAGGAACATATTTCAATAAACAAAGACAACTAGAACATCTGTTATGTGAACACCCTGAATATAACATATTATTGACAGAGAGAATGTTTTAGCGCTGAAGAAGCCTCCTTCCAGTATATCCTTCTGCCTAGCAATATGAGAAAAAGTAAATTTAACATAGAGATTTTTGTAGTGAAATAAGCTGGCATTAGCACTCGGGATGAAGTACTGTTCAAGTAATTGGTATTGCACTATGAAGGTGCAAATAAGCCAAAATTCTGTGTCTGGACCCATGCAATGTATTTAGGGGTGGCCCAAGGGGGATGCGGGGCCATGTGCGGAGACTCGGTGTGGGGCCTCATTTGCATAAGGGACCTCATTTGCATAAATATTTGCATAATGCTACCATACACTAACTTTTCGTAAACATGCCTCTTAATGAGTGTATGGATAAAGAAAGACTAAAAGATTTCTACATTACTATAATCCAGTGACAACTGCCAGGCACATTAGGAACTACTACAAACACTGCCCATTTAGAACCCATAGCAAACCCGCCGTATCATAACGGCACTACCAGGACTCACAAAGCACAAGACCCCACCTATCAAAAGGCAACACTAGAAATATTAAACCAATACATTTCAGAGAACAACAATACATGAGCTACTGGGGAAAGAGAACAAGTGGCAATGTCAAATAGGAATTACATAAACAGAATACCTCAGCTCAGTTACACGTGCAGAACATAGACCATCACCAAACAAGAAATCACAATGTAGAAACAGGAAGACAATAATTAAACTGGGAACCCCAAAAGCCCAACAACACTGTAGAAATAAAACTATAAATTAATTTCCTCTTGTACTAAACAAAGCGCAGACGTTAATGATGCACATTTCCCAGAGCTGTCATATTTCAGTTAATAAATTCAATAAAGAGATGTTTTTCTACCTTTTGTGCATTTTTTTTCAGTTGCAATTGCTCCAGCCACTTTCTTCTGGTTTCTTTGTGTCTTCTGCTAACTCTCCATCGTCTGCTGTCCATTTGTCCTTTCTTCACTCTTCTAGTTTTTTTTCCATTCTCTCTCTACATCTGCTTTAACATACTAATCTTTCTCCTTTTGCTCTTTCCTCATTCCTATTTTATCCACTCAAATTTTACCCCTCCATCCTCAATCCCCACTTACTCTCCCAATATCCGGCCAATTGTAGATTTGTCTTCCCTCCCACACAAAATATTTTTCCCTCTCCATTTCACTCTCCCAGCTCTATCCCATTCTAATCCTCCCCCAACATCAGCTCCCTTCTAGTTCCAGCCCCACCCAGCATCCGCTCCCTTCTAGTCCCCGCATCAGCCCATTTCCAGTCCTAGCTCCCCCATCCGAGTCCCTCCATCAGCTCATTTCCAATCCCAGCCCCCCATCAGCCCATTTCTAGTCCTTTCCTAGCCCCACCATCATCAGCCCATGTCAAATCCTAGCTCCCCTCCATTCAGCCCATTTCCAATCCAAGACCCCCATGAGCCTACTTCCAGTTCTAGCCCCTCCATGAGTCCATTTCAATCCAAGCCCCCCCAACAGCCCATTTCCAGTCCTATCCTAGCCCTCCATCAGCCCATTTCCTGTCCTAGCCCCCCTCACTCAGCCCATTTCCAGTCCTAGCTCCCTCCCCTCACAGCCCATTTCCATTCCAAGCCCCCCTCCCCATCAGCTATTTGCAGTTCAAGCCCTTCTTCCACACAACCCATTTCCATTCCAAGCCCCCGTCCCCATCAGCTATTTGCAGTTCAAGCCCTCCTTCCACTCAGCCCTTTTCCAGTCCTAGCCACCCCCTAGCCCATTACCAGTCCTAGCCCCCCATAGCCCATTATCAGTCCTAAGCCCCCCATCAGCCCACTTCCAGTCCTAAGCCCCCCATCACCCCATTTTCAGTCTTAGCCCCCCATCACCCCATTACCAGTCCAAACCCCCATCAGCCCATTTCCAGTCCTAGCCCCCCCCCACAGCCCATTCCAGTCCTAACCCCCCATTAGCCCATTTCCAGTCCTAGCACCACATAGCCCATTACTAGTCCTACCCCATCAGCCCCTTTCCAGTCTTAGCACCCCCATAGCCCCTTACCAGTCCTAACCCCTCCCCATCAGCACATTTCCAGTCCTAGCCCCCCTATAGCCCATTACCAGTCCTACCCCCCCATCAGCCCATTTCCAGTCTTAGCCCCCCCATAGCCCATTGCATCATATCCCCCATCAGCCCATTTCCAGTCCTAACCCCCCCATCAGCCCACTTCCAGTCTTAACCCCCCCATCAGCCCACTTCCAGTCTTTGCCCCCCCATAGCCCATTAGTAGTCCTAACCCCCCCATAGCCCATTACCAGTCCTAACCCCCTTCCCCCCATCAACCCACTTCCAGTCTTAGCCCCCCCATAGCCCATTACCAGTCCTAACACCCCCATAGCCCATTACCAGTCCTATCCCCCCTCCCCCATCAGCCCTGATAGATTTAAAAAAACAAACCGGCTGCTGCTGCCGCTGCCGCCGTGGCAGTAGCAGAATCAAATGTCCTGCCGCGGGGCCCTGCCTGCCCGGCAGAGCCTCCCTGCAGCATTAGCTCCCGAGTCCCTCCCAATGCGCGGGCTTTCAGAGCCGCGAGAATTTCCCTTTCTTCTCGCGGCTCTGTTAATCTCGCCGGGTCTGATGGGATTTCCCATCAGCCCCGGCGGGATTAACAGAGCCGCGAGAGGTCAGAGAAGCTCTCCCTTAGCGGCTCTGAAAGCCCGCGCATTGGGAGGGACTCGAGAGCTGATGCTGCAGGGAGGCTCTGCCGGGCAGGCGGGGCCCCGCGGCGGGACATTTGATTCTGCCGCTGCCACTGCGGCAGCGGCAGCAGCAGCCAGTTTGTTTGTTTTTTTTAATCTACTTGTGCTAATGTAGAATGTTTTTTGCGCGGGGCCCCCTGAAACGCGGGGCCCTGTGCAAAAAACATTCTTGCTCAATGGACGGGCCGGCCCTAAATGTATTTCATAACAAAAACAGCAAAACCCAATGCAGTCATCGTCTTCGGCTCACTGCCATACAGGGGGAACTGCCTTGGATTGCTGCTGTTAAGAAAACATTTCCTTGATAAATTGATTGGATAGATCCAGCCATGGGATGTCAACATACCATCTGTGTCTCACTAACCAATAGTTGCTGGAACATTGGTTTCTTCTTAGTGATTTTAATCAGAATGTACAACATTGGACATCATTTAGAAGTTAATTTTATAACAGAGCTCCTACATAGACGCTATTTTATAAAGACAAGTAGGTGCCTTCTTGTCTTTATAAAATACTAATGTAAGAGGGAGGGATTTTAATGTAAGGTGCAGACATTTGCATCAGCCCTAGAGCTGTTGTGAATGGTCACGCTTATAATTTTCTAATACCTGTGTAAATTATAGTATTTTATAATATATGCGCATATGTGTGAGCTCCACCCAAACCCCTCCATTGTGCACACCCACTGGCAAAGTATGTCCCATCATGTACTTCTATTGGTCAGTATTTTAAAAAAGGCCATTCACGTGCGTGGAGGACAATTCCAATCAGGGGACATCCAAAATCTGGGCGGGCTGGATTTATACCCGATTCTGCTTCCGCAGGAGCTAGACATTACCGCAGGTGCAGAATTGGGCACTTGGACATATCGGATGGGCTTTGATTTTGATGCGCAGGCCATCTAACTGTTTTCCAATCCATCCCTCCATATGCTCCTGCTGGAGCCCTGGTGCCTTGGCGTCTCGTCGCCATGGCAGTGGGACATCCAACAAGAGCCCCGCAGCCCAGCAACCCCGAAAACCTGACTTTCCCTGCCACCTGATCTCCAGATGGGCCAGCCAAGACCGGGATCAGGTGGAGGAGAAACCCCTAATGCTACTCGCCTTGTCGTGGGCATCTTCTGGTGGCGATTGCCGGCCTCGGGGGGGGAGGGACTTATTCCACCTCTGAAGTGGAATAAGTCCCCCGTCCATCTTTGCTTTCCTGGACGTGCAGGGCCATGACCTGAATAGGTCCTTTACGTCCAGGGTTATGGGCCCGCCTCTGCTCCGCTCACTCCCCGCCCTGCCTCCGTCCCCTCCTGCCCCCGACCAGAGCTCCCCGCACAATGGCCTTGTACATGCGGGGAACTCTAGAGCCAGAATCGGGTCCCTGTGAATAGCAGGGGCTGGACTCCAAGCTGGACGTCCATCCCCACTATTTGTGATTCGGAATGACCCCCATACTGTATGTGGCCACATATGTGTATTAATAACTCAAAATAAGTGCATCCACAGCCACACAAAGTATGTGCCTCTTTAGTAAATTACCCATGTGGGGGTCATTTTCGAAGCCCTATTCATGCTTTGGATGTCTGAAAAGAGGCATAGAGACTTCCAAAGCACAGAGATGTCTCCAGAGCCATTTTAGAAACCGGATCTTTGGACATCCCCAGTGTGAGGATGTCTGTCTGAACAGGGGCATGGTGGAAATGTGGCTAGAGAGTTCTCAGGAACCTGGACTTCCCTGCTTGAACTCAAAAATGTCCTGGATGACTAGAGTTTAGACATGCTCCAGGCATGAACAGGCATCTGAAAAGTGCCCATTTGGCAGAAAAACATCCAGAGGGCATGGAGAAGACAGCACTCTATCATCCCTAGTACTCAGCACAATTTTAATGAAAGCAACAGTGGAAAGGAAACCCTGGCTTCCCTGTTCCTAGCCCACTGCTCTAACTAATCATTTGGCTATTCCAAGATGTCCAGGTTCCAAAATACTATTCTGGGGATGTCTAGGTAGATGTCCCCAAAGACACGTTCACGTTTGTGAAATCATGTCTGCACCTGGATGCACCTGCTTTTTTTTTCAGACATTCTGGCTTAGATGTCCCAGATTGCATCTGGATGTCTTTTCTAAAATCCCCCTCTATGTGTTTAGGGTTTGTGAGTTCCTCTCGGGTCTTTTGGATTTCCTTTCACTCTTACACAAAGTAACAACAATCAGTTTTTAGCAGCTGCTGTACCTCATTATCTAGTTTTGTTTTTTAGAACAGACATGAATTTCTATTTATTTTATTTTATTTACATGGACTTATTAATTGCCTCTTGTATCCCCTTGAAGGGATTTAAAACAACCATTTAAAATATCAAATAAAACCATTCATGACAGCATAAAACAAAATAACCCTCAATTAGTACAATACAATTTTTTTTTATTTTATTCCATATATACCATTACATTCAAACAATTGAATGAAAGGAAAATTGGCAAAAACAAAACACTTATTACAGAAAATCTGATTTAACAATCACCTGAATTAGCCCACTAAAGTTTAAAAGGGGGGCAAATAGGAAAAAAAAAATCGCAATTTAACAATACTTGGTGGTGTGCATCAGCCGTATGAGAAGCAATAACAACCTTTGAATCCTCCCTTGCCGCAAGAAACTCCAGCAGCTGGCCTGGCTCAAAAAAACAACAATAATCTCTCTTTATAGGAAACAAGACATCTAGCAGGAAATCTCAACATAAATGTCCCACTGAGGGATAAGACTCTAGGTCTATAACCCAGAAACTCTTTTCTCCTCAATTGGGTATCCCTAGCAAGGTCAGGAAAAAAGCGGACATAAGAGCCCATAAACTGCTCACTGAAATTTCTAAAATATGATCGAAGAATAAACGCTTTATCAGATTCAAGAGCCACAGTAATAAGGAGGGTAGTACGAGCGGTAACCAATTCCAGGAAACTCTCCAGAGACCCCGCAAGGTCTCCAGGTGTCCCTGGAATTCCACCACGCGCTCCTTGATCTCCCTGGCTCCTTGATCTGAACCCTAGTCATTGGAGGCAGCTCCTCCCTGGAGAATTTCAAAACCTCCTGAAGGTATCTACGAACCATTTCCAAAATACAAAAATTTTAAATAATAATAGAACAACTGCCTCCTCTTCTTCCCCCAACACCTACTTCCATAACTATGCCTTAACCTCTTTCCAAAAACATTAATTTGATTATTTTTTAATATTTTCTGGTAACTGATTCCAACAGCAAGGTGCCACTATTGAAAAGCCCATGTTTGGGTCATACGTAAATGTGCCTCTTTACATGAAGGAATACTCGACAAATCCTTTTGCGAAGCCCTTAATTTGCTAACTAATTTATACGACACTGAAACATCAATGCGGAAAGCTGGTCCTAATCTCTTTTTTGATTTAAAAAAAAAAATGGCAAAATTGTAAGCATTGTTCTGGTGTTTTCTGTTTAAACTCGTTGTTCCGGTATTTGCTATTTGACCTTTCAGCTGAGAGTGTAAAGGATACTGGATTTTAGTATTTCCCTGTGCACCCATTCCTGTTTTTTTTATCATTACAAAAAATGATGGCGTCATGGGCAAGCACCCAAACAGCAGTAAAATTAAAAATGAGCATTTGGTACTCAAAAATCAAACTATATCTTTTAATGATTTCCAAACAACGCTTGAACAGCTCTGCTAGTGCACTTACTTCTATTTAGCTCAGTGTGAAGCAAAACAAAAACTTGAAAGAGAGACGCTCAACAGGGTGCAAGAAGACTGAGTACAGCACTTGCACATAGGCTGTAGCTGTCAGGGAAAACAGTTTTTATTTATTTACTTGATTTGTTATACCACCAATGCCAAATGCATCATGCCGATGTACCACAGATCCAGTACAATTGTATCTGAATAAAGACATCACGGTGATGCCAGTTACAAACCAAAACTGAAATAAGGATACAAAAGGGAGGGGGGGGAACAAACAAAGCAATAGGCTGCATCACTCTATATGCCTCTTTTGGACCGGGGTCATAAAGATGATCAAAAATCCACAAAAGCAAGGCTAAAGAACTATGGTGGGGGTGTATTCGGTGGTGGCGGCTAGTGCTTGTAAAGTGGCTAGCTGTCGCCGCAGAGGTTTAACCCCGGATATTCAACGCTGAGGCCATATCCTGCACTGAATATCTGAGTTGGCCGCAGAACCCAGAAGCTAACCGGGCAGTGGCGATACTGAGCTGTTCCCTGCTTGGCTAAAGTAAGGCCAGCATTTGCTGCGCTTTACTTTACCCACGTGTCACTAACGGGGCAGTGGCTCAATATCATCACTACCTGGTTAATGACAGGTGCCACCCGAGAATGCCCCCAACATGCCCGTTGCTAACCAGTTAGCATTGATGCATGTAGCGGCAGCTCCCGCAGATATTCAGCAGCACTAACCGTGTAAATGCCTTGGAATATCCCCCCCTCCCCATGTCCTCACACCTTTCTTAAAGGATTGATAATTACTTTCAAGCCTAAGTTCCAGTGGCAACGCATTCCAGAAAATAGAGGCACTACAACAAAATGAAGTCCAATGTGTCCCCTCAAGCCTAACATTTGTAGAGGACTGAATAACCTAAAGATTTCCCTGAGAGGATCATAAAAGATGTGCAGGTGCGTAAGGGATCAAGAGAGAAGCAGTGTAGACAGGGGTGCCAGTGTAATAGATGCGGGGTGTCTACAGTAGGGTCTTGACCTTGATGTTCTAAACCAGTGGTTAACTCAGTTCTCTGGACCCCCAGACCATTCAGGTTTTCAGGATATCCACAATGAATATGCATAAGATAGATCTGCATGCACTGCTTCCATTATATGCAGATCTATCTCATGCATATTCATTGTGGATACCCTGAAAGCCTGACTGGACTAGGGGTCCCAGAGGACTGGGTTGAAAACCAGTGCAAAACAGTCATAGTGAATCCGTGAAAGTCATTAACAAGGGAGTAGCCCCGGGGGCTCAGGCCTCTCCAGCACCCCCAGAAAGAGTACTGTGGCTGATGCGGATATTAAAGACTTGCCAGCAAAAAATAGTGCCGCTAACGGGAGCCCTCCACTGCCCTGCCCTGCCTATCTATTTCCACCCCCCACCAGTGCCATTCGAGTCTCTCTGATGGTACCTGCAAGTGCATATTGTGTTCACTGAAACCTCACAGACGGCATTTTCCATTGATTTCACAAGATCATGAACAGGATAAAGATGGAAGTGGGATAAAGACAAATGAGAACGGTTGGAACTGGAGGCAATGAAAGGGGAATGAGATCCTGGGTAGGGAGTATGAAAAGAATGGGCCTGGAGGCAGGGGAGGAGATGAAGGACAAGGAAAGCGTTAAGGATGAGAGGCAGGGAAAGATAGATGAGGGCCGGAGAGAGTGAAACTCAGGGAGTAGAGCAGGGGTTCTCAACCCAGTCCTTGGGACTCACCAAACCAACCAGGTTTTCAGGATTACCACAATGAATATGCATGATTGAGATTTGCATACAGTGGAGGCAGTGCATGGAAATCTATCTCATGCATAGTCCTTGTGGTTGAAAACCACTGGATTAGAGAATGATGAAACCGGGGAACAGAGACCCGCATTAATATTTGGGAAGGATACTCCTATGAAGAAAGGTTAAAAAGGTTAGGGCTCTTTAACCTGGAAAAGAGACGGCTGAGGGGAGATATGATAGAAGTCTATAAATTAATGAATGGAGTGGAATGGGTAAACGTAGATCGATTGTTTACATTATCAGAATATAGAAAGACTAGGGGACATGCAATGAAGCTACAGGGAAAACTATTTAAAACTAATAAAAGAAAATATTTTTTCACTCAACGTGTAATCAAACTCTGGAATTTGTTACCGGAGGATGTAGTAAAGGCTGTTAGTGTAGCTGGGTTTAAAAAAGGTTTGGACAAGTTCCTGGAGGAAAGGTCCATAAACCATTATTAAGAAGGGACCCAGGATATCAATGCTTGACCCAATACAAGCATTGTGGAACCTGTGTCTTTTGGGGAAACTGCTAGGTACATATGACCTAGATTGGCCACTGTTGGAAACAGAATACTGGGCTTGATGGACCGTGGTCTGACCCAATATGGCATATCTTATGTTCTTATGTTCTTATGGGTATGTGCATCCGTTCCCCTGCTGATAGCATGATGCTAATGCGTAGCACTGCACTGATATACGTCTGCAGTTAACATCACCCATAGGCAATTAAGTGCACTCACACTAACAACAACATTTGCAGTTAGTATGTGCCCACAATGCCCATGTTAACTGTGATGTGCAGGCAACACCCATGTTCCACCTGGCACCTGCCCAGTGCCCCCCAATGAGGACCGTACCTAGCCCTGTGCAAGCGGTGCAGCCGCACAGGGCGCAAAGGCTTAAGGGGCGCATTTTAGCTATCTGCCGTTGCCTGCCGCCGCCACTTTTCCTTCTCTCAGTGGCGGCAGGCAATGACAGATAGCTAAAATGCGCCCCTTAAGCCTTCTCGCCGGCATGCTAAGCAGATCTGTCCCTCCCTGCTCATGCCAGAGACTTGCACATCAATTTACACTCGGTACGGCCCTGCCCCCAATCACATGCTAACCAATTAGTGCAGGATTTTTAATATTGGGTCCTGCGCTTACTGTTAGCTTGCTGTTTTTAGTGCATGGCAGACTTTGCACTAAGGTTAACACAATTTAGTAAACATGCCCCCAGATATATTACTATAATACTGCAAAAAGCAGCCTAACCAGAAACCAATCACTGTGAGAATAAAACAAACTTATCCCAAAGTAAGTACATCTCTAGGTATGAATCAAATGGAAATGAAGGCTAGAGGTAGCAATATGCGAGGGTCTTCCCCCTCATCTCCCTGCATGGCAACATTTCTAAAATCTATGTCAAGAAAGCATAACAGTATGCTGCAAACAATATGCAAAAATGGAGACAAACGCTATCAAAATGGGCAAAAAGTTTAAATTAAAAATCACAATCCACAAAAAATCAAGGAAAGTGTATATCACAAAAATAATAAGAATGAAGCAGCTGTTGGCTCAGAATGTTCATAGAAAGTAATGCAATAACAAGAATGATATCTGCTATTTGAAAATAGAACCATAAAGTCATGTGACCATAGTGTGCCAATCACAGGTAGCTGTATGTTGTCATCACTTGTGATAAGCAATCAGAGCAGAGAACTAACATCCATGCTATGTAGAAAACTATGCAACCATCGAAAATACACTTGTCAGCTCAAAATGTCATATCCTACGCAAAAGTGAATGAAAGAACAATACCCTCAGAAGAAATATTGAACTTGATAGACAATCAGCATATATTGAGTAGTTGTTCTTAGTTTAATCTTAGTAGTTTTCTATTTTTCATCTTAATAGCACAGTGTGTTTCCATATCTTAGGCCATTTGTTGTGCTTTTTTCACATCTGCCATACTATCCCTGTTGACAGAACTCCTTGGAACATACATTATGAGAGGGATTTTAGAAGTCTGCCCAAGTGCAGTCTGAGACATCTAAGCCTGTATGTCTGAAAGAAAATGCAGGCACGTCCAGATGCAGACGTGATTTCAACAAACCTAAACGTGCCCGATAGGGATGTCTGCAGCGGCATCTACTTAGACATCCCTGGACCCATATTCCAGGACCCAAACCTCTATGATTGCATAATAGAGTAGTGGGTTTGGAACAGAGAAGTGAGGGTTCAAATCCTACTACTGCTATAGTTGAAATTGTGCTGAGTACTGGGAATGATAGAATGCTTTCTTCTTTATCACTCTGGCTACTTTTTAACCAAAACAAGCACTTTTCAGATACTTGTTCATCACTGTGTGTGCCTTGGAGCAGGTCTAAAATTAGGCGTGATGCCGAACATCCATGATGTTTCTGTGATCAGGTGCGGACATCCTGATCCCTAGGAATGGCCTGTCATGTCTCCTCCATGCCCCCATTCAGGCTGGAATGTCCCCACAGCTGTCTTCTAAAATGGCGCTGGAGACAGTCTCTGTGCTTTGGATGTCTCTATGCCCATTTTCGGGCCTGCAGAGCACAAATAGGGCTTCTAAAATAACCCCCAAAACTGTGCTAGAGCCCACCTCTTTTCTCTCCCACCACTAAGCTTTTATGGAGTACAAGTTCTTTTAGTAAATACTGGCTTACTATATGCAGTCAAAGAAGAATATGAGTATTGGGCACATAAAGTCCAAGATCTAATCTGGGGTCTGTCATGTAAAAGGCACAATAACTATAAAAACAAGTAAATTCTGAGCTAGGCCACTTAAATGTCAACCCCAAACACACAATTTGTTATCTAACGTGAGGGCACCTCCCTCTGGCATTTGTAAGCCAACATATGCATTGCCTAAATTTGAGGGAACCAAGTTTTAACTTACTGTATTTTATTTTTCATTTTGATTGTTTAATTCTGAATTTCAAAATTAAACACAACATAACATCTTCTTAAAGAAATGTACAGGATAAAATGAGCTTTTTGTAAACCGCTTTGCCACAATGAGATAAAGGTGGTATATCAAGCAATAAATAAACCATAAATATCAAAATATAAAACAAAGAAATCCAAAAAGAGGAAAAGGTCATGAACTTACAGTACAAAATGCAAATTAGATTACTCCCCCCATATAAAGGCCACTAAGAAGGGAGAAGGAGATCAGGAAATATAAATATAAACTATATTAGTACAGAAGAAGATGGTAAGCAGAAAAACAAGCTCCCAAATATTTGTTTTTATGGTTGAAATCTAAATGCCCACTACTATAAATAATTAAAACTCACTGCTGGATAACAGTCTTACAAGCCAAATACATAGTATACTTTTGAAGTAGGTGGTAGAGAAGCTTGTGGAATCTTAAGTGTGTCCACCATATACTTTTTAAACATCTCAACCAGAAAACGTCTGTCTGATTTAGGAAAATTAATCAACCTTAAATTCCTACTTACAAAGTTTTGCGAAATGTTCCAGCTTGGAGTGTGATGGTGTTATTGGTAACTAAAGCACTTATATTTTCAGCCACTCCATTTAGTTTCTCTTGAAAAGTCACCATTTTAGTATCAAACCCAGAAGTTTTTATTTCTTGACCTTCAGTTTGGTTTCTTGGACTCTGAAACTGATCAGTGATCCCAGCAATTTGACCTGACAAGGACCTGCCCAGCTGTTCAATAGCCAGCCAAATTCAGTATGGAGAAAAACCTCAGCAGGCTTTTGCAAAGTCACAGTCACCTGACTGGATGAATTGGGCAGTCATCCCAGCAGACCCTGTGACAGGGGAGTAGCTGCCAACCTCCCCTTCTCTGCAGCAGTTCCTTTCCCAGACTTCACAGCCAAGGGCGACAACTCCTGCCTCCCTTCTGCCATCACAGGAGGCTTCCATGGATTCATGGGCATGCACCATTCCTCTGGGCTCAAAGACATCTAAGGGGCCATTGAGGAGAGTTCAAGCTCTCCCCCACCACAAACAAATTCAACAGTATAATAGAATTTGGAACAGAGATGCTGTGGGTAGCATAATGATCCATCAGGCCAGTAAATTTTCTAATAACAGAAGAAGAAACCACTGTGACTTTTGCCATCCTCTTACCAGTCTGTTAGGAAGAAAAATGAGAGCTGCTGTACCACACAGCCTATTCGACCATCGTATTTTGATTTATTTGACCATTTACAGTAAATGGTCTCATGGTGATGTATATCTCAGCTTAATGCAACTACAATCAAATTTTGCAACTTATGACCCAATAACCGAAGGATACTGTTGTTGTTGAGCGCTGTTGAGTCATATATCAGACTTCTGGCAACTCTGTAGACAGTTGATCATGTTATGAATATCCCCTGGGTTTTCTTGACACAGTAAGCTTACAGCACCTGGTATTCCAAGATGGTCTTGATCTAAGTACTAGCCAGGCCCTACCTTACGTAGATTCTGAGATCAGGCAAGATTGTGCATACTCAGGCCATAGTCCTAAGGGTGTTAGTTTTACAATATTTCAGTCTTTGAAACCAGGATGCCCAACATAATTGCATCAATATAATGTTTTATTTCATTGGAAAAAAAGCAAATTTAAATTTGTGAAGCTTTTCTTGGACTGACATGTAAGTTTGGTTATAACATTTTCATACCTCTAAAAAGGGATCTTCTTGACATGTTTCTCATAGAGGGAAAGGCTTTGAGAAGGTAATTCTATAAAACGTTTTCATGTATAAAGTGCTTCTTATAAAATTAGGTCATGCCTAAAAGCGTGCGCAATGCAATAGGCACATAGTATAAAGTAGATATTTTGCAGGGGAGCAAAATGGGTAAAGTTGTGATTTATGTGCTATCATTTCCACACGTAAAATGTTCATGCCTTCAATGTAGGTGCAATTTCTGCAGAATCTATGGTAGTATTTTATAAGAACACATTACCCTTTAAAATTTTATGTTTGGTCAAAGAGTTAGAGGAGTGGCCTAGTGGTTAGGAGAAAGTACTTCAGGCCAGAGGGCCAGTGGTTCAAGTCCCACCTGGGGACCACCATCTTAAGCCAGAGGGACTGAGGTTTCTATTCCTATAGGTGTGCCTTGGGCAAGCCACAACTTTCCATTGCCCACTGCTTTGATTGAAGGTTCAGGTGGTATAGAAAGCCAGATAAATAAATTGTGGTTCCTGTGTTAGTCTGCTTGGCTATGTGGGAATAAGTTGTAGATAATATCTATGTATTAGACTAATTGAATATATCTCTGACATGATTTCAAGCATCATCCTCTCTATATTGGATCAGTGAACCACAAATCCCTGTAGAGATTTTTTTGCTTTAGATAAAAAGTTTAATCCTAGCCAAAAGGGGGCTGAGAAGCAATAAAGAAAAGATGCTTGGATGTGTGATTTGGGACTATGGCTCTCGGAGATCACAAAAGCAGGGTGCAAAAAATGCTAAATTTAGTGGCACATTTTAGAAAAGACTTGGAGATGGGAATTGAGGCACGGCAGTGGCAATGCGTTTTTTTCGAAAAGGGCCTCCTACACATGGAGCCTTTTCTAAAATACTGAATACAGAGGTGTAGGAGTGCACGTGAATACTGTATACAGTACACCGATATGTGGAGCTGAAGGAGGCATTTTGCAGTTGTAAACATGTGGAAAAGCAACAGGGAAACATGGCCAACATATACATGCAAGGTCCATTTTGCAAGCCAGAGTATGTAAGTGCTGACAGTGAACTTCAGGTGGGACCCCTAGCTTTATCTATTCTGTATTTGGAGGGAGAAATAAACAGTAAAGTGCCGGCCGAAAAGAGCACTTTTTAAAAACCTAGACATACCAGGGAGCAGGTGTAAATCCTGATGTGGGCAATTTTGGTCATACACATGTATTTCCTGTATGAAATAGGGAATACACACGCACATTTTTGACCCACCCTGGTCACGCTCTAACCACATCCCCTAACAACTTACACGTGGTAAGCGCATCAAAATGAAAATTAAGCCCTTTCTAAAATGCCCATTTACTCGTGCATATATGCCTAATTGCACATGTAAATTATGAATAAGGCGTCTTAAATAACCTCTTTAACTCACTATTATTTATCATGTATTGAATCTTTAGTCAAAAATGATAAACACATACAAGTAAACATCCATTTTGTTTTGTGAAGGCTTTCATAATGTCTAAATGCCAAAAAATATGCCATAGTCTCAAGGCTGGCCCAAGAGTTTCTGCTAACCTTCATGATGCCCTCCCCCCCAAAGATTGTGGCGCCGCCCGGCCCGCCATGCCACCCCCCCTCCCGACACCATCTTCTCATCTGGGGAAGGGTGGGGACAGCATGGCGATGCCTCCGCTGCGTCAGGCTTTAAAGTGCCCCCACTAGCATGCTTACAGCCTCCCAGGAAGTTGCGTTGGAAGGGGGCAGGAGCGGTATGCCATAAGTGTGCTAGCATGGGCACGTTAAAGCCCAATGGAGCGGAGGCATCGCTGTGCTGCCCACCTCTCCCAGGTGAGAAGATGGATACCAGGAAGTGGAGGAGCCAATGGCACCCATCGGGGCCTGCCGCCCTAGGTGACCACCTAGTTCACCTGGTGTATGGGTCGGCAACGCATAGTTTGCTTCTTTACAGAAGGGACTAATATTATTATAACTCTTTTTTTATTGTATTGGCTAACCATTAGAATGTAAGCACGGATATCTTGTTTTGCTTATGATATCTTTTGATCTCTCTAGCATGAAAGACAAGTTGTACACTGTATAACATTAAGCAATTCAATATAGCAATGCATGTACAGACGCAATTGGGGCAATAATTCCTAGAAACGAGCAGGCAGTTCAGAACAGTTTCGTAACAGAAGTATAGAAAAAGGCATATAGAAAAGGAGCTTTCTCAATTATCCTGTGCTTCCTTTGCTTATTACTGTATGCATTCTTAAGTGACTTCAGGAGCACTCAGAATAATTAATAAAATCCCTGCATGTAAGTTGAAATATATTCTCTCTGTCAGTGGTGCTATAGATAATTTATTCAAAGGAGACCATTTCTGCCTTTATCAAACAAAGATTGAATTGTTAGAGAGGATAATATTCTTCCATTATCTTGAAATTAATCTGTTTCCTATGAAAGTGCTGAATAAAACCATCTCTTTAGATGAATATTTAACACTGCTGTATCCATAGGGTCATGAATTATTGTGGTCAGTCAGTCCTCTTCTTGTATTTTAGATCAGATGGAAATCCTACTGCCAGACCATTCAAGAGAGAAGAATTGTTTTAGCATGCTTGTCATCTCATAGTTAGAAATTGAACTAGATTAAAAGAAAACTGGGGAGCAGCCTAGTCCTTCAATGCTAGTGGTAGTGCTATGCTATGCATTGCCATGTGGAATTTACCCAGTTTTCTCTCTAAGGTCAAGTCTACCACAGACTGGGTTGGCCGGGGCTGGGGATGGTGAGAATGTAGGACTCGATTTACAAAAAGGCATTGCCATGCTAACACATATTAATGAGTGTTATTTAAGGTAGGCAACACTTTATGCAATGAGACCTATTTACTAATAATGCACATTAACTGCATTAATATGCGATCATGATAACTCATTTTGGTAAATTTAGCCCATAGTGTTCATAGCTGGGGGGGGGGGGGGGGGAGTCATGGTCACTGATCAATGGTGACACCTAGTGGTCAGATTCAATTGTAATTGTAATTGTAGTGTTCCAAAAGGCGCCATAGTGCCCAACCCCAAGCCAAGTGCTGTCTCTTCCATCTTCCTAGCGTGCAGCTAGGCATGCTGAGAAGGTAGAAGAGTTCTAAAATAGGGGAATTATAAAACAAGACACAAAATTCCTTGGTAGTTACAAATGGAGGCTCATAGTGCTAGATCCTGACCCTGGTTTCAAATGAGCAGGAAGCATAAATAAGCAGGACAATACTGCTGGGTTTAAAAAAAATGGAAACTTTATTCAGCCTATGTTGTGCAGTATTTGGATAGTCCTACATACCAGAGAGTAACCCCTCCATATGTTAGAGGTTATCAGAACTGTGGGAGATTTTTCCCTCTGTTCTCTAGACTTGTGGCATGGGATTTTAGAAGGGAAGAATCTGAGATGTCCAGAAGTCAGGGGGAGGAGCTGCAGGGAAGGAAGGGATGTATAAGAGCCTTCTGAAATAGCTCTGCCTCCACCCCAAAAAATAAACATCCCTGGAACAGTTATGGAGACAGGCCCCATGCAGGTAAGAAGGCTGTGTGCTCGCATGGGTGTAGGACATTTCACAAATGTAATTGCGCAGCCTCAGAACCAGGTACGTGGATGTGCCAGCAGAAGGGGGTGACTATATGAGATTAGCATGTTCCAGCCTGCCATTTCAGATATTCAGAAGTGCGGCAGAAATATGTTTGAACTATGTATATGCATGCAAGCTTCATGTCATGAAATATTAACTGTAGCGGTGAAAACACCTTTTGCTCTCTCCGCTGGAAAAACTGCAATCATGAAAGGAGCGCTTTTTTGTGCCTTATCTGTGGTCAGGGCATGGATGCTTCACCAGTCAGGGTCAGACATGTTGTGCTGTTCCGAAATCACACCAAAATGTGCTTCTCTGCCTGAGCCACGCTTCCACCATGCCCTGATACTACATGGACATGCTCATGCTGGGGACATCTGTATACCTAGCTTTCTACCTGTGAGTGGCACATGTCCAACTCACAAATAGAGCTTCTGCTGTAAAATACCCCCCACTTAGTCTTCATGCTTTACCTCTCAGTCACCTCCTCAACCTCTATAGCGATTCTTCAGCTTTCTCCAGGGAATAATCGGCTTAGGTGCTGAGACAGGGTTCCTGAAGCAGCTGTAGCTTACAGAGTCACAATTGTCATGCAACAGAACTTAAGTATCATACGCTGAGGCTTAGCAGAATACCACTACATGCAAATCCCAGTTTTGAATAAATGCCATCATTACACTGGTCAACATTGAAATCGTTACTGACTTTAAAAGGCCCTAATCTGTAGTATCTTGGTGAGCTGAACACGAATATAACATTAAAAAAATGTTATTGGCTCTCGTTTTGAAGATATTGCATGTAGTTCATTTTTGACGTTTCACCGTGTAAATTTATCCAGTAGGACATCAACAACATCCCAAATAAGCCTTGAATGATGTAATATTGCATCACATTGCATAATATCAGCATGAACACATCATCCAGAGTTGATTGCATCATTTTCTGATGCAATGCAATACTACTGCCAGACAGCTGCTGAAGCCATCTGACGTCAGCAGTGTACTATACACAGTCAGAAAGGAAAGTAATCTGGTATTCTGTTCCGATATTGAAAGCCTCATGAATGCCTTAAAAATCACTCATGACCCACAAGACTGTAATAATTCTGGAAACTGAAGAATTTGTACTGTAGTGGTAATTTTTCTAACAATTTATCACCAACACCTGCTGAAATGATAGCAGATATGCATTTTAAGCCTCTACCCACATTTATATCTGAGGCTTCCCAGAGAGACTAGCTGAACAATTTAATAAGATCTGTAATGTATCAATAACTAAGCTGGGCTATCAATTAGCACTCGCTATTTATATGCTATTCAATGGGACTTAGTTACGAACAGTGCATGCTGTTAGCCAAGCTTAGTAAACATGCACCAAAATAATTATTTCAAGACTTAGGGGCATGTTTACTAAAATCCGCAAAATAGCGCGCCGCAAAATAGCGCACGGCAACGCGGCACTGAAACGCGCAGAAACGCGTTTAAACGCCCCGCACACGTGCGTGTCACCCCCGCACAGGTACGCGGCTCACTAACGGGCCCCGTACAAGTGCGGGCCCGCAAATGTCCGATAGAGGCGTGGAACGGCGAAAGGAGGGCGGAGGAAGGCTCCGGAGGGGCGGAGGGACGGGGTCAATGGGTGGAGAGTGGGAGGGGAGAGGCTCCCCGCACAGTATCGGGCCCGAATTTGCATGTAAAAACTACCGCGAGTGAAACACTCGCGGTAGAAAGCATTTAAAGGGAAGAGAAACCATTTCCGTCAGCAATGTACAGGAAAACCGGGGAAACCAGCAAAACGTGAGCAGTGTGATATATGTGCACAGCACAAAAGTGAAAATAAAAATAGAAAATGACCACAACAGAACTATTAAAATAGTAATTCAGCTGGGGAACAGTTATAGTGATGGGCAAATACAGAAATCACACCCAGCAAAGCTCCAGAAAAAAGAAATGAATTTTGGAAGGGTCTACTGAGAGGAGACACTTCCAAAAAACATTTCCACGTTTTGGAGCTTTCCTGGGAGTGTTTGCTATGGTTGCCCATTAATATCACTGTTGCCCAGCGTGGTGATATTTTGTCCCACATTTCCCGTGGTCATTTCCGGGGTTTATGTGCACGTTTGTCACCAGACAGGGTGCATATGCCCACAGTAGAATTGCGTAGAGCAGGGTTTGTGACTCCATCCTGCCAGGCTTACTGCCTCCAGGGGCTGCACTGTCTCTGTGGCCAAAGTGTGGTACAGCGGACAGAGTCATTACCTTTAAGACCAGAGGGCAGAGGTTCAAAACCCAGCTGGGGCACCTGCCAGCCCAGTCCCTATATTTTACCCACCACTAAATAAAGATAGCGCAGACACCCCTGTATGCATGGGGAAAACACCCATATTTTACCCAACACCGCACACACACCACAACAATGGGCATTACCTACAGCCAAGTCCCCCAAATGCAGTCCCATACTGCCACATTGCAATCAGGTCAACTGCTTTTTCTGAGAGAAGTTCATGCCAGCATGTTGGCGGACAAGTACATGTGGTGCAGGGGGCAGTAGCTGCTAACCACAGAAGACAGAGGCCTAGCCATGTGCAGGCTGGCACAGTCCACTGCAACAGACAGGTCCTGCCGGATCCACAGTCATGGACAGTCCAGGGAATCCAACCAATCTGTGGCTACACAGTGGTGCAGTGCACACAGACAGTGCATACAAGAACAGAAGGTCACAGGTTCAAAGCCCAGCTGGGGCTACTGCCAATCCTGCCCACATATTTTTCCCACAACTAAACAGTGATAGTAAGGACACACCTTTCATGGCGGGGACATATGCAATGGTAAGACATCTATCTTTTACCCCACTGAGCACAGACACCATGAACAGGGGCAGTACCTAGAGCAGAATCACCCAAATGCAGTCCTGGTGGGCCACACACCAGTCAGGTTCCATGCTGACACTCATACAAATGCCTGTGCTGTATATCTATGCACCACCCCCATGGCATGTAGATGTAGCCCATGCATATTCATGAGGGATAGCAGGAAAACCCGGACAGTGTGATGCAAACCTGGACTGGAGTTGGGAATCTGTGCCGTAAAGCAGCAGCCATCAAGGGCAGACACACCCACACCCACAGGCCCCATTGGCCAATGTCTCCTGGAAAGGCAGAACATTGGACCGTGCATGCAGCACCCAAAACGAGCACTTGCATAACTTACCAATGTCACCCTACACCTGAGGTATACGGTACACAGCTCGGAGACGTTTGCTAGGAGCACAGGCAGGCAGTTATCCATACGTTACGTACATACTGCTGGTTGACCCCATCCAAACAATCTGTTAGGTGTTTGCGGGGCATGCTCCAGGCCTGGCCTCTGACGGTGCTTACCACCCTGGGGAGTGACCACCAGCTGTAATGCGTACCATATCCATGCCTTGCCGTGCTCAGGACCGGTTTGGTGGGCAAGGCTACTTACCCCCTCAATCGTAGCACCATGATGGCAGAGGTGTGGAAGTGTGTGTCTGTCTATACAGTGGGTGTTGGCTGCAAGCCCCTTCAACAGCCCGCACTGCCAGCACTGTTGCCAGTATTGGCCAGTCAATGTGCATAATGAGGTGCAAGGTACCATGGGTATAGCCAGGGCAGGGTGGCGTGGCCAGGATGCATCTGCACTGGGCATAGGGCCCTGGCAGGGACATTGGCTGGGATATTGTGGTGTCCGGCCACCACCTACACAGACAGGGTGGCCAATGCATGTCCTTCTGGGGGATCACGCTCACCCTGACTGTGCAGTGACCACAGCATGGCTAGGCCCCCCCCATAGTGCTGTATAGTAGTTCTCTCATGTGATAGATGTGGGTTTCTCTTTGGGGCCCAGTCACTGATCTATCTGCTTGCTGTGTATGCAGACAGCCCAGTTCTGGGTGCATGCATCTCCATTGGGAACATGCACTATGGACTAACCAGCAGACTGTTTGTAGCTGGTAAATGTCTTGCTATAATGGCTTGTAGGGTGCAGTGGCTGTTGGCTTGCTGCAGGGGAATATCTGGTGGTGGAATGCAGCTTACCATACCCTGGGCTTATGTCTGTCTGCTATTGTGTTATGTGTGTGGAGCTGCCTGCCTGGGGGGGGGGGTGGGTGGGTGGTGGTGTTCCTCAGCAGGACTGGGGTTGATGTTGCCCTCTACTGCCACCTTTGCAGGGAGGTAGAGTGTGGATCCCTTGATGGGGACCATGTTTGCCGGGGGGGGGGGGGTGCCTGATGGTGGCAGACAGGGATATCCATGGTGTTTGTGCAGAAACTAGCTATCTTACACATTAACACTGCTTTGGAACGCCCGCTTGGCCTCCATCAGCCATGGCAGGTGTTGTTGACCTGGTCCTGGCCACCTCATTGCACACTCAGGGTGAGCACAGTACCCGCACGATGTAACGGTGTGTGGCTACTCTGTGCCAGTAAAACACCCGGTCATTGCCCCCTACTAGGCCAAGGTGCTGTGTGGGTGCACCCGGTCACTTCCCCCAACAGGGCCGAGGTGCTGTGGGGGTGCATTCCCCATCTTGTGTCCATCTGCGGACAGCTAATTTGCATGTGCAGTGCATCATGGGTACGGGTGGCCTAACCCTATCCTGTTGACACCAGCAGACTGTCTGTGAGGTGACGTGTAGGCTATCTGCAGCCAGCCAGGGGCTTGCTTACAGCTATGGAGCTGTAGCACAATGGTTACATCACTGCCTGTGCAGCCAGAGGTCATGGGTTCAAACCCACAGTGGGGCCCTTTGGTAGGGCTGTCCACAGCTTTATTTTTATTTACTGTACATATGTCTATGCCGGCAAGACCACCCTCAGCTTACTATACCCATTAGGTGCCTCTGAGGGTGCTTCATAGGGCGCCCTGTAGGCCACCTTATGGTTGCCATCCCTATAGGGTGCACTATACATTATCCTGTGTCGCAACATACATGCTGCCCTATAGGGGTCATTCAAGGGTGCCTTGGCGAACAGTGCACTGTAACATGTGCCTTATGGGCCGCCGTATGTTAACATGCTGGGAGAGTGCGTTTGCTAGTAGTGATAACAAAATAAAATTATACAGCCTCCTACAGCACAATACATACTGCCTCAGCAGGCATTTTTCACTGGGCATTGTGAGGAGTTGAACCCCTGATCCCTGCACCATTGGTTAGTGTTTTAACCATTGTGCTGTGGCTCTGTTCCTGTGCTTGTGCATCAGCGCGCCGCCTTGTGCCTATCAGCGCGCCGCCTTCTGCCGCCCAAGGGGACCAGTGCGCCGCCTTCTGCTGCCCAAAAATAACTGTGCGCCGCCTTATGCCGCCCAAAATGCACTGTGCGCCGCCTTCTGCCGCCCAAAAATAACTGTGCGCCGCCTTATGCCGTTCCAAATTAATTTGCCTCCTAAAACAGCTGACCTTTGTCGTTGCGCACACTGGGGGATTGAACCCATGGCTCCTGCACCATTGGTCAGTGTCTTCACCGTTGTACCACAGCTCTGTTGTTTTGTATACTCAGCAGCGCGCCACTTTGCCTTTCCACGCGCTAATGTCGACCCCCGCAAATTAGCGCGACGCGCACACGTCCGGTTGCTTACTACCGTTTGTTTTCTATTTTCTGCCTGAACCGCCCACTCCTTATATGGCACAGGCACACTAGCGCGGCCCCGCACGTTAGGAATGTTTAGTAAACATGCCCCTTAGTTTTTAAACTTTAAACAATTCCTGACATCACTGAAAGCAGCCAGGATATCCAGGGTGTCATCGATTACGCTCATTTACTGTTAATTTATATTCCCTGAGTATATCCATTTGTTGCATCATGGTCACTATAAAGCAATCAGATCCAGTGCATGATGTAATTTGTGATTCTTCTGCTAGCATAGCATCTTTCAGGACCGTACCAAGCTAGAAATGTGTCCTGTGTGACTCAAGAACCTGCCGCCCCTTCCTGTTCAGCCACACACAGAACTCACTCTTTTTGAGTTTCCTAGAAGCCTAGTGATCACATCAGCGCCCCTTCTGTGCAGGCACTCAGTGTGGCCACACCACTCGCACAGCCCTTCGTATGGCTCTGGTTTCTTCTAGAAATTCAATTCCATTGCAGGGGAGCAGCTGAAAGTCTTTTTCAAATGACATAACATTAAAATATTGTCAGCAATGTAGCATAATTTGCCATCAGCTAATCTGAAAATGGAACAGTACAGCCTGAGTAGGTTTTTAAGTTATTCTGAATGTTGAGTAGCTGTTCCAATTTATGACCATGCTTTTTGGGAAAAGAGTAACAAAAGCAGCTTCTTCTTTGTGTCTTGGGGAGTCTTTTACTAAAAGGCATTAGCTGACAACGTATGTTCTGGCGTGTACTGAATGTGCATTGGGACGCACATTGACAGTACAGGGCAATTCCCACGCCGTTTAACTTGCATTAGAGTCAGGAGTGGGCATGGTGTGCTCTGTGCAGTTAGTGCCAGGCTCACACTGTGCCCTAACAGCATTGGCATGGGATCACCTAATGCCACCTATATAGGTAGAGTTAAGTGCACCTGCACTAATGTGCCGTGCGCTAAAGGACAGGGCTCTGCGTTAACTCCCGGGGAAATGCTTTCCATGCCCCCAACTGTTAATGCGGTGGTGTTGCACCTAACGCACCATAGTTTCAGTGCTTTTCCTGCGTTAGATGCAACCTCCCAGCGCCCATTAATAAAAGGGCCCCTGAGGCTTCATAAGGTGGGCATGTCTGTTATGGATATGTTTTTGTTGTGATCCCAGATTCTATTTCTGAAATGTAGTTTCTTTTCTCCCCCAAAAGTGTCTGAAAAAACACTGTTATGATAGAGCCCCATGTTTCAGCTTCTCTTTCCTTTTCAATGGGTTTACTTAGCCTGTCTCTATATTACCATGCTGCAGTAGCATGTCTCTTTGAGTACTTGGTTGTGATGTATACCTGTAGTGATGTTTTCTTATCCTTCAGCTAAAACAATATCATGAAAGGAAAGTGCATGCAACCTCAAAAGGTTAATTTAAGTTAATGATTTATAGTAATGAACATCCCGCCACAAGATGAGAGAGATGGATTTGAAGGCAGCGGCAGCAGCGGCAGCTCAAAATGGACTCTGGCTACCGTTGCCACCACTGCAAGATGAGAAGATAGATTCTGGGGGGGGCAGCGGGAGAGGGGATACTGGCAGCAGGGGGAGATGATGCAGCACGGCGGAGTCCTCTGCCTGGGGTGGCAGAAACCCTCGAGCCGCCCCTGCTGAGAAGTGAGGAGGAATGTGTCTCTTGACAAAAACAAAAGTCCCCGTATGTTTGGGATGCTCATTACTATAAATCATTAACTTAAATTAATCTTTTGAGGTTGCTTGCGTTTTCCTTTGACAATATCTTTTTAACTGAAGAATAAGAAAACATCACTACAGGTATACATCACTTTCAAAACAAAGTTGGGCTGCCCACCAAGGTCTGCCACCCTTGGCACCTGCCTAGTCTGCCTAGTGGGCGGGCCGGCCCTGCTTCTCAGGTAGGCCACCAACCCTCAGGGAAAGTTGGCAGTAGTGGCTGGGAAAAGAGCACAGATTTGAATATATCGATCCTTTTAGTGGGATGTTCTCTCTCACTGCAAAACTGCAGTGCTCACCATTTCCATAGTGAGAAGTCTCTTAAAATCCTTGCTGAATCTGATCATCTAGCTGCCTAGGTGAATATCAGAAACCAAGAGGTTAGGGGGATTGGTAATTTAAAGAATTAAATAAGAAATCAGCAGAAACAGCTACAGCGGTGGAAACAGTGCTGGGAGTACAGGAGTTTTATTTTCAACCTTGAACCAAAAATCTAGACATCAGTTTTATACAATAATAGGAATTGTTTTTGTGAGGGGAAGGGGCAGTCGATCAGCTTTGTCTCAAAGAAAAGGAAATATACGCGTGAGGCGGAACATTAGGAAAATCGAAGACATTTTTGTGACTCTTGTATTGCTCTCCCTGCAGTGGGATCCAGGGCTGAACTGTCTCTTGTGGATTTCATTCATTTTGATCATTACCTCTTCCCAGAACAGTTAATTAGAGAGGCTGGCAGAGGTTTGGTGCTCTGTCACACGTGCTGATTATTTCCATAGGTAATTTAATAGGATGGAGGCGGCTTTAGCTTTGGGGGCAAAAAAGCCAACAAAGCAGCAGAGTCCATGAAAGGCTTGTGCTGACAGTGGATATTTTAACTACTATGAGGGTGATTTGATAAGAGTCGGCTAGACGTAACGCACATATTTTTTGCCTATTTTATAAAGTAAGGCATGCACATACTATATAAAACAGGGGTGGAAGTGGTGGAAAACGTGCATAAATTTCAGCCACGAGCAGTTACGCAGTCCTAAGGCTGGTGTAACTGCTTGCGCCTACATTTTCCCAGAATGCATGAAAATGATGGTATTTTATAATTTACACATGTAATTTGTGCTCCACCAACGCTCTGTCCCTGTACACGCGATCAGCTCAATGTAAGGACTTACAGAATAGAGACCACTAAAATGCTGTGAATTATGCACATACATGACTCATACCTTTACGTGGCTCGTTATAAAATGACCCCCAGGAGGGTTATTATATAAGGGCTTGTGAATGTAGGAGAAATTTTTTTGCATTCAAGGAGGCTCTTACAGAATTGCTGGTGGGTATACATGCGTACAAAGCAGGCACACAGAAACATTGTGTCTGCTTTTACATGATATACACGTAGTTGTTCCTGGGGACAGAGAACAGGCAGAGCAGGAGAAGGACTGACACTTGTGTGCATATTTAAAAAAAACAAAACACATAAGCACCTTTTCTTATTGGCACATACATGCACCCAATTACAGCAGCCTCGGAACAGGTTTGATTGTGTGTGCCTACTTTCTCCGGAGTAATTTCTATAAAGGTAGTGTACCTAAGCACTCATGCTGCTTTCATTAAATAGGCGCAACATATGCACCTAAATTCCGTTCTTGCCCAGGCACCCTGCTATAAAATTACTGTTCTCAAGATTTATATGGATATACAACTAGAAAATGACCAGAAATCTATATGTATGCTTGCACGTTTCACAAAGGACTTGACAATAAATGCCCATGATGTCTTTCACTGATTATACTTACAGTTAATGGCATGAATGAGCCTTATTTTACTGCAGGTTCCATTTGAAGGAAAGAGCACTAGTTATTAATACTATAATTATTAGGCATGCTTACTAGAGGGCGCTAACACTTACTGCAGGGTTAGTGTGCTACTAAGCAGTCAGCATGTGCTAAAAACGGCCAGCATGGTAAAAGTTCCCATGCCTACAACGACTTAGCACGTGATGGAGCCAGAGCTGGGGTGAGTTGGTGTTCATTACACATTGTAGTTAGTGTGGGGGTGCACCTCAATGGGTGGCGTTACATGCACCTGTATTACAGTAAGTGCAGATACAATTATAGCGTGGCGCGGTACTTGTCAGCAGAGTAACTGCAAGGGAACATGCTGACATGTCTGCAGCAGTTAGCACAGTGCTGTTGCACTCACCGTGTGATTTGTTTGGCTCCAAATGCACATTCCTCATCGTCCCTCCAGTCTAGTCTCGAACCTCTGGGTTGCGCACTTCATCCAGCAGCTTGGAGACTGAGAAACCTCCTTCTTTTGTGATGTCACTGGTATATCCTCTCAGGAGCTGCCTCCTTCTACCAGTTACCTCAGTCTCCAAGCAACTGGAGGGTCGGTGAGCCTGGAGGTCTGGGCTCACTGGAGGAACAATTGAGGATAGGTTTAGGAATTAGGGTTTAAAAAAAAAAAAAAGGATTGGTTGGCAGGGACAGGATCCTTTGGCAGTTTTAGTATTGTGCCTTTAAATTTGCAGGAGGCTCATAACCCTCCCCCCCCCCTCCTGCTTCTTCTATTACTGTGGGCATTGTGAGCCAGTTACCGGTTTCGGAAGCAGGTGCAGAGAGTCGGGCATCTCCGGTTCAGCAGAGTGGGGTGAGGAAACAGAGCAGAGCACAGCCGGCGCTTTACAGAGGACCTGCCTGTCAGTGCACTTTGGCTGCTAGCGGCGAATGTCCGGCGGCAGGCGTTCACACGGTACACTGCTCTCAAGGCTCCCCTGCTAGTCTGCTCTTCTCTAGAGTCGGCGGCAAGCGCGGCGGGTCTGAGAATCGCTGAAGTTTTGTCCATCGGCCGACTACGGTAAGGAGGCCCGATTGGGAGTGCTGCACTCATCAGCGTGTTTACGCATGAAACGGAGAGTAGGCCCAGCCGTGTGGCAGCGGCATAGGAAACGCCGGGGCAGCGAAGGGGATTTCAGACGGGGGGCTATCAGCGATGGGAAGCTTCATTTAGCGCCCTAACTTTGGCAATTTAGGTTAGAGGGCCTACCTTTGTGGTTTTCTTTAAAAAAAAAAGAATTTCTTCACTTCGGGTCCTGTGGCTGTTCAGGTGCTGATCTCAGCAGGGAACAGGCTAGGGGTGCATGGGTACGTTCAAGCTGTTCTCAGGGCCGGGATGCCTTCTAGACCGCAGTGTGTTGTCTGTGGGGCTAGAAGGTGTACGATGTCAGATTCAGGTGTTTGTAAGGGCTGCATAAAAGAAGCGTCTGCTATGGGGCAGGCGAGGGAGGAGAAGGAGGAAGTCCCGGGGTCCGAAGCAGGTGTATCAGCCTCTCAGCCATCAGACTTGCCTCTTGGGAAGCCGGTGGAAGGGCCGTCGTCCACCCCGGACATTCCCTCCTCACTGGCGTCCTTGCCCAAGGGTCTGGCGTCCATTTTCTCGCAGGAGTTTGTAGCTCTCTTACAGCAGACAGTTTTTGGCAACACTCAGAAGCAGTCAAAGGGTACAACGGAGGACCGCAGGGTGAAGAGGCTTGCGGCCTCCCTGAATGTTGAAGAGTTTCCGTGTGGGGTTAAGAGACCACGGGTAGATGGAGAGCCTAGGGAACAATCTGTAGCCTTGGAAGGGCAGCTTTCGGATGAGGAAAGCCGGAGTTTGGATTTGGAAGAGGAATTAGAGGAAGATGAGCTCACAGATAAAGAAGACCAAGCGAGAGTGGTGCGGGTCTTCAGGAGAGAGGAGCTACCGGCCCTCTTCGTAGAGACGCTAAATGCGCTGAATATGCCAGTGCTGGGGTTGGCGGAGGATGAGGCCCTGGAGGATCCATTGTTGCAGGTCTTTAGAAAGACTCAGAGCGTTTCTGGTGCACAGAATGTTTCAGGAAATGATTCAGGAGGAGTGGAATATACCGGAGGCACCACTTAAGGGTTCCAGAGTTATGAGTCGTCTTTATCCTTTGGTGGACCAGGATAAGGAGGTGTTTAAGTCTCCAAAGGTGGACGTGGCCGTTTCAGCGGTGACAAAAAAGACCACTATTCCTGTAGAGGGTAGTGCGGCTCTCAAGGATACCCAGGACAGGAAGCTGGATGCTTTGTTAAAACAGGTTTTTGATGTGAATGCCCTGTCGCTCCAGGCAGCTATTTGTGGAGCGTGGGTGGCCAGAGCCTGCCTACATTGGTCACAGCGGGTTCAGGGTGGGCAAGAGAATGAGATGACCAGTGAGGCATCCAGGTTAAAGTCGGGAGCGGCCTACCTTGCGGATATTCATTATGACCTTATGCGAGGTTTATCGAAGAGCATGGCGTCTGCGGTAGCGGCGAGACGTTATCTGTGGCTGCGTAATTGGGCGGCGGATAACTCATCGACGGCTAGGTTAAGTAAGCTTCCCTTTAAAGGTCGTCTCTTGTTTAGGGAAGATTTACAGAAGCTGGTCAAGGATTTCGGTGAATCTAAGGGCGGTAGATTACCAGAGGACAAGCCTAAGCAAGGGCGGACGACACCCGTGGTCAAGGGGCAACAGCGGGATTTTTGTTGGTTCCGTTTCCAGAAGTTTAATTCCGGTCAAAGAGGCCGGTTCTCCAATAGGAATCAGGGGTTTCATGGGTTTCAAGGAGCAGGAAGGGGATTTGGGTGTTCCTCCTCCTCTTCCCCCAACCTTAGAAAGTCGCAATGAAGTCAGGGGGACCCAGGCACCCTTAGTTCCTGTAGGAGGGCGATTGCAGGAGTTTTATTCTGCCTGGGTCCGAGTCACATCAGATCAGTGGGTACTGGAAGTCATTCGAGAAGGCTATGCGTTGGAGTTGCTAAGGCAGTGCGAGACGCCTTTGTGCGGTCCCCCTGCAAGGCGTCCACCAAGTGCGAGGCTATGCGGGGGACAGTACAACGGCTTCTAGACCTCAGGGTGATAGTGCCGGTGCCTCCAGACCAATGCGGCAGCGGTCGATACTCCATTTACTTCATGGTGCCAAAGAAGGACGGAATATTTGGGGGCTTGATTCGACGTGGAAGTTGGAAAGGTTTTGCTAGTGCAACAGAGCGCAGGGATTGCGGAAGTTAGTCGGACGGATTTTAAACAGCACGGCGCCCACAGCGTGGCATTACCTCCAACTGTTGGGCAAAATGGTGGCGATGATAGAGCTGGTGCCCTGGGCAAGAGCTCACATGAGACCGTTGCAGAGGGTGTTGCTCAGGCGCTAGTCACATAAGCAGGATCCGCTGTCTCGGAAACTCCCTTGTCTGGCGGAGACACGTCTAGCACTTTGGTGGTGGTTGCTTCCCAGATCACTGGAGCACGGGAAACCATTGGAAACGCCGGACTGGTTGCCCTTAATGACAGATGCCAGTCTCCTGGGCTGGGGAGCTCATTTTCAAGGGAAGTTCATGCAGGGGCAGTGGAACGTTCAGGAAAAGACTTGGTCAGTCAACAGGTTGGAATTAAGAGCAGTATCCCTGGCTCTACAGAGCTTTCAGTCTTATCTCAGAGGGAGTGCCGTTTGAGTGTTTTCCGACAACGCGACCGCAGTGGCCTATGTCAATCGACAAGGGGGGACCAGCAATGTGGCGCTGGAGTCCGAAGCCGAGTGCCTGTGCGAATGGGCCGAAGAGAACCTTCTGGCTTTGTCGGCAGCGCATGTAGCAGGGGTGGACAATGTGCAGGCCAACTTCTTAAGTCAAGTGAAGGTGGATCCAGGGGAGTGGGTCCTTCATCCGGAGGTGTTGGAGATGTTAGTGCGCCAATGGGGCCCGCCGGTCATGGATATCATGGCAACCTTTTGCTCGGCAAAGGTCAGTCACTTCTACAGCAGACGAAGAGAAAGAATGTCGGAAGGGCTGGATGCTCTCATACAGAGCTGGCCAGTGGGGCAGCTACTGTATGTCTTCCCTCCATGGGTCTTGATAGGCAGAGTGGTACAGCATATAGAACGACACAGAGGACTGGTCATTTTGATAGCGCCAGATTGGCCACGCCATCCTTGGTACGTGGAGCTGATGAAGCTATTAGCAAAGATGTGGCATCTTCCGCCTCGAGCAGATCTGTTATCGCAGGGTCCGCTACTCATGTCTCACGTGGATCGGTTCTCGCTTACGGCTTGGCTATTGAAAGGGCTTGGTTGAAGTCTAGACGGTATTAAAGGCCAGGAAGAGATCAACGTCTTTAGCATATGTTCACATCTGGAGGGTATTCGAAGCTTGGTGCGTAGACAAGACGTGTGAGGCGTTAAAAGCGACTATCCCTCAGATCTTAGAGTTCCTACAGGACGGGTTCGACAAAGGTTTAGCTGCCGCATATTTCAGGGTGCAGGTAGTAGCGTTGTCATGTTACAGAGGTAAGACAGGCGGTCAGGTGCTCGGGGGACATTTGGTTATTAAGCGATTCTTATGGACGGTGTCCCTGTTGAGGCCGCCGTGCAGACAGGTAATAACTAAATGGCATCTGCCGTTCATGTTAGAGGCTTTAGGACAGGAGCCATTTGAACCTTTGACTCGCGCATCGGTGAAGAATCTCACCCTGAAGGTCATTTTTCTGGTGGCTATCTGTTCCGCGAGAAGAGTCTCGGAGTTGCAAGCATTATCTTGTAAGGAACCTTACCTTTCTTTCTTTGAGACAAAGGTAATTTTGAGACCAGTGCCAGCTTTTTTGCCCAAGGTGATCTCGGAGTTTCACGTGAATCAAGAAATCTCTTTATCGGTGTTCAGTGAGAGCACAGGGGGTTCGTCCACGAGGAAATTGAATCTATTAGATGTACGGCGGGCATTAAAGAAGTGTCTGCGTCGGACCGTGAGTTTCCGCAGGTCTGACAGACTCTTTGTCCTTTTCAGAGGGCCAAGAAAGGGAGAAGCGGCATCGAAGGCTTCCATCGCAAGGTGGATCAAGGAGGTGATTGCGTCGGCGTATGTGTTGAAAGGTAGATCGGTGCCTGAGGGGCTGAGGGACCATTCCACTAGAGCGAAGGCGGCATTCTGGGCGGAATCTCGTTTAGTACCGCTGGTAGAAATTTCTAAGGCGGCGACTTGGTCGTCTTTGAATTTGTTTGTTAAGCATTACCGGCTGGATGTTCAGACGGAAGGGGATACGTGTTTTGGATCAGCGGTACTTCAGGCTGGTCTGGTGGGTCCCTCTCGTTGATGATTCTTACTGCTCTGTTACATACCCAGAGGTTCGGGACTAGATGGAGGGATGATCAGGAAGGTGAAATTAGACATGACTGCTAATTGTTGTTCCTGGAGTAACTCCAGTCTAGTCCCATATCCCTCCCCAGTTTTTTTCTACGAATAGAACATAAGAACATAAGATATGCCATGCTGGGTCAGACCAAGGTCCATCAAGCCCAGTATTCTGTTTCCAACAGTGGCCAATCTAGGTCATATGTACCTAGCAGTTTCTCCAAGGGACACAGGTTCCACGATGCTTGTATTGGTTCAAGCATTGATATCCTTGGTCCCTTCTTAATAATGGTTTATGGACCTTTCCTCCAGGAACTTGTCCAAACCTTTTTTAAACCCAGCTACACTAAAAGCCTTTACCACATCCTCCGGTAACAAATTCCAGAGTTTGATTACACGTTGAGTGAAAAAATATTTTCTTTTATTAGTCTTAAATAGTTTACCCTGTAGCTTCATTGCATGTCCCCTAGTCTTTCTATATTCTGATAAGGTAAACAATCGATCTACGTATACCCGTTCCACTCCGTTCATTAATTTATAGACTTCTATCATATCTCCCCTCAGCCATCTCTTTTCCAGGTTAAAGAGCCCTAACCTTTTTAGCCTTTCTTCATAGGAGTATCCTTCCATCTCCTTTACCATTTTGGTGGCTCTTCTCTGAACCTTTTCTAAAATCTCTATATCCTTTTTAAGATATGGCGACCAGAATTGCACACAATATTCAAGGTGCGGTCTCACCATGGAATGATATAGAGGCATTATAATATCTTTTGTTTTATTTTCCATTCCTTTCCTTATCATACCTAGCATTCTATTTGCTCTCTTGGCCGCCGCTGCACACTGGGCCGAGGGTTTTAACATGGTACCCACAATGACGCCTAAATCTTTTTCCTGGGTGGTAGTCCCTAATGTGGAACCTTGCATCATGTAACCATAGTTTGGGTTGTTCTTCCCTAGGTGCATAACCTTGCACTTGTCCACATTAAATTTCATCTGCCATTTTGATACCCAGTCTTCCAATTTATCAAGATCCTCTTGCAATTTTCCACAATCCTCTTGGGTTTTAACCACTTTAAATAGTTTTGTGTCATCTGCAAATGTGATAATCAAATTTGAAGCCTGAAGTTCCTAAATTTGACACAGGTAAGATGAATTTTCAGTTACGGGGCTTCGGTTCCCTGGGGGTGGGGGGGGTGTTTTCGGTAAGGTGGCAATTAGGTTGGGGCGCTCTCCTTCAAATCGAGTGAGGGATCGGCCTCGGCATGTTTAAAGACCATTGGTGGGAAGGGAGTCCTTTCCCTTTTTGAAGGTTATTGGTTCAGTTAGTTGCGAGGGTTACAGTTGATACTTACAGTTGATACTTACTTGTTGCTCCAGTGAGTCTGCTTTGTCAATAGGGTACTGGTAGAAGGAGGCAGCTCCCGAGAGGATATACCAGTGACATCACAAAAGAAGGAGGTTTCTCAGTCTCCAAGCTGCTGGATGAGGTGCGCAACCCAGAGTTTCGGGGCTAGACTGGAGTTACTCCAGGAACAACAATTAGCAGGTACGTCTAATTTTACCTTAAGTGCAAACCCTTAGCGCATTTTAGCAAACGCATCTGAATGTGTGTTAATGACATTAGTGCTCAGTAATACGGGAGTACAGGTTACTAGCTTTAGCTGTTAGCCTTATACAAATTAATGTGTTTGAAAATGGACTTCTATATTGTTCAAGCAGAACAAGAATTTTAACAACTGGTATCTGAGTGAGATTTCTTGCACCTCTGATGTTATTCTAGTTGCTAAATATTCAGTACATCATATACGACTTTAAAAGGAATTTAGTGCAGTGCTACAGTTACAGCTAAAGGCTGTGATCCTATTACATAAAATACTTTTTCAAGAGAAAGGGAGAAACCCTATTGAAATTAGGCTCTTAGCAATTCAGGTCACCATGTGTTGAACGTAATATGTGGGTATTGTACTATCCTAAGGGTGAGGCACTTTCACCTTTCATTTGGGGTGGGGCACTTCTGGATGTGCAGATTTTATGTGGAGTCCGTTCTCGTATATCGAGTTATTAAAGACAGTCAAGATCTGGGTGATACTCTGTAAGCATGTATTTTTAGAAGGGTGTATAGTGTTACCTTATTGGAGCACTGATGATGTTCTTGTTGACTAGCATTTCCATTGATCTGTGCATAACCCTTCATTTTCTAATTTAATCTATTTGTTGTAATCCAGTTTTCCCATTTTATTTTACTTCAAGGCAATCTGGACAACCTGGATATTCAATGCCAAGGCCCTGTCATGGCCTGACATTGAATTTCCGGGTCTAATGTTCAGCAGTGGTGGCTGGCCACTTCGGCAGTGCTAGCCACCTCCACTGAATACCGGGCCCCATGCACATTGCATTGTGTATACACAGAGAGAGGAAAACCTGGAAAGATTGTGAGAGATACATTACGTTCATCCAATAAAAACACACAATGTACATCCTATTTATTGACAACATTTTTCCACATACCAAGTGGACAAACTGGGCAACTACAATTCTCTGCTAAAAAAATAAAGTAAATTCTGTTAAGAATATTTTATATTTCCCTTCCATTATTTTTACCAACAGGGGAATGATATTCAGACTTTTTTTAATTCAGCCGCCAATTAATTAATTTTGTATTTAGCTCTGTTGTAGTGTTCCGTGTGTCACACACATGAATGTTATCTGTCAAGTATGTTACAACAGACAAAACGTTGAGAACCATTGCTCTATAACAAATGTCATGACTGATTTGCCCTGAACTAATGTTGCTACTGAAAAATTATTCCATTATTTTACTGTCATGAACTGTTTTTGCAATAGACAAATTTTTCTTAGTAAATTGTTATAAAAATAATGGTATCAATTATAAATACAATCTTTTAATACTTCAGTGCTTAGAAATATGGAGGCAGTCACAGAGAAAATGTCTAGGTGGAAATACTGATGCCTGATCTCTAGGAATATAGGACATGAAATAACCCATATTAGCACTCTTGGATAGGGGACGTTTAGAAAAATGTTTTTTTAAATACACATATATAAAGGTAGGGAGTATTTAAGTAGTTCTTACACAGTAACTGAAGATAATACTTAGGGGTATGTTTACTAAACCGCGCTACTGTGCAGGGTGCACTTGAGCGTGCGCTAAGGTACCTTAGCGCACGCTAATGATGCGTTTGTGTGCCCTGCACACGTGCGCGCCGCACTAACGGGCCCGCTCATGTGCGCGTCGCGCAAATGAGCGATAGAGGCATGGAAAGGCTCCCGGAGGGCGGAGGAAGGCTCCCCAGGGGCGGAGAGACGGGGTCAATGGGTGGAGAGTGGGAGGGGAGAGGCTCCCCGCACAGGAGCGGGGCTGAAATTCGATTAAAAAAATACCGCGAGTGAAAACCTCGCGGTAGAGCCGATTTAAAGGGAAGAGAAACCATTTCTGTCAGCAATGTACAGCAAAACCAGGGAAACCTACAAAACGTGAGCAGTGTGATACATGTGCACAGAACAAAATAGCAAATAAAAATTGAAAATGACCACAACAAAATTCTAAAAAATTATAATCCAGCTGGGCAACAGTGATAGTCATGGAAAACATCAAAAATCACTCCTAAGAAAGCCCCAAAAAAGAAATATGAATTTTAGAAGGGTCTACGCTCCGTCCCCATACAAGGTGAATGATCCCACAGTGAAATTGTGCAGAGCAGGGTTTATGACTCCTCTGGCCAGGTTTCCTATCTCCAGGGACTGCACTGTCTCTGTGGCCACAGTGTGGTGCAGAGAACACAGACAGTGTGTTCAGGAGCCAAAGCTCACCAGTTTAAGTCCCAGCTGGGGCTCCTGCAAACCCAATCCCCATATTTTACCCACCACTAAACCATGATAGTAAAGACCAACCTTTTTTGCAGATAACATAAGCATGATCCAAACACCTCTATTTTACCCTACAGAGCACAGACACCAGAAACATGCACATTACCTAGACCACAGTCCCCTCAATGCAGTCCTGAAGGGCCACATATCATTCAGCTGTGATGCTGTCACCAATATAAGGCCATGTCAGCATGGTGGCGGAGGGGTACCGTTGGTGGAGGGGGCAGTGGCTGCTGCTCACAGCAGACGGTGGCCTAGCCCCCTTCACGTGCACTCCAACAGACAGGCTCTGTCTGAGAAACAGCCATGGACTCCCCAGGGAATGCACTGTTGTTGTGCTAAGACGGTGGTGCAGCAGACACAGCCAGTGTCTTTAGGACCAGAAGGTCACAGGTTCAAAGCCCAGCTGGGGCTACTTCCAATTTAGTCCACATATTTTTCCCACAACTAAACCGTGATAGTAAGGACAAACCTTTATTGCAGAGAACATACGCATGGTTAATACGCCTATATTTTACCCCACCGAGCACAGACACCATAAACAGGGGCATTACCTAGAGCAGAGTCTCCCAAATGCAGTCCTGGAGGACCAAACACCATTCAGGATCCATGCTGCCTCTAATAAAGATGCCTGTGCTGCATATCTATGCACCACCCCATGGTATGCAGATGTATCTCATGCATATTCATGAGGGGCAGCAAGAAAACCCGAACAGTGTTTGGCACACCAGGACTGGAGTTGGGAACCTCTGCCATAAAGCAGTAGCCAACAGGGGCAGACACACCAACACCCACACCCACAGGCCCCATTGGCTAATGCCTCCTGGAGAGGCAGGACATTGGGCCCTGCGTGCATCTCCCAATACTAGCACTTGCATATCTTAGCAATGCCACCCTACACCTGGGTATACGGTACATACCTATCAAACGTTTCCTATGATTACTGGCAGATAGCAAGTCCTACGTTAAGCACAGTTTGCTCATTGAGCTCCATCATAACAATCTTTCTGATGTCTGTGGTGTGTGCTTCAGGTCTGGTCTCTGACAGTGTTTACCACCCTGGGGAGTGATCCCAACAGTATTGCGTAGCATATCCATGCCTGTACTGTGCCCAGGACTGGTGTGGTGGGCAGGGCTGCTAAACTCCTCTATAGTAGCACAATGCTGGCATAGGTGTGGGAGTGTGTGTCTGTCTATACCAGTGGTTCTTAACCAGTCCTCCTTGAACTTCTAGGCCAGTCGGGTGTTCAGGATAGCCCTAATGAATATGCATGAGATATATATGCATTAGAGATATCCTACCAACCTGACTGGTTTGTGGCCCTCTAGGGCTGGATTTGGAGACCCCTGCCTTACACCTCTGTCATTTAAGATTGTGAGTGGGCAAGGTGCAGATGTCCTAGACATTAAAAGGGTAGACAGAATGTGCCACATGCCTCCTCAATTCTCACCACCACCAAAAAGTTGTCTAATAGACAATATTTTGGTGGTGGTGAGAAGCAAAGAGGCATGTGACAAATTCTATCTAACCTTTTAGATGTCTTGGTGATCTGCACCTTGCCCACTCACAATCTTAAATGACAGGTGTAAGGCAGGGGTCTCCAAATCCAGCCCTAGAGGGCCACGAACCAGTCAGGTTGGCAGGATATCTCTAATGCATATATATCTCATGCATATTCATTAGGGCTATCCTGAACACCCGACTGGCCTAGGGGTTCAAGGAGGACTGGTTAAGAATGACTAGTCTATACAGTGTGTGGTGGCTGCAAACACCTTCCACAGCCCACACTGCCAGCACTGTTGCCAGTATTGGCCTGCCAATGTGCATAATGAGGAGCAAGGTACCATGGGTATAGCCCGGACAGGGTGACCTGGCCAGGATGCATCTGCACAGGGCATAGGGCACTGGCTGGGACATTTTAGTGGCCGGCCACCACCTACACAGACAGGGTGACCTCAGTATGTCCTGCTGGGAGATCATTCTCACCCTGACTGTGCAGTGACGACAGCATGGCTAGGCACCCCCATAGTGCTATATAGTATTTCTGTCATGTGATATTTATGGGTTTCCTTTTGTGGCCCAGTCACTGATTTTTCTGCTTGTTGTGTATGCTGACATCCCAGTTCTGGGTGTATGCATTTCCACCAGGAACATGCACTATGGACTAGCTAGCAGACTGTTTGCAGCTGGTATGTGTCTTGATGGAGCGCTGTGCAGGGGCTGAAGGTTTGCTGCAGGAGAATATCAGATAGTGGTGGGGTGCAGCTTAGCATATCCAGGCCTAATGTCTGTCTGCTATTGTGTTATGGATGTGTACAGAGCTGCATTGACTGCCCTGTAGGGTGTCTGTTCCCCAGCAGGACCGGGGTTGATGGTCCCCTCTACTGCCACCATTGCAGGTAGGTAGAATTTGGATCAGTTGATGGGAAACCCTGTTTGCCACCCTCGGCCCTGGAGGAGGAGGGTGGTGGTACAAAATTCTCCTAGGAGTGAACACCTGACTGAGACAGACAGAGATATCCAAGGTGTTTCTGCAGAAACTACCTATCTCACACATTAACACTGCTTTGGACCTCCAGCATGGCCTCTTTCAGTTATGGAAGGTGCTGTGGACCTGGTGCTGGGCGCCTCACCGCACCCTCAGGGTGAGCACAGTACCTGCACAATGTGATGGTGTGTAGCTACTCTGTGCCAGTAAAACACACGGTCAGTACCCCCTACCAGGCCGAGGTGCTGTGGGGGTGCACATGGTCACTTCCCCCTACCAGGCTGAGGTGCTGTGGGGGTGCATACCCCATCCTGTGTTTATCTGTGGACAGCTGATTTGCATGTGCAGTGCATCATGGGTACGGGTGGGCTAACCCTATCCTGGTGACCACAGCAGACTGTCTGTATGGTGACATGCACTCCCTCTGCAGCCAGCCAGGGGCTTGCTAGCAACTATAGAGCTGTAGCACAATGGTTACTTCATTGCCTGTGGAGCCAGTGGTCATGGGTTCAAACCCACAGTGGGGTTATTTGATGGGGCTGCCCAAAGCATTATCTCTTTTTAATGTACATTATTGCTGCCAGCAAAAACACCCTCATCGTACTGTACCCATAAGGTGCCTCAGAGGGCACTTTATAGGGCGCCCTATAGGTTACCTTACGGTTACCATCCATATAAGGTGCACTATACGTTATCCTGTGGAGCAACATATAGGGTGCCCTATAGGGGACATCTTAGGGTGCCGTGGCGGACAGTGCACTTTATAATGTGCCCTATGGAGTGCCTTATAGGGTGCCTTATGCGGCACCTTCAATTACGGCACGTGAGGGCCTGTTTGCTGGCAGCAATTAATAAAATACAACTAAAGTGCTGCAGGAAAAAATACGTACATTGCAAAGCTGATGCCACAGCCAGCCTTATGTATTAGGCATACTGGGGAGCAGACTCATGACCCCTGTATTAGCAGTTAGTGCCTTACCCATTGTGCTACACTGCTGCTCCTCCTTGCATGTCAGCGCACCTACTTATGCTTTTCATTCCTTAAACTTGACAGTGCTGCCACGAAAAACATTGCTGTGACCTTGCGGTACCTCATACGGCACCCTATAAAGCGCCCTATAAGCAACATTCTAGGGTGCCTTGGCGGACAGTGCACTTTAAAATGTGCCTTATGGGGCGCCTTATGTTAACACACTTTGAGAGTGCGTTTGCTAGTAGTAGTAATTAAAATAAAATATAAAATGCCTCCTAAAGCAAACTTACCCATAATGGGTAATGCCTCAGCCAGCCTTCTTCATTGGGCACAGTGGGGGATTGAACCCATGATCCCTGCACCATTGATCAGTGTCTTAACCATTGTACTGTGCCCCTGTTCCTGTGCTTATGCATCAGCGCGCCGCCTTATGCCGCCCAATATTAAAATGCCTCCTAAAGCAATAGCACCCCACCTTATGCACATCAGCATGCTACCTTATGCTGCCCATTATTTAAATGCCTCCTAAAGTAATGCCTCAGTCAGCTGTCTTCTTTGGGCACTGTGGGGGATTGAACCCCTGATCCCTGCACCATTGGTCAGTGTCTTAACCATTGTGCTGTGGCGCTGCTTCTCTGCTTGCACATCAGCGCGCCACTTATGCCTCCCTCGCAGCTTTCTCATGCGCTAATGTGCGGGGCGCACATGGGCGCCGCGCACATTAGCGCATGAATAATCCCGGTTTTGCTTTTTTCAGCCAGACACGCCCACTCCTTATATGGCACCCGCACACTAGCGCGGCCCGCACATTACCAGGGTTTTAGTAAACATACCCCTTACTGGGAATTTTAGAAGGGATGTCCAAGTGTAATCTGGGATGTCTAAGCCAGAATGTCAAAAAAAGAAGCTGGAACGTCTAGGTGCAGTCCTTATTTCACAAATGTAGACATGCCCTATATGGACGTATCCGGGGGCATCTACATAGACATCCCCAGAATTATATTTCAGAATCTGGATGTCTGGGATTGGCCTAATGATTAGTGGGCTAGAAACAGAGCAGCCAGGGTTCAAATCCCACTGCTGCTATCGTTGACATTGTATTGAGCACTGGGGATGATGGAGTGCTTTCTTATCTATGTCCTCTGGATGTTTTTCAGCCAAAACTGCACTTTTCAGATGCCTGTATGTGTCTGGAGCAGGTCTAAACTTAGACACTTTGCCAGATGTCCATGACGTTTCTGAGATCAGGCGAGGACATCCAGGTCCCTGGGAACGCCCTGGCCACGCTTTCACCATACCTCTGTTCAGACTTGGACATCCTCACGATGAGGACGTCCCCAGAGCCGGCTTCTAAAATGGCTCTGGGGATGTCTTTGTGTTTGGACATCTCTGTGCCTGCTTTCAGATGTCCAAAGCACAAATAGGGCTCCTAAAATGACCCCTTAAGTCAGTGGTTCCCAAACTGTGGGTCGCGGCCCCAAATGGGGTTGCAAAATCCTCATTTGGGGTCGTGACCGCTTGTAGAGTTTCCAAAAATAAAAAATATTGCAGAACCCTGTGGCAACAACGCAAAGCAGCAAGCCTACGCTTTCATTGTGGCACACGCATGAGAGAGAAGAGCATGGCGGGGGCTGCTCTGCACTGCTGCCTGTCTTGAACTGTGCTCTGTATTTGGGGTTGAATAAAAAGAAGTGCCATACCTGCCGCATATGTTCCTGAGAACCTTTTTTACCAGGCACCGCTGTCACTGCTGCTGCTGCACATTTTCTTTCTAAGGTCCTGCAGGCCTGTGTGGCCACCTTTCCCTACTGCTGCTGCCGCCGCTGCTGCCATCACTCAGATTTTTTTTCTTTAACATCTTGCCATCTATCTCAGGGCCTTTTTGGCCTGCCCCACTGCTGCTGTGGACTTTTTTTTTTTTAAATCAATTGCTTGCAGGGCCATTTTGGTCTGCTTTTCTGATGCTCAAAGATTTTAGCTTTATAGCCCACGGGGCCTTCTTTGCCTACCACGGCCACTCCTGTTTTTTTTTAACCACTTCTCTTCCTGTCGCTAATTCTCCTATTCTACAAACACTCCCTTTGCTGCCACTTCATCCTGTCTCTAGCAGCAGTCAGACATCAGCCTTCATACCACCATGCTGCTGGAGGCATCTTTACTCTTTACTTTTGTCTTCTCCTGCCAGTTCTGAGGTCATTAAAAATGTGCAGACTATAGGTCTGAGACAGTGTCGAGGGGAAGATGAGTCTGGGGAAGGGTGTGATTGAAGGGGCCAAGGGAGAGCACCCTGTCTCCAGGTTTATACCCGATTATGGATAAGAAGAGATGAGTTTTGAGGAAGGGCGTGATTGAGAGGGCATGAGTTTGGGAAGGATGGCGAGTATTGATGGTTGAGTCTGGCTAAGGATAGAGGTGATTGAGGGGGCAGAAGCCTGGGTAGGGTGGTAGATATGGAGGGAGCAATGAGTCTGGGTTTGGGTGTGATTGAGGGAGCATGAGTCTGGGCAGGGTGGTATATGTGAAAGGGAGCAGTGAATCTGAGAGATGGGTGTGATTGAGAGGGCATGAGCCTGGACAGGGTGGTAGGTGGGGATGGGGCAGTGAATCTTGGAGATGGGTGTGATTGAGGGGGCATGAGTCTGAGCAGAGTGGGTGATGTGAAGGGAGTGGTGAGTCTGGGGATGGGTGTGACCTAGAGGGGCATGAGTCTTGGCAGGATGGTAGGTTTGGAAGGAGCGAGGGATCTGAGGGATCGGTGCACTTGAGGGAGCATGAGTCTCAGCAGAGTGGTAGATGTGGAAGGAGCGGTAAGTCTGGGGAGTGCGTGTGGCATGAGCCTGGACAAGGTGGTAAGTGTGAATAGAGAGAGAGGAGTCTAGGTCAGGAGGATGGTATGATTGAGAGCCTGGGCAGGTTGGTAAGTGTGAAGGGGTGGATCTGGGAGAAAGGGATGATTGAGGAGGCATCTACCCACACATATACTACCCTCAGTCACCTGGCCACTTCAGCCACACACACTGAAAGTTTTCCAAGTTGTACCCTTGTCGACCTGCTATAGATTTCACGTCAGAATGAGATATGAAGTACAATATAAACTACACTGCAAATGTTTGTGAATCTGTGTTGCAACTTCCAAAGCCAAGTGTCTCAGGCATGTTGAGTACATCAGATAGTTAAGCTAAAAAGCATAGATTTACATATTTATTAGTTTCTATATATGTTCTTTGGGTGATAATCTGATTTGGTAACCATCTGGGTCATGTGAATGGGGTCACATCTGAAAAAAAGATTTGGGAAGCACTGCCCTAAGGGTTTTCTTCCATTCTATACATCTGGTAACAAGACTGGAAAGGTGTACGGAAATTTTCCATTCTTTATCTCCATCATATATATTTTAAGGAGCTCTCACTTTCTTTATCCCTCCTTCTGTCCCAAAATAATGCCTCACTCACTGCCCCCACTCCCCCCCCAGCTTCTGTGTGCTGAGAGATGAGGGGTTGGGTTGTGAGGGAATGTGTATATGTTAGGAAAAGGGATGTAGAGTGTGTGTGTCTATTCTTGGCAGCCACCATTGGAGGGAGGGTTGTTTGTATACTACTACCAAGGGGGAATGTATGTGTATAAGTTATGGATAGTTGGCTGTGGAACATATGTGTAATACAGCTGCCATTGGAGGTGGATCTGTGCCCTAACATCACTGGAGTTCATGTGTGTTCCTTCCTCTAGCGCCATCCTCTAGTCTCTGTGACCTTGCTTACGAGCCCTCATGCAGACAGTTTGCATACATAAAATTCCTGTCTGAGGAAAATTGCACATGCAGATTTCTTACCCCTGGAGCTTTATATGTCTTTTCTCCCCCAACCTAGATTCACTAATAATTCAATATTACATCTGTTTTTCATTATAATATTGGACCACCATTAACCAGTATCCTGATGATTTTGTGCATGCATTTAGCATGGAATCAATTCCATGCTATTGTTTATAGTTTGGTTTGATAATTTGATATATTGCCATTCAGTATTTCATACCATAGTGGTTTGCACAGTTAAAAAACAGCAAATAATTATTTCAAAAAAGGGAAGGAAAAGGAGAAAAAAATGATAAAAACTTAAAAGAATTATAATATAATATTGTAGGCCATCTAAAAATAAACAAATAAGATAGAAGGCAGACTGCCATGGAAATTCCCAATCCTTTTGCCTCCCACTTTGAAGACTGACATGAAAATTGGAGGCAAAACCCCCTGTGATTAATTGATTCCAACCTGTATTTCCTTGGAGAGGGAAGTAATAGAAAATTTATTTGAGAGGACCTAAGGAATTCAGATCAGGTATAGGGAATGAGTAAATCTGAAAAGTAGACTGGAAAGTTGCAATATATAGCACAGTGAATAATTTCAAGATTTTAAATTAGAGTCTGAAAGAGATTGGTAGCCAATGGGAAGTGACATTATCAATTTTTCTTGCTCCATAGAGAATATATTTATTGCAGAATTCAGAACTAACCGAAGATGTTTTATGGAGACATTTTTGAGACCAGACTACAAGGAGTCAGGATAGTTTATGAGTGTCTGTAGATAATTCCAGAAATGGTTTGACAAAACAAATTTTTCTTAGTCATGAAAAATGTATTCTGTAAAGCAGAAATCTATGGATCATATTTTAAATAGGTATCAAGGTGAACACCAAGAGTTCAGACTGAGTTCTTAATTGATACTAGTATTCCTAGGATTGTTTGGGTTGTAAGGGAGGGCAAATTTTTCTTGGTGAACCAAACTGCCTCCAGATTCTTGAGATTAAACTTAAAGGGCCTTTTTATTAAATCTTGTTAAAGTTGTGCACTTAATGTGTAGTGTTAATGCATGCTACATGCAAAGCCTCTGTGGTAACTGTCAGGGCTATGACCAGCATGTTCTTGGCAGTTAATTTGGGGATATTTACATTATTGTGCGGCACAATTAATGTGGGTGCACATAATAATACCCATTCAGGTATCATTAGGTTCACCTGCGTTAATTGCCACTGGACACATGGCAATTGCCCTTGTGCTAGTGGCAATGTGTTCTCCATAACCACACTCAACCCCGACCCACCATTCACTACCCTTGTGCATGATGGCCGATTAACATGCATCTTAGTGATCGCTCACTGTTATACCCACATATTATGTGTCACCACTCACAGTGAGCATGCGCTAAAACACACATTAACCACCTAGTGGGCTTTAGTAAAAGGGCCCCTACGTTTGTTAGCTACTAATCAATTTGCAGCCATATTCAAGTACTTACCTAGATTCCTTTTATTTTTTATTTGTCTTTTCTTTTTTTTTTATTATATATTTATGAATTTTACAATAAATCAAGCACAGCTTGTACAGAAAATATAAAGCTTGCAGCAATATACAAAGGAAACCGTATCGAAAAGAAAATAAACAATGCAAGAATTATATTTAGCCCACTTAAAGGGAAGTTAACTTATAGCAATAACAGGGAAGAAATCTCCCCATAACATTTTCTTATAAGAAAAAAGGAAAAAAAAGGAAACAAAATAAGGGCAGTGTTCGAAGGATTACTAAATACATGAATGGTTATACTTAACCTACTCAGGGAGAAGAAGAGATGGGTACATGAGCACTAATAAAGGATGAAAGGTCCTCAGGAGAAAAAAATACATATTTCTGTGCTTTATACATTATCAAACATTTACAAGGAAATCTTAACATGAATGAAGCACCTATACGAACCACCCCTGGTTCCCATAATAGAAACGCCTTCCGCCGCTTCTGTGTCTCTCTAGCAACATCTGGGAAACGTTTATTTATTTATTTATTTATTTAGCAGGTTTTATATACCGACTTTCTACAATTCAAGACGGTTTACAAGGAACATAACAGACAGTATATTTCAACTGAATACATTGTAACAATAATAAGTAGGATTTTTTTTCCATAGAACAAATTAGCTCTCTTTTTATAGAACAACTTCAACAACCATTCTCTATCTGACGAAAGAGCCAAAGTAACAAGCAATGTTGAAACGGCCATATCCTCCTCTTTGGGGGTATGAAGTAAATTGGAGACGCTGAGAGAGTCCAACTCCGAAAGTCCACTAGGTATTTTCCCTTCTCTTTTCCCAGAGGGAAGATAATACACTTTCGAAACTGGTGGCATCAAGTCAACGGGTACCGAAAGAACCTCCTGCAACTTACCTAGATTCCTAAGAAAATGAGTCATCTGGTTCATTAGCAGTCATCAGCTGAATATCATCTACATTTAAAGAAACAAACATCCCCAAACTCCGAATAAGTGCTGCAGGGGGGCAAGGATAGGTTCCATTACTAAACTTGCAACTGTATGTTTTTATTCTTTCCAAATCAACAGATGCTGGTAAGACATTATAAGCAAGGGGTTGAGAATACCCGCCTATCTGCCCTGGAGGAAAAATAACTTCCTGAAAGTTTAATAGAATGGGACCAAATTTGACATGGGCAAAAATGGTGAAAAAACACATCAAGTTAAAAAAATAGGTCAAATAGGACCAGAGGTTGCAGAGGTATGAGTTCCATCAAAAATGGTCCAATACATTTCTATAGGAGAAGCAATTCCAGCTTGTGCAGCATAAAAACTTTCAGACGTCTTCTTCCCTCTTTTCTACTGTCCTGGACAGAGACACACACAAATGAACATGCACAGATAAATAACATGCACTCACACACACACACATATATATATATATAAAGCACACAGAAATACAGGTGCACTCATATGTACTGTACATGCACACAATACAAACAATGCATATACAAACATACAAAAACACGCAGACACAAACACATACAAAGCAAGTCCTAATGTACACACATGTAGCATACACTAGTGAAGAAAGGCTTAAAATGGTAGAACTCTTCCGCTTGGAAAAGAAAAGGCTGAGGAGAGATATGATAGAGGTCTATAAAATAATGAATGGAATAGAATGGGTAAACATAGATCGGTTGTTTACTCCTTTAAAAAGTAGAAAGACTAGGGGACATGCAATGACGCTACAATTTAGCACATTTAAGACTAATCGGAAGAAATATTTTTCACGCAATGCATAATCAAGCTCTGGAATTCATTACCGGAGGATATAGTAAAAACTATTAGTGTAGCTGGATTTAAAATAGTTTTGGACAAGTTCCTGGAGGAAACGTCCATAAAACACTATTAAAGAGGAGGAGGGAAATCTACTGCTTACCCATTGGACAAGCAGCATGGAATCTGTCTACCTTCTGGGAACCTGACAGGTACTTGTGACCTGGATTGGCCACTGTTGGAAACAGGATACTGGACTTATTGGACTTTTGGTCTGACCCAGTATGGTATATCTTATATTTTTACTGTATGTTCGTATGACCAATCCCATTCAGAACAGTCATTCTTTTATCCCTCTCAGTAGCCCTTAACCCCAGATTCCATGCCATATCCTGGATAGATGTCTCTTGCAAGACAATCCTTCAATGCTATCTCTTTTGGGGTTACCACAATAGCAGCAGCCAGTTTCCTATCTTCCCAGCCTTGTCAGACAGAAGACCCATATCTAAGTATCCTATGCTGAAGCTTGTACAATCTTTTACACAAATCACCTCAAAATATACTAAAGTGTTATGTTAATACAGAGCCCAATTCCGAAAGGGGCATGTCCGGGTCGTCCAGACATCCCTGTGGACCCGATTCTCTACCATGAAAACAACCATTCTTTTGGGCATGCAGAATTGGGCCCGAGGATGGCCCAGCATGCCCCTGCATGCCTGTGGGGATGTCCTCCCCACAGGCTCCCCTGGTTGCTGCAGCTTGGCACACCTCTTCCTCGCCGCCTGACCCATGGCTGGCCAGCTGGGGCCTGGATCGGGCAGTGGGGACACCCGGCCCAGGGGGAGATCCCCGGCCCTGATCACCCCGCCGGTGCTGATTATTCCACCTTCAAAGTGGAATAATCAGCACGTCCCTACTGACCCCACAGGGTGTACAGTAATGTGACCTAAATTGGTCCTGTATGTCCTGCTGTGCTGACCCGCCCCCATTCTGTCCAAATCCTGCCCCCCACCAGCTCTAGCAGTGCAGGGAGAGCAGGAGGGGGAATAGGATCTGGATGGCTTGTGGGGCTGCACATCCCACCAGGATGTGCAGCCCCACAATCGGTGACTCTGAATCGGGCCCATAACTTTTACAATTCTACATACAAGGTGAAAATGAATAAGAGGGGCTGTCGGTAAAAGCATCACTGAATTCCCAGTGTTTCACTCATACTCCTCTGATGTTGTATTTCCATGACCACAACCTTTCATAGAATGTTTTTCAATGCTTATAAAAAGAGATATCTTGCAATGATACTCCAAACGAGCAGGAGGAAAAGTGTTCATGTAGCCATTAATCCAGTTTGGATTTAAAATTTCCCTAAATCAGTACACAAGTGGCATTCATGAAGAAATTAGTTTACAGGAAGTTCCATGCTCAGACCTTGGAGATGGCAGAAACTATCATCCCATTTTTAATCCATATATCAGGAATTGAGTCATTTTACTTATAGCCCATAGTACATTTTAAATATGGATCTTGTTGGTTTAACCCCTATTTGAAAAATTTTTCAATTGTTGCACATTAACAATTCAAAAGAAAAAAGAAATATCATCAATGTACTCCCTCCTCTTTTCAAGGGGAGCCATCTACAAGGTGGTTTACAGATGTGTCTTTTCAAAATGTGCCATGTACATCCTGGCCAATTCATGTGCCATATTGGATCTCAGTAATGCTTACTGAAGGTCCGTCCCTGTGATATGAAGTTCTGCTTATTAATGTTCATCTTATGTGAAGAGTTTCCAAAGTTACATTAAGATCGTGCTGGTGGATCGGCTAATATTAAGTACCGTTAAGTCGGTGCCGACTCAGGGTGACCCTCTGAATAGTAGTCCTAAACTATGTCCAGTCTTCAGTCAGGCGGCTCATTGTTGATAGAGTGGCATCCATCGCTGCTGTCATTGTATCAATCTATCTCATTGCCAGCCTTCCTCTTTTGCGTTGATCTTCAACCTTACCGCACATTTTGAATAGAAATTAATACATAGAGTACTTGGTTCAGGTGCAGCTTTATTAAACAATTTTTATTTTTGGAAAGTCATGCATGTTTCTATGGCATTATTTTTAAATCTAGTACTTGGGTTTCTGAAAGACATTGTTAAGTGTTTTATTCCTAAGAGCTTCAATAGGGCTGATGATCCCATTGTCCGGTGTCTAAGCACCAATACTTTGAATGTCAGACTGCTTCTGTGTAATCTAATTTTCCTGCCAGAGGGCAAACAGACAAACAGGCTGTACTTGTAAGCAATCTGCTTTGGAGATTTACAGCCTTAGAAGTCAGTGATTTGGGACACTTACAAGGGAAGGTCTTAGTGAGCTGGGAGTGTTATTTTCCTAGTATGTATCCCAATTCATCCTGCGTTTTGTTACAATAAACAAATGCAAATATGTGGCATCTTTGTATTTTGCTGGTATTTCCTAGTCAGAATTTGAAAATTGTGGGCTTATTTAGGAATAGTAATATTGCTTACAGCCGCACCACCCATTCTCATCTGATCTTGGAGCTAAACTGTGTTGGACCTGGTTAATACTTGCGTAGGAGGACTAGTCATATGGTAACTTCTTTACCCTTTGTAGCATTATAAAGAAAAAAAATGAAATGACCTCTCATAATTAATTCTAGAGCACTCAAGCATTTAATATTTCTGAAACTATACTATTGCAGTGTTTCATTTGGGCTTTTTATTTGTAACTCTAGTGCATTTTGAGGGTAAGTCATTTTCCATGTATAAAGTGTATCAAGGTGGAAATGGTTCTTATAAAACTATGTATGGATATATACACATATAAAGTAGGTGCACTGAAAGATTATGGCAACTTTTATGTGATCTGTGCATAAGCATTTTTGGAGACATCATTTGGGTGGAGCTGTGATGTACGTGCATATTTTATAAAATGTATGGGTGCACACATAGATAACACTTCTTTGGAGCAGATGTAAAGTTGTGCATGAGCATGTGTGTGTTATTTGGGGCGAGTCCTGGGTGCCTGTTAAAGAAATCAAGTCCTATTAACTATATATGGTAGTGTACTACACAATGACCTTTTTTTCCCTTTGTGTGTGTGTCTACAGATACATAGAGATATAGATGTAGATAGATATATAGGACCCTCAGAAAAACGAGCTATACTGCAGATTATTGTCAGCTGCTAAATATTAGCTCTTCCTAATCATCCCTCCAGGCCAGTCCAGGTACGTATGGGTTGTCACCATTCACCAGCAGCTGAGAACTGAGTATACCAGATTTCCAATAATGCAATATAAGGGTTCCCCCTTCAGCTCCCCGCACCAGTCTCTCAATTCTCAACAGCTGAGTGAGGTGTCACTGTGTAGTGGACTCATTGACAGACTTGAAATAGGGTAGTTTAGGTTTTGATTGTAAAATAACAAAAACCAAACCAAAAAAAGACTATAGAAAGGCAAGAGGGAAGCAGAAACTTGGTGCTGGGTAATAGAGGGATTGGTATGGCAGAGCCTGCCCGGTATTTAACTCCTTAGGAGCACTGTTGGAATCAGAAGCACTTTTGCAAGCAAGGGGTATATACCTGGGAGCCCCAGGTCCCTTTCCTCTCCACAGCTAGAGGTCACAAACCTGTAAACTATAGGTCGCTGCAGCCTCAGGGATCTTCCTTGTGTATGCTATGTTTCCCCTGCCTGGGAGTCGATTCTTCTGCGAGCAGCAGAGGAAGTGTGGTAAGCCCTCAGGAAGAGATTCAGGGATCATGGGTTCCTTAGCACAATCTGCGGTCAGTGGGAGAGCGGGGCTCTTCTTTGGCTGGTTTTCTCCTTCGATGGGTTTAGCGGCTCTTCACCGTCGTGTTGGGTCTCTTGCTCGTGGCGTATCTCCTATAACGTCCTTCACTGTCCCGGCCTTCTGTGGAGTGTTCTGGTGTGTCAGGGGGAGTATCCCTGCCTCCTTAGAATCAGTGTTTTCACCGGATTTTATTCAATCACTCCATAAGGCCTACTGTGTGAAGAGGCAACAGTATGAAATGTCTATAGGCACTGCTCAGGTTCCTTCTCCCTTCGCTGGGGAGGCCGTGCAATTGGAGGAAACAGCTGAGGGGATCTCCCCAGTGAAAAAGGGTCACGCTGAGTCTGATGCCTGACTGGGTCTATACTCCCCACAATCACATGGGTCAGAGGATCTCCAGAACCGGAAGTTGGAGCCCTTGCTAAAGCAGGTCTTTGACACTACCCTGCAAGCCTCCATCTGTGGGGCCTGTGTGTCCAGGTCTTCCATCAGATGGATCCAGGGCTTCATCTCACAGGGGCTAGAGGGTCAGGAAATGTCAGAGGGCTCCCAGTTGAAGTCAACAGTGGCATATCTGGAAGACACATTCTGTGATCTAGTCTGGCTTTTTTTTAAAACCATGGCGTTGATTATCGCAGCTTGCAGGTTCCTTTGGCTGTGTAACTGGTTGGCGGATGTCTCCTCCAAAGCCTGGCTCAGCAAGCTTCCCTACAAGGGTAACTTGTTTGGGGACACGCTGGAGAAAATTATTAAAGCTTTAGGAGATTCCAAGGGTGGTCGCTTGCCAGATGACAAGCGTAAAGGTCCGAAGGTAGCAGCACCCCAGTGGAGACAGCCAAGAGATTTTCAGAGGGTGTGAGTGGCAAGGCTTACCCCATGTCAGAAAGGGTGTTACGGAGTACGAGGTCAGCCCTTTCGAGGTTTCCAGGGCATGAGCTAGGGTTATTACTCAACCCCATCGAACCTGTGCAAGAAGCCCCGATGAAGCCAAAGAGACACAGGAGAAGGTAGCGGTAGACAGTCAATTACAACAGTTTTATACTGCCTGGGTCCATATCACCACTGACCAGTGGGTTTTGGAGATAATTTGGGAAGGGTACACACTGGAGTTTGAACATCCCCTTTCCGAGGCCTTCATCCTTTCACTCTGCAAAGCTTGGGAGAAAGCACAGGCAGTCCAGGAGACACTGCAACGCCTATTACAGCTGGGGGCCATCATACCGGTATCACCAAATGAACGTGGCACGGGCCAATATTCCATTTATTTCATGGTTCCCAAAAAGGAAGGGTCATTTCGACCCATCCTGAACCTCAAGTATGTAAATCGAGTCCTGCGCATATCGCATTTCTGGATGGAAACTCTACAGTTGGTCATCCTCGCAGTAAGGCAAGGCGAGTTCTTGGATACTCTGGACCCCACAGAGGTGTATTTGCATATTAAAATCTGGCCAGACTATCAGCAGCTCTTCCACTTCATGGTGCCCGTGGGCCACTTTCAGTTCATGGCACTGCCCTTGGCTTCGCTATGGCTTCACATACCTTCACCAAGATCATGGTGGTGGTAGTTGCTGCGGTGTTGCGCAAAGAAAGGATACTGGTGCATCCCTTCCTGGAGGATTGGCTCATTCTGTCAGAGTCAGAGGCCGAGGCATTCACTGCCACAAACCAGCTGGTGGAATTCCTGCAGAGTCTGGGATGGGTGTCAATCAGACCACTAGCGGTTTATCTACCTGAGGGCACATTTTGATACCCAAGCGAGGATCATTTCTTTGCCAGCAGACCATGTGCACAAGTTCAGGCTCAGGTGCAATGGTTCCTGCAGATGGCTGCATGAGCAGCATGGTTTTATCTTCAACTACTGTGTTCCATGGCGGTGGTACTAGATTTAGTGCCATGGGCACGGGTACATATGCGGTCCCTACAGCCCCTCTGCCATTCCTAGTTCCGGCAGCTTCCATGTACGGAGACCACATGGTAGAGTCTCAACTGGTGGCTGCAGCAAAGTCACCTCACAGCGGGAGTGCCATTGGAAAAGCCTCAATGGGTTCTGGTCATGACGGATGTCAGTCTCACGGGCTGGGGGGAAAATTGCTTGTCACAGGGTTAGTGGACTCTAGAGGAGAGTGCTTTGTCCATCAACCATCTGGAAATGAGAGCAGTGTTCCTATCCCTACAGTTTTTCCTTCCCTGGATAGCACAGAAGGTTGTCCTGGTGTGTTCCGACAATGCGACAACAGTGGCATACATCAACCAGCAGGGCAGCATGGGAAGTGTTGTTCTCCTGGAAGAGTCAAGCTTTGCTTCACTGGGCAGAGGAGAACCTCGAGGTGCTGTCAGCACCTCATGTAGCGGGCAAGGACAATGTTCGGGTAGATTTCCTCAGCCAACACCGGTCGATCCGGGCGAGTGGGAGCTCAATGTGTTGGTGTTTCACAGCTACACCCAGTAGTGGCGGTAGCCAATCATGGACATGATGGCCACATTGGACAATGCCAAAGCAGACCATTTTTACAGTCGGTGCAGGGAACATATGTTGGAAGGCATTGACGCACTGGCTCTGGTTTTGCCAACAAAAAGGCTTCTGTACTTGTTTCCACCATGGGTGATGATTGGGCGCTTACTGCGGAGGATTGAAGTGCATAAGGGACCGGTGATCCTCAAAGCACCAGATTGGCCTCACAGGCCATGGTATATGGATCTCACATGACTGCTGATAGTTCAACCGGTCTGCTTTCCGGATAGGGTCAACCTTCTGGCTCAAGGACCAGTCCTGATGCCACAGGTGGAGAGATTTTTGCTTACAGACTAGCTCTTGAGCAGACAGTATTACAATGTCGGGACTACTCTCCAGTGGTCATAGCTACTCTGTTGAAAGCTTGGAAACTGCAAGGGCTGGCTCAAGCAACTTCATGGATGGAATGCAGTCTGGTGCCTCCAGCAGACATTTGCAGAGCGGCGACTTGGTCGTCGCTTCATACTTTCACGAGACATTAATCTCCAAGAACAAGCAGGAATGAGTCTTCACATATGGGTACGTCGGTACCGACGGAGCCTGCGCGGGAACGCTCCCCAGCTTCCCAAAAAGGAAAGCTTTTGGGAGCATCCCACAGCGCCAGCGCGCTGCCTTCCCACCTTTCCTAACCAACTCTCCTCAGTTCTTCTTTGCCGCGGAGCCAGCAGGTCGAGTCCTGTCACCGCTGAAGAAGTTCTTTATTTTATTTTATTTCTTTGGTCGCATGTCTGCCTTCCCCGACTCCAGACCGGTACCGCCGGTCTTTTCTTTCTTTCTTTAAAAAAAATAAAATAAAATATTGATATTTTTCCTCACTTTATGTATTTTTCTTCTTAAGGCCTCAGGGCCCACAAGAAAATTTCCCTCATGGAAAAACCAACTTCCGGGTTCAAAAAATGCACTAAGTATAGCGGTACTATTTCTGTTACAGATACCCATGAATGGTGTCTTAAATGTTTTGGTCCTGAACACTCCATTCCGGATTGTCCGTTCTGCTCCCTAATGTCTAAACGGGGGTTACAGAACCGAGCAGCTAAGCTCCATGTGCTGTTTCCCGCTGAGGCACCGGCAGTAGCATCGACATCTTCCAGGTCTTCTTCTCCTGAAGGATCTCAGGTAACCAAACATAAACCTAGCAGGTCCTCGAAGGGTAGATCTCCCTCTAAGCATCGAGATGCCTCCGGGCTTGCCCTCGAGGATCCTGCACCAGCCAAACAACCCCGGCGGGAAGCTCCGGCTTCCAAAGCTCCTCCTATGGGGTTACAGGTTGACATCGATGGCACGGCCTCGACCGATCACCTGTTAGAATGCTCTGGGGTACCGGCACAATCTCCCGGTACCGATCTCCAGGCATTCATGGCGTCGATGGATCAGAATGTTCTGTCCATGCAGCAGGCTATTTCAGCCTTCATTCAAGCTGCGACTCCAGCAGTACCGCAGCGAGTTCCGTTGTCGGTATCGGCTCCGGTACCGGCACCAGCACCGATACCGGTTCCGACCGCATTGACATCGACTAGGACAGTGGTTCCTTGTCCAGGGCTGTTTCTCGGTACCGATCTGGTTCCGAAAACGCCCGATGTCGATACCGCTCGATACGCGTATCGAGCGTTAGAAGAGCACTCTGACAGGCGATACTTCGATTCCTCTGATGATTCTGATACATCAGATGAGTCTCCTGAAGTATCCATAGCCCTTCCTGAGGAGCCTTCTTCTCCAAAAATAAGAATGTCTCCTCCAGAGGACTTGTCCTTTCAAGACTTCATAAGAGAAGTAGCTAAAGGACTCTCTATTTCAGTAACCTCTGAATCAGAGCCTAGAGCAAAAATAGATATTTTAGGATACTCTAAGGGGTATGTTTACTAAACTCCGAAATTGTGCGGGGCCCCGTTAGTGTGCCTGTGCCATATAAGGAGTGGGCGGGTCAGGCAGAAAAAAGAAAAAAAACGGGAGTAAGCGATCGCACATTTGCGCGGCGCGCTATTGTGCGCTGTGCACAATAGTGTGTGGGAAGGCTAAGTGGCGCCCTGATATGCACACACACAAAGGAACAGAGTCATAGTACAATGGTTAAGACACTGACAGCTGGTGCAGCTGCCATGGGTTCAATTCCCCATTGTGTGCAACAAAAAGGGCTGGCTGAGGCATTAATTTTAATGGGTAAAAGTGCTTTAGGAGGCATATTAATTTTGGGCGGCATAAGGAGGTGCACTGTTGGGCGGCATAAGGCGGTGCACTGTTGGGCGGCATAAGGCAGTGCACTGTTAATCTTGGGTGGCATAAGGCGGTGCACTGTTGGGCAGCATAAGGCGGTGCACTGTTGGGCGGCATAAGGCAGTGCACTGTTAATCTTGGGCAGCATAAGGCGGTACACTGTTGGGCGGCATAAGGCGGTGCACTGTTGGGCGGCATAAGGCAGTGCACTGTTAATCTTGGGTGGCATAAGGCAGTGCACTGTTAAGTTTGGGTGGCATAAGGCAGTGCGCTGATGCCCAAGCACAGGACCAGAGCCACAGCACAATGATTAAGACACTGACCAATGGTGCAGGGATCAGGGGTTCAATCCCCCACAGTGCCCAATGAAGAAGGCTCACTGAGGCAGTGCATATTATGGGGATGAGTGCTGTAGGGGGCAATTTATTTTTATTTCAGTTATCACTACTAGCAAACGCACTCACAAAGCGTGTTAACATAAGGCGGCCCATAAGGCACATGTTAAAGTTCACTGTCCGCCAAGGCACCCTAGAATTTCCCCTATAGGGCACCATATATGTTGCATCACAGGATAATGTATAGTGCACCTTATATGGACAGCAACCATAAGGTGCCCTATAGGGCGCCCTATAAAGCACCCTCAGAGGCACCTTATGGGTACAGTACACTGAGGGTGTGTTTGATGGCAGCAACATATGTACATTAAATCTAAAAAAAGCTTTAGACAACCCTATCAAATAACCCCACTGTGGGCTTGAACCCATTACCTCTGGCTCCACAGGCAGTGAAGTAACCATTGGGCTACAGCTATATAGCTGCCAGCAAGCCCCTGGCTGGCTGCAGAGAGCCTGCATGTCACCACACAGACAGTCTGCTGTGGTAACCAGGATAGGGTTAGGCCACCCATACCCATGATGCACTGCACATGCAAATCAGCTGTCCACAGATGAACACAAGATGGGGAATGCACCCCAACAGCTCCCCGGCCTGGTAGGGGGACGTGTCCGTGTGCACCCACACAGCACCTTGGCCAGGTAGGAGGTACTGACCAGGTGTTTAACTGGCACAGAGTAGCTACACACAGTCACATTGTGCGGGAACTGTGCTCACCCTGAGTGTGCGATGAGGCGCCCTGGACCAGGTCCACAGCACCCTCCATGGCTGAGAGAGGCCATGGCAGAGCTTCAAAACAGTCGTAATCTGTGAGATAGGTAGTTTCTGCAGGAACACCTTGGATATCTCTGTCTGTCTCAGTCAGGGGAACCCCCACGGACCCCTAGGTGGGCCATGTACCACCACCACCCCCCCCCCCCCCGAGGGTGGCAAACACGGTCTCCCATCAACAGATCCCCCATTATACACCCCCCCCTGCAATGATGGCAGTAGAGTGGACCATCAACCCCAGTCCTGTTGGGGAACAGACACCCTACAGGGCAGTCCAAGCAGCCCCACACACACCCAGACCACAATATCAGACAGACAGTAGGCCTGGATATGCTAAGATGCACCCCACCACCATCTGATATTCCCCTGCATCAAGCCATCAGCCACTGCATGGCACTCCAGCAGGGCACATACCAGCTGTGAACAGTCTGCTGGTTAGTCCCACTGGAAATGCATGCACCCACAACTGGGATGGCAACACACACAAGCAGATACATCAGTGACTAAGCCCCAACAGGTAACCCATATATATCACATGAGAGAAGTGCTATGAAGCACTATGGGGATGCCTAGCCATGCTGCCGTCACTGCACAGTCAGGGTGGAGTGAAAGCCCAGCAGCACATACAGAGGTCACCCTGTCTGTGGAGGTGGTGGACGGCCACTACAATGTCCCTGCCAGTGCCCTATGCCCTGTGCAGATGCATCCTGGCCAGCCCACCCTGTCTGAGCTATACCCATGGTACCTTGCTGCTCATTATGCACATCATCAGGCCAAAACTGGCAACAGTGCTGGCAGTGTGGGCTGTGGACAGTGTTTGCAGCCAACACACACTGTATAGAGAGACACACACTCCCACACGTATGCCAGCATTGTGCTACTATAGAGGGGTTCAGAATCCTTGCCCACCACACCAGTCCTGGGCACAGTACAGGCATGGGTATGGTATGCAGTACGGTTGGGGGTCACTCCCCAGGGTGGTAAACACTGTCAGGGGCCAGACCTGACGCACACACCGCAGACATCAGATAGATTGTTATGATGGAGCTCAAAGAGCAGACTGTGCGTAACGTAGGGATATCTATCTGCCAGTACTCATAGCAAACGTTTGAGAGCTGTGTACCATATACCCAGGTGTAGGGTGACATTGCTAAGGTATGCAAGTGCTGGTATTGGGTGATGCACGCAGGGCCCAATGTCCTGCCTCTCCAGGAGGCATTGGCCAATGGGGCCTGTGGGTGTGGGTGTGTCTGCCCCTGTTGGCTGCTGCTGTACGGCAGAGGTTCCCAAATCCAGTCCAGGTTTGCAATACACTGGTTGGGGTTTCCTGCTGTATCTCATGAATATGCATGAGCTACATCTACATGCCATGGGGGTGGTGCATAGATATACAGCACAGTTATTTGTATGTGTGGCAGCATGGAACCTGAATGGTGTGTGGTCCTCCAGGACTGCATTTGTGAGACTCTGCTCTAGGTAATGCCCCTGGTCATGGTGTCTGTGCTTGGTGGTGTAAAAGATAGGCGTATGACCAATGCGTATGTCCCCAGCAATAAAGGATTGCCCTTACTAACATGGTTTAGTTGTGGGGAAAATATGTGGACAGGATTGGTAGTAGCCCCAGCTGGGCTTTGAACCTGTGACCTTTTGTTCCTGCACACACTGTCTGTGTGCACTGCACCACTGTGTTGCCACAGATGTGTGGAATTCCCTGGGAAGTCCATGACTGTACATCCGACAGGGCCTATGTTGCAGTGGACGTGCCAGCCTGCACATGGCTCGGCCACTGTCTTCTGTGGCTAGCAGCCACTGCCCCCTCCACCACCTGTACCCTACCGCCAACATGCTGGCATGTCCGTATCTTGGAAAAGCATATGACCTGATTGAGTTGTGGCACTCCAGGACTGCATTTGGGGGACTCGGCTGTCGGTAATGCCCATTGTTATGGTGTGTGTGCGGTGTTGGGTACAAAATGGGTGTGTGAACCATGCTTATGTTCTCTGCAATAAAGGAGTGTCTGTACTATCTCTGTTTAGTGGTGGGTAAAATATGGGGACTGGGTTGGCAGGAGCCCCAGCTTGGATTTGAACCTGTGACCCTCTGGTCCTAGAGGTACTGCCTCTGTCCGCTGCACCACATTGTGGCCACAGTGATAGTGCAGTCCCTGGGGGTGGGAAACCTGCTCTGCACATTTGTACTGTGGGCTCCGTCACCTTGTCTGGTGACATAAGTGCAAATACACCCCTCAACCGACCACGAACAACTGGGGATAAATATAACCAAGCTGGGCAACAGTGATATTAATGGGCAACCATAGCAAACACTCCCAGGAAGGCTCAGAAAAAAGGAAATGGTTTTTGGAAGGGTCTCCCCTCCGTAGCCCCTTCCAACCTTCATTTCATTTTTTTGGAGCTTTCCTGGGTGTGTTTCTTATGTTTGCCCATTAATATCGGGGTTCCCCAGCTGCCTTCCTATTTTTAATATTTTTGTTTGGGTCTTTTTCTATCTTTATTTGCACTTTTGTTCTGTGCACATGTATCACACTGCTCACGTTTTGCAGGTTTCCCCGGTTTCCCTGTACATTGCTGACGCGAAATGGTTTCTCTTCCCTTTAAATGCCCTCTACCGTGAGTGTTTCACTCGCGCTATTTTTAACCTGTGAATTCGGCCCCGATCATGTGCGGGGAGCCTCTCCCCTCCCCTTCCCCGCCCATTGACCCCGTCTCTCCGCCCCTCGGGAGCCTTCCTCCGCCCTCAGAATGCCTTTCCACGCCTCTATCGGACATTTGCGGGCCGGGTACTTGTGCGGGGTGCGTTAGTGCGGCGCGCAATTGTGCGGGGCCCATGCGCACTTGTGCGGGGCGTTTAAGAGCATTTCTGAGCGTTTGAGTGCCGCGTTTCCGTGCGCTATTGTGCGGCACGCAATTGTGCGGCTTTTAGTAAACATGCCCCTAAGGCTCCTAAAGAGGCAGTCACCTTACCAATTCATGAGATTCTTCATTAACACATGATTGATTTATGGGAGACTTCTCTCACTCTCTCTCTCCTCATTCTCGCAGGTTGGACACTATGTATCATGTCCCTCCTTGTCCTGGGTTCCAGAAAACTCAGCTTCCTCACCATTCCATTGTGGTGCTGTCAACTATGAAGAGGATAAAGAGTACAAAGAGACACTCTTCTGCTCCTCCAGGAAGAGAATGCAGGACCTTGGATGCTTTTGGTAGGAAGATTTTCCAGGCCAGTATGCTTATTGCCAGAATCAACTCATATAGCCTTTATATGGGTATGTTTCTGAAAGAAGTTGCACAAAAATTGCACAACTTCCTCCCCTTTCTTCCAGAGGATAAAAGGGATGAATTCAGCCTTTGGCTTCAGCATACTCAGGACATTTCAAAGTTCTCCAACAGGGCAGCTTTTGACTCCTTTGAAGGTGCCAGCAGAGCCTCAGGCATTGCCATAGCTGCTCGCAGAATTGCTTGGCTCCAGGCTTCTGATCTAGAACCCTGGGTTCAAGATGGCTTAGGAAATCTACCCTGCACAGGTGAAAATGTATTTGGCAAATAGTGGCAAATTAAAGCCACTCAGATGGATGCAGAGAACTCTGCTCTGGATAGACTTTCAAAGTCATCCTCCTTCCCTGCCAAGAAAAAGATCTTTAAAAAGTCTTTTTACAAAAAGGGCAGATTTCCTTCCACTTCTTGCCAACAATCTTCTACAGGTCGCTTTGCCACTAAGCGTCAGCAACCTAAGCAGGCCAGACCAAAGTCTACAGGGGCTGCTGCAACTCAGCAGTCCCAACCTCCTCAGGGTTTTTGACTTGATGCTAGAGAACTTAGCCTTTATGGCTCTACAACAACCAGAACCTCTCACCATTCCAGGGAGGTTAGCTCATTTTGCTCCCAGATGGGAGCAAATCACATCAGAGCAGTGGACCTTCTCCATCATCAGAGAGGGCTACAAACTTCATTTCTCAGACCTTCCTCCCCACACCATGGTGAGACACTTCAATTCTCCCACGCCCCTTCTCGACCTTCTGGGTCAGGAGGTGACTACCCTTCTTGCCCAAGGGGCAATAGAAGAGGTTCCTCTTCTTCATCAAGGGTCAGGGTTCTATTCCCACTATTTTCTCATTCCAAAGAAGACAGGGGGATACAGACCCATCTTAGATCTCAGAGAACTGAACAAATTCCTATGCAAGGAGAAGTTCAAGATGCTTTCTCTGGGCACTCTCCTTCCATACCTTCAAAAGTCAGGATTGGCTTTGTTCTCTAGATCTCAAGGATGCGTACACACATGTCCTCATCCATCCATCTCACAGAAAATTCCTATGTTTTCTTTTCCAGGGAAAACATTACCAATACAGAGTGCTTCCTTTTGGTCTGGCCTCTGCTCCGAGAGTGTTCACCAAATGCATGGCAAAAGTTGCTGCATTTCTACGCACTCTGGGAATATTTGTCTTCCCATACCTGGACGACTGGCTCATCCGAGCGCCATCTCAGTCAGAGGCCCAGATTTCCCTGGACCGCACAAGGCGCATTCTGCAGTATCTGGGACTGGTGGTAAACCTCCCAAAGTCCCAGCTCATCCCAACTCAGTCCCTGGAATTCATAGGGGCCTGGTTGGATACCACCACTGCAAGGGCCTACCTTCCTCAGGCCCGTTGCCAATGTCTAGTGCAGCTAGCCTCCCAGATTCAGTCAAAGAGCCTCTTAACTGCCAGGGAGATGCTACAACTGCTAGGCCACATGGCTTCCACAATACATGTGGTACCCTATGCTCGCCTACACATGAGAGCAGCTCAATGGACTTTGTCCATCCAGTGGACTCAAGCTTCAGGAGCTCTCTCAGACCAAATAGCAACCTCCAAACGTCTCTTTTGGTCTCTCCAATGGTGGATGTCCACTCAAAATCTGTTGCTGGGGTCCCCCTTCCAATAGTTGTTGCCCCAAGCAACCCTCACAACAGATGCCTCCCAAACAGGTTGGGGAGTTCATCTACAAGACCTCTCCACCCAAGGCACTTGGTCCCCACAGGAGACCTCTCTTCATATCAACCACTTGGAACTTCGAGCAGTGTTTCTAGCTCTCAAGGTCTTTCATACCCTCCTCAGCTACAAGACAGTCCTTATTCAAACGGACAATCAAGTAGCCATGTTTTACATAAACAAGCAAGGAGGAACTGGCTCTCTGTCACTTTGCAATGAAGCTCTAAGATTATGGGCCTTCGCCAGAGAGCATCAAATCCATCTCCTGGCAGTATACCTCCCAGGAATCCAAAATTCTTGGGCAGACAGACTCAGTCGAGTTCTGCTTCCACACGAATGGTCCCTGCATATGGATCAGGTACTCAGAATCTTCCAAGAATGGGGAACCCCGGACATAGACCTCTTTGCAAGTCCGTGGAATGCCAAACTTCCCCGGTTCTGTTCCAGAATTCCGTGTCAGGGAGTTCAGGCCAAAGATGCCTTCCTCCTTCATTGGGGTCAGGGCTTCCTGTATGCCTTTCCACCCATTCCCTTGATTCCCAAGACTCTATTCAAACTCCAGAGGGATCAAGGATCTATGATCCTTATAGCTCCACGCTGGCCACGCCAAGTGTGGTACCCTCTACTTCTGCATCTCTCCCAAGCCCCCTCCCTGGACTTGGGAGCTGCTCCAGACCTTCTGTCCCAGGAGGAAGGGACTTTGTGGCACCCAAACCCCAAGTCCCTTCACCTCAGAGCTGGGTTACTGAAGGCCTAGACCTTCAAGACTTGAATCTTTCTCAGAAGGTGAAGGATATCCTCCATGCTTCCAGGAAACCTTCCACCAGGCGTTCCTATGCTTTTAAGTGGAAAAGATTTTCCATTTGGTGTGCTGAAAAGGGTCTTGACCCTCTGGCACTACCTTTGACTTCTTTGTTAGACTATCTCCTGCATCTCTCCAATGCAGGACTTAAGACAAATTCAGTAAGAGTCCATTTGAGTGCTATTGCATCATCCCTTAAGCCCATCAATGGACAACCTATCTCCTCTCATCCTCTTATTTCAAGATTCATGAGAGGCCTAACTTTAACTAAACCTCCCATTAGGCCTCCTCCGGTGGCATGGGACTTAAATTTGGTTCTTGGTCAGCTTATGAAGCCACCTTTTGAACCCTTAGCCACTACCTCCTTGAAATTTCTTTCCTGGAAGGTTATTTTCCTCATTGCAGTCACTTCTACTCGCCGCATCAGTGAACTGCAGGCCTTAGTGGCTAATCCACCTTATACAAGTTGCTTTGTTGCTTTTGATCCTTCTCATTGGGACTTCCACTCTCTAAGAGAACACTGTCCAATTGGATTGCTCAGTGTATTTCTTTCGCCTACCAGAGTAAGAACCTTTCTCTGGAGAGCCATGTCACAGCTCATAATGTGAGGGCCATGGCCACCTCTATGGCTCATCTAAATTCTGTGTCCATCGACCAGATCTGTCGAGCAGCCACCTGGGCCTCTGTTCATACCTTCACAGCCCATTATTGCTTGGACAAGGATTCCTGCCGGGATGCCTTGTTTGGTCAGGCTGTCCTCAGACACCTGTTCCATTCTTAAACAACTCCTGCCCTCCTTCCCTGGATGGATGCCTGAGATCCATAGGAGGACGCAGACCCCTTTCAGGGTCTCATATCCTTGGGGATCTCCCAGGCATCTCAGCTAGGGAGTCCCCATATGTGAAGACTCATTCCTGCTTGTTCCTGGAGATAGCACAGTTACTTACCTGTAACAGGTGATCTCTGGGAACAGCAGGAATAAGTCTTCACAACCCACCCACCTCCCCTAGGAGTTGTATCTCTTTTCTTTCTTTCCTTTCCTCTCTCTCTCTATTGTCTCAGCTTTAAACTCGAACTGAGGAGAGTTGGTTAGGAAAGGCGGGAAGGCGCTGTGGGATGCTCCCAAAAGCTTTCCTTTTTGGGAAGCTGGGAAGCGTTCCCGCGCAGGCTCCGTCGGTACCGACGTACCCATATGTGAAGACTTATTCCTGCTGTTCCCAGAGATCACCTGTTACAGGTAAGTAACTGTGCTTTGCCTGGATGTTCAGATGACCAGAGACGCGAAGCTTGGGGTTTCGGTGCTTCAGGCTGGTATCGCTGGTCCCAACCATCTATAAGCACTGCTTTGGTACTTCCCATACATACCTGGACTTGCCTGGAGGGACGATTAAGAAGGAGAAATTAGACCTTACCTGCTAATTGTCTTTCCTTGAGTACCTCCAGGCCAGTCTAGGGCCCTCCCTAAACTCATCTTCCTGTTACTTCATTCTTCCAGCCAGGTATAGAGACCTAGAGGGGCAGATTTGGCGCAGCTGTGCAGGACCGGTCCTTTATCAGAATTATAGTCATATTTGATGAGTATATCTCTGGTTACCAGCTCAGCAGTGGGTCTCAGTCAATAGTCATGTATTTTTTTTTTAATCTATAGTATAAAGTTTCTGCTGTTCATCCTGTTTCAGGGAATTGTGTTCTTGAGGCTAGAGGTTGTTAAATTTTCTTAGGTTCTGGTAAGCTGCTTTGTCAGGAGGAGACTGGTGTGGAGAGCTGAAGGGGGAGCTCTCATACTGCATCATTGGAAATCTGTCATACTCAGTTCTCAGCTGCTGGTGAATGACTACAACTCATATGTACCTGGAATGGCCTGGGGGTACTCAAGGAAAAACAATTAGCAGGTAAGCTCTAGTTTCTCCTTAGCTGTAATCATTGGTCCCAATTCCTCTCATGTATAAATGTAAATATATAGGGGCCCTTTTACTAAAGTGTGGTAAATTTTTGGATAGAAATTAATGCATGGTAAGTGCAAAAGTTACATGGTAAATGTTGGCTGTGTGCCCAGCATGGGCCCTGCAGTTTTAGTTAAGTGCCGTCGAGTTGGTGTTGACTCATGGAGACCCTCTGGATAGTTGTCCTAAACTGTATTCGGTCTTCAGTCAGTCAGATCATAGTAAATAGAGTGTCATCCATAGCTGCTGTTATTGTATCAATCCATCTCATTGCCGGCCTTCCTCTTTTACGTTGACCTTCAACCTTGCCAAGCATATCTTTCTCTAATGATCTCTCTTTTTGCATGATGTGTCCAAAATATGAAAGCCAAAGTCTTGTCATCTGAGCTTCTAAATCCCTTATTGTGTGTTAACGTTATTCACAATTACTACACAATTAACGCCATCTGTGGAGGTGATATAAAGTGCACTCGTGCTAACTGTAATATCGGTAGCACACAATAAATATCGTGTGCTATCTGCAATGTGTAATCCATGCCCACAACCTGCCGATTTCCTGCTCCATCGCTTTATGAGCAACTAGTGCAGGAATTAGCATGCATAATTGTCATGCCACCATGTGCTAAAATACACATTAACTGCCTAGCACACCTTAGTAAAAGAGCCCCATAGTTCCTTATTTAAAATATATAATTTTTTTTGTGTATAAATATTTTATTTTTGAAACAGCCAATCAACAGGTATAAACATCAACTATCGTGCTGGCAAGTCATTTCAAGAGTCGTTTGTTTACAAAGAAGATCTAACAAAACAGATCTAATAAAGAAACAGGTAAAATAAATAAATTAAAATAAATAAACAAATGCAAGGCAAAACCAAGCAGTAACAAGCAACAACAAGCAAGAAACAGTAATAAACAATAAACCTTCTCCCTCCCTCCTCCACCTTCTCTTTCACCTGTTACCCCCTAAGCCCCTACCCCTCTTCTTTTATCAGCCAACCCCTCCCCCTCCCACCGCTCACATCTTATAACCATTCCCATACCAAGTGACCAAGGTTTGATTCCCAGTGACCCTTCTTGTGGCTTGGGCAAATCATTTAACTCTCAATTGCCTCAGAAGAATCCAAGTTGTCAATGTCTCTGTTTGATGTACATTACCAAGTTTAAGTTACAATGTAAAACACTTTGACTAAAATGGTAAAGAGGTATAAAAAAACTGTTAAATATATAAATACATACCACCCTCCATTTGTGTCACTCTTCCCCTTTGCAGCTCCGTCAGCTGGTGCATGCTGTATAACTCCTCAGATGTTTCTCATACCCCCTATCCCCTGTGGCACTGCTATCTTGCATCACGCTGGTACTAATTGGTGGCACCTTAGCCCTTGCTGATGGAGTGGGCAGCTTGGTTCTGTCTCATGTAATGGGTACATTGCCGGGTCTCATGAGAGAACCCACCCTAGCATTTTCTCTAGCTGTCTAATTATTCTTCCCCACTAGCTCCGCACAACTGGACAGGACTACCACATATGAAAGTAGTCTGCCCTTGCCCCACATTCCCTCCAACATAGTGCAGAGCGAATGGGGCCTTTTTTCTGCATGCACACTGGCATTAAATACCATCAATACAGCACCTTGTATGCGTTTTCACCAAGTTAGCAGACACCGATAGCTTCCCTATCATCTGAAATATACTCTCCCACTTCGTCCAGTCCCAACACACCTCCAGATCCTGTTTCCACTTAACCATAAACCCCTCTCTTTCCCCCCCCTGTGGTCCTGAGTCCCTGATATATTTTGGAAATAATCCCCCTCTTGCCGAGCATTCCCAAGCAGAGTGCTTCAAAGCCCATATGTTCCCAGCCTAGGTCCATTCTCACTTTCCCCTGCAACAGAAAGTGCCAAATCTGCAAGTATTCATAAAACCCCCAATTTCTCAGGGAATATAGATCCTGCTATCCATCAAAGGATACTAATGCCGCCCCCCTGAAAGAATTGGGCAACTCCCTCCAATCCCTTCTGCTCCCACTCAGCCATCAGCTGGTTGGGTGGCCCCTCTCCCTCCTGAAAGCAGTCTCTCAGTTGCCACAGAGTAGAGTATGTCTTCCCAGCCATTAGAAGCTTGTGGTGCCTAGTCCAGATGCTCAGTGTATGTCTCACCTAACCCGTCACTTCCCCCAGAGCCCCTCCCCTGGCCCCAGCTCATTCAGTTCCCGCCGTTCCATCTGCATACAAGGCTTCTCCCATTCCCGCAACCATTTAAAATATTTGTAATGCAAATAAAATGAAATTGACACATAGGGACACTTTCACTAAAGCCTGGTAACCAGTTAACATGTGTTTTAATGTGTGACAACTGGCTACCAGGAACAGTAATGATGAGGCATGCCAGTGACCACTCATTAAAGTTCATGATAATCAGCCATTGCCTGATGGGGCAGGGAATGGGCAGAATGTGGGCACGGAGAGCACATTGCCGCTAGTGCAAGGGCAATTGCCATGCGCTCAGTGATACTGTGACAGCTTGAGCACACGCAATGACACCTCTATGGGTGTTGTTAGATGCACCCATGTTAAGTGCACCACAGGTTAGTATTTGCGATCATGCGCTAACTTCCGGGAACATGCTGGGCACGCCCCTGACAGCACCTGAGGGATGCAGTTACAGCACAATGGTATTGTCACACCGTTAGTAAAAGGGCCCCTTAGTGTCACCATGGCTAATATTTAGCACTTAACAGTAACGCTGCTGCAGTATAGCTCATTGTTCTGAGGGTTCCATACATATGCACACATACACACAATGTTGTTGTGTTATACACCACTATATTATTACTGCTGTAGAGATAATTATTTCCACTCTTTTGAGGTTCCTAGTTACATTGCTTTTATAGACGAGGAATAAAACAACTGCTTTTTTGGATATTCTCCAGCGGTGCCCTCTTGTAAAGTTACCCCCCAAAATGTGGTAGATAGATGTAATAATGGTTTCTATTCTTAGCTGTTTATACATTTCAAATGTATGTGTTAGTTTTGAGATAATTAGGGGTTCTTTGAGGATATGCAGAAACAGTGTTTGCTGGCATTTTTGTGGTGCAAATGTCATTTCTGATGGGATCATGTACTTACATCTGCTCAGCTGAAGAGATGCCAGAAACAGGGCAGATAGAAAGAGGTGTGAGAACACTGGGCACAGAAAAGGCAATTCAAACCTATTTTATTTAGTTTTTCTTTTTATCTGTTAAAAAAAACTAAAATAAAAAGCCTTACATATAATATTCGTGTTTGCTGATAGTGATCTTATGTCAAGCTGATTTTTTGACATACCTTTACAATTACAATTCTGCTTTTTATTCAGGTGATTTACAGCTGAGAAGGTTTTTGTTTTCTAAATGGGAAAAATCTCCTTCCATTGTCAGAACGGAGGGCGTGTAGAAAGGAGCATGTGAATGTGTGTGTGGAAACTCTAATGGAGACCAAAAGCAAAAATGGGAATAGAAAACTTAATCAAAAAAGTAATCGTGTGCATCCAGCCTGGATTCCTTCTGCAGCCAGATACTAGTTTTCCTGATCAACAGAGCAACGCAGAGATATGGTGCACCTTGTGATCCAATCAGCGATGTAGGCAGCCGCTTGCTGAGCTTGTGAGGAAACTTGCTCTACTCTGTACAGAGAAAGCAGCTCGGCTTTCCATTCTGTAGGAACCGAATGTTATTTCAACAATGGGGTTTTGAGATCAGATAATAGTATACTACCAGGAGAAGCTATGTTCCCTGCTGCCGCTGATGTTAATTACAAGGTGTTTGAGCTGAAAAATCAATTTCTGCATTGCAGGAATTACATAAGGCTGACCACATCATGGTTTAATCAGAGTTAAATAAAAGGACTTCCACACAAATAATCAGCCTGGAATAAACAGCAACATGTGTTGAATCTCTTTGTCCAGCTGTTTCCTATTGCTTGTATTAATAATGTAGGCCAGAGTTAAAAGTTTAGCTATGTAGTTCAGCTAGCTAGAGTATTACCATATTGCTCAAGTATGCTCAAGTAATAAGAATTTGTAGTCAGGGGTCATGATAAATTCAATTCAAAGGGTTGCCGTATCCTGCTTAAGAAAATGTAGTTTCAGAAAGCTTGCCTTGAGCATTCTGAATATTGGTGTTTTACTGGTCTAACAGAAAGCCTCTCTCCTCAGAATTAGAAAGTTTCAAATTGAATTGTAGCAATTACTAGTAATAGATTAGATTTAACAGGCCAAAGTGAAGCCCTCCAACCAATACAAAGGTGAATGAAAAAGCACCTGTAGCTCATATGCCACAAAAACTCTCACCCCCTCTCGGATACAGAGCATCTCAAATAATCTCTACAGACCGACAAGATTAAGGGAGTCAAAAAGTTTGCAAAGTAGGGTTTCTGATCTGGAACCGCAGAAGAGCAGGGGGAAATAGCAGATGAAGTGAGTGAGACACAGGGCAGCAAATACAGTCACTTTGAGAAAAAGTTGCAAAATCTTTTATCAGGTCTGAAATGATTTACCTAGATACACTGGCTGGACTGAAAACTGCCCCTTCAGGAGCCACAGAAAATTGCATGCCATCTATGTGTGTAAATCATGGATTTTCAATGAGTTACGTGCATAAATTGGCCTTAGTACACAGACTTTAGCCAATCATTATTTTATAAGAACGTGCATTGGGACGATGGCATGCATATTCACTTGGGTAGAGCACACGGTTATGCGCTTAACTTACAAATTCTAGAATTTACACGCATTCTTGAGAAATCTAGACACGCCAACTAGGGCTGGTATAAGTGATCATGCCTAGATTTAACGCGTGTTTTCAACCACTTGCATACTTCTTTATAAAATAGGTATGAAATATGTGCAGAAAAACGTGTGTTAACTGTGTGGGATTTTATAAAATTACCCTCTATGGGGGGTCATTTAAATGTATTTCTGCACGTAAAATTGAAGTTTACTCACAGAAATTGCCCCTTGTTAAATTACCTGGCATATAGGTACATACGCCCTATATATGCATAAGTTTGTCTGTCACAGAGGTGTTCCTTGGGGCATAGTTTGAGCAGCGTTGCACTTAAGTGCATATCTTACAAAATATATGCATATGCACATAAAATACAACCACAGATATGTGTGTTCTTCAGAGTGGGCATAAATGCGTATTTATATTTTATGTGGGCTAATTTTAAAAAGGAAAGTGTTGTATATTTTCCCTTTTAAAAATGCAGGTATGTTTACTAAGCTAGGGTAACGTCTAGCACGTGCGATTTGTAACTAGGTCCTATGTTATTCAGTGAGACCTAGTTATACTGTAAATAGCACATGCTGACCATTAGCCCAGCTTAATAAACATACCCTTGGTGTAACTTACGTGCATGCTGAAGTTAGGTGGCTTGCTGTAAAATTATCCACCCAATTATTATAGAAGAGAAGATGTCTAAAGTGGTCATTTCCATCTCCCTACATTGGAGGGAAGGGCAGCAATTGCCTGGAAATGAAGGGAATGATATATATATATATATATATATGTATCTAGCAATTCTAGATGCTATGTCTGTGCAGAACAGGTAAATCAGAATATGCGGGTTTGGTTAGCCTGTGCCTTTCTCAAAACACAATTTTAAATGCATCCTCTTATTAACTCTGAAATCATATTATAATTTTGGAAATAACAAAGCTAAAGCGCCAAACCCTAGGCACTGCCTCTCCCTCCCAATATGGAAGCGGCATATTAAAAAACATTTCTGTTTGTGCAAATGTAGGCCAGCAAGTTAAGAAAAACAAACTGTGATTGCTATCAAGTGCAACAGTGTGTTTTTTCCACTATGACAGTGTGATCAAGCTTTAGCATGATCTGTGCAATACTTGTAAAAGCAGGAGTGGAGCAGCAGAGTGGAGTGTACATGGTCCTTGCAGGATACATTCACTTGGTGCGGCTTTGTACTTCTTTCTGTATCATCCCGTCACTTGTACTGATGCCTTTGCATCAGAGGATGAAACTGACTGCTTCGAACCCATGCATACATTGCTGTAACTTCCCTGTCCTTGTCACAGGCAACGAGGTTCTGGACTTTCTTCCTCCATTCTGTTTCACTGTTAGGATGACCTCATTGTTTTCTGGAGTGGTGACCACTGCAGCGACCTTGGGACTGATTCAATGTCTATAGCCTTCAATGTCCCCTCCCCATTTGTATGAGTCTGCTTCTACTGTATTTATCTGCCTTTTGTATCTTGTCCTGTGTTCCCTGCACTCAATCCTCTGTCCTTTATAAATTTGTATATTTCTTTTCCTTTCTGGCTTTGGCCAAAGTTTTTATGTATTATGTTTTATGCATTGTGTAATTTATGTATTTTATGAATTTTTATGTATTTTATTATTGTACACCGCCTTGATTGTTTTAGAAAGGTGGTTTTTATCAAATAATTAAACCTTAGTTAAACCTTAAACCTGTTGCTGGGGTAACTAAATTGTGTTTCTGGATGGCATTTCCTTTTGACTCGTGATCATCAGAGAAATCTGCTCCTTGATAAGAATAAGTCCCTGCATGCTTTTTTTTAGACCACCAAGAGCAAGGCCTTTTGTTTTGTAAAGGTTTCTATTCTCTAACACTAAGGGTAGTTGTGTTTGAACGCTACATGCCCTTGTCATAGATACACATTAGAATGTGTTGTGAGCCTGGATGGGCATCCTAGTTCAGAAACCAGGAATCATGTCTAACTCTTCTGAGATCAGTTTATAATGTCATTTTTCGACCTGTAAACATGAGCATTATAATTTGTGGGATTGAACTCCATGTAAAGATTATAGCATTGGAAGAATAACGTTTACTGATAAGTGTAACCAATAACATTTCCTATTTCATGATGAGGAATTTATTACAAATCCTCTGGCTTTATGCCACTGACAGTCTTTCCATGCCAGTAGCCTCAAAGAATAATTTGCTGTGATTATCATGGAATTTACTTTGTCAGGCTTAGTCTTCGCTTATGCAAGGACAGGCCTCTTAATTCCAACTCATTTATTTTATGTGGAATGGAAGGTGAATTCGATGAACATGGTTGAGGGCCCTCAAAGTTTTACTAGTAGCAGCAGATTTCAGATGTGTACATTCTACAGTCAACCAGGGTGAAACATCGCAAATGGGATTCTGAAAACAATGTTAAGATGCTTAAATTATCCAGCACATACAGTCTCGCAGTGCAGTAGAGGAAATGTATTCAGCCAAGTCCTCGCTGATTTTCCCAGGCAAAGGATGTAGCAGTAACATTAAATCAGAAGGTTGTCTTAATAGTGTAAGTTCTACATGCATCAGAGCAAGAGGACAGAGTGCTTGCTAAGAACATTGAAGGCCTTACTACAGATGAAGGGTATGCTTCAGATCTATGCGGGAGAGGGGAACATGAAAAGCAAATTTAAAAGCACAGCTTATTATGTTCTCAACTTTAAAATGTGAGCACAACTAAAGCCATTCAGGAAGCATGTATGAAATATTTATATAGCGTCAGTTCAAGGATGCAAGATGTCATCAAATACTAATCTGAGACATCTCATTAAGAATACAAACCTAAACTCCACCGTAGAAATGATCTACTTAATGTTACATCCACAGTCTATAAAGAATTTTGTCCTAGAAGTACAAAAGAACAATTTCCTGTCCTCTATAATATATTTAAATTAGCATTATATTGCATTTATAGTAACTTAAATAATTTAAGATTCTTAGTTGTGTTCACTTGTATATCTTGGATGTGAAAACACAAAACAATTCTGTATATATTAGGAGACATGATCTGGCATCTTACACAAGAACATAAGAAATGCCATACTGGGTCAGACCAAGGTCCATTGAGCCCAGTAACCTTTTCCCAACAGTGACCAATCCAGGTCAGAAGTACCTGCCAGGTTCTCAAAAAGGTTCCACAATGCTTGTCCTGGGGCAAGTAGTGAATTTCCTGGGTCTTTTTAATAATGGACCTTTCCTCTAGGAACTTGTCCAAACCTTTTTTAAACCCAGCTACACTAACAGCTTTTGCTACATCCTCCGGTCCCCTAGTCTTTCTACTTTTTGATGGAGTAAACAACCTATCTACATCTACATCTACATCTACATCTAACCCCCTCAACATCCCAACTCTCTCATACCTGGACATCTTTTCATCCCATCTCTACATCTGAACTTCTAGGATTAATATCCTCCTCCAACAAAACATTCTGCTCCCTTGACCCAATTCCTTCCACCTGGCTTCTTGCTCCTTCCCTCGCCCTTGTCCCTCCCATTCTCACCATGGTCAACACTAGTCTTTCCACGGGTGTCTTTCCCCAACCCTGGAAACACGCTCTTATCCGTCCTATCCTAAAAAAGCCCTCTCTTGATCCTCAGACTCCCACTCACTATTGCCCCGTTTCCAACCTTCCCTTCCTTTCCAAGATACTAGAGAAAACAGTTTTCATGCAACTCTCACAACACCTTGACTCAATCCACTTCCTTCACCCCCGCCAATCCGGTTTCAGACAGGGTCACAGTGTAGAGACTGTCCTTTTGGTTTCCTTAACGAACTCCACGTAGCTCACGATCGTGGTGACCTCTCGGTGGCGGTGTCCCTAGACCTCTCGGCAGCCTTTGATTTAGTGGATCACTCCCTCCTTCTGTCTCGTTTATGCGAAGCTGGTCTCCATGGTGCGGTCTACCACTGGTTTCACTCCTTCCTTTCCTCCCGTTCATGCACAGTAGTCTCATCTGCCCCACCCACTCCTTCTGACTCTTTCCCTCTGCCATGTGGTGTCCCTCAAGGATCTGTTTTAGCACCTCTTCTTTTCAACTTATTCCTAGCCCCACTGGCACTTCTAGTTCAGCAGTTTACGATCTCAGCATTCTATTATGCTGATGATCTGCTCCTTCTACATCACACCTCTCCCCTTCACCCGGATCTTAGCCCACTGAACTCCTGTCTATCAGCTATTGCTAACTGGCTCACTCTAAACTGCTTGCACCTCAATCTTGCGAAAACACTGGTTCACTCATGGCAGCCCTTCTCCTCTGATTACTCCCTCTTTTTCAGGTTCACCAATCCCTCTTGTTACAAGCTTCCATTACCTAGGTGTAATTTTTGATTCCGACCTTTCCTTCCGTGCCCACATTTCCCACATTACAAAGACTTCCTTCTTCTTTCTCCGACAGATACGATCTATTCGCCCCTTTCTCACCCCTGAAGCCCTCTCCACCCTTCTTCTCTCTCTAGTAATGTCACGTATTGATTTTTGCAACTCCGTTCTAGCCGGGCTTCCTCTCTCCCACCTTCACCGCCTTCAACGTATTCAGAATACCGCTGCACGCCTTGTTTTTCACGCCTCCCTCCGCGATCATGTCACTCCTCTTTTCCTTCGCCTACATTGGCTCCCCTTGCAATTTCGCATCCGTTATAAAATCCTCACACTGGTCCACCAAGTCTTACATAACCACACTCCTTTATATTTGGCAGACCTGCTTCAATTCCACACCCCCACTCGCTCACTTCACTCTGTTCACATTAACCGGCTCCACCTTCCATCTCCATCACGTGCCCATCTACAGTCCACACGCTCCTCTGCCTTTTTCTTTATTGGCCCTGCTTATTGGAACTCCCTTCCCCTCTCCCTCAGACTTGAGCAACACTATTCCACCTTCAAGAAAGACCTTAAGGCACATCTCTTCTCCACCGCCTTCGACCTCCCCTCCCCCTTTCTGTGACTCCTCTCCCCTTCCTTCCCTTGTCTCTCTCTCTCTTTGTCCATGTCTAGTTTGATGTCTTCCCCTTTTACCCCTCCGTCATCTAATAGTCCAACTGACTCTCTCACAGGTTTTTTGCTACAAATGTACTTGAAAAAGTCTTTATTACGCATTTTTGCTTCTACAGCAAGTTTCTTCTCAAATTCTCTCTTTACCTGCCGTATCAATGCCTGGCATTTAACTTGCCAGTGTTTGTGCTGTTTCCCATTTTCGTCATTTGGCTCTTTTTTCCATTTCTTGAAAGATGCTTTTTTGGCAACCACAGCCTCTCTGACCTCACCTTTAAACCATGCTGGCAGTTTTTTGGACTTCCTTCCACTTTTCTTAAAGCGTGGAATACAGCTGGTCTGGGCTTCCAAGATAGTATTTTTAAACAACACCCAAGCTTGATGTAAGTCTTTAACCTTTGCAACTGCTCCTTTTAGTTTTTCTTAACAATTTTCCTCATTTTATCATAGTCTCCCTTTTGAAAGTTAAAAGGTAGTACTGTGGATTTCCTTACCATCCCTCCTCCATTAATTAAATCAAACACGAACATGCAATGATCACTATTGCCAAGTGACCCCAACACCCTTATTTCTTGCACCAGATCTGGTGTTCCGCTAAGGACTAAGTCCAAAATGGTTTCCCCTGTGGCCGTTTCATGAACCAGCTGCTCTAAGAAGCAGTCATTTATTTCATCTAGAAACTTTATTTTCCTAGCATGTCCTGCCGTGACACTGACCCATTCAATACTGGGGTACTTGAAATCACCCATTATTATTACTGTTTTGTAACTTTTGTTAGCTTCCCTGAGTTCTTTGAGCATTTCATCATCCATTTGTTCATTCTGGCCAGGCAGTCTATAATACAGCCCCACTACCATTGCCTTCCCCTTTTTACATGGACTTTCAATCCATAGAGATTCTACAGCAAATTTTGCTTCCTGCAAAACTTTAATCCTTTGTGACTCAATGCCCTCTCTAACATAGAGCGCAACCCCTCTACCAATTTGATCAGCTCTGTCATTATGGTATAGTTTGTACCCAGGTATCACAGTGCCCACTGGTTGTCCTCCTTCCACCATGTATCTGAGATACCAATCATATCTACCTTCTCATTTAGTGCTATTTACTCTAACTCTCCCATCTTATTTTTTAGACTTCTAACATTTGAATACAAGTATTTTAGAGACTGTATTTTATTCATATTAATCTGGTTATCGGTAGTCAGGGGTAATTTGGAATCTTTAAGCTCTGTCTGCTCTGTACTCAAGGGCATTTGGGCTACCTTTGTCTTTATTGGAACCTCTCTGCTGATGTATCCTAACTTCATTTTTTGATAGTATCCTTCAAGGGTATATTGTTCCAAACCATGCGCTTTAGGGCGACTGTCGGCTCTCCCCTATTATCTAGTTTAAAAGCTGCTCTATCTCCTTTTTAAAGGTTAATGCCAGTAGCCTGGTTCCATCCCGGTTAAGGTGAAGCCCATCCCTTCGGAAGAGCCCCTCCTTTCCCCAGAATGTTCCCCAGTTCCTAGCAAATTCAAAACTCTCATCCTTGCACCATTGTCTGATCCACGCATTGAGACTCCGGAGCTCTGCCTGCCTTTTGGTCCTGCGCATGGAATAGGAAGAATTTTGGAAAACGCTACCCTGGAAGTTCTAGATTTAAACTTCCTACCTAAAAGCCTAAATTTAGCCTCCAGAACCACCCTACCACATTTTCCTATGTCATTGGTATCAACATGTACCAAGTCAGCAGACTCCTCCCCAACACTATCTAAGACCTTGTCTAGGTGGCGAGTGAGTTCCGCTACCTTCGCACCAGGCAGTCATGCTACCAGGCGATTCTCACGTCCACCAGCCACCCAGCTATCTACATGCCTAATGATCGAATTACCAACTATAACAGCTGTCCTAACCCTTCCCTCATGGGCACATGGCCCTGGAGAAACTTCCTCGGTGCGAGAGTGTTTTACATCACCTGGAGGACAGGTCCTAGCTATCTGATCACTTCCTGCCACATCAGGGTGATGCTCTCATGTCACGTGACCTCTCTCCTCCATGGCAAAAGGGATGCTGCTGGACTGGAGGTGGGACTTCAGTACTATATCCCTGTAGGTCTCGTCTATTTTCCTCTCTGTCTTCCTTATTTTTCCAAGTCTGCTACTCTTGCCCCAAGAGATTGGACTCGTTCCCTGAGAGCAAAGAGCTCCTTGCACCTTGTGCACACATAAGACCCCTCACCAACTGGGAGAAAATCATACATGTGACCCACAATGCAAAACTGGAAAGCCCCCTCACCCCCCATCTCGCTGCTGGACTGTTGTCTGCATCTTCGTTTTAAGGTTGTGTTTAGATATTTAAGTTCTTTACTTACTAAGGGTTGCTGGGGAAACTTATACTAATAAAACTATACCTAATACATTTTATGTACTTTGTTCACCTGAAGTTTAATTAATCTCAGGTCCTTAATGTATGCTGATGAGAATAAACAGCTGCACCTGAGAGTGAATATGGTACCTCCTTTCCCTTTAAGAGGTTTAAGCACCTATAAAGCTACAGTTATCCCAGGGGTGGGTGGGTGTCAGGGAGGGAGGGAGGGGAAGACTTATTAAAAGCTGGCTGCTACACAGTACCCTGTCCTGTGCTTTTAAGGTAATCTGTGACCAATCTCCAGGGGGAGTCCCACATGCCTTGCTTGGATAGAGGGTGCCTTGGGTTCTAAATTTAGCCAGAAAGCTCACTTCTGTGTTTTAAATTTAAACTGAAAGCGCCTTGCTGCTACTAGGCCCTGACTGAGTATGAAATTTAAACTGGAAACGCTCTGCTGTGTTTTAAATTTAAACTAAAAACTCTTTGCTGCTACTAGACCCTGACTGATTTAACAAATACACTGAGTTACAGATTAATCAGATTTATTCTAAAGAATTCCTTTTTCCCCAAGATTTAGAAAAATTCCCAGAAGTAAATACTTATAATTGCAGATCTCTCTCCAGAAGTAGCAGTCCCCTTTTGTAGTCCTTCAAGACTACATGCACATTAAGCTCAAATTTGCCATTTTACACATTTAGGATAATTTTTTCAATATCCCTTTGTAATGTAAAGATTGTGGATCTTTTCAGAGCTTTTTTCATAATCTGAGTGTCCTAAAGTTAATAATTATTGAGAAAAGGTTAAACATTTTATTTATCTCTTTCATGGTATATTGTATAAAACTGATACAGCAATGCTAGTAAAAAATATGAATATAATGGGCCCGATATTGTGTTGGGCAGGCTATGCGCCGCGGTGGTGCATAGCCTGCCCGCCGACCTCTTTAACCCGGATTTTCACTTCCGTGCCAGCGGAAGTGAAATTCTGGGTAACCCTGCACACCCTGGCAGCCGCAAACGCTACATGGGTAGCAGCGATATTCGTGCTACCCACATAGCCTCTGCACCCTCAAGATAGGCGAGATAAAACCTCGGCTATCTTTAAGGTATAGAGGGCTACACGGGTTGCATCGACTAGCGCTGATACCCATGTAGCCCCTTCCTCCACCCCTGCTCCGCCCCTGACATGCCCCTATGCTATGCGGATAGCATCTGGGCGCGTTTGGGACATAGCCGGAATATTCGAAGGGCACTACCTGTGTAGGTGCCCTTCGAATATCCCAGATAAGGTCCATTCACAGGTAACCTAAGGAAGTTACCCGTGTCAGGGCCTTCAAATTTCGGGCCCAATATATACAGTGAGGGCAATATACAAACCATTTATGCAGCAAGTCTCGGATGTTGAGTGCATGCGTTTTTTGTTTTAATTCACTGGACTGCAGAACAGATAAAATTTGGCCATATAAATTGCTGTACAGCCAAAATGTATCCATATAAACTGAAATAGGAAGAGGGGTGATCCAGGGGGTGGCACCAGTAGTTGTGCAGATGGTGAGGATAGCCAGCTACTCTCCATATAATTACATTATACCTTCAAGTCTGAATACAGACAAGAAGAGAATTTTACACCGAGTTATGCCGCTATATTCAGCTTTCATCCCTGAGCGCATACCTTTGCTGTAAATCTATATACAGATAAACGAATAGGATATCTGTCTGCCTTTACGCGGGTTTTGTCCCTCTGAATGTTTTTACCTTACAAAATACAATGTCAGAAGTGGCAACTATGTGACAATTAACGGCAGCATTTAATCATTGATAAATATGATAAATATTTCATTACCTGAATTTCCTTTCTCACCTGTGCTGCCATGTGCAATCATGTTTGTATTCCATCATCTTCAGGGAATGTTCAGTTTGTCTATTTACTCCAGATCTGAATTAATATGGGCAGCATTGTCAGTCAGGATAATTTGGTAAATATTGGTTGAAGCAAATGCTGGATGACTGCCTTTCCTCTTTGGAAGTAGTGTATGATTTGCTAGAAACATTGATACCCTGGACCCTAACTTGGTAATTACTATTTGGATATTATATAAGCATAAGTTAGAAGCTAGGTGACTATAATACCTGTTACTGAGTCTGGTAGAGTTCTTTTCTGCACTTACTGTTTGTAGTAATACTTCATTTAAGCTTCAGGTCTAGTCCCAATATCTTTGAAGAAAGTGATAGTGGATGCTTACGTTTACTAAACCAAAGCAATTCGGACTTTGCTGGGTTTAATTTTGTTTTCACCTTGGCTTTCAGTCAGCTGGCAGCCGCTCAAGGCAAGAATTTAATTTACCAACAAATGGCCCCTGATCATCATCTTTCTGAATGCATAGCAGGATATCATAAGCAAAATCTGGCAGTTCGTGCTCTGCCGATAGATGACATCAATCAAAGACCAAATGTAGAGGTTTAAAATTACTGGAGATAGAACAAATCTTAAGGGACACCCCGGCATAACAGTTGAAAACTAAAATCAAAAGACCACACTTACAGTGTGCCAGTCTCGTAAAGCTTTACAATTTGGATGTGGTATATACTGCTCATCATGCTGCATTGTGTCCTATAAAAAGTGAAGAGATCTCCATTGTGCATTGGTTTCGAAATGGTCTTGAAAACTGCAATGAGAGTAGACTGAAGCACATTCTGACTAAATTTGATTAGAGCATTGGCAAATCTAACTCAGTCTCTTCTTTTTCTTTTTTGAGTCACTTGGATTCCATGTAGGATGTTCAAGACAGGTTGCTGCAATTCAAAAGGTTATTGCAGTTTGGTGATATTATAGAAGCTTCGGAGGTAATGTTGCAAGTGACTTGAGCATGCAGAACAGTATTTTATGTACTCAAATAGGTGTGTATAAAATGGCCCCGGAATACACATGCATACAAATAGACACAAAACATAGGGGCATATTTGCTAAAGATTAACATGAGTTAACAAATGTTAACATGCATTAAATGCTGCTGCACCTATAGAAATAAAATGGGCTTCAGCAACACTTAGCACATATTAACAGCACTGCATATGCCTAGTAGCACTATACAAATGATAAGTAGTAATAGTAATATTTATTAATATGCATTAACCTTGAGTAAACATGCCTCATAATGTCTACTTTTATGTATACTGTATATGCATAGTTATTTCTAAGAAAAGTCCAGGAACCACCCTTTATGCTACCCCACCCAAGCAGGAAGATCTATCTCTGGCATTCCCCTGTTTGTTATGGTGAGGGATCCAATAGTCCAAAGTCCACATTTGGTGGGATCACTTCCCACGCTGGGGTCTGCCCCCCTCCCTCTGGCAACTGCCCCCTCCCTGGGTCCAAAGTAGCCCTCACCAGGGTCTTTTGTAACAACACAAGATGTGAATGATATTCAGATTAGGTCAGGAATATGCAAATGACATCTTCCCAACATCCTTCAGTTTAGACAAACATATGTATTGACCATTACAATAAATTCCTCCCTTTAAGTCTCGGATTCAGCCGGGGTGCATCTCAGGTGTGAAATTACCTGGATTGCCCACTACCTTCCACATAGCAGCTTGTTGCTACTACCACCCCAAGTCTAGTGGGTTATCCACCGACTGAATATCCATGGGTATCTTTTCAGGGATTGGCTGTTGATCATTTCCCAGCTCCATCTTCTTCTCTTGCTGGGAGACTCTCAATCTTCCCTAAGAGGGTCTACCTCCATAGCGGTCTGGGCCAAGTCCCTCATCTCCCTTTTCACCTCCCTTGGATCCCAGGTGTTGTCAGAGAGCTGGGTCCTATGTCTTTTGGCCAGAGATGGAGCAGGGGGTTTGGCCCTTCCTCGGCCCCTGGGTGTCCTTGTCTGGCGCTCTAGGGGGTTCCTCCTAGATAGGTCCCTATCTCCAGAGCTGGGGGCAGACTGGGGTCCCCCTGGAGTCCTGCAGTGACAGATGTACACCCTGTCACATACTCCTCCCTTGCCGCAGACACTTTAGGTCAGGGTATGATGGGATCAACCCATTCTGCGGGTCCTTTGCCCTCCCAAGACCGGAAATCTACATTTGTATGGGCTTTCTCAGCCCAATGTTAGACTTCAAAGTTATAGGCCTGTAAGGCCATGTACCATCGAGTCAAGAGGGCATTGGTGTTTTTCATATAATGTAGTCACCTTAGAGCTGCATGGTCAGTTACAAGGGTGAAATGCCTACTTAGCAAATAGTACCTTAAAGGATATACAGCCCACTTGACTGCAAAGCACTCCTTCTTTGTGACTGAATACCTAGTCTCTACCTCCCGTAGCTTCCAACTGAGGTACATGACCGGGTGTTCTTCTTCGGCCACATTTTGGCTTAACACTGCTTCCAAACCTACCCCAGATGCATCCGTTTGTAACACAAATGACTCTTTGAAATCTATGTTTCTTAACACCGGTTCTTTACACAGGGCCTGCTTGAGGCTAACAAAGGCCTCTTCTTCCCGTATACTCCAATGTACCTGGTTAGGGGATTTATTTTTCAGCAGATCAGTAAGGGGAGCGGCCATTTCTGCAAAGTGGAGCATGAACCTCCAATAATAGCCCACTAGGCCCAAAAATGCTCTAACTTGCTTTTTGTTTTTTGGCAGGATCTTCCCTTGAATTGTCTGTTCCATGCTAAGAGTGGATCACACTACCCTATTTCCTACCCGGTGGCCTAGCTACTGTACCTCCCGGTTCGCCAACTGGCATTTCTTAGGGTTTGCTTCAACCATCCCACCTTAAGGACTCACACAGCTTACGCAGGTGGATTAGGTGTTCCTTCCAGGTCCTGGAATAAATAACCACTTCGTCAAGGTAGGCTCCTGGATACTCTAGATGTGGTTTGAGTACTTTATTGATAATACACCGAAATGTAGCTGGCGCCCCATGCAAGCTGAAAGGGAGGACAGTAAACTTGTATAGGCCCCGGGGTGTTCAAAAAGCTATTTTCTCCCTAGAGGACTGTTTATGGTTATGGTTTATGGTTTAGGCACTTGATATACCGCCCTTTACTATGTGCATCAGAGTGGTTTAGATATATATATACAAATAGGAAATCTGCCATTATTCTTTCATTAGATCAAGGGTTGAAATATATGTAGCCCCTCCCAACTGCTCTATCAGTTCCTCTATCCTGGGCATGGGGTAGGCATCAAAAGTTGAGATGGCATTCACTTGCTGGAAATCAATACAGAACCTAGTGGTTCCGTTGGATTTGGGCACTAGGACTATTGGGCTAGATCATTCACTGTTGGATTCTTCGATGACCCCTAAATGCAGCATATCCTCTACCTCTTTCTCAATCTCTCAATCTCTTTGTTTGGCCTGGGGAATGCAGATTGGCCATTGCCTTAAGATTTCACCATCTGGGGTAATAATTCTGTGAGTTCCGAAATGGGCTCTCCCAGGCAGGGGTGAAAACACGTCTGGGAACTGGGCTAGCAATTTCTTTACCTGTCTCTTCTGGCTTCTCATCTACTCACTTCCTATTGAGACCTCCGTGGGGTCCTTTGTCTGGGTAATCTCTGGACCCAGGTCCTCTTCCTTTTCACTTACTTGCGTTCCTAGCCCCTCTCTACACACCCAGGGTTTGAGAAAATTGATGTGGAAGGTCTGCACCTTCCCTTTTTGCTGCTCCACTTCATAATCTACAGGCCTCAGTTTCCGGCTCATCCTAAAGGGGCCTCTCTACTTGGCTAGTAGCTTATTATTGGAAGTGCGCAGCATAATTAATACCAGGTCTCCTGGGTTAAGACTCCTCTCCTATGTCTGTTTGTCATAATAGACCTTTTGCTTCTCTTGGTTTTTCCACAAATGTTTGTTAGCCCATCGGGAGAAGGTTCTTAACTGGGATTTCAAATGGGTAACCTGGTCAATTACGGGCTCTAACCCTCTTTTCGTTCCTACCCAGGCTTCCTGTACCACATCCAAGAGTCCCCTGGGTTGTCTCCCCATTAAAAGCTCAAACGGGGAAAAAGCTGAATGTAGTTTGGGGAACTTCTCTTTATGCAACAAGGATAAATGGGATCACTTGATCCCATCTCCGACTGTTACCACCTATACCTTTTTCTAATCATTTGTATCAGGGTCTGGTTAAACTGCTCGACAAGGCCATCGGTTTGTAGGTGATAGGCGGCTGTCGTAATATGCCTGATCCCAAACAATGCCAAGACTGCCTCTAACTGTCTGGACAAAAGGTTAGTGTCCCAATCTATCATAAGTTCACTGGGGAAGCCTACCTCACAGAAAATTTTCAACAGTTCCTGTATTATCTGCCCTGCAGTAAGTTTCCACAGGGGAATTGCCCAGGGATAGTGGGTGGCATAGTCAACAAGTACTAAGAGTTACTGGTACCTTGCCATTCTCCTATCTAACGGACCCACAATGTCCATGGCCATTTGATCCATGGGTTGTTCAACCCCTGGGATTGGAATCAGGGGAACTTTCTTGGGCTGGTTCTTATTTTTCCATTGGCACACAGGCATGCCTGGTAGAACTTAGTCACTTCCTGATATAGGTTAGGCTAGAAGAACCATTGTGTAAGACGTGAAATAACTCCCTTCTCCCCTAGGTGTCCTGGTAAGGGATGTCTGTGGCCAAGATTAATAGTGCCTCCCAGAATATCTGGGGCACCATGAGCTAGGCTTGCTCTCCTTTCTCTTCCCAGAATGTAATCCAATATAAGAGGTTATTCCTCTTCCTAAAGACAGGATAACTCGCTTTACCCTTCTCAGAGCCCGCCCCTTCCGCCTTACCCCAGGCTTCCTGCAAGGTCGGGTCTTTTATTTGCTATTCAGAAAAATTATTGAACTTGGGGATCCCTTCCTCCCCAAGAGCTTGACTCCCCCTGGGAGAATCAACCATTTCCACTTTTCTGCCCTCTGCTGAGCCCTGCTTTTTCTAGCCTTCCCCCCTCTTTCTACCATGTCCGGAGTTGCAAATGGGAACAACTCCCCTAGACTGGGGATAGACTTTTCCTATGGGGTATAGTCTCAGGAATGGGTAGCTACTAAAGTAGAGTGGAAGCCGGTTGAGTCTAGAAACCCTTCCCAGTCCCTGCCTAGGATTAATGGCACTGGGAGCCCCTTCACAATGGTCCAGGTGATTTTTATTTTGTAAGCGGGGTCATTCCGTATGTCCACGTGGACACACCTCACTCGTACGGGGAATATGCTGCTTCTTACCGATCTCGAGACATCAGAGACTGATTACTCCCAGTGTCTATGAGAGCTTCCAGGTACATCCCACCAATCCAAATCCCTTTTTTAAGGGGTCCACTCCAGCCTCTTGGTTCCCCGCAAGTCCTACAGCAGAGAAGGAACATTACCCTTTTGGACAATCTCATTGGAAATGCTCGACTCCCCATACGCAAAGCATCATGGCTCTCTTCAGGACTCCTGAGTGGATTTCTTCCCTGTGAGGTCCTTAGGGTTATCACAACTTCTCTTTGGCCTAGGGGGTTCTTTTTCCATAGGAATCCCTTAGGATATCTCCTTTCTCCCTTCCCTGGAGACTCGGGGTCCTTGGGATTCAGTGTTGAGAAAGCTTTTGGTGAGGCCTATGGCCTCATTTATGGATATGGGCCCCTACCTAAATACCCATACCCATACTTCCCTTGGCAGAATACAAAGAAATTGTTCTAGCACTGTCTCCCTTATTATGGCAAGTCCAGAGTTCTTAACAGTTCTATCCATCTGGTGACCAGATCAGTTAATCTGTGGACCACAGCCCTAGGCCTTTCTCCTGGGTGAAATTCGGTGGCCCGAAAAAGCTTTCAATAGTTCTCTGGGGATAGCCCCAACCGGTCCTAGATAGCCACTTTCATCTCATAATAGTCTGTGACTTGAATATTGTCTAGGGATCGATAGGCCACCTGGGCTTCCCCCGTAAGCAGCGGTGCTAAACATACAGCCCACTGGTCCAAGGGCCAGCCTGCTGCTGTAGCCAGATTGGTGGAGTTTAATCTGATCATCCTTTGTTTTCTTTTCTTTTCTTATAACAAAGACCTGGTTGTGTTTGACTGATATTTTCATTTGTTTGTTTGTACAGGATCAGGGCTTCCCCATACTTTGGGAATCCCCTGCTCCATTATTGGTCCTTCCTTGTTGTTGATGTCATTCTTCCAGTCAATCAGGATTTGTGCAGGTACTTCAAAGATTTCGGCGGTTTTGCCGGCGGCCTCCTATTCCTATGGTGTTGCGAATCCCAGAGTATAGCTCATTTGACACTTGATGCAGGGCCTGGAGTTGACCCGAAACATGCATGTCTGTGGAAATTGGATGCCTTGGAGGGATCTTTTCATGCCACTACCTTTTGCTAGGCCATTTATTCAGATAAGTAAATTCAAATAAATAAATAATATTAATAATAAAAGGGCGTTACAGTCATTCGAGAGGAGTGGTTTCCAACTCTCCTCCTGATTGTTAGGTCCAACAAAAGTAATAACATTATTTCCATTGATATTGGTACACTGCCGTGTTTTCAGGTGACCCTTTGTTCTGTGGGATATACTATTGAGGTCATCCTGTTTTTGAAGATTTGTGGGCTCGTTTAGACATGTCTGTGCCTGTTTTCAGGCATCCAAAGCACAAATAGGGTTTCTAAAATAACCCCAATTTACATTATTTTAAATCTAAAATAGAAGTGAATATCTTTGTCATATTATTTTATATCTATGTAGTGTCTAATAGCAGGCCATTAATAAAAAGAAAAAAGAATACCACTCCAACATCCTCTCAAAATCCCTCACTGTCCTAGGGAACAATTCCAAATTGTAAAGTCCCTTCCTAATAATGTTTTAAATAAAGACGCAACAGACTCTACCATTGATCCTCAAATACTGGCTGATTATTATAAAGTAAAATTAAAACAACATGCTCTAGTCCTAAACCCCCACCCATTATGTATTCCGAACTAAACCTCACCCGGTCAACATTCGCACTAACCAGCAAAGATACCCTCGGTAATACAATAACTAAAATAAATACAACCACTTCCAAGCTTGACCCATGTCTGGTCAGCTGGATAAAAGCCACAAAAACTAAGCTTTCCCCTTTCATCCTCCCCTTATTAACTCTTCTCTTCAACAAGGTTCCATGCCTTCTTCCCTTAAAAATGCCATAATACGCCCCATCCTGAAAAACACCTCCTTGGATAAAAACAGTCCTACTTCATACAGATCTATATCTAGCCTCCCCTTCATAGTGAAGCTACTAGAAAAAATAGTACAAATTCAGCTCCAAGATCATATTGACACCCGTGCTCCACTAGATGAACATCAATACGGCTTCCGCCCACATCACAATGTTGAAACTCTCCTTTCTGTACTATTTGACAATCTTATCCAAGGCATAGATAACTCCAGGCAAGTATTTATCCTGATATTTTTAGATATCACAGCGGCTTTTGACAGTATAAACTACTCCATTATACTCTCCAGACTACAGTAAATAGGTATCAAAAGCACGGTACTCCAATAGTTTCAATCATATCTCTCCAATAGAACACAACAGGTCAACTCCGGGCAATATACATCTAACTCATATAATCTAGAACAAAGACTACCTCAAAGGTCAGCCCTGTCCGCCCTCCTGTTCAACATCTATCTTCAACACATTTGCATGATCTTCAAAAAATTTAAGGTGAACTATCATATTTACGCAGATGATATTATGTTAAATCTCCCATTCAGCATCTCTAATCCCTTATTGCAACAAATTACAGACTGCTTCTCCGAAGTAACAGAATGACTCACTACCCACAATCTCATGATCAACTTCAGTAAAATGGAAGCCCTTTATATTACCAGAAACCAAAGATTCACCCCTCCCCATCCTCCATCAGAATCCAGAATCCAGATATTTCCGTAAAGATCGAAGTGAAATATCTGAGTGTAATTATAGACAGTCACTCACTATGACAGCACACATAAAACATACAACAAAAAAAATCTTTTACAAACTCAAAATGACAAAACAATTATGCCCATTGCTACCCACCCATGATTTTAGATCAGTCCTACAAGCACTCATCACACCTCATTTTGACTTCAGCAGTACCATCCTGCAAGATTTACCAAAACAAACCTTAAGACCTCTACAAATGGCACAACATGTGGCAGAATGCATAGCATGGAATGCTAACTTATCCAAACACATCACCCCCATACTCTACAATTACACTGGCTCCCAATCCAGAGCTGTACAATATAAAATAATAGTAACCACATTTAAGCTCCTCAGAGATATAGCCCCCTTCCCACCTCTCTACATTAAACTTTAAGGAATTAGATACTCGCTTAAAAACAGGATGCGGCAAAAACAAACTTACCACGCCATCGGACTACAGAAAATCCACCAAAGCAACAAATAACAGGGCTTTATCTCACTTCGTCCCCACCATCTGAATACTCTCCCAGACAATCAAAGAGAGATGAATGACCTTCCCACATTCCGTAAAAAGTTAAAAACCTATCTGTTCATACAACACTTTGAAACTCCTTGAGAGAATACCACTTCCAAACTAACCAACCTAAAAACGTAAACTTCCCCCCCATCTTCATACTACCCCCCCATCCACTCGAAATCCACCTGCATAAACTGTCAATCTCACATGCACAATCATCTTTGGGCTTATGTCTCCAAACCTAAAGACCCCACATGCAGTGCATAACCCTCAATTTAAGCTAGATTCAGCTGTTGTTTTATGTGAACATACTGTATTTAATTCAATTACTTCATGTAACTGATTTTGTACTGCCTTCTGTACATCTCAAACATCGATCAATGTATATAGTTCGCAACTTAGGCTAGATTTACCTGATATTTTGTTTAAACATACTGTATATAGTTCCTTTGTTTCATGTAATTGATTTGGTATTGTTTACTGTACATCTCAAAAGTTGTTAGATGTAAACCGCATTTGATCTACTTGGAAAATGCGGTATAGAAATCCAAATAAATAAAAAATAAAATAAAATGAATTTTGTTTGGAATTAGGAGCCAGGCCAAAATCGTAAGAGCCAGTGGCTGAGACCTCTTCGCACCCCCTCTCACCCCCATTGCCTTCATTCTCCACTGATGCACCTTCACTTGCAAGCTCATACATGTCTGAGAAGGATGGAAGAGTTTGAAGAGAAATGATAAAATGTGTCTTGTTATGGTAGCAGGAGCTGTATGACGCATATGTAGACAGAAATATATAGATTAAGGCGGTCTACTTACAGAGAGTATTGACTAAACAAAAATCTGGTGAGTATTCCCTCAAATTAAATAAGCTTCAATCCGATGTTCTGTACTGTGGTAATATATTTTAAACTTATTTCACATTTCTCCACTTTACTGCTTTCCCAAATTTACTCTGATTCTCTTATAATAAGAACCTATGGTCTCAGACAAAGGTTGGCACTGCTCCGGGTGAATCTCCCATGAGCTGTGTACTCCAATAGCATCAACAACCATGTAGAGAAGGTTCTTGAAGTTGAATACCAAACGTTAACAATTACTCGAAAATCGGACTTATCTTAAGTTTTGATCCAGTTTTGTGAATCGTGCCAATATTGCAATATTGCAATATTGCAACACCAGATTTTTGTTTAGAAATATATAGATGGCAAGTGTCATGTGTGTGTGTGTGGTGCAATGGTGGTTTGCCTGACTGTGCACTGGGGATGTGGTAGTGGTGCCTTTGTGTGAGTGGGATGCAGGCTGTGGTGAATGTGTGCGTGTGTGTGTGCTGCAGAGCTGGGGAGCCTATATACGTGTCTGGTGCTGAGCTGGGATGCATGTTTATGAGTGTGTTTGTGTGTGGTGCAAAGGTGAGATGCCTATGTGAATGCAAATATGTGTGTGGTGCCTTGTTTGCGTATGTTGGTCATGCGGAGGTGGGGAGTGTGTGTCTCTGTCCTGTGGGGGCGGGGTGAGTGTGTGCTTGCGCGCATGTAGTGTGGGGGTGGGTGCTTGTGTGTGTTCTGAGGGGGAGAAATGCACCTTTTAGCATATATGGATTGTATCCTTTTGTCCATAAACACCTTGCACTCTTTTTCTCCCCCTTCAACCGCTCCCCACTCTCTCTTCCCCTTCCAGGTTCTCACCCCTTCTCCCTCCCTCCCTAGCATTCCTACCTCTGTCCTCCATTACTCCCATCCTCCTTCCTTATTTTTCTAAGATACTGCCCCTTTACATTTTTGCAGCCTCACTTCCCCATCTATTTTTTTTTATTGTTTTTGCAGGGTCCATGTCCAGGCTGCCCTTTTCTGCCCATGGGAGATCAGATCCCCACAGGCAGCCTGTTGTCTTGCAAGCCGGCAATTGCGGCCCTCCCCTACTATTCTGCCTGTGGGGATCCGATCTCCCATGGGCAAAACATAACAGGAAGGCAAGAAGCTGCCCTTAGGGATCCCATCACCTGTAGGCAGAAGAGGAGAAAAGAGCCACCATCATGGCAAATACCCCTGCTTTCTGCCCGCGGGAGAACAGATCTCTGCAGGCAGGGAGAAGGGGGTCTACTAACAAAGATCTCATTTTATTAATATAAAAAAGGGTGGGAAGGGGAGTTGAAAATCCTAAGCGCCAGAAGGAAATTTCTGGTCCCCATGGCGACCTGGTGCCTGGGATTTGTCGAGCCCTTTCTGATCGTATTTAAAAAAAGGTTAAAAAACAGTGAAAAGCCAAAAGCACTGATCTTGCTTATGGTATTACTTTGTTTGCAAGCAATGATGGAAAAGAAAACTACTTAAAACAAAATTGTTTGTGCAGTTCCCTAATTAGAATTGGTTTATATTTTATGTGATACAAATAGGGGCCAAGTTTCACAAACATGTTTTCCATTATAACATTATTAATGAAATCAATGAATAATGAAAATTATTCTAACTTGGAATACATAATTACTATAATTTATTTGAGCTTAGATCGGCATATATAAATGTATATATGTCCATGCATACGTGGTTCTTTTAAAGAGTGTGCTAGCTGTATGCTTTCCATGCATCTACATTAATACATGGCTGGACTTGGTGTAGATTAGAACCGGAACTTGTAAAATTACTAGCAAAGGGAGCCCTGTTCTAGTCATAGTGACTGCACAAATATGAGAGCAGACCATCCTTTTCAGCTTACTGATCTACAAAGAAGATATTTTAGGTGGGCAGAAGATTGTGATCTTCCAAATGTTCATCTTACCGGAAATGCTATGTGTATAACTCTCGGCTGTCATTTCTTAGTTCTCAGTAACGTGGAACCATAACTTAGCATTTTCGTGCCCATGATTTGCAAGTGTCTTTGCTATGCATCCTACTCCCCCTCTCCTCTCAAACTCTACTATTTCCACTCTGAATCCAAATCTTCTATACCTGTCTCCACGCTGATGGCCAAAGGAGAGTTGTAGTTTTTATGACTGTTCACTATAATTGCTTGAACTGCAATAATTTATTTCACACATGGGGGTCTTCTTCTCTTACCCACTTTGAGGTATGGCCCTACAGTAAGAAACACACCCTGTGCAGTCTGCTTTTTCTCATTAGGAATATCAACATCTGTTTCTAAGAGCTAGGAACACCCACCAACCACTATTATCTGTTTATGATATTTAGAATCCACTTACTATGTATGCGAAAACCATGGAACCTCAATTCCAAATCCATATTATAATATATCATTGCAAAGCTTTGTGGTAAATATAATGCACGAGGATGTCTGCTTGTTGGAATTTTTCAGGTGGGCTTAATCCCATGACGCATCTGCCACTCACCTGTAGATCTTGATCATAGCTCTGCACTGATCACCATAGTCGTGGAAGGAGATGGCAACATTATTGTCTTAACTTTTAAGGGGTTATTTTAAAAGTACTCTTTATGCTTTGGACGTCTGCAAATGGACATGCAGAGACATCTCCAGAGACATTTTAGAAGATGGGTCTGTGGATGTCCCCAGCGCAAAGATGTCCAAGTCAGAATGGGGCTCATGTCTAAGATGAGCGCCTTTTTGGCCACCTCTATGGTTGTCCTTGTCAGGGATGTGTGTGTTACTAACATTGGCCAGAGACATAGATGTCCCTGGTATTTTTCTGTATGGTCCGCTCTGGATGTCCCTGATTTAACTTGCCTACTGATACTAATTACTCCATTGTAACATCCATCCAACGTGGTAAACTATTTTATCTGTGGAAATGTTATATAAACAAGATTTTATCAAAATGCTCAGAATGTCTCAGACTCAGTGGCACTCAATAAAACGATATAAAAAATATCTAATCGTATCGCCCAATAGCATCAATGACTTTTCTGGCATATGGTTGGTTTATAAATATAAATACTCCCAAAGATGAAAACGTCAATCTCTATTTAAATAAATGTTGCTTAGCTTCAAGTGCTCCCCAACGCCACCCATAGGCGCCCTTCCATGCGTTTCACTCTATATTGAGTTTCTCCAGGGGGGTCTATGAGCAAAACAGAATAAAATAAACAGAATAAAATAAACCCATAAAGTTCTATAATGACTTTCCACGTCTTCTGTCACAAAATTCTCAGAACAGAACTTATAGTTTCACATACCATATAGCTTCACAAAACTCCGAGCTCCTGAAACAGGCATGGTTCCCAAAGTCGCCCCCAGCAACACCTCACATGCAACAGATGATCCAGTAACACCTCCACTTCCAGAGGTCTCTCTGGAATCCCATGGCAGCACAGCTGGTGAGCCCTCTTCACTCCCCTGTGACAGTATGCTGGTAAGCAAGCCTGAGGGGGCACAATGCCAGCTGGAGAGATATTTCCGGGACGCAGCAGGTGGCCTGCTGTCCAGGGAATGGCAAAACCCCTGATATACTCAGATCTGCCAGAGAAGATCCCTGCAGACCCACTGAAGACGCAACCACAAGCCGTCAAATTTCTTTGTCCAGGTACAGCAGTAGTAGTAGCACTCACCCAAGGGTAGGTGAGTCTGCTTCCGTTTTCTATGCTCCATCGAGGCCGGCAACCCGCACACCCGACATCTGTACTCGGATGCAAGGGGATTCCAATCTGGCACACTACTCCATCGCTATCTTGCTTTCCGGCTGCTCAGCTTGGACATCCTTTCTAAAATCCAGGTCTTAATATTGCATATGGGATGCAATGTACAGTACTATAGAAAAGAGATTGAAAAACCAAAACAGACATAGTACCTTGAATTATTTTTGTTCAGGGACTATCTTGGCTGCTTTTGTAAACCAAGTTGTTCTAGCAATAAGCCATTGTGCTTCCAGTACTGATGCCTGTTCAGTTTTTTGGACAGTTTTGTCTACTCAGCAGGCAGCGTGCTTGTTATTAATAGGCAGGAATGAACATATGCATGCAGATGTTAAAAGGAAACTTGTTTGTTTTCAATGTATTGGAGCAATTAGTTTAGGAAAAGCTCTTACTTACATAAATATTTTACATAGATTGCCAGTTAAAGCCGCCAAGGTCAGTGTCTGTATGGGTTATCTGTCACAGAAATGGCAGACTGGTAGGTTGCAGATTTAATCTGTGCATTCAGTATTTATTAAACATGTTTTTCCCTTTCTTCTATGAATTTTTTTTGTTCGCTTTTGCTTCTTCTCTCCCTTTTTCACATTTCCCTAACCTTATTTTTTTTCTTTGTGATTCCCTTCTACCTAAGTATCATGTTGCACGCAGAACAAGATTTTATAAAATACCATTCCATATTGTCCTGCTAGACCGGTCCAGACAAGTGGGTTGTGTTCCCCTACCAGCAGCTTGGTGGAAACAAAGAATCAATGAAAAGTCCAGATATCAATGATATCACTCCCATATCTCCATCCACCTCAGCCACCAGAAGGCTCTTCAATATTTCTTTGTCTCCAGCATATGGATGAATTTTCTCCAATCAAAGAAAATCTGAATAATTAAGAGGAAAATATTGATTTAAATGCTCGTGAAGGACCACTTTGAGGGTAACTCTGTCATTTGAGCGCGCCATGGGAGGCTCCATGCTCTTTTTGGTAGCCATGGAATAGGGAAAATTGGTTCAGCTCCATGCTCTTATCATGATAAGAGCCTGTTGAGCAGCCAGAAAAATGGAAGGATTTGGAAGATTTCAGCAGCTTCACACAGCCTTAACACCCTCTCCCTTCTCCCTTGTCCCCCTTGCTCTCTAAGGAATCTGTCTGCCACCCATCTTAAATGCAGTGCCTGCAAAGGAAAATAAATAATTTCGGGGAAGTAGAGCTGAGCCTGGCATGGATTTCTGCCTTGAGATCTCAATGGTGAGCTTGACTTCATCATTGTCCTTGTTGGGGGGCTCCTGATTCCATTCATCTGGGGCACAATTCAGGGTGGACCGCTGCAACCGTTGGCATGGAGTATGGGTTCCTGCCATTGTATGCATGCATTGCTAGTGGAGTTTTTTTTACTATTGTGCATTTGGCAATCGCACAGTTCTAGCGCATGTCCTGCCTAAACAGCTCCAGTGTGCATTGCTACCCAAGCATCCATTTTGCACGTTGCTGTGAAAGCATGGTTAATGCGCGCCTTACGACCACCACAGCCTTAGCGCATGCTACTACTGCACTTGCCTTAACTCTTTATGTCTTCTTCCAGGAAACGTTGTTTGACCTATGGCAAGTGAGGTACAACTTCTGGTCTCTGCTTTTCTTGTATGGCAGTTTCTGAATCATTCCTGGAGAGATCGTTTCTCCCTTCTCAGCAGGGGGATGCAGTTGATCCAGCCTTGCCTGTCCCAGGGCAGGAGAGGGTGGATGGCGCTGTAGGTAAAGATGACCAGTTGTTGACCACTCCCTTCCACTAGGGGTTGGGCAGCAGCTATGTCCCCTTTGGGGATGATTTCCAAGAGGAGAGCTTCCAGAACGTGGATTGTCCTCCCCGGAACTCTCTTCCTTTTGACTACAGGCATAGTCTTATGGTATGGAAATTCACACCCCATGGCCTCTGGGTGACCCTGAGTGCATTCTCGTGAGGGGCAGGCTGAGAGTGGAAGCCCTGTTTTTGTTGCTTCTGGCTAAGAATCCCTGGTGAAGGGGACCTCCTGGAGATGTGGAGCAGCTGGGGCCTGTCTAAAATCTAGTCTGCGATTTGAGCTCTGTTATGGATGATGAAGTACTTTTGCCTTCAGAGACTTATGAAGAGACTGGTGACTGGTATTATTTGCCTGTTCTAGAAGGGAGAACTGGCGATATTGATTACCAGGGTCTTATCCACTTTAGACTTTGCAGATAATCCAGACACGGAGCAGGGGCCAAAGATTCATCCACTCCTGCAAGGGGTGCAAAAGCCACTACATCTTTTCCACTTCCAAAGGTGTTCAAGGTATCTGGTCAGAGTGGGGTTCTCCAGACTACCTGCCTAGGAGCTAAGGGTGTATAAGCAGATATACGCTCTCTCGGAAAAGGAGTGCACTATGTGGTTTAATATTCCCAAGGTGGATGCACAGGTCATGCTGGTTACCAGACGCACCACCATTCCTGTGGAATGCAGATCAGTGGATTCAGCATTGAAGAATCAGTTCATTGTGGTGGATGCTGCTCTTGAGTTGGCGGTCTGTGCAGGCCTGACATCTGGATCCCTGCTCCAGTGGAATATGAAAATACACTGTGCTGAAATCACTGATCACAAAGTTTCCATCCAGAAGCATGGGCCAAATGATACTACCCCTCTTTTGGAGTCGGCTGCGGTCTTCCTTTCTGATGCCATGCATGACCTGGTACATCTAGTGAGCAGGAATAGTTCCCACTCAATAGTGACATGGCATTTGATTTGGCTTCCATACTGGGCAGTGGACACATCTTCTAAAGCCCAGTTGGTCCACTGGGGCGTTTTGGAGTAGCTGGTGAAGGATCTGGGCGAGATAAAACCTTACGATCTTCTGGATGACAGGTCTAAGGGGCTTGTGAAGCAGGCAGGAGCCCTTTGCTATCAGCCTCCATCTGCTCCCCGCAGATGTGCTGGTCAGACTCCTTGGGCTCTCATCGCTATTAGTCTGGAAGGCCTTCTTAACCACTGCTCCTTGATTTTGGGCTTGTTGTCAGGCTTTTTGGGGAGCGCATGGGCCCAGGGATTCAGTCCCCTCCCAAGGAGGTTCTCCCCAAACTGTGCAATGAAGGTTTGTGGGCATCTTCCCTGTTTCCTCCAGTTGTCAGGATTCGCCTTTTCTCTCAGGGATGGGCCCGGGTCACCAAGGATTGGTGTGTGCTAGACATCATTCAGTACAGTTATGTCCTGGAATTCTAAGAGCCAATCCCACACACGTTCATTATCTCCCGCTGTGGGTCCACGAATAAAAGGACAGTCAAGTTGGGCAAGCTGCTGCTTCTGTCAGCAGTGGTGCCCGTTTCCCTGATTATTGGGGCAAGAGCAGATAATCTATTTTGTGAGGCCCAACAAATAAAAAAAAGAAGAAAAGAAAAGGATGGATCATTTCGGCCCACTCTGGACCTCAAGGGTGTCAGTGTGCACTGGAGCAGCCTGTGCTTCTGGATGGAAACTTTGTGATCAGTGTATTTTCATATCTTAATCCAGGAGGATTAGCAGAAGTGTCTGAGTTTAGCCGTGCTTGACTCTCCCTTCAGTTGGCTGCCCTCCCATTCAGACTTTTCACTGCCCCAAGGACATTGTCCTCAGTCATGGTTGTGGTGGCTACGCGCCAAGGAATTTGTGTGCACCCATTTTTCGACGACTGTTTCATCTAAGCCAGTTCTCCTTGAGAGCCGTCTCGGGTAACGACCCGAGAATTGTCCTTTTTGGGAAGCGTCGGCTGGGTGATCATTCAGGGAAAGAGCCAGTTGATGCCTTCTCAGTCTCTGAAGTTCCTGGGAGCACGTTTGGATACTTGAGTGGGCAGAGTCTTCCTGTCAAAGGAGAAAGTCAAAAGGTTGTTGGATTGCTTGGTGCTGCTCTGTTTGCAGCAGGCTCCCAGAGTCCGGGATTCTCTTCAGCTCCTCAGATTGATGGCAGTGACAATCAAAATAATGCTGTGGGCGCATGCTCACAGGTGGCTGCTCCAATGGTCTTTGCTGACTTGGTGGTCCCCAAGTGCTCAGGAGTTTGAGCTCAGGCTCCTGCTTCTGAGGATGGTGAAGGTCAGCCTGCAGTGGTGGCAGCAGCAGCCCTGTCATCCGAGGAAGGGCATACCGTGATTTCTCATTTATCCTTCTGACTACGGATGTCAGTCTCTCGGGCTGGGGAACCCATTGCCAAGACCAAATGGCCCAGGGCAATTGGAACCATAGAGAAGTGATGTGGTCCATCAACTTCCTCAAGGTGAGGGCCATCAGGATGTTTCTTCTGTATTTTTGACCTCTGATGGAAGGCCTGGCAGTTTGAATGTTTTTGGATAACCCCAAGTTGGTGGCTTATGTCAATCGGCAAGGCCTGCCCCTCAAACTGTGTTTTCTCTGTGATTCTGCAGCAGTACCTTCAGGTCCACTGTGATTTATATACTTGGATCGGTAGGTCCATATTCTACAGATGGTCTTCTATTTATGCTTTCCTGTGCATAGTTCTCTTCTGTTTGATCTCTCAATATTGCCATGTTGAGGTTGTGTGAGGCTTTGCTATGTTCTCCCATATGCTTTGAGACAGATTCTGAGACGGATGGAGGCATGGGAGTGATGTCATCAATATCTGGGCTTTTCAATGGTTCTTTGTCTCCACTTGTCTGGTCTGGTCTAGCAGGACTCAAGGAAAGGACATTATCTGGTAAGTAAAATGTCATCTTACTGGATAGGTTTCTATATTTGGATGAAGCACATCATTTGCTTTTCCTTCCTTTGTGTAATTTAAATTTGTTTTCTGTCTGCAGAATAGCAAACTGAGTGTCTTGAGCTGTATATAATGCCCACATTCAAACAGTGACACCTGACTCCATCTAAATATGATAAAGCTTTATTTCTGACCATAGACTGCTCTCATTTTTGCCTTGACCCAAAGTTAGAGAACATAGTTATGGGGAAGGTGTTTCTAATGTCTAAATGAGGAGTCACCTAAGTTCTAGTTATCAAACATTGTGGTTTCATATAAGACCAAGTGAAAAAAATAATTACACAAAAGTCATGATCTTGGATTTCAACAATGTCAACTTTGTTAAAATGCGCAAGTAGTTTTAGGGAGGCACTGGAAGAGTGGGAAGATCCTTGGAAAATAGTAGGCCTAACTGAAAAGGACCATTATAAGGGAAACAAATCTTTGTTAAGATTTCATAAGAAATTATGGATACAAGAAGGACAAAAAGAGCATTCAAAAAGTACAAGAAGGACAAGGATGAATGTGGAAGGGAAGTAGGGAACATTTTCATGACATCAAAGAGGAAATATGAGCAGAGAAAAAAAAGTAGCTAAATTAAGGTAGCAAGACTTTTTTTTTTTAGATATATCAGTGAACAGTGTGCAGAGGTGTACTTCTAAAACTTGGGTGAAAAGGAGGAATGTGCAATGGATGACAAAATGAATGGAAATACTAAAACAAATACTGAGAAGAGATGAGTCATGTGGACCTAGCAAAACTGAAAATAGACAAGGCAGTGGGACCAGATAATATACAGCCTAGGATATTAACGGAGCTCAGAAAGGTTCTGGTAGATCCACTAACCATTCCAATCAAGTATTTTTTGAAAACAGGAATGGTTCTACTAGATTGAATTTGGGCAGATGTCTTTCAAAAACTGGAAATGGGTGATCATTATCAACAAGCTAGTTAGACTTCAGTGGTGGGCACTAAAAGAATAATTTTGAATCTGGTTTCATGAGAAGGAAGTTATATCAAAGCCGACCGATTTATTAGATTGGATGAGCAGTCTACCTAACTGTGTTAGAAACAGGTTGAGTGGTAGACATTAGAGCCTGGCAATATAAGAAGGTCATGCCAAAAACAGAGTTCATGCACTATAGTTCCCTTCTTCCTGAGACTTATTACAGCATACATTTTGTTGCTCGTTTAATAGGTATTGCAGCTTTACCCACGACCAATATGGTTGCTAGAAGTGCTCTAGAGAATTATCTAACTGAAAATGTTATTGAATGAACATAGTAAACATATCATATCTGGGTGATATTTGAATATATATCAGCACATCATGCAATATATGCTATATTTCATGGTAGTACAGAAATTAAATATGCTGTTAGACTGATCCAGTAGCATTAAGACATTCTGTATGCTCGTATATGGAGAACCTGAGTTTGATTTCTAGGCTAGGACTCTGTTCTCTTAGAGACTGGTGTAATAAAGGGGAACTTAGTGTTGTACAGATCATAGTGCATAACTGTGCGCAGCTCAGCACCTGAAGCAGGAAGGGCTCCTATTTTAAGCCTATTTGATAAAGGCCACAAAATATGGAAATAATTCCATACAATGAAGCCAAAATATAGATTGTCACATATAAATTTTGTTGTGCTCATATTCAGCATTTCTTTTGCTCCCTTTTAATAAATCCATAGTTCCAAAATAATCCTAGGAATAAGATTTATTCCACACATCTTAAAGGGTATTAATGGACAAACAAACCTTTATCAAAGAAGGGGAAGCTGTAATACTAGAGGGCATAAAATGAAGCTGCAGCGAGGTAAACTTAAAAGCAATGTCAGAAAATATTTTTTCACTGAAAGGGTGGTGGATGCTTGGACTGCCCTCTCGATGGAGGTGCTGGGGCAAATACAGTAATGGAATGGGACAGACACAGTGGATCCACCAATTACAATGGCCACAAGATAAATTACTCCTTTCTTGAGTCTTATCCTAATCTGTTTCAACAGTTTTTCCAATGATTAGTTCTTTCAAATTTTTACCTCTTTTATATGCAGTGAGAGAGAGAGTCAGAAAAAATTGAATGCAGTTGCAGTGTTGCTAAATAGATTTGACAATTCTCTGAGAGGTTATAGAGAAAGGAAATCCACAAGTTAATTTATCTACTGCTTTATGATCTCAATAATCCAGTAACCATTCACAGTGCATATACCTCACTCTTTTCTATGGTCTTTGAAGGATGTCCTTAGGATAATCACATTATAGAGAACAAGTAAATAGCTCTTTTGCTTTGGCACAAAAATCAGATAATGAAGAACAAATTTGTTGTATCCTTATACAGTAAATTGACAAAAAGGAAGATTCTATTTCTGTTGGAAATCTCAACAAACTATGAATTTTCCACCTTCTTTCAATATAAAGTTGTTCCTAATTTTTCATCCTGCTTAAAAATAGTGATATTTAAAAAATTGATTTTTTGAGAGTCATATTCCAACTTAGGGGCATGTTTACTAAACACCGTTGCTGTGCGGGTTCCCGTTAGTGTGCTGGTGCCATATAAGGAGTGGGCGGGCCAGGCAGAAAAAAGCAAAAAACCGGACCGTACTTGTGTGCGTCGCGCTAATGTGCGGGGCCCACATTAGCGCATGGGAAGGCTAAGTTGTGCGCTGCTGCAAAACCAAACAATAGAGCTGTAGTACAACGGTGAAGACACCGACCAATGGTGCAGGGGCCAGGGGTTCAAACCCCCATTGCGCTCAACAAAAAAGACCAGCTGAGGCATCAACGTTTATGGGCAAAAGTGGTTTAGGAGGCATATTAATTTTGGGCGGCAGAAGGCGGCGCACTGTTATTTTTATTACGGCATGAGGCGGCGCACTGTTTAGTGTGGGCGGCAGATGGCGGCGCATTGTTACGTTTGGGCGGCAGAAGGCGGTGCGCTGATAAATGTGGGCAACAGAAGGCGGCGAGCCGGTGGGCAGAAGGCGGCGCGCTGATGTGTGAGGGGGCAGTCCAATAGTGGGAGGGATAAGTGGTGCGCTGATGTGCAAATAGCAGGAACGGAGCCATAGCACAATGGTTAAGACACTGACCACTCGTGCAGGGATCATGGGTTTAACCTCTCACAGTGCCCAGTGAACAAGGCTGGCTGGGGCAGTATGTATGATGGTGAGGAGTGCTGTAGGAGGCCTTCCATTTATATTTTATTTCCCACCACTAGTAAACCCACTCTCACAGTGTGTTAACATACGGATGCCCGTAAGGCACATGTTACAGTGCACTGTCTGCCAAGGCACCCTAGAATGTCCCCTATAGGGCACCATGTATGTTGCGACACAGGATAATGTATAGTGCACCCTATATGGATGGCAACCATAAGGTGGCCTATAAGGCGCCCTATAAAGCACCCTCAGAGGCACCTAATGGGTATAGTAAGCTGTGTGTGGTTTTGCCGGCATAGACATATGTACAGTAAATAAAAATAAAGCTGTGGATAGCCCTATCAAAGGGCCCCACTGTGGGTTTGAACCCATGACCTCTGGCTATACAGGGAGTGACATAACCATTGGGCTACAGCTCTATAGCTGACAGCAAGCCCCTGGCTGGCTGCAGAGAGCCTGCACGTCACCCCACAGACAGTCTGCTGTTGTAGACAGGATAGGGTTAGGCCACCCGTACCCATGATGCACTGCACATGCAAATCAGCTGTCCACAGATGCACACAAGATGGGGAATGCACCCCAACAGCTACCCGGCCTGGTAGGGGGAATTGTCCATGTGCACCCACACAGCACCTCGGCCTGGTAGGGGGTCCTGAGCGGGTGGACTACCAGCAAAGAGTAGCTAAACACCGTCACATTGTGCGGGTACTGTGCTCACCCTGAGGGTGTGATGTGGCACCCAGGACCAGGTCCACAACACCAGCCATGGCAGAGCTCCACAACAGTACTAACCTGTGAGATAGGAAGGTGCTGCAGAAACATGTTGGCTATCTCTGTCTCTTTCAGTTAGTGGAAACCCCTATGGACCCCTAGGTGGTCAAAGTAACCCAACCCCCCCCCCCCCAACCACCAACAGATCCCCATTCCCATTCCCCTTCCCCCCCCCAACCACCAACAGATCCCCATTCCCATTCCCCTTCCCCCCCCCAACCAATGGCAGTAGAGTGGACCATCAAACCCCAGTCCTGCTGGGGAACAGACACCCTACAGGGCAGGCCAAGCAGCTTCACACATCCATTACACAATATCAGACAGACTTTAGGCCTGGATATCCAATGATGCACCCCAGCACTATCTGATATTCATCTGCAGCAAGCCATCAGCCGCTGCACCCTGCAAGGCACTCCATCAAGACACATACCAGCTGTGAACAGTCTGCTGGTTAGCCCTGATGGAAATGCATGCACCCAAAACTGGGGTGGCAGCACACACAAGAAGAGAGTTCTGTGAGGAGGCCCCAACAGGAAACCCATATATATCACAAGAGAAAAACACAATATAGCACTATGGGGGTGCCTAGCCAAGCTGTCATCACTGCACACTCAGGGTGAGAGTGCTCCCCCAGCAGCACATACAGAGGTCACCCTGTCTGTGTAGGTGGTGGCCTGGCACTACAATGTCACAGCCAGTGCCCTATGCCCTGTGCAGATGCATCCTGGCCAGCCCACCATGTCTGACCTATACCCATGGTACCTTGCTGCTCATTATGCACATTGGCAGGCCAATACTGGCAGTAGTGCTGGCAGTGTGGGTTGGGGAAGGTGTTTGCAGCCAACACACACTGTATAGACAGACACACACTCCCACACCTATGCCAGCATTGTGCTACTATTGAGGGGGTGATTAGCCTTGGCCACCACACCGGTCCTGGGCACGGCACAGGCATGGATATGGTACGCAGTACTGCTGGGGGTCACTCCCCAGGGTGGCGAACACCGTCAGAGGCCAGGCCTGGAGCACGCACCGCAGACACCAAACAGATTGTTCGGATGGGGTCAACTAGCAGTATGTGCGTAACGTAGGGATATCTATCAGCCTGTACTCTTAGCAAACGTTTCAGAGCTGTGTACCTCAGGTATAGGGTGACATTGCTAAGGTATGCAGGTGCTGGTATTGGGAGATGCACGCAGGGTCCAATGGTCTGCCTCTACAGGAGACATTGGCCAATGGGGCCTGTGGGTGTGGGTGTGGGTGTGTCTGCCCCTATTGGCTGCTGCTTTACGGCAGCGCTTCCCCACTCCAGTCCAGTTTTGCATCACACTGTTCGGGTCTTCCTGCTGTCCCTCATGAATATGCATGAGCTACATCTACATGCCGTGGGGGTGGTGCATAGATATACAGCACAGGCATTTGTATGAGTGGCAGCATGGAACCTGACTGGTGTGTGGCCCACCAGGACTGCATTTGGGGGATTCTGCTGTAGGTTCTGCTCCTGTTCATGGTGTCTGTGCTCAGTGGGGTAAAAGATAGATGTATTACCATTGCATATGTCCTCGTCACGAAAGGTGTGTCCTTACTGTCACTGTTTATTTGTGGGGAAAATATGTGTGCAGGATTGCCGGTAGCCCCAGCTGGTCTTTGAACCTGTGACCTTCTGTTTTTGCATGCACTGTCTGTGTGCACTGCACCACTGTGTAGCCACAGATTGGCTGAATTCCCTGGTTAGTCCATGACTGTGGATCCGGCAGGGCCTGTCTGTTGCTGTGGACTGTGCCAGCCTGCACATGGCTAGGCCTCTGTCTTCTGTCGCTAGCAGCCACTGCCCCCTGCACCACATGTACTCGTCCGCCAACATGCTGGCATGAGCTTCTCCCATAAAAAGCAGGTGACCTGATTGGAATGTGGCAGTACGGGACTGCATTTGGGGTACTTGGCTGTGGATAATGCCCATTGTTGTGGTGTGTGTGCGTTGTTGGGTAAAATATGGGTGTTTTCCCCATGCTTATGTCCCCTGCAATACAGGGGTGTCTGCGCTATCTGTGTTTAGTGGTGGGTAAAATATAGGGACTGGGCTGGCAAGTGCCCCAGCTGGGCTTTGAACCTCTGACCCTAGAGGTACTGACTCTGTCCGCTGCACCACACTATGGCCACATAGACAGTGCTGCCCCTGGAGGTAGTAAGCCTGGCAGGATGGAGTCACAAACCCTGCTCTACGCAAATTTACTGTGGGCATATGCACCCTGTCTGGTGACAAACGTGCACATAAACCCCGGAAATGACCACGGGAAATGGGGGACAAAATATCACCACGCTGGGCAACAGTGATATTAATGGGCAACCATAGCAAACACTCCCAGGAAAGCTCCACAAAAGGAAATGTTTTTTGGAAGAGTCTCCGCTCCGTAAACCCTTCCAAAATTCATTTCTTTTTTCTGGAGCTTTGCTGGGTGTGTTTTCTGTATTTGCCCATCACTATAACTGTTCCCCAGCTGAATTACTATTTTTAATAGTTCTGTTGTGGTCATTTTCTATTTTTATTTGCACTTTTGTGCTGTGCACATGTATCACACTGCTCACGTTTTTCTGGCTTCCCCGGTTTTCCTGTACATTGCTGACGGAAATGGTTTCTCTTCCCTTTAAATGCTTTCTACCGCGAGTGTTTCACTGGCGGTATTTTTTCCTTGTAAATTCGGGCACGCTCCTGTGCGGGGAGTCTCTCCCCTCCCACATTCCACCCATTGACCCCGTCTCTCCGCCCCTCGGGGGCCTTCCTCCGCCCTCATTTCGCCTTTCCACGCCTCTATCGCACATGAGCGCCCCGCAAACGTGCGCGTTTTCGGCGCACGCGTGCGGGACCCGTTAATGTGCCGCGCACGCGTACAGGGCGCTTAAGAGCACTTAAATGCATCATTTTAGGGCGCTCAGGTGCGCCCCGCACAAGTGCCCCGTTTAGTAAACATACCCCTTAAATTGCAAATTTGGATCTAATGAAGTCAACCAAACCACCAAATCATTTAATCCTATGTGCCTTTGCAAAATACTTACCCAGAACCAGCTCCAGAAGTGTGCAAATTCCAACATATGTATCTAAAAGTTCCAAAGTTGGTGTAAATATATATGTATATTCTACTTATATACTCGCATATTTTATAAAAAATGCACTTACATCACAACTCTCTCCTTGCTTTGCTCAAACTGTACCTCAGAAACATCTGTATGCAGTGTGCGTATATCTGCCATCTTGTCGCCATGCGTACTTATTTGTATCACACAATTTTATAAAAGCAATTTTGCATTTGTAAGTCAGGCTTTACACACAAAAACCCTTTATAAAATTACCCCCAAAAATTGCACAGAAAAAAAGTACGCACAAATTAGCTTCCTTTCATTTAAATTTTATGCAAATTGAGGCATTAGCTACAAGTATCACTCCTCAGTGCCAGAAAGTGTGGACACGTGCAGACTGGGCCTCATAGAAATCAATTATGCATACAGAGCTACCATTGTAGGCCTCCAGGCCTGCTTACCAGCATCATCAGATCCTAATATGCAAAAAGTGTTAACATTTCAAAGTAAATGCCCAAAATTTGTCTCTGTTATCAAAGTTGAACAAGCGTGCCAACAATTAGAAGGAATGAGTGAGAATCCACAAGCACACACAGGAAAAGAACCAACAGAATTTACAAAATGAGAGAAAAAGCTATTCTATGAATTAGACCTGCAAACAAGGAAAAACAAGTGGTACTGTAAATACGCAAATATGATGGGAAATATTCCAGGAAGTCTTTTCCATCAAGACCCAGATACATGAATGGTTAAGAAGAGGTGCCCCCTTGCATCTTTCACATTTCCGTTTCTGAGTGCAATATTTAGACATTCAGAAGGTGAATAAGGCTTCTAAAATTGCATATAACAAACAGCAAATTATCAATGCAGCAGCAGGCTATCAGTCACCTGAGCTTGCATGCTTCAAGTGCCATTGGGAGTTATTTTTGAAGCATCCCAAAGTGTCAGTAGTGGTGTTTGGTCATGTAGATTGCCTGCACATGAATATAATGATTTTAGTAAGCCACTATTTACATGTGGTGATCCACACCATGTAGAGATTGCAAGAAGGCGTGGAGTGGGAGTGGTTTGGGCAGACCTAAAATATCAATATACATTCACCATTTTACGAGAGGAATACACATTGAGATAAAAAATCTAGACATCAGCATTTACCCCTGCTCTGAGGCACACATAAGTGCCTGCTTCAATGTACAGGTGTAAAGGCCATGGCCGGTACCCCTCCTGTCCTCTCCAGTCTATCCTTTCTGACATGTGGCACACCACCTGACCACTCCTTAAAAACATCAGACACACACACACCCTCCTGACAACTGCTCCCTTCCAAGATAGCCTGCCATGACATGATCCCACTCCCATCTCTTACTAGGGCTCCCTGGTTTCTAGTGGAGAGCAGGAGCGATCCCCAGTTGCACCTGCTTCATTGGAGTCCTGGGTTAAAAAATGGTATCAGTGATCCCTAGTTGTAGTTTCACAGTATACTGTTTGGTGTCAAACTGTCAAATAAGGGTTATTTGGCAGCTTGACCCGTAGCAGTAGACCTTGATTTTGCGTATTTTTGAGAAGAAAATGATTTTTCTGTCATGAACCTAAAATAGTATTCATCTTTGTTAAAATGTGATAGTAAGTTTGTTTCCGTTTTTATTATATCTATCATTTCTTCACATATGGAAAAATTGACATAGTCTTCCTTTTAAGTAGATCATGTCAGCCTCTTTGGTATGCATCACAGTTTAATGTACAATGGGGGTCATTCTGAACAGTGAATAGCGGGAATGTGCATCCAGTTAGGGTGTACAACGTCCGCTATTTGCTGTGTACCTATTCCGCTACTAAAGCTCCTCGCGCGTACAGGGCCTTTGTGCGGGGAGCTCCGGATGGGGACGGGAAGGGGCTGCACATCCCAGACGTACAGGCCTATTCAGGTTACGGCCCTGTATGTCCGGCGGGTCAGAGATGGACATGGGACTTATTCCACCTCAGAGGTAGAATAAGTCCCACTTGGGGCAGAGAGCTGAGTATGCAGAACCAGAGGTAAGGCCCCGACGCCCGATCCAGGCCCTGCCTGCCTCAGCCAAGGGCTGGGCGGCAGGGAAAGAAGTTCAGGCCGGTGTCGGGGTGTCTGTGTTCTTGCTGAGCGTCCCAGTGCCATGGCGACAGGATAGGAGCTTGAGGAGGGCTAGCCAGGGAACTGCCTATACATCGCATGCTACAGAATCGGGGCGCATCCGGCCCATCTAAGTGCCCAATTCTGCACACTCTTGAGTGTGTTGATGTAACAGACTCTTTTCCGCTATGTGCTTGAAGTGGTATAAATAAGATACTATTTAGCAATTTGAAACAGCATGAAGAAATGGGCCAGCCGTGCAGCACTAATATATCATTTTACTAAATTCTACTTCTCTTTGAGTTACAAATCATTCCAGCTTCTTTGTAATATTTTCAGCAGAAGTCATTCATTATGAAAAGACTGCTTCTATACTTTTGGAACCCTGTCATGTAAATATGTTCTCAAACCTGGCTCCCACTGACAGGAGAATCATCTTGCCTTATAAGTCTGTAATTCTGGAATAGCTCACTTTTAAAGAGAAGTAGATTGAGCAAAACAATCATAAGTCAGCCATAGAATGCTGCATGAGCTGGTTATTGCATTCTATGAGTGTGATCCCAAGTCAAATTATTTGTTCTAATAGGATGAAGGCAGTTCCCAGTAGGCAAGAAATCAAACTGCATAAAAATAAGCACTATGGATTTTCCCACCACTCTGCAAGAAGGTCTCTCCAATAGGAATACAATTTAGCTTGTTTAATGCACTTGATATAAAATTTGAAAATATTTCTTTTTTTTTCTTTGTGTTGATGGGCATAAGCAACTGCAAAGTAAAAAATTCAAGCTTGAACTCTTTCAGGTTCTATAGATAACACTTCCTTTAGTGCTGAATCAACAGCTGTTTTTTTTTTATAAATGTAGTCCTCAAGTTATGAGCTTCACTGTCAATGAAAATCAATAAAAACAATTTCCATCTACATTCATGATCCTCACTTTCCACTGTTTTCTCATTATTTTCAGGAGCTATTTTATCAAAATGCCACAGTGTCAGGAAAAAAAGTGATTTTCTTCTGACCTCAAGAATATGAAGCATGCTTCATTTTGTGAGTGTGTAGGTACCAGAATAAAACTAGTTTCAGGCTAGCTAAATGTCTGCATTTTGTTTTGCAAAAGCATTGTAATCTAGGAGGGACAAATTGTCTTCTTTGACAGAATAGGAATCCTAAATAAAAATAAATTTGTTTCTAGTGCATTGCAGTGCTTCAAATAAAACAGCTGTTAAAAATGAAAAGTATGGCAAGCTGACTGACACCTCATTACTAATTAACAAGGCAATGTGTCGTAAAAGCTTTTTTTTTTCACAGCAATTAGAAGAAGTGTGCCACAAATAGCACTCTTAACCATTCATGAGGACTACTTAATACACTTAAAATAAATGTGGTCCCTGAATACTAATACAGTAAACATCCTGAACAGTAATGCAAAAACGCTATTTTGTAAAAAAAAAAAAAAGTAAGGATTCCTTTAAAAATAGTCTGGTGTGCAGCACCGGAGGGAAGGGTCACTATAGACATTCTGCTAGAATCCTTGACTCTAACCTAAGATTTGCTATACTGAGTCAGACCCAGGGTTCATCAAACCCAGTATCCTGTTTCCAACAGTGGCCATTCCAGGTCTCAAGTACCTGTCAGACTCCCAAAGGTATGCATATTCCATGCTGCTTGTCCCAGGGGCTACCAGTGAATTTCCCCAATCCTCTTTAATAATGGTTTATGGACTTTTCCTCCAGGAACTTGTCCAAGCCTATTTTGAACCCAGCTACAAGAACAACTTTTACTACATCCTTCAGTAATGAATGCCAGAGTTTTATTACACACTGAGTGAAAAAATATTTTCTCCGATTAATCTTAAATGTGCCACATTCTAGCTTCATTTCGTGTCCCCTACTCTTTCTACTTCATGAAGGAGTAAACAGCTGATCTATGTTTACCCATTTCACTCCATTCATTATTTTATAGAGTTGTACTTACAGACCAGCCTACAAAGAGGGATTCCTTATCATCCTGTTAGGTCAGTCCAGAGGAGTAGGTTATGCTCTCCAGCTGGTAGGTGCAGACAGACCAGAACAACTTTCTGTATGCCTCTGTTATCTCGAGCCAGCAGCTATCCTCTCTCCAGTGCTGTTTACCACAGTTTCCAGCCTGGTGGGCTGGAGAATGAACAGGAGGACCCCACAGGGATCCTGAGGGTGGTTAATAAATTGGACCCCGCCCCCCCCCCCCCCCCCGTCCTCTCTCTGCTTGCTGTGATTTTTCTGCTTTTTTAATTCTCTCCATTGTTTCTCAATTGACTTTCGTTTGGTTCTTTGCTTCTTGTAAGAATCCACTCTTAAAAAACAGAGCAGTCTTTGTTTCTCTAGCACCTGGATTTCTCAGGCCTGCAGGGGTTCCATTTTTGCCATTTATTTTTTTTTACCAGCAATTCTTTTTTCTTCACTTTTGGTTCTTTTTGCCATGTGCAGCCATACCGGGTACTTTGCCCTGTGCCTCGAGTGGCCCTCGTCAGGTCAGGTCCATGGCTGGCTCCTTTTGTCATGAGTACTAGGGTGTTGCCTCAGGGCCTATTATTTTGGCATTTTGAGATCCCCCAGGGGAGCCTGGGGCCTGTTGTCTATCTGCATGCCTCTAATGCATCTCCCAAGCTGGCAGACCCCCTCGGGATCTCCGGAGCCCCGAGGTTCTTTCTTGACTGGCTCTGAGCATAGCTGCTTTCAATCTCTGCTAGCTGCTTGGCAACACCCCCCAGGGACCTGAGACCTGTCCTATGGAGGGTCCTCTGGCACCTCATCCACTGCTGGCAAAAGAGTTATGCCCCTTTCAGCCCCTTTGTCTGTTCATCTGGGTGTCTCACCTTATCCCTTATGGAGGTCATTCCTGAAACCAAATAAGGATTTGTACATGCGCTGGGGACATTTATCTGCTGAAAACATCTGTGAGCATATTCTGGTACATACTGTAGCACCCATGGATGTTTATTTCGCTAACACAGGGATCTCAGAACATAACCAGGAGGGGCGGAACGGGGGCATGGTTTGCCCCGAAGACTTATAAATTGTATTCAGGAAAGGCCCGTGTATATTTTGGGAGGTCCCCGCAGACGTGCTTGTTATACCTGCCAGAGACATGGAATAAGGCCTGTACTTAGAAAATATTCTGCTGTGTTTGTATAAAGGTGGTGACCTGTCTGTTTTAAACTGGTGAACTGCAGTATGGAAAAGCACTACAAGATGCATTTATAAACAATAGAAATCAGAGGTGTGGGACTCTTGTAAGCTAAAGAGGCATCATTAACTATCCTGAAAGAAATATTAAGAAGAGCAATAGTGAGCAATAGTATGTAAGTGAGTATGGAAAGGATTCTTGTTTGGGTGAGAAACGTAGATCGTATTTTTAGTCCTTGGACTCCATGCTATTAAGTTGTTATTTAGATATATTTTTTGCGACTGAAAGTGAGAGAGTGTGTGTGTGTTTGTGTGTAGTTTGAGGGTTGCATGGGAGGATCTGGTGTGTTCATCTGCAATTCAGGGGAGACTTGAATGCCTGGCCAGTACCTGGACCATATGGATGACCGCAGCATCACCAGGTGCCAGTGTGATAGGGTAACCATGCATCTACTGTTCCAGGCACTGGGAGATATAACTGATGTTGTGCCAACATTCCCCAGATTGTTCCACGAGGCCTACATCCTTACCCAGTCCAGGATCTGTGAGAGCTGCAAGAGTGGTGATATATCTGGAGGCCGGCTACTTGGTATGATGGCACAGGCCTGACCCAGGGGAGCACTGCCACACAGCAGACTGTGGGAAGGCAGGCAGTGTTGCCCCAAAGATAGTAGATGTATACAGACCAACATAAGCCAGGACAGAGAGTGGGCATTCTATGGGACAGATGTAGTCACATGTTGGGAGCTGCTGTGTGAAATGCCAATACACAGATATGTGGGAAACAATTCCATAGCCTGACAGCCATAGTCATTTGAAGAGCATTGTTATGTCACTCAGCAATACAATATATCCTTTGGGGAATTGCAAAGTTAAATGATGTTTTTGTGACGTTCGTAAGAGTCCATACTTAGCATTGTAAAGGCTGTTTTTAGAGATGACCAATGAAAGAATAACTAAGGATTTCTTCTACTGCCACATATCAATTTCCACTTGCTGTTATTAAATCTTTGGGCATGCAACAGACTAGTATATTTAGTCTAGTTTGCATCAACATTTATTTATCATCAGTATTTCTGTGTAGTTTGCATCAGCACAGCACTGTAAGTGAGAGGAGCAGCTTAGGAGATGCACGTTTTAACAGAGGAGGCGTGGCCATGGAGGAGATGGGCAGGATTGGAAACATCCATCTTTTCAGAATATGGTGAGTGCGAGGACACCCAAACCATTTTCTGCACGTACCCGTGTCTCATTATTACAGCGGTGGTTTTCTCATGCTCCCCAGAAACGCATATGTCCCCGATTCCGGAACTGTGGGCACATCTATACCCGTGGCTGCTTAAGTAGCGTGAAATTGGGCCCGTTTTCGATTTGGACATGTCCGCAGGCTGGGCATGCATGTTATGGAATTAGCATCTATGGGGGTTCATTGAGATGGGGAAGAAGATTCCCTATCTCCAGCAGGTGAGTTAGTGGAGGAAGGGAATTTCACCTACTAGAAGGTGAAATCCCCTGTTTCACAAGGAAGACCTCTCCATACTTATTTAGGATGTTAGGGAGCCTTGTACATCATGGAGCTTACCCCTGAGCAAGATTCCCAAATTTGAACTATTTCGGAGGGTTACTAGTATGTGTCCAGATTTTATTTCCCCTTCTTGAACCTAGGCGCAACCTTGTGGTCTCCCAGTGGGAGATGCCAGAAATGATCCTCGAGAGCCCTAAGGTCCTCATCCATCTGTATCCTCTGCCTCAGAACAAGCTAAATCAGCATTTTGGGCTTCCTCACATGGATACCCTAGTCACGGCATTGACAAAATGCATGACCATTCCAACGGAAGGGGGCACTGTGCTGAAGGAGTCTCAGGATAGGAGAGTGGAAGTATTCCTCAAGAATGGCTTTACAGCTTTAGTCTTAGGCATTCTGGCAGCAGAGTCCAGCAGTTGATGAACAGCCCTAAGTTGGTGAGACTGGAGTCTGGGGCTTCATATATAGCTGATACCTCTGTATGACTTGATCAGGATTACTTCCAAGTCCATGGTGGTGATAGTGATGGCCAGGTAGTGGCTGTGTCTCTGCCAATGGGCTGCAGATGCTACTTCGAAGTTATGCCTGAGCAAAGTTCCCTTCAAGGGCAGGTTGCTCTTTGGGGAGGACCTGGAAAAGTGAAAAACCTTGGCAAGGCTCTTCCACAGAGGCTTCCAGATAATAGGCCCAGGGGTACCTGATGTGCCATGTGATTCTTCAAGACGCCCTGGAATGGGGAAGAGTTAGGGGTATCGGATGTGTCATGTGATTCTTCAAGATGCCCTGAGATTGGTAAGAGTCTGGGTGGGGCCTACTCCTCTTATGGGTCTAAACCCAACAAGGGTCAGCCCTTTCATGGCTCCCAACTTTCTCAGGACTCAGAAGCTGCTCCCTTGGCAGCCAGTAAGCCTCTGCAATGAGTTCCAGGGGGTCTTTTTCAGGGTATAACCAGTCAGCGAGTGACTGCAGCTGTTTTACTTGTAATGGACCCATACCACAACAGAGCAATGGGTCCTAGAGTTGAACAATCAAGGTTACGCACTGGAGTTTGCAGAGCCTTTTCAGGATGCCTTTCTGGAGTCACCCTGTAGCTCCATGCTCAAGTGGACAGTATCAAGAAAACTTCAGTGCCTTCTGCAGTTGCAGGCTATTATATCTATGCCCTACTTAGAGCAGGGACAGGACCATTACTCCATCTACTTTGTGGTACTCAAGAAGGGTGGTCATTCTGGATCTATAGGTGGTCACTGGCAGGCTTCAAGTGCCTCATTTCCACATGGAGACCATCATATTGATCACTGGATCAGTACAGCAAGGAGAATCTCTATCCTTCCTGAACCTTGCTGAAAAGCACTTCCACATCTCCATCTGGGAGCACTGTCATTGATTCCTCCACTTCTGTGTTTTGGCCACCATTTCCAGTTTGGCCTGGCTATGTCACTTTGCACCTTCTCAAAGATGATGGTGGTGGTGGTGGTGGTGTTCCTGCATAAGCAGGGCATTTGGATTTATCTGTGCCTGGACAACTGGCTTATTTGGTCCAACTCCTTGGAGGGTGGACAAAGGCTTGGTGTTTCACTGTTTGAAATGGCCAGAGTTGGTCAATTACCCAGAGAGCTGCCTGGTTTCTTCCAAGGATTTGGAATATCTGGGTGCTCAGTTCAACACTGCTTGGGAAGAGTGCTTCTCATGCAAGAGAGGTTGCTCAAGGTGCAGCAGCAACTCAGGGAGTTTTGTACTCAGCCACCTCCCCAGTCCTGGGACTACCTGCAAATCCTAGAATACATGGCATTGACCCTGGAGCTAGTCACCTTGGGCTTAGGTACACGTATGCCCCTTACAGAGGCATCTGTTGGCACATTGATCTCCCAGCCCCCAGTTGTTTGATTTGCACCCTGGGAGATCAAGGAGCAGTTGAATTGGTGGCTGTACTCTCACCATCTGTCAGAAGAGATGCCTCTGGCAGTACTGGCTTGGGTGATAGTCACCATAGATGCCAGTCTGAAAGGCTGGGGAAATTACTATCTGGATTAGTTTACCCAGGGCCTCTGATCCCTTCAGACAGCATCCTAATAGATCAGTTGACTGGAAGCCAGAGTGATCCACCTGGCAGTGGAGAGGTTTAATGCTTTCCTAGCAGGCAAAGCAGCCCCTGTATTCTTGGGCAATGCCACAGCTGTAGCTTACATCAGCAAACAAGCCGGGACTCTCAATGAAATGGTGGCAACAAACTGGCAAAGCTGTATTTTTGGACAGAGGAATACCTTCTTGTCCTGTCAGCGGCCCACATAGCAGGTATCAACAATGGAGAGGCCGACTTCTTGAGTTGGAAGTCCATGGATCCTAGCGAGTAGGAGTTAAGCCTCACACATTCAACCTCATTTTGAGGAGATAGGACTTTCCAGTATTTGTCTTGATGACCACCTAGGTGAATGCCAAAGTGGAAACTTCTTCAGCCACAGGAAGGATCTGCAGGTAGTGGATTTGGATGCCCTGCTTCAGGAGCAGTCCCAGGAGGGGCTCCTATTTTTCTTTCCCTTGTGACCTTTGGTGAGCCATCTTCTTTGCAGAGTTTGTTCATACTCAGGCCTAATGTTTCTAGTGGCATTGGACTGGCTATGCAGGCCATGTTACACAGTTCTTGAGCTTTTCAGCCTGGTACCCATTCTTGCTTCCTTAAAAGAAGTACCTTCTATGATACGGATGCTTGGTAATGAAGGATCCCATTCCCTTCTTTGTTATGCCTTGGCCCTTGAGAGGAGTAGGCTGTCTAGGAAGGGGTACACTGGAGGGCATCTACTTCTTTGGCCTGTGTGAGAGTCTGGTGGGTCTTCAAGAAGTGGTGTTCTTCTCAGGCCCTGTAGGCCAGAAAGGGATACATCACTGTTTTGTCCTTCTTGTAGTCTGGTTTTGACCAAAGATAGGCACTAAACTCTCAGGTTACAGCCCCAGCATGTTACAGGGGGTGAATTCAGGGGATATTCTTGGCGGTACATCTTGACATCTCCTGCTTCCTCAGAGGGATGAAGCAGATTCATCTTCCAATATGTTAGTGGAATCTTTCTCTAGTGTCGAAGGCTTTGAAATGACCCCTTTTGAGCCTATTCAAAATGATTTTCTCAAGGATTTTATGCACAAGGTGGTTTTCTGGTTATTATCACCTTTGCAGGTGGGTGTCAGAGTTGCAGGGAGCTTTTCGGGCCATCGCAACAGCATCCGACTCCTGTTCTTCCTCCGAAAGGTGCTGTTGCACTTTCATCTTAACCTGATTGCCATAATATCTTCCTTTTCCAAGGAGGATCTTTGAGCAAACCCCTTCCTGCATCTGGTGTAAATGCGGAAGGCATTGACGATGTATCTAGAGATTACGAATTCCTTCCATCTGTCGGACCATCTTTTTGTGCTTTCAAGCTGTCCAAGGAAGGGACTAGTGATGGCCAAGTCAGCTCAGCCTACCTTCTGAGCAGAAAGCCTTTGTTGGAGGGAGTCAAGGCTTACTCTACTTGGGCACAGGTCTCCTTTTGGGTTGGATATGCCTTCGTATCCTGATGGGCATCTGTAAGGTGGATTCCTGGTCATCTCTGAGCAATTTTGTGACACACAAGAGGTTGCATTTGGATGCAGGAATGGATGGCGCATTTGGAGGGCATTTGGTAGTTGAGCTTCTGTTGAATTATGATGGTGCTTGTACATTTGCTGTGTACTGTATGGTTTTGCTCATTGCCAGAATGGATAAAAAGTATTGAAAGCAATCTACATATGTAAATGATGCTATTTCCACATTTGAAAGCCATGCAAGCTTTTAGAATGATCTCCATAACTTAACCATTTAGCTGCCGAATATCACTGCTAAAGAAATAATTGCTGGCTCCATTACCTCCCTCCCCAAACTTGGCTCCTTATTATCCAGATAAAATCTGGCCATTTAGCAAGTTAAACAGACCAATCGTATCTGTATAAGGGCTGACAATATCAAGATAAGAGAGTAATGTATTAGCTGCCTGCTGGCAAACAGACAATTCACTTTTATGCCCATTCTGTCTACACATGTTTATTTGGCAAGGTTGATTATCAGTTTTCCCTAAATACCATGAAATACTGGGAATTCTAAGAACACACATTTTCTTTTTGCGAAGGAATCAAGTGTTTAAACAATTGCTCTTTAACTAGATTCTTCACATGCTTGCCAAAAAGTTGTTATAGATTTCACATTAGCCAGCCGCCCTCCCTAGTAGTTTAGAAGCAATATCTTTATTTGAAATAATAAAAAGACAAATGTTGCATAAGGTGAGAATTATCGCATTATTGTTCCAGACATATTGAGGGCAGATTTAGTGCTTTTATTTAGAAGCTACGAAAACACACCTCCATTTGTAAAATACTGACTGCAGGTGCAGTGTGTGTGTTGGTTTGCTATTTGTATTTTTTGTGGTGTTCAGCAGTATTTAATAGGTATTCTGAGTTTCTAGTGTAGGTTAAATCCACACGCCATTAGTGATTTGGGACCTTTATTCCACTCTGCTATCTGTTGTACCCAACAGCATCTGTCCTAATGTCCCAAGCACAAGCTATATATTCAGACATTCAACAGTGTTAGGAAAAGTGCAGATCTCTGTTAATCTTGTGCCTCGAAATTCATTAATGTTGTCTAAATAAATGCAAAATTATACTTAAGAGCCCTAGTCTGTTTTCTGCTATCCTCCATCTGTTAAGCCCAATATATTCTGACAGCTCCACTCTTTCGATAGTAAGCATGATCACATACTAAATAGGTATGAGGAGACGCATATGACACTATTTTCTGTATGCCTGCTAAATTTAATTGCATGCTGAAAAAGGCTCTGGTGAATAAAGGAGACCATGCAAAATGAAGCTCCTTGACGTAGAAGACAGATATCTTCAAAACACGTGCAGTGTTGGAGGATATTATGGATCATTGAGAAAGATAAGTTGAACTAAATGTGGTTATGGATTAGCAGTATGAAAGCAGTATTTAATTGATATGTAAAAAAACTGGACTGAGACTGCTTGAAGAAGTGAGTTTACTCTCATGTGAATTTTGGTGGTCCTCAAATTAGTTTTTTGGGGTTTTTTGCAGCATATGCTGAATGTATGTAAAGCTTTTGACTTAGCAGAGGGGATATTTGTTGATTCAGTTTGCCAAATTCAATTCCTTTATTTACATTTAGGTAGATTCTAGCTGTAGCATTTCTCGACTAGCATCTTCTCGGAAGGGTTTAGTGTGCGCATTAAGGCCTTGGTGCTTAGGCCACTAGTTATTGTGCACATAGGGTCATTTTATACAGAATGCCTATTTGCAGGGAAGGCACATAGGTGCATAGATTATGTGTATTTTTTAAAGATAACATATGTGCCTATGTGCCTTTGTAAATGGCCTACCAGAAAGTTATATCTCCTCCAATTGAGGAGTAACTTTGTGATTATACATGCCATTAAGAATTTGTGCTTATGCATATGCTTTATAAGATACATGCATAAAGCGCCAATCCCGCCTTCACTATGCTCATTCTCCTCCGCCTCGACTGCCTACGCATATATCACATAAACGTTTTCTTACTGCCTACTTCTATCCGTGTTTCTAGCAAAGTAATTTTATAGATGCCTTATTGAGCTTTTAAAATGGGCTTAGGTTAATGTGGATGCTAAGCTTTAGAGCAATGGTTCTCAAACCAGTCCTCTGGAACCCCTAGTCCAGTCAGGTTTTCAGGGTATCCACAATGAATATGCATGAGATAGATCTGCAGACAATGGAAGCAGTGCATGCAGGTCTATCTCATGAATATTCATTGTGGATATCCTGAAAACCTGGCCGGCCTGGGGGGTCCCAGAAGACAGGGTTGAGAACTACTGCTTTAGAACATAAGCTCTGTAAAGTCATCCTTTAAGTTATTTGATTCCTGGTTTCCATCTGTAACTAAGGCTGCTGAGAGAGGTTTATACATGCAGAGTCTTGATTATATAAAATGAAATATACTGCATATGGTATTGCAAATATAACAGATCATTTTCAGAATGAACCTATGAACAGACTTGCTGGGGGGTTTTCACAAATGGTTCCTGAGGCAAAACTGTTTTAGGAAATAGACTACTATATGACTCTTTGTATCGTCTACACAGCTTATGGGTTCATTTTTTATTCCTTCTATTGACTCATTAAAGAGTACTCAATTCCGCGGGATGTGTTGCATCACAGAATTTGTTCAGATAATATGTTAATACTTTTGAGATGAGAGTTGGAAAGGTTGGAGCGAGGGAGGAATTTGAGTTAACATATGTCCCATATGGCAAGCTACTTGTTCCAAATCTGTTTTGGGTTTTGCTTAACTTTATTATCCACAGATCTTTATTTCCCTACTAATTTGATGTAATGCATTGCAGTTATTCAGTGGTTTACTATTAGTCTTTCTGGCCGATTCACAGAAAAGCAACAGCCATGGTCATGCCAATCAGGGTGTACTAGATGATCGAGCTGCATTGACTTCTTCATGCGACTGATCCGCTCTGGAAGAAAATAAGTATTAAAAGAAAGATGAAAAATACGGATTAGACATGGTGCTCCCATAGTTGCAAAATGCACACAAAAAATCTAAAATAATAATAATTTAAAAACAAAACAGGATGTTTTACAGCCAAGGCAGAACATTTTAAAGATAGATTTCAGAAAGAAGGCCACAATAGCCTCTCAGAAATGTCTTAACAGATAGCATAAGTATATGAATTATACATTTAGAGCATTTCAAGTCAGGGAATATTAGCGAATGAATACTGATTCAAATAGGGTCCAATGCGACTCGGTATTCATTTAGCAAGGAGGTTGAATTATTGATCTTCTGCACAAACAAAATCATTCAGCAGTGTAATATTTAAGCTGTTTCATTTAAGCAAAATGGCCTCAAGTATTTGGACAGACACCTGACGATTAATGCTTTTCAAATATGTTGTGGAATGTTAGCAGCATTCATTGATCCGGCAAGTGCCAATACCCAGAGTACCTTTCTGTTTAAATTAGGAGCCACTGCAGAACGTTCTGCTCCATTAATGGTGTGAATTGCATGGGGGATGTTTTCAAGGGCGTTGTGTTCAGAAGGTCTAGCACAAATGCAAATAGTGTACTGGGGCAGGTGAGTGTATTTCCAGGTGGACTGGACAACTGATAAACAGCATTACAAAGAGATCTTTACAATTCTGGAAAAGAATATCAAAACATTTTTCCCAATATATACCAAAAGAGCCCTGGAGTAAGGCTTCCTTCTCTGGAAGACTGGAAAACATGTTCTTTTCTGATCATATGCTCTGAATTCAAACTTTGTGTGAGTTTAAAATGACAATGGAAAATGGGCTTCATAAATAACATTTTGCATTGGTTCAGACAAAATAAAGCCTGCAGTGCTCAGAAGGGTTTGGGAGAAATATTATAGTTGTCATTGGGGCTGCCTTTCATTCTGTGAGGGAAAAGCTACATCCAACAAAGCAAAAGTGCAGACGTCCTTCTTTCTCTTATTTGCTTTTAGAGACTTGACTGTCAGATTGACAAAGAGACTCTGACAGAAGCAAAAGTAATTCAGAGCCCACTCTCAAGTAGAACAGGCCCTAGCAGACAGCAGAAAAACCAGTCTCCTCGCTGAAAAGCAGAAAAATGCATGGCATTCATATACTCTATGGCAGGCAGCACCAAAGATACATTTTAGATTCTCCATGCAGCTGAATTTTATTAGGGTTCTATAACGCCGGCAGCTGGGAAATCTAGTGTTTAGCTTCCAACAAGAAAAAGTATTGATTATCTGAATCAAAATTTGCATGGTCAAGAGAGAAAGTCTATGATCAAGCAAACGCTTTATTGCCCACAGTATTGCATTTGTAGGAGATGATTATTGAGCAGTTATACGACTCACGTCAAGCACATCTTTGAGAAGAGCACTGCTCTGCATTTACTTTTTACTGCCACAAAGGCAACCAAGGGACTGCAGAAGTCGAGTGTAAATTATAGCCCTATACATCCTGCAACGGAGGACCGACCAATCAATGTATCAGAAATAGCGAGAGATGATGAACCACTGGTGGCAATTCAGTTCATTATAGTTCTCATGCTGTCTAGGTCATCCAGCGGTGAAAGCTGATCTCCGTTCAGTTACACTGCTGCCGCTGTAGCATGCAATCTGTATTTGCATGTTTAAGGCTTTTTTTTTTCTTTTCGTGGAAGTAAAGATGAAAAGTATTTTCTATGTATTACAGTTATTAACAGCCTTTATGAAGAGATTCAGCCGTGGCAACATAGAGTAGGTACAACAGGGAATATGCAAATTAAATTATGGCAGTATAGCAGTTCCCGTGGATACCTGTGTGAAATGTCCAAAAAGACACCTATTTTATAAAGGCAACATAAGCACCTGGGTACTTTGTAAAATAGGTGCAGACGATGACCTCCAATAGCACACAAATGCCCTTTCTTGATTTTACACTAACTCCAAAGAAGGCGTAAATGTGTGCATGTACTCACATATTTTATAAAATACACATGTACATTACAACCCTGCCCAAACTGTCCCTGGGAATGCCTGTGCAAGATACACAGCTAAGTATGAACTATTTTGTTGGCACGTGCACTTATACATGCGTATCCAGTTGCTCAATTTTACACATAAGAGCAATTTTCCACATATTAAACATGCTTTACATACAGAAAATGCTTTAAGAAATTACCTCAGAAAGGATAACTAATGCATGTCAGTGATGCCACGAACAGGTATGGATTGCAGAATCGGGTCTTATAAATATCTATGTAACATTAATTACATCTAAAGCCATTAATAGTGTCGTACTATTCTGAACATCTTCCTTTATGAAATGACTTTTCTGCTGTGGGTTGTCCAAATATAGCAGCACTTTGCATTTTATAGTAAGCTTTGCATTTCCCTAGCCTTTTATAAAATACTAGCAGAATTTTAAATGGCCAGCCTTAGACATCTGTTTAACCACCCTATGGGGGTCATCCTATGGCGCGTTTAGCAGGGATATATGTCTAGTTTGGATGCATATCCCCCGCTAAATGCCAGGGGCTGATTCTGGATCCAAAGCTCCCCGCATGTACAGCAGAGATGTGTGGGGAGCTCTGGATGGCAGCGGGAGGGGGAGGGCCAGAGGAGGAGTCTGGGCAGAGCGGAGATGGGACCCTGACCCCAGACATATAGGGCCTATTCTGGTGACGGCCCTGTACATCTGGGCTTGGTGACATTGGCAGACATCAAGTCTGGACTGCCATCGAGGAGGTGAGCAGGGCAGAGGGTTCCCCGTAGCCTGATCTTAGCCACGGAAGGCTCGATTGGGGGTTAGGCAGTGGGGAGGAAGATCTTACAAATTGTGCAGCTGATCGGGATTCCTGCATAGCTTCCCGGTGCCATGACTATGGGACACCACGGCACCATGTCTCCATGCAGGAGCCTTGACTAAGCTAGCCAGGAAAGTGGATAGCCGTGCAGTGGGCCTGAATCGGGACATGTCCGGGATGTCCAGGCCCTTTGCCCTGATTCTGCTCCCGCAGGAACGGCTAGCTCCCATCAGTGCAGAATCAGAGCCAGATCTGGGTCATACAGATTTTGGACGTCTAGACAATCCGGACATACCCCGAGTGGAATTGGCCTATATAAGTAGTGCTTTAACTAATATCAATAGGATATAGCAGAATTAGAAAAGGTACAGAGAAGAACCACCAAAATAGAAAAGGGAATGGAAGGATATTCCTATGAGGAGAGGCTAAAACATTTAGGGCTCTTCAACCTAGAAAAGAGACAGCTGAGAGGAGATATGATAGAAGTCTATAAATTAATGAATGGAGTGGAACGGGTAAATGTAGATCGATTGTTTACACCATAAAATATAGGGGACATACAATGAAGCTACAGGGTAACCCATCTAAGACAGACTAATAAGAGAAAATATTTTTTCACTCAACGCGTAATCAAACTCTGTATTTCCTTAATGGAGGGTGTAGTAAAAGCTGTTAGTGTAGCTGGGTTTAAAAAAGGTTTGGACAGGTTCCTGGAGGAAAAGTCCATAAACCATTATTAAAGGGGGCCTGGGAAATCCACTGCTTGTCCCAATACAAGCATTGTGGAACCTGTGTCTTCTGAGGAAATTGCTAGGTACTTGTGACCTAGATTTACCACTGTTGGCAACATGATACTGGGCTTGATGGACCTTGGTCTGACGCAGTATGATGGCATATCTTATGCTCATATATATATATATATATATATATATAGTCACGCCGCCTTCTGGGTAGGCAGTTGCCTATAGGCAGTGGGCGTACCTCCTATTGTCCCTTGGTAGTGTGGGTTCCCAGAGCCAAGGCTTCTGGGGATTGTAGTTGTGAAAAAAAATGAGTAGCCGAGGGTTGAAGGCAAATACAGGAAAAATTTATTCTTTTCTTCTTTTGCCCTTTCAAACATACAGAAACAAAAGTAGGATACTTCTCCAAATAAAGAAAAATGAACTTTCACAGTAACACAGCAACTGCTTCACTCAGCTTGTTATACCAGTAGTATATCTTTTTCCAGAGTTCAAGAATACAGCTTAAGGGTTCCTTGCTCAGTTCAGCCCAAATAACTGCTCTTCCAAACTGAGCACTAGTCAAAGCACAACCCACTTTACTTCTGGCTGTTTATACGTTTAAGTAGTGACTTCTTAAGTATTCAAATCAGCACTTCTGAACATTCTCTGCCAGCTTTAAAAATGTTAGCAACTTCCTTCCAAACATTCCTAGCAGAACAGGCAAGTACAAAGCTTCTGGGTTTTCTCAGTTTTAAACCTTACAGCTTCTTCACCTTTGCTTTACACACAAAGAACAGTCCATTTGAGAGTCGGCAGAACTATTATCAGAATCATAGTTATCTATCTGCATGCTCTCATACTCGGGGTCAGTTAGCATTTGGTTGGAATCAGCTTGTGGGATTTCAGGTTTTATTTCTTCTAATAACTTTAAAACCTTCTCCCAATGAGACCTCTTTCTATGCTGAGGAATGCTGGAAGGGCTGAGGGGATTCTTATCCTTCAATAAACTATGCAAGGTTTCAAATGGGCTCACCTTACTTCTAGTAACAGAGCTCTTTACAGACCTTCCTCGAGGTGAAGCTCATGCCCGTGCCCTGCTCAAAGACAGCACTTTCCTCAGGATAAACTCTCCTGTCTTCAGGGCCTGCTGTAATGCTCCTACAACATGGGCTTCCTTCAGAGCTGTAGTACCCTGTGTGCTGGCTGGAAGTGGTCATGCTGGGCTCTAGTGCGGTGGGTAGAGAAGAACACTAGATGAGAGCAGGGCTAGTACCAGAGTTGGTTCAAGGTGTTGGCAAACCTTAATCTTTATGCCCCCTCTGCCTGTCAGGATCTGTCGTTTAGCTTTGAATACCCTGCTCTTGACCACACTCCAGAAGCTGCTACCCTAAGCAACTGCTTGATTTTCCTGATGGTTGGACCAGCCCTGTATCAGGGGATAGACGAAGTGGAAAATCAGTATAGCAGGCTCTGTGGGGGGCTCTTACTAAAGGGTGCTAGCTATCAGCATGGGTCTGGCATGCGCTAAAGGCAGGCGTTGGACATGTGTTGACAGCTGGCATGGGGCTATGACAGCTAGTGTCATCAGATTTAGGTGCTGTCTATAGCATGTTAGGGTTCAAAGTGTGAGGGTTAGGGGCGGAGAGTGGTTTGGGTGCAGGTCACGCACACAGTGCACCTGTGCTACCTGCACAGCAGGCTAGTAGAGCAGGTGCACTCACTGCCCCCTCAATAGGTGGCGGTGAATGCACACGCTCTATTGTGCCAGAGTTGTGTGACCCATGGTAACTGCTGGGAGCATGCATCTCATGATACCGGCTGGCAGTTAACGCTGTGGCATTGCCCTAACGTGCCATGGATTTGCGTGTTATGGGTGCGTTTGGTGCAATACCACAGCGCCTTTAGTAAAAAAAAAAGCTCCTATGTGTTTGTAGGAGAATTTTAAATTTAATTTGGTAGACGATGGTTAGCCAAAGATAGAGACTATAAAGAAGGGTGATGTGTTCATATTTACAAGGATAGTATATTAGTTTAACAGTTTCATATGACAACTTTCTGACAGTAGAAGTAGTCAACCACTGGAAAAGCCCTCTAGCGAGGCAGCAAAATATCAATATCACTTTTTCAAAGAGAGTTAGAGAACTTCATGACCTGTTTCAGCTCTGTGTGAAAGGAGTAACATATTGAAGCCAATTTACTGAGGCTTTTCTGGCATTCAATGTCTGCGGCGGAAAAAGCATACTGAATCAGGCCCATGGAGAAGGCCATAGTACATCTGATAAAATGACTTTACCCTAACTGATACTGATTGTGAAATTTTGAAAGTGAACTTGTTAAATCAACTCCTTTTGGGCTTTTTTGATTAGACTATAGCTGTCAAGGTGTTTTTTGTGTTGTCACAGTTGATTGTGAAAGCTGTGCTTTCAGTAACTAACTTTGTAACAGCAATCATATTTGATTAGACAGAATGGATTTTGAATGACTGCATTCTACCTTCAGAGCTGTGCTTAGCGCTCTAAAAAAAATATAAAGAGCTCAGTGTAAGGACTTATTAATCTAATGTCCGAGGAGCATTATGTAATCAATGTTGTATCTTCAGTTGTGTTTAATTATATTTCTCTCTATCTTTCTATGTAAAATGTATCCATACAAATATGTGGTATCATCACTTATTTATTTTATTTTATTTAACAGTTCTTCTATACCGCGCTATTACAATCAGCGCGGTGTACATCGAACAAAACATACTACAATGCATACAAGCAACATTGAGTTTTACATAGAACAGGGAAAAAAACCATAGGATAACCGGGGTAACTATTTACAGGGTAACTATTTACAGGTTAAATTAGTATTGTCACCAATACTCTAAGCCAATTTGGTATCACTTCCCATGATTAGATTACTCCACAATCTTCTCCACACTAAAACTGCTAAGAACAGAACTTAAAAAGAAATCTGCAATAGAAGACACCCAGGAAGGTGTAGATAACATGAGGAGGGATCTAGCTAAGCTTGAAGAATGGTCTAGAATTTGGCAGCTGGGATTTAATGTTAAAAAATGTAAGGTCATGCATTTGGGCTGCAGCAATCCAAGGGAGTAATACAGTATAGGAGGTGAAGTACTTTTGTCCACTAAAGAAGAGCGGGACCTAGGCGTGGTTGTGTCTGATGATCTTAAAGTAGCTAAACAGAAAAGGCGACGGCAAAAGCTAGAAGGATGCTTGGGTGCATACGGAGAGGAATGGCTAGCAGAAAAAAGGAGGTGATAATGCCTCTGTATAAGTCTTTGGTACGACCTCATTTGGAGTATAGTGTACAATTCTGGAGACCGCACCTTCAAAAGGATGTGAACAGGATGGAGTCGGTGCAGAGGGTGGCTACTAAAATGATTAGTGGGCTTCATTATGAAGCATATGAGGACAGACTGATGGATCTTAATATGTACACCTTAGAGGAAAGGCGGGATAGAGGTGATATGATTGAGATGTTTAAATACCTCCGTGGCATAAATGTTCAGGGAGAGAGCCTCTTTCAATTGAAAGCAAGTTCTGCTACGAGGGGACATGGGATGAGGGTGAAGGGAGATAGATTCAGGAGTGATATGCGGAAATATTTCTTTACGGAAAGAGTAGTGGATCTATGGAATAGTCTCCCAGTGGAGGTGGTAGAGATGAGGACAGTAACTGAATTCAAAAAAGCATGGGACCAACACAGAGGATCTCTAAAGGTAAAAAGTGGACTGTTGTAGTTGTTGATATGGAAGGACAGACTAGATAGGCCATGTGGTCTTTTTCTGTCATCATGTTTCTATGTTTCTAAATCACTAGCTTGACAAAATTCTAGCCTACAGAAGCAAGCAATACACATAAAGGCTTATGTACTAAAAAGCGTGCTAAAATAGTTTGTGCTAATTTTATTACATTTTTCCATTATTCAGATATATTGGGTTTTACTGCACAAATAAGCCAAAATAAAGGTGCGCAAGCTGGGCAGGCATTCCAAAATCCACACTGAAGAGCATATCTGTTATGGCACTTACACTCTGTATGTCTTTCAGGTTCCTCCATGTTAACTGGCTCGACGTTAAAGGCCCATTTTAAACCTAGAAAATGATTACCACAGTGGCGTTAATTCTGCCCAAGTAGCCCTTGCAATGAGGGAAGGTGGGTGGGCAAGAAGGGCACCCACATGGCGGCGCGTCAACTTTAATTTGTTTGCTGCGCTGCTTCTGCTCCAGGCCTGGCAGGTGTTACCTTCTGGACTGAAGTCTCGCCATAACAGCCGCACCAAGAGACTTCGGCCCAGGAGGTAATTGCTTCTGGGCTTAAAGTGGAGACAGCGTGGCAAACAAAGTAAGTTTGCGTGCGGGCATATGGGATGACAGATGGGGCCATCAGCAAAATGTTGCTTGGGGGCTCCTCATTAGAACTTTTACCACTGAATTACAAATAATTATCCTAAGGACCATCTAGTCTGCTAATAACCATAGACCACTGTCGATCCCTGGCTTTCCCTTCACATCTTTGCAATTAGAGATCCTTTGTTCTTATTCAATCATTTCTTAAATCCTGTTACTGTTTTTGCCATCCTTGCCTTCACAATCTTTTCCCTAAAGAAATGTTTTCTGAGGTTTCTCTTGATTCTACCCCCTTTAATCCTGATATTGTTACACTGCCTCTTGTTCTGTACCTTCCTTTCCCAAACCACAGGGAGACATCCGTTAACCTCTACTCACTCATCCTTTTCTGCCGGTCTAACAGTACCCAGAAACCCTTCAAATTTAAACTGGATTTTTTTTTTTCATTCTACACTTTCAGACTAAATGATTCCCTGGAGGCTCATATTTTTGAATCTTATGCCTTAAGCTGCATTTGGTAAATGGTCGTGTGTTTGAAATAGTGTAATGTCTTCCACTTAATCTGGCCTGAGTACCATTTCCCCTGCTCATGTATATACATAGAACTATTTAGGAATACTGAGCTGTCTTCCTAATCTGGAGAGCCATGGGAGGAGTTTGTGATGGCAGAGAAATTGTAAAAAGGGAAATTTTGGAGAGAAATTTGTCTGTCCCACCTTCTTTCTACCAAGCTGATCTGAGGGGTGCAGAGCCTTCCGTAGCCAGTGAGGTCCACGTGTTCACCAAGGCCTAGCATAGTAGTAAAAAGGGAGTTGTCTTAAGATGCAGATCAGGGCCTAGGACAAGAAGAGAAACGATCAGAGCATAAGACAAGGCACCTTTAGAGTGGATTTTTCCTAAGTATGTGAATTCCTACCTCCCAAGAACCAGGCTGTAGCTTAAGGAGCAGAAGCCAAGTATCCTGTTGAGGGTGAACTCTCGCCAAGCCAACCCTGCATAGGGGAAAGAGAAACACAGCAGCTGTAATTTAAGGAGAGCTGTATTGCAAAAAAAGTGAAGGAGAACCTCCCCTCCCCTTCATCCTTGTATCTGCCAGCATTGAGTACTGCATGGGAGCCTAGAAGCAGCTGGGATAGCTGAGACAAAAGGCATAGAGTCCAGATATTGGAGGCTAGGAGAGTCTTGCTGCTTTATAAGACCCAAGAGTCAAGCTTGTGTCTCAAGGGATAACGCAACCCACTGCTGTGAGAATGTGTGGAGTGTCAATGAAAGGACTGGAGAATAAAGACGACATAGGAGTAAAATCCCAACCTCTGAGCTGCATCTTTTTTCTTTTTTTCTATTTTTGTCTTTCAGTACGTTATGGGGGCAGTTTTCAAAAGAAGTTATACAGCATTGTCTGTTAAGTACTGTAGCAGTTAATTTTTTAACACGCAGTCCATTATTGTGACAATTTTCAAAAGAAGCAATACGTTTACCAGCTGTTGCTAAATGTGTAATTTCTTTATGTGTAGGTATTTTAAACTACTATTTTCATAACAAACACACCATACATAAAAAGACCCTACATGGCCTTGTATTGGCGACTGCCTGCCTGAAGGGTGACACAATACCTCTAAAATTACAACAGATAAATAATTTAAATTTTTTGAAAATAAACCACATCAATCATACAACTCATAAAACTAAAAGAATTTGAATAGAAAATAATTGTTATACCTGTTTGCAGAAATGGAAACAACAGTTCTACTTCTCACAAACAAATGCTGCGCAGAGCCTGCCATGAACTTGTATGACAAAGTGAATGGTGTTTTGAATAGTAAAATACAACCTAATGGCAAAAATATTTTTCAGTAAAAAGAGAAAAAGAAACAATCTCTACTTACAGATTGGCTGTCAATCGCCAAACCTGGCAAAAATGCATTGGCTTGCAAACAAGCGAATTGGTCTGTCAGTGCCACATGAGATGGCTGTATCATAGACATCAACACTAAAACTGTGATGAAGGCATAATACCATGCTCACTAGCTATCAGTAAACAAATTAATGGTATATGCAAATGAGATGTGATGATGGTGAGCACCAGAAAAGTGATTAGCATTCTGCTGTATTAAAAATGTAATAAGATGGATGAACTATTGCAATTCAAACTACCTCTTTCCCCAAACCACTTATAAAAGTAAAAAAGAAAAAAAGAAAAAGGTGACCAGTGAAACAAACAAATAGTCCTAAAATGAATTATCGTGAAGCAAACTGCTTAAAAATACAGTAGAGTGCACAGACAAAATGAATCAGGGCAATTAATGCTTATTGTAAAATAATCCATTGCATGCAAACAAATGTGTGAACTGAGGTGGTCAATGGTGTACACAGAATAGCCAGACTGAGCAATAGGACAGTCAGTAGATAAATCTTAAAGTGCACCAGTGTGATACATGTTAATAAAAATACGGTGCAAGAGGTACTGTAAGCCAATCAGTGCCATAGGTTTTTAATAGAAGGGGGGGGGGCATTATGTATAATTGCTGATGTCTTGTTTTGTACTATAGCATATATTCTGAACCACCAAAAAGACCACTTATCAATTTTGCTAGAACACACTTATAAACCATAGGGGCATGTTTACTAATGTGCAGTAGCCTGACGCATGGAGTTTAGCATGGGCTAAACGTGTGCTTTCAGACCATGGTAGCCTAGAGCACATGGCAGGAAGGCTCCCATGCTAAAAACACCACATTACTTGAGCAGTGCATGAATAGGTGGTGTTACAGTAGAGCTGGGGTGGAAAGAGGGCGTTAGCAGTTGCATGCGGCTTGCACAGCCATGCTAATAGTGCACTAGAGGCACAAAGACACTGCTAGCTTGGGTGCAACTACTGCTAGCCTCCAACCAGGTGGTAGTTGCAATTCGCAGTCTGGCCATGATTCCCACACAGTTTAAAGGCCTGAACCATCCCGTACATAAACCATTCTTGACCATACAGGATGGCAATGTTTGCATGTGAACCAGGCACTCACCTAAGGCACAGGTATCAGAAGGAGGACATGGTGCAGCCGGCACAGCAGCAGAGCACCGCAACTTGACAGCCACATAACCAGGGCCTGCAGCACATGAATATACCTGCTGGGACTCAGGAGAGTGGGCAGAAATTTACATGCTCGGCAACATCTGTCTGGAAAGAATTATGGTCATGTCTGCATATGCATTGGATAGATGAGGGAGGGCTGCTGATGTGATGAGTGATTATGGAGGAGTTGGGAAATATGGCCTGTATTTGATGAAACAGCCAGAACTGGGCACATAGCCAGGGGCAGGGAATGCAAATGAGGTGTAGCAAAATGAAGGTTTAGCACTAATATTTACTGTCAGACAACCTCCTCCCCTGCATGAGGAGCCATGTAGAGCACATACATGCACCTGGAGGGCTATGCTGGGGCCCTGTTGATGTGGGGGATGAGTCTTTGGCCTACTGTCACATCAGCAGGTACCTACATTTCCACCACTGAACATGAGCTAGCTTGGTTGTAGCTCCCTAGTCAGAGTTTCCTCCCCCCAGCCTCTTAGGGGATGAGGCATTCCACAGACCTGAGAAGCTCAAATGGGCTCCCAAGGGCTTGTGGGCCTTCATTTCCCAGAGAGTTGGTATGCTCCAGCTGGGAGCCATTTGTGGGTTGCCTGTCTCCTTGGAGGTCCATAGGGGGCCCTGTGGTATGTCCCCAGGTCTTTCCTCATGGTGGGAATATGGGTAACCTTTGTAAACTGTATCCCACCCCCTGGAAGACATTAGGCCACAGAGTGAGTGCCATCTTTGGTGGTCCAAGGGGTTGTATCTGGACACTGTAAACCTTATGTGATGGAAAGGGTGGGTGGCCACAGCCTGATGTCCCCCACATCTGTGTAGTCACCTTGTTGAGCCTTCAGATCCACAGGCTCTAGTGCCCCCTTTCTCCCATATGAGGGCATCCTTCCTCATTAGCAAGGGTACTGTGGCATTGTATAAGGGGAATGACAAGAAGAGAACCCAACCCCTCCCACGCCAGAGGCCTGGTAACCTATCCGCTGCAGCCTAGGCAATCAGGCACCTTGGGTGCCTCAGGGTGAGAGGAGTTCATACAGCCATTCCACATGGCAAGCACTGCTGCCACCCTGCTACACCCATATGGAACCCCCTGCTCATTCAGATGCTGAATATGCACCCTATTTCCCCCAGAAAGGACCACAGCATGGTTTCTATGCATGTGTTTTCTTCCCTGATTTGTATGTCCTGCTCCCTTGTACTTTGGCACATTGTTCTGAGCTATACAGCAGAATGTGCCTATTCCTAGATCAGCCCTCTCTATCCTTCACTGGTCACCTTGTACATGCCCTGTTAGTAGGGTCAGGGACCATGTATTGCTGCTTGCTCTCTCTGCAAGGGTTTGATTGCCTACTGCCACCTACAGTATCACATTAGTAGCAAGCTAGTACAGGGTGCACCTAGCGCACACCTTCACAGTGTGCATGAACACTGGCCATGTGGTAACAATGCAAGAAGCGTGATCAGAGAAAAAAAGTGGTCACAGATGCTTTTATTAAAAGAGCCCCTACACATTTCCTTAGGAGGTAATAGCTTCAAAACATAAAATAAAACGTTTATAAAGTCATCATAATAACATATAAAATATAAAAAAATAATAGCATATTATTAAAACTAAAAATAACATAAATAATGAATAATTAAAAAAAATGGAAATAATCAAAAGTAAGGCTGAATAGTAGGACAGATAATAGATTCATACAATAAAATAAGGATATAGTTGGCTAAAAATGTAACTACAGAGTGATTAGTAAATTAATGGAAAGATTGCTAAAGCAGAGGAAGGAGCAGTTTATGGAATCCAGGGAATTACAGGATCCGAGACAGCATAGTTTTCTTTGAATGGGTGAAAGAGAATTGGATCGGTGCTAGATATGGTGATGCAGAACAGTGTCACATCAGTGACTTTTATATAAACTGAGTACCTTGGTGATGGACTCTAAGGTGACTGATTGGGCTAGAAACTAGTTAAGCGGTAGACAACAGAGGGTAGCAGTAAATGGAGTTAACACTGAAGATGGGGTTGTCACCAGTGGTGTGCTGCAAGGATTAGTCCTTGGTCCTGTTCGTAGTTGATATTGCAGAAGGTCTGTCAGGAAAGCTGTGCCTCTTTGCTGATGATGCCAAAATTTTCAATAGGAAGGTGTGAATATCATGAGGAAAAATCTAATGAAGCTTGAAGAATGGTCAAGAATTTGGCAGCTCAGATCTAATGCTAGAAATTACAAGGTCATGTAGTTAGGCTGCAAAACCCAAGGGACTAGTATTTTATAGAGGGTGAAGTACTTTAATGCATGAATGGAGAGCAGAACCTGGGGGTGGTCATCTTGGGTTATCTTACAGTGGTCAAACAGGTAGAAGAGGTGACAGAAAAAACCAAAAGGATGCTTGGATACATAGGAAGAGGAATGTTCAACAGGAAGGAGGCGATAATGTCTTTGTATAAGCCTCTAGACAGACCTCATTTGGAGTACTGTCTACAGTTCTGGAGACTGCAGTTTCAAAAAGATAAGAATAGGATGGAGTTGGTCCAGAGAGCGGCTATTAAAATGGCCAGTGGTCTTTGTCATAAGGCATATGGGGATAGACTTAAAGATCTTTATCTATAATTCTGAGGAAATGCATGAGATATGATAGAGATACTTATTATACTATTATAAATGCACAGACGGTGGCCTTTTTTTACTTGAAAGGAATCTCTGGAACAAGGGGTCATAGGATGAAAGTGAAAGGGGATAGGAATAATCTTTGGAAATATTTCTTTATGGAAATGGTAGTAGTTATATACAACAGCCTCCGAGCTGAGTTGATGGATATGAGAACTGTAGATGAATTTAAATAGGCATGGGAAAAGTACAGTGGATCGCTGAGGAAGAGAAAGGGATTGTAGAACTTAATGGTTCTTACGAATGGCAGACTAGATAGACTGTATAATCTTTATCTGCCATAATTTTCTATGTTTTTCCATCATTAACAATGTTCCCCGTAGACACATTGAGGCCATTTCTAATTGGGGCACGTCCAAGCGTCCAAAAAATGTGCGGGCCCAAAGTGCACCAATTCTGCTACCGCGGGAGCTAGATATTCCTGCGGTTGCAGAATCGGGCACTTAGATGGCCCAGCTTTGCCCCGATTCAGCACTGCAGAATTCCATTGCCCTGCCCGGCCAGCTTGCCCTATGCCCCTGTTGGTGTGCTGGTGCTGTGACGTCCCGTCGTAATGGCACCAGGATGTGCAGCAGAAGCACAGAAGGCCAGACATCGCTGCAGGCTTCCTTTTCCCACCACCCGACCTCGGCAGGGGGCAGTCAGGGCCAAGACCAGGAGATGAGGGCTTGCATCTTCCTCTGCCGTGATTTGGTGAGGCTGTCTGGCCTGATCGCTGCTGTCAGTGGGACTTATTCCACCTCCAAGGTGGAATAAGTCCCATGTCTATCTTCTCAATGCTGGATGTACAGGGCCCTGATCAGAATAGGCCCTGTATGTCTGGGTTAGTTGACCTGCCCCCACTCCGTCCACTCTTTACTCAGCATGTAGATAGTCATGGCCTAATGGGAGACAGCCAGCATGGCTTTAGACAAGGAAGATCTTGTCTTACTAATCTGTTATGTTTTTATGAAAGTGTGAATAAACAGGTGGACAAAGGTGAGTCGATTGATATAGTGTATCTGGACTTTCAGAAAGCCTTTGACAAGGTCCCTCATCAGAGACTTTTGGCAAAACTAAAGAGTCATGGGATAGGAGGCAGTGTACTACCGTGGATCAGGAACTGGTTAAAAGATAGAAAGCAGAGGGTTGGGCTAAATGGCCAATTTTCCCAATGGAGGTAGGTGAATAGTGGTGTACCCCAGGGATCTGTGCTGGGTCCGCTGCTTTTTGACATATTCATAAATGACCTGGAAAGTGGAATAACGAGTGAGGTTATCAAATTTCCAGATGATACAAAACTATTTAAAGTTGTTAAAACCCAAGAGGATTGTGGAAAATTGCGAGGATCTTGATAAATTGGAAGACTGGGCATCAAAATGGCAGATGAAATTTAATGTGGACAAGTGCAAAGTTATGCACCTAGGTAAGAACAACCCAAACTATAGTTACACGATGCAAGGTTCCACATTAGGAACCACCACCCAGGAAAAAGATTTAGGCGTCGTTGTGGTCAACATTATTTGCACCCTTGCAGTTCAACTCCTTATTGTCAAATATCTCCTAAAAAAAGGGGCCAGTGAAATGACGTTGGACTAAATATGTACACAAGAGCCATCGAAGACCTGTGGGATTTCAGGAAAGCCATAAAAACATTCCTCTTCTCTGAACACCATGGCTCAAACCCATGAATCACTTCACCTTGACATGTTTCATCCACCCTATGCCCCGACCATTCCATCTTGACCAATTATGTCCACCTCACTATACTCCCTCTCCCTTTCCATGCCCTCCTTCTCTAGCACAATATAATCCTCTGCTTTTAACTGCAACTCTTGCTTTTAACACTGTTATATTGAATACCTGTGTGATCACTAATATTCCTTATTTAAGCTTCGAAGTTAATCTTCCCTGTTCAATGTAAGGTTCCAGTTTGTTTAATGTAAACTGTTTTGAATCTATGATAAGGTGGTATAGAAAACTCGTTAAATAAATAAATGAATAGATAAATATTTGACACATGGAAGAATCTAAAATAAGACCAATTAATAAAGGAAATAGAGGTACAAGGCCATCTCCAAAGACCTTGGGATTCCTGTGTTTACAGTTCACAATGTTATTAAGATGTTTTCTGCACGTGAAACTGTCAAGAACCTCCCTGGACATGGTGAGAAGAGGAAAATTAATTCAAAAAGTCTTCAAAGGTTTGTGTGAGCTGTTGGAAGAACACCATGTACAACATCCATTCTGGAGTGGTGGTTTCAACTCGCATCATACACCACACACTAAACAAAGAAGAACTTCATAGGCAAATGCCAAGGAGGACCCCACTGCTCAAAGAAAGACATAACAAGGCACGCCTGATCTTGCCCAAAGTCACCTTATGAAACCACAATCCTTCTAGGAAATTGTTTTGAGGACAGATGAAACCAAACTCAAACTCTTTGGCAATGCAGACCACCAATACATTTACAGGCAAAGAAATGAAGCTTATAAGGAAAAAAGCACCCTTCCTACAGTTAAATATGGTGGAGGTTCCATAATGTTGTGGAGCTGTTTTGCTGCCTTAGGAACTGGAGGCTTGGAACGTATTAAAGAAATCATAAAGTCAAAGGACTGCCAAGGTATTTTGGAGTGAAATGTGCTACCTAGTATGCCAATAATGTTGACTACAACTGTATGCAAGAACTGACCTAGGTGGGACACCTTTAAGAGAATTGGAATATTTTAATTCTCAGAAAGGAATGAAATATTTCACTCCTTTTGTTTACACACCAAAGGGGTTATTTTAGAAGCTCTGTTCATGTTTTGGACATCTGAAAATGATTATGCAGATGTCCAAATCATGGAGACGTCCCCTGAATCATTTTACAAAACTATTATAGAGATGTCCCTGGCACAGGAAGTCTATCTAGGATGGCGGAGTGGTGAGGGCATGTCTGTGATGTTCTGAAGACCTTAGACATGCCCGACCGATTTCAGAAATGGCCAGCATTTCCTCACCTATGTCTCAGTCTATACTTGCTCCAGGGTATGAATAGACATCTGAAAAGTGCTCATTTTGCCACTAAAGCATCCAAAGCTTCTACAACAGATATTATTTTAAGATCCATGATGATATCCACAATTGCAAAGACAGTTATTGGGGAAACCTGTTTTGAGGTTGTCACGCTGCCAAACATCTCTGCTAGAAGAATGGCGGACTGAATGCATTCCCTGCAGGGTTGCCAACTAGCTCCAGATGTGCCTGACAGACTTGATCCAGTCTTGGGTTTACCTCATTGCAGGCATGGATTTGTATTCTTACTTTTCCTATGGAGTGCAATAGAGAAATCAGGGCTCTATGTCCCTACCTGCAATGAGGTAAACCCAAGAATGGATCAAGCCTGTCGGACACATCTGCAGCAGGTAGGAAACCCTGGTTCCCTGTCTGGAATACCGTTGTGGCAACGTTTATGTAGCCATTCTTGATGACATCCATATCGGGGATGTCCACGTTTCTGAAATTGTGCCCAAACTTCGATGTGCCCAGCTTTTTTTGAAATATTTGCAACTGGGCATCATTTCTAAAATGTGCCTTAAACTTTTATATTGTTCTATTAAAGTCATGAAAGGTTCCAAATTTCATTATAATTATTCTTTTTAAGTAAACTATGTTAGTTATTCATTATAGCACATTGCTCTCCCAAAGGGGCGATTACTGAAAACAGTGAAGAGTGATGCTAAAAATAACTTCCTCTGAATTCATGATACCATGTATGTGAAGCATTCAAACCTGTTGTCATATGCTCATGCACTATAAGGCACAAAGAGATATAACATAAGGACAACTATATAATGCTGTTAAGAACTATTGCTAAATCCTAAGATAAGTGATTGGGAATTGTGCGGGTAAAAGAATTTCAAGCATAACTTCCATTAATCAGAGTTACATGTCCACATCCTGAAATCATTCTCTACAGCAGTGGTTCACAAGTCTAGTATTCAACTATTCCAACAGGTCTGTTTTCTGTATGTCTACACTGAATATTCATGAGATATAATTGCATTCATTTTGACAAAGAAACAGAGTAATTTGCTTATTTTGGTTATCTTGACAGTCAGGCCTGTTTGGCGTATGCAAGGATTAAAAATAGGAACCTCTATTCTAAAGGCTTAATCCAAAGGCTGTAACACTCTTTGTAGGTCATATCATGTAGACTGATAACTGTATATCCTGCACAAACTGTCCATCTTAAAATCCTAAGATCAACATGCATAGGGTGGCCAGATGTTCAGAAAATAGCCTCACTAATTTTGGTAGCTGACTATTACAAAGATTTGAGGTAAGAAGGCCCTGGGTGTTGAATTAAGTTTGGGTCTTATAAGAACTAAAGAATAAACAAGCGATGCCTGGTGTGGCTTGCCAGTGGAGGTACCGCAGCCAGCGCGCTAATGAAATGGATACAACCTGCATAGATATAAGCTACACAGGTGGTTTTAGCATGCGCATTTCAAGCACATTTTCAAAGAGAAATTACCCACATGGCAGAAGAGTACATGCATTTAGTTTCTTTGCATCTACTGTTTGTACAGTTTGGGGGAGGGCACAAAATCACAAAATAGCACATATATGTTTGAAAAGTGTCAATTTTCTCTTCTGACCTAGACAAGCCTCTTTGTCCCATCGCTAAAAGATTTTCTCAATGTCAGCTATATATAGTTTTAGCCACATCTGACAAGGGTATTTTTCAATGAGTGGACCAATTGTTTTTTTTTTATCTGCCATCATCTATGTAAAAAAATCAGAATTCAGACTCTTAAATGTCTGTGCTAAAATGGGCATTAATACTAACAGAAGTGTTTTCATATATTAAACATTCATTAATGTGAATTATTACTTGCATTATTTAAAACGGATTAGCATAACTCAGCAAAAACGTTAATGAGTCACGTCACATGCAAATGTATTTAAACAATGCATTAATATTAAAATGGTTTACTGCAAATTGCTTTAGGCTAGGTGATTTGCAGTATCCCACCAGTTAACACAATAACTTAACCGCACAGTAGATTGGTAAGCTAATATACCTGTCAATGTTGCCAGTCCCCTGTCATGGCCCAAAGACCCCTCTTCATGCAGCCACAAGTCAGCAGTGAAGGGCACCACTCACAATTCTCCCCCTTCAATTAGCTGCAAAAGGGCTTCGAGCTTTAAAGCACCACATTGCCACACCCCTTCTGGTGCTTCTGAAGGGTCTCTGTTGCCTGGTGTTCCTCCTGTGTACCATTTGTCTGCCTCCATCCCTGCCTACCACATCCAAGGCTTCAGAAGTCCAGATGGAAGCAAGAGAAATCCCCATTCCCTTATGCTCCATTGAACCAAATGGTGACAGCTGATGTGATTCAAAGAAGAGCATCAAGTTAGGAGATGCCTTTTTGTTCATCAACTTGAGTGAAGTAGGAGCACATGAGAATTTCTCTTGCTCTCATCGAGGCTTGAGGAGCTTCAAATGGACATGCGAGCCAGGTTTCCAGCTCTGGTGTGAGAGAAAATCATAAGTCCATGGATGCCCTCCAAATGTTCGAGGGAATAGGGGATAGCATAATCCAGAGCTTGGATCTCTGTCACGTCTGTTTCAAGGAAAGTGGGAAGATCATGGGGCCCTTTAGTCAGCACTCAGGAGGCATTAGAACCCCAGTCAAGACAGTGGTTACCACTGATAGAATGCTCATTGGCTACAAGCTACATCAAAATCCGCTTTTAATACTCAGTTTATGCTCTTTAATAAATAGGATGTTACATCCCCTGACAATGACTGTATTAAATCTGGTGCATTAACCCACACTAATAGACATTTTTAACGTAAATTATAATATAGTGTATAAATCAGAGGTTCCCAACCTAGTTCTTGGGACACACTTGGCCAGTCAGATTTTCAGAATTCCCACAATGAATATGCATGAGATAAATTTGAATGTATTGCCTTCATTGTATGTAAATCCTGAAAACTTGACTGGCCTAACATATACGGTACTTAGATTGCACATGTAGGTTGATCAACCTGCCTGACATGGAATATCTGTTTTTCTTGGTCACTGAGGAATGATTTATTCATATCGGGGGTCATTCTGTCCCACTAATAGTGGGAAAGGATGTCCCGTTGGGAAGTCCATCCCCGCTATTCGTCTTCCTGCTGGCCCCAGCAATATCCTCCCTGTACAATTAGCGGGGATGCAGGTGAGAAGGCGCAGGGGGTTCCCTGCAGCCCGACCCAGGCCTTGGAAGACCAGATCGGAGGTCGGGCTGCAGGGATAAAAGGAGCTTGGTCAGTGGCCGGGGATCGTGCTCCTGAATGGGAGGATGCCATGGCACTGCGGCTCCATTCAGGAGCCTGACTGAGGTAGCTGGGTATGTGGCTGGGCATGCATGCCGATCAGAATTGGGGTCTGGCCTCCACGTCCAGACCGTAGACCTGATTCTAATCCCACGGGCATGTCTAGCCCCTACGGGATCTTTGTATGCCCCGCTTCTGATCAGCCACACAGGGGTTGCACGGCCTTTATGGAATTGGCCTCCACATCTCTGGATTTCTGCAAAATGAGCAGGGAAAGTTTGCCATATATGTGAAAAATTACTGAGATGTGCAGTTGGTACATGACTTCCCAATTTGTATGGATCAGACCCTGAAGTAGATTTACTAAGGTTTTTATTCAATCTGTGTCTAAGGAGACAAGATCCTAATAGATTAGGTCCTAAAGAAAAACTTTCTGTAGCTCACCTAGAAAAATAATGTCTGGGTTATTTTGTGTCTGGGGAGCTAGTAGGCAAATTTCAAGGAATATTATGTAATTCTTCATTTGAAAATTCTCTTAAGTAAAGACATGGTCACAATAGTTCCCACAGATTTTGCATCACCTGTTTCTATCGGCAGAGGAAAGGGGGAAACAGTGAATCTCCCAATTTAAATAGTCCATACTGCATGCTTACTTTGCCATCCCCACCTCATGCTTTGCACCTCCTGCTTTTTAATGGCAGAGAAAAATAGAAACATGACGGCAGATAAAGGCCATATGGCCTATCCAGTCTGCCCTTCCATACAAACTGCTATAGTCCTTTTTTTTCCTTTTGAGATCATCTGTGTTGGTCCCATGTTTTCTTGAATTTAGTTACTGTCCTGGTCTATACTCTTCTTTTTCCTGTTTCATCAGCCCACAATCTTAGGGTGATCTTTGATTCCTCTCTCTCCTTCTCCACACATATTCAAGAGATTGCTAAAACCTGTCGTTTCTTTCTCTATAACATTAGCAAAATTTGCCCCTACCCCTCTGAACACAAAACTAAAACTCTTGTCCACTCTTTAGTTACCTCCCGTCTTGACTATGACAACGTCCTCCTTGCTGGTCTCCCTCAGAGTCATATCTTTCCTTTTCACTCTATTCAGAACTCAGCTGCATGGCTAATCTTCTGCCAGCTCCGCTACACTCATATAACCCCTCTTCTGAAATCACTTCACTGTCTCCCCTTCCGTTTCTGTATCCGTTTCAAACTTCTGTTTCTGACCTGTAAATGCATTCACTCTATTACCCCTCATTACCTTTCCTCTCTCCTCTCTCCCTCCACCCCTCCTCATGAACTTCACTCCTTCTCTGGTTTCCTTCTCTCTGTCCTTTTGCTCTAATGCCAGCTCCAGACTTTATTCCTTTCGCCTTGCTGCTCCTTATGCCTGGAACAAACTTCCTCTATCCTTACATCAAGTATCTTCTCTCTCCCTCTTCAAATCTATGCTAAAGGCTTACCTCTTTGAGGCCACTTTTGGATCCTAATCTCTTGTTTCCTTTGTTGCTCCTCACCCTATTGAACCCTTATAAGAACATAAGATATGCCATACTGGGTCAGACCAAGGTCCATCAAGCCCAGTATTCTGTTTCCAAACAGTGGCCAATCTAGGTCATATGTACCTAGCAGTTTCCCCAAGGGACACAGGTTCCACAATGCTTGTACTGGGTCCCTTCTTAATAATGGTTTATGGACCTTTCCTCCAGGAACTTGTCCAAACCTTTTTTAAACCCAGCTACACTAACAGCCTTTACTACATCCTCCGGTAACAAATTCCAGAGTTTGATTACACGTTGAGTGAAAAATATTTTCTTTTATTAGTCTTAAATAGTTTACCCTGTAGCTTCATTGCATGTCCCCTAGTCTTTCTATATTCTGATAAGGTAAACAATCGATCTACGCTTACCCGTTCCACTCCGTTCATTAATTTATAGACTTCTATCATATCTCCCCTCAGCCGTCTCTTTTCCAGGTTAAAGAGCCCTAACCTTTTTAGCCTTTCTTCATAGGAGTATCCTTCCATCCCTTTTACCATTTTGGTGGCTCTTCTCTGAACCTTTTCTAAAATCGCTATATCCTTTTTAAGATACGGCGACCAGAATTGCACACAATATTCAAGGTGCGGTCTCACCATGGAACGATATAGAGGCATTATAATATCTTTTGCTTTATTTTCCATTCCTTTCCTTATCATACCTAGCATTCTATTTGCTCTCTTGGCCGCTGCTGCACACTGGGTCGAGGGTTTTAACATGGTATCCACAATGACGCCTAAATCTTTTTCCTGGGTGGTGGTTCCTAATGTGGAACCTTGCATCATGTAACCATAGTTTGGGTTGTTCTTCCCTAGGTGCATAACCTTGCACTTGTCTACATTAAATTTCATCTGCCATTTTGATGCCCAGTCTTCCAATTTATCAAGATCCTCTTGCAATTTTCCACAATCCTCTTGGGTTTTAACAACTTTAAATAGTTTTGTGTCATCTGCAAATTTGATAACCTCACTCGTTATTCCACTTTCCAGGTCATTTATGAATATGTCAAAAAGCAGCGGACCCAGCACAGATCCCTGGGGTACACCACTATTCACCTTTCTCCATTGGGAAAATTGGCCATTTAGCCCTACCCTCTGCTTTCTATCTTTTAACCAGTTCCTGATCCACAATAGTATTGTGGATCAGGAACCCTTATTTCTCTTGTACTGCACTGCATTGTTTGCCTTAGCTGGAATGTAAGCTCTTCAAGCATGGACTGTCTTTTTATGTGTTTGTACAGTGCTGTGTATGCCTTATAGCACTTTATAAATGATAAATAGTATGGTAGTAGTGGCAGTACTTCCACTGGGAGACTCTTCCATGCTTCTACCACTCTTTCTGTAAAGAAATCTTTCTGCAAATTACTCTTGAGTCTGTCCCTTTCCACCTTCATCCTATTGCAGAGCTTTTTTTCAATTGAAAGAGACTCTTCCTGTGCATTTATGCCACGGGGGTATTTAAACATCTCTATCATATCTCCTTTCTCCCGCCTTTCCTCCAAAGTATACATATTGAGATCCTGTTCCCATATGTCTTATGACAAAGTCCACTGACAATTTTGGTAGCCATCCTCTGCACAGACTCCATCTTGTGTATATCTTTTTGAAGGTGCGGTCTCCAGAATTATACACAATACTCCAAATGAAATCTCACCAAAGACATATACAGAGGCACTATTGCTTATTTTTTCTGCTGGACATTCCTCTCCCTGTGCACCCAAGCATCCTTCTGGCTTTTGCCATCACATTTTCTACTTGTTTAGCCACCTTAACACCCTCAGAAACAATCATGCCCAGGTGCTGCTCTTCTTTCATGGACAGAAGTACGTCATCCCCTATACTGTACCACTCCCTTGGATTTTTGCAGCCTAAATGCAAGACCCTGCATTTTTTAGCGTTAAATCTCAGCTGCTAAATTCTCAATCATTCTTCAAGCTTAATGAGATCCCTCCTCATGTTATCTACTCCTTCCTGGGTATCTACTCTATTGTAGATTTTGGTATCATCTGCAAAGAGACAAATCTTACCCAACATCCCTTCCACAATATCACTAACAAAAATGTTAAAAAGAATTGGACCAAGGACAGATCCCTGTGGCACACATCCTTCTCCTCATAGTAAGCTCCATTTACCTGTACTCTTTGTCGCCTCCCATTCAACCAAATTCTAACCTGATCAGTCACTATAGGGTTTATTCCTAGGATGCTCAATTTATTTATAACAACAATGATGTGTGTCCCTCTAATATCTACTGGGCTATGATCTTTTACCAATATATGACTGATAACATCTAAAATCTCAAAAAAAGATGTTAGTCAGAAACTTGAAAAGAACTTGAGGTCTCAGACTGTTGATGGCACTATTATGCAGATAATGTCCTTATTAGGTGCCAAATATGCATCAATGACCTTTGTTCTGTCAAGGTCTCATTTCTGTTATTTTTTCAATTTTTTGTCATATGAAAACAGTTGTGCTTATCTTATGTTGTCTTCTTTGTTCCCTGACGCCTCCATTTGGCTCTGTGTCTCATTTCACAACCAACGGGTTTCTTCAGGGGGTTTTAAATAAAAGCGTACTGCTGCTTAACGCATCTAGGCAGGTCTAAGCTGCCATGCACTGAACAAGCATGTCTATCTCAGTATGCTTATGGTAAACTCTTGCTTTGCTGGGCGTGTGGCAGAGCCTACTGGCTTCAAAAAAACGCCGTGCATGCCAATTTATTTATAAGTCATCTGCGTGGAATGGTGTTAAAGGCTTTACTGAAATCTAAGTACGCCACATCTAGGACTCTCCTACAGTCCAACTCTCTATTTGTCCATTCAAAGAAATCAATAAGATTTGTCTGACAAGACCTGTCCCTAGTAAAACCATGCTGCCTCAGATCCTGCAATCCATTGGACTCCAGAAACCTAACTATCCTCTGTTTTAGCAGCTTTTCCATTAATTTGCTCACCACAGAGGTCAGGCTAACCGACCTGTAGTTTTTAATATCATTCTTACTTCCATTTTTGCGTAAGGGGACCACATGTGCCTTTCTGTAGTCCTTTGAGACCAATCCTAATTCTAAAGAAACATTGTAAAGGTCCAACAGTGGAGCCACTAGAACTTCCCCAAGTTTTTTCAATACTCTGGGACAGCACTATAGCCCTTTTTTCTAAAGTGCCGTAAGTTTTGTAATAAATCTTTTTGTAAACCGCTTAGCTATGAATCGCTAAAGGCGGTATATCAAACCATGGATAAACCCTAGACCAATCTGCTTTAAATTTTGGAGTCATTTCCAGAATTATGAGGAGGGCTGCCGTGAAATTAATGTAGAGAAAAAGTCGCTATCATTCCCTTACTGTATGGAAGATAATGCTCAATGTGGTTAGCTATACCTTGAGGTGGTGTTAACTGTTCTGTATTACTTGCCATATTAACAGTTAACATGGTGGTAACGATATTTGCATTAACTGTAAAGCACAGTCCATTTCCTTTCCTCACTCCACCACACTGCAAAATGTGTTAACTATTACAGTAGCTCAAGCCTGCACTGTTAGCCTGCAGTAATTCTCACATTAAACAGCTAATGCAGTTTCAAGTCCCATGCACAGATGTGAAAATGACAATGACATTCTCTACATGTATTTAACTCCCTCAGATCTAAACATGTTCCATTTTTTAAATGGCTGAAAGTTGTCGGACGAGTATTCAAAAGCACTTATCCAGATCGTGGCAGCCACAATCTAGTTGAAGTGCTTGATCTGTCAATTTTTAGGGGCACTGAGGAGATACTGATGCTGAAAAACCAGGGCAATGTTAGGGTGAAACATGGGCATTCTATCTAATTCTACAGTTAGCTATACGGTCAGTGGCAGAATATTGCTATGTGGATAAAGTTAGACCAGCAAAACGGCTGTCCTAACTTAACCTGCATAGCCATCCACACGGTTCTATAGCCCTGCTGTCCATAGAGCTAGCAGCAGTCATTGCTATATACATGTATTCAGCCGCAGCACTTCTGCGGATACCAGAGCTTAATATACACAACAGATTTAAATACCGTGGCTGACATTTTAATAAAACGCTAACGGCAGGGCCGGATTTACATATACGCCACCTACGCCATGGCGTAGGGCCCACAGCTGACAAGGGCCCACAAAAATAGCCGCCTTAAAATTAAATTAAAAAAAAATAACGCTGACTGCCGCCGCGGCAGCATGGACTGTTCCTGCGGGGGCCCCTCTGCTGCCGCGGCAGCATGGACTGACCCGCGGGGCCCCCTCTGCCTGGCTGAATCGTCCGTCCGTCCCTCCCTCCCTCCGTGCCGGCTTTGAGAGGCGCGAAGGGAGAGTGTCTCCCTCGCGTCTCTGTTAAGCCCGCAGGGGCTGATGGCAGCCCCTGCGGGCTTAACAGAGACGCAAGGGAGACACTCTCCCTTCGCGCCTCTCAAAGCCGGCACGGAGGGAGGGAGGGAGGGACGATTCAGCCGGGCAGAGGGGGCCCCGCGGGTCAGTCCATGCTGCCGCGGTGGCAGCGGTAGCAGCCAGCGTTTTTTTTTTTATTAAATGTTACTTTAGGCCGATGGGGGGGGGGTAGGACTGGTAATGGGCTATGGGGGGGCGGCTGGGAGATGAAAGGGGCTGGGGGGAAAAGGCGGGAGGTGGGCTGATGGGGGTAGGACTGGTAATGGGCTGTGGGCTGGTGGGGGGGGTTAGAACTGGTAATGGGCTATGGGCTGTGGGCTGATGGGGGCTGTCTGGTAATGGGCTATGGGGGGGCTAGGACTGGAAATGGGCTGGGGGGGTTAAGACTGGAGGTGGGCTGATGGGGTTAGGACTGGTAATGGGCTGTGGGCTGATGGGGGGATAGGACAGGAAATGGGCTATGGGGGGGTTAGGACTGATAATGGGCTATGGGGGGGCTAGGGCAGGAAATGGGCTGATGGGGAGGGGTTAGGACTTGAGGTGGGCTTATGGGGTTAGGACTGGTAATGGGCTGTGGGCTGATGCGGGGGGTTAGGACTGGCAATGGGCTATGGGGGGCTGAATGGAAATGGGTTGATGGGGTTAGGACTGGAAGTGGGCTGATGGGGGGTTAGGACTGGTAATACGGTTATAGGGGGGGCTTAAACAGAAAATGGGGTGATGGGGGGTTAGGACTGTAAGTGGGTTGATGGGAGGGCTAGGACTGGTATTGGGTTGGGGGGTTGCTAGGACTGGAAATGGGCTGATGGGTGGCTAGGACTGGAAATGGGCTGATGCAGGGACTAGAAGGGAATGGATGCTGGGTGAGGCTGGAACTAGAAGGGAGCTGATGTTGGGTGAGGATTAGAATGGGATGGGGCTGGAAGAGTAAAATGGAGAAGGGAAAAATATTTTGTGTGGGAGGGATAAAAAATCTACAATTGGCCGGGTATTGGGAGAGTAAGTGGGGATTGAGGATGGAGGGGTAAAATTTGAGTGGATGAAATAGGAATGAGGAAAGAGCAAAAGGAGAAAGATTAGTATGTTAAAACAGATGTAGAGAGAGAATGGAAAAAAAACTAGAAGAGAGAAGAAAGGACAAATGGACAGCAGACGATGGAGAGTTAGCAGAAGACACGAAGAAACCAGAAGAAAGTGGCTGGAGCAATTGCAGCTGAAGAAAATGCACAAAAGGTAGAAAAATATCTCTTTATTTTGAATTTATTAATTGGAATATGTCAGCTCTGGTAAATGTGCATCATTAATGTCTGCGCTTTGTTTAGTACTAGAGCAAATTAATGTATAGTTTTATTTCTACAGTGTTGTACATTCCAAGTTTGGCTTTTGGGATTCCCAGTTTAATTATTGTCTTCCTGTTTCTAAATTGTGATTCCTTGTTTGGTGATGGTCTATGTTCTGCATGTGTAACTGAGCTGAGGTGTTCTGTTTATATAATTCCTATTTGACATTGCCACTTGTTCTCTTTCCCCAGTAGGTCATGTATTGTTGTTCTCTGAAATGTATTGGTTTAATATTTGCAGTGTTGCCTTTTGATTGGTAGAGTATGGTGCTTTGTGAGTCCTGGTAGTGCTGTTAGGATACGGCGGGTTTGCTATGGGTTCTAAATGGGCAGTGTTTGTAGTAGTTCCTAATGTGTCTGGCAGTTGGCACTGGATTATAGTAATGTAGAAATCTTTTAGTCTTTCTTTATCCATACACTCATTAAGAGGCACGTTTACTAAAAGTTAGTATATGGTAACATTATGCAAATATTTATGCAAATGAGGCCTCTTATGCAAATGAGGCCCCGCACCCCCCTTGGGCCACCACTGCTGGGGGCCCACAATTTTTGTTGGCGTAGGGCCTCACTCAAGGTAAATCCGGCCCTGGCTAACGGTAGTGTTTGAATACTGAGCCAATGAATCTAGCACATCATTTTTCGCCACTTTGAGGAGGAAAGGTTTAGCCAGGCCATCGTACCCAGGTAAATTGCTTTTTACTCAGTCAAATGGCGTAGAAAATTGTCCTCAATAGGAGTTAAAACTCTGCTTTTAATAATTTTGCCCATTGACTATTGAAATTTAACCACTTAAATTCAAAAGGCACCTAATTTTGATGCCTGAAAAATGAGCCAGCTTCATGGACATTCTTAGGACCATGGTAACTGGTTAAGTATAGCCACCCAACCCTAATCATATAAATAACAAGTCTTAATCTAGCTGGACAGATTTTGACCAGCTAGATTTAACAAGTTTTCTTTGCTATTTCGTGGGTTGTTGTTTTTTCAAAACGGACCCATCGGTGTTAAATTACTGTAGAGCCTGAAGAACAAATAAAGTTTGAACTCTCATTGAATCCAGCAGGCTGAAAAATAGATGTTTGAAAAACAAACCTTTCTGACAGCTCCACTGCAGTGTCACTTAGAAAAATATTGAAAAGAACTAGACCAAGGACCAGTCCTTATGGCATACCACTGGTAATGTCCCTTTTCATGGAGAAAACTCTATTTTTCACTACCCTTTGTTGTCTCCCACTCAACCAGTTTCTAATCCATCCAATCACTTTTCAGCCCATCCTAAGAGCCTTTTGTAGTAGTTAAGAGAATCAGTAAAAATGTAAAAAAAAAGTGCAAAGAGCAAAATATTACAGAAATTATAAGCTATGGGACTCATATGCATGCTTACAGATAAGTGACTGCCTATAGTGTGTGTGTAAGAATAGGTAAAAGGAACTGTATTTAGCTTTCACTGTTTCTCAGAAGTTCAAAGGTGAGTTATATTCAGGTACAGTAGGTATTTTCCTGTCCTTGGAGGTTTTACAATCTAAGGGGTATGTTTACTAAACAGCGGTAGCGGCTACCACTGTTTAGTAAACATCCCCCTAAGTTTGTATGTGAGGCAATAGAGGGTTAAGTGACTTGCTTAAGACCTCAAGGAGCAGAAGTGGACATGGGTCTGATGCATAGATGTGGATCTGTATTGCTTTGGGGGTTGTGTAGCAGGCACTGGCACAAGGAATACGGTATAGTTAAAAAGAAAAATAGCTTCAACTGAGGCTGAAGCTGAAAAGAAGCTGGACATTTTACCAAGGCAAAAATCTGAAATAAAATTCAAATTCAACCATAAACTATTTGCAAGAAAGCAAGATGAAGGCTGTGGAATGGCTCTGAGATGGCTAGAGAAAGCATTTGTAAGCTGTAACTTTTGCCAAGTTGCCAAAGTACAGACTGAGAGGGTGTCCAAATTTTTCACTTGTCATAGTCACTGTTTTCTTAATACGAATGTATTTAAAACAATTCTTTAAATGGTAATTATAGATTAAAATTTTCAGAAAGATGTGTTTAAATTCTGTTCACTTAGACATTTATTGAAACATAGACCTTGGGCTGAAGGTTTGGGATTTCTGGACCCTTGTGGCCTTGGGCAAGCCACTTAAATGTTTCAGATACAAATATACATAGATTGTGAGCCCTTCAGGGACGAGGGAAAAATATGTACCTGACTGTATAGAATTGTTAATTGCTTAGACATGGTACATAATATCAGATAAAAGTAACTATAACTATATAGTCTAGTTCAGCAGTAGGTTTTTTTTTATAGCAATTCAAACACAACAAATTCTGCAAAATTGGAACTATGCTAAAAGTCATGCCTAGATATAAAATCTTTGTCAAAGGCAGATAGCTCCAGAGCCAACCCACATGTCTTTAGATATTTGTACATTTACATGTCTGAAGAACATTGCAGAACTGAAGACAAAACCTTTGCTTAGGAGGAATGATCTCTTGCAGAAGCATATATTTACTCCAAGACAAGTCAGTCATGCACAAAAGAAAAGAAAAATGGCTTGCAGATCTTTGATCTTCCTTTTCCTATTGCTATTTCACTTATTAAACCCATTATAGGAGTTTTTTCGATATGGCATCCAAACCATGGTCAGATGCATGAAATGTAACAGCAGAGGAGGAAGGAATATACCGAAGGCAACCATATGTTTTCTTGTTTCCTAGTTACATCAATTGGAATTTTTGTTTTTCAAACTTGGACCATATTATTAATTAGCCCCACTGATTCATGTACTAAGATTGTTCTCCTACTAATAGCAAATTTTGAACTTTGATCATATGTACTATTTAGATTTATTTGTTTTCTTTTATTTATATTCCACCAATTCAATATATTGCGTGTTTGGTGAATTACATAATGCCTAAAATCAAATCACACAAACATGAGACTTGACAAGACAGAAAGACCTATAAGCAACATTATTTATTGGAGTACCTACAACTCAAACCAAGAACTGTATTAAGTTTGGTGCAAAAAATGTTCTAAAATAAATAAAAGGAGGTATGACCACTATTACACTACACTGTTGTCCACTAGATCAAACCATTTGTATATAGAGGCTGATATTCAAAGGGTTTATGCTCCTGGCTTTAGAGTTGATGTAATAAAGTGCCACCAACACATTAACCGCTTGTTATGATCCCCCATCCAAAATACATTTCAAACCAATGAGCCTTCTCACATTTCAGCCTTTATTTATTAAATAAGCTACCCCAGAATTGAGAATATAACCCTGGCCATTTTAAGAAGAACTTAAAAACATGACTTTTCACTGAAACATTTCCAACTTGATTGCTATTTCTTGGTGCATGATATTAAAGAATTGCCATCCATCCCTATTTTTTTCATCTTTTGTCACTTATGTTATAGAACCAAACAGGATAGTTTTATTTTTTTTTGCAGGAAACAAAATTCACTGTAAAATCATTAGGTATAGAAATTCCATGTGAGAAGGGGAAAGGAATACTAGTGAGTGCGTACTACCTGGCCAGAATGAACATAGATAATGAACTGCTAACAGAAATTAAGGAAGCTAATAAAATTGGCAACACAGTAATAATGGGTGATTGTGATTACTTTGAAATCATCTGGGTAAATGTTAGATCAGAATATGCTAGGGAGAGAGTTTTTTTTCTAGATGAAATAAATGATGACTACTTTATGAAGCATTTGGTTCAGGAACTGATATGAAAGGGGGCTATTTTGCTTTGAAGACCGACTTAAGGATATTAATATATATACTTTAGAGGAAAGGCGGGATAGAGGAGATATGATTGGACGTCTAAATACCTCCATGGCATAAGTGCACAGGAGGATAGCCTCTTTCAATTGAAAGCAAGCTCTGCTACGAAGGGAGATAGGATGAGGGTGACAGGGGATAGATTCAGGAGCAATATGTGTAAATATTTCTTTACAGAAAGAGTGATTACTCCGTGGAATAGTCTCCCAGTGGAGGTAGTAGAGATAAGGACAGTATCTGAATTCAAAAAAGCATGGACAAACACAGAGTATCTCTAAAGGAAAAGAGGGGACTGTTGTAGTAGTTGATATGGAAGGGCAGACTAGATAGGCCATGTGGTCTTTTTCTGCCATCATGTTTCTATGCTTCTAAGTGAAACTTCTGGAGGTGAAGTTTTAAGTTCTCAGTGGCTTCAGTGGAAATTAGTGGGAAGTTATAAAATAAAATCAGTATGGAACCCCAAGTTGTAGACCCACAGCATCCAGTTCTTAGGATATCCCTAGCCCGAGCTCCCTGAACTGGGACACCCCACAATGCAGATTCTGTACTCCTAGCTTGGATCCCAGTACAGAGAGGCTCTTAACCAGAAAGCATCAAACTTCTGGTACTGTACTCATGGACCTGTAATACTTACCCATTCCTAGGGAAGCATTGTGCATCCTCCTCTTTTCACTGCTGCCATCTTAAAAATTGTCATGATTGATATCAGCTTATTTATTAATATATTTAACACAGTTTATATTCTGCTTCACCAAACAGCCCAATGAGGCTTTCACAAATCAAAAATTTATAAAACAATAAAAATATGATAAATAAATGAAAATAAAGGAAAACTAAAAATATTCTTAATTCATAAAAGATAGTAAAAATTTAAAATTAGAATATTAAAGAAAAAACTATGACCCTACTGATAGGATTTCCCACTATCCAATTCTCTGCCAAATAGGTCTTTAAAAGTTTCAGAACTCTTAACATACATAGTTCAGCTTTTGTCTCATAAGCAGCCTTGTTCCAAAAACTAGTTGCTATAAATTGGAAAGCCTGTTCCTGGTGCAAACCAATTGTACCTCACAGGGAACTGAAACACACAATAACCCCAGTTGCAATGATTACAGCCATTATTAAAGCATATAATGAAGCCTCAAGAAAACAGGTAAGCTGGTTTCTTATTCCTTAAAATCTGAGCAAGTAGGGAAATCATGTGAAACATGACTCATGGAATTATTTCCAACCTCTTTGTGTGTGTGTGTGTGTGTGCATATACACACTCATCTGTTTGTATCTGTACTGCCTGTGTGTGTGTGTATGTGCATTTTGTGCATGTGTTATCTCCAGGAACAAGCAGGAATGAGTCCTCACATATGGGTACGTCGGTACCGACGGAGCCTGCGCGGGAAAGCTCCCCAGCTTCCCAGAAAGAAAGCTTTTAGGAGCCTCCCACAGCGCCTGCGCGCTGCCTTCCTGCCTTTCCTAACCAACTCTCCTCAGTTCTTCTTTTCCGCGGAGCCAGCAGGTCGTGTTCCTGTCACCGCTGAAGAAGTTCTTTATTTTAATTTATTTCTTTGGTCGCGTGTCTGCCTTCCCCGACGCCGGACCGGTACCGCCGGTCTTTTCTTTTCTTTTCTTTCTAAAAAAAAAATATATATATTTTTTTTTTCCTCACTTGGTGTATTTTTCTTCTTAGGCCTACAGGCCCACAAGAAAATTTTCCCTCATGGAAAAACCAGCCTCCGGGTTCAAAAAAATACACTAAGTGTAGCGGTACAATTTCTGTTACAGATACCCATGAATGGTGTCTTAAATGTTTGGGTCCTGAACACTCCATTCCGGATTGCCAGTCCTGCTCTCTAATGTCTAAACGAGGGTTACAGAACCGAGCAGCCAAGCTCCATGTGCTGTTTCCCACAGATGCACCGGCGGTGGCATCGACATCTTCCAGGTCTTCCTCTCCTGATGGGTCTCAGGTAACCAAACATAAACCTAGCAGGTCCTTGAAGGGCAAATCTCCCTCTCAGCATCGAGATGCCTCCGGGCTTGCCTTCGAGGATCCTGCCCCAGCCAAACAACCCCGGCGGGAAGCTCCTGCTTCCAAAGCTCCTCCTATGGGGTTACAGGTTGACATCGATGGCACGGCCTCGACCGATCACCTGTTAGACTGCTCTGGGGTACCGGCACCTTCTCCCGGTACCGACATCCAGGCAGTCGTGGCGTCCATGGATCACACTGTTCAATCCATGCAGCAGGCTATAATGGCTTTTATTAATGCTGCGATGCCGACGGTACCGCAATGAGTTCCGTTGTCGGTACCGGCGCCGGTACCGGTACCAGCGCCGATACTGGTACCGACTGCATCGACATCGGCCAGGATACCAACTTCGGTTCCTTGTCCAGGGCTATTTCTCGGTACCGATCCGGTACCGGGAACGCCCGATGTCGGTACCGATCGATAAGCGTATCGATCGTTGGAAGGGGACAGACGATACTTCGATTCTTCTGATGATTCTGATTCATCAGATGAGTCTCCTGAAGTATCCATTACCCTTCCTGAGGAACCTACTTCTCCAAAAAGGAGAATATCTCCTCCAGAGGATTTGTCCTTTCAAGACTTCATAATAGAAGTGGCTAAAGGACTCTATTTCAGTAACCTCTGAAACAGAGCCTAGAGCAAAACAATTTGATATTTTAGGATACTCTAAGGCTCCCAGAAAGGCAGTCACCTTGCCAATTCATGAAATTCTTCATGAACATATGATTGACTTATGGGAGACTCCTCATTCTCGTAGATTGGACACTATGTACTGTGTCCCTCCTTGTCCTGGATTTCAAAAAACTCAGCTTCCTCACCACTCCATTGTGGTGCAGTCAGCTATGAAGAGGATAAAGAGTACCAAAAGACACTCTTCTGCTCCTCCAGGAAGAGAATGCAGGACCTTGGATGCTTTTGGTAGGAAAATCTTCCAAGCCAGTATGCTTATTGCCAGAATCAACTCATATAGCCTTTATATGGGTATGTTTCTAAAGGAAGTTGCACAAAAGCTGCACAACTTTCTCCCTTTTCTTCCAGAGGATAAAAGGGATGAGTTCCTCCTTTGGCTTAAGCATACTCAAGACATTTCAAAGTTTTCCAACAGGGCAGCCTTTGACTCCTTTGAAGGTGCCAGCAGAGCCTCAGGTATTGCCATAGCTGCTCGCAGAATTGCTTGGCTCCAGGCTTCTGATCTAGAGCCCTGGGTTCAGGATGGTTTAGGAAATCTGCCCTGTACGGGTGAAAATCTCTTTGACAAAGAGTGGCAAATAAAGGCCACTCAAATGGATGCAGAGAATTCTACTCTGGATAGACTTTCCAAGTCAACCTCCATTCCAGCCAAGAAAAAACCTTTCAAAAAGCCTTTTTACAAAAGGAGCAGATTTCCTTCCACTTCTGGCCAACAATCTTCTACAGGTCGCTTTGCTACTAAGCATCAGCAACCTAAACAGGCCAGGCCTAAACCTGCAGGGACTGCTACAACCCAGCCGTCCCAACCCCCTCAGGGTTTTTGACTTGATACTAGAGAACTTAACCTTTCTGGCTCTACAACAGCCAGAACCTCTCACCATTCCAGGAAGGTTAGCTCATTTTGCTCCCAGATGGGAGCAAATCACATCAGAGCAGTGGACCCTCTCCATCATAAGAGAAGGCTACAAACTTCATTTCTCAGACCTTCCTCCCTACACCATGGTGAGACACTTCAATTCTCCCACATCTCTCCTCGACCTTCTGGATCAGTTCCTCTTCTTCAACAGGGGTCAGGGTTTTACTCCCCCTATTTTCTCATTCCAAAGAAAACAGGGGGATACAGACCCATTCTAGATCTCAGAGAATTGAACAAATTCCTATGCAAGGTGAAGTTCAAGATGCTTTCTCTAGGCACTCTCCTTCCATACCTGCAGAGTCAGGATTGGCTTTGTTCTCTAGATCTCAAGGATGCGTACACTCATGTCCTCATCCATCCATCTCACAGAAAATTCCTACGTTTTCTGTTCCAGGGAAAACATTACCAATACAGAGTGCTTCCTTTCGGTCTAGCCTCTGCTCCAAGAGTGTTCACCAAATGCATGGCAATAGTTGCTGCATTTCTACGCACTCTGGGAATATTTGTCTTCCCATACCTGGACGACTGGCTCATCCGAGCTCCAAACCAGTCAGAGGCTCAGATCTCCCAGAACCGCACCAGGCGCATTCTGCAATACCTGGGACTTGTGGTAAACCTCCCAAAGTCCCAGCTCACCCCTACTCAGTCCCTAGAATTCATAGGGGCCTGGTTGGACACCACTTCTGCAAGGGCCTACCTTCCTCAGGCCCGTTGTCAACGTCTAGTGCAGTTAGCCTCCGAGATTCAGTCAAAGAGCCACTTAACTGCCAGGGAGATGCTACAACTGCTAGGCCATATGGCTTCTACAGTACACAACAGATGCCTCCCAAACAGGTTGTGGAGCTCATCTACAAGACCTCTCCACCCAAGGCACTTGGTCCCCACAGGAGACCTCTCTTCATATCAACCACTTGGAACTTCGAGCAGTGTTCCTAGCTCTCAAGGTCTTTCATACCCTCCTCAGCTACAAGACAGTCCTCATTCATACGGACAATCAAGTAGCCATGTTTTACATAAACAAGCAAGGAGGAACTGGCTCTCTGTCGCTTTGCAACAAAGCTCTAAGATTATGGGCCTTCGCCAGAGAGCATCAAATCCATCTCCTGGCAGTATACCTCCCAGGAATCCAAAACTCTTGGGCAGACAGACTCAGTCAAGTTCTGCTTCCACACGAATGGTCCCTGCACATGGATCAAGTACTCAGAATCTTCCAAGAATGGGGAACCCTGGGCATAGACCTCTTTGCAAGTCCGTGGAATGCCAAACTTCCCCGGTTCTGTTCCAGAATTCCGTGTCAGGGAGTTCAGGCCAAGGATGCCTTCCTCCTTCATTGGGGTCAGGGCTTCCTGTATGCCTTTCCACCCATTCCTTTGATTCCCAAGACTCTGTTCAAACTCCAGAGGGATCAAGGATCTATGATCCTCATAACTCCATGCTGGCCACGCCAAGTGTGGTACCCTCTACTTCTGCATCTCTCCCAAGCCCCCTCCCTGGACTTGGGAGCTGCGCCAGACCTTCTGTCCCAGGAGGAAGGGACTTTGTGGCATCCAAACCCCAAGTCCCTTCACCTCAGAGCTTGGTTACTGAAGGCCTAGACCTTCAAGACTTCAATCTTTCTCAGCAAGTGAAGGATATCCTCCATGCTTCCAGAAAACCTTCCACTAGGCGTTCCTATGCTTTTAAGTGGAAAAGATTTTCCATTTGGTGTGCTCAAAAGGGTCTTGACCCTCTGGCACTTCCTGTGAATTCTCTATTGGAATATCTCCTGCATCTCTCCAATGCAGGCCTTAAAACTAATTCAGTAAGGGTCCATTTGAGTGCTATTGCAGCATCCCTTAAGCCTCTCAATGGACAACCTATTTCCTCTCATCCTCTTATTGCAAGATTCATGAGAGGCCTAACTTTAACTAAACCTCCCACTCGACCTCCTCCGGTGGCATGGGACTTAAACTTGCTTCTTGGTCAGCTTATGAAGCCACCTTTTGAACCCTTAGCCACTACCTCCTTGAAATTTCTTTCCTGGAAGGTTATTTTCCTTATTGCAATCACTTCTGCTCGCCGCATCAGTGAACTGCAGGCCGTAGTGGCTAATCCACCTTATACAAGGTTCCATCATGATAAGGTAGTCCTTAGGACAAATCCTCACTTTATGCCTAAAGTGGTCTCACCTTTTCATCTTAATCAAGAGGTATATTTACCTGTCTTTTTCCAGCTCCTCATGCATCCAGTGCAGAGAGGAACCTTCATACTCTAGATTGTAAAAGAGCTCTTGCTTTTTACTTACACAAGACACAGCAACATAGAAAGTCTTCCAAGCTTTTTGTTGCTTTTGATCCTTCTCATTTAGGACTTCCAGTCTCTAAAAGAACACTGTCCAATTGGATTGCTCAGTGTATTTCTTTTGCTTACCAGAGTAAGAACCTTTCTCTGGAGGGCCATGTCACAGCTCACAATGTGAGGGCCATGGCCACCTTTATGGCTCATCTTCATTTTGTGTCCATTGACCAGATCTGTCGAGCAGCCACCTGGGCCTCGGTTCATACCTTCACAGCCCATTACTGTTTGGACAAGGACTCCCGCCGGGATGCCTTGTTTGGTCAGGCTGTCCTCAGACACCTGTTCCATTCTTGAACAACTCCTGCCCTCCTTCCCTGAATGGATGCCTGAGATCCATAGGAAGACGAGGAACCCTTCAGGGTCTCATACCCTTGGGGATCTCCCAGGCATCTTAGCTAGGGAGTCCCCATATGTGAGGACTCATTCCTGCTTGTTCCTGGAGATAGCACAGTTACTTACCTGTAACAGGTGATCTCTGGGAACAGCAGGAATTAGTCCTCACAACCCTCCCTCCTCCCCTAGGAGTTGTATCTCTCTCTCTATCTTTCCTTTCCTCTCTCTCTCTATTGTCTCAGCTTTAAACTTGAACTGAGGAGAGTTGGTTAGGAAAGGCGGGAAGGCAGCGCGCAGGTGCTGTGGGAGGCTCCCAAAAGCTTTCTTTCTGGGAAGCTGGGGAGCTTTCCCGCGCAGGCTCCGTCAGTACCGACGTACCCATATGTGAGGACTAATTCCTGCTGTTCCCAGAGATCACCTGTTACAGGTAAGTAACTGTGCTTTACTGTGTATCAGTGTTTGTATGCTGCAGCTGTTGGAACAGCTTTTCCTATAGAAATGCATTGAAGCACCTTTTTTGGGGGGAGGGGGGAATGAAGGTCTCATTTCTCTTCCATCTTGGGAACTTCCCACAGCTTACCTCCTCCTTTCCTGTCACTACAGCATCATTCCAGTGCTCTGCCCCACAGACTTTCTTTTGGCTGGATCCCACCCACAGCAGGCAGGGCAGTCTCACTCACCACTCATACAGGGAGAAGTACAGTCAAACCTCGGTTTTCATGATTAATCCGTTCAAAAAAGTCTGACTATAACCGAAACGGACTAAAACCGAAGCAAGATTTCCCATAAGAAATAATGTAAATTCAATTAATCCGTTCCAGACACCCAAAATATTGACAAAAAATACATTTTATAGAGAATTACTATTTTTTTTCATACAGAAATCAATGAGTAATTAATATACATGACTAATGTAATGGATATCTGAGCATGTAACATCACTTTTTCCTTTATTGAAGACTGTTGTTGGCATACACAGTGTCGGGAGAGGTGGAGAGGCAGTGTCAGCCAAGCAGCAGGCAGTTGAGAAACAGTGGGACAGAGAGTCTTAGGCTGCCTCCGCCCCCCTAAGGTAGCAGCCTGACACAGGTGAGAGTCAGAGAACAGCGTGGGGCTGTGCCAGCAGGAGCATGCAGCTGCAGACTGCAAGGTTTCAAGGAGAGGCCGCGTGTGCAGGCCTGCAGGACACCCGAATCCAATCAGGAGGGCAGGGGCCCCGGCGGGAGACTGGGCCGCCAAGGAGAAGCAGATTCGGTCACCAGCTCCTGTCCCCGGTTCAAGGGATGTGCAGGGGAAGAGGCAGCAGGCAGACGTCAATCGGGGGAGAGTCCGGGCAGGAAGCAGTTTCGGGCAGGCCACGCTGGAAGCGTTGAACTCCTCGGCTCCCCAGAGGTCCCGCAGAATCGCTGGCTCAAGCTCCGTGGGAGATCGCTGGCTCACGCTAATCCATGGCATGTACGGGGGGGGGGGGGGGTAAAATGCTGTACGAAAACCGAGACAACGTACGAAAACCGAAACACAATCTTGATGAAAAAAATCAACGAAAACCGAATCGTACGAAAACCAGGGCATACGAAAACCGAGGTTTGACTGTATTGGCAGACTACAGAGGTTTTAAACACTGAAAAAATGTCAAGACGTATTAGTGATCCATTTAACTTCCAGATAGTACTGTAAAAATTAGCAGACCCCTGAAAAATGACAGCCAGTTGTGAATCCTAACCTCCTGATTATGGAGAACAACTGACAGAGCTCCCCTAATTTTTGGTATGTCCCTATATGCGAGTTCCTTAATCTAGCCTTGCCGATGGCAATATAATTACTTGCTAGTATACACAGCAACCAGTAAGAAAGCAGTAAAATTCAGTCAGTAGCTTTATTTATATATTTATGCTTATTAAAAACTTGATATACTGCCTTTTGCATGGCTAGCAGCAAAGCGGTTTACATAGCAAAACTAAAATGGAAGTAAAAAAGGAACTCCATAAAACAAACAGGACAGAGAAAACAAGAGAATATAGAAAGAAATAACTTCAATGGAACTAATCCCCATTGCTATTTCCACCTCCAAATTGAAATAAATTAAATAACAGTCTCTGTAATTAATTAATAATATTAAAACGTATAGGTTTGCTTAATACCAGCTTACATGTGTAAGTTGCAAAATACCATGCCAATTTACCTCTGTTGATTTTTCCCTCATGTAGATTTATAAAATTGTTCCTCCAGTTTTGCATGTCAGCAAATACATGTACACTCCTGCAAAACTTTCACAGTAGAAATAAAAGTTAAGAAAATGAAATATTTATGTGAATAATTTAAAATGCAGTGCATTATTAGTAATCACTGTGTGCATGTATCTCTGTTGTGTGGTATCTGTGTGCTATGTATGTATGTATTGTGTCTGGGCGGGGAGCTGAGGGCAATGGGGCATTTTCGGGTTATGCAGTTTTATCAGTTTTTCCCACTTGCATTTGTTGGACCATGGTATGTACATTCACTGCTGGCTCTTATAAAATTGCCTTCTATGTTTCATAATTTTGCTTCCTTGCTGTTACCAACACCCTCTGTATCTGTCCCAAAAATATGAATTCCTTCAGTATGTCGGATACTATAACTTCTTCTGATGGGCTATTCAGGGTATCTACTGACCTATCAGTAAGGAAGTGTCTCTGTACCTACTTTTTCCAGCTTCATATTATCACCCCTTGTCTTTGAGCTTCTTTCACTATGGAAAGTATTACTTTGTGATTGTTATTTTTATTGAAGTCTTCTAGAGATTTGATTTTTTTTCTATCATGTTCCTCTTCCTTCATCTTTTCTTTTCCATTCCACTCTAAAAAGTTCACATATTCAGCACACAATACATTTTAATTACTCAAATAATTTATCTGTATTTAAATTTTAAACATCATTAGAATATAGACCTTTTGAGCCAACCATGACATATGTTTCAGACTGTGTGTGGGAATATGATAGTCAGCACTGATCATTAGGCTGAATTAGACCTTTTTCTATTCAGCATATTTTTGGCAGCTGGTATTCTCTCATGACAATGTGACTCAACATTCATGCTGATGAGGATGTCACTGATGGTGCTAAATCATTGAACTCAATGCCAGAATGTTTTCTATAAGAGAAAGAGATTCTCTGTGAGAGTTTGTGATAGCTTCTACATTCCCGAACCTCGAAGGCCTTCTCTGGTTCTTTTCTTCTCATAAGCTTCAGTGGATACATTTTTTACTATAGTGTAACTTAGTGTAGTGTCTTTTCTCAGCACTCTTTTTCTCTCTCCCTACTAGAGTTGTAGCCTGAGTTTTAACCACATTTTCTTAAAGTGTTTGGAATGACTATAAGTCAATCCATATTTATCCTGTCTCTAACAAGACCTCCCATCACATTTACTTTTATATTCCTCAGCCACCTGTTTTTCAGAATTTCTTCACTTTTTGATTTTATGTCATTAATTTTTATGACAGTGTCATAGAATAAGGCCAGCAGGTTCAAATTTTGCTGAGTGCAGCAGAAAATGTCCATCATAGACCATCATTGCACCTACTATAGAAGCCTGAGTGTGACGAATGTCCACTGGCTGGTCTAGAACTAAGGATCTGGCTGGCATGGTAATAAGTGTTTTGTCCTCTGTGTCAGTGGAGTAACCTGAGAAATGTGAGTTGCTCTATATAAAAATACCTTGTACTGACTCTAACAGGAGAACCAGTGATCTGCCCTGTCACCAGTAGTCTGCCCGTAGCTTCAGCATACGGGGTAGGTAGCCTGGAGACCTTTTATTGAAAGGTTAAGGGTGTAGTTGTGGACCCTTTCAATAAGTTGTAGTCGTGAATCGAGTGGTTCAGGCAAAGACAGGCTTTTAATTCCCCTCCCGGGGCGGATTCAAACACAAAGTAACATAGGAACAGAAAGCCATACACTCTGGCACAAGGTAGGAAAAATAACTTATAACAGCTTCCAACTTAAATCACAAATGGTACGGTATTCATTGCATACAGTCCCTTGGTATTAGGAAATAAAGTCCTGTGCTTCTCAACTGCCAGTTGACCAGCTTCTTCAAGATATCTGGCTCAGCACAGTGAAATCCTATCATTTGTAACTGTTAACGTACAATCCATATGAGTATCAGACAACTGTTCATCTGGAGGATCAATTAGCATTGACTCATGCTGGCTATCAGCTGAATACAACTTCTGCCTTGTATCCAATGTTTCCAGATTATTCTCTGCTGTCTGTTCCAGAGGCTTCTCTATTATTGCCTCTATGGGGTAAGGATCAGCTTTACTATATCTCTTGGCATAGCTTAGAGGAGAATCATATTCTTTATAGTTTCTATGAGAGAAATTCTTATAACCACTTTTGCAATGATTATACAGCCTACCTTCTGGCTTTGAGGCAGGAGAAAGTCTGTGCACAGCTCTCTCAGGATGGGGTTTAAACCTCAGAGGTTTTTCTCTGCATTCTGGCTGCTCACCCTCTTCTTCTGACATACAAATGTCTTGCACTGAATATCTTTCACTCCTTGGAGCTTGTAAGTGCTTCCCAGCTATCCTCACTGGTAACTTCTCCCTTTGGTTGCCTTCACCATAGGATAAATACCTGGAGTTTTGGTCAAAGGGGTTTTGTGCCCTGCTCCTCCAGTTATTCCTGTCAGCTGCTTTCTGTCTCTCTCTCTCACATTCAGAATCAGAATCCACTGAATCACTTACATACGTTTTCCTTTCACACTGGGACAGACGCTGCTTCCAAGAGCCAGACCTCAGCTTGCACAAACTTTCCAGCTGATTCTGTTCTCCTCCATCTTCCCTGTTCTTTCTCTCCTTGCTGTTGCCCTTCCTCTTTCTGTTGCTAAACTCTAATAAACGTTTCTTATACGTTTGCTTGGGAGCTAATCTAGCCCTTCCCCCTCCCAGGTGAAAGCTATCAGGCCCAGGAGATGGGGATTGTTTGCTAGCTGGGCGGGGTTCCTGCCCTCGTGGCTGGGATTGTTTGTGTTGCTTCTGGGAACTGGGTGTCCTGAGCTTATCCTTCTTACCAGAAACAGCCCTACTGCACTCAGGTTCCTCTGTTTCCATATCACAGGATGTCTCTTCCCCATTACAGCCCCCAAGATTAGTTCCTAGAACTAGAAAAGGGATTGCAGGAAACCGGGATTTCCAGCAACTTTAAGAGTATCTAAACATGACACTAGATATGATGAGCAACATGACATATCACGTGAGGAGATCATTGCATACTTGAAATTATATTGTACATGACTACTGAAGTTGAACTTCTGTATGATTACCTGGATTGGATTACCTTGGAACAGGGCCTGGTTATGAGTACCTCTTTGCCCTTTGTTTCTCCAAATGAGCATAGGAGTTTCTGTGTACCATAGGCATGAGATGCTCCTACTTCACACTCTTGTTTAAGAGTTTGATTACCAAAGTCTGAGAAAACAGTTGGTCCTTGAAATTGGGATAACTTATACCATAACATACTAAACATAAGCTTCCTCAGAGTGGAATCCTAAATTCTAAAGAAAGTAACAACCCCATTTACTATTTGTATATGATTTTAAGCTCTACACTTCCAGTGACCAACAATTAGCACAGCAAATTCATGTAGTGAAAAGCTTTTCTGATGACATCAGACTTTTGGCCTTGACAAATATGCTAAGACAACTATTTTTAGAGGAAAATTCAGCAAAACAGAAAACATTTCCCTGGCTGAGGGCTGTGACATCAAGGAACTTGAACGGGAAGGCATATATAAATATTTCAGAGTAGAGGAAGGAACAGCACTCAAGTTTAAATTGCTGAGAGAAAAGATCAGTAAAAAATGTTATAGGACATTAAAATCATTATTACTACTACTACTGAGCATTTGTATAGTGCCACAAGACATACGCAGCACTGCACAGACACATGTATGAGACAGTCCCTGCTCATCAGAGCTTACAATCTAGTCAGGACAGACAACACAGTAGCTGTAGATACTGGATACATCTAGGGAGAATGGTAATGAAACACAAAGATCAGGTGAGTCAAGATCTAAAAGCAGCAGTGAAGAGGTGAGTTTTCAGCCTGGATTTGAAAAGGTAGTTTGTTCCAGGCATAAGGAGCAGCAAGGTGAAAGGAGCAAAGTCTGCAGTTAGCAGTAGAAGAGAAGAGCACAGATAGAAGTGATTTGTGAGAAGAGTGGAGTGGAGTTCCTGAGGAGGGGTATAGGGAGAGATAAGAGAGGAAAGATAGTGAGATGCTGCAGAGTAAATGAACTTATAAGTCAGCAGTAGAAGTTTGAACTGGATGAAGAAACAGATAGGGGGCCAATGAAGTGACTTGAGAAGAGCGGTAATATGAGCATGATGAGGCTGATGGAAGATTAGCCGTGCAGCAGAATGTTGAATAGATTGAAGGGGAGAGAGATGATTCAGAGGGAGACGAGCAAGAAGTAGGTTACAATAGTCAAGACGGGAGGTGACTAAAAAGTGGATAAGTGTCTTAGTAGTGTGTTCAGAAAGGAATGGGTGAATTTTGTTGATGTTATAAGGAAAAAATGGCAGATCTTAGCTATCATATGGATATGTGTGGAGAAGGAGAGAGAGGAGTCAAAGACAATTCCAAGGTTGTGAGCCAGGAAAATAGGGAGGAATAGAGAGTTATCCACAGAGACAGAGAAAGGAGAAAGGGGAGAGGAGGCTTTAGGGAGAAAAATATGAAGCTCAGTTTTGAATTATTGAACAGTGCTTTTAACATCACGGAATAAGATATATACCATCAATCAGCTGGCATTCCTATATTCTCATACAGCTTTGGGATGGTGGACTGGCCTCTTAAAGATCTTTAAAAACTGGATGTGTAAACAAGAAAACTCCTCCATGCCTATGAGGTAATTTACAAGAATCAGTGTATACTTAGACTGTCCATCCCTAGAGCTGAAGGAACACTATGCCTCATAGAGATTGATCATAAATACAGAACTGCTGTCATAGATCTCCAAGCCTACCTAACAGCATTATCAGATCCAAATATGCAAAAAGTGCTGAAATATGAAAGCAAACATCCAGAATCTGTCACCATCATCAAATTTAGACAAGCATTCCAATGAATAGAAGGCATGAGTGAGAATCTACAAGCACATACAGGGAAGGAAGCAACAGAATTTGCAAAACAAGAGAAAAAAACTCTTCAAAAAATTAGAACAGCAAATGAGGAAAAACAAGTGGCAAATACACAAATACAGTGGGATATACAAAGTGTTACTCCATGAACCCTTTTTTGATCAAAAATGGACACATGAATGGTTAAGGAGACGTGAACTGAAACCAAAGGATGAGAGATTGATAGCTGCCCAGGACAATGGATTACAGATGAGATGGTTTACAGGAGAATTGAAAAAACTGGCAACATAGACCTATATGTCGATTCTGTAAGAAAGAGCTTGAAACAGTGACTCACCTCACAGCTGGCTGTGAAGTTCTGATGGCAGAGACTTTATGTATGAAAAGATACAACAAAATAGCACGCTTCATCCATTGGAAACTCTGTAAATGCTACAACATCACTGTGCCTGAAAAGCACTGGGATCATGACCCTAAGCGAATTACAGAGAACGAAGAGGTTATGATCACTTGGGATACTACCGTTCTGACTGATAAAAAGCTGGATACAAAGAAGCCAGATATAGTGGTTAAGGGGAAGAAAACCAGAACGACACTGATTATAGAGGTTTCAGTCTCAAGCGACTATTCTGTGAATTGCATAGAGAAAGGAAAGATCTTCAGGTACCAAGAAATGCAGTCAAAGCCCAAGAAAATGTGGCAGAAAGATACCAAGTTATTTCTCGTGTTAAGTTCCACAAGCTTGATTAAGAATTTCCAAGCACACCTTGATAAGTTACCTATACGTGTTACATCTTACAAACTCCATAAGGAGGATCTCTTTAGCATAATGCAAGTACTACGCCGAGCATTAGCAGTACATTTGAGAGACTGAGATCATATTCCATATACCCTGACTGTCATGGCATGCGCAAAACTAATCACACCACAAAACAAAAACCTCTGGAAAAGTAACCAAATACTCAGATTTAAATGAATATCAAATAGGAGGGACCGGCATCATCACACTATAATGCACACAAATACCATTTGATATATTTGATATTTGTGTGCATTATAGTGTGATGATGCCAGTCCCTCCTATTTGATATTGATTTAAATGTGAATATTTGGTTACTTTTCCAGAGATTTTTGTTTTCTGGTGTGATTGGTTTTCCTTTGTAACGTTTTTTTGGTGTTATTATGAGCAAAACTAACCCATTTGGAGAAATTGCCCTTAGTTATCGTCAGTCCTGAAAGAGTGCTAAGACAGGATCTGCCACTGCTGGTAAGAAACCTGCCTGTGTGAGTGAGGATTTATTTACTGGGGAATTGTATTAAAACTTGGGAAAAAGGGAGATTTTGGTAATAATAATAAATTCCATATCTATGTAAAATTTTGTTTTTATTTAAAAAGTCCATAATGAAATAGGTGAATGCTGCAATATTAGCGGGATCAAGTTTAGACGTTTAAAGGTGGATCTTTTCCTGCACTATGTGTAAAAGTGCTTTGCACAGCAGAACCGTGAAATGTTTCTAGTCGTCAAGAGGCAGAACCAGAGTCTGAGGTCTGAAACTTACCAGACTACCTGCACTGACTCTTTTAATGAAAAAGTGATATTGTAGCTCAGTCTAATGCAAGGATAGTCCTAATATTTCCAAGATGTTCTTTGCTGGAAAAGCACCATAGATAAGCATCCCAAGAGAAAGAAAAATTCATAATGTTTTGGTCCTGACATCAAAAATACTGAGAAATCTGATAAATTAGTCTTTTTCTAGAAATATTCTGAGGATATGGCTGCATCAGTCCCCAGAAAGGGCTTGACTCTTCATCAAGATCTGTATGAATATTCACACAAAAACTGTTGCTGTCACCCTCATTAAGGACACTATGGGCCCTTTTTCTAAAGGGTGCTGTGGTGTTTCACCAAATACGCCGATAACACATAAATCCATGGCATGTTAGAATAACACAGCATTCAATACTGGCAGTATAGAAAGCATGCTTGCAGCCGTTACTGCAGTGCACGTGACCCTGCCCATGGAGGTGGCAGTGAGTACACATGCGCTACTTGCCCGCTGTGCAGGTAGCGTGGATGTGCTGCTTACTTAGCGCGCATCTCGCCACTCTGTGCCCCTAACCCTCTCACTTGCAATGCTAACACACCATGGACAATTACTGGCAAAATCTGGCAGCAGTAACTGTCATGGCCCCATGCTAGCTTTCAAAGTGTGTCCAACCCACACCTTTATCATGCACCAGACCCATGCTGACAGCTAGCACCCTTTAATAAAAGGACCCCTATAGATTGAACACTGAGGGCCTGATATTCAAAGGCATTTACATGGTTGACAGCCCTGTAAACCTGTAAATGCCTTAGACAGGAATATTCAACAGCACCTACATGGTTAGTGCTGTTGAATATTTCCATCTATGTCCCTTACGCACCCCGATGCTATCCGGTTAGCATTGGGGCATGTTGGGGGCGTTCCGTGGTGGAGCAGAGGTAGGGTGTCCCAGTAACCAGGTAGCGGTGATATTGGACCGCTACCTAGACAAGCTTTTGGCTCACCTAGTTCTAGCCGTGGATGGCTAGCTATGTAGTGGTCCAATATCACCATTACCCGGTTAGGCTCTGCGGGTGAATCCCCTTGGTGCCTAACCTGGATATTCAATGCCATTGCCACAGCATTGAATATCCAGGTTTAGTGGTCAGCGGGCAGGGCTATGCGCCGATGCGGCATATAGCCCGCCCAACTGAATATTGGGCCCTGATAGTCCAAAGGAACTTTAGCATAGCACAGAGACTAGAACAACAAGTTATTGAAGATATATTGGTTATCAAATGTCTCATTAAGAAGGGCTGAGCCTCTTACTAATACTACATATCATTGCTATAGCATTACTAGATAAGATTACTGAGTTAGAAACTGGTTGATTGGGAGATTACAATGGTAAATGGTGTCCACTCTGAGGACAAGAACATTACCAATGATGTGCTGCAGGGGACTAGTCCTTGGTCCAATTCTTTTTAACAGTTTTGTAAGTGATATTTGAGAAGGGCTGTGGAGTAAGATTTGTCTCTTTGTGGATGATACCAAGATATGCAATAGGGTAACTATTTAGGAAGATGCAAATAACATGAGGAAGTATCTAGCGAAATTGGAAGAATGGCTGATAAATTGGCAGCTGTGAGCATTGATGGTTAGCGTGTGTATTTTGGGTACATGCTAACTGGGAATGGTGCCATGCATTTGCATTGTGCTAATGGCACGGGGACAGGTACACACATCCACTGAAGTTGGTATCGTTTTCTGTATTAGATCCGCAGCCCAATCACTTACTACTGAAGCACTCTTTATTAAACATGCCCCTTAGTTCCTAATCAACACGAATATTTCTGAACTCCTACCATGCTCCACCAAGACCATGCCCCTTGCTATGCTTACCAACAAAATGCGGACATTCATGCCAACACTCATGCTTTTACACTAGTCGTTATTTTATAAGAGACTGTTTCTGCCTATATGTAGTCACATATGCACAAAAATGACTATAAGATTACCCCCTTGGAGTTCTGGTCTGACTCCAAAGTCCCACAGCCTACTAGCATATTGGAGCAAAAAAAAAAAAATCTTGCTTAATACAGCAGGTTCATGAATGATTATGCTGTCATTTTTTCTGTTCTCTTGCTTGTTTTTGCAATATTCATTCTTTGTTTCAATATACTATTTCAAACTCTTTAGCTTCTAACCTTGAGTGCCTTAGAACATGTCCATGAAAGGTACATGTTTACTTTTGATACATAAATTCCAGATCATCCATCACCCTTCCAAGCTGAAAAGGCTGGCATTACAGCAGAAGTTGTTTCATCTCTTTAATAACAGTACAGATAACCCACAGTTTGCAATTAGAATATTTCTCCAGCGCATTTTTTTTAACGTTGTAAATAACTGGCTATCGTTCTCATAGTCATAATCTCTGGTATAAGTAATATGATAATTGTTCAGTATTTCTTTTTGAGAAATTCAAAAGTAATTTCATTTCTCATTTTCTAACCAATGAGGCGACAATAAAGGGTTCTTTTACTAAAGTGTAGTACGTTTTTGCACTTCATGCGCATTAATAGCGAAAGCTAACATGCAGTAAGTGCAACTACCCCACACTGAATGTCAGTGTCCAGCATTTTCCCTGTAGGTCCTGCACTGAAAGTCCCTTACTGCACGTTAATGTCATTTACAGTTACCTCGGGTGCACTTAATGCCACTTATTGAGGTTCTGTTAAGTGCACTTGTCCTAACTGAAGCATTGATAGTTGGCATTCAGTAAGTGCTGTATGCAACTGCAATGTGCAGGCTACACCCACTCCCTACCCATAATCTGTCTATTTCCTGCCCTGTTGCACAGTGAGCAGTTAATGCAGGAATTAATGCATGACAACTGTCATGCCAGCACAGTAACAGTTACAATGGCCCATGGGTTAAAGTGCCCATTAACCATAATGAGCATAGTTCGTACACTTCAGCATAAATATTGTGTGCTTATTTTGGAAAATGCATGCTCTCAGATAGGCAGATACATGTAGCTTTCATTACACTTCTATGTAACTTTGGTCATATATAGAAAAACATATGTAGCTATGTCCCACATGCAACATTTGTTTTGAAGACATGTGGACTTGGTCATAAAAGCAAACAGCCAATATCGCCCAGGATCTCACAGACATCTACACATCAGTGTATGCACTCCTTTATCCTGGGATCTTCTTCTCAGTATTTTGGAAAGTGGATATTTTGTATGTATTTATTCTACTGCATGCACAATTTAACAAAATCAGTCTCCAACTTAATAACCCTAGTCCCCTTTCATAGACATCTACCTACGTAAGTTCATTACTAAGCCTAAAAATGATCACTTAAAAAACAGATTTTCGGACTTGCAGTATGCAGCCCACCCACCCTCTGGCTAACTGTTTTGTATGGATACCTTGTGCTCATTACCACTGTTACTCACAGGTACACCCTAATCCCCTGAGATCTTTCTCCTGCCCATCCTTCATAGATTTCTTCAACTTTTACTCTCCTCTCCATCTCTTTCTTATGTTCCACATCACTTTCTCTTCCTAGTGTTGACACTCCCTAATCTTTGCCCTTCTTACCAACAACTTCAACCCCCCGTCTTTATCATTCCCTCTTTACCATCCTTACTTCTCCCAGCATCTTGTCATCTACCCTATCATCCGCTCTTGAGCATCAGCATTTTCTTCCTCTCTCTCTCTGAAAGAACCTCATCCTCTTTCCAACGTGCTGCCTTCTCTCTGCCCCGTACTCTCATCTGGAGATATCAGTCTCAATCCTGCCCCCTAGACTTTTTTCACACTCCCAGAACAGATCTCATGAACCTACTCAAATCTTATATCCCTCTCCTTTCCCCCTCCTCTCTCCCTTTCTCATGCATCTTGTGGAATGCACACTATCTCAAATAAGCTTACCTTTATTCCTGACCTCTTTATCTCTAATGCTCTCCATTTTCTTGCTCTAACTGAGACCTGGCTCCTCCCAAAAGACTCAGCTTCAGTCGCTGCCCGCTATCATAATGGCTTCCAGTTCTCCCACATGCCTCTTCCCATTGGCTGTGGTGATGCTGTTGGGTTTCTACTCTCTCATTCCTGCTAATTTCATAGAATCATAGAAACATGACCACAGAAAAAGACCACATGTCCTATCTAATCTGCCCTTCTATATCAACTTTAGAGATCCTATGCTTTTTTGAATTCAGATACTGTCTTCATCTCTACCACCTCCATTGGGAAACTATTCCATGAAGCTACCACTCTTTCCATAAAGAAATATTTCCACATATTACTCCTGAGTCTATCCCCTTTCACCCTCATCCTTTGTCCCTTGTAGCAGAGCTTGCTTTCAATAAAAAGAGGCTTTCCTGCTGTGCATTTATGTATTTAAATGTCTCAATCATATATCCCCTATCCCGCCTTTCCTCTAAAATATACATAATAGGATCCTTAAGTCTGTCCTCATATGCTTTATAATGAAGACCACTAACCATTTTAGTATCCTCCCTCTGCACCGACTCCAATCTGCTTATATCCTTTTGAAGGTGCGGTCTCCAGAATTGCACACAATACTCCAAATGAGGTCGCACCAAAGACTTATACAGAGACACTAGCATCTCCTTTCTTCTGCTGGCCACTCCTCTCTCTATGCACCCAAGCATTCTTCTAGCTTTTGCCATCACCTTTTCTACCTGTTTCGCTACTTCAAGATCATCAGACACAATCACACACAGGTCCTGCTCTTCTTTTGTGGACAGAAGTACTTCACCCCCCTGTACTGTACCGCTTCCTTGGATTGTTGCAGCCCAAATGCAGGACCATGCATTTTTTAGCATTAAATCTCAGCTGCCAAATTCTAGACTATTCTTCAAGCTTAGCTAGATCCTTCCTCATGTTATCCACACCTTCCTGGATGTCTACTCTATTGCAGATTTTGGATCATCCACAAAGAGGCAAACCTTACCCGACAACCCTTCTGCAATATCACTAACAAAGATGTTAAAAAGAATTGGACCAAGGACAGATTCCTCCTTCTGCCTCAGTCTCACTCCTTTCCCTCCTTTGAAGTCCACTCCATCTGCCTTTTTACTCCACTGCCTCTCTGGATAGCTGTTACTTATCAACTCACTGACAAGTCCATCTCTACCTTTCTTATGACTTTGACTCGTGGCTTTACTTTTTTCTAGATTCATCTTCCCCCTTCCTTATTATCAGGGATTTTAACATTCATGTTGATAACACTTACCTGAGTGGAGAAAGTATTTAGAGACTAATAGGAGGTCAGAAACGTCCCCATCCTTGCTTTGGTTGGTTGTGAAAGCGGTTATGCGGTGCTCCTAAGCTCAAGCAAACTAGAAAGCAGCATATACAGTATGAGCATGCTCTAGAGATGCGGTGGCAATCTGCAGAAATCTTTATCTTTATTACATTTGATATACCGTCCTAGGCAACTCAGTATCAGAGCAGTTTACAATTTAAAAAAGGCAGTATAGAAAAGGAAAGGAATGGCATAATTTGGACAGGACAGTATGAGAGTGAGGGAAGATAAGATAAGCAAGAAGTAGTAGAGGTAAGCGGTCATGGTTAAGGAGTTGCCCCAAGGGGCTTCAGGTTGTGGAAGGCCCTAGCTGCCACAGTCAGGATCTGAAAGCAAATAGACAGTAGAACAGAAAGGTAGTTGTAAGGTTCTCGGTAGAAGGCCCAAGCTGTCTCCTCATGCTTTAAGTGTAGCAGTATGATGCTTTGTCAAGAGCTCCGAAGCAAATGTTGGCATGAAATTCCTAGTGTTGATATTGGCAAATAGACTGGGAGCTGTGTTCCTATGACTAATTGGGTCAGATCAGGTGGGCATTATATGGGGACAGAGTGGGTGTAGAATATTCAGAAATTGATAATTGCCCTGATGATTGACAAAAGCTTGGTTCTCACTCTAGATGCAGAAAAAGTCTTTGACAAAGTTGTGTGGGAATATATGTTTTGGGCATTAGAACAATGGATATTGGATACACTTTTTGTATTTGGGAGTGAGTACTCTGATATTGGTTAATGATCTGGTGACAATGTGTCCTCATGAGGCTGGAGTGAGAGCAAATGGGAGGCTGAATGGGACTTGGTGGATGATATGCAACCTCTTCTGGTGTTAGCGAAGTCAATAACATGCTGGTGTTGAGTGGGATAAAAAGTCTGTTAAGTTGGTGTTCTGGACTTTGGCACCATACTGGAGCAAAGTGTTGGGTAGGAAATTAAGTCAGAAAAATGTTCAGCTTTGGTTTCAGTGGACTCAATAAGGAGTCTCTAATGTGGATTTGAGAGAGATGCAGTTTAAAATGTTGCAATATTATTAGTGCTAAGTGCCATCGAGTAGGTGTCAACTCATGGAGACCCTCTAGAAAGTTGTCCTAAACTGTGTTCAGCCTTCAGTCAGACAACTCATTGTTGACAGACACCCATTGCTGCTGGTCGATCCATCTCATTGCTGGCCTTCCTCTTTTGCATTGACCTTCTATCTTGCCAAGCATAATGTCTTTATCTAATGATCTCCTCCAGCTTTAGCTTCTCTGTGTTTCTGGGCAATTTTCAGTTTCTTCTGTCATCCATTTTGGCCGATTTTGCTTTTTCACCTTTTGTAGAGACTTCTCACTTTCTTGCAACACAACCTTATTGATATCATCCCATAACTCTTCTGGAGCTCTGTCATTTGTATCTAAAGCAGCAAATCAATTTTGCAGTCTTTAAATTCCGGTGGTATATTTTCAAGTTCATATTTTGCTGCATTCATGAGTGGTTTGCTGTTTTTCAACTTTAGCTTGAGTTTGCATACTAGTAGTTGGTGATCTGTACCACAGTCAGCTCCAGGTTTTGTCTTTGTTGATGTTATAGAGCTTTTCCATCATTGACGTCCACAGATGTAGTCAATTTGATTTTTGTATAATCCATTGAGTAAAATCCATGTGTAAGGTCGCCGCTTGTATTGCTGGAAGAAGGTGTCTGAGATAAATAGATTGTTGGTTTTGTAGAATTCTATCAGTCTTTCTCCAGCTTCATTTCTTTTGCCAAGTCCATATTTTCCAACCACTTTGCCTTCTTCTTTGTTGCCAACTTTTGTGTTCCTATCACCCATGACTATCAGGATATCCTGTTTGCATGTTATGTCAATTTCAGCTTGTACTTGTTCATAGAACTCATCAACTTCTTCCTCTTCTACAGCTGTTGTCGGGGCATATACTTGAATTATATTTGTGTTGATGGGCATTCCTCGTAGACGAATAGAAATTAAGTTCACTGATTGCATTGTATTTCAGTACAGTTCTTGCAAGTTTCTTCTTAATTACAAATGCAACACTATTTCTTCTTTGTCTTTCATTTCTGGCATAGTAGACCATGTGATCATATGATGCAAAGTGCACAATGCCAGTCCATTTCAGTTCACTGACACCCAACAGATCGAGTTGTACACGTTCCATTTCATTCTTGACCTCCTACAACTTCCTTTGGTTCATGTTTCATATGTTCTGTGTCCTAATATGTAAGACCTTTTTTCAGCTTCTCACTCTCATTTCATGCGCAGCTACATCGGCAGTCAGATATCCTGAGGGCTTTGATCCAACCAAATCATAAATGCTGGCTTTACTCTGAAAAATCTTCAGCTTCTCCCCACTAGCCAGTTGAGTGTCTTCTGACCTGAGGTCTCATCTTCCAGCATTATAGTGCAATTTGTTTTGTTGTGACTATCCAAACGGGCTTTTATGGCATGATCTGGAAGTAGATTGCCAGGCCTTTCTTCCGCGCAGTTTAAGGTTATTGTTGTTGCCGTTTTATCACAGAAATGTGATCCTCTGTGGCCATTCTGCTTTTGCCCAGATGGGTGGTTTGTCTTGGTTTGGCACCTCAGCTGAGACCTATCCATCTTGGGAGACCCTGCCTGTAGTTAAGCTACTGATAGCTTAGCCTTCAGCATCACTGATGCACACAAGCCCTTGCATCACGACATGCTGCAAACCAAGTGAGGAGAAGCACTATTACATTAACATAAAAAAATAATTTAAGATGGGGTTAGTAGAGTGAACTGCCTGTCTAAAATGCCAGCAGGAGGTGAATTATGACATGCATTGTTTCCCACATTTTAAGGAATTAAAGGGGTTTGGGGGAAATGTTTGTGAGTTGGGAGTGGAGGTGCTCCAATAAGAAGAGGTTTTGCTTATTTACAGTGCGCAGGCCTCACATGTGCATGGTAGAAGAAAATATTTGTTTTTCAATTTGGGCCTATTGGTAGCATGTAAATGTATTGCTACTACTTGGATATCTTGGGCCCTTCCTGTAGCGAGGCAGTGGTTGGAAAGGATGAAGGCTCAATCGCAGTTAGAACATTTAAGTGTGATGTATGCACTGAGAGTTGTACATGACACCTACACTGAGGCCTAGAGACTTTTGAGTAACAAGTTTTAGTTACGAGTGTGAAGTATTGATTGTAACTGGATAGTTGAAGAGCGGGAGTCAGAACCGCGTGGGGGTGGGGGAAGGTAGGAGATTAGAAAAAAAAGTTAGTTACTGACTTTTATTCATCAAGTGGTCAGTTGAAACAATGTTAGTATCTTTCATGGTTTAATATGCTCTGGTGATTAACATATTGACTTTATTGGCCTGTCATATGTTGGTTTCATGACATTTTTAATTAATATGTATTAAATGAAGCCAGGTTTTCACTCTATTGCAAAATCTCCTAAAATGTGCTTCTAAATGAATATCAAAGGATGGTCATTTCCATAATTTAGGGGCATAAAATGGCAAAAGCTCTTTGACAAGTACATTGCAAACAAATTGAGATAGGAAGAGTCAAAAATGGCAATTGAGAGTAACATGGTTACCTTTGTGGAGAATGAGTAACAATGACGATAGGTATTATGGTTTATTATAATGTATGGCACAGAAAGTCAAGGGTAAAACCTTTAATTGGATTTTCTATAGGGAGCCAATGCAGCTGTCTCAGAACAGGGAAAATATGATCAAATCACTTCATATTGGTACCATTTTACCCTTCTAATCCTAAAGCTAGAAACAGAGAAAATGACAACAGATGAAGATTACGTGGCCTATCTAGTCAGCCTATCAACATCAACTGCTTAGTTGGACAATTTGTTTCTCTTCTTCAGAGATCCTTTGATTTTGTCCCATGCTTTTTTGAAGGCAAATACTGCCCTTGTCTCCACCACCTCCACAGGTGTTCTACACATCTGCCTCCCTTTCTGTAGAGAAATATCTCCTTAGCTACTGTACTCGTGAGTCTGTCTCCTTCCATCCTCATCCTCTAACCCCTCATTTCAGAGCATCCATTCAATTAAAAGGGCCATCTCCTGTGCATTTATACCATGAAGATATTTAAATGTCTCTGTCATATCTGTCCTATCCCATCTCCTCCAGGGTAGATATATCTAGATCTTTAAGTCTGTCCTCGTATGCTTTATGACAAGGATCATTGACTATTTTAGTAGCTATTTTCTGGACCGACTCTATCGAGTTAACCTTTCTGAAGGTGCAGTCTCCAGAATAGGTATCACTGAAGACTTTATAGAGGCAATGTTACCTCTTGTTTTTCTGCTGGACATGCCTCTTCTTGTGCATCCAAGCATCCTTCGGGCTTTTGTCTTATCTACCTGCTGGCCATCTTAAGATCATAAGATGTTATCACACTTGAGATTCCACTGTACACTGCACTGTACTGTTCCCTTGGAATTTTACAGCCCAAATGCATTTTCATCATTAAATTTTAGCTGTCATATTCTAGTCAATTTTTCAAACATTCCTTTTATTTCCACACCTTGCAGAACGTCTGCTTTGTTGCAGATTTTAGTGTCCTCTGCAAAAAGGCAAACCTTTTGCAACAGCCTTTCTGCAATATCGCTTGTGAAAATGTTGGAAAGAACTGGACAAAAAGACCAATCCCTGTAGCATTACCATTTATTGGCTCCCATTCAACCAGTTTCTAACTAGCACACTCCCCTAATCTGATTTTCTGAGCACCCTGTCAAAGAAATTCATCGGATTTGTCTGGCATGACCTATCTCTGGTAAAACCATGCTGCCTGATATCCTGTAATCTCATCTATTCTGTTTTTTTAGTAATGATTTTTTACATTTGAAGCGTCATTAAAGTTTTAAGCAACAGTTTGTTAGTAGTAAACCTTTTTAGCAGTGCAAATGCTCACTGGTCTTATTTTACAGCCGATTCACTGAAGCACAGCCTGCACAGCCTGTGCTTTTTTTTTTAGTACATCTTCCCCACTAAAAATAACGCAGCCTGCAGCATTGAGCATGCGTGGTAACCTGTGTGAATTGCACCGTGGGGTTACCATGCTTTAGAGAATCAGCCCTTGGATGAAATAAATAATGCATCAGTCTTCAGAATAGCTGAAGAGAATTCTGCACTATACTTTAATGTTATTGTAGCTAACAATGACATAATCTCTCTAATGAAATACAGATATCTACATTCACAAAACAAAATGTTTGAAAACAGTGCTGCTAATTGAAACTTGTGATTTTTTGCTGATGCTAGTTGTTTCATCCTTATTTCTCTTTTGTTAATTTATGCCGATTTGACCTTTGGATGTTTATAGGAAATGTAAAATAATAGCAGCAGAAATACAGCATGAACCCATAATTGGCTATAATTCTGCATTTCTGTGTTTTTTTATTTTTTGACAAATTCAGGGTAGGTATTTGTGTGCAGTGGTTAACATTAATTTATCACTTTATTTATTTAGCTGTATTTATATCCTGCTTTTCACTGGGTCAAAGTGGTCAATTGGGGGATACATTTAACACGAGGGGATATGAGACACATACACTAATACTTACAGGGAACATGGGCAATGGAGGGTTAAGTGGCTTGCCCAAGACCACAAGGAGTGCCTATAGGACTAGAAATCCCAGTCCCTCTGGCCTGAGATTGCTGTCCCCAGGTGAGACTTGAACCCCCGGCCCTCTGGCCTGAAGTACCTTGTCCTAACCACTAGACCACTCCTCCACTTTAGTTGTGCTTCTCTTCTAACTTCCTGAGGCATAAATGGATGCTTAAGGTTGTTTACAAAGAATATCCAAGACATAATATAAAATACAATTTGTTGTATTTTTTCCTTACTGTACTTAATACGCAGCTTTGTAAAATGTTTTTTTTTAACCTAGTTACAATATAACATATAAGTTGATGGCAAAAACAGACCAGTTAGCCAGTTTAGTCTGCCCATTTATTTCTATCTATGCTTGTTATTAATTAACACAAAAAATAGGTAGTTGCTGTTAGAGGTTAGCCAGTCAACTGTCTTATTGTGTAAGAGGTACTCTTCTGAACCTTCTAGACTTGAATTTTGGAACAATCCATTGAAGTGTAAACAGTTATACATGGAGGCATTCAGGGATACCTGCATCTCAGCCCAACAATGCAGGCTTTCTCTCTGTTTAAAAGAGAGTTACATGTACTCCCTTCGGGGCCATCTCTTCAGCAAGCAGCATCATTTTAGGAATGTGTAACTGTGAAGACAGAATGCGCAGTCCATGCCCCTTCTTCTGGAAATACTCTTGATCTGAGAGTATCCAGGGAAGCAGTCATGACTTTAGGCAGCTCCTGCAAACCTTCTAAGGTATTTCCAGCATGGTTTAGACACTAAAACCTCGACTTTAGGAAACCAAAAGTTCCCTATTACTTATTATGTGGCCTTATGGGCTGCATTATACCTTTCCTCTGCAGGTGTGCAAGGCTGCAGGAAAGGCATCATGAGCTCTGGGAGCAAGGGTAGTCCTTATCACATAGCAAGAGAGAAGAAGGAGAAAGGAAGGATTCTAAGAAAGAGTTGTCCAAGCAGGAAAAAAGGTAAGAATACAGTTTTTCTCTTGTACTTAATCAGGAGTAATCATTGTGCACATACAGTCTACTTTACTTTAATATATGGATACCCTGGAAGAAGCCAGCAATTTGATCACGGTATCCATAATTTATAGTCACAGCATACTTTGACACTGAGGCTGTGGAAGTACTCATAGGGATATGTTTACTAAGCATTAAGGGAGCAGTGGATTTTGAGCAATAATAGTAGTGTTAAGAGTGTTTGAGTGCCATAAAGGCTTGGGGCGGGTAGTAGGCATTCCAGCGGTAAGGGTGCAAGGGACCGCTTAGCGTACACTAACAGGACACTGGGCATTAAGGTGCCAACCATGCACCTTAACGCCCAAAAACAGCACTTACCTTAAGACTGGAAAAGGGAGCCCCAGCAGAAGTCAATGTACAGGTGCTGGATGGAAGTACAGGTGGGAGTTGATGGACCTGACAGATATGTGGGCATCCTAGAGGCAGTCAGTAAGTAGGATGCACATGTGGGAGGCAGCAGTACTGATGCATTGAGGGGTACCCATGTAAAATGCTGTAATGTCAGTGTGCAGCAAAGGATGGGGAAGATGGGTTCCCCTGTGGTGCCATAAGCACCATGGTGTGTGTATCAAATGGTCGAAGGAGCTGGAGTGGTGACATGTCAATCAGTCACAGGAGAGGCGTAAGTGACACATCAAAATGAGGAAGAAGTACCTGTATGGTCCATGGTGTAGCAGCTGGCAGTAGAATACATCACATAGCCGGCAGAAGCAGCTAGATGAGCTTAAAGAAGGATGGCAGTACATGAGAGGGTGGTATGGGGTTGCAGCACTGATGTACCTGATGTGACATCACCAATGCAGTCATAGTTTGTTGGATAACTGTGTGCCCATGCCAAGTGGGAGCCCCAAGACCAGATATATTGGTCGCGCAGCTGGCACAGGCTACCAACCACCATACGACTCTCCAGACAAATGTGCATACAACAACGGAAGAAGAGTCGCTCACACTGGTCATATGACATACTTAAGGAAGTGTGGCCATCACAGGGGTAGTATGTGGGAGCATGCTGTGCATAGAGGTGAGGGAGCCAAGCTGTGCAGTCACAGTAATGATGAATCATGTTTCCTATGTATGTTAGATATGTAGTTACATAAATGGTCTTTGGGATATCGCTTTCTCATCTGAGTCAGGCACACAGGGAGCAGTAGTGGGAATTTAACCCTTGTCTCTTGGTTTCTAAACCACTGCTCAAACCATGGGGCTACACCTGGACTCAGGTGGCATATATCTGCAGTGTGAGCATGTCTGACCCTGTGCAATGGCCTGCAGCAGAACCAATAAAAGCATGCTCTCAGAAGGCCATGATTGCAAATAGCATATGCATAGACCCAATGTGCTCCCGAAACACATCAAAACGCAGACAAGTTTGTATCTGCCAGTCAAAGCTGACCCTGGATGTTTTCTGCCGTCAAAATGAACCTTGTATCCCACTTACAGAGCCAGTGTTGTAACTATTATGCTACTCCTCCATACAGGCCTGCCCAGCAAGGCCTGGACTCAAAGAGACCATAGATTCCTGTCAGCAATGAGTGAAATCAGGCACATGAAACAACATGCCTGGCATATTGTGAGACCGTAGTACACCACACCTAAACCCTGCCTACAGTGGCGCACATGCAGTACGTAATGAACAGGAAACTCAGTACTGTGGCTGCTCAACCAACACACTGCTGCAGGATACAGCTCTTGTCCCTGAGCAGATCTATATCACTGCCAGTATTGTATGCAGTGTGTGCTGCTAGTCACTTGGTTATCTGCACAATGGCAGTCCTATCTGATCTCTTTCCAGTCACCAAAGTTGCAGCAGCTGTTTCCCATAATCCCACATGCAGTGACTTCTTTCAGGCACTGGGGGAGGGGGGGTGCTGGCACCTACCTGATGTGCCTGCAAGGCCAATAGTTATCATTCCTAGATCAGCTGTTGGCAGGATCTCCTGGGACTCTCAATGTACTATAGCAGACAAAGTCAGTCTGCATGTGTTGGCCACCACAGGACTGTACCAGTCATTCACATTCCAACTGTACCTAGTCTGCTAGTCATGTGTGCAGAGCAACCATGTACACCCTGGATTTGTAGAAACAGCATGGACTTCCAGCAGCTGGGGCAGTAATTGGACTACCAAGAAAGGAACTGCAGTCACATGACTACAGTTTAAGACTATATATCACAATATGGAGACATAGCCATAACTTGGTCAGAGTGAGAGTGGCCTCTCAGCATGAAATGATGTGCGCACCCTGGTCATGCTTGTTGCAGACACATGGTAGGCTGGCTGTGCCTTATTCCTAATCTCTGACTCGTATACATTCTGTTCATATGACACTATTTCTGACAATACCCAGAATCCTTCACTTTATTCGCATACCATTTTGACTTTGGACTTGTGTAATGGGAATATAATACAAGGTGCACTGGATATTGGGCCACAGACAGGCTGTCAGTGCATGTTGGGCTAGAGTGGCCTACATCCGACACATCCCCAAACACTGTGCCCCCATACACAACATGTTATGTCCCTTGCAATGGACCCTGCCAAAATGACCAGTGCAGCACATGCACTCACCCACACTGAAGACACAGTGAAAATCCCCCCCCCCAGAGCGCATCAACGCATGGCAGCCTGTACATGGGGCCTCCCACTGTATGTAGAGGTGCTGAAGAGCTGACATGTAGCATGTTGTATGCACAGACATACAACCTGAGCATCATATGCATGCATACTGCATTGCTGCAGCTCACAGTCCTCCGGGCACACATACACACACACACACACTGGGCCTCGCTGTCCAAAAATGGTGCACATTGACATTGTTACCTGCCCATTAAGCCTCCTGTAATGCTCATCCATTGTGAACGCCTGCCCAGTGTGCAGGCATTATTAATGTGCTCTGCACATTACAGGCACCATCAATGCCTGCTCAGTGTGTCCGTGCTGTTAGCATGCTCTGCCATCCAGCCTTACATTGTGCAGTTGATCCGTTTGACATCTGGGTGTGGGGGGTTGCACCTGATGCTTCTCTTCCTGGAAGATATGATAACGTTAACACACCTGGACCTATCATTGCTGATCCACAGGTTGGCCTTGAACCATGACCTCTTACTCATACACACACTGGCCTTGTGTTTAGAACCACAGTTTAACCATGTGGATTCTTCACTCCATGGGTATCTAAGTGGTCATTGTCAGAGTGCATGAGGGCATGACTTGGGCTGTGCCTATGTGGGCTTAGCTGTCTGCAGGCTCTGTGCCATCCTTGTCTCTTGGGGTCTGTTAGGGAAGTGTGAGAGAGGGACATCTTGTGAGGTTTGTTGTTGTACAGCCTTGCTATGTTGCTGGTGCAACTGATATGTATCTCATAGATATGGGATCTGTGCAGTCATAGGGGCAGGTCTTGGTACCTGTACACACACATTCCAGCCCATGGGTGTCCTGCATAATGACCTACATACCCATTGCCCCAGGTGGTAGGCAGCAGGCCAGCCAATTGGTCATGCCCTGCAGGTGGGCCCCCATCACCACCGCAGTTCTGCCAGTCATCATATGAAGGTAGCCCACCTACCAGTGGTCATATGTAGGTAGCCCACCATGCTGCTTCTGTCCCCCTCCATCGGGGGCTGAGGGTACAGGTGCAGCTGCCTTAGATCTCGGGAGTGGGCTGTGCTTCACTGTGTCTGCTGCTAACGTGCTGACAGTGGCAACTGCCACGTTGCACTTGTCATACACTGCCGGAAAACAGATCTCTCTAGCTGCAGGCTGCACCTACTGCATTGCCACCCCCACACTCGCACAACAATGACATGGCGGCATGGTGGCAATGGAGGTGGCAGAACTCCCTTCTGACTGTGGCAGCAGGTATGTGTGCTGCTACTGTTGCTGCAGAGTCATTCCAGCCATCAAAAATGTTCCCCCTAAGCAGCCGCCTTGTCACCCTAATGGACCTGGCTGCCCTACAGCAGCACCCACGTCACACCTTGTTTGCCACATTGGCAGCATCAACATATTGCCCTGTCATAATAGGGCACTATGCTGTTGCTGCTAATGGAGCACTACTACTACTTTCTTGGTATCCCCTGTGTGTACATCACATTGCAGACATTTAAATAGGCTCTCTCACCTCCAAAGTACCCCTTTTGCGAGATTTTACTTGGCGTTAGGGTTTCCAGCACAAAGGGCTCTAACGCGCGATTGCACAAGCCGGCAGTAAGGTAGCACACGTGGTCAGTGCCCACTCTCTGCCCCATTAATGCCCACTCTCCACCTCCTTTTCCCTTATGGCTGTGGGCCTCTCTAACACTCATTAATGCGGCGTTATCGGCCCTTTCCACAGCGTTAAGGGCGCAAGGGTGCCAATAACAGGCATTAACGACACACATGCTCCCTTAATGCTTTTTAGTAAACATACCCTATAGGGTCATTACATGACTGATTGTGACCTAGAAGGTGCTAACTCTACAAGAGTACAAGTGCTAGGACTTCTGTTACTGAAGATATTCACTGTGCCATAGAATCCACTGTTCACCCTCAAATCTCTGTAGCATAAACTTTCATGACATCTAAGAAGGAGGTAACATTCCTTGAAAGAGAGAACTACTAAATTAGCCATGTCTCTAAACACTCTTAAACAGCAACATGTAGACAGGAAGTGATTCGCTGCTATGACATCTTATCTACAAACTTACTGTAAAGGTTAATGCATGAGACCCTTCATATATGTCCTCAGCTGACCTTCCACCAGACAGGTGAAACTTCTTGGTGAGCTCTTTCAGACAGAATCTGCTCTGTGATACTCAGTGTTACCTTACTGTAGTTTCAAAAATGAGAATCAGTCTCATAGCCATGTAGCAAATTGTACATCTTTTGACACAAACGCAAAACCTCTCTAAACAGTTTGTAATGCATTTTGACTTAGTTATAAGTCAACTTTCCTTTAATTATAATTATATACAGTAGATTTGGCTTAATAGGGCAAAAATCCTTTAGGGAAATCTAATCTCCCCACTTGTGCAAAGCTGTGCTCCATCCTGCCATACAAAGAAATTCTTAGTGTCTAACTGAATGTGGCTGCAGAAGGAAGAGTTGTAGCTCTTAGGAGCAGGGACATATTGCCCAGTAATGTTATAAAATGATAAGTATTATGATTTTATTAGCTGCATGTAGAAAACCTCAAAACTCTTCCAACTATTCTGACTGTGGAGGGCGCAATTTCCCAGCACAAGCAAGTACAATGTATTTTTCAGCTCTTCTCAAAATGGCCACTTGTATAATTATTCAAAAGATGGTAAATTGTTCCAATCATTTATGATTTTCAATACAGCGATCACTTGTGACTGTATTCATGCACATACAGTGTACATGCAGTAACCTTACTTTTGCTAAAGTTGTTTCCAAGTGTCAGAAAGGAGTTGGGGTTGGGGTGGAAGGGCTGTGTTTCCTAGTAAAGGTCCTTTTTGTTTTACAGTCGTATTACATCATCATCATCATCCTCCAAGACGGAAGCAGTAGGACCTGCTACCTCTTTGGAGCAAAGGGAGGCCACGACAAATTTCCCACTGATCCTCACCTCAATTCCAGCACACCAGCTGAACAGAGGAGGACAGCAATAGTTTCCCCTTAGTCCCAAACATTCCTCTCCTTGTTGCAACTCACTTCAATTTTATATAAAATAAACTAATTTTATGCTTCTAGGAATGCTATGTTTCTTTGAGTATGCATTTTTGTTGTTACTAACGTGTTCAATGTGTTTCTTTCTGTCAGGTATGTTGTGTGCTTGTGGTATGCACATGGCTTTTGTGTGGATATACAGGTGAGGTGTAAGGATGACGGGTCGGAGTTGATAGACTGTAATGAGGCATTAGTATTCAGAGCATTGATGGAGAAATGTATAAATGGTGCGGTACAATACAGTATCAGAAGGGATACTCAACGAGGAAGCAGTGAGGGAGGAATTATGAAACAAAAAAGATGGTAAATATGGGAAGAGGCCCTAAGGATTACTAGGCTAACAAATGGATGCTAGTACTTTAGAGGTGGGAAGTGTTTGTGTAGAAAATCCAATAGGGGGTGCAGAGTGGAGGAGGAGGTTTGTATTTGTAGATGGAGTAAAGTTATAGTGTTCTTAACTGATAAAGCAGACAACTGAGGGATAAACATGGGTGAAGGGAAAGGAGAGATATTCAAATGTATTTCGCAAAGTTGTGGAAGAAATGTTTAAGTATTTGAGAAGTAGGAAGCAAAGGTAAGGAGAAGCATCAGGTGGGAGCCATAGTTTGGAAAAGAAAGTGGGGAGTGAAAAAGAAAAGTGGAGTTAAACAAGTAAGAAAAGTATGGAGAGGTATGGTCTCAGGAGTAGGTGTGAGAAGGGATTTATGTATGTTTGCAGACGTGGAATATGTAGAATATATGGAATATTACTGTTTGGGTTTGGCAGGGGAGAATTGGATGTGGAGAGACGTGCCATTTATAATTGTGGATATAGTGGGTATAAGTGTCTGGGTTGACGGTTTGTGTGAAGGAATATGAGTTTGCCAGGAGTCAACACTGACTTGACGGCACTAAAAATAAAATAATAATGTGTATGCACGGTGATTCTATAAAAGCAAGTGGGTATGGGAAATAAGGAAACAGTTGATCGGAAATATAAAGAAGTGTCTGTGGCAGGTGAGTGGAGGTATGTAGGGAGTTAGGGTGAGTGTATGAAAGTATATGGGAAGGGGTATGTGGCTGAATATGGGGTGTAAAAGTGTGTAGGTATGAGCTAGATGTGGGTTTGAATGTGTGAACTGTAGTTTGCATGGGGCTTGATCATGTGTTTGTTAGGTGTGAGGTGCAGGAATGTGTGATGGTATGTTGGTGTGGGATGAGTAAGGGTAAAGGATGTGTTTATGTTTCATATATGTGTTTATGTCTGTGTGTGTGTGTGTGAATGGGCGATCTTGATTTGTGGGTGGCAGATGAGTGAGGGAATGTGCAATGTTGCAGTGTGTGGCTTTGGATAGAAGACTGTGGATGGGAATGTGGAAATAAGGAGCGCATGGGCGTAGGTGGCATGAGGGTTGGGGACGTAGTGAGAATTTGGATGCATCTATATGGTTGGAAGGGTGTGGGGTAGTGCGCATCAGAATGTGTGTGTGGGAAATGACTTTCAAACTGTGGTGAAGTGGCTTTGAAAATGCCTGTTGGTTCCATCCGTTGCCAGCTGCTTCAGTTCTTTTTCCTTGTCTCCATCCGCCTGTGTTGTTCTGTAGCAAAATGCTGTAAACATGCAAGAAGGTATTTGGAATGAAGCACTGCTCAGCATTCTAACAGCTTCTGAACGTCTCTCATGGAAAGCAGTAGAACTTGTTTGCAGGTTCGGTTCTCTGAAAATAGTGATGTGATGTTTCTGATTTTTGAACCTGTCTGAAATGTTCACATTTTCTTCCTGCATGCAACACTTCTGAATTTCTATTTCTTTTTTTTTAAATAGTTATTGTGCCTACAGATGAGCATTGATCCTTTCTATGTAATTCTTTTCATAATAATACCAGTATAATTAAGCAATATCTGTGGACAGGAAGTCCTCGCATATGGATGACATCACCGATAGTGTCCTGCGCAGGAGCATCTCCCCAGCTTTAAACTTTTCCCAAAGTTTTTAGTGCTATACCCCTATTCCCACTTGTTGCTTCCTCGCAAGACCACCTCAGTCTTAATTTTTCCTCAGAGCTGAGTAGGCGGATCATTTTGCTGCTCTTACCAACTGCATATTTGATTATTTTATCACAAGTTTTCCTCGACTTTTGTGATATTTTCTTCATATTTTGCCATCAGTGTCATGCCATTTTCTATTAGTGTTATTAGTAAAGCTTTGGGGCAGTTTTTGTTTTCTTTCTTTTTTCATATTGCCTCACTAGGCCTATATAGAAGCCTCAGGCACTCTGGCCAGGAACATTTTATCACAGTCGAGCCATTTGATTCCATTTTGGCTATTTTTCCAGATGACATTTCCCCTGTGGGTTTAAGAGATCCACTAGGACCATACAGTGGTGTGAAAAAGTCTTGCATAGGCTGCATTATTAAGCTGCTCTCAACTTTATTTTGACACTTTCCAAATTCTGTGGCAGAATCCTGTCTTATTGTAAAATGTTTTGTTGCAAATTTAATTTGATAGGCATTTCTGCATGCAAATTTACTTGTCTGTGAACTTTTGTATGGCTGTCATGAGGAAACGATGTGTGCAATACAATACAATGCGATACCCACCAGCTGATCCACATTAAATTCAAACCCTGTGTGCTGCTAAAATACCATGCATTAATTGGCAATCAAATATGACTTCCTATTGGCTGAGGAAGCGCAGTATTATATTGGTTCATTTCGATCCCGCTTTGACATAGAATCCAATTGATTGTACAACTGGATTCTGTGTCAAAGCAGGATCGAAATGAACCAATATAATACTGCGCTTCCTCAGCCAATAGGAAGTCATATTTGATAGCCAATTAATGCATGGTATTTTGGCAGCACACAGGGTTTGAATTTAATGTGGATCAGCTGGTGGGTATCGCATCTGATGTTCAACGTCCTGGCATGGTGAAGAAGTTTCCTTTTTCTATCAATGAAGGACCGTGTCTGGGCGGTAGTTTTGCACAAGGAGTAGTATTCCAGCCCACAGATTGCAGCAAAGGTTGGCTGTAATCAGAGCACGGCTGTTCACATTCTGCAGAAGCATAAGGAGATAGGAAATATGCAGGACTGACATCATAGCAGTCAGCCTAGAAAGTCAACCAAGAGGGATGACAGGGCCTTGATAAGATCATCTGCTGCAGTTGCACTTGATACAGGGCTGGTGTGCCCGAAACACGTGTGTTGTGCATTGGGTATACTGCAGGAAGTGCATTGATTGTACTATAGGAATTCAAGCAGCGGCTCTATGTTAAGTAATGGCTTTTTCAAAAAATTTTCAACTGTTGAATTGCATTAAAGCAGATCTCGGGTCTTTAAGAGAAAAAAATGAAAAAATTAAAAGGGAACAGTGGACATCGGGGGGGGTTGAGCGATTGCCTTCTCTTTCCCCGGTCTACTGGACCCGACATTCTTTTCTGGTATAGATGATACTTAAGACTTTGTCTGCCATTTGAGTGACCTTGACTTTGTGGATTGTTTATATTCATTGTTTCTTTGTGTGAGGGTTACCGTTTGTTTCCCAGGGCCTTGATAAGGACATCTCTTGGCAACTGCAAGCTAACATCCCCTGAGCTTCTGTGGGAATGGAAGGAGAAGTGTTCCGTTGCAGATTACATTTTCACTGTGAAGAGGCGATGCTTGGAGTACGGGTTGAGGGGCTGTAAGGCAGAGAGGAAGCCTCTACTAATGGTGTAACAGAGAAAGAGACGCATTGAGTGGGCATCCAAGTACTCAAAATGGAGCAAGGCTGACTGGGAGAAAGTTCTGTTCGGCAACGAAAACACATTCTGCATTCTGGATGACCAAGGCAAAGCCTATGTGAGGAGGTTTCCTCATGAAGAGTACAAACCAGAGTGCTTGAAATCTCTGTGAAACATCCAACCAAGCAAAAACTGTCACTGACTGGAAGAAAATAAATGGAGATCAGACCATTGACTAGCTAGTTCAGTCACCCGATCTCAACCCGATTGAGAATCTTTCGTACAAGATATCAGTTGAGATTGCCAAGAAGCAGCTGCTGACAAAGCAGGAGTTGAGTGAGTCACAGATTGCAGCCTGGAATCACATCATAATGCAAGAATACCTCGTCAAACTGGTCCACTACATGCTAGACAGATGTTCGGTGAGAAAGAAAGAGCTGGCCCATCAAGTACTAATGGCCACTAACAACAACAAACAGCCCTTTTCAGGGCTGCCTAATGAAATTAAGAAGAAAACATGCACACTGCCAACATACATGGAAGAGAAAACATGTTTTGGGCACACATTGCATCTTTATACACAGGTTCACAATCAAATGAACTTGGGTATTAAACAATCATAAAAGAACGCTCAAGCCTTGGCAAATTTGTCAGATTTGTACAAAAGACAAAAGGGAAGAAAATGGCATGCAGAAAGTGTTGTAAATTGTAATGCATTTTGTCCCTGTGATCCAAACAACTCAAAACTACCAATTTGGCACTACCTATGCAAAACTTTCTCACACAACTGTATCCATCACGGATACTCATAACTGGTGTCTGAGCCCTGATCATTATTCCTCTTCTTGTGATCTGTGTTCACAGATGTCAAGAAGAAGACTCAAGGGTCATGAAGAAAAGTGCAGAAGAATTTTTGGTGCAGATAAGACAGGTTTTAAGTACTGGAGGCATTGGTCTCAATGGCCTTAGGAACTGCATCAAGAGGGCAGCATTTTCCCTCTACATCAATCATTAGTAGATGCCATTAGGAGCAGACACCATCTTATTCTTTCCAGAAAAATAGGAAGTATTCAATCTTATCTTCATTGACATCAAGGGCTTGAGACTCCGGATGTTGGATGGAGGCTGAGATACATCATAGTTTAGGCTCATCAGAGCATGTGTCGTGAGCGTCGAGGCATCGAGAGACGTGATGTCCTTGAATCATCCCCAATGTAAGGACCATTCATCCCCTTCTGCACTAAAGAGGATATGACAAACTCCAAGAGAACAAGACAAGCTTACTGATATTTCAGAAATGACTGAGGAGGACATAGCCACTCCTTCTGTGGTCCAGGCTCCTTGGTCAATGGCAGCCTTTGAGGTGCTTCTCATGAAGAAACTGAAAAAAACATGGAAGGCTGCTTTATACTTTGTGATGCTGCAGCATCCTCTGTATTGAGGCCAGTGCAATAAGACATACAGTCCGGGGAAGAGACATTGACAGTGAGGCATCATAGAGCCTTAGGACTGATGACTGCCCAGCCGGTGCTGATATGCAGTACATTACGAGATGACATCTCACTGACATATCAGAAATCCTCAGTGAATCAATGCTGTCAGTCAAGACCTGCACACAGAAAGAAGCAGAGGTTGAGCCAGGAAGAGACCCAAACATCTGTACTAGAGTATTTTTCTAGGACAGATTCAGAGTGCTCCCAGGATTCTGATTGTAAGACAGAAGTGTTTTCTGAAGAAGATTCCACTGGTCATCTGTCAGATCCATCCCCTTCTCTTGAGCACAGAGAGTATCCTCCTAATGTGCTCTTTTTCAAGGATTGTGTTGTGGAAACGGCTAAGTCCATTCCATTTAAGTTACTACTAGTGCTACTACTATTGATCATTTGTACAGCGCTACAAGGCATATGCAGCACTGTAAAAAGGTATGTAAAAGATGGTCCCCGCTCATCAGAGCTTATAATCTAGTTAAGACAGACAACAACTGAAGATAAGAATACGTCTAGGGGTATGGTAAGGAAATACCTAGGATACTTAGTGGATCAGGATCCAAAAGCAGCCTTGAAGAGTTGAATTTTTAGACTGGATTTGAAAATGGCCAGAGATGAAGCCTGATGTACGGACTCAGGCAGTTTGTTCCAGGTATAAGGAGCAGCAAGGTGAAAGAATCGAAGTCTGGAGTTGGCAGTGGAAGAGAAGGGCACAGACAGAAGGGATCCGCAAGAAGAGCATACTTCCTGAGGAGGGGTGTAGGGCAAGAAGAGAGGAAAGGTAGTGAGGAGCAGCAGAATGAGTGCACTTACATAAGTCAGTAGAAGAAGTTTGAAATGGATATGGAAAAAGATAGGAAGCCAGTGAAGTGACTTGAGAAGAGGGGTAATATGAGCATATCGAGGCTGACGGAAGATTAGTGGTGCAGCTGAGTTTTGAACATTTTAAAGGGGAGAGAGATGATTCAGAGGGAGACTAACAAGAAAGAGGTTGTAATAGTCTAGATGGGAGATGACTAAAGAGTGGATAAATGTTTTAGTAGTGTGTTCAGAAAGGAAGGGACACATTTTGCTGATGTTTTAGAGAAAGAAATAACAGATCTTAGCTATTAGTTGGATGTGTGTGGAGAAGGAGAGGGAGGAGTCAAAGACAAACCCAAGATTGCAAGCCGAGGAAACAGGAGTAGTAAAGTGTTATCAACAGAGATGAGAAAGGAGGAAGGGGGGAGGTGGGTTTAGGAGTAAAAATAAGAAATTTGGTTTTGGCCATGTTCAATTTCAAATGGCGGTGAGACATCCAGACAGCAATGCCAGATAGGCAGGTAGAGATCCACGACTGGATTGCCAGAGAGATTTCAGGCATAGAGAGGTAGATCTGAGAGTCATCAGTGTAAAAATGGTACTGAAAGCCATGGGAGGAGATGAGTGCACCAAGAAACTGGGTATATAGAGAGAAAAGGAGTGAGCCCAAGACAGATCCCTGGGGTACACCAACTGAGAGTGGGACAGCAGTAGAGGAGGATCCAACAGATCAAACACTGAAAGTGCGATGGGAGAGATAAGCTGACTCACTCTCCCTGACTGACTCTCTAGCTATCTTCATCCTTGTCCCTGTAACTGCTGCAGCCTCCTCCATCTCAGGCATCTTCATTGTGAGCCAATCTGGCCACAACTGTGCCAGTTTCTTTTTGCTTTTCGACCCATGCTGCTGCTTCCTGCTCAGACTTGTGTGGGCCGATGCTGCTTGAGCATCTTCTGTCTGTATTTCCACAACATGGCTGGTGTTGCAGCTTCCTGTATCTGGTAATTCGAATTGCTGCTGCTACCACCTGGTCCCATGCTGAATTCTGTACATGCTGCAGTCTTTAACTATGAAGGATAGATTGTTTACTACTGTCTTATTGTTAATTGGTTTTGATGATGCTGTATTGTTGACTGAAATGTTTTTTAATTGTAAACCACTTAAGGGTTTTAACTGGTAGTGCTATGTCAAGTCAAAATTAATTCATTCTGAGCACATTCTACATTGGGCAGTAGCACAGAATTCTCTCAGGAGTAAAAGAATATCCAATATTTAACTCTCTCTAAAGTGCTCATAGTTGAGCTTTCAAAAATACTTGTGCGATCAGTACCCAGTGCTAAATAGCATAAGTGTTTTGTTAAGTTCAATGCTAGTCTAAATGCATACATTTAGATGTATTATTTTTTTTCTTTTGTTTTGATTATGCCTTTTCAGTATTAGTTCAAAACGAGTTACATTCAGGTAGTGCAGCTATTTCCCTGTCCCTGGAGAGCTTACAATCTAGTATAAGAGGGACTTGGGGTATGCTTGGGGTGAGGCCAAAATTCAGACAGATAAAGGCGCTATTCAGCAGCTATCAAATAAATGTATCTATTTTAAGGCTATTGCTCAAATAGCAACCCTGATTTAAATGGATAAGTTATTTAAGTTTATGACCACATATTCAGCGGTCCTCTCTAAACAGATAGGGCCACTGAATGTTGGACTTAATAATACGTCTATGTTATGTTAGTTGGTTGAATGAAGTCCATTATGTTTATTTGTGAAAACTGATTTCACGAAAGGGTCCTTTTAATAAAGTGGATTAAGCACTTAGAGCATAAATTAGGGCACGTTTACTGTTAGCACGTGAGTTCGGTAACCACTGTCACGCTGGCATGAGAGTGCACAATAATTCATGCTCAAATTGCATAGCATGTTATGGGGTGGGAGATGAATGGATCATGGGTGGGGAAGGGGCATGGACTGCACATTGCAGTTAGCGCATGGGATTGTGACTATTGTAGTTGATGAGAACGCATTCTCCGCCTCATAAATAAGAGGCGGTAAATGTATCCACACTAATTGTCTATAGGCCTGACATTCAAATCTATAGGCAGATATCCAGATAAACGGCAGCACAAACCAGACAAAGGTACCAAATCTGCATATCTCCATATTCAGCTGACTGCAGGCTGATGAATATCTCCAGAGACCACCGGCAGAAAACTGGATAGCCTCAGGTCCTTCCTGGATGGAACTTAGGTGTGGCGATGACATATGTAGATGTATTTAATTAATTGATTAATTAATTTTTTAACAGGTTTTCTATACCACCTTACCTTAGATTCAAGGTGGTTTACATTGCAGCAACAGTGTTTTACATTGAACAGGGAGAATTGACTTGGAGGTTTCAACAAGATTAATCCCAAATATAGGTAAAACTGGGTATCAGGATATTATAAGCAATAATTAATTAAGAAGATATTTAGTGGTACATTGTGGTGAAGAGGTGGAGGATACGATATGAGGACCATTTTACAGGCACTTGTAAACCGGAAACATAGAGGGAGAAAGATTTGAAGCAAATTATGTCCATCACAGATATAAAAGAGTAGCAGTAAATAATAAAGCCCATAGGTAGGAACAATTAGTGGTTACATTGTGGTAATATGAGGAACAAATCTGCATTGTGATAACATGTGAACAAATGTATATGAGATTATGATCAGCATACAGAGAAGAAGTAATATCGAAGCACAACAGATTATAAGGGTATATGTGGTGGATGTGAGGCTCATGTAGTCATGGCATAGTGTTCAGAGAATATAAGTGTCTTTATAGCTTTTCTGAAGTCTTGCAGGACTGTAATAGATCTTATACTCTTAGGGAGTTCCATAGTGTTGGGGCGTAAAGTGAGAAGGCCTTGTTGCATGTTAGCTGTTTGGCTTTTGTTTTGACCTTTGGTATGAGTAGTAGGTTTTTGTTTGCTTTACGTCTGATTCTGTTTTCTGGATCTTTATTGATCAGCGTTTGAAGGATGGCCAGTGCCAGCTTGTGAATTATTTTGAATATCATGACCAGCGACTTGAATTCGGATTTTTCTATTATTGGTAGCCAGTGCAGCTGTTTCATCAATATTCAGAGCCGTAGCAGTGGGCAGTTGCCAGCAACTGTCTGGTTATATTTAGGACAGCATTTTATGCTTGGAATATAGGTGTTACTTCAGTAGATCCAAGTGAAACCCGCATCAGCCACCTGTCACCTGCCACAATTTCAGCTGCTGCCATCCTAGCAAGCAGAGGAGATGTCTGGTCTAGGAAAGAAGACAGAAAAGACAGCTCCAGGACCAGCAACAGCCATAACCTGTTGGCCAGTGCGGGAGGCAGTGCTACTGGACCCCATGTGTTTATAGGCCCAGGGTCACTTTCCTCCAACTCACAGAGGAGGACATTTTCCAGGCCAAACAGGAGCATCATTGCAGACCTCTGTGAACTGGTAAGAACTGACCTGAAGGTATCAACAAAAAAAGCCACACACTGCCAGTGTTAGTGAAGGTCACTAGAGTTCTGGCCTTCCTTACAATTGTGCAAAAGATGCATAGTGGCCAAATGATCTTAATCACATTCCCATGCATATATGGTGCCTGAATTATTGTTTCCCAAACAATGTGTGCATAGCTAGCAGCAGGAGGTTGGAGACATATGCTGGGAGGGAGCACCATTTCCCTACAACGATATCACAGGAATATGCATCACTGCAATGCACGCCTCCAGCAGGTCACTGGCCAGGGTGGCTGGATATGTGTTGTACCTGGTGTGTGAAAAGATAGGTTAGTACTCACCCTCCTGTGTTGGTGGTGTTACGTTGTCATCGGTCAGCAGGGAGATGGCTATTAGCCACCTGAGGGCCTGCCACTTTTTTTTTATATCCTTCACAGTTGTGGTGGTGAACTGTGTTGATCTGCCTGGCAATATCCTGCCAAACATGCCGTTTTATGTGGGCATCCTAAGTCCAAAGAGAGTGGCATGATTCCTCATGATGAGGCCAGTAACTATCTCCATTTCTACAACTTGTGACATTATCCTTCTTAGATCACAACATGTCCTCTATGGATGCTGCAGTACATAGACATGGTCTATCCAGCCAGCCCTTTAAATATACCTGGATAGCTGTTTACTGATGAGCCATTCCCTGATTGTTAGCACCTGAAAACCAGTTATCATTAGATCACCAAGAATCCGAATATCAACTATATCAGTGGGGCGGTTAGCTAATAGTTAACTGTATATGACCACTGGGTGACAAAATTCAGTATTGTATCTGCATATGAGAAATCTGAATATTACAGCTATCACAACCTTTATCTAAATTATAAGGCTGATCAGTTGAAAGAGGCTACAGTGTTAGCTCATCTGGGGCATACATGCTACCTCATTAACATATGCCTTCCTGCCCCATTCCCATGTGATGGTATGCCCATGATGGCCCCATAGGTGTTGCTGTTGTTCTGCCAAGCAATCATAGGTTTCCCCTTTGATAGAATTGTATGTGTCCTAACAGGGACTAACCATGGCCAGGGAGCAATGTGAACCCTTCACAGGTGTCGGAAAACATCTTTAGGAAGAGAGACAATTGCTCTGAACCACACAAGAGAGCTGTTTATACAACTCTGTTGACCAGTTTTGACTCCACATGCCACCTACTGGCCATGCATGGACACAGGGCCAGCCCCTAGCCTGTTGTATTTCCTGAATGCACTAGGCAATCCTTCTACCAACCCCCCCCCTCCCCACCACCCCACCCTACCTGGATCCCGACACCTGACCTGTGCAGTCACAGTCTTCTTTACAGAACCCTCCCAGCTATCATCCTGTCATGATCCTGCTTGTCCAATTAGTGATCATCACAAAATGGGCAACCAGAATCTAGAGTGGGCTTAGTAAATAGCTACACAGAATTTCTGGCACAAGAACATAGTAGAAGAAAAATTCTTTGGAGTAAGTCTATATAGCAGCAGTCAATAGATTCAGAAGGCAAAAAATTCAGGAAGGTATTGCACAGAGCTGTTGATCAGGAAAACGTTGGGCCAATCAGGAAATGGCAAAAAAGAACATCAGATATAAAAGACACAGTTAAGAGCAGGCTGGTTAAAGCCAGTCTCCAAGGAGCCATAATAATTCTTCTACAGATGTCTGTCTTCCAGCCCAAGGGTCACTTGTTCAAGGCCAGACAGTAACAACAAAATGATGGTTAATAAAAGTGGAAAAGAAAACCAATTAGATATTTTTTATTTGCCCAAAACCACAAGTAACTTTTCTGTTGTTTTTTGTCTGGGCAGCAGTCACAGCCTCCTCTTTATTGATAAAATCACCTTGATATGATAATTTATACAAAAAAATGACACAAAAATGAATTTTTTTAAACAAAACAAACTTTCAAATGACACAGAAAACTAAAAAATTAACAATGTATTTTTGCCTGCACACCCCTTGAGCATATGTGCAAAGGCTTGTATCTGGCACCTGCTGCTGCTTGCATGCATATTGGGGATTGCTGTGCCCAGTGGTGGTCAGCTGTGATATGTCAGTAGGGATCATGCACCATATTGCTACCACAGCACATTGCTCAACATGCCATACCTACTGTCCAACAGATATTGGTCATCTGTACAAATTGGTTTCATCACCAACCCCATCTGACATGTGCACTCGCATGGCAGGGGACAGTCATCCAGGTCTCCACTGTTGAAATAGGCTGTGGATACAGGCAACAGCATTGCTGCCCCCTTGGACAGGGGATATGAAGGGTTTGGGCATGAGACCTTGCCAGTACTACAGGGGTGTGCCTTTACCCATTGGGGTGTGCCATCCCAGGTGTTTGTGGTTGGCCCACTGTCACATGACCCCTATGTCATACTATTGTTGGCCGATCTGCATAGTTGTTCAACTGACCGGTTTGGGAAACTTGTTGATACTGTCAAACAACAATGGCATACACAGAGGCATGGCAAGGCAGAGGTATGGTGAAATGCACAGGCATAGTGAGCCACCTATCACTATGATGCCATCCCATGTGTTCTGTGGAAGCATTTGTGCCATTTTCCTCAGAGAAACCATGATCACTGGGTAGTGGGCTACACACATTCTCCAGTGGGTATTTATCCTTACTTCTTGCTGCTGCATCCTCTGTCCTGAGCCACTGGACTATGGTCAATTTCAGGCATCGGAGGATCCTGAACTTTGCTTTGAAGGCCTCCATCTGGCAGCAAACACTAAACTCACTTTTGAGAAACAAGGAATGTGATTTGACATCAGGCTGAACATTTCTAGCCACACACTTCTTATTCTTGTGTACTCTCATCTATCTGTCACCCTTCACACTACTGCTTCTAGCTGTGGCTATATGTCATGTGCAAAATTTATCCCATTTTGGACATAAACTGCTCTTGATGCTTCTGCACCACAATAACCTTTGTGCTGCATCCTCGTTTTGAGGTACATCTCTCACCCCCCACAATCGTGCTTGCAAGGGCAAGTACCTATCCAGGGCATAGTGAGCTAATGGTAGGGCTGCAGGGTAGCCTATGACCATTCAAAGGTCATGCTCATAGCATGCTCCTTCTCTTACCATGTCATTTGCACAGTTGATGCACACTGGATTGGGGCTGGAAGCAATGGCAACAGTTGTTGCATGTGGCCTATCTAGCATTTTTCACCACACATGGCACAACCATGCCTGACCTGTTCTGGGTCATATGATGTCCCTCAAGGCATGTACCACGTTTCACATGCTCATTCAGACATCACCCACCGCATATACATAGGTATGGCACATGACAGGGACGGAACCAGGCTGGGCTGGCTGGCAGTTTAGAAGTGCATCCAAATAAATGGACTTCTTTTTGGGCTCGTTTGTCATTTGCAGGATTATTCATTATGTGGCCTCTGGTAACTGGACATTTCCATTTTGTTTCTCTGCATTTCACTGCATGTTATTTTCATGGCAGTTATGCTTATTATAATGTGCCTACCCCAGATCCAGGTTGTTCAAGAACAGCCATGATCTGGAGTTGGTATGGCAAATGTCTCTGATAGTACACTTGGATATGGAAACACAGCTGAACTGACACAGGAATATGGCAGTGGAGAAGGCCTTGAGATATTTATTTATTTGTTTATTTAAATAATTTAATATACCACCATTCAGATTTACAGCATGGCTGTTCACTTGCAGAAAGATCCAGACAGGAATTTCCACTGAGCTCCACACCAGACACACACTGGGACAAATAGGGCACAGGGCATAACTCAGTCCACTGTAAGGCATGGTAGTGCCACTTGATGGGTGAGTGTTCTGCAATCTGAAGATCAAAGGTTCAAGAACAGACTAACACTTATTGACAGTGGAGGAGGTGAACTTTTTTTTTGTTTGTGCATGTCCATTTTGAAATCCCTAGCTAGCAGATATCTCTGGATTGCAATTTCAGCCCAACAGGGACTGCCCAGCCTGTTGCATTTCTGGGATATGCTGGGGAACCCTTAAGCCAACCCCCCTCCCCCCCCCCAACCTGTTTCCTGACACCTGACCTGCACACTCAGTCATCTGTACAGTACCCTTCCAGCTATCATCCTGTCACTATGTTCAGTTGTTCATAAAAAAAAGCCCGGTATAACTTGCAAAAAAACACCAATTCAGGAAGAAATAATCACCACTTTTTGTTCATTTTTGTCGGAAAAGCCGTCACAGTATGGAGGACTCCACCCCCTTACCACTGCAGCCCATCCATTTTATTAGAAAAACTTTAATTTCTTGAATGTAAGAATTACTTAACTGAAAGAGGCTGTTGTAAGTCTTCAACGGAGGACAACAAGGACGATGTGTCACGTTTCGGGGATCATTTTGTACCCCCCTGCCTCAGGTCCAGTCGTCACAAAATGTATTATCCCCTATGAACTATGTTCAGTTGGCCAACCTGGGATGTACACCTTTCCTAGGTCTATGTGTATGTGCCTGCTCTCACTGCAAGTAATGGGATGTGCTGATGGTTCTTTGACTGGTGTGGCTCACAGGTCCACGGGATTGTTCGGACAGCTTCTTCAACTCTCTGCTGCTCCCACAGGCCTACAGCCCTAGGCAGTGGACTAGTCATGCTGGCTGTGTAGGCCTGATCTGAGTAGCCATGTGCCTGCCCATGTACTACTTACTTCAATAGCCTGGCCTGGATCCCCCTCCGGATCCTGGTAGACAGGGTCAGGTTTACCCTCCTGTGTCCTTGTGGGTACATAGCACCTTCCCACCACATCACCATTCTCAACAGTATTTCTGCCTCCTTCACGGAAAATGTTCTGACAACGGCGAGTAGCCATTTCCTTGGTGTGGTGAGAGGCCAGAGAGGGCACTTCACTGGTCACCCAACCATAAGGATGTCATCTGGATTATCTGGGTACGTGTATCGCTATCAGGGAATCTGTACTAGTGTGTTCCTGTGTCCGGGTATTGGCCACTTATCTGGACATATTCACCACCATATTGTATTTTTATGCAGATAGTGTGACTATCCCATGCTATCCGCTTACTATGTAGTGACATTTAATGCGGTGATACTGGTAGACACCTATCCGGACATATTCAGACACTATCTGGGTATATATTTCCTGTTTGAGAATCCCAGCTCATTTTTGTGCAGTTATATTTAATTGGTTTTCTGGTCACTCAGTGGCTTATTGAATGTTGAACCCTATATACTTACCACGTGGTAAAGAACTTTTCTATGCAGTAACTGTAGGAGAACATACTGAGAATGCCCCAACTGTTAGTGCACAAACTCTGCACTTACCACTCGCTAATTTTTGCATTTAACGCACAGCATATGCAAAACATTACCACACTTTAATAATAGGACCCCTAAGCGTGTATTGTCATAAACTGCCCAGAGCCCAGTAGCAGCTATAAACTGAATGAGATATGCAAATATATAAATTGCCTGTTTTATAGCCGTGACGGCTACTTTTAAAGTTAAGCATCAGCCCCAGCCCTTAACCTTATACCTATATTCAATGTCAATATCCATTTAAGAAGCACCGCTGAATATATGCATTGGCTATCCATTTTATTTAGAATATTGGGCCTAATGAAACAGAGAACTTATCTTTTTAGCAGCAAGGATACTGTAGTTGTCAGCTCTGCCTCCGCCCCTTTCCAAACCCAGCGCGTTATTGTATGAATAAAATCTGAACATTCAACGAGCTGAACTGCCTGATTTTATTCAGATGTTTGTTAAAAATATCCAGTGTTATGTGACTGGGGTTCTCCATCTCCCAACCCCACCGATCCAGGTGCACATCCACGATGAACACCCTCACAGTTCCCCATATCAAAACAAAATCCAACCAGCAAACATGCAAAAGAGCTTTTCACCTGTACGCTCCATCCACATGGAACAACCTACCAGATCAGCTCAGAAATACAACAGACCTTAAGACCTTCAGGAAACATCTGAAAACTCACCTATTCTCAGAACATTTCAACCCTGTCACCTAATACGCCCCCTCCCCCCCCCCCCCAATGGGAACAAAACCGGAGTGATTAATTTCCCACCATTATATATACCTCCTAATTTTTTATTTATTTATTTATTTAGCACACATTTATATACCGCTCTTTCCCAAGTATCAAGTGCGGTTTACAGAGAACAGAAAAAATTTAAGGTACATGGATAATCATGTCCTAGTTGTTTTACAGGGAACAGAATTGTATATACTTACGATCCCTGTTACTGTTTCATGGTTGTAAATAGTTATCATGATGTTTATTGTACTACCACATATGTTGTATGTAAACCTCCTTGACCCGATGAAAGGCGGTATAGAAATACAGCTAAATAAATAGATAAATGCATAACTGGCTTTGACTATCTGGGCCAAAGCAGATAAATCATCAACTTTATGCAGCAGCAATATCCGTGAATAATGTCCCCCAAGTTTAGAGCCAGTGTTGGAGCTAGATTTGCTTAAAGGCACTGCTGTACAGTCACACACATTAATGCATATTATTCATTGCAGGTCCCCTTTAATGCAGTGGGATCTATTTACTAAGAACACCCCTTAACACAGTAGGGGTGCTGGTAAATCTAGCCCTCTTGCTGAAGACATTTGTAGTTTCCTTACGTCAACTGGGAAGTGGCTTGTTCTGCCGTGATCTGAATTTGGGATGTTATCCTAAAGTTTCAGTCTTTTTTAGATATACAGCTTGTTTTATACTCTAGTCTTCTTCCACCATACTAAACATGTTTTGACACACATTCCTAAATCTGGAAATCTGAATGATTGTTAACTCCCTCAGTTTTTCCTAGTCTTATCTTGACTGTTCTGTTCCAAGGAGAGTCAGTCTGCTTGTTACTTCAGAAGCCTCCTTTACAGAGAGATTTTTTTTCTCTTTAAAATTACAGCATGGAAGTCACAGTATAATTGTAAAATTATGGTCTTTGCACGATAAAAGAAATGTATCTAAGGTGATACTTTTTATTGAACTAACTTAAAACATTTTTTGACTAGCTTTTGAAGGTTAAACCCTTTGAGATGTATTAAGTTAGTCCAATAAAAGGTATCATCTTATAATCTTTTTTTTTGTTTTATTTTATCCATTAAAGTGGACTAACACAGCAGCCACACTACTACATGTTTTGGAAGCATTTATAGCATAGCATCTTAGAAATGAAGGCAGAAAATACCATCTGGATTTTGTCCATACTGCTAGGCTATATCCTCTCTGCCAGTCATAAAATGGGATCGCCTGAATGTTTTTCCTTATCTTGAACAATATTTTTTACCTTCATCTTTTGTATTCCACCAGCCTGGGTAGAAGAGCATGCAAGTTCCCCACTTCCCTTCAGTGCCCAGCTTTCTCTTGACTAACCTTAAGCTAGCCAGTACAAGTGTGGCTATTTCCCAAACATTTGACCTTCCAGATCTGCTATTTAGTCTGCCTGATGGACCCAACTACGTGAGTCCCTGTGTTTCTGCTAATAAATAAAAACAACAACCATTTTACTGGACTAAAAATACATTTGTTTACTAGCTTTCAAAGGCTGAAACCTTCTTCCTCAAGTTAGAACAGTATCTGCTAGGAATTTTAGTTAATTGAAGCACGTGCGCCTTGTCAGACTTAGCAGCTAGTTTGATTCTGTCCTCACAGTATGATCTCAATAGTTACCATCACTAGTGACCTGCCCAGGTGCCTTACGTACCGTAGTCTGCCAGACAGATCTATGTGAGCATAACCTGAAGCCTGTCTGACACACCCAGCTGTTAGTTCTACCACTGCAGTTTATCAGACAACGCAGCTACATGAACATCTATGTTATCACTGGAACTTTTACAACTTTCATATTAACCTCTTTGCCATACATTCTAATAGCCTTGAAACCCATTGTTGACTTGGACGAGCACAGTGTAGTGAATGCTTAAATATCTAGCATTAGGTCTTACCCTTTGCTCTCCACTTCTAGCAACTAAGGTTTTTTTGTGATTATTTCATGCCATTTTAAAATCCAGCTGTGTGTTAATCAGCACTACCTACCCCAGGAGAGCATTTCACACTTTCACCGCCCTTTCCATGAAAAAAAAAAATCCCCACTTTTCTCCTCCACCTATTTACTTATTTATTATATATTTAAACAGTTTTGTATGCCACCTTTTTGAATTAAAACTATTTTCAAAATTACACAGTAATCGTGTTACAATCAGTATACTCTTCCTGGAATTCTGCATACAGTAATTCAAAATTTTGCACTTTTTTGTTTTTTTTTTTTAATTTCTGTATAGTATTTTAAATTAAATATCACTCCACAATAATTTGCTTTGTTATTTTGACAAGCAGAGCATGCAGAATTTTGCATAAATTACACCTTTTGACAACAGAATTTTGAATTCTGTGTGCAGAATTCCAGCAGGAGTAACAGTCATCATACATACAATAGACCAATGCTATCAAAAATTAGACAGTCATAACACTCTTCTCTCCATCATCCGTTGTCTACTCCTCAGAGCGTCAGATCATGACCACTTTGTTCTACGATAGCTTTTCCCTTGACAGAGGTTTGCTTCTTTTGCATTATTAACATATTTCAAGTATTTGAAAATCTCTATTATGGCTCTCCTGTCTCGCCTCTGCTCTTTGGTATACATATTTATATTAACCGGATAGCCGAACCCGAAGCTCACCCCTAAATCCTCCCCTTAACCCACCATGCCTTAATACCCTGGGCAACTACCGCCCCCACCACCAGGGTCACCCAAAAACTCACCAGAGACAGGTCTTGGCTTCAACTGGTCACAGCTTTATTGATAACAATCCAACTGTTAAAACTCATAACAATAATAATCAACTGTACCCATGCCCCGTGGGGCGGTCAGTCACCAGCCATATGATTAGCAAGGTGTCCTCGCCACCGCTCCAGCCGGATGAAGCCACCGGCCAATCGCCTGCCACCCTTCTCCGACTTGGCCGTCTCAGTAGCACAAGTCTGCCAGGGTTTAATCGGGTAGAGGGCACCCCGCCCTCGCCCCAAAAGGCTTACAGCTCCGGACCCCGGAAACCTCTGGGATCCCGCCACCGGCACAGGCCCGCATAGGAGTCTGTGCCACCCCCCCCTACACCAAGCTGTGACCAGCGCCATCACCCCGCACTACCACCTCGAGTGCCTCCTGCCAGTCATTAAGCAATAAGTCCAGCCCGACCGTGGATAGAGGGACCCCATCACTTCTATACAGACCAGCACAATTAACCTCAGCCCAGGGATGTTGTACCTGCAAGCCCCCCATTCCAGACACCCACCGCCCGACTTGCCGATTAATCTTTACAAGGCCTCGAGACCACCTCCTCTGCCCCCAGCAAGCCGGGCGAGGGATAATGTCTGACCATATCAAAAACACCCCTTCCCACCACTGCAGCACCACTGCCAAATCCCTCTTTGCCGCGTTAATCAGTTGCTTGCAAGTCCATGTAGAGACTTCGTTGCCTCCAAGATGAATCAGGATGATCTCCGGCTGTTTGTTTGACTGCAGCTGATGACGAAGCAAGGGCAGCAGCTGTGTCCACCGCATACCGCGCACACCCAGCCATGACACTGACCCCACCGCTGAATCGAGGCCCAGATTGATCCTGATTGGTCGCACCTCCGCTCGCCGTCCAGCCCAGAACACGGAGTGCCCAATCAGCCAAAATTCCCACACATTAAGTCCCCCACCTGAAAAAGAAATCAACAGTTAAATTTGCCCCCCCCCATTTACCCCACCCTCAATTCATAGACGCACGTATCCTTGAAATGCCCGAGACCGCCATCTACCTATCCTTTGTATCTGCCCACACTCAAGCCCCACTTTGGCCGCACTGGTCGCCGCCCCGATGCGAAAAGAATGGGCTGAAAAGTGCATTGGGTCCTCGCCCAGCCGACCAAGGACCATCCGTAAAACCGCCGTCACCTGGAACCGCGTCAGCAACTGCCAGTTCACATGTATAAATAGCCCCCCCTTAACCCCTGGACGAAGCAACAAATACTCTCTCATCGCAGCTACCGGGCAGGAGGGGGACCTTATAGCCTTGAGAATCACCCACAGACCTCTGCCCCGCTGGTCTGTCTTAGATTTTGCCAACAGTACCCGAACTTGCCCCACCTCCAGCTGAACATACTGGTGAAGCAAGCAGGCTCCAACCCCGGCTTTCTGGGAACTCGCAACTAGCTCCCCGACCCTGAATGCCCCAAAGAAAGCCAAAGTGAACGCCGCACGGAATAGCACCGCCTCGTATCGAGACTCTGTGACCTTCGGCAACTCGGCACACAGTCTCAACAGTAAGTCATGGGTAATCGGGCGGCGGCCATCGGGCGGCGTCGGACAAAGGCACTCCCAGCCGCGCAGCAGCCTCTGAACCAGAAACCCGCCCCTCCAGTCGCCCCAGCCCACCGCCCTTGCAAAGAACGCGAAACCGGCGAGATGCCCCTTGACCGCCGCCCTAGACCAACCCTGGGCCTTCACACTGACTACGTACTGCCCGAGCAAGCGATCTGAAACCACGCCCGACCGCCAACCACGATCCCACAAAAATGCTACCACAATCCGGCAGCCTCTCCGGTAAGAATCCCAGGTCCTCTCGGCCACAGAACATCGTAGCAGCTCCTTCATTGCGGCAGACCACAGCTCCACAATCTCCAAGGGACCGCACATCCTTCCACATCCGCCTCTGGAGCCAATCGCCGGAACCGGTCCCACTGTAAACGGGAAAGAGCATCAGCGATTTGGTTAGTATGTCCTGGAATATGCCAAGCCTTCAACACCAAGTTTAAGCGCAAACAGCCCAGAACTATAGCTCGCATCAGTGCCGCCACCTGCAGACATCGCGGAGTGTAACGATTCACCACGCTGACTACCACTTCATTGTCACACCACCACGTAAGCCTGCGATTCCGCAATCTGTCCGGCCACAATTCCAACGTCACAAGCATCGGAAATAACTCCAAAAAGGTTATGTTCCTTGATAAACCCGCCTCTTGCCACTCCGCTGGCCACCTATCAGCACACCACGCGCCCCCAAAGTATATACCCAACCCCACGCCCCCCGCCGCATCAGTATATAGCTGCAAGTCCTCACTGGAACTTTCCACCTCCCTTATCACCGACGTCCCATTAAACTCCCTCAAAAAGACGTCCCAGACTTTTAGATCCTCTCGAACCACTCTGGAAATACGCAACCGATGGTGCGGCTTCTTTACCCCAACCATGGCAGCTGCCAAGTGACGCAAAAATACCCGACCCATCGGAATAACTTTACAGGCAAAATTCAAGACACCGATCAAGGCCTGCATCTCCTTCAAAGTAGATTTCGAGGAGGCCAAGGCATTAGACACCAAGACCCGCAACTTAACGACCTTCTCAAACGGCAAACGGGCCACCATGTGCTCCGAATCCAACTCTGTTCCAAAAAAAGTGAGCCTCGAACATGGCCCAACAGTCTTTCCTTCAGCTAGCGGCACCCCCAACTGCCCTGCTAGCGCCTCAAAACCATCCAACAGCTCCTGACAAGCCGACGACCCGCTTGAACCCACAAACAAAAAATCATCCAGATAGTGGACCACCTCAGACCGGCCCACCAATCAGGTAACGGCCCACTGCAAGAAGGTGCTGAATTTTTCAAAGTAGGCAGAGGAAACCGAGCAACCCATCGGCATGCATTTATCGAAATAAAAGGAACCGAACAAGTGAAATCCTAACAAACGAAATGCCGTGGGGTGAACTGGTAACAAACGGAACACCGACTCTAAATCCACTTTCGCCATCAGAGCTCCGGGACCGACCCTCCTAAGTAGCTCCTCAGCCTTGTCGAACGAGGTATAGCGTACCGTACACCACTTGCGTGGTATGTGATCATTCACAGAAGCTCCAATTGGAAAAGACAAACTATGGATCATACGAAACTTCCCCGGATCCTTCTTCGGTACGATTCCAACAGGCGATACTACAAAATCCCTAAAAGGCGGCTGAGGGAACGGGCCAGCGACCCTGCCAAACTGCAGCTCCACGGCCAATTTCTCCTGTGCCACCGCTGCAAACCTCCGCACAGAAGGTGAATTCGTCGCCGCCGAAGCCGCCACCCACCCGCCTACCGGTATAACAAACCCAAACTGAAAACCCAACATCAACATTTTTTTAAGATTTGGCCGTGGGTAGTCCCGTAGCCATAACCTCAATGCCTCGCTGTTGATGGGTGTAGGTGCCACATCAAACGCCCCCTCCTGGCTTGGAAGACAAGGGCGGGAGAGACGAACCTTTTTTAAGGCATTTCGCCACCGGATGCCCACCACCACAGGCAGAGCACGCGTGTCGGAATTTACAATCTGGGAAGGGGCACGCTGAACTGTTAAATCGCCAGCATACGTCCCCCCCCTGGCCCGCAGCTCCTTTAACCGGTAAGATGACTCCCCCACGAAAGGAATGACTCGGACCTGGCGTTGATGCCGCGCCGCCTCTGCTCTGAACCCCGGTAGCCACCGGCCGCACCGACATTTGGGTGAGCCACAAATTGATATCAGTTAACGACTTATTTTCTTCCATCTTATCATGAAACGTTTCATCGTAATTCAGCCAGGCCCACCCGTCATGGGTCTGCGAGGCTTCGAGAATGGCGTCCACGTACGCCAGCAACATGCCATAATGACCCAGGCGATGCTGCCCCCAAACGCTGGCCAAACACAAAAATGCCTGAACCCAGTTAACAACTGTCCTAGAAACCTTCCGCACCCGGCCAGCTTTCTCATCCTCTTTACGTTTCCTCCTGCTATCACCCGAACGCTTACGACCGTCCAACAATCGGAAAATGTCAATATATTTCCGCTTACGTATTTTGCGCCTCAACTTCTTCGGCACACCTTCCCACAATTCAGATAATCTTACCACGATCTGGGATCCCCCTGCGGCCCCCCCCCCCTCCACAAACCTCCGACCCAGTACCACTCATCCCTGAGGATGAACTAGACGACACAGACGACGAAGAGGACGACGAGTCGGACCCCCGCCTCCTCCTACACGAGTGCTTCCTCTTCCTTACTGCCTTACCCTTCCGCTCCGCCCGGACTCTGCCCCCCTCACCCGCAGCCCCCATGTCCAAAAGCAACTCACCCCGCGCCGTGGCATCGTCGCCCACCGGTGCACCCATCTCCTGGGTGGGCTCTTCACTCGACCGCTGCTCAGACACACCCAGCCCTTCCGCCTCCGTCTCTACTCCACTGCGCGTCGCACCATGCCGGGACTCCATGCTCTCCTGGTGCCGACTGCTGGATCCGTGCGCTGTTCCAGGTGAAGCGAAATACGGGACCTGTGGAGGAAAAGGAAAAACAGGAGGAGAGAACCCAGCAGACCAGGCAGGCTGCCATGCACCCGCCCATTCAGCCCCAGACGGGCCTTGGCCCCCACTCCTCCACCACTCCCAATCAGAGCATTGTCCTCCAGACTCACCCCCCGGCATCCGGACTGAACCATACCATGGTGAGGGAAGCAACCCAGGACCAACCCAGCCCCCCCCCCCCGAAGGATAAATGCCAAGGCCAGATCTCTGCCCGGCCAAGGCGTGCTCCGGGGTTCCTAAATGAGCGAGACCCGGAGCATTCACCCCCTGCCCCTCGCCCACCAGACTCCCTCCAACAGTTGCTGGCAAAGACCCCCTTGAGTCACCCAGGCCACCCTCCGTGGCAGTAGGTGCGGGCTCACTTAAACCCCCACCACTAGGTGCGCCTCCCCTACCCCGCTCGCCACGCCTGTGGCCCCCCCGCACAACAAGTTCTTCACCAGAGGACCTGCCACGCAGCCGAGGAAGATCCTTTGCCCTCCCCCTGGCAACCTGCACCTCCCGACTCAGAGCATCCCCTCTGACCCCTATTCCTTCCACCTGGGCACCCCTGCCCCCCGCGACCACCTCTTGGCCCGTTCCTCGCTGCCCCTGAAGCACCATGCCCCTGGCCCCGGCTAGCCCTACTTACTGGCATCCTGGCTAAAAGGATTAATTATATAGCTAGTATTGTGAACCCCCCCCTCCCTTTCCCTCTTATGGGTAGACTCCTTGTCTCTTTTGTTCCCCCCTTTTTTTTTTTTTGCAAAGAATGAAATGCTACCCCGCTGCCGTTAGGCCCCAGACGCTCCCCTGACCTGGTGTGTAGTTCCCACTCGCCTGCACAAACCGCCCTCCACATGCGCCGTCTCACACTGTGGTCAAACCCGGAAGCACGCTCGACCGTTGCGCATCAGGCGCGAGGGCCTCTGCCGCCGAAAACATTCCGGCAGCTGCGGCCCAACGGCACGTCCAAAGCTGCTGCACAATCCGATCGTGGAAATGCCTCGCACCCTAGTGGGAAATCAAACCGGGGACCTCCGCCTACGCAGTCGTTGCATTAACCGGCCTGCCGAGCCGATCGTGCGTGTGCCTCACGAGCCAAACTACCAAGAGGCTCTGAGCACCAGCGCACGCACGCAGGAAGATCCCCCTGCGCACGCTCCCGCGAGGGGATCCAATTAGCTGCCTCCACCTCAGCTATTCCCCGAGGCTCCTTCTCCTCTCTCTCTCTCCCCCCCCCCCCGTAACGTCCAATTTATATTTTTGAAAGACGCGGGGCACGCGCCGGGTTCCGCATCGGGCCAGGCATCCGGTTAGCCGCGGGCGCCGGGACATGCCCGCGCCCTTACATTTCTAAGCCTGATCTCATGCAGATCCTCCATCATTTTGATAGCCTTCTTTGGATTGCCTATATATTTGTCAGCTAGATATTGGCCCTGGAATGTTCAAAGAATATCTTAGGGATGTTTTGGCTGCAGTGGAATATCATTTATCTTGGTTGGAAATTTAACAAAATCAAGATCTTAGTAATATTTACAGAGGGCCAACACTTTAAAACTAATGAGCTTAATACCAATTTAAAAGCATCAGCAGTTCATATTAGTGTAGGACTGGAAATCTGTTTACATGTGTGTCTATGTACACTGCTGAAAAAAGTATGCAAACCCTCTAGGGTTTAGAATAATTTATATTCAAAACATGACTGGATCTTAATCTAAACCTTGATAAGAGAGAAAGATATTTTCATTTAATAAATAATTCAGGCAAAAAGGATACATTTTAATAATTTATTCAACAGAAACGTTCAATAATAAGTTTCCTTGTGTGAAAAAGTATGTGAAACCTTCATTCAGTAACCGCTGCCACCTCCTTGAACAACAGAAACGTCAACTAAACATTTTCTGTAATGGTTGATCAGTCTATTATACTGCCATAGTCACATACTAAATGAGAACAGATAAAGACCAGCATACTCCATCAAGTCAGCCCAGTAAATTAGCTAGAGTTGTACCTGCCAGCAGTGCTGGCCCAACCGCTAGGCATACTAGACAATCGCCTAGGTCAGAAACCTCTGGAGGGCAGCAATAGCAGGGCATTCAAAGCTAACTAATAGATTTTGACAGCCAGAGGTGGGGGGTGTAAAGTTTGAGGTTCATCTAGAGCTCCAAAACCTTGGACCAACTCTAGGGTCAGCCTTGCCTGCAAGTCTGTACAGCTTGTTGTTGTTGTTGTTGTTGTTGTTAAGTGTCGTTGAGTTGATGTCGACTTATGGTGACCCTCTGGATAGCTGTCCTAAACTGTGTTAGATCTTCAGTCAGGCAGCTCCTGGTTGACAGAGCTGCATCCATAGCTGCTGTTATTGTATCGATCCATCTAATTGCTGGCTTTCCTCTTTTGCATTGACCTTCTACCTTGTCTTTCTCTAATGATCTCTCTCTTCGCATGAGGTGTGCAAAATATGAAAGTCAAAGTCTTGTCATCTGAGCTTCTAAAGAAAGCTTTGGTTTGATCTCTGCTAACACTGACTGGTTTGTTCTTTGGGTGGTCCATGGTATACATAGTATTCTTCACCAGCACTGTAATTCAAAGGCATCAATTTTCTTACTATCTTTTTCATTATCCAATTCTGCTCTTGAGAATCTTGTCTAGGTCCTTCATTGTCATTCTGCCAAGAGCAATGCGTCATCAGATTTATTGACTTCTTGTCATATCTTTACTGATTATTGATCCAAGCAGGTTCCATAGTCACTTTGATCACCTTTCTTCAGTATTGCTATAAACACAGATCATTTCCAGTCATTTGGCCATGATGTCCATATTTCCTCACACAGCCTTGTAAGTATGGCAACAGCTGCATCCAATTCCTGTAATACTTTAATGAGAATGCCATCAATACCTGGTGATGTGTTCTTTGGTAATGCTTTCAATGCTGCTTCGACTTCTTTCATTACCAATGGTTCCTGATCATAAAGTACAGATTGAAATGGCTATTGGTACACTCAGTCTTTATGGTATAATGACTCTGTATATTCTTTCCACCTTTTTTTGATTTTTTTAGCATCATTCAGCATGGATGCTTGAGCATCTGGCAGCATTTCAATTCAGGATTGGAATTTTATCTTTAACTCTTGTAGTTTTAGGAAAGCCAATCTTGTTCATCTAATAGTTTCTGCTTTTATTTCCTTGCATGCATCCATGTAGTACTTTTCCTTGTCTTGTCTTATTGTATGTTAGAAATCTCTGTTGAGTTCTGTGATTGCCTCTCTTTCACCTCTGGCTTTAGTTTCTCTGCATTTCTGGGCAGTTTTCAGAGTTTCTTCGGCCATCCATTTTGGCCATTTTTGCTTTTTCACTTTTTGTAGAGACATTTCACTCTCTTTGAGCACAACTTTCTTGATGTCATCCCATAACTCTTCCGGTGCTCTGTTATTTGCATGTAAAGCAGCAAATTGTTTTTTCAGGCAGTCTTTAAATTATGGTGGCATATTCTCAAGGTAATATTTTGCTACGTTCATGAGTGGCTTGTTCTTTTTCAGCTTTAGATTTAGCTTGCATGCTAGTAGTTGGTGATCTGTACCACAGTTGGCTCCAGGGTTTGTCTTTGTTGATGTTATTGAGCTTTTCCAATGTTGACTTCCACAGATGTAGTCAATTTTATTTTTGTACAATCCATTGGGTAAAGTCCATGTGTACAGTCACGACTTGTAATGCTGGAAGAAAGTGTGTGAGATGAAATAGATTTTGGTCTTGCAGAATTCTATCAGTCTTTCTCCAGATTCATTTCTGTTGCCAAGTCAATATTTTCCAACCACTTTGCCTTCTTCTTTGTTGCCGTTTGCATTCCAGTCACGCATAACTATGAGGATATCCTGTTTGTATAGTCTGTCACTTTCAGCTTGTACTTGTTCATAGAACTCATCCACGTCTTCCTCTCCTGCAGCTGTTTTTGGGGCATATACCTGAGTAATAGTTGTGTTGATGAGTATTCCCCGCAGAAATTAAGCATTCACTGATTGCATTGTATTTCATTATAGTTCTTGCAAGTTTCTTCTTAATTATAAATGCAACACCATTTCTTCTTTGTCTTTCATTTCCAGCATTGTATACCATGTGAACATCAGATGCAAAGTGCCCAGATGCCAGTCCATTTGAGTTCGCTGACACCCAACAGATTGAGTTGTACACATTCCATTTCATTTTTGACCACCTCCAACTTCCCTTGCTTCATTCTTCGTACATTTCATGTCCCATTTATATAAGACATCTTTGCTTCTGACTCGCATTTCATGTGCAGCTACTTCAGCTGTCAGACATCCCCAGAACTTTGATCTAACCACATCATAAATACTTTCTGTACTCTGAACAGTCATTTTGAGTGCAAGTTACCTGGGTCACCCCAAGAGTTTCTGTCATCCCAGGCAGAAGCCCCAGACATGCCGCTCCTCCCATACAGCTTACTCCTCTCTATATCTTTATTTAGGTTAATATCTAAGGATGAATATCGTCCCAGAGGAATTCTGGCTCATTCTTTCATTAAAAAAAAATGTTCATCTCTCTGACATTTGAGGACTCACTTGCATGAAGAGCATGCTTCAGGTCTTGTTGCATCATTTGAATAGGATTTATATCAGAACTTTGTATTGGCTAATTCAAAACATGAAATACCATCTTCTTCAGCCATTCTGTAGTAGATTTATTTAAAACTTTATGGTTGTTGTCTTGCATCCTGATCCCCTTTTGGTGCAGCTTCAGTTCATGGCTAGATGCCTTGGCATTCTCTTCTAGACTTGTCTGATATAAAACAGAACTCATGGTTCCATCAATGATGGCAAACTGTCCAGGTCCTGATGCAATAAAGCAGTGCTAAATCTTCATCTCCATGCAAGAAGAGGTTCTTACTTTGGAAAGTCTTATTTGTTGTTAAGACCAAAAATTAAATTTTTGACTCAGTCTGTTCAGAGAACATTATTTTAAGTCTTTTGGATCTTCCAGATATTCTTTGATGAACCTGAGGCATGTAGCAGAGTTTTCCTCCTGGCTAATCTTCAATGAACAATAGTCTGATTCATTTTTTTTCCTGGATGCATGAACTCTCACATCAGCTGCAAGATTTTAGATGTTAGCCTGCGGTTCTTTGTGATGTCTTGCATGAATTTCTGGTTTACGAATGGGGTTCCGGGATGATTACTGCTGGGTAGGGTCACCATCATCTTCAGTGTTTTCCATTTATAGACTATCTATATGACAGTGAATGGATGGATGAAGAAATGGTCTTGTAACCATGTCCAGACAGATGAACATCAGCTGCTTTTTTTTTGTAGATCCTCTGAAATTTCTTTCGATCATAGAACCTGAACTGAGCTGTTTATGCAGAGAAGCCTCAAGTATCACAGAAACCGTTCTGTGTGGAAGAATGGGCTAAAATGCCTCCAGGTCAATGTGAGAGACTGATCCAGAGATAAAGGAAATACAAGTGGATCCACAGATATTCGCCGACCACATCAAAGAAAAATTTCACTCCACAGAGCGCACAACACCCAGTAGAACCAACAGAACGAACGTCCACCCCAAAACCTGGGGCACATTCCACTCACCCTCAAAAGAGCAGATATCAGACATCATCTCCACAATCAACACAAGCACTGCTCCTACAGACCCTTGCCCAGTGTCATGGGTCAAAGCCACCAAAGCAAGCCTCATACCAAACATTCATAAAATGGTACACAACTCACTCACTCAAGGACTCATGCCACAGCAATTAAAGCTTGCCTCAGTAAGACCAATCACAAAGAAAACTTCTCTCGACAAAAAGGACCCAGCAGCATACCGACCAATCTCCAGCATACCCTTCCTCGCAAAAATAATCGAAAAGACGGTTCAACTACAACTTCAGGAACACATTGACGAACACGGAACTCTCGACGACAACCAACACGGATTTCGTCCCAACCATGGAGTCGAAACTCTCCTGATCTACCTCTTCGACAGCATCATAAGAATAATTGACGACATCAGGAATGGAATTATAATGATCTTCATCGACATCTCCTCAGCGTTCGACACAGTTGATCACAATATACTCCTGGAGAGACTGAAGAACACTGGTATACACGGTACCACTCTAAAATGGTTCCACTCGTACCTAACAGAAAGACAGCTACAGGTCAAGGTGGGACAGGACACCTCCCGGCCCATAAACGTCCAACAAGGAGTACCACAAGGATCCGCACTCTCAGCACTCCTTTTTAACATCTACATCCAACCAATATGCAACATTATGAAAGAGAACAACATCCAATACACAATATACGCAGACGATATAATGGTATACTCCCCGATATCAATCGAAAACCCGGACTTCTCTAAGATAGCAGACTGCCTTACCCAAATGGCGAAGTGGTGCCAAAACAACAATCTAGCTATAAACTACAACAAGACTGAAGCTTTAATCATCACTCGAAACCAAAGCTTCACACACCCACCAAACATAAAGATACAAAGCACCACGATACCGATAAGATCGGAGGTGAGATACCTTGGGGTTACTCTGGACAGTAAACTCAACCTCAAACCACACATAGACAAAACAATCCAAAAAGCATATTACAGGATGCGAATCATCAGGAGACTGAAACCACTCCTCGCTCCAGAACACTTCCGTACAGTCTGTCAAGCACTGATAACCCCAATACTGGACTTCTGCAATCCGATATACCTCGGACTACCAAAACAAGCTCTCAAACCACTACAGCTGGCACAAAACACTGCAGCTCGAATCATATCCGGAGCCGCAAGGCAGGAGCACATCACACCTACACTAAAGGACTTACACTGGCTCCCAATCATTGCTCGCATCAGATACAAGACTATCATAAACCTATTTAAGATAAAAGAACACACATCAGCCAACAGCCTCCACCTGCTCATACAACCGGAAACCAGCGCACGTCCCAGAAGAAGTCAAACACGCAACCGAGTCAGCACCCCAAATGAGTACAAGCACACACGCAAGGACACAACAGACAGAGCTCTCTCCATGGCTGCTCCAACAATATGGAACAATCTACCGGACGATCTAAGGGCAACTCCAGACCTCAAAGACTTCAGAAAACAACTGAAAACCATGCTGTTCATAGAGCACTATGGTCACATCACATAACCTAAGAGAATGGATAACAGCACTCCAATCCTCCCAAACAACTGAATATATATAAAATATGATTCTAGCACCACTGTAAATAGCCCACCCTGTATATAGCTCAAACAAATCAAGCACCCAACACATCCCTCACACAACTAAGTTTTATCCTCACTGCATGTACAACACACACACTTTACCTGATTGCTTGCTGTGATACCACCTTGATTATTAAGATAAGGCGGTTTAGAAATACTGTTAAATAAATAAATAAATAAATAAATAAATTTTTGCTGCTCAAGGAGGTGTTGTCAATTATTAAATGAAGGGTTTACATACATGGATACATGTTGGTGAATCCTTTGCGCAGAATTATTTTTTAAATGGAGGGTATGTGGGTTATTTTTTAGGTGGGATGCTAGCGGAGGAGGGAGAAATTGTTTTATTGCTGTACTGTATTTTATTTATACATGGCTTCAAGCATTTGCATGTAAGTCACAGATAAACGTGAATAAAGAAAGAAAGAATAAAGAATAAAAATAATTCCTTTTGTCAAAGTTATTTATTCAATGAGGTTATCTTTTTCTCTTATCAGAGTTTACATTAGAATCTGATCATGTTTTGAGTATAAATTGTGATAAAACAGGTCTTCCTATTGAGTTTACAAATTTGTTGTCAGCACTGGTTGTGTGCATGGCAGCTATGCAGAAGATGAGCAGTTTTGTTAAGCCGTCTTGGTTCTGCGGAGGTGGTGCCTACTCACTAACCATGGAACAATATAATTTACATTCATCATATTTCATGTAGCTGAGGTAATGCTTGATGAGTGCCAAAGGGACCCAAATAATTCTGATTCTGCAGTAAAGTAGTACCATATATTCGGCATATAATCCACAAGAGCTAGATTTCCAGTAGAATGAATATACTAAAAAGCCCTTGCATATTAACTGGAAGTAGATGGTTAGAATAGCTAGAAAATTAACATAGCACGGTGACTGTTTAGCTTTGGAGGAGACAATAGCACCTAAAATAATTTGTTGTGGGTTTACTGGACTATTGCAAACAGCTTATCTACTGAGAACGCGTCTGGACATGGCCTCATTACATCATGTCATTGAGGCCTGCAGGCATTTTTCCTGAGCCTGCTGATGGGTTATGACCCACTAGCAGAAAGAAAAAAGTATGCTATACCAAATGACAGTTCCATGCACACAAACACATTATGAAAGGCAATGAAGAATGCCTAATGCATTGCTTAAATTATTTTCTAAATGGTATATTTGCTCATAAGAATCCAAACACTAAATAGATTTGTCTCACGTTTCCAACATTCCATTTCTGGCCGTAAGAAAACACACAGCAGAAAAGGATTCACTGTTTAAATGCTGGCTCACAGCCGTGACTTTGCCAACAGATGTTTGTAGAGCAGCAGTATGTGCCAAGAATGCTAGCGAGGAGAGACCAGAATGCAAAACCAAAGTGGAATGAAAATGAAGACAGGCCCAGCTTTAGGGAGGGTACCCTGTGCAGCTACATGAAGCTTTCCCGTTTGCAGGGCGGCTGGGAAGCAGTAGCACAATGCGCTGAAAAGTGCTCTTCCAGTAGTTTCTGCACAGGGCACCACTGCTGATAAAGCCGGCTCTGAATGAAGGTACAGTACAGATGAGGTGGAGAGAAAAAACATAGTTACTGTATTGTGGGGACAACATCATGCTTTGGAAGAGCGGAACACTTCGCACCCTATGTATGGAAGGTATTTTCCCATTTTGGGGCACTGTTTTCAAGGACCTGAGCCTGTTGAAGAGTGTTTTACACATTCGAATGGGCTCATACAAAATTGCCATTTAAAGTAGGCGCACCGACGAACAGAGGGTAAATTTATAGCAGGCCGCCTAGGTCTGGCGCTGTCTCATAGTTTCCTCTTCTTCCCATGTGCCATTTCCGCACTCCCTCTGCTGCTGCGGCAGCAGTAGGGGTGGGGTGCCACATGAGGGGTGGCAGGATGGAAGGCCCACCCTGCTGGTAGGCATAGCCAGGGGGCAGAGTTTGTAAGTCTGCACTTTGATTATGAAATATCTTAATCTATATTTCTTGAGCAGGTGTGAATGTCCACAACTTCATTCAAGGCTCAAATTCTGCTTCTTATGCTCATATTTTATAATGACATATACGTGTTTATGTGTCTTTATAAAATAATGTTTAAGTAGGTGCCTGCTTGCTGTCTTCATCTAAGCACCCTGTCATAACAATACCCTCATAGTGCCTACTTTTATGTGATACAGGTATAGGTGATATAGTAGTTGATGGTAGATAAAGACAAATATTGTCCATGTAGTCTGCCCAGTAAGGTGACCAGAGTGGTTGTACCCGCCGCCCCATGCAGGTCACCCCCCTCAATTTGTTGAAGTCTAAAAGATATTTAAGTTTGTTTTAATTCCATCCTCTTATCATATAAGGATCCTTTGTGTCTGTCCCATGCCTTTTTTGAACTCCATCACTGTTTTTGCTCCCACCACCTCCGTCAGGAGGGTGTTTCGGACATCCACCACCCTTTCCGTGAAAAAAGTATTTCCTGACATTGCTTTTAAGTTTACCTCCTTGCAGCTTCATTTTATGCCCTCTAGTTTTACAGCTTTCCCCTTCTTTGAAAAAGGTGTGTTTGTTCATTAATGCCCTTTAAGTGTCTAAACATCTGTATCGTATCTCCCCTGTTCCTCCTCTCCTCCAGGGCATAGATATTTAGATCTTCAGATCTCTTCTTGTGTGTCCTCTGGCATAGGCTCCAAATCATTTTTGTTCCTAAGGGCAGAGAATAGCTAAAGTGGGAATGGAATTGGCACTTAAGTACATCCTATGTAAAGTCTATGCATATGCACCTCTTCTTTCCAGTGCATCCATGCCTACGATTATATCTGTTTGGTTAGGGTTATTTGACAGGGGCACATAAGTGCACATCTTCCCTTTATAAATAGGCACGGCATATCCACTTATATGCTTTGTTAGCTTAGGTACCCAGTTAGCCTCCATGCATCTATGGGGAGAAACAAGTGCCTTTGGCTTTTTATATTAAAGCATTCTTTAATTTGGGTTGTGTTTTTGAACTGTGTTCATGAATGAACCCTAGCCATCAATAGTGTGCTCTGTGAAGATGAGCTGGGCTTTAAAGTAATTAGTACAGGACCCAGCCAGTCCCACGTGTCATTTGGTGAGAGTTTATTGCTGTTTCTTACATTTCTGTCATATGGTCTGGCGGTTGGTTTCTGCTGCCAATTTATTGCAATTTGACCTTTTCTTCATTTTTCCATCATTCTAGTTATCACTCAAAATATATTTTTTTAAATGAATAATATCCTTTTCTATAAAGTGGTATTAAAGCGGACCTAGGGTGGTGAAACGTGTTAGCCTTTCAGTAGAAATTCCTGTGTTTGACGTTTTCTCAGTGAGAGCGGTTACCAAAGTGGAAGAGCTGTCACTGCAGACATCAGCAAAGACTGCTGTTGCGGTGAAACAGCCTTCTAAAAAATCATCCGTATGGAGTGAACACATGGACGTACAAGTCATTGTGACATAATGCAGAAAATTCAAGCGAATGGCACATCGGCTGGCATTACCCCCAGGTCATTGCCCCCATTCATAATAGTGAACACATTTGGTTCATGCTGCTGGAATTTGTGCTCGCTCCCTTCTCTAATTCTGTCATAAGGTTTCAATGAATGTGTGTCGCTGCTGTACTGAACAGTGTTCCAAAACTGAGAAAAACACAGTGGATTTTTTAAGGTACTGAAGAAAGCCTTGGAATGTGGCACAAGGTTCAGATATTCCAGTGCTCAGTTAACTGTTTCTATTTTCTCTGTATTTACACTTAGCCATGAACTGCTGCTGCGTCTGTCTTGTCAAGCTGTATAGACATCATTGCCCCTTGCTTCCTATGAAATTGATTCCCAGCATTTCTCAGTCAGTAACATTGTAAAAGAAGTCTTAAAAGCATTGCAGCAATTATTTAAAACAGGGGTTTCCAAACCTGCCTCCCCGCCTGTTGGGTTTTCAGGATACCAACAATGAATGTGCATGAAAGAGATCGCATGCACTGCCTCCATTGTATGCAAATCTCTCTCATTCATATTCATTGAGGATATCCGGAAAATCCAACTGGCTGGAGAGGCCCCAAGACAGATTTGAGAACACCTGATTTAAAAATATTATCCCTTTGGTATATAGCAGCAGTTTTCAACCCAGTCCTCTGGGACCTCCAGACCAGTCAGGTTTTCAGGATAACCACAATGAATATGCATGAGAGACATTTGCATATAATGGAGGCAGCGCATACAAATCTCTTTCATGCATAGTAACTGTTTTTATGCTAAAACCTAACTGGCTAGATATGTCCCGAGGACAGGATTGAGAACCCCTGATATACTGTACAGGATTGGTTACTTTAAAACACACACAGTCACATAAATTCATCCAGTATGGCCCCCATCCTCAGGTAGCAACCATGTACAGAATAACAATAAGAAGGAGCCCTTTTACTAAAGTGCGGTAAAGTTTTACACTTATCATGGGTTTAGCACCAGACAGACCACAGAGTAAGTGCAAAGCCTGTGCTGTAAATGCAGGGGACATGCCCAACATCTGCTCTGCATTTAATGCACAGGGCAGACACTTCAGGGGGTCATTCCAGAACACGAATAACAAGTTTGTACATGCAGCGGGAATGTTTCTGTGCCAAAAACGTCCCCAACCGTGTTCTGAAACACTGCTACCATGCACATAGATGGCGCTAGCACAGGGATCTCAGAATGTGCTCAGAAGGGGTGGAACAGGGATGTGGTCACACGCAGATACATATAAAGCATATTCAGGAAAGGCCCATGTATGTATTAAGTGTTTCCTGGAAATGTCCACGTTACTCCTGCTGAAACGTGGGATAAGGCCAGGATTCAGAAAATATTCTGCTGTGCTCTGCAATTCATGTCATATAGAAGAATGGTTGTGACAAGTATGTGCTGAACTGATGTGACTGCAGTCTGGAAAAACATAAGATGCAGTTACAAAGAACAGAAAGCAGAGGTGAGGGAATGTTGAAAAATAAAGAAACATTAATAAACACCCTTACAGAAATGTTAAGAAGAGCAATAGTATTTATTCTGGCTATGCTGAAATGTGCTGTTTGTGTTCAACAGCTGATCCAGGAGACCTTAACATATCCTGCGTTCTGAAAACTGGGACTGTTGATGTAAGAATAGTATGTGAGTCTGGAAACATTGTGTTGCAGTGAGAAAGGGAGATCATATGTGTAGTCTTGGGACATCAAGCCATTATGGCATAGCAGCTGTTAGTCACAGATTTGGTTTGGCAGAATGTTGTCTTTTTTGACTGCAAGTGAGAGTGTGTGGTTTGGAGGTAGCATGAGAAGATGTGGTGTGCTGATATGCAATTCAGGGAGGCCATGAATGGCTGGCCAGTACCTGGATCATATGGATAACCACAGTGTCACCAGAGGCCAATGTGATAGGGCAGCCATACATCAGCTGTGCCAGGCACTGGAAGACATGACTGATGTTGTGCCAACATCCCCCAGATTGTGTCATGAGGCCTACATCCTTCCCCAGTCTAGGATCTATGCAAGCTGCAAGAGTGGTGATATATCTGGAGGCTGGCTACCTGTGTATGACGGCACAGGTATCCCCCCTCTCGTGCCCACAAAGGCCTGACCAGGGGAGCCGTGCTACAAGGCAGACTGTGGGAAGGCAGACAGAGTTGCCCCACAGATAGTGAATGCATACAGACCGACATACACCACGATGGAACAGAAGGCCATACTGCTACCACTACTACTATGACTGATAATTTGTATAGTGCTACAAGGTGTATGCAGCGCTGCACAGACACACGTCAAAGATGGTCCCTGCTCAGCAGAGCTTACAATCTAGTCAAGACAGATGACACGGCAGCTATGGACAGGATACATTTAGGGGAAATAGTAAGGAAACACAAGGGAGCTTAGGCAGTTCAGATCCAAAAGCGGCAATGAAGAGGTGAGTGCTCAGCCTGGATTTGAGAAGGGCCAGAGAAGAAGCCTGATGTACAGACTCAGGTAGTTTGTTCCTTTGTTGCTGCAAGGTGAAAAGAGTGAAATCTGGCATTGGCAGGAGAAGAGAGGGGCACAGATAGAAGCAATCTGACAGAAGAGCGAAGTTCCCGAGGAGACGTGTAGGGAGAAATAAGAGGGGAAAGGTAGTGCGTAGCAGCAGAATGAGGGCACTTATAGGTCTTAGGCATGAAAAGTGCATAGATTTATTGCTCAGCAATATTATGCATCCTTTGGGGAACTGCAATGTTAGTTTCGAGTTTAGTGCACTTGGTATGGGTCCATCTTTAGCAGTTTAAAGCATGTTTGTAGAGATGACCAAGACAGGAATCACTGGGGCCAGTTCCTAATGCCAAGTACCATTTGATGCAAGGTATGTCCTGACATACATGTTCATATTTACATTCTCTTATACCATATTAGGATGCACTGGGATTACCTTTTACTTTTCAGGGCCTGTAGAGGACTGGTATGTGGTCTAGGTTGCAGCAGCAGTCACTTCTCATTGGTATTTATGTCTAGTTTGCATCAGCAAACTACTGTCAGTGTGAAGAGCAGCTTAGGAGATACACATTTTTCCCGAGGGGCATGGCGTCCACAGGTACATCGTGGAGACGGGCAGGATCTGAAATGTGTAACTTTTCAGAATATGGTGGGTGCGGGGACGTCCAAAACATTTACCTGTGTCCACTAATATTGATGGGGGATGTATTTCTGCATTATTTTATATGACCCGTGCCTGCACCCATGCGCGGGCTATGAGCCGGATGCATGCATGGGCCGGCTGAATAGCGCTTAGCCCATGCCACTCCGAACACGTCTACCTCGCCAATTCTGGACCCGTGGGCACATCTAAACCGCGGATGCGGAATTAGGTTCAAACGGGGCCAATTTTGCATTTAGATGTGTCCACGGGTCAGGCGTTCATGTTATGGAATCGGGCTCTTACTGCATGGGTCTGTGCTATTTGCTGAGGGAGAGAGTGTGGGTCCAACAACCCAACCACTATGCACAAACAAGCAGCTGCAGTGCTCCCCCTCGATATGTACCCCCCCATTTAGTACCCCCACTTCAGCATTCTCTCACCTCAGAAAGGAACCCAGTGCATAAATCTCCCTCCAGTATCCCTCTCCCCCAGTGGGTCCTCCCCACAACTCCTTCCCTGGCTCCGGAACGCACAAAATGACACTAGTAGCTTCTAGAAGTAGTGTCGCAGTACTGATACCTAGCAGTGCTGAAGCTCATAATAACCACTAACTGCAATTTAGTAAAAGGGCCCATCATTACAGTTATGTACTTTAGTTCTGATATGTGGCATGCCCATAATTACAGCAATTAAAATATACATTGGGATCACATACATCAGAACTATAAGGTTTTCTATGAATGAGCTATTGCCTCAGCAGGTCTTCCTGAATATGTCATATCATTTATCGTATTTGAAGTATAAACATATGCTTGCCATAGTCAAAAAGATCTTGAAATTGACTTTTCCCTGTATGAGAGGAATAGGGTCTGTGTCTTAAAAGACAGCTTACATCGGTATTGCCCAAGCTGCCGTGTTTGTTCCTTCCCAAGATTTTATTTTTGCAGTTAGCTACAGTAATAACAATCTAGCATACGCAAATTAAGAAAAAGGCCCTTTTAGTAATTGTCCCTGTGTTGTAGAACAAACAATCAGAGGAAAACTAGAGCAGAGTAGTTTTCTACCTGCTGAATTTTAAGATGGCACGATGACCATATTACTTTAGGGCTGGCATTTAAATCAATACATTTGTTCAGTGCACTATCCAAATAGTTAATGGCGCTGAATATACAGATATTGTGGTCACCATGCCAGAAAACCTAAACTAAATAAGTAAGTTATCCATGTGTAGGCCAATTCCATAACATGCATGTCTGAGCCGTAAGCACATCCAAATCGAAAACGGGCTCGATTTCGGCCTGATTCCACAGCCGCGGGTATAGACGCATCCGCCATTCCAGAATTGGGGACATAGACGTTTCCAACGCAGCACGTGCAAACCACTATGAAGGAACACGGGCCCCACTGTTATGACGAGACATGGGTATACGCAGCAAATGCTTTGGACGTGACCGCTCTCATTGTATTCTGAAAAGATGCCCGTTTCTGATCCTGTCCATCTCCGCCAAATACATGTGGATGTCTCGGATGGCCTTGCCTCCTCGTATTTCCTAAGCTGCTCCTCTCACTGACAGTGTTGTGCTGATACAAACTACACATAAATACTGAGGATGTATAAATGTTGATGCAAACTAGACTAGATACACTAGTCTGTTGAATTCCCAGAACAGTGCAAGGTGATCTCAGTGCACTCAAGGATATAATAACAGCAAGTAGAAAGTGATATGTTTGTCATGACATACCTTGCATCAAAACATACATGGCAGTAGAAGAAATCCGTAGTTATTCTTTCATTGGTCATCTCTAAAAACAGTCTTTACAGTGCTAAGCATGGACCCTTATCAACCACACACAATATGGTGCTTTTGGGCATGTTTCAGTGCTGTTTGCACTGTTGAATGCCCTTATTCTGAGGGTCCCTTATTATTCAAAGGGATATGTTTTGACATTTAGCTATGTAGAATTTTTTGTGATTTTTTTCTGCCCTAAAATACTGGCACCTGGTGATGCTGCAGTCTTCTGTATGGTCCAGATACTGGCTAGGCATTCATATCCCTCCTGAACTGCAGATGACTACACCAGATCCTCCCATGCAACCCTCAAATCACACACTCACATTCTCATTTTCAGTCACAAAAAAAACATAAATCTGCCAAAAGGATGCTCTGAGCCTATAGATAACAGCTGTTATAACAGAATGGCATGGAGTCCCAGGACTAAAAATATGATCTCTGTTTCTCACCCAAACAAGATTCCTTTCCATACTGACTTACAGTACATACTATTCCTACATCAACAGTCCAATTTTTCAGGACTCAGAAATCGTTAGGGTCCCCTAGATTAGCTCCTTTAGCATGGCCAGAATAATCACTATTGCTCTTCTTAATATTTTTTTCAGAGTAGTCAATAATCGCTCTTTAGCTTGCAAGAATCCCATACTTCTGATTTCTGTTCTTTGTAAATGGATCTAGTGGTGTTTTTCCATACTGCAGTCCACCTTTTCAGAAGAGACAAGTGACCACCTTTATACAAACACAGAAGAATATTTTCTATGTACTGGCCTTATTCCATGTCTCCGGCAGGTATAATGGGCATGTCTGCAGGGACCTCCCAAAATGTCCACGGACCTGAATACACTTTATACATCTCTGCGGTAAAACACGCCCTCATTCTGCCCATCCTGCACATGTTCTGAGATCCCCATGTTAGCGAGATAAACATCCTTGGCTGCTATGTAGAAAGCCTTATTCTCTTTCTGGAATGACCTTCATAGTGGCTACAGTAAATATTGCCACTATCTGGATACATTTGTTGTCTGCCCCATCCCAGACCTGACTTCTCCTAATACAGTTACTATTATATCAATCAGTCTTATTATCAATCCAATACTGTCCATCATAGCTCTGAAAATGCACTGACAATGAAGTTATATGTTCCCTGGTGAACATATAGAGCTATAGCCACCCTTGATTAGGGAGGCAAATTACTAGCTATGGAGAGTTGCTCTTTGATCTTATAGAGGTCCATTTCTGTGCTAGAGGGCAGATGAGAGGTAGGGAATTTATTTTTATTTTATTTATTTAATGTCTCTTCTATACTGCGCTCTTTAAAAATTGGTTGTTAAGAAGGTGGAGATCAATGGTAAAGGAAGGACAAGATGGAAGTGACTGAGATGGGGCCAAGAAAATAGTGGTGATATTGAAGCATATTGGCAAATGGTTTATGGTTTATTAGACATTTGATATACCGCCTTTAGCCATAGCATCAAAGCGGTGTACATTAAAAGAGATAAGGGGACTAGACCAATACAGATCCGTAGCTCAAAAACAGCCCCGGTCATCTAAGCAACAATATATACCTGCTCCAAAAAATACGTTTTTAAACTTTTCTTAAAGGATTGCATTGACTTATCCAATTGAATATAAAAGGAGATAGAATTCCAAAGAACTGGAACTAAGAAAATAGAAAGTGGCCTGACAGGTCGATTCATGACGGGCACAAGCATTTCAAGGGATGACTAGTCTATTTAGATTTTGAGATCGTAAAGATCTTACTGGTGGTTGTGGTGTGGTTACAGGGACTGGTAAGGTGACTGAATTTTAGAGTACTAGGGGATGGGTGCATCAGATGCTGAGGACTAAGCTATCAGCAGCTTAACTACAGGCAGGGTCTCCCAAGATGGACAAGTCTCAGCTGAGGTGCCAGACCAAGACAAACCACCCATCTGGGCAGCAGCAGAATGGGACAATGTTGGCAGTGGAGGATCACATTTCTGTGATGACAACACCACTAGAAATAGAAAGGCCTGACAGTCTACTTCTGGATCTTGCCAGGAAAACTCAATGGATAATCACAACAAAATAAATTGCACTATAGTGCTGGAAGATGAGACCCCCCCAGGTCGGAAGGCACTCAAGTGGCTACTGGGGAGGAGCTGAAGACATTTTAGAGTAAAGCCAGCATTTATGATGTGGCTGGAACAAAACCCTTGGGATGTCAGACTGTTTATGTAGCTGCGCATGAAATGAGATTCAGAAGCTGCAAAGGTGTCTTACATATTGGGACATGAAACATACGAAACATGAACCAAGGGAAGTTGGAGGTGGTCAAGAATGAAACAGAACATGTACAACTCAATCTATTGGGTGTCAGTGAACTGAAATGGACAGGCATTGGGCACTTTGCATTTGATGATCACATGATCTACTATGCTGGAAATGAAAGACAAAGAAGAAATAGTGTTGTATTTATAAGTAAGAAGAAATTTGCAAGAAATACAGTGCAATCAGTGAACGCTTAATTTCTATTCTTCTACGCGGAACGCCCATCAACACAACTATAATTCAAGTATATTCCCCAACAACAGCTGCAGAAGAGGATGAGGTTGATGAGTTCTATGAACAAGTACAAGCTAAAATTGGCAGAACATGCAAATAGGATTTCCTGATAGTCATGAGTGACTGGAACGCAAACGTTGGCAACAAAAAAGAAGGCAAAGTGGTTGGAAAATATGGACTTGGCAACAGAAATGAAGTTGGAGAAAGACTGATAGAATACTGAAAAACCAGCGATCTATTAATCTCAAATGTATTGTACAAGAATCTAATTGACAACATCTGTGGAAGTCAACAATGGAAAAGCTCTATAACATCAACAAAGACAAAACCTGGAGCCGACTGTGGTACAGATCACCGGCTACTAGCATGCAAACTCAAGCTAAAGTTGAAAAAGAGCAAGCCACCAAAGTTGAAAAAGAACAAGCCACCATAAATGTAGCAAAATATGACCTTGAGAATATACCACCGGAATTTAAAGACTGCCTGCAAAATCAATTTGTTGCTTTAGATACAAATGACCGAGCTCCAGAAGAATTATGGGATGACATCAAGAAAGTTGTGTTGGAAGAAAATGAGAAGTCTCTACAAAAGGCGAAAAAGCAAAAACGGCCAAAATGGATGACTGAAGAAACTCTGAAAATTGTCCAGAAATGCAGAGAAACTAAAGCTAGAGGAGAAAGAGAGGCAACTGCAGAACTCAACAGTGATTTCCAACGTGCAGCAGGACAAGACAAGAAGTACTACGATGATGCATGCAAGGAAATAGAAGCAGAAACTATTAGAGGAAGAACAAGATCAGCTTTCCTGAAGCTATGAGAGTTAAAGAAAAAACTCCAGCCTCGAATTGGAATGTTACAAGATATTCAAGGATCAATGTTGAATGATGCTGAGAAGATCAAGAAAAGGTGGAAAGAATATAGAGTCAGTATACAATAAAGATCAAGTGGACCAACAGCCATTTCAACCTGTACCGTGTGATCAGTAACCATTGGTGATGAAAGAAGTCGAAGCAGCATTGAAAAACTTTAGGAAAGAGCAAAGCACCGGGCGTTAATGGAATTCCCACTAAGTATTACAACAATTTGATTTAGATGTTAGCATACTTACAAAGCTCTGCCAAGAAACTTGGAAGACAACATCCTGACCAAATAACTGGAAAAGATATGTGTTTATACCAATACTAAAGAAAGGTGATCCAACTGACTGTAGAAATTATCGCACAATCCTCTGATCCTACATGCCAGCAAGATTCTACTTAAGATCAGCCAGAAGAGACTACAACCATACCTGGAACCACAATTGTCTGAAGTGCAAGCAGGGCTCAAGAAAGGGCGAGGAACGAGAAACATCATCGCGGATGTGAGATGGATCCTTGAAAAGACAAAATAATACCAAAATGATATCCATATGTATTTTATTGACTACAGCATAGCCTTTGACTGTGTAAACCATGAGAAACTCTGCTCTACATTAAGAAGCATGGGTATACCAGAACAGGTGACCGTTCTCTTGCACAGCCTTTACATTGATCAAGAAGCAACAGTTTGAACAGAACAAGGAGAAACAGAATGGTTTAAAATCAGCAAAGGATTCATACTTTCCCCCTACCTGTTTAATTTATATGCAGAACAAATCATCAGAGAAGCAGGATTGTATGAAAGACTCATCAACAACCTTTGCTATGCTGTTGATACCACATTACTGTCTGAAAGTGAAGACAATCTGAAACATTTACTTCTCAAGGTCAGGAAACATAGTCTTAAAATGGGCCTGCACCTTAATGTAAAGAAGACAAAGATCCTGATTGGCAACATCAATATGTCATTGTTGATTGAGAAGAAATTGAAATCTTGGACAACTTTAACCTACTTGGATCAACTATCAATAAAGAAACAGCAAGCAGTCAAGAAATTCAACAATGCATTGCTCTTGGCAGAATGGCTATGAAGGACCTGGACAAGATTATCAAGAGCAGAGATGTCTATCTCCATACCATCTCAAGCCATGGAATTTTCAATGACGTAATATGGATGCGAAAGATGGACAGTGAAAAAGATAGACAGGAAGAAAATTAGTGCCTTTGAATTATGGTGCTGGTGACGAATACTGTGTATACCATGGACTGCCCGAAGAACAAACCGGTCAGTAGTAGAGGAGATCAAACCTAAGCTTTCTTCAAAAGCTCAGATGACAAGACTTTGATTTTCATACTTTAGACACATCATGCAAAGAGAGAGATTTTCTCTAATAATCTCGCTCTTTGCATGATGTGTCTAAAGTATGAAAGACATCATGCTTGGCAAGGTAGAAGGTCAGTGCAAAAGAAGAAGGCCAGCAATGAGATGGATTGATCCAATAACAGCAGCTATGGGTGCCACTCTGTCAACAATGAGCCACCTGACTGATGACCGAACACAGTTTAGTACAGCTATCCAGAGGATTGCCATGAGTTGACACCGACTCGACAGCAGTTAACAACAACAACAGCATTATTTATATAGTATGTTTTTATTTATATTTGATATATCTGACATTTGTTTTAGAATATGTATACTTGCTCTGTTTTTATGTGATTTACACCACACTGGTTTGGACGTCATAATCCATTGGTTCACAACCCTGTCCTGGTGTACCCTCCTAGCCAGTCAGGTTTTCAGGATATCCGCAATGAATATATATATGAGACAGATTTGCATGTGCTACCACTGTTGCATGCAAATTTCTCTCATGCATATTTATTGGGCATATCCTGAAAACCTGATTGGCTAGGGTGTACACTATGACAGGGTTGAGAACCACTGTCAAAATCTGAAGTAGGCAGTTTTGGAAAAGAATAAAATGCTGAGGAACAGAAACAATATACAGCTACTTAGTCGGTTTTCAGAGTGATAACTTCTGTTTGGTGTTGTCTTGAAGGGGATTGTGCCAGATGGCACACCTTATTAGGATATGAACATGTGAATTCTACTTGGTGTTTACTTTGCACTAGTTAGTCTGAAAAATTATTTCACCTCTTTGTTTCTTATGCATTCCCTTGTCTATCATATTGGGCTAGAACTGCTGAGAATATTATTAACATATTTCCTTTTTTATTTCCCAAGTAATGTTTGTAGACTGTTCACAGTTTATATTTTCTTGTCAGGTGTTTATTATTTTATTATTGGCAGTATTTGAAAGGCATTTACACAGTTTACATACATAGGTAGTGCCGTTGAATATCCCCATCTCTGTCCCCTACATGCCCCGATGCTATCCAGTTAGCATCGGGGTGTGTTGGGGGCATTCCTGGGCCAGTTTTTTGCTGATCTAGTTTTACTTGTGGATGTTAGCAGGGTAGCGGCGCAATATCGCCGCCACCCAGGTAGGCTCTGCGGCGGTGTCTGCTTTGCGCCAAACCCGGATATTCATTGCTGTCTCTGTGGCATTGAATATCCGGGGTTAGGTGTCAGCAAGCAGGGCTATGTGCTGTAGCGTCGCATAGCCTGCCTATTTGAATTTAGGGCTCAAATTATTTAGATGCTGTCTAACCAAGTAAAGATATTTTGAACACAATGCCTACAAAGAAAGAGAAAATGCAGGCAAATTAAGCGCATAGCCAAGATAGTAATCTTTCCTCTGTCATGTTTACGAGAAAGACAACACAAATCAGTTCATTTTTGGAAGTGACGACTGTGACCCATGACATTCAAGGTATAGCCAACAGTAAAAAGAAAGCACAGCACAGCAGAATGAAGCGCACAGTCATCCCACAGAAACACGCACATCAATCAGCAACAACTGTTGCATACTCACTGCATGGTTGGACTGTTGCATTTGGCAATTTTCTAGAACTCGTACGCATGAAATGGTCAGAGTAGCCAGGCTATCATACAAGCATTTGCTACAAACAGCATATGAATCCACATCACAGCTATTCCTTGACTGTTCCATGTGATATCAGCAGAAGAGAGCGGGAATGCAACATCCTCCCGCTCCCCACCCCAAAGTCCAATCAGGGCCTGCCAGCAACAAGGACCGGACATTTTCTTTTTTGTTTTAAAACTTTAAAGACACCGGCGCTCTTAGGTGTGCCCATGTCTGGTGGGCCCACACCTGAGGACCTCACCAGAGGGCCTTTTGGCATGGCCCTTAGGCGAGGACCATTAGAGAGGGCTGGCATTGCCGCAGACTTTCCCTACAAAAGTCCACAAGCAACAAACCGCTGGACCTAGAAATCACTGCAACAAGCCGCTCCGTAGAACCAAATCATACGGAACAAGCACCCCCAGAGGATCCTCATCGGACACAGAGCTGCATCCAAAACCAGCAATGGGAAGGTACCCCCTCCTCACCCAACACCATCATCCCAGGCCCTAGGGCGCTGCAACTGCATAACCATGCTCACGTATATAGCTGCTGCTCTACATGTTCTTAGCAGTCCTGATGCTCTCCACAGCACACAGACATCAAGCAACCATCACATTCCAACTATGCCTTAACACTCATCCTAGCATAACAACATATATGCAGCACCTACACAATGCACACGAGAAGATCTGCCGCTTAATATACATTCAGAACTCCCCCACATACACAGCCACAACCTCACTCAAAACTCCACACACACACACACACTACACTGTGCACTCATAAACACACTCAATCTGAAACAAAATCCCGATTATAAGAGATCTCCCGTCACCCAAAAACTTAGACATCCTGTACATTATGGAAACAGAGATCACCAAGACAGACAACGTGCTGCTAAACCAACTAGCACCTAATGGATACTCCAACTACCAATCTCCATGATCACAACATAGAGGTGGCAGAGTAATGATCATTGCCAAGAACGAACTAAAGTTCTGATAACATGCAAGTGAGAGCACCTATGAATCCGATACCAACACCATAACTAACAAATTATTAACCATCTGCCTCATATACAGGACACCAACCACCGAGAGGAATGACATATCAGCTATCCTGAACAGAGTGATAACTGCATCAAAAACTGGATAAGACCTCTTAGTATTAGGAGATTTTAACCTCCCATCACTGCAAAAGAACCACACCCACTCCTTCGTCCAAGCCATGTCAGCAATGGACCTAACACAACTCGTAAAGACCTCCACCCACGATAAAGGCAACACCCTAGATCTAATTTTCTTCAATGACAATACAACTCAGTGAGGCCTCCCACACTCCATTCATGCACACCCAGTACCGTGGTCGTATCATAAACTCATCAGCTTCTCCCTCCCACAGAACATCTGCCGCAAAAGCCACAACCAGCATCCAGCAATCAGAAGATTTAAACCTTTTAACAGGGATTATCAACACTCTCCCACAACTTCTTGAAGACTCAACTGACTCCCAAGTCCTCATCAAAAACTGGAATAACATCATAAGGAATGCAGCCATTATGACCAGAACAGCCAACACCAACACATCCCCACACAAGAAACAACCCAAAACTGAGTAGTACACACCAGCCCTCCGCAACTTGAAATGACAACTCCGAAAGCACGAACGGAAATGGAGTAAAACAAAAAGCAATGAAGATCTACTCCACTACCTACAACTCCTGAATAACTATCTCACCACAACTGACATGACAAAATGAGAATGCCATACTAAACTGCTCAACTCTGCAATCAGCTAAGATATCATAAAACGGCTGACAAAAATGCCAACCAATGAAAACCAGGATATGACACTCACCCACCATCAACTGGCTTAATACTACAGACAACTACATCCCCAACTGGAACACCACACCCCCCTTCTGATATAGCCAATGACCCAGACCCCTGGAGTTCCTTCACCCACATCACTAAAAAACTATTTGCAAACACCATATCATCCCTAAACATGATAACCTCACCACTGGATCCCTGCCCAGTCTCATGGATCAAGGCAACCAAGAAGGAACTCAGCAGCATACTCACCAAAATCACACAGTTGATACTATAACAAGGCACCATGCCCACATGCCTGAAAATATCCTCCATACAACCAACACTGAAAAAACCTACCCTGGACCCTGCTGACCCAAAATCTTATAGACCCATGCTAGCCTACTATTTACAGCCAAGATCATTGAAAAAAACCGTCCAAAGCCAACTTCAAGACCACATTGACAGACACAACTTCCTAGAACCACATTGACAGACACAACCTCCTAGACCCATGGATTCCATCCAGACCACGGCGTGGAGACACTGTGATAAGTACATTAATTCAAGGACTACAAAGCATCAACCAAAGCTTCCTATTGATCTTTTTAGACATTTCCTCAACATTTGACACCGTGAACCACCATATTCTATTGCAACATCTTCAATCAAATGGAATTCAAGGTTGGGTCCTCAAATGGGAACCACCCTCTCTGTTCTACTATTCAACTCTACCTTCAACCACTTGGCACACTCATAAGATCACATAACCTCAACATCCATATCTACGCCAATGATATCATGATCTACGGTCCAATCGACACAAACCAATTCTCACTCTCTACCCACCAGGAATGCTTCTCAGATATATCCTGCTGGCTAAAAGACAATAACCTTTAAATTAACTACAGCAAAAAGGAGGCTCTCTTCATAACAAGAGACACCAACTTTGCCCCCTCCCTCCAACAATAACACCGAACAACACACCAATCCAAACTTGGACCAAAGTCAGGTACCTTGGAATAACCCTAGATCAACATCTCACATTCAAGCATATATCAACAAGACTGCCCGTACCATAAATTACAAAGCAAAGACACTGCAATGCCTCTGACCACTTCTTGATCCAACAGATTTCCGTTCTATTCTACAAACTTCCATGATACCTCACATTCATTACTGCAATGCTGTCTACCAAGGACTACCGAAATCCATGCTCTTATTCCTACAAACCGTTCTCCACTCAACCTCAAGTAGCAACAAGAGGGCCATACAGGAAGAGAGGGGAGAATGTGGAGCCTGATATATAAGGGACTGCCTAGGGGGGAAGGAGGGAAGGGGAGTAATGCCTGATGAGAGGAATAGGGGGGAAAGGATGGAGAATAGGAGCCAGAAGGAGCAGAAGCAGATCAGTTCCTTAGAATGGTTGAGAGAACCGATGCATGGCTTTCAGAGAAGGAAAGTCAATGGGTTTAAGGAGGTGACTGAAAACCACCAAAGAGATTACCCAAAACATGTTTTTCTTTGCTACTTAAAAATAATTTCTTGTAAAATTTGTACTTACTGAAACATGAAATAGTTTTATTCTTGTGCTACGGGGAGATCACCAGCATCAGGAGCCATGATCAGGGACTGTGGGCAGGAACGTCCCCTCACCTCGGCTAACTGCCAATCAGCTGCCCTGCTCTCAGGCTTTTAAATCGCCACTCCAGAGGAGTTCTGCAGAACGAGGAGATCACCAGCATCAGGAGCCATGATCGGGGACTATGGGCGGGAACTTCCCCTCACCTCGGCCAACTGCCAATCAGCTGCCCTGCTCTCAGGCTTTTAAACCACCGCTCCAGAGGAGTTCTGCAGAATGGGGAGATCACCAGCATAAGGAGCCATGATTGGGGACTGTGGGCGGGAACTTCCCCTCACCTTGGCCAACTGCCAATCAGCTGACCTGCTCTCAGGCTTTTAAACCGCCGCTCTGTTGAGTTCTGCAGAACAGGGAGATCACCAGCATCAGGAGCCATGATCGGGGACTGTGGGCGGGAACTTCCCCTCACCTCAGCCAACTGCCAATCAGCTGCCCTGCTTTCAGGCCTTTAAACCGCCGCTCTGGAGGCGCGCCCATGCCTGAGGGCCTTGCAAGAGGTCCCTTTGGTGTGGCCCTTAGGCGTTGGACCATGCGGGACCTGTGAAATGGTTCTTTTATGAAAGGTTACTCTGCCGGTATGCCCGTTTTAGATTTGATGTATTGTAATGTTTGTGCTGTTTCCCCTATGTTATGTGCTTCTTATACCTTTTGTGTTGTCTTGACTAGATTGTAAGCTGGTAGCGCTTTATAAATGTTAAATAGTAGTAGTAGTAGTAGTGCTACAGTGATAGAATGTTACAACACCAGGTTTGATGCAGAATTTTAATGGCGGTCACAAGTGCAGGGGCCCGAGGAGAGCAGTGATCTCGACGGGGGTGAGAGCAGGAGCTCCCCCTTCCTCCCCTAAGCCCGCCAATCAGCAGCCATGACTAACGGCACAAGAACCGCCGTTGCAGGGGCGTGAGGAGAGTAGTGATCTCGATGGGGGTGAGAGCAGGAGCTCCCCCTTCCTCCCCTAAGCCCACCAATCAGCAGCCATGACTAACGGCACAAGAACCGCCATTGCAGGGAAGCGAGGAGAGCAGTGATCTCGACGAGGGTGAGAGCAGGAGCTCCCCCTTCCTCCCCTAAGCCCGCCAATCAGCAGCCATGACTAACGGCACAAAAACCGCTGTTGCAGGGGCGCGAGGAGAGCAGTGATCTCGACGGGGGTGAGAGCAGGAGCTCCCCCTTCCTCCCCTAAACCCGCCAATCAGCCGCCATGACTAACGGCACAAGAACCGCCGTTGCAGGGGCGCGCCCGTGCCTTGCGGGCCCGCACCTGAGGGCCTCGCCAGAGGGCCCTTTGGCGTGGCCCTTAGGCGTTGGTCCGAGGCATCTGTTGCCGGAGTTTACACTGACTGCATGGACTGGGTTGTCGTGCTTATATATTGTGGTAACTTGCTGTTCCGTGTTCTCCCTTACTCTTATCTGTTTGACTGTCTCTGTCCTCTATTCTGTCCTATCATATAAATGGCGTTTTTTTCTTATTTCCTCGAATGATATAGCATTGCAAACCGCTCTAATGCCTTTTGGCCTGAGCGGTATATCAGATTTAAAATAAACATAAAAATAAACATAAGTGTGTATGTATTTGTGTCTGTGTTTTGCATGTAAGAAATGACTATAGAGTCAAGAGCTTGATCAGTTTGGTCCAAAATGTATGCTTTATTCGTTTTTTTGAAGGTGTAAATAAACAGGTAGACAAAAGTGAGTCGATCAATGTAGTGTATCTGGATTTTCAGAAAGCCTTTGTCAAGGTCCCTCATGAGAGACTCTTGGGGAAATTAAAAAGTCATGGGATAGGAAGCAGTGTACTATTGTGGACCAGGAATTTGCTAAAAGGTAGAAAGCAGAGGGTAGGGCTAAGTGGCCAATTTTCCCATTGGAGAAAGTTGAATTGTGCTGGGTCCACTGCTTTTTAACATATTTGTAATTGACCTGGAAATGGGAATAATGGGTGAGGTAATCACATGTGCAAATGACACAAAATTATTCAGTTGTTAAAACCCAAGAGTATTGTGAAAAATTGCAAGAGGACCTTAATAATTTGGAAGAATAACCCAAACTATGGTTGCACGATGCAGAGTTCCACATTAGGAACCACCATCCAGGAAAAAGGTATAGGTGTCGTCGTGGATAACACATTGAAACCCTCTGCCCAGTGTACAGTGGCGGCCAAGAAAGCAAATAGAATGCTAGGAGTCATAAGGAAATGAATGGAGAATAAAACAAAGGATATTATAATGCTGCTGAATCAGTCCATGGTATGACCGCACCTTGAATATTGTGTGCAATTCTGGTCGCCGTATCTTTAAAAGGATATAGCAGAATTAGAAAAGGTACAGAGAAGAGCCAACAAAATGCTAAAGGGGATTCAAGGATACTCCTGTGAAGAGAGGCTAAAAAGGTTAGGGCTCTTCAACCTGGAAAAGAGACGGCTGAAGGGAGATATGATAGAGATCTATAAATTAATGAATGGAGTGGAACAGATAAATGTAGATCACTTGTTTATGCCATTAAAATGTAGGAAGACTAAGGGACATGCAATGAAGCTACAGTGCAACCCAAATAAGAATAATCAGAGAAAATATTTTTTCACTCAATGCATAATCAAACTCTGGAATTCGTTACCGGAGGATGTTGTAAAAGCTGTTAGTGTCACTGGGTTTAAAAAAGGTTTGGACAAGTTCCTGGAGGAAAGATCCATAAACCATTATTAAAGGGGACCCTGGAAATCCACTGCTTGTCCCAATACAAGATTGTGGAACCTGTGTCTTCTGGGGAAACTGCTAGGTTCTTGTGATTTAAATTGGCCACTGTTGTAAAGAGAACACTGGGCTTGATGGACATTGGTCTGACCCAATATGGGTATATGTTCAAATACTTTTCTATATGATATATTATCTAAACCATTATAGCTATTACTTTTTCATAATTTTTTAATGGCATAGTTTCAATGCTTGTATGTATAATTTTGAATGTCCTGGTGCATACATACAAACATTGAAACTATGTCATTCACTTCTGGAGGCCAAAGTTTTGGCAGGACATCTAGAGAACTAACAAGAGATTAATATCCTGCAGGCTGTCAGTTTTGTAAGAATAATCTTTGGGATATATCCTTATCTAGAGCAATGTAGATGAATAGAAATGGACAGATTTGATGAGCTAATTTGCCTTTATCTACCAAGCCTTGCTATTTTACCATGAATCGTATATAATAAGCAATTTCCACAATAAAAGACAAAAATGTGGAAAACGCTAATATATCAGGCCTTACGTTTATTTTCTTAGTAGAAATACATTGCTTGCCTTATTCCCAGATATATGTTAGCTAAATTCTTTTTGCAAATTTGGAGGACAGGTGAAACAATGCAAAGCACAGATAGACCCTCACCAAATACAAAATAAGTGGCTGGAGACTAGATATGGGAATATGCAGCCAGCCTGGCTAGGCATGCAGTGCAATAATGGAAAAATAGAAAGAAAAATATACATGTCCCAAAACTAACAGAGAAAACCAAGGACTTCCTGCAAAAGAATGAGGAGGAAAGACTGTATTATCCAAGGGCAAACCGAGGAAACAGCTCTAGCAGTAAAATATGTTGCATGCTGTCATCAGGAGAGAAGCACAATATGACCAGGGACCGTACAGATCAGCATCAAATCCTAGATGAATTAGTGTGATTCCCATGTTAGTCCACTTTAATGGTAGTTAAAGAAAAAGAAAAAAACATGAAAGGAAAGTAAAGTAATACCTTTTTATTGGTCTAACTTACTATATTAGTAGATTAGCTTTTGAAGCTTAAAACCTTTGTCAGGTCAAGACAGTATGAGCAACAGATGACAAGAAGGTTTGACCTGCGAAAGCTAGTTGAATAATATATTGTTAGTCCAATAAAAAGGTATCATTTTATTTACCTTTTTTTTCTATTTAACTACCATCAAAACCTGGGAATTGTTTTTGTTAATATGCACATTTTAGGGCCAATTCTGAGGCCCAAATAATGGGATTGTACATCCGGTGTGGATGTACAGCCCACGCTCAGCTTCTGCTCCCGATTCTGTCCCTTGGTCTCCCCGCATGGACGGGGGCAGGAGTAGATGGCGCGGAGGCAGAGCGGGCGCAGGCTGAAGCAGCCACACATAGAGAGACCATTCAGGTCAGGCCTCTGTATGTCTGGCGGCCTCAATGTGGACGTTCGGCTTATTCCACCTCGAAGGTGGAATAAGTGCCGGGCGCCGGTGCGATCGGGGCATGCAGCCCCCCACAACAACAGGGCCGCCGCGGGTGAGCCCCCGTTGCCCGATCCTAGCCCTGGCTGCCCCTGCCAAGGGTCGGGCAGTGGGGAAAAGGGCCATCCTCTGCAGGCAGGCATTTGCTGCTCAGTGTGAATGTGCTGGTGCCACAGCACTGGCTCACCAGCAGGAGCGCTGAGGGGCTGGCCGGGCAGTGCATGGGACGTCTACAGCAGCAGAATAGGGGGCATGCCAGTCCATCCAAGTGCCATGATTCTGCAGCCACAGGAATGCACAGCTTCTGCAGTTACAGAATCGGGTGCACATTGGCCCCATTCTTTTTCTGGATGTCCGTACGGCCCAGATGTGCTCAGCTCTGAATCAGCCTCTTTTGTTTTATTTTATTATTGTTGTTATTATTTTGTAAATTATCTCCTTGTGTTTTAGTCTTTTAACCTTAACCTCTATGAAAGTAATTTTATAAACCTCTCTTAAAATTAGGTCATGCCTAAAAGTATGTGCACTGCACTTGGGAGTGTACTTGTGGGGTAGATATGTTCAGGGGAGGAATTTGGGCAAAGTAGGGTGGAGTCACTATTTACATGCTCATTTTATAAAATGTATACACACTTTTATTTACACGAAGGGACATATTTATTAAAGGTTTTAATGCATGTTAATACAATAAATGTGTGTTAAGTTTTCACAGGCCTTTTATTTCACTGGGTGCAGTTGCACTAAGCCCACATTAATCTTTAGTAAACAGTCCCCTAATATTTACACCTGCTCCCAAGCAGGATTTCTAGTATTTTATAAATACATATCGACAAAAGATAGGCGCCTTCCTGCCCAGGTAACCTAGGCAACTTGTTATATAATTGCCCTACATGTATTACTGTGGCAATGCATGTAAAATTGTTGTGCCATTACAGTTATCTGAATATTACTGTACTGTAATGTAACTCATCTTAAACTACTACTGGGAAGGTGTGAGCTAAATACTAAGGGACATGCTTACTAAAGTGCGGTATTGGATACCATGCACTAAAACAGTGCTCTCAACCCATTCCTCTGGGACCCCCAGGCCAGTCAGGTTTTCAGGGTATCCACAATGAATATGCATGAGATAGATCTGCTTACAATGGAAGCAGTCCATGCAGATCTATCTCAGGAGCTAAAGGAGCAAGGTGTCCCAAAAGCATCACCTTCCTAAGACACACATTCCTCCCCTTAGCGTCACATAAGAAAGTTTCTTTCCACAATCTTGCTGATAAATTAAGTTATAACCTTTAGGAGCAGGTTTTATGAGAATTTTAATTTTTAACTCTTAACATTTATTTCTTACTTCTAAATATACTTTTTATTATATATGTTTATATGATTTAATTTCCAATATGATTTTACAAGTATATATTAATTTATTGACAAATGAAATAAATATTTGTTTTTAATATATTTGTATGTTCTTGTTTGAGGCTTATACCCTCTGAGGAAGGCGTTAGTTGAAACGCGTTGGGGTTTTTCTACAATAAACTTTTTAAAAATCTTCTGCTGTTGTAACACCTCATTCCTTTTGTTCCTACTACTCCCTTGCGAGAGTGTGTGCTCTCTTCTGCATCTGCAGATCTAACTCATGCATATTCATTGTGGATATCCTGAAAACCTGACTGGCTTGGGGGGCCCAGAGGACTGGACTGAGAACCACTGCACTAAAACATCTCCTAAGCGGTTAGCGTCACACCATTCTAAAAATGGCAGCACTTCAAAATTTCCGTGCCAACCACTTAGCGCATGATGGGATGGGGAATGGGCAGGTTTAGGGTAGAGAGAAGGTGTTGACTACACATCACAGCGGGGGCATCACTGCCATACACTAATCATGATTGTTGCAGTTACCACGGGTACACGTCCTACCACATCAGTGGGTGGCGGTAAGTGCACCTATGTTAAGTACGGCTTTCATGCCACAAGTCCTCCACACCACACTAATTCTATGGGGATATGCTTGGAAGAGCCCCAATAGTTAGCATAAGTTTGACATCAGAATACAAGAACATAAGATATGCCATACTGGGTCAGACCAAGGATCATCAAGCCCAGTATCCTATTTCAAATAGTAGCCAATCCAGATCACAAGTTCTTAGCAGGTCCCCAAAAAGATACACAGATTCCACAATGCTTGTCCCGGGGCAAGCAGGGGATTTTCTGGGTCCCCTTTAATAATGGTTTATGGACCTTTCCTCCAGGAACTTGCCAAAGCCTCTTTTTAAACCCAGCTACACTAACAGCTTTAACTGCATCCTCCGGTAACAAATTCCAGAGTTTTATTATGTTTTGAGTGAAAAAATATTTCCTCTTATTAGTCTTAAATGGATTACAATGTAGCTTCATTGTGTGTCCCCTATTCTTTCTAAATTTTGATGGTGTAACCAATCAATCTACGTTTACCCGTTCCACTCTATTCATTAATTTATAGACCTCTATCATATCTTCCCTCTGCCATCTCTTTTCCAGGTTGAACAACTCTAACCTTTTAAGCCTTTCCTCATAGGGGTATCATTCTATCCACTTTACCATTTTGGTGGCTCTTCTCTGTACCTTTTCTAATTCTGCTATATCCTTTTCAAGATACGGCGACCAGAATTACACACAGTATTCAAGTTGCGGTCACACCATGGAACTATACAGAGGCTTTTTAATAAACTTTGTTTTATTCTCCATTCCTTTCCTTATGATTCCTAGCATTCTGTTTGCTTTCTCGGCCACCCCTGCACACTAGGAGGAGGATTTCAATGTGTTATCCATGATGATGTCTAAATCCTTTTCCTGGGTGGTGGTTCCTAATGATTAACCTTGCATCATGTAACCATAGTTTGGGTTGTTCTTTCTTCGGTACATAACTTTGCACTTGTCCACATTACGTTTCATCTGCCATTTGAACGTCCAGTCTTCCAATTTATCAAGGTCACCTTGCAATTTTTCACAATCCTCTTGGCATTTTAACAACTTTGAATAATTTTGTATCATCTGCAAACTTGAACACCTCACTCATTATTCCTATTTTCAGGTCATTTATGAATATGTTAAAAAGCAGCAAACCCAGCACATATCCACTATTCACCTTTCTCCATTGAGAAAATTGGTCATTTAGCCCTGCTTTCCTGCTTTCTATCTTTTAACCAGTTCCTGATCCACAATACTACACTGCCTCCAATCCCATGACTTTTTAATTTCACCTGGAATCTCTCATGAGGTACCTTGCCAAAGGCTCTCTGAAAATTCAAATAAACTATGGAGTCCGAGCCATGAATAACTATGGAGTCCGAGCCATGAATAATGGAGATGTACACCCTGCCTGTACGTATATCCCCACTATTCGTCCCCCTTGCCATTCCCATGCAAGGCTCCCTGCATGAACAGTGGAGTTGTATGGGGAGCCTTAGACAGGAGTGGGAGGGACGGGCTGAAGACGGAGCGAGGGAGGTGCATGGGCGAGCCGTCACCCTGGACGTACAGGGCCAATTCTGAGGACAACCGTGTATGTCCAAGGTATGTCGGTTAGACAGGGGACTTATTCAACTTAAGAGGTGGAATAAGTTCCTCTGGATGGGGGGGGGGGGGGGTAGCAGCGGCGGCCAGTGGGGACAGGACCAGGAAGCAAAGAGGAGGTTCCCTGCAGCCGGAGCTTGGCCAGGGGAGGCCGGATCGGGGGTCTGGCTGTGGGGAAAGGACAATCTCAGCAGTGGGCAGCATCCATAGCTCAGACCCACCTACCTCACAGTCCACTAAGTAGCCTGTAAATAGTTTGCCCTATTGCTACTCAAGTTGGCACACCTGTTTTAATGTAAAAGGTTACTGTTTATAGTGTAATAACTGATGCTATTGTTCTGTTTAACACCTGTTCTGTGCAAAACCTATTCTATGTAGAGCTGATACTTGTTCTCTGTAAACTGCACTGATTTTTAAATAGTGTGGTATATAAAACCAAATAAATAAATATAAATAAATAAATAATGGAGCCACGGCAGTGAGACGCCATGGCACTAAGGCTCCACTACAGAGTCAGGCTGAGCTAGCCGGGTGTGAGGCTGGACATGCGGCTGATCAGAATTGGGGCCAGCCTGCAGGTACAGGCTGGTAGACCTGATTCTGACCCTGTGGTGGCCAGATGCCCCCTTGGGATCAGAATCGGGTCTACTGCTGTATGCCTCGATTCTGCTCGGCCGCACAAGGGGCTGGACATGTATTCATGAATAGGCTTCTATATCAACTGGCTCACCTTTGTCTACCTGTTTATTCACACCTTGAAAAAAATATAATAGATTAGTAAGACAAAAACTTCCTTGGCTAAATATATGTTGGCTTTCTCCCATTAAACCATGACTATCTACATGTTCAGTAATTTTGTTCTTTATAATGGTTTCCATCATTTTTCCTGGTATGGCATCAGGCTCACCAGTCTGTGGTTTCTCGGATCATCCCTGGAATGCTTTTTAAAAATTGGCGTTATATTGGCTATTCGCCAGTCTTCAGGTACTACAGATGATTTTAATGATAATTCATAGATTAGTAATAGTAGGTCTACAATCTCATATTTTAGTTCTTTCAACAACCTTGGATGTATATCTTCCAGTCCAGGTGATTTGCTACTCTTTAGTTTATCAAATAGTTGTAATACATCTTCCCGGTTTATCAGTATTTCTTTCAGTCTTCTGATGCATCACCTTTAAATACCATTTCAGTCATGGATAACTTCTCTAAATCTTCTTCAGTAAAGACCAAAGCAAAATATTCATTCAGTCTCTCCGCTATGGCCTTCTCCCCTCTTAGTGCCCCTTTTATCCCTCTATCATCTAATGGTCCAACCGATTCTCTCATAGGTTTTTTGCTACAAATGTACTTGAACAAGTTTTTAATATGCACTTTTGCTTCCACGGCAAGCTTTTTTTCAAACTCTCTTTGCCTGCCTTATCAATGCCTTGCATCTAACTTGCCAGTGCATATGTTGTTTCCAGTTTTCTTTATTTGGCCCCTTTTTCCATTTTCTGAAAGATGCTTTATTTGACTACAACAGCCTATCTGACCTCACCTTTAAACCATGCTGGCAGTGTTTTGGCCTTCCTTCCACGTTTCTTAAAGTGTGTTGTACAGCTGGTCTGGGCTTCCAAGATAGTATTTTTAAACAATGCTCATGCTTGATGTAAATCTTTATGCTTTGCAGCTGCTCCTTTTAGTTTTTCCTTGACTATTTTCCTCATTTTATCATAGACTCTCTTTTGAAAGCTAAAAGGTAATATTGTGGATTTCCTTGCCATTCTTCTTCCATTTATTAAATCAAATGCTATCATGCTGTGATCACTATTCCCAAATGGTCCCAACACCCTTATCTCTTGCACCAGATCCTGTGTTCCACTATGGACTAGATCCAAAATAGCTACTCCTCTTCTCAGTTCATGAACCAGCTGCTCTAATAAGCAGCCGTTTATTTCATCTAGAAATTTTATCTCCCTAACATGTTCTGCCATGACACTGACCCAGTCGATACTGGGGTAATTGAAATCACCCATTATGATTACTGTGTGGTTAGTTTTCTTAGCTTTCTTGATTTCTTTTAGCATTTCATCATCCAGTTGTTCATTCTGGCCAGGCGGTCAGTGGTAGACCCCCACTGCTACTGCCTTCCCCTTTTTGCATGGAATTTCTATCCATAGAGATTCTACAGTGTATTTTGTTTCCTGCAAAACTTTAATCCCGTGTGACTCAATTCTCTCTCTAACATAGAGCACAACCCCTCCACCAATTTGATCTACTTTATCATTGTGGTACCCAGTTATCACAGTGTCGTATTGGTATCCTCCTTCCACCAGGTCTCTGAGATACCATATATATCTAACCTCTCATTTAGTGCTGTATATTCTAACTCTCCCATCTTATTTTTTAGAATTCTAGCATTTGCATAAAGGCATTTTAGAGGTTGTATTTTATTCATATTAATCTGGTTATTAGTATACATGGGTAATTTGGAATCTTTACGCTCTGTCTGCTCTGTATTAAGGGCATCTGGGTTACTTTTATCTTCATTGGAACCTCTCTGTCGGGATGCTCTAACTTCCATCTTTTGTTACTATCGTTCAAGGATACATCCTTCTGAACTATGCGCTCTTGGGCGACTGTTGGCTTTCTCGTATCATCTAGTTTAAAAGCTGCTCTATCTCCTTTGTAAAGATTAATGCTAACATCTGGGTTCTATCCTGGTTAAGGTGGAGCCCATCCCTTCAGAAAAGTTCCTGCTTTCCCCAGAATGTTGCCCAGTTCCTAACAAGCCCAAAAACCTGATCCTTGCACCATCGTCTCATCCATGCATTGAGACTCCAGAGCTTTGCCTGTCTTTTGGGTCCTGGGCATGGAACGTGAAGCATTTCAGAGAATGCTACACTGGAAGTTCTGGTTTTGAACGTCCTACCTAAAATCCTAAATTTGGCCTCTAGAACCTTCCTCCAACACTTTCCTATGTCACTGGTATCAACATGTACCAAGACAGCAGTCTCCTCCCTAGTGTCATCTAAAACCTTGTCTAGGTGGCACATGAGGTCTGCTACCTTTGCACCATGCAGGCATGTTATTTATTTATTTACATTCTCTTATATACCGCGCTATTCTGCATCAGTGCGGTTTACATTGAACAAACTGAAATTACATTGAACAGGGCATTATAACTTGGAGATAACTATTTTACAGGGAACATGTTACCAGGCGATCCTCATATTCACCAGCCGCACAGCTATCTACATACCTAATGATCAAATCACTAACTACAATGGCTGTTGTAACCCTTCCCTCATGGGCACGTGGCCCTGGAAAAATCTCCTCAGTGTGAGAGGGTTTTACATCACCTGGAGGACAGGACCTGGCTACAGGATCACTTCCTGCCACCCTAGGGTAATGCTCTCCTGTCACATGACCTCTCTCCTTCATGCCAACAGGGAGACTGCCAGACTGTAGGTGGTACTTCAGTGCTATGTCCCTGCAGGTCTCGTCTATATACCTCTCTGTCTTCCTTATGTCCTCCAAGTTTGCTACTCTAGCTTCCAGAGATCGGACTTTTCCCTGAGAGGAAAGAGGTCTTTACACCTAGTGCACAGATAAGACCCCTCACCAACCCGAAGAAAATCATACATGTGGCACTCGATGCAAAAGACTGGATAGCCCCCATCTTGCTGCTGGACTGCTGTCTGCATCTTAGTTTTAAAGTTTTGTTTAGCTATTTAAGTTGTTTGCTTATTTAAGTTTGTTGGGGATACTTGTACTAATACAGTTATACCTAATATGTTTAATGGACTTGGTTCACCTCAAGATTAATTTCAGGTCCTTAGTTAATCTATTCCTGATAAGGATAACCAGCTGAATCTGAAAGTGAGTTTGACCACCTTCTTCCCTTTAATAGTTTAAGAGCCTATAAAGTTAAGCTTATCCCTGGGATTATACGTGGGGCACACCTCCTACATTAATACTTTGTACTTAACACATTTATGGTGCCCAAACTTAGCACACGTTAGTAAGCATTCCCCTAATTAACTAAATAACTTTTTTCACTTAAGTCAGCACTATGAGTTAATCATGGCATTTGTTACAAAATTTCCATGAATCCTGCCATGGATATTCATGCAGTACCATATACTTAAAAACACATTATAGATGCTGGCATCTGAGCTCTATAGCTGTAAAACATAGCCACTGAGTGCTCATTGATGCTGGCTTAACAGTTAGATCACATCAAGGGTAAGAGTGAAGTGCAGTAAAATCAATACCATCAGCAATGAGGTGACACAGTATCAAGGTAGTGTTAGAACTCAAGTCAAAAGCCAATTTGCCTCATAATTGCGTTGCTGTTTGGAGAAAGGAATGTACACAATTTTGAGGAGTCAGGGAGGTGATGGTACAACAGCATGTCAGCAGGAGCATGTCTGTATAGCTACAGGGAATAAATATACAGATGACCTTATTTTTACTTCTGAAGCTATTGATCCTTTCAAGTGTAGTCTCCTCATTCAACATGTCACTAGTGATCATTCAGTGATCCAGATGGTCTGATGTGCCAGTAAAGAGAGCACATACATTTTCTAGCCATTTTGTTTTCAAAACATAAAACTCTTCAAAGTTTGGCCTTCTGGATTTAAGATTATTTCAATATGTGTAATGCTTTTCTTATTTATTGATTGATTGATTGATTGATTTTTAGTGACACATCCATCCTGCAGGCTCAGGATGATGATGTACAAGTATACAAGTCAATTATAAATCCAACATGTAATAAAAATCAAATATCATATGACAGAAAAAAGATCTAATAACAGAAAGGGGAAGAGGGAATTAGCTCATGTCTTTTCGTAGAAATTCAGGGCAAGTTACATTCAGGCTCAGTAGGCATTTTCCTATCCCCAGAAGGGCCAATGTGCAAAGCTGCATTATGCTCTTGTGCAGCATTTTGCTGGTGCTTTTCCAGTGCTAGTCTTACTCTCCAATGCAGAAAGCAAACTAGCACTGGAAAAATACCAGCAAAAGTACTGCGCTAAAATATAGCGCAGTGGGCATGCTAATCGGATGCAAAATAAGGAATACAGTTTTTTACTTGGTTTTTAACATTGTATCTTTATGTCTGCTTCACCCTCACCCCCCAAACCAGAAAAGGCCTGGTGGTCTAGTGGATCCTTACCCTCCCAGTACCTTAGAAGTGGGGGGCGGGAGCATTGCCCACATGCTCCTGCCCCTGTGCTGCCATCTTGCAAAATGGCAGCGCCTGGTCCTGCATGGTGTATTGTGTGATGCACTGGGTGGGGTCAGACTGCCATATAAGACAAAAACTGCCTTATATGGCAAAGAGACCCCCCTGTTGTATGCTGGGATGCATGATGAGGGGTCAGCTGTCCCAGGATGCACCTTGGGCATCATTCTTTCATATAAGGCATTTTTTTGCCTTATATGGCAGTCTGGCCCTGACTGATGCATCCCAGGATACACCATGTGGAGCCAGGCACTGCCATTTTGCAAGATGGTAGTGTGGGAGTATGTGGGCAATGCCCCCACTTCCCGCCATCTAAGGTACTGAGAGAGTTAGAGTGCCCTAGACTACCAGACCTTTTTTCAGTTTGGGGAAATGGGAGGCTGGATCCACTATGCCACCAGGCCTTTTTCTGATTTGGCGAGTGCGGGGGGTTGGCGCCACTGAACCACCAAGTCTTTTTCTGGTTTTGGGGGTGGGGTAGATTGGTTCTGCCAGGCCACCAGGGGATGGGCCGTGATCATGGCAGGATCGGGGACTGTGCTGCTTGGGGAATCTGGTCATCTGAGGTGAAGTGTCAGACTTCACCTCGGATGACTTTTTTTTTTTTGCCAAGTCAGTCCATGAGCATAGGTGCCACATTTAAGGCAGGTCCCTGTGCACATATGTCTGGCTCGTTTCCCTTGTTTAATGCCAACTTCTTGCACATAACTGATTTGCATGCAGGTCAGTGTTAATTGGGGAAGAGGTCTTGCTTAGGGCCATCAGCGCCAAAATGTTCTATGAACTGGTGAGTCTTAATCAATTTCCTGAAGGTAAATAGGTCTGATGTGGCTCTTAGTTTATCTGGGAGGGCATTCCATATCATTGGTGCAGTAAATGCTCTGTTAGTGGTTTTCTTGAGGAATTTTCTGTAGGTGGATAGTACTAACAGCATTTTTTGGTTACTTTCCCTTCTACTTCTATGTTAGCATTAAGATTCAGCAAGGAATATTTCAGAGGGATTCCTTTTTGCCCCTTCTATTTTGTGTGGCACTTAATCCAATGAGTACTCTCATCAATTCTTTGGGATATGGATTTAGCCTGAATCTAAAGAATGTAACAACCCAGAAACAACATCCAATTTATTATTTGTAATTGATCTGAAGCTCTACAGTTTCAGCGACCAACAATTAACAGGGCAACGCCGTGTGGTGAAAAGCTTTTCTCATGACATCATGATAACCTTTGGCCTTGACAAATGTGCTAAGGCAACTTTTTATTTAGAGAAAAAATTGAGCAAAATGGAAAACATCTCCCTGGCTGAAGGCTGTGATATCAAGGACTTTGAACGGGAAGGCATATATAAGTATCTCAGAGAAAAGGAAGGAACGACACTCAAGCAGAAATTACTGAGAGAAAAGATCAATAAATAATACTACAGGAGATTAAAATCATTATTAAGAAGTGCTTTAACATCATGGAATAAGATGCAACCCATCAATCAGCTGACAATTCCTGAACTCCTATACAGCTTTGGGGTTGTGGGCTGGCTTCTTAAAGATCTTGAAAAACTAGATGTGTGAACAAGAAAACTCCTCCATGCCCATGAGGTAATTTATAAGAATCAGACCCTAGAGCTGAAGGAGGGCTAGACTTCATAGAGAATGATTATGCATATAGAGCTACTATCATAGGCCTCCAGGACCCAAATGCGCAAAAAGTGCTGAAATATGAAAGTAAATGTCCAAAATCTGTCTCCATCATCATACTTGGACAAGCATTCTGATTACTAGAAGGAATGAGTGAGAATCCACAAGCTTACACAGGGAAAGAAGTAACAGCATTTGCAAAACAAGAGAAAAAACTCTTCAAAGAATTAGATCAACAAACAAGGAAAACCAAGTGGCAAACACACAAATACAGTGGGAAATACAGAGTTCTACTCCAGGAACCCTTTGTCAAGAATGAACACATGAATGGTTAAGGAGATGTAACCTGAAACCGAAGGATGAGAGGTTGAGAGTTGCAGCCAAGGACAGCGGCTTATGGACGAGATGGTTTACAGTGAGCATTGAAAAAACTGGCAAAACAGACATATGTTGATTCTGTGGGAAAGAGCTGGAAACAGTGACTCATCGCATAGCTGGCTGTGAAGTTCTGATGGCAGAAAATTTCTGTACAGAAAGGCACAATAAAGTAGCACGCCTTATCCATTGGAAACTCTGTAAGCACTACAATGTCACTGTGCCTGAAAAGCACTGGGATCATGATCCTAAAAGAATTTCAGAGAATGAAGAAGTTATTATCACCTGGGATAATTCTATTCCAACTGATAAAAAGATGGATGCGAGGAAACTAAATATAGTGGTATAGGAGAAAAACACCAGAATGGCATTGATTATATATATATAATTAAGAGGAATTTCTAAACACACCTTGATAAATTATCCACACATGTAACATCCACCCACCTCCAGTCTGGCAGCATCCCTGTTGCCATGGAGGAGAGAGGTCACGTGACAGGAGAGCATCACCCTGGTGTGGCAGGAAGTGATCCTGTAACTAGGACCTGTCCTCCAGGTGATGCAGAACCCTCTCGCACCGAGGGCGTTTCTCCAGGGCCAGGTGCCCATGAGGGGAGGGTCAGGACAGCTGTTATAGTCGGTGATTCAATCATTAGGAATGTAGATAGTTGGGTGGCTGGTGGACGTGAGGATCGCCTGGTAACATGCCTGCCTGGTGCGAAGGTAGCGGACCTCACGCACCGCCTAGATAGGATCGTAGATAGTGCTGGGGAGGAGTCTGCTGTCTTGGTACATGTTGGTACCAATGACATAGGAAAATGTGGTAGGGAAGTTCTGGAGGCTAAATTTAGGCTTTTAGGTAGGAAGTTGAAATCCAGAACTTCCAGGATAGCGTTCTCCGAAATGCTTCCTGTTCCACGTGCAGGACCCAAAAGACAGGCAGAGCTCCGGAGTCTCAATGCGTGGATGAGACAATGGTGCAAGGATGAGGGTTTTGGATTTGTTAGGAACTGGGGAACATTCTGGGGAAAGGGGGGGCTCTTCCGAAGGGATGGGCTTCACCTTAATCAGGATGGGACCAGACTGCTGGCATTAACCTTTAAAAAAGAGATAGAGAAGCTTTTAAACTAGAAAATAGGGGAAAGCCGACAGTCACCCAGGAGCGCATGGTTCGGACAAAGGTATCCTTGAAGGATACTACCAAAAGCAGTGAGGTTCCAAAAGGGGGTATAGTAGCCCAAATGCCCTTGAGTAAGGAGCAGACAGAGCATAAAGATTCCAAATTACCCCTGCCTACCAATAGCCAGATTAATATGAAAAAAATACAGTCTCTAAAATGCTTGTATGCCAATGCTAGAAGTCTAAACAATAAGATGGGAGAGTTAGAATATATAGCACTAAATGAGAGGTTAGATATGATTGCACTCTCAGAGACATGGTGGAAGGAGGATAACCAGTGGGACACTGTGATACCTGGATACAAACTATATCGTAATGATAGAGCTGATCAAATTGGTGGAGGGGTTGCGCTCTATGTTAGAGCGGGCATTGAGTCAGAAAGGATTAAAGTTTTGCAGGGAACAAAATTTGCTGTAGAATCTCTATGGATTGAAATCCCATTTATGAAGGGGAAGGCGATGGCAGTGGGAGTATACTATCGACCGCCTGGCCAGAATGAACAAATGGATGATGAAATGCTCAAAGAAATCAAGGAAGCTAACAAAAGTCACAACAGAGTAGTAATAATGGGTGATTTCAATTACCCCGGTATCGACTGGGTCAGTGTCACGGCAGGACAAGCTAAAGAGATAAAGTTTCTAGATGGAATAAATGACTGCTTCTTGGAGCAGCTGGTTCATGAACCGACCAGAGGGGAAGCCATACTGGACCTAATCCTTAGTGGAACGCCAGATCTGGTGCAAGAAATAAGGGTGTTGGGACCACTTGGCAATAGTGATCATAGTATGATCATGTTTGATTTAATTAGTGGAGGACAGATAGTAAAGGAATCCACAGTATTATCTTTTAACTTTCAAAAGGGAGACTATGATAGAATGAGGAATATAGTTAGGAAAAAACTAAAAGGAGCGGTTCCAAAGGTTAAAGACTTACAGCAAGCTTGGGTGTTATTTAAAAATACTATCCTCGAAGCCCAGACCAGCTGTATTCCACGCATTAAGAAGAGTGGAAGAAAGTCCAAAAAACTGCCAGCGTGGTTTAAAGGTGAGGTCAGAGAGGCTGTTGCTGCCAAAAAAGCAACCTTCAGGAAATGGAAAAAAGAGCCAAATGATGAAAACTGGAAACATCACAAGCACTGGCAAGTTAAATGCAAAGCATTGATAAGGCGGGCAAAGCGGGAATTTGAGAAGAAACTTGCTACGGAAGCAAAAACACGAAATAAAGACTTTTTCAAGTACATTCGTAGCAAAAGGCCTGTGAGAGAGTCAATTGGACCGTTAGATGATAGAGGGGTAAAAGGGGCAGTAAGAGGAGACAAGGATATAGCAGAGAGACTGAATGAATTCTTTGCTTCGGTCTTTACTGAGGAAGATGTAGGGATGTTACCCATGACTGAAGTGGTACTTAAAGGTGATACTGCAGAGGAATTGAGAGAAATATCACTACACCGGGAAGATATATTACAACTATTTGATAAACTGAATAGTAGCAAATGAGAGTCAGAAGCTGTAAAGATGTCTTACACATTGGAACATGGAACGTACGAAGCATGAACCAAGGGAAGTTGGAAGTGGTCAAGAATGAAATGGAACGTGTACAACTTGATCTGTTGGGTGTCAGCGAACTGAAATGGACTGGCATCGGGCACTTTGCATCAGATGATCACATGGTCTACTATGCAGGAAATGAAAGACAAAGAAGAAATGGTGTTGCATTTATAATAAAGAAGAAACTTGCAAGGAACTGTAATGAAAATACAATGCAGTCAGCGAACGCTTAATCTCTATTCGTCTACGAGGATTGCCTATCAACACAACTATTCATTCAAGTATATGCCCCAACAAAACAGCTGCAGAAGAGAATGAAATTGAAGAGTTCTATGAACAAGTACAAGCTGAAATTGACCCAGAACATGCAAACAGGATATCCTGATAGTCATGGGTGACTGGAACGCAAAAGTTGGCAACAAAGAAGAAGGCAAGTAGTTGGAAAAATATGGACTTGGCAACAGAAATGAAGCTGGAGAAAGAAGATTGATAGAATTCTGGCAAGACAAATGAATCTATTCATCTCAAACACCTTCTTCAGCAACACAAGCGACGATGTACACATGGACTTCACCCAATGGATTGTATAAAATCAAATTGATACATCTGTGGAAGTCAACGATGGAAAAGCTCTGTAACATCACACAAAGACAAAACCTGGAGCTGACTGTGCGTACAGATCATCAACTACTAGTATGCAAACTCAAGCTAAAGTTGAAAAAGAGCAAACCACTCATGAATGCACCAAAATATGACCTTGAGAATATACCACTGGAATTTAAAGACTGCCTGCAAAATCGATTTGCTGCCTTAGATACAAATGACAGAGCTCCGGAAGAGTTATGGAATGACATCAAGAAGGTTGTGCTGGAAGAAAAGTGAGAAGTCTCTACAAAAGGTGAAAAAGCAAAAACGGCCCAAATGGATGACGGAAGAAAGCTCTGGAAAAATTGCCCAGAAACGCAGAGAAGAGAAGCTAAAGCCAAAGGAGAAAGAAAGACCAATCGCAGAACTCAACAGAGATTTCCAACGTGCAGCAAGACAGGACAAGGAAAAGTACTACATGACACTTGCAAGGGAAATAGAAGCAGAAAACTATTAGAGAAGAACAAGATCGGCTTTCCTAAAGCTGCGAGAGTTAAAGAAAAAGTTCCAGCCTCGAATGGAATGTTCAAGATGCTCAAGGTTCTATGTGAATGATGCTGAGAAGATCAAGAAAGGTGAAAGGTGGAAGGAATATACAGAGTTTTTATATGATAAAAGATCAAGTGGACCAACAGCCGTTTCAACCTATACCTTATGATCAGGAACCATTGGTGATGAAAGAAGAAGTTGAAGCAGCAGCATTGAAAGCCTTATCAAAGAAACAAAGCACCAGGCATTGATAGCATTCCCACATAGAAGTATTACAGCAATCTGATGCAGCTGTTACCGTACTTACAAGGCTCTGCCAAGAAATATGGAAGACAACATCATGGCCAACTGACTGGAAAAGATCTGTGTTTATACCAATACTAAAGAAAGGTGATCCAACTGACTGTGGAACATATCGCACAATCGCTCTGATCCCACATGCCAGCAAGATTCTACTGAAGATTATTCAAAAGAGACTACAGCCATACCTAGAACCAAGAACTACCTGAAGTGCAAGCAGGGTTCAGGAAAGGGCGAGGAACGAGAGACATCATTGCGGATGTGAGAGGATCCTTGAAAAGACTAAAGAATACCAAAAGGATATCTATTTGTGCTTTATCGATTATAGCAAGGCTTTTGACTGTGTAAACCATGAGAAACTCTGGGCCCCATTAAGAAGCATGGGTATACCAGAACACCTGATCGTTCTCTTGCGTACTCGGTACATTAATCAAGAAGCAACAGTTCGAACGGAAACAAGGAGAAACAGAATGGTTTAAAATAAGCAAAGGTGTAAGACAAGGCTGCATACTTTCCCCCTACCTGTTTAATTTATATGCAGAACAAATCATCAGAGAAGCAGGACTGTATGAAGACAACAGAGGTGTGAAGATTGGTGGAAGACTCATCAACAACCTTCGCTATGCTGATGATACCACATTACTGGCTGAAAGGGAAGATGATCTGAAACATTTGCTTCTCACAATCAAAGAACATAGTCTCAAAATGGGCCGGCCTGCACCTTAATGTAAAGAAGACAAAGATCATGACAATGGCATAATCAACAGGTTCATGTTGAAGGAGAAGAAATTGAAATCGTGAACAACTTTAACCTACTTGGATCAACTATCAATAAAGAAGCAACAAGCAGTCAAGAAATCAGACGACGCATTGCTCTTGGCAGAATGGCTATGAAAGATCTAGATAAGATTCTCAAGAGCAGAGATGTCTCTCTCCATACAAAGATTCGACTTGTTCAAGCCATGGTATTTTCAATAACATCATATGGATGTGAAAGCTGGACAGTGAAAAAGACAGACATGAAGGAAAATTGATGCCTTTGAATTATGGTGCTGGCGGCGAATACTGTGTATACCATGGACCTGCCCGAAGAACAAACCAGTCGGTACTAGAAGAGATCAAACCTAAGCTTTCTTTAGAAGCTCAGATGACAAGACTTCGACTATCATACTTCGGACACCTCATGCGAAGAGAGAGAGAATTAGAGAAAGACATCATGTTTGGCAAGATAGAAGGTCAACGCAAAAGAGGAAGGCCAGCAATGAGATGGATTGCTACAATAACAGCAGCTACGGGTACCAGTCTGTCAACAATGAGCCGCCTGACTGAAGACCGAACACAATTTAGGATAGCTATCCAGAGGGTCGCCATGAGTCGACTCCGACTCGACGGCACTTAACAACAACAACAGTAGCAAATCACCTGGACCGGATGGTATACATCCCAGAGTGTTGAAAGAACTGAAATATGAGATCGCGGACATGCTATTGGTAATCTGTGAACTTTCATTAAAATCATCTGTAATACCTGAAGATTGGAGGGTCGCCAACGTAACACCAATTTTTAAAAAAGGTTCCAGGGGTGACCCGGGAAATTACAGACCGGTGAGCCTGACGTCAGTACCGGGGAAAATGGTAGAAACCATCATAAAGAACAAAATTACACAACATGTAGATAGTCATGGCCTAATGGGAGACAGCCAACATGGCTTTAGACAAGGAAGATCTTGTCTTACTAATCTGATATGTTTCTTTGAAGGTGTGCATAAACAGGTAGACAAAGGTGAGTCGGTTGATATAGTGTATCTGGACTTCCAGAAAGCTTTTGACAAGGTCCCCCATCAGAGACTTTTGGCAAAACTAAAAAGTCATGGGATAGGAGGCAGTGTACTATTGTGGATCGGGAACTGGTTAAAAGATAGAAAGCAGAGGGTAGGGCTAAATGGCCAATATTCCCAATGGAAAAAAGTGAATAGTGGAGTACCCCAGGGATCTGTACTGGGTCCGCTACTTTTTGACATATTCATAGATGACCTGGAAAAGGGAATAACTAGTCAGGTTATCAAATTTGCAGATGACACAAAACTGTTTAAAGTTGTTAAAACCCAAGAGGATTGTGGAAAGCTGCAGGAGGATCTGGATAAATTGGAAGACTGGGCATCCAAATGGCAGATGAAATTTAATGTGGACAAATGCAAAGTTATGCACCTAGGAAAGAACAACCCACACTATAGTTACACGATGCAAGGCTCCACATTAGAAACCACCACCCAGGAAAAGGACTTAGGAGTCATCGTGGATAACATGTTAAAACCCTCCGCCCAGTGTGCAGCGGCGGCCAAGAAAGCAAATAGAATGCTAGGTATCATAAAGAAAGGGATGGAGAATAAAACAAAGGATAGTTTGAAAAGCTCTGTTATAGTTAATGTTCAAAATGTTGTTCAAAATGTTGTTCAAAATCTGTTCAAAATATGTTCCCTGTAAGTACACCTGTACATAGTTAAAGCATAATGTTCCCTGTAAATGTATACAGAAGTATACAATTGTTCTGTTTAATGTTCAATGTAAACCGCCCCTGATCTCTGGAAGGGGCGGTATAGAAAAGACTGTTAAATAAATAAATAAATAAATATTATAATGCCTCTGTATCGCTCCATGGTACGACCGCACCTTGAATATTGTGTGCAATTCTGGTCACCGTATCTTAAAAAGGACATAGCGTTATTAGAAAAAGTACAGAGAAGAGCCACCAAATTGGTGAAGGGGATGGAAGGCTACTCCTATGAAGAGAGGCTAAAAAGGTTAGGGCTCTTTAACCTGGAAAAGAGACGGCTGAGAGGAGATATGATAGAGGTCTATAAATTAATGAATGGAGTGGAACGGATAAACGTGGATCAATTGTTTACGCTAGCAGAATATAGAAAGACTAGGGGACATGTAATGAAACTACAGGGTAAACTATTTAAGACAAATAAGAGAAAATATTTTTTCACTCAATGTGTAATCAAACTCTGGAATCTGTTACCGGAGGATGTAGTAAGGGCTGTTAGTGTAGCTGGGTTTAAAAAAGGTTTGGACAAGTTCCTGGAGGAAAGGTCCATAAACCACTATTAAAAAGGGACCCAGGATATCAATGCTTGACCCAGTACAAGCATTGTGGAACCTGTGGTCTTTTGGGGATATTGCTAGGTGTGTAGGACCTAGATTGGCCACTGTTGGAAACAGGATACTGGGCTTGATGGACCTCGGTCTGACCCAGTATGGCATGTCTTATGTTCTTATGTTCTTACGAATTCCAGAAGGAGTCTTTCTTTGGTACGATATAAGTACTGTGCCGAGCATTAGCACTACATTTGAGAAACTGAGATCATACTCCATATACTCTGGCTTAGAAGTGAGGTTCATGACTATCATGGTATGCGCAAAACTCACCCATTTAGAGAAATTGTCCCTGAAGGAAGCCCTGCACTAGAGCTTTAGTGATGAGCTCTGGCACAGTGTTTCTGTATCGGCCCCTAAGTTTATACCTGAGGCAATAGAGGGTTAAGTGACTTGTCCAAAAATCACAAGGAGCATTAGAGGGATTTGAACTTAGGTGTCCCTAATTTGCAACCTTCTCCTCTTACCATTAGACTGCTACTCCACTCAAAGTAAATTGATTTGTTCATTTTGCATAATAATACAATAATGCTTCGTCACTCTTTATTACTTAATTTGCATTGTACTAACAATTTTATGCTAAGCTGTGGTTTACTCACAAATAACACACATTATTTCCATAATGGAGTTTATTAATAGTGGTGGAAGGGTGCCATGTCTATTCTGTTTGCATATGAAAAGGTGTGAAGGTATTTTCAACGTGTTTGCATGCAGTTAGACAAGATGTTGCTCATGTGTTAATTAAAATGTCTCACAGATAGTTTTACGAAAAGTGAATAAAAGTGAAAAATGTATCATTTATGTTTTCCATTTTTTGCACATAAAAAAGATGTTTAAAAGTAAAACAAGCATACACTAATAGATGAAATGTGGAGGCCTATTCTCAATAGGACCTCCAGCCCCCTGTACGGCTGGGCAGAATCGTGCCATGCAGAGTTAGACCCGATTCTGATCCCACGGTCCCCACGGGATCAGAATCGGGTCTAGCACCTGAACATGCAGGCTTGGATCCGATTCTGTCCAGCTGTATGTCCCGGTGACTACCCGGCTAACTCAGTCAGTCTTGTGAATGGAGCCACAGTGCCACAGTGATTCATACTGATGCTCCTTGTGACTTAGGGCAAGTTAGTTTACCCTCCATTACCTCAGAAAAAAAGGCCTGGCAATCTATTTCCAATCATACCTTGCCAAGAAAACGCAGGGACTGCTGGGTTGCCAGGACTCTGCATTCACTTGACAGTACTTAAAAAAAATAATAGCACTGTTTCACAAAGACATTTGGAGACCTTTTACTAAGCGTCGCTAATCAATTAGGGGGTCATTCTGAACCACGACTAGTGAAGATTCGTGCCGGCTTCAGTCCCTGACTAATTTCCCTGCCGGTTGTGTGGAAAAGTTAGTCGGTGGCGGGGAACGGGCAGCCCGGGGATGGAGAGTGGGCGGACAGTTGTCGGCCCTGGATGTATGGGGCTGATTCTCGGCCCTGTATGTCCAAGGCCAGCAAAATGGCCAGGGAAGTTATTCCACCTCCTAGGTGGAATAACTCCCCTGGGCATTTTTATTGTTTTACATTTGGGGTGCAAAAGGGGCTGGGGGGTGGGCAGGGGACATTCCCCGCTGCCCGACCCTGGCCTTTGGAGGCCAGATCGCGGATCGGGCTGCGGGGAATGTACCATTTTGGTCAGTGGCCAGCATCACGGCTTTTAAATGGAGCCGCGGTGCCATGGCAACATGAAGCCATGGTGCCACGGCTCCATTTAAATGCCCTGACTGAGTTAGCCAGGTGCAGTCCTGGACTTGCAGGCCAGACAGAATCACTGTCCTGGCCTGCACGTGCAGGACTCTTTGCGATTCTGATCCATTGGGGCTAGATATGCCCCGCGGGATCAGAATCATGATCCCCTCTGTGTGTCTGGTTCCGACTTGACGCACAGAGAGGATCTACGTCTGCATCAGTATCGGGCCCTTAATGTGTTATAGCGTGTGGGAACTGGCCACATTTAATACTATCGTACATGCATGCCAGCTTCCAACCGCTAAAACGTAGATTAATTGGCACTTGCATTCTAATGAGGAGATTGGGTATGGATAGCACATTACTGCACAATCACTGGCAGTTAGGTATTGCTAGGTATGCCGAAACTAACTGCACTGCACTTTAACATAGTCAGTCATGCGTTAACCGCTGGGAACATGCTAATCACAGAGACTTTGTATTTAATGTGAAGTACAGTTGCACGTTATATGCACACTCTTACTGGGATTTAGTAAAAGGGCCTCATAGGTCCCTATTCGGGATCATTCAGAGAGCGTTTAGCGGGGATGGACGTCCCCTCTTAATGCCTGTGATGGATTCCCTGCCCAAATATCCTCGCACAGACAGGGGAGCTCTGGATGAGGGCAAGACAGAGGAAGACCATGGGCGGGGCGGAGGCAAGACCCTGATCCTGGACATACAGGGTCGATTCTGGTCGTGGCCCTGTACATCCGGGGTCCTAAGGCTAGATGTAATATATATTATTAAAGTCTTATAAATCTCCGCAACATACGAAGCGCTGTACAAACACAGAAGAGAGACAGTCCCTGCTCATCAGAGCTCACAATCTAATAAGACAGAAAACAAAATAAGTTACATAATACAAATAACAAAAATTTACAGGACAAAGTAAGCAAATGTTGATAGAGAGATCAAGATAGGGTAAGACAGGAACGGAAAGCAATAGAAGAGGTGGGATTTAGTCTGGACTTGAAAATTGGCCAGGGAAGATGCCTGGCGCACAGAGATAGGAAGACTATTCCAAGCAAAGGGTGCTGCCATTTGGAAGGAGCGAAGTCTGGAATTGGCAGTACGAGTAAATGGCACAGATAAACGAAGACTGTTAGAAGAGCGAAGCAACCGAGAGGGGGTGTAAGGAGAGATGAGAGATGAAAGGTACTGGGGGGCAGAAGAGTGAATACATTTATAGGTCAGGAGGAGAAGTTTAAATTGGATACGGAGACAGATGGAAAGCCAATGAAGCGACATGAGGAGAGGAGTGATGTGGGAAAAACGAGACGGCGGAAAATGAGTTGAGCAGCGGAGTGTTGAATTGACTGAAGAGGAAAGAGGTGGCTTGCAGGGAGGCCGGCAAGGAGAACGTTGCAATAATCAAGACGGGAGGTGATTAAGGAGTGGACAATCAATTTAGTGGTGTCAACAGAGAGGAAGGGGCGAATTTTGGAAATATTGTATAGAAAGAAATGACAAGTTTTAGCAATTAGCTGGATATGTGAAGAGAAAGAGAGAGAGGAATCAAAGATAACACCAAGGTTACGTGCTGAAGAAACAGGGAGGAGTACAGAGTTATCAACAGAGAGAGAGAAAGGGGAAAGAGGAGGGGAAGCATTCGGAGGAAAGATAAGAAGCTCAGTTTTGGCCATGTTCAGTTTTAAGCGGCGGTGGGACATCCAGGCAGCAATGTCAGAGAGACAGAGTGAGATCTTAGATTGGATATCAGGAGAGATAACAGGTGCAGAAAGATAGATTTGAGAGTCATCGGCATAGAGATGATAGTGAAAGCCATGGGATGAGTGTGGCACCAACAGAACCCCCTCCCCCGATGAATGGAGCCACAGCAGGAGGTGCCCTGCCACCCGATCCTGGCCTTGTGAGGCCCCCCGGGGATCAGGCGGCGGGATAGGCAGGTTAGTGCAGTGGCAGGGAAGCGAGGCCTCTGCATGGCATCCCAGTGCCATGGCGATGGGACGCCACGGCACCCGGGCTCCATGAAGGCACTGCGGCTTTGTTTGACGGGGAGTAGGCCAGGCCAGGCCCTTAGAACTGGGGGACATCTAAATCCCGCCAGTGCAGAATTGGGTGCAGATCCAGCCCGTCCAGGTTTTTGACGGCCGCACAGACCCCGTTCTGAATTGGCATCTGCGTGTTTTTACAAAGTACTAGTTCAAATCCTGTAGAAGTTGCAGCTAATATGAAGCTGTAAACATATACCCTTGCACAGGAGCAGTGTGAATGGTCACATATTTTGTTTTTCTTCCAAAGCACACGTGTAGTTTTCAACTCTGCTTATGCTCTGCCCAAACTCTTCTCCCAAACACACCTACACCTAAAAACTCTGCGTAGGTAAATAACTCAGCTTTATTTTTCTTCAGACAGTGCAAATTCAAATTTCCTACTTACAGGTTCTGTGTATTTGAAAAAATCAGTGTATATAATTAGTTTTAGAAAACTGGATTGGAACAAATGACTGCAAATAAAATCATGCATCTTTTTGTAGTTAATTCAAAAGGACTATACTCTCTAGTCCTGCCTGTTCAGTATCTTTTACCTAACAATTACCAGCTTGTCATCTACTATGCTGTGCGTGCTCACATCCCAAGAAACATGAATCTCATCATTCTGGGATTTGGGATTTCCTGGTACAAAACAAATTGCTACCAGTGGGCCTACTGGTGATGACTGCCATCTCCTTAGGGTTCATTATGCATAGTAAACAACAATCTTTTGTCACCGAAAGTCAAAGATTACATTAAATCTTCCATTAAAATGATCACTAAAGAAACTATTCTGTAATAATTTATTTTCCAAGATTTGGGTTACTGAAAATGATTGTTACTTAGTTCATTTCATTATATATGGTCTTTGCATATTTCATTTAGAAGTTATAGGAGCTCACCTATGTGACCTCCCCCACACTGATGATGGATCCCATGAGGAATGACTAATTCAGAGACATTTATGAAATTAATTGAAAGTATCCTGGTTCGGTGGCATTACTTATGTTGCAAGAATATTAGAAATGAGTCTGCATTTTCTAGGAGTATTTTGTTTAGTAACCAGCAGGTTTATAGTAAGATATTAAGTAGGAGTACAATGCATACATATTTAAAAGTTAAAGGAAAATCATATTAACTTTATTTTTCTCATATTTCATGAGTAAGTCCATTCTATCATTCTAGAGTTGTATTTGATTTTTTAGTGCAGTAAAAACCAGTGATAGCTGGTGGCTCTCAAAAAAAGATAACATGGCATGGAGATATTTCCCCTCTTATGTTATTTGAGAACCTGACAGGTACTTGTGACCTGGATTGTCTACTGTTGGAAAAAGGATACTGGGCTTGATGGACCCTTGGTCTGACCCAATATGGCATATCTTTTATTTAACAGGTTTTTTAAAAATACTGCTTTATAATTTCAGCCAAAGCCATTTATATTGTAACGTAAACTTGGTAATGTGCATTAAATGGGGACATTGATAACTTGGATTTTTTCTGAGGCAATGGAAAGTTAAGTGATTTGCCCAAGGCCACGGGGAGTGGTAGTGGGAACTGAATGCTGGTCACTTGGGTCCCAAGCCAGTGCTCTAACCATTAGGCTACTCCTCCACTCCAGTTTATATACTGCTTTGTCTTAAAGTCAAAGCAGTTTACAAATACGTTTTCATAGATAGTTTTACAATGAAAATATTAACATATTCTTAAACTTTAATGTCTATCTTGTGGTCCTAGACGGAACATTGTTATAGCAGGGGGTACCGGAGCCCCTTTCAGGGAGGGATTGATAAAACATAATGTAACTCTGGGAAGAAATGTTCTGGCAATCTACTTCTGGTGATATATTGCCAAGAAAACGCAGAGGCAGCTGGGTTGCCAGGATTCAGCACTGACTTGATGGCACAACCCCCCCCCCCCAAAAAAAAAAAAGTCATAGGAGTGTTCACTGTGTTTGAATTTCTGAATATGTTAGGTTTTGTCTCCAAAGTATTCTCTGAATAGGTGGGTTTTTAGTATCTTTCCAAAGTCTTTGATTTCTGAGCTTGTTCATATCTCCTGTGGAAGTGCATTCCAGATGGAGGGAGCGCAGACTGAGAATGCTCGCTTGCAAACAGCTTGGGAGCTTTTTACCTTCTGTGTTGGAATTGTGAATGTGGGTTGTGTGTTGGATCTTTTGGTTTGATTGTTTTGTGTCTTGTGTAGCAGGGATCGAAGGTCGTCCGAGGATAGGTTATGCGATATTGTGAAGATGTTAAGTCGAGATTGTATTTTCTATGAGTTGTTATTGGAAGCCAGTGGAGTTGCTTTAACGTTGGTGTTATATGTTCAGATCTTGCTGTGTTCTGGGCCATTATGTTCTATTTCCTTCCCCTCTCTTTCTCTCTTCCACTTTCTTCTGTCCTTCTTCACCTCTTCACTTTTTGAGCTACATTTACAATAGGACTCCTAACTGCAAAGTTACACGTGCACTTTTAAACCCTTAATTAAAACTAATTTCAAACAAAAGGTACCAATCTAGATGTCTTTTGAAAGTTGTATTTTTTAAAATTATACTTAGATTTAGTTCATTAATGACATGCCACATGTGTGCATAGCTTTTAAAATGTAAGCATATGTCTACTATACACTTGCATGGTTACATTGCGTTTTATCAATCCCTCCCTGAAAAGGACTCCCCTACCCCATCTATAACAATGTTCCATTTATGAACTCAAGAAAGATGTTAATGTTTAATGTTTGGATATGTTAATGCTTTCATTGTAAAACCATGTATGCAAAGTTATTTGTAAACCGCTTTGACTTAAAGATAAAGCAGTATATAAACAAAGTTAAATAAAATAAATAAATAAAAGATATGCCATACTGCGTCAGACCAAGGGTCCCTCAAGCCCAGTATCCTGTTTCCAGCAGTAGTTAATACAGGTCACATGTACCTGTCAGTCTCCCAAAGAACATAAGAGGGGAAATATCACCATACCATATCATCTGTTTTGAGAGTCACCCGCTACCACTCGTTTTTACCGAAGTAAATATAAGTGTTTGTCTACTATACCTCCTCATAATGTGCTAGAACACCTCTTCTTTTTTTACATCCTTTCAGGTAGCTGTGAATGCACTACCAATACAGGACTCATAACAGGCCACTTATATATGGAGATGAAGAAGATGCCTATTTTAGCATAAATCCAGCAGAAATAGTGACTAGATGTGAAAATGCAGACATTACGTCTGCTTGAGATAAGGCACAAATATTAGTGTGTAAAATATGTATGGATGCATACATTTTAGAAAGTACTCTGCCCTATTGCACATCTGCTTATATGCTGGATTGCACACGCATACCTTTAGGTGTGACTTAATTTTGTAAGAACCCATTTACAAGCATAAAACTGTGTTTTATGCCTGAAAATAGTTTATAAAATTACCCTGGGGGGGGGGGACTAATTTTTACAAAGTAATTTTTGCGCATATACCATAAAATACCCTTAGTAAGTAAAGAACTTAAAGATCTAAACACAAGCTTAAAACTAAGATGCAGACAGCAGTCTAGCAGAAAGATGGGGGCTTTCCAGTCTTTTGCATTGAGTGTCACATGTATGATTTTCTCCCAGTTGGTGAGAGGTCTTGCATATGCAAGGAGCTCTTTTCTCTCAGGGAACGAGTCCGTTCTCTAGAGGCTAGAGTAGCAGACTTGGAAGACAAAAGAAAGACAGAGACGTACATGGACGAGACCTACAGGGATATAGTCCTGAAGTCCCACCTTCAGTCTGGCAGCATCCCTGTTGCCAAGGAGGAGAGAGGTCACGTGACAGGAGAACATCACCCTGGTGTAGCAGGAAGTGATCCTGTAAATAGGACCTGTCCTCCAGGTGATGTAAAACCCTCTCGCACCGAGGAAGTTTCTCCAGGGCCATGTGCCCATGAGGGAAGGGTTAGGACAGCCTTTATAATTGGTGATTCGATCATTAGGCATGTAGATAGCTGGGTGGCTGGTGGATGTGAGGATCGCCTGGTAACATGCCTGCCTGGTGCGAAGGTAGCGGACCTCACGTGCCACCTAGATAAGGTCTAAGATAGTGCAGGGGAGGAGTCTGCTGTCTTGGTACATGTCAGTACCAATGACATAGGAAAATGTGGTAGGGAGGTTCTGGAGGCTAAATATAGACTTTTAAGTAGGAAGTTGAAATCCAGAACTTCCAGGGTAGTGTTCTCCGAAATACTTCCCGTTCCACGCGCAGGACCCAAAAGGCAGGCAGAGCTCCGGAGTCTCAATGCGTGGATGAGACGATGGTGCAAGGATGAAGGTTTTGGATTTGTTAGGAACTGGGGAACATTCTGGGGAAAGAAGAAGCTCTTCAGAAGAGATGGGCTTCACCTTAACTGGGATGGAACCAGGCTGCTGGCATTAACCTTTAAAAAGGAGATAGAGCAACTTTTAAACTAGGAAAACCGACAGTCGCACAAGAGCTCATGGTTTGGAAGAATGTATCCTTGAAGGATACTACCAAAAGCAGAGAGGTTCCAAAAAAGAGTAAAGTACCCCAAATGCCCTCGAGTATGGAGCAGACAGAGCTTAAAGATCCAAATTACCCATGTCTACCAATAGCCAAATTAATATGAATAAAATACAGTCTCTAAAATGCTTGTATGCAAATGCTAGAAGTCTAAAAAATAAGATGGGAGAGTTAGAATATATAGCACTAAATGAGAGGTTAGATATGATTGGAATCTCAGAGACAACCAGGAGGGCACTGTGATACCTGGGTACAAACTATATCGTAATGATAGAGCTGATCAAATTGGTGGAGAGGTTGCACTCTGTTAGAGAGGGCATTGAGTCAGAAAGGATTAAAGTTTTGCAGGAAACAAAATTTGCTGTAGAATCTCTATGGGTTGAAACTCCATGTAAAAAGGGGAAGGCGATGGCAGTGGGGGTGTACTATCGAGCGCCTGGCCAGAATGAACAAATGGATGATGAAATGCTCAAAAAAATAAAGGAAGATAACAAAAGTTACAGCACAGTAATAATAATGGGTGATTTCAATTACCCCGGTATCGACTGGGTCAGTGTCACAGCAGGACATGCTAGAGATAACGTTTCTAGATGAAATAAATGACTGCTTCTTGGAGCAGCTGGTTCATGAACCGACCAGAGGGGAAGCCATATTGGACCTAGTCCTTAGTGGAACACCAGATCTGGTGCAGGAGATAAGGTTGTTGGGGCCACTTGGCAATAGTGATCACATCATGATCGCGTTTGATCTAATTAATGGAGGAGGGATGATAAGGAAATCCACAGTACTACCTTTTAACTTTTGAAAGGGAGACTATGATAAAATGTGGAAAATAGTTAAGAAAAAACTAAAAGGAGCAGTTGCAAAGGTTAAAGACTTACATCAAGCTTTGGTGTTTTTGAAAAATACTATCTTGGAAGTCCAGGCCAGCTGTATTCCACGCTTTAAGAAAAGTGGAAGGAAGTCCAAAGAACTGCCAGCATGGTTTAAAGGTGAGGTCAGAGAGGCTGTTGTTGCCAAAAAAGCATCTTTCAGGAAATGGAAAAAAGAGCCAAACGATGAAACCTGGAAACAGCACAAGCACTGGCAAGTTAAATGCAAAGCATTGATAAGGCAGACAAAGGGAGAATTTGAGAAGAAGCTTGCTGCAGAAGCAAAAACGTGTAATATAGACTTTTTCAAGTACATTCCTAGCAAAAAACCTGTGAGAGAGTCAGTTGATCCATTAGATGATAGAGGGGTTAAAGGGGCACTAAGAGGCGACAAGGCGATAGCGGAGAGACTGAATGAATTCTTTGCTTCGGTCTTTACTGAGGAAGATGTAGGGATGTTACCCATGACTGAAGTGGTATTTAAAGGTGCGGAAGAATTGAAGGAAATAGCGATACATCGGGAAGATGTATTAGAACTATTAGATAAACTGAAGAGTAGCAAAGCACCTGGGCCAGATGATATACATCCAAGGGTATTGAAAAAACTGAAATATGAGATTGCAGACCTGTTATTAGTAATCTGTGAACTGTCATTAAAATCATCTGTAATACCCGAAGATTGGAGGATGGCGAACGTAACACCAATTTTTAAAAGGGTTCCAGGGGTGATCTGGGAAACTACAGACCGGTGAGCCTGACGTCAGTACTGGGAAAAATGGTAGAAACCATTATAAAGAACAAAATTGCTGAACATGTAGATAGTCATAGCTTAATGCGAGACAGCCAACATGGCTTTAGACAAGGAAGATCTTGTCTTACTAATCTGTTATGTTTTTTTGAAGGTGTGAATAAACAGGTAGACAAACGTGAGTCAGTTGATATAGTGTATTTGACCTTTCAGAAAGCCTTTGACAAGGTCCCTCATCAGAGACGTTTGGCAAAAGCAGAGTCATGGGATAGGAGGCAGTGTACTATTGTGGATCAGGAACTGGTTAAAAGATAGACAGCAGAGTGTAGGGCTAAATGGCCAATTTTCCAAATGGAGAAAGGTGAATGGTGGTGTACCCCAGGGATCTGTGCTGGGTCCGCTGCTTTTTGACATATTCATAACTGACCTGGAAAAGGGAATAACGAGTGAGGATATCAAATTTTCAGATGACACAAAACTATTTAAAGTTGTTAAAACCCATGAGGATTGTGGAAAATTGCAAGAGGATCTTGATAAATTGGAAGACTGGGCATTAAAATGGCAGATGAAATTTAATGTGGATAAGTGCAACGTTATGCACCTAGGGAAGAACAACCCAAACTATGGTTACACGATGCAAGGTTCCACATTAGGAACCATCCCAAAGGAAAAAGATTTAGGCGTCATTGTGGATAACATGTTAAAACCCTCGGCCCAGTGTGCATCGGCGGCCAAGAGAGCAAATAGAATACTAGGTATCATAAGGAAAGGAATGGAAAATAAATCAAAAGATACTATAATGCCTCTATATTGTTCCATGGTGAGACCGCACCTTGAATATTGTGTGCAATTCTGGTCGCCGTATCTTAAAAAGGATATAGCATTATTAGAAAAGGTTTGTTCAGAGAAGAGCCACCAAAATGGTAAAGGGGATGGAAGGGTACCCCTATGAAGAAAGGCTAAAAAGGTTAGGGCTCTTTAACCTGGAAAAGAGACGGCTGAGGGGAGATATGATAGAAGTCTATAAATTAATGAACGGAGTGGAACGGGGAAACGTAGATCGATTGTTTACGTTATCAGAATATAGAAAGACTAGGGGACATGCAATGGAGCTACAGAGTAACCTATTTAAGACTAGTAAAAGAAAATATTTTTTCACTCAATGTGTAATCAAACTCTGGAATTTGTTACCGGAGGATGTAGTAAAGGCTGTTAGTGTAGCTGGGTTTTAAAAAGTTTGGACAAGTTTCTGGAGGAAAGGTCCTTAAACCATTATTAAGAAGGGACCCAGGATATCAATGTTTGACCCAATACAAGCATTGCGGAACCTGTGTCTTTTGGGGAAACTGCTAGGTACGTATGACCTAGATTGTCCACTGTTGGAAACAGGATACTGGGCTTGATGGACCTTGGTCTGACCCAGTATGGCATATCTTATGTTCTTTTGTAAAAAGGTTTTTATGGGATTACACAGATATAAAAGTATGCATGATGGCGTGCACATGTGTACTTTTACTGTTGGCATTGCCAGGGTATGTTCTGGGAGGACCACGGTTGGAGTCACAAAGTATGCATGTAAATCATAAAATAACTTTTTTATCATCCTGCTTTGTAAGTCCAGGCTGATGAGTTATGTCACCTACCAGAGAACCTGGAACTTTCTAGTGATGACATCACCAGCATAAGGAGTGGTATGGCCCTGGAATTTCCCAGCATTCTCTGCCTCCAACAGACAGCTACAATGTGGACTACTGGAGCAGATGTTTGTTTTTTTCTTCCAGAGTCTGGTTGCCTAGGCCTGGGTGCCACTTGCCCAGTTGTACACACAAATTGTAGATAAGTAGATGTTTGAACTGGATGCGGAAATGGATAGGGAGTCAGTGAAGTGACTGATATTTTAGGGTTGTTTCAGAGTTTTTTCCAAACTCTGTTTCATTACAGGCATGATGCTGAGCTGTACTTTTCATTTTTGCTAACATATGACCCTTGAAAGTGCACAGGTGTAGCTAGGCAATGTACTTAGGATGCAGAACTGTAACATGAGAGTGCAGGGCCTTACAGGTTGCAGAACGATTTCATATTGCTGGCTTTTCTCATAGCTACATAATACACTTCTTAATTTCATGCTGGGGAGAAAATTGGTGTATAATCTCTAGAGGGAATAGTTCATTTCTACAAAGATTTCTTGGTGTTGCATCCTATCAAGGTATTTGCATCAGTGAAATTAATTTTACTCTCCTTAGCTCTATTGAGTGCAGTGAATCATGGACTAAATCATCAAAGACCAACTTAAATGTGTATAGTAGAGGAGAAACAATATGCTGTATATTTGGGCCTTCCCCACATGTTTAAGTGTTGGTTATCAAGTAAAACATTTTTCTTTCTGAACACCTAATTCTCATTTGTATGAAAATCCAGATTCATTTGAAATGAAAGTAATGTATTAAAAGTACTGAAAAAAATGTTAAGTCAATTATATCCCTGCAAGATTTATAAGAACTAAAGTGAGTTTAAATTTGAATTGTCAAAGGAAATTTTATATGCATTAACCACTCAATGAAATCCATTATAGGTATTTAAGTATGTACTGCATTTTGAACCACGATCTTCAGAGTGGCATTAAAAAAGTTTACAGGCATCACTTTAAAGCATATACAGTTGTGTGCAAAAACTTTAGGCACCACTGCTCAAATTGTATGTTTCAGTGACTCAAACAAGTGAACTGAAGCTAACAAAACCTCTACATAGTACAAGGTTATTTTATATTTGCTGATTCTGATTAAAAATAAGAAAAAAATGAATACGATAGGTACATTTTTTGAAAGATGTTAATAAGACCCAAATGTTTACTGATTTATTAGGCCTTCAGCTAAGTCAAAACAGTTCTACAGTTGAACAAATACTCCAACCCTTCTAAGCTCTCAGCTTGTAATTGTTGTTAAGAACATAAAATTGTGGCGGTGTATCAAATAAAAATAACCATTACCATAAGCAAGATTTGCTATACTGGGTCAGACCAAAGATCCGTCAAGCCAAGTACTTTGTTTCCAGCAGTGACCAATCCAGGTCACAAGTACCTGGCAGGATCCCAAAAGGTAGGCAAAGTCCATGCTGCTTATCCCAGAGATAAGCCGTGGATTCGCCCCGCACTCTTTAACAATGGTTTATGAATTTTTCCTCCAGAAACGGTCCAAACGTTTTTTACCACTGATACTAATGATTTGTATAGGGCTAAAAAGTATATGCAGCGCTGTACGTGTACACGTAAGAGAGAGTCCCCTGCTCCTCAGAGTTTACAATCTATTCAAGACAGGCAAACAGAACATAACGGAGGACAAGGGCAGTTCTTTGAGGGAAATGATTAAAACACACAAAGCATTAAACAGAAGATTAAGGGGATCAGGATATAAAAGCAGCCTCAAAGAGGTAGGATTTTAGCCTGGATTTGAATAGGACCAGGGGTGGAACCTGAGTACAACTCAGGAGGTATATGGCACAAGAAGGTGGAGCGAATGGAGTCTGGAGTTAGCAGTAGAAGAGAAGAGCACAGATAAAAGCAATTTGCCTGATGAGCAGAGTAAATGCACTTGTAGGTCAGTAGGAAACGTTTTAACTGTATGCGGGAACAGATATAGAGTTAGTGCAATGACTTGAGAAGAGGGGTTATGCGAGCATAGCAACACTGGTAGAGGATTAACCATACAATTGAGTTCTGAATGGATTGAAGTGGTGACAGATGATTCAATGGGAAACCAACAAAGAGCAGGTTGCAATAGTCTAAACAGGAAGTGATGACCTGCTACACTAACATGTTTTACTATATCCTTCTGTAATGAATTCCAGAGCTTAATTACACTTTGAATGAAAAAAAATATTTTCTCAAATTAGTCTTAAATTACATATTTGGACCTCATTTGGTGTGCAATTCTAGAGACCGCACCTTCAAAAGGATGTGAACAGGATGGAGTCGGTGCAGAGGGTGGCTACTAAGATGATTAGTGGTCTTCATTATAAAGCATATGAGGACAGACTGAAGGATCTTAATATGTACACCTTATAGGAAAGGCGGGATAGAGGTGATATGACTGAGATGTTTAAATACTTCCGTGGCATAAATGTTCAGGGAGAGAGCCTCTTTCGATTGAAAGCAAGTTCTGCTACAAGGGGACATGGGATGAGGGTGAAGGGGAATAGATTCAGGAGTGAAATGCGGAAATATTTCTTTTCGGAAAGAGTGGTGGATCCTTGGAATAGTCTCCCAGTGCCGGTGGTAGAGATGAGGACAGTAACTGAATTCAAAAAGCATGGGACAAACACAGAGGATCTCTAAAGGAAAAATGGGACTGTTGTAGTTGTTGATATGGAAGGACAGACTAGATAGGCCATGTGGTCTTTTTCTGTTGTCATGTTTCTATGTTTCTATATTAGTTTTTATTTAAATATTCATAATACATTCCAAAGAATACAAGAATGAAAAGGAAATAATGGTGTAACAATATCTAACTGGAAAAAAAAACTCCATGAAATAATCAACTCCATTAAATTAGTTCACAATACAAAAAGAATTCCGAGGCCCCAGGAAATAAAATAAGCAAAGGGAACAAATTCACCCTCACAAGAAATTACATACTCATCGCAGGATGAGAACTTATGCGTCAACTGTAAGAGGCAATACAGTGACCACCGTCTGCTCTCTAGCTATTAGGAATTCTAAAAGCTGCCCAGGTTCAAAAAAGAGAAACGTTTTATCCTTATAGGTAACTATACAATGAGAAGGAAATTTTACTACAAAATTCCCACCAAGGGAAAGGACCCTAGGTCTAAGCCCTAGGAATTCCTTCCTCCTTTGTTGGGTAACACGTGAGAGATCGGGGAAAATACACACATGAGAACCTAGAAAAGACACATTAAAATTCCTGAAATAAGAATGAAGAACTAAGGACTTATCAGGTTCCAAGGCCAGGGTCATAAGCATGGTGGTCCGCTCAATTACTACCTCAAGGGATTCCTCCAGGAACCCAGTTAGGTCCTCGGGAACCCGAGGGGAGACATAGGAGGCAGAGCCACGAGAACCTACACCGAAGGAACCCTCACGATAGGAGGCAAATTATCCCCAGGAAGCTTAAGAATTTCCTGGAAATAATTGCATACCATCTCAGATGGTGACAGAATAGGTGATTCTGGAAAATTTAACAATCTCAGATTATTCATGCACACTTGGTTTTCTAAATATTCTATCTTTCTGGAGAGCAAAGTCTTGTCCTTGACATGGGCCAAACACACTTCTCGAAGCTGACCAAGCTCTGCTTCCATACTGGCTATCCTACCAGCATGCTCCTCCTGTCACCGAGAAACCTCAGAGAAAGTTAGCAGTTCTGTACTCACTGTTCCAACAACAGACAAAAGAGAGGAGTTCATAGTAGCTATGGCATCCCATAGTGCTTCCAATGGAATCTTTGCAGACTTAACCAAGCCCCAAGACACTGGAATCAAACTGCCTCCACAGCTTGCTGCCAAGGAATCCCCAACACTGGGTGATGACCCCGCTATACCTCTAGCTTCATCCAAGTGACTGTGAAAACGATAAAGAGACTGCCTCATCGGCAGGCCGGATGGAAGCACTCCAAAGGCTGCTATTGAACTTCCGGGTCGTGGCGAGGGTGGGGTACGCTGCTCCGGAGGAAGCCATACTCCGGATCCCCTTTATCATTTTGGTCAGCCTTCTCTGTGTCTTTTCGGATTCCACTATATCTTTTTTTAATGTGCACACAATATACAAGTTGCAGTTGCAACATGGAGCAATACAGAGGTATTATAGTTGTGCTCAACATGATTGGCACCCTTCCATTTTAGGTATGTTGTGTACAATATCTTGAAAAATAATTGGAAATATTCAAACTGTATGTCATCATAATATTTTAATAGTATATGCAAAGGTATACAACAAAAGAAAAGATGTCTGTGCAACTTATACATTGTAATTTCTGAGAAAAAACAAAATATGGCCTGGACAGGATTAATGGCACCTTCACTAATATTTGGTCGCTCAATCCTTGGCAGTGACGACAGCCTCCAAACGTTTCTTGTAGTCTATAAATTTCGTACATCTTTCTTCGGCTAGTTTTTCACACTATTCAACTGTGATTTGTTCTAGCTCATGAATGTTTCAAGGATTCCTTTTATCAATGGCAGATTTCAGCTCTTTCCAAAAGTTCTCGATTAGGCTGAGATCAGATCTCATTGCTGGCCAGTTTAAAACAGTTCATTTGTTCCTTTTTAACCATTCCTTTGTACTTTTGGATGTATGTTTTGGGTCATTGTCCTGCTTGAGGACCTATGACCTTCGACTCAGACCTAGCTTTCTGACACTAGGTAACACATTGCACTCCAGAATACCTTGGAAGTCCTCTGTCCTCATGATTCCTTTAATACACTCCAGGCTTCCAGTTCCTGAGGCAGAAAAACAGCCCCACAATATAATGGAACCGCCACGATATTAAACTGTTTTTTTTCCCTTATCAGCTTCATTTCATTGCCTATAAATGTATCGCTGGCAGGAATCACCAAAGAGCTCAAATTTGGTTTCATCTGTCCACAGAACATTTTCCCAAAAGGATTGTGGTTTCTAAATGTGGGTTTAGGCAAAGATCAGGCGTGCCTTTTTATGTCTGTCTTTGAACAGTGGGGTCCTCCTTGATCTTTGCCTATGAAGTCCTTCTTTGTTTAGTGCATGGAATATGGTACAGGTTGAAACCACCACTCCAGAATGCACAGATCAGCCTTAGGCTTTTTGGATGTTACACGTGGTGTTTTTCCAGCAGTTCATGCTGAACATTGAAGACTTCTTGGATTAATTTTCCTCTTCACACCACGTCCTGGGAGGTTCTTGACAGTTCCATGAGCAGAAAACTTCTTAATAACAATGCGAACTGTAGATACATGAATCCCAAGGTGTTTGGAGATGGCCTTGTACCCCTTTGAAATTTGATATTTGGTGATGATGGCTTTTCTGATGTTCTCAGGCAACTCTCTTGTCTTCACCATTGTGAAAATGGAACAGGGAGTGAATGTGGCCATTTTGAACATTAGAGCCATCATTCATTGGTAGATTTAAGTCATGTGAGTACTGACAATTGATCACAGGTGCGTCTAATTTTACTGCAATCGGAATGTGATTCTTTTGTTCAAACTGATTTGAAAATTTTATAAGAGTGCCAATAATCATGTCCTGACAGTGTCCATGTTTTTATACTATTTCTTACCATGTTCTTTTATAATTGGTCTTGTTTTATTTGATTCTTTTATGTGTCAAATATGTGTGCATATATAGTCCAAAGCCATTTGACCGGCCACATTTTTTTTGAAGATACTGGATTTGGCTGTTGCTGCAAACAGAGCAGAGGATTTCAATGTAATTATCCATGATGACTCCTAGATAGTTTTCCTGGGTGGTGATTTCTAATGTGGAATCTTGAATTGTGTAGCCATAGTTTGAGTTGTTCTTTCCTAAATGCACAACTTTCCACTTTTGGTCATTAAGTTTCATCTGCTATTTGTATGCCCAGTTTCCCAAGTTCCCAAGATCCTCTAGCAATTTTTCACAATGCTCTTGTGATTTAACAACTTTGAATAATTTTGTGTCGAAAGCATATTTGAACACCTCACTCGTGATTCCCATTTCCAGGCCGTTCATAGATATGTTAAAACATATTGGAATAGTGGAATACCCCAGTATAGATCCCTGGGATATTCCACTATTCATCTTTCTCCACTGAGAAAATTGACCATTTAGCTGTACCCTCTGTTTTCTGCCTTTTATTCAGTTCCCAATCCACAACAGGGCACGGACTCCTATCCCTGACTTTTTAATTTCCTCAAGACTCTATCATGGGGATCGTCAGAGGTTTTCCGATAATCCAGATGCACTGTATGAATTGTCCCACCTTTACCTACATGATTATTCACACCTTCAAAAAAGTGTAGCAGATTGGTAATGCAAGACTTCTCTTGGCTTATTCCATGTTCTTTTTAACAAACCATGGACTTCTCTAAGTTGGTGTCTGAGCAGTTGAAATTATTATTTTATTTATTTATTTAGCATTTCCAAGGGTCAATGCGATTTACATTGAACATGGAATGTTAACATGGATAAAAACACTTAACAATAGGAGTAATACAGGTATTAACTATTTACATGAACTTAGGATACATGGTTGTTTGAACATTGTGCAGTAATGTTTTAGGAGAGCGTACTTGGAGCTGTAATGATTTGATTGGTGGCACATTTGATTATGACAGGTATGGCGTCTTATTGTCTGTTCTGAATTTATTTTATTTTATTTATTTATTTACAGTCTCTTTTATACCACGCTATTCAACATCAGTGTGGTTTACATGACAACAAAAACTTAGACGGTGCAGGAATCTGCTCCGCATTACAAAAAACAGGTGCTTAAACTTGGGTAAAACCGGGGTAACTATTTACATATAGGCATCGCGTCGAGTCCAGAGTAATCGTAGTGTGATAGTGTGGTGGTACTAGAGGGGGGGAGCAGTTAATGGTGCGCGGTCGTCCAGGTAGTGTTTGAGGAAGAGGTGGTGCTTCAGAGCCTTCCGAAATTGTGTTAGGTCAGGGATTGCCCGGATGCTAGGTGGTAGGGCATTCCAGCACCTGGGCACGCAGAACCTAAATGCCCTGCTTGCTGTTGCCTGGGTGCATTGTGTTACTGCTTTCGGGATTACTAATGTGTTAATTGCTGCAGATCTTCTAGCTCTGAATGTAGGCGAAGCGGATTGTATGATAATTATGATTAAGGAAATCGCAAGAGAGAATGATAATTCACTCTAACTAAGCAGGGCCTTACTATTAAAAAAAATCTCTAAGTGCTTCCAGACAGTAATTTCAACTGTCAAAACATTGTTAAGAAATAGATTTTACATGAAACTGTTGCAGTCAAGGCAAGATCTGGAAGACCAACAACATTTTTCTATAGAGCTACCCAAAAATTGATCAGATTTGCCAAACAGAAGACATTAATCATTGCAAATGAACCACTCACCCATACAGAGCATAGCGCTGCTCACACAACAACAATCTACAAGAAAGTTTTTAGAAGGAATCTTTTTCTACAACTTCATAACTAAAGTTATTGCCTAAAGCATGAAAGAAAATATTGATAAGCCTGAAACGTTTAGAAGAAGGTGATTTTGACTGATGAAAGGAAAACAACTGTTCAGCCAAAACTACACAAGACTGCAGGGTGAGGGTGCAACTGGCAGTAACTAAAGCTAGGGTTGATGGTGAGGTATGAAGGATTGGGGGGAGGGTAGGTGAAGGGGAGGAGGGGGAAGGGTAGATGGAGAGTGAGATCTCTTGTGACCCTTAAATAGTTTGGTTTGTTGTGTTCTCTTTGCGTTAACGATAATAAAAGAAAAGTTTCATACCTATCAGGAGGAAGGAGGGGAGTTAGGCGGTGTTTGGGTAGGTATATTGGTGGATGTGTTCAGTTATCGATGGTGCTGTTTTTGATAAAATTCTAATAAAAAGTAAAAATTAAAAAAAAAACACACAAGAGCACTATGCTATCCTTAAGCACAGGGATGACTCGATTATGCATTGGGGATGTTTGCCAATCAGTGGCATAGGAAATGCATGGCTAGAGGGAATGATATATTCAACTAATTAAAAACATAGTCCTGCAAACCGTGTAAATGCCACTGAATGGGATATTCAGAGGCACTAACAAAGTTAGTACCACTGGATATCCATGAATGCAGCCACTACATGCTCCTATGTTAAATGGTTAGCACTGGGTTGTGTTGTGGCCGTTACGGGGTGGAGCGGAGGTGGCACTCACCACTAACCGGGCATCGGAGGTATTGAGCCACTGCTCAGTTAGCTACAAGCAGGTAAAGTCAGGCACGGCAAAGACTGACCTAATTTTACCCATAGAAGCTAAGCGGGCAGCAACTCATTATCTTCTGGGTTCTGAAGCAGCCCTGATATTCAATGCCAGTGGCTAGATATGGGCCCAGCATTGAATATCCAGGGTTAGAAGTCAGTGGCGACAGCTAGGCACTTTACAAGTGCTTGCCGCTGCTGCTGTCTGTCCCTCCTCTATATCCTAAATACTAATATCCTTCAGTTGGTGAAGAAATTGAAGCTGAAATGTGGTTGGATATTTCAGCAAATGATTTGAAACATACCTCAAAATAAAACATGAAGTACTTATAAAAAGAAAGATTATTGGTTTTGGAGTGGCCTTCCCAGTCCCTAGACATGGATATTTTTGAAAATCTGCGGGGAATTCTAAAACATGATTATTTCTGAGTTAGAAAGAGTGGGAAAAACTTCCGAAAGCAAGAATAAGAAAGACTCTTTGCGGCCCAAGGAAATGTTTGGAAGCTGTTATTTCTACTCATCCCCATGTGTGGTTCTTGCAAGATATTCATGGGGTAGCTGGGCACAGACTTTCTTTTTGAGCTCATCCAAAAGCTGGCTACAGGAAATGTTTGGAAGCTATTTCCACATTTCCCTATGTGTGTCTCATGCAAGATATTTAGTAGATAGCTAGGCACATCCTTCCCTTTGAAAATCATCCAAAACCCCTTTGTATGTGCTTCAGGTGAGCTTAAAGAGCTCCCCCAAAGTCTATTACATGACTTACACTTGGCTTCTAAAAGTACTTTGTTGTTTATTTGTGGTAATTACCCACTGCTCTCTTGCCAGTTCTGATAATATTGTAATCCCAGTAGTGTCTGATTATGGCTGTTATAGTCTTTCTAACTTTATCTTTAAATGTAAGGAGCATGGGATTCCAGTTAGATGCAATCCAATAAGAGCTGTTTTCAACACTTAGGTAATGAACAATGAAATGTGACTAGCTATAGCTATAATTAAAATGCATTCTGGATGAAACAAGATACTTATTGTATATGATTACCTACATGTTTTTAATTTTGATATGCTCTATATTATAGAAACATGGATCACCAATAGTGATACGGTAATTTTAAATCAATTATGCCTTGCTGAGAAGGATGTTATACATAAGGCTAGGGCACCAAAAGGAAAGGTGGTGTTACATTTACTGTAAAATGATCTTTACAGTTCAGCCAACGTGAATTTATTTATGATGATGAGATTGAAATCCCTGTTAAAGGTAACAAAATGCTCTCATTCCGTCTACTTTATAGACATCCAGTGGTAGATCCACTAGAGCTGTCAATGATAGTCTTATGAACTTGTCTATCGGCATATCCCGACTTGCAGTCCTAGGTGATTTCAACTTATATTTACAAAAGCTTAAAGAGACAGGTGACATGAAGACACATTTTACAAGTGTCCAAGCCAGAAAATCTATAAAAAATAAACAGGCACATCCAAGTTCAGGCACGATTTCACAAACATGGACATGCCCATATGGACTGCTATGGACATCTATGGAGACATCTACATAGACATCTCCAGAATAATATTTCAGAACAGGGATATCTAATAGTCTAATGGTTAGAGTACTGGGTTAGGATCAGGGTGGCCAGGGTTCAAATTCCATTGCTGCTCCTTGTGATCTTAGGCTAGTCACTTAACTCTCCATCTTCTCTCTACCCTCTGGAGGTTCTATGGCCATACCAGAGAGATCTTTGAAAGCCATTTGTGAAATGGCTCCATGGACATCCACTTGCATGTCTTTGGACATCCAAATCATGACAAAACTTTTAAAATGACCTCCTTAATCACTGACATTTTTCTGTTAGCAATGTAGTCACTTGGTTTAAAACAAATTGCTTCTCCACCTTCCGTGAGAAAGGAGAGACATTAGACCTGGTATTTATGCCTTCAAGTGTTAACAGTACATAGCAAGTTGTAGCCTACAACTTCCTGCTGTCCAGTGATTTGACAATGTATTCATTATTTTTGAATTACTATGTGGTCGAAAGGAATCCCATTTTTATTAGAACATGATTGATGGTGTAGCTTTTCAGTTTGGTAGATTTGATAAACAGTTAAGGGCTTATTCCATCCCAGAAGTCCAGCCTCTCTATACGTCCGGTCTGAGCCAGACGTACAGAGGGGCTCGCGATTCTGATCCCATGGGGCATGTCTAGCCCTGCAGGATCAGAATCGCGAACAGGCTTGTACGTGCAGGCCGAGACTGTGATTCAGCCCAGCTTGCACGTAAAGGCCTGATCCCAGCTAACACAGTCAGCCATTGTAAAGCCACAATCCTGTCTGCTGGACTTCAAAGGTGATTTTCCCGCAGCCCAACCCCCGAGCTGGCCTCATAAGGCCAGAGTCTGGCTGCGGGGAATGTCCTCGGGCCCCCCTGCCCCCATCTGCACCCCTCGCCTGAAAAAAAATAATGTCCAGGGAAGTTATTCCACCTCAGAGGTGGAATAACTTCCCCACACAAGTCTCGGGTCCTGGACATACAGGGCCAATATTAGAATTGTCCCTTTACATTGTGGCACCCTACTACCGCCTAGGGGTTGCCTGGAAGTAGAGGCGTGCCTTTTGTTGTCCCTTGTTATCAAGAGGATCCAGAGCCGTGGCGTCTGGGAAATGTAGTTGTGTATAATAAACTGAGTCCGAGGGGTTAGAAGGCAAATCACAGGAATTTATTTTTACTTCCTCCAAAACAGAGCATTTAGTAGCTCAGCGCATGTTAAACAAAATTAGGATGCTTCTCCAACACAAAAAGAAGTTTTATAACAACGCTTCCACAGCAACTTAACATAACACTGTTTCTGGCAGCTTTTAACCATAGGCATGTGTTTCTTTCACAGTCTCAGTGTTCTACAATAAAGCATAAAGGTTCCTGCTCACTTGTGAGCCTGGCGTCTGCTTCATTCAAAGTGTACAGCCTTTAAACACAGCTTCCAATGTTACTGGTTTACTTTAAACACAACTGACTCTCACTCACAAACCTTTGCAGCAATTAAAGTACTTGTTGTCCAGCTAATCTGGTCCTGGTTGTTCTTCCTTTAAAAACCCAGACCTGCCCTTATACTGCCTTCTTACAAAAAGAGCAATCCATGCACGATTCTATGGACTCTTGATCAGAAGGATAAGGGTCTGTTTACATGTCCTCATATTTCTGTTCTCTTGTCTCCTGGCTTGGCTCAGCTTGAGCAGGCGAAGGGTTAATCTCTTCTAACAATTCTAAGAGTGCCTTCCAGCGTGACCTGTTTCCACCCTCAGGGATTCTAGCAGAGCTATACAGATCCTTAGCTGGTAGTAAACATTTCAGAGACTCTAACAGTTTTAAATTATTCTCAGTAAAAGCTTTATGCACAGACCTTTTCAGAGCTGGTAACTTCCTGGCAGATTTCTGTACTACAGCCGTTGTACCTTATTTCTGGTCAACAGCTTTCCTTGGTAAAGCCTTCCCGTCTCCAGACCTGGCTATACTTCTTCTACAGCACTGGCATCCACCTGGGTTGGGGCCTCCCGTATGCTGAGACCTTTGGGGATCCCCCTTGAGGCTGTCCCTGGAAGATTTTCTACCTTCAGGCTTCCTGAAGGTTCTTTCTTCCTCTTCCTCATTGGACTCACTCCCCTCAGTTTCCCTGGAGGTCTCCTTTCCTAGGAGCTCTCCCCTTTCCCAGTGCTCCTTTCTTTCCGGGTGCTCTGCTTCCCTCGGGTGCTCTGCTTCCCTCCAGTGCTCTCTTCTTTCTGTTCTCTGGGGTTTAAAAGAGAGTGGTTGCACTATCCCTTCCAACTCCTCCCTCAGGTGTTTCCCATTACCTTCCCTGGTTGCCTTGGAGCTTGGGTGTGGCCTACACTCAGCAACTGAATGTAGTTTTTTTTTATTTTGCTGCAGTTTGACCCTCACTGCTCTCCGGGCTATCCCTCTGCTGAAAGGTAAATGTTTTTATTTCACCTAATTCTCGGGGCTCAGATATGCTTTCACCACCACAGAGCCCCCCCCTTAAGATATTACGGGCTGGCTTACCAACCCCCGCCCAGCCCATAATCCTTGATAGGGCATCCGCATTAGAGTGTAATTTCCCTGCCCGATGCTCTATACGATAATCAAAGGCCTGTAAGGCCATATACCAGCATGTGAGGCGAGAATTGTGGTCCTTCATCTGGTTTAACCACCTTAAATGTGCGTGGTCGGTAACCAATAGAAACCTCCGACCTATCAAATAAAATTTCAGTGCCTCCACCGCCCACTTTATAGCTAGACACTCCCGCTCTACCGTAGAATATTTCTGCTCGGGTGCCGTTAAGTTCCTACTCAAGAACATAATAGGGTGTTCAATGCCCTCATTTTTTTGAGACATTACCGCGCCCAAACCTGTCTCTGAAACATCTGTCTGTATAATAAATGGGCGATCAAAATCCACGCCGCGTAACACAGACACACAGCAAAGTTTATCCTTCAGAAGTATGAAGGCTTGCTCTGCCACCTCAGACCACTTTAACTGGTTCGGCGCGTTCTTTTTTAACATTGCTGTGAGTGCAGCACTTTTCCTTCGCAAAATGTGGAATAAAGCGTCAGTAATAGCCTATGAGGCCGAGAAAGCTTTGCAGCTGTTTCTTAGTTGAAGGCTTGGAAAAGATTTCACGCTCTCCACTTTGTCTACTAATGGCCTAACGGTACCGTACCCCACGATGTGCCCTAGATACTTAACTTCCTACCCTCAAAACATACATTTAGCCGGATTCAAGGTTATGCCTGCCCGTCGCAACACCTTCAAAACTGCCTCAACACTGGCCAAGTTGTGGTCCCAACTGGAGCTGTATATTACAATGTCATCCATGTAGGCAATGGCGTATTTCTGGTGAGGGCGTAAGAACAGGTCGATCAATCTTTGGCATGTTGCGGCTGCGCCGTGCAAGCCAAAGGGCATTCTGTGGAACTGAAACAGACCTATAGGGGTGCTAAATGCGGTCTTGGGGCAAGATTCTCTAGTGAGCGGGATCTGCCGATACCCTTTGGTCATATCAAGGGTGGTCAGATATTTCGCCTGGCCTAATTGATCTAACAGTTCCTCTATCCTAGGCATCGGATATGCGTCAAACCGGGAGATGGCATTGACCTTCCGAAAATCGATACAAAATTGCATAGTTCCATCTGGTTTCGGCACCAGAACTATGGGGCTGTTCCAGGGGCTTTTAGACTCCTCTATAATCCCCATCTGGGGCATTTCCTGCACCTGGGTCACCACCTCCTGCTGTTTTGCCTCGGGTAATCTATAGGGTCTCTGTCTTACTATTTCTCCGGGTAGGGTGACTACCTCGTGGGCCACTAAGTTAGTTTCCCCTGGTCTGAAGGTTAAGACATTGGGAAAACCCTTTAATAAATTCAGCAATTCCTGCTGTTGCGACCACGAGAGCCCCTCCCCCATCCTAGGTACTGCTGTGTCTTACAATCTGCCAGTTGCGGGCCTAGATCCTCGTCTTCCTTCTCCTCACAGCTTGCAGTCAAACCCTTCATTTCTGCTTGCCCCGTAGAACCAAACCCTCCAGGCCCACGGATGGTGGTGGACAACTCGTGTACTTCTTCCAGGGGCGGAAAGCCTACCCTTTCACAAATGAGTTGGGCTATCCTATCCCCTACGTTTACTCTAAAATCTTTCTGCGCAAAGTTAAACAATAGCACCTTGATTGCTCCTCGAAAATCAGGATCTATGACCCCTGCACCCACATCTATAAAATTTTTCCATGCCAGCCCTGAGCGTGGAGAAATGCGGCCATAGCAGCCTGGTGGCATCTCCAACTGGAGACCCATCTCGACTAAGGCTCTCCCTTGCCATGGAATAATTGTTTCTACGGCACTGCACAAGTCAAAGCCGGCGACCTGTTGCGAAGCGCGTTTAGGGGGTTTGGCATTTGGGGTCGTACGGCAATATCTAAGAACGAACTAGGGCTTCTTGTTAATTTCCTCATTCGGGGATACTTTCCTGCGTCTTTGTTTCTGCACATTCTCAAACAAAGGGCCAGGTATTGACCTTACCTTAGCAGCTGTTTTACATGGGGGCATTACTTGCCTCTCTTTTGCTTTATCCTTAGGGGAAACTTTCCCTTCGCTCGGACGAGGTGAACCTCCCCCTATCTCAGGTGGAGTCCCGTTTTCTGTCCATGAGGTATTTTGCTGCGCGAGGTGGATGTCATGCCTGCCCTTTGTTGCAACTCTTCCTTCAACCCGCGCCTGAACTGGGGCCAATCCCTCCCCAATACTAAGGCATGCGGTAGCCTAGGTACGACAGCTACCGGTATTCTCTTCCTTGTCCCAAGACCCTTTACCATGATATTATACACTGGGTAAAGCGATGCTGCCCCATGGATACATCTTATTTTTACGCTGCCCTCAGATGGCTGTAGAACCTGGCTATCCCGGGATTCTATCTTTTTCCAGAGTCTTCTGGAGATCATAGACTGATCGGTTCCAGAGTCAAGCAAGGCCTCTGTGGCAATACCCTCTACATCTACCACCAACAAAAATCCCTCCCTAGTCTTTCTAGAACGGGCGACGATTAAGGCTGTCCTTGCTTTACACTCTCTTTAAGATGGCCCTCCTCCCCACATGAAAAGCATTTCCTTCTTACATAACAAGTTTTTTCCATGGGTACAGACTTAGTTGTTTCCCTCAACATTGGCCTTCCGTTCCTTTCTGATGTTACGACCTCTGCCCGTTTAGCAACACCACCCTTCACCTGGCCCACCAATTCTGCTTCGAAAAAGCGCTCTGCCAGTGAGGTAGCCTCATTGGTGTTACGGCAGTTCTTTAGGATCAGAAAGGTTTGGAGGTCTTTGGGAACTGCCTCCATAAACCGTTCCAAGGCAATACAGTCTAGGATGGAATCTTTTGTCTTAACCTCGGGCGTTAGCCACTTCATTACCAACCTTTTAATATGTTGGCAAAGTGCTCGTGGTGTTTCACCCTGTTTCAATCTGCAATTTCTCAAGAGGCGGCGATAGAACATAGGCGTTAGCCCTAGACGTTCCTTTATAGCCGTTTTGAGCTCCTCATAATTGGAGGCTAAGGCAGCGGGCATGGCCCTATATGCTGCTAGCGCTTCCCCAGTAAGAGAAGCGGCTAGGCGCACCGCCCACTGGTCTTTTGACCATCCAGTTAGTAGTGATACTCTCTCGAAGGATTCCATAAAATCATCTACATCGTCATCTTTGGTTAATTGTCCAAATGTAAATGTCCCATTACAAGATAATCCCAGCCCTTGTAAAGCTTCCAAGGAACCTGGCATTGTCCTTGTGGACTCCTTTGCTTTTTCCTGCGCCGACAGCCATGCCCCATCATCTCCAGGAGCGGCTTCTGCTGCGCTTGCAACATGGCTGCAGTATGTTCTTGGATTCAGGCCACCATTTCCTGTTGCTTCTGGAATTGCTCAGCCATCCAGTTGAGAAGGTCACCATGCTCCATCTTGGGTCTGAGCTGCAACAAGAAAAACAGAGAAAAAAAAACAAGTGCGGCCCACAAATTACAAGCACTGCTGCCTAAGCTCTTCTTGAGCACGCTGTACCCCAGTACCAGTATCCTCGAATAACCCCTTCTATTTACGGGTTACCTGGTACCAGTGTAGCCTCAGATTTATCAGCAAAGCAGGTCACCGGTTGGTCCTTCCGATCCAGCTCCAACCTTCTGCTGCCACTCCGTATTTTCTCAGTCCTCAACAGGGCTCTGTACTTTGCCACTGGCTTCTGTAGATGTTCTCCTTTTCCGTGTGGGTTTTTCACAAATCTTCTACGTGCGTATATGAAGGTAGTGATCCTTAAAACTACGCCATCTGTGGTGCCCTACTACCGCCTAGGCGGTTGCCTGGAAGTAGAGGCGTGCCTTTTGTTGTCCCTTGTTATCAAGAGGATCCAGAGCCGTGGCTTCTGGGAAATGTAGTTGTGTATAATAAACTGAGTCCGAGGGGTTAGAAGGCAAATCACAGGAATTTATTTTTACTTCCTCCAAAACAGAGCATTTAGTAGCTCAGCGCATGTTAAACAAAATTAGGATGCTTCTCCAACACAAAAAGAAGTTTTATAACAACGCTTCCACAGCAACTTAACATAACACTGTTTCTGGCAGCTTTTAACCATAGGCATGTGTTTCTTTCACAGTCTCAGTGTTCTACAATAAAGCATAAAGGTTCCTGCTCACTTGTGAGCCTGGCGTCTGCTTCATTCAAAGTGTCCAGCCTTTAAATACAGCTTCCAATGTTACTGGTTTACTTTAAACACAAGTGACTCTCACTCACAAACTTTTGCAGCAATTAAAGTACTTGTTGTCCAGCTAATCTGGTCCTGGTTGTTCTTCCTTTAAAAACCCAGACCTGCCCTTATACTGCCTTCTTACAAAAAGAGCAATCCATGCAAGTTTCTATGGACTCTTGATCAGAAGGGTAAGGGTCTGTTTGCATGTCCTCATATTCCTGTTCTCTTGTCTCCTGGCTTGGCTCAGCTTGAGCAGGCGAAGGGTTAATCTTTTCTAACAATTCTAAGAGTGCTTTCCAGCGTGACCTGTTTCCACCCTCAGGGATTCTAGCAGAGCTATACAGATCCTTAGCTGGTAGTAAACATTTCAGAGACTCTAACAGTTTTAAATTATTCTCAGTAAAAGCTTTATGCACAGACCTTTTCAGAGCTGGTAACTTCCTGGCAGATTTCTGTACTACACCCATTGTACCTTGTTCCTGGTCAACAGCTTTCCTTGGTAAAGCCTTCCCGTCTCCAGACCCGGCTATACTTCTTCTACAGCACTGGCATCCACCTGGGCTGGGGCCTCCCGTATGCTGAGACCTTTGGGGATCCCCCTTGAGGCTGTCCCTGGAAGATTTTCTACCTTCAGGCTTCCTGAAGGTTCTTTCTTCCTCTTCCTCACTGGACTCACTCCCCTCAGTTTCCCTGGAGGTCTCCTTTCCTTGGAGCTCTCCCCTTTTCCAGTGCTCCTTTCTTTCCGGGGGCTTTGCTTCCCTCGGGTGCTCTGCTTCCCTCCAGTGCTCTCTTCTTTCTGTTCTCTGGGGTTTAAAAGAGAGTAGTTGCACTATCCCTTCCAACTCCTCCCTCAGGTGTTTCCATTACCTTCCCTGGTTGCCTTGGAGCTTGGGTGTGGCCTACACTCAGCAACTGAATGTAGTTTTTTTTCTTTTGCTGCAGTTTGACCCTCACTGCTCTCCGGGCTATCCTTCTGCTGAAAGGTAAATATTTTTATTTCACCTAATTCTCGGGGCTCAGATATGCTTTCGCCACCACAACATCCAGGGCCGGCGCCCGCCCACCGCCCGCCCAGACTCCACCTCTGATCCACCCTTTCCCCGCCGCCGTCTATCGTCCCTGTACAACTTTCCATAATGTGATTACCAGAAAACTAAATGCCTGGTACAAAGCTGGAATATGATTGTATCCAAAACTGCATTTTCCTTGCATATTTATTACCTGTTTTATTCTCTTATAATGCTACTTAGGCACTATGGTGTGTTAGGGTAACTTTACCAAGGGAGGAAGACAAACTTTAAAAGCAAAAACACAAATAAACAAACAAACCTTGCTCTTCCTATCTTTATGTCTCTATCACACTTCTATCTGTTCACAGCCACCTTGATCTACAGTCTAGTAGCAAACAACCTAAATTCTGGTTAGGAAAATTGAACTTGCCTATATACCTTGCACAGCCTTTTTAAATCAGAAATCCGAGTGTACCCTCTGTTGATATACGGTCTACTGGCCAGGGACACTTACATTCTCACCCACCCTACCCCTCAACTCCACCCTCCCCAGGGTCGCATTGCCTATATAGTCATCATATCATAGATTGACATCTGTCCTTCAATTAGGTGTAACACCTACCTTTTCTCCTTGTTCTAGAACTGCTTTATAACCATCTTAATCAGCGTGCCATGTATTCAGTGCAATAGCTGTGGTGCCTTCATTCTAAGAAGAATCATTTGGAGTCTAAGAGCCTGCCTTATATGTCTCAAGTTATCTGCTATGCATATAGAATTGATTCTATTAAGGGAAAAATTTGCTGCAATTAAACACACCTCCTCTAGGGTACAAACTGAAAGAAATCCACCACCGCTCCCACAAAGAATCAAACAGCCCAGGAACAAATGTGTCACAATGGGCTCTGGTAGGTTGTGACCTGAAGCATGGAGACACCCTCTCCATCAAGAGATATCCCTGCATAATGCCTTCTCTGTTTTGGAAAATGAGAGTGCTCAATTAATGGAAACTGAAGTACCCTTAAGTGAGAAGGTTGATGCCCAATCTACTGGAAATGCACTAAATATGAAGAAAAAATCGCAAAACAGGAAACTACTACATTTGGAGATTCCATCATCTGAGGCACCAACTTGGGAACAAAATCCAAAGGACAGAAGATGGTCAATTGCCTCCTAGACTCTTCAGCCAGCACAAATACAAACCAAATTGTTGGCATAGTTAGTTCAGAAAGTGACCACTCCAAAATTAATGTTATCATCTACCTGGGTACCAATGACCTGGCTAGAAACAGTGCCTCTACAGTTCAATGACACTTCTAGATTCTGGGAGAGAAACCTCAAACCCATTGTTAACACTAGAGCATTCTCAGAAGTTCTACCTGTTCATAGTAAGGGGGCAGAAAGGCTGCATTACATAATCAACTTTAATACATGGCTCCAAACCTGGTGTAAACAAGAAGGATTTAGATATATAGGCAACTAGGGAAATAGACAGAACAACAAGAGGCTATAATGTGTTGATAGACTACATTTCTCTGTTGCAGGGAAAAGGATCCTAAGTAAAGACTTCAGGCAGTATGTGAACAAGCATTTAAACTAGGGGAATGGGGTGATGGATGGAAAAGAACAAGTTTAGGACGTCACTCCCAGCAAAAACATAATAATATTGGAAACAGCCACACTATTAACCCATACATCAATGGCAAATGGGAAGAGGCGTGTAGAACAAAATCCATGCAAAATCCAGGCAAGCCAGTCAACAAATGCTGAAAAGCAATGAGCACAAATGCTTGAAGCCTAGCCAACAAAGTTCCGGACCTGGAAGCCCTAATGGTGGAAATGGACTTGGACACTGTGGCCATTATAGAAACATGGTTTAAGGAGTCACATGAAAGGGATATAGCCATAGTTGGCTATAATTTATTTAGAAGAGCAGAGAAGGCAGACAAGGAGGAGGAGGAGCCCTATACTGTATGTCAAAAGCAATATTAAAGTTGCTGAAATGCAGGGGACGTGGGGAAAAGAAGAAGCGCTGTGGATTGTGTTGGAAAGAGGAGATGGTACTATCATCTATTCTGGTGTAGTCCCCAGGCCTGCAATTCTAACCAAAGAAATGAATAGAAACTTGATTATTGATATTGCAAAAGTAGTCATGAAGGGAGAAGTGGTCATTTTAGGTGACTTTAATCTACCTGTTGTGGATTGGAGTATTCCTTCTGCAAATCTTGGAAGAAGTAAAAAGATTGGATTCCTTCCAAGAAGCATTGCTTAGACAAATGGTGATGGAACCGACCAGGGAAAGTTTGACGCTGGATTTAGTACTCACCAGTGGAGATATCGTGTCGAATGTCCGGGTGGGTGCCCAAATCAGCAGTGATCATTACACAGTGTAGTTTGAGGTAAAAGCCAAGTCACTGCAAGCTCAAAGTACTAGACTTAAAAAACGCTGACTTCAGTAAAATGGCTAATTGCCTGAAGGAGGAGTTGGCAGGGTGAGAGGAGGTATGGGAAGTGGAATTGCAGTGGGCTAAACTAAAGGAGACAATAAAAAGGGCAACAAATACATATGTAAGGAAAGTAAAGAAAAACAAGAGGAAAAGGAAACCTACATGGTTCTCCAAAGAAGTGTCTGCACAAATAAATGCAAAATACACAGCTTTTACAAAATTTAGAAATTCACAAACAGAGGAACACAAAAAAGAACACAGAATAAAGCTAAAAAAGACAAAAAGATAAATAAGGATAGCAAAAGCAAAAGCAGTAGAAAAGATGGCTAAAGATCTGAAGCGTGGAGACAAAACTTTTTCTTAGGTATATTCAGGCGAAGAGGAAGATCAGAGGTGGAATCGCAAGACTCAAAAGTGCCGAGAACAGATTCGTGGAAAGTGACATTGAAAAAGCAAAAATGCTAAACAAATACTTCTGTTTTACTAAAGAAAATCCTGGAGAAGGATCACCTGTGATTAACAAATACACAAATGGAGAAGCGGGTCCCCAATCGGGGGACAGGACAGCCAAGCCTTCCACCGCTGCTCTGTCCAATCCGGGCAGGCAGCCGGAGATAAAAGAGAAGCGCCGTCCGGCGCTAGCAGGAGAAGCGGGTCCCCAATCGGGGGACAGGACAGCCAAGCCTTCCACCGCTGCTCTGTCCAATCCGGGCAGGCAGCCGGAGATAAAAGAGAAGCGCCGTCCGGCGCTAGCAGGAGAAGCGGGTCCCCAATCGGGGGACAGGACAGCCAAGCCTCCCACCGCTGCTCTGTCCAATCCGGGCAGGCAGCTGGAGATAAAAGAGAAGCGCCGTCCGGCGCTAGCAGGAGAAGCGGGTCCCCAATCGGGGGACAGGACAGCCAAGCCTTCCACCGCTGCTCTGTCCAATCCGGGCAGGCAGCCGGAGATAAAAGAGAAGCGCCGTCCGGCGCTAGCAGGAGAAGCGGGTCCCCAATCGGGGGACAGGACAGCCAAGCCTTCCACCGCTGCTCTGTCCAATCCGGGCAGGCAGCCGGAGATAAAAGAGAAGCGCCGTCCGGCGCTAGCAGGAGAAGCGGGTCCCCAATCGGGGGACAGGACAGCCAAGCCTTCCACCGCTGCTCTGTCCAATCCGGGCAGGCAGCCGGAGATAAAAGAGAAGCGCCGTCCGGCGCTAGCAGGAGAAGCGGGTCCCCAATCGGGGGACAGGACAGCCAAGCCTTCCACCGCTGCTCTGTCCAATCCGGGCAGGCAGCCGGAGATAAAAGAGAAGCGCCGTCCGGCGCTAGCAGGAGAAGCGGGTCCCCAATCGGGGGACAGGACAGCCAAGCCTTCCACCGCTGCTCTGTCCAATCCGGGCAGGCAGCCGGAGATAAAAGAGAAGCGCCGTCCGGCGCTAGCAGGAGAAGCGGGTCCCCAATCGGGGGACAGGACAGCCAAGCCTTCCACCGCTGCTCTGTCCAATCCGGGCAGGCAGCCGGAGATAAAAGAGAAGCGCCGTCCGGCGCTAGCAGGAGAAGCGGGTCCCCAATCGGGGGACAGGACAGCCAAGCCTTCCACCGCTGCTCTGTCCAATCCGGGCAGGCAGCCGGAGATAAAAGAGAAGCGCCGTCCGGCGCTAGCAGGAGAAGCGGGTCCCCAATCGGGGGACAGGACAGCCAAGCCTTCCACCGCTGCTCTGTCCAATCCGGGCAGGCAGCCGGAGATAAAAGAGAAGCGCCGTCCGGCGCGCCCGCGCCTGGCGGGCCCGCGCCTGAGGGCCTCGCCAGAGGGCCCTTTGGTGTGGCCCTTAGGCGGTGGGCCTTTAAACACCAAAAGCGACGCCCCAAAACCACCGCAAGTCGACTCAAACAGAGCCCCTGACCTGCTTCGCGCAATCGTTTGCTCCCACGACCTGCCCGAAGTGATCGAGCTACTAACTATACTTGACAACCCGGTTTCCCAAGGTCACGGGCCAAACGGACGGTTTGAGCTCCCGGTATCGGTCGAGCTCGCCAGCGGTCCTCCAGAATCCAAGATCTACGTTATACCCACGGTCTGCAAGACACTACTGAGTCACGCAGCACGCGATCAACGGCCTGGACTCAACTCGCCGAGGTAAGCTCTCAAGCACAGAACTTTCAAATCTGATAAGCGACCTCTAGTTTAATCTGAAATTGACACAGGGTCCGCTAACCATCTCTAGCTTGGACACTACGATACTGCTGTACAGTACATATTTACCGATACTGTGACAGTACATATTTTACCAATACTGTGACTGGGCCGCATACTGTTACCTTACCTTAATGTTACTGTTACTGATACTGTGATACTTGTAATATTTGCAATTTGCCACTACTTCATATTTACAACTCCTGGTACAACTACTGTTAATGCTACTGGGATACATACTGCTACTGTTACACACTGTTACTGTTAATGTGCTACTTGTGATACTTAAATTTGCCATTCCATCGTATTTCTTTTACTGCGATACTCACTTCCATTTATCTGTCACCAAATCGTGAGATATACACATTCTTCTCTACGGGTCCCTGAGTAGCTAGAAATGGAACCACTCAACCTCTTTCTAATAGTATGCATGTGCATATTGGCCCAAGCACACTCTTACCTCCCCAATGTGCACTACAGTGTAATGCACTATTTCAGACCTAGCTATTATCTTTACCCCCTTCCAATACCCCCACCTTTTCAGCACAACCCACCCCACATAGCCACAAACTACCCGGCAAAAACCCATAGACCTTTCCCACCCAGGAAAAACAAGACAAAGAGAGTCAACAAACCCACGTCACATAAAGCGAAGAGTAATAAGCCTGACCTATCTCAATCTCGTCACCTGCCTACCTTCCAAACAGCGCATGTTGAATATAGCATCATCCTCATCAACGCCAGATTGATTAGAAACAAAACACCTATCATCTACAATATCATCACGGACGAACAACCAGACATCCTCTGTATAACGGAAACCTGGATCAATGACTCCGACCCCGCAATAATAAATCAGCTAAATAAACCTGGATACAAAGTGTACAACTGCCCTCGCACCAATAGGAGGGGTGGGGGCGTCATCATAATAGCCAAAACCACCTTACAACTAACAACCACCTCCCTGAGCTCAAATGATGACATGGACATACTCAAAATAGAAAATACAGCTGTTTCCATCTGTCTTATCTACAGGTCCCCCTCGTCACACCATGAAACACTCGCCCCAGCTCTTGAAACCATCTCTAACACCCAAATTCGAAAATTCCAAATCATTTTGGGAGATCTGAATCTAGCATCACTTCCACCTAGTCATGCAACCAATTTCATGGAAGCCATGGTACAACTGGGGTATCAACAAATCATAAGTGACGCCACCCATGAAAAGGGAAATACCCTAGACCTGGTTTTCCTACCCGCAAATCAGTAAACGGGCAACGAGGAACCCATGATTAGAATAACTCCAGTACCATGGTCTGACCACCACCAAGTTGATCTCAAAGTAAAACTGCCCGCCCCGCCTAAAAATGCAAAAGCCAGGAGGTCAACATACACGAGGAGGAGTTTCAACAAATTCAACGAGGAAAATCTTATAGGCTCCATTGCTTCCCGCATTAATTTGGAATGCACGGACCTCGAAGACCTCACCAACAGATGGAACAGTGGTATACTGGAAGTATCCAACCCTACTTGGAAAACCCCAACAGACTCAGCCAAACTCCGATCTGAACCGTGGTACAACGCTACGCTGACCAGAATGAAAAGGACACTCCGCAAATCAGAGCGGAAATGGAGACAAACAAAGGACCATGAGCACAGGACAGAATACCTGTCTCTACTCGCTAAATACAAGGAGGAGATTAACTCAGCGAAAAGAACTCATCACACAAATCTGTTGAACAAGGCCATAAACAAACCCCGCGAATTATTTGAACTAGTCAAAACCTTAACAAAAACAACACTGGATGACCACACCAACAATGAAATCAAACCTCAAACTTTAGCAAACCACTATGCAAGCAAACTCACAGCATCAACGCCTATGCAATACATGGACCCAACTCCCTCAAGGTCTATTCCATCCATGACAATCTGCACCAGGCAGGATCAGCTCTGGTGCACTTTTCACAAAGTAAACAACCATCAGATTACTACCATAATCACAAACATCAACACCACCACCTCCCCACTAGATCCATGCCCAGCCGCCTGGATCAAAGCAGTGAAACAAGACATCGCCCATCACGTCGCCCACATAGTCAACCTATCACTGCAACAAGGTGACATGCCCGCACAACTTAAGAAGTCTATCATAAGGCCTATCCTGAAAAACAAAGCAGTCAATAAGGTCGACCCGGCATCCTACCGACCAATATCCAGCATATCCTTCCTGGCCAAGGTCATCGAAAAGGCCGTGCTACTCCAACTTCAAGACCACTTGGATGCGAATGAAACCCTGGACAATCAGCAATATGGATTCAGACGGCATCACGGTGTTGAAACACTACTCCTAGCGCTGCTAGACAACCTCCTTAAGGGTCTAGAAGACAAAAAGAAAATGTTTCTACTTATATTCATCGACATATCAGCCGCATTCGATACTGTTCACCATGGAACCCTCATAAACAGACTACAATCAATAGGAATAGCGGGAACCCCACTAAAATGGTTCACTTCGTACATATCGAATAGAATGCAACAGGTACAGTTCAATGGGGAAAAGGCAGAACCTTTCACACAAACTCAGGGCATACCACAGGGCTCGGCCCTCTCTGCGCTCCTGTTCAATGTGTATATGCAACCACTCTGCAAAATTTTCCAACGGCATAATATCAAATACCACGTCTACGCAGACGATATTATGTTGTACACGCAACTGGACACGGTCGACCCGAACTACACCCAACTAGAGGAGTGCCTAAGCGAGATGCAAGCCTGGCTGCACCGAAGTAACATGGCAATAAATCACAAGAAAACGGAGGTAATGTACATCTCCAAAAAGCCAAACTTCAACCCCCCCGCAACAATCACCCTATGTAACAATACATACCAAACAAAGGACGAAATAAAATATCTGGGGGTGACGCTCGAAAGCGACCTTAAGATGGAGAAACACCTCCGCAAAACCAACCGAGCCATCTTCCACAAGCTAAGAGTCCTGCAACCACTAAGGAGTATTATCGAACCCCAGGATTTCAGGACAGTGGCGCAGGCACTCATCATGCCACATTTTGATTACTGCAACGCCATTCTGCAGGGTCTCCCAAAGAAAACCCTAAACATTCTGCAAATGGCGCAAAATGTAGCCGCCAGGGTCATAATGAAAAAAGGATTTGCGGATCACATCACCCCGGTATTGATTGAGCTACACTGGCTCCCCATTTCTGCCCGCATAAAATATAAGACCCTCACGACCACTTTCAAGCTCATACGCAACACAGCCCCGTCATTCCTCTCCACCTTGATCTGCTCTCAACCACTCAACAGAAGCAGGAGAACCATCAATACTAACACCCTGATAGTTCCATCAGATATTAGAGCTGTTAAAACTAGCACAAGTAACAGAGCTTTCTCATACTCTGCACCAACACTCTGGAACCATCTGCCGCCAGAGTTACGAGCCAGCAAAGACCTAACTGACTTTAGGAAAAACCTCAAGACCTATTTGTTTCAGAGTCATTTCAATTTGTTTTAAGCCCAAAGCTTAAGATTATTCACCGCAATAATCCATTGCATACCTATGTACACCTGATAGTTTATGTAAGTTTATATTTGGTTTTGTGTATACTGGTTTTGTGTATACTGGTTATTTGTATATATGTACATATCCCACATCAGTGTATTTATGTAACAGTGCCCCTTATACCCAAAGGTATGAGTATACATGTATCCAGATATACATGTATACGGATATACATGTATACGGATATACATGTACATATACATGTATACGGATATACTTATACTTATACAGATACACTTATTTACACCACTAGTGTGATGTGCCTACCCTCCGAATCATCCTATGCGCGCCCCAAATTCTACTGTATTTATTACTCTTGAATTTGTTTTGTGTATACTGGTTATTTGTATATATGTACATATTGTGTGATGTGATGTGCCTACCCTCCGAATCAACCTATGCGCGCCCCAAATTCTACTGTACTGATTTGACAGTTCTCCTATTGTAATCGGACCGCTGCTGATCGCTGGAAGCAGCGGTATATAAGTGTTTGCTAAATAAAATAAAATAAAATAAAATAAATAAATAAATGGGAATGGAGTAGATACTACACCATTCACAGAAGATGATGTGTTTGAACAGCCTGCAAAACTGAAAGTGGACAAGGTCATGGGACCAGATGGGATATATCCAAGGATACTGAAAGATCTCAGAGAGGTTCTTGCAGAGCCTTTAAAGGATGTTTTTAATAGGTCCTTGGAGATGGGAGAAGTTCCACAGTGCTGGAGAAGGGCTGATGTGGTAATAGGGAAGAGGTGACAAACTACAGGCCAGTAAACCTTACCCCGGTGGCTCCTGAAAGACAGAATAGTGGACTTTCTTGAAACCAGTAGGTTGCATAGTCTGAAGCAACATGGGTTTACCAAAGGACAATCATGCCAAACAAATCTGATTGAGTTCTTTGACTAGTCGACCAGAGAACTAGACCAAGGGCAAGCGATGGATGTGATCTACCTAGATTTCTTCAAAGCCTTTGATACTGTTCCTCAACGGAGGCTTATCAATAAACTGAACAGCCTAGGGATGGGTTCCAAAGTGGTGAAATGGATCAGAAATTTGTTGACTGACAGATAATAAAAGGTGATGGTAAATGGAACTCACTTGGATGAAAGGAAGGTGAGTAATGGTGTGTCCCACAGATTGGTCCTAGGTCCAGTATGCATGCAATGTGCTGTCAAGTCAGTGCTGATTCCTGGTGATCCAGCAGCCACTTGGTTTTCATGGCAGTGTGACTGGAAGTAGATTGCCAGGCCTTTCTGCCAAGGCAATGAAAGGTTAAGTGATTTGCCCAGGGCCACAAGGAGTGCGAGTGAGAATCAAACCCTGGTCTCTTGAGTACCAAGTCAGAGCTCAAACCTTTAGGCTACTCCTCCATTCCCCTGGGACCAGTACTGTTCAATATATTTGTGAGTGATACTGCTTATGGACTGAATGGAAAAGTCAGTATTTTTGCAGATGACATGAAAATTTGCAACAGAGTGGACTCCCTCGAGGGAGTGGATAACATTTGGAAAGATCTACAAAAACTGGAAGAATAGTCTAATGCTTGGCAGTTAAGATTTAATGTGAAGAAGTCAAGTGTCATGCACGTGGGATGCAGAAATCCAAGGGAACTGTATGTGATAGGGAGCAAGAAGTTGGTGTACACAGACCAGGAGAAGGATCTCGGAATGATTGTTACTGAGGATGTCAAGGTGGTGAAACAGTGCATCAAGGCAGTGGCCAAAGCCAGAAGGATGCTGGGCTGCATACAGAGATGAATTACCAGCAGATAGGAGGAGGTATTAATCCCACTGTACAAGTTGCTGGTGAGGCCTCACTTGGAGTATTGTGTTCAGTTTTGGAGACCATATCTCACAAAGGATATAAAAAGACTTGAAACGGTTCAGAGGATGGCAACCAAAATGATTTGGAGCCTGCTCCAGATGACATATGAGAAGAGACTTGAAGACCTAAATATGTATACACTAGAGGAGAGGAGAGACAGGGGAGATATGATACAGACCTTTAAATACTTAAAGGATATTAATGAACAATCAAACATTTTTCAAAGACGGGGAAGCTGTAAAACTAGAGGGCATAACATGAAGCTGCAAGGGGGTAAACTGAAAGGCAATGTCAGGAAATTCTTTTTCACTGAAAGGGTGGTGGATGCTTGGAATGCCATCCTGATGGAAATGGTGGGGGCAAATACAGTGACAGAATTCAAAATGGCATGGGACAGACACAGTGAATCCATTTATAGCAACAGGATAAAATCAAAATAAACGTAACTATCTCTTATATCTCAACAAATAGAGGTGACCTGCATAGAGTGTCAAGTGCACCTACTCTTGCCACCTTGCTGGGCAGACTAGATGGACCGTACTGGTCTTTCTCTGCCATCATATTCTGTGTTACTATGTAAACACCATACTGTTTGTAAAATATTTTTAGCCTATTTTATAAAGACAGAGGTTCCTATATGTCTTTATAAAATAGGTATATTCCTATCCTCTCAACCTTGGCAACATATTATAAAATTACCCTCTAAAAGTTGCCTCGCCACTGCCGCATACAAAATTAGAGATTGACCTGTGGAAACAGAATCTTATTTGTTCGATTATGCTGATCCTTGATCCTGCTTCTCAGACTTGTGCTATTTGCTATAACAATTTTATAAAAAGCAAAATCTTTTACATCTGAAATTAGAGCAGGGAACATTCTAACTATCCTAAGTGTACTGAGCAGTTGATGTTGCTGATTTAATTTGCAGTATTTTTGTACTTAGTAAGCTTCCTGTTTAAAATCCAGGCCTAAAGCTTTCAAAGTGCTACGTGGGCTACATGTAAACTCTTTGCAAACAGCTTCTGAATTATGGACAGGGGCACACATTAGAAGCTGACAGGATTGTGTTTGTTGCGGCTGCTTCTGCCTGAAGAGCCAAAGAAGCAGTGTATTGATCAATTAATCCCTAGTCAAACAAGTTGTATTCCAGCCCGCCATGGAGTTTGTGGTGAAGTTTAGAAACAGTAAGGAAATCGCATTAACGATGAACAGGAACCCCAAATTAGTTTATGGAGTGAAACGTTTCATCTGAGGTTCAGACCATTCTTACTGTGGAAATTCTGTTTCAGCCTTCTTTCATTGATCATACTGTACATCAGTGACTGTGCATCAAAGGCTACATAAACCTTGAGGAAGGAAAGATAAATGATCAACTGTTTACTGCATTTTAACACCGCCAAATATAAAATGAGTGAAGATATGTGAATATTTAGTGCTAAGGGGTATTTTGCCACATAAGCTAAAACAAATGGGAAAATCCCCCAGTTTCTTCAGAGGCTAAACACCCTGTTTTTCTAAATTCAGCTTCAGGCAGTCATATTCTGGTTAGAAAATCAAAGAAGCATGTGTGTTGTTGTTGGTTTTTTTTTTTTACTTTGAATTTGCATTTTATTTTGAACATGTTTTCTATAGATTCCATAAAGAAATTAAGCGTACAGGCTTGCTCAATGGCTTAGCTATAGCATGAAGTGCTTTCGCACAGGAATCCAATTGTGAGTCTTTTGTGCAGAGAGGCTGACAGGTCATGGGCACATCACAGAGCGGAAATGCCCAGAATCCTAAAGAGAGGGAGGGCGTGTGCCTCTGTAGAGTGGTTCTGAGTGTTCTATCCTGGGGACGGGGAAAGGAAAATAAGAGAGGAAGACAAACATGATGGAGAGGTTTAGGGGGTCTTTTACTAACGGGCACTAAGGTGTTGAACTTAACGTGCCAATAGCATCGAAATGATGGTGCATTAGGTGTAAGACTACCGCACTAATTGTCGGGGGCATGGAAAGGATTTCCTTGGCAGTTAACGCAGAGCCCTATCCCCTAGCTTATGCTGCAATAATGGGCTGCACTAACAGCACGTTAGGTGAACCCACTCTAATGCAGTTAGCGCACAGTGTAAACACAGCTCACTTCACCATGCCCACTCTCCACCCGTAATCCCACCCACTTATGACCCTATCATGGGTTGCACAGTTAGCGCAGGAATCATCCCACAGTGTCATTGCCCTGCGCTAGCTGTTAACGCATGTCCCAGCACACCTTCAGTGCGCACCAGAACACACACCATCAGCTAGCGCCTCCTTAGTGTTCTTCTTTCTGTCCTTTCCTAATCCAAAGTGCTCCTGTTGATAAGTTGAGTGAGAAGAAAGTCTTCCGCAGGAGTAACAGTGGAGGAGGGCGGAAGCTAAGGACCACGGCCAAACACAAAGGGGTAGTATAAAAAACTCTTTATTAGCAGACCCAACTCAACGGTTTCGGCCAGAGGCCTTCTTCAGGGGTCTAAAAATGGACAGACACAAACATCAATGTTAAAATTAAATTAAAAATAAATACACAAAAGTAAAATAACAGTAGCAGTAAAAATCCTCAACTGAAATACATTACCATGAAGAAACAAACAAACAACGTGAAAATGGTGGAACGAACCACTCTTCCCAATCTACAGGGGAATAGGTAAAAACATACAAGTATCATTAAATATATAACTGCATAAAAATGCTGGAGGATAATCAGTGTGGCAGAACTAAAGAAATAAATACAATTCATACAAATATAAGACATAAAGAACAATAAATGCATATAAAAGATTAATTACATATCAAAAAATATATAAATATGTATATATGAAAACATAACAAAAAGCTTTATATTAAAATGACTATCAATAAAGTAAAAGACATCAGAGCAAATAGAAGTCGACTAAGATAATAGCATTAAGGTATTGTACATGCAAAAACGAGTGCTGACAAAAGTACATAAAAAGCAAAGTGTTACATACCAGCGAGTTAGACAACTAAAGGAAGGGAAAAACAAACATCAAACCAGAAAGAGAGAGTAGAGCCCACTAGAGAAATCATCATATTAGACGTGCTATAAAAAAGAAGATAAAAGTGATATGGACAGTTTCGAGAAAATAAATAACTCGACTTCATAAATATAAAGCACAGCATACGAGGGTCAGAAAGTATCTCCACAAGGATCAAAAATAGACAGTGTCTGAGCCAACAATAAAAAAAGGTAAATAGAACTTGTCCAAAGAAACCAGGATAACAAATTTGGTTACAAATTGCGGCACTGACTATAAAGGGGGAACACGGAGAAAAGCGAACAACGGGGGAGAAAAAACTACATAAAAAATGCATCGAGTGCAGTTGAAACCAAAATGCAAGGAGAGAGAAATATTCAAAACTAGAACGTACAGATGTGATAAAAACATATGAGAAATGAAACGTACCAGCGGAATAGCTTGAGCGGGAAAACGCCGCAGGTGCAAAGGAACAGACTAAAAAGCAACAAAGGAACACTCCCATAAAAACGTCATCATGATTGGCACCTCATAAAAACAAAACGGGAGTAAGAAGCTGCTTACTCCCATTTTGTTTTCTTCATGGTAATGTATTTCAGTTGAGGATTTTTACTGCTACTGTTATTTTACTTTTGTGTATTTATTTTTAATTTAATTTTAACATTGATGTTTGTGTCTGTCCATTTTTAGACCCCTGAAGAAGGCCTCTGGCCGAAACCGTTGAGTTGGGTCTGCTAATAAAGAGTTTTTTATACTACCCCTTTGTGTTTGGCCGTGGTCCTTAGCTTCTGCCCTCCTCCACTGATAAGTTGAGTGAGACAAGAAATGCATAGCTCCCACATGTAGGGGCCCATTTATTAAAGTGCACTAAGCAATTACGGCTCGATATGTGGCGGTATTACATGGTTTGCAGACCGTGTCAATGCCGCTGAGCTGGATACAGTTAGTGCTGCTGAATATCTGCGGCTGGCGTATCTACATGCCCTGATTGTAACCAGTTAGCATCGGGGGCGTCCTAGGGCAGAGTGAGGACAGCACTGCTCACTAACCAGGCAGCGGTGATATTGAGCCACTGCCTGGTTAGCAATATGTGGCAAAGGCCAGGCACAGGAAACCCTGGCCTAACATTTGATGTGTATCACTAACCAAGCAGCGGCTTAATATTGCCATTGCCTGGTTAGTGAGCCACAAATGCATCTAACTTGGATATTCATTGCTGGGGCTTGATATGACCCAGCATTGAATATCCGGGTTTAACTTTCAGTGCCGGCGGCTAGCCATGTAAGCGGCGCTGGCCGCCGGCACTGAATATCGGGCCCTTAGTGTGTAAATTAGCAAGTGCTGCTAGCGCATAACCATGGCAACTGTTACTGGGTTGGCATGGAAGTGCGTGTTAATTCGCACATGAACTGCATGTCCTCAGAGATTGGGAACTGGGTGGAAAGTGGAGGAGGAGCCCAGTGATTAGACAACAGCCTAATACCTGGAAGAGTGGAGTTCAATTCTCACTGACTCTCCTTGTGACCTTGGGCAAGTCGTTTTACCCTCCCTTGACTCAGAAGACAAAGCCTGGCAATCTATTTACAATCATACTTTCCCAAGAAATCCCAGGGGCTGCTGGGTAAAAATGTGTGCAAACTAGGCACGAGTACTTACACCTGCTGTATGACAGGTATATATGCCTGTGCCTAGATTTTTCAAGAAAGCACACAAGTTATAGTATTTTATAACTTACACATGTAAATTTGCGCTACAACCAAACTCTGCTCTGCGCATGTCCACAGTGAAAAGTACCTGCGAGCGAATTTATACACATCCATATAGAATCACAACTGACTAAGTATACATGTTAATGTCTATTCACATGCATAAGTCCTTGAAAATAGTGTGTTATTCTCACACATCTTTAAGCGACTTCTTATAAAATAAGCATCATACTGTACAGAGCAGTTAGCACACAGGACTTTACCTTACACTGTCACTTGTGCAGTTATCATGGCTATACTTACTGCCCCCCCACCTCCATGACAGGCCCAACATCTAAACAAAATAGTACCTCCAAAACTCCCAGCCCCTGACATACCCCTCAAGGCCCCTCAACCTCTGACACACTATCCTCTCCCCCCCCCCCCCACACACACCTTCTACCAGTAGCCCCTGGTGTCTATTCATGTGGTTTAAACTTACATAGTAACATAGTAAATGACGGCAGATAAAGACCAGTATGGTCCATCTAGTCTGCCCAGTATGATGGCAAGAGTAGTTGCACCTGCCACTCCGTGCAGGCCACCCCTCTCCATGTCTTTGTTTAGGGGTGAACCCACCACTCCATGTAGGACACCCTTATTTGTTGAGAATTTAGATGGTTTAGTTTATTTTGATTTTATCTTGTTGCTGTAAAGGGATTCACTGTGTCTGTCCCAAGCCATTTTGAATTCCGTCACCGTGTTTGCCCCTACCACTTCCATCGGGAGGGCGTTCCAAGCATCCACCACCCTTTCAGTGAAAAAGTATTTCCTGACATTGTCTTTCAATTTACCACCTTGCAGATTCCTGTTATGCCCTCTAGTTTTACAGCTTCCACGTCTTTGGAAGAGGTTTGTTTGTTCATTATTTCTCTTTAAGTATTTAAAGGTCTGAATCATATCTCCCCTGTCCCTCCTCTCCTCCAAAGTGTACAGGTTTAGGTAAAGTCTCTTCTCATAAGGCTTCTGAACCAGGCTCCAAATCATTTTGGTTGCCTTCCTCTGAACAGATTCCAGTCTTTTTACATCTTTTGCAAGAAATGGTCTCCAAAACTGAACACAGTATTCCAAGTGAGGCCTCACCAGTGACTTGTACAGTGGCGTAAGTACCTCTTCCTTTCTGCTGGTAATTCCTCTTTGTATGTAGCCCAACATCCTCCTGGCTTTTGCCACCGCCCTGTTGCACTGTTTTGCCACCTTGAGGTCTTCAGAAATAATCACACCAAGGTCTTTCTCCTGATCCATGCACACCAACCTTTCGCCCCCTATCGCGCACATTTCCCTTGGATTTCTGCTACCCAAGTGCATGGCTCTGCACTTTTTTGCATTAAATCTTAATTGCTAAGCTTTAGACCATTCTTCCAGCTTTTGTAGATCTTTCCTCATGTTAACCACTCCCTCGGGGAGTCCACTCTGTTGCAAATTTTTGTGTCATTTGCAAAAAGACAGACTTTTCCATTCAGTCCTTCAGCAATATCGCTCACAAATACATTGAACAGTGCCGGGCCCAGGACCGATCCCTGGGGCACCCCGCTAATCACCTTCCCTTCATCTGAGTGAGCTCCATTTACCATCACCTTCTGTCGTCTGTCAGTCAACCAATTTGTGATCCAATTTACCATCTTGGGATCCGTCCCCAAGCTACTGAGTTTATTGATAAGCCTCCTATGAGGAATAGTATCAAAGGCTTTGCTGAAATCCAGGTAGATGACATCCATCGCATGCCCCTGATCCAGTTCCCTGGTCATCCAGTCGAAGAACTCAATCAGACTTGTTTGGCAGGATCGTCCTTCGGTAAAATCACGTTGCCTTGGGTCTTGCATCCTGTTGGTTTTGAGAAAGTTCACTAATCGCTCTTTCAGGAGTGCCTCCATTATTTTTCCTGCCACCGAGGTAAGGCTCATAGGCCTGTAGTTTGACAATTCTTCCCTGTCACCACTTTTGTGTAGAGGTACGACATCAGCCGTTCTCCAGTCCTGAGGAACCTCTCCTGTTTCCAAGGATCTGTTGAAAACGTCCTTTAACGGCCCTGCAAGAACCTCTCTGAGCTCTTTCAGTATCCTGGAATGTATCCCATCCGGTCCCATGGCCTTGTTCATTTTCAGTTTTGCAAGTTGTTCTAACACTTCATCTTCAGTGAATGGTGAGGTATCTACTTCATTCCCATTTTTATATTTAGGAGTCACAGGAGGTCCTTCTCCAGGATTTTCTTTAGTAAAAACAGAGCAGAAGTATTTGTTTAGCAATTTCGCTTTTTCAATGTCACTTTCCACGAGACCGTTCGCAGCACTCCTGAGTTCTGAAATTCCACCTCTGATCTTCTTCCTTTCCCGAATATACCTGAAGAAAGTTTTGTCGCCACACTTCACATCATTAGCCATATTTTCCTCTGCCTTTCATTTTGCTATCCTTATTTCTCTTTTTGTCCCTTTGAGTTTGATCCTGTATTCATTTCTCTATTCCTCTGTTTGTGAGCTTTTGAATTTTGTGAAAGCTGTGTTTTTTGCCTTTATTTGAGCAGCCACTTCTTTGGAAAACCAAGCAGGTTTTCTTCTCCTCCTGTTTTTGTTTACTTTTCTTACATATTTATCTGTTGCCCCTTTGATTGCCACATTTAGTTTAGCCCATTGCAATTCCACTTCCCTTATCTCCTTCCACCCTGTCAACTCCTCCTTTAGGTACTCGGCCATTTTATTGAAGTCGTTGTTTTTTGAAGTTTAGGACTTTGAGCTTGCTATGATTGGCCTGTACCATGGCTTTTATCTCAAACCACACAGTGTGATGATCGCTGCTGCTCACAGGGGCACTCGCACAGACATTCGACACACTATCACCGTTGGTGAGCACTAAATCCAGTGTTGAGCTTTCCCTGGTTGGTTCCATCACCATTTGTCTAAGTAACGCATCTTGGAGAGCATCCACAATTTTTTTTGCTTCTTTCCAGATTTGCAGAAGGAGCAATCCAATCCACATCCGGTAGATTAAAGTCACCCAATATTATCACTTCCCCCTTTGTGGCTATCTTGGCAATATCTATAATCAGTTCATTATCTACATCTTCAGTTTGTGTCGGAGGTCTGTAGACTACAGCAGTATGGATGACCGTGCCATCTCCTCTTTCCAACACAATCCAGAGCGCTTGTTCTTTTCCCTATGCCCCCTGCATTTCAGTAGCTTTAATATTGCTTTTGACATACAAGGCTACTCCTCCTCCTCTTCCATTTTCTATGTCTCTTCTGAATAGATTATAGCCAGCTATAGCTACATCCCAATCATGCGATTCATTAAGCCATGTTTCTGTAATGGCCACAATGTCCAAATCCATTTCCACCATTAGGGCTTCCAGGTCCGGAACTTTGTTGGCTAAGCTTCGAGCATTTGCGCTCATTGCTTTCCAGCATTTAACTGGCTTGTGTATATTTTGCATTGATTTTGATCTGCCTACATCTTCCCACTTGTTTTTAATGTGTGGTTTAAAAGTGTGGCTGTTTCTGATTTTAATCTGCTTTTGCAGGAGGTGATGTCCAGTGCTTGATCTTCCACATACGTCACCCCCTTTTTCTAGTTTAAATGCATATCCACATATTGCTTGAATTTTTCACTTAGGTTTCTTTTCCCTGCGATAGAGAGATGTAGTCCATCAGCACAGTATAGTCTCTTGTTGTTCCATCAGTTACCCCATTCGCCAATAAATCTGAATCCTTCTTGTTTGCACCAGGTCTGGAGCCATGTATTAAAGCTGTTAATGCAATGCAGCCTTTTTGCCCCCTTACCAAGTACAGGTAGAACCTCTGAGAATGCAACTGTGTTAACAATGGGCTTGAGTTTCTCTCCCAAGGATTGGAAGTCCTTTTGGACTGTAGAGGCACTGTTTCTAGCCAGGTCATTTGTGCCCAAGTGGATAACAACATCAAGTTTGGAGTGTTCACTTTTTGCTCAACAACGTGGTTTGTATTCCTGCTGGCTGAAGAGCTTGGGAGGCACCTGACTATCTTCTCTCCTTTGAACTGTGTTCCCAAGTTGGTGGCACTGATGATAGTAGTAGTTTGCTATTTGGTGAGGTTTTCTTCATATTTGGTCCTTTAGCAGGAGATTGGGCATCGTCTGTCTCATTTAAGGGCCCATCAGTTTCTTTGGATTGGTCATTCTCATTCGCCAAGGCAGAGAAGGCATTATGCAGGGATATCGCCTGATGCATACGATGCCTCTGTGTCACAGGTTGCAATCTACCAGAACCCACTGCCAGATAAGGGCAAAAGCTCCTTTTTTGGTAGCATGAACCCTAGCAGCAGTACCACAAAACTACTACCAGGAGTCCGAGTTGTCATTTTGAACCTGGGACTCTGATGGGGCAGAAGTGACTGGGGATCTCTGCTGCTCCCCACTAGACATCAGTGACTGCAAGTAGAAGCCAGAGAGATATATATAAGGGGTTCAAAAGGTGCGGTGGTACTATTTGATTTAGATGTCGGGCCAATTGGATAGGGGGATTGGGTAGGGGAACATAGATGTCAAACGCCAGTCCTGGAGAGCCACAAACCAGCCTGGTTTTCAGGATGTCCCTTATGAATATTCATGAGATATGTTTGCCTACAATGGGCATGGTGCATGCAAATATATCTCATGCATATTCATTTGGGATGTCCTGAAAGTCTGACTGGGTTGTGGCCCTCCAGTACTGGAGTTTACATTGCTGGAGGATGTCCTTAATGAATGTCTGGGAAGATGTGTGGGGTATAGTCAATGTGACAGTGCACCAGCTGCATTAGGGGACCTGATGGTTTGTGCATTGCTGATAGCACGACTGCAACTATGCTATCAGCAATGCAGTTTTAACGTGTATAAATGCCTGCCTTGCGTGGAAGCCTTTGGGACAGATGATGGCCATATCCTCAAAAATTACCACACGGACTTTGCACTTACATTCAAAATGAATGCATGGTAACGCATGCTAAGTGCAAAACTCTACTGCACTTTAGTAAAAGGGCCTTAGTGCTGTATTTCCACAAAACATTCATAGGAGCTTTGTATAGCATGAAAAGTGGTAAAGGGAAGACCCTATAAAAGAATAATCTGAAAAGTGTTGTGGTGGAAGCAATGGAAATCATGGATATTTGGATGATGAAGAATTCCCAGCCATTTGCTGCAGATTAACAAGATAGGGAGAGTAATTCGCAATGGCATCTAGCAGCTTGCTGTCTGACAGCGAATTTAACCTGCAACCTGCAAACCGGTTTACAAAGAGAAGCTCCCTGTTGAGCGTCCCTTTGAAAATCCACGGGCAGGTCTCTGCTGCAAGGAGTATTCAACCTGCGCATATTGCAGGTGCAAACTGGATGAGTTAAGCAGTGAACAGCAGGCAGGAGAATTTCAAAATGAAATCCTGGCACGTTTTCCAGGTCCATCCCTCCAGTGCTGCCATTTTTCCCTGTGAGGAAAGTATGCACGCCATCAACATCGAGAAGATATCATTATGTTTATTTTGATTTTATCCGTCTGTCCCGTGCCATTTTGAATTCTGTCACTGTATTTGCTCCCACAACTTCCATCAGGAGGGCATTCCAAGCATCCACTACCCTGTCAGTGAAAATGTATTTCCTGACATTGCCTTTCAATTTACCCCCTTGCAGCTTCATGTTATGCCTTTTAGTTTTACAGCTTCCTCGTCTTTGGAAGAGGTTTGTTTGTTCATTAATACTCTGTAAGTATTTAAAGGTTTGAATCATATCTCCCCTGTCCCTCCTCTCCTCCAGAGTTTACATATTTAGGTCTTCAAGTCTTTTCTCATGTCTTCTGACGCAGGCTCCAAATCATTTTGGTCGCCTTCCTCTGAACTGTTTCCAGTTTTTTTCTGTCCTTTGCGAGATATGGTCTCCAAAACCATATTCCAAGTGAGGCCTCACTAGCGACTTGTACAGTGGCATTAGTACCCCTTCCTTTCTGCTGGTAAGTCCTCTTTGTATGCAACCCAGCATCCTTCTGGCTTTTGCCATCGCCTTGTCGCACTGTTTCACTGAAGCTGCTGAAGTACGGACTTCTCAAGGAATGCCAGTCACCTTAGCATCACCACCTTGAGATCCTCAGAAACAATCACTCCGAGGTCCTTCTCCTGGTCTGTGCACACCAACCTCTCACCTCCTATCACATACAGTTCCCTTGGATTTCTCATTCCCAAGTGCATGACACTGCACTTCATCACATTACAGTAAATCTTAACTGCCAAGCATTAGACCATTCTTCCAGCCTTTTTAGATCTTTCCTCATGCTATCCACTCCCTCAGGGGAGTCCACTCTGTTGCAAATTTTCATGTCATCTACAAAAAGACAGACATTTCCATTCAGTCCTTCAGAAATATCACTCACAAATACATTGAACAGTACCAGTCCCAGGACCGAACCGCTAATTACCTTCCTTTCATCCAAGTGAGTTCCGTTTACCATCACCTTCTGTTGTCTGTCAGTCAACGAATTTCTGATCCATTTCACCATCTTGGGACCCATCCCCAAGCTGTTGAGTTTATTGATAAGCTTCCTATGAGGTAGAAAGGTTGTATGAAAAATAAGTTTAAATAAATACATAAAATAATTATTTTCTTAGGTCAATATTTGTAGATATCTAGAATGCCTTACAGGAGCAAGTAGTGGAATCTAAAACATTAACAAACTTTTAGAGGCTATGGAATAAGTACAGAGAATCCTTAGCTGCAAAAAATTGAAGAGATAGCGGAGGTATGACCTAGTAGCATATGTTTTAAGTGTTTAAGATAACTTATTCAAACAAGTCAGCCGATAGTTTTGTGATTCCCAAAACAAATGGCAAAGTGGATAATGTGGAACATTAGGAGAGTTAGCAGAAATGCAAGCAACCATGCAGCTGGGTCTGTCTGGCAGCCTGCACTGATAGACCCAGTAGCTAATTGAATCTAACTAGCATGCTGAAAGTAGACTAGTAGCGAGAGGGTTTAAAGCAAACACAGACGTTCACATTGTCGGATCTGTCTGGGAGGCTACTCAGGAGACCTAGTAGACTGGATCTTGGGCAGCAGCCACATTGGTATTGGTAGCTATTCAAATGATTGCAAACCTTTGTAGATAGACATGGGGGCAGGTTGTGAACTATATGGAGGATATCTTAGGTCTATCTATATAAGATCATAGAGTACAGATGAGGAAGATGATAAAAATTATCCTGGATATGAAGAGCTATCTTATGAATGGTCACAGTCTACAGCTGGCGCTTTGGATAGAGACCTGCAGCGTAGCTGGGAATAAATGGACAGACTCGATGAGTTTGCTAATCTTTTTCTGCTGTCATCTACTATGTTGCTAAGTTACTCTGAGGCTGATAGTTAAAAATACAATTTGTATTCCTAAATTTAGGAACCTAAACTAGGCACCTATTTTCAATCCAACTTAAATTTCTGTGTTTTAGGCTAGAAATGCCGCAACATTCAGGCATCTAAAAATTGGGAAGCTAAGTTTATTGCTATTAATATTCCCAAATTACTGATCCTAATTTATCTAAGTTAGGTCTTTAATGCTCAAATCACCCCAAAACAACCCAATGTAAGAAACCAGATTATAATCAATTATTGCGATTGAATCAATTTTTGTTTTTGTTTTTTTAATATTTTTATTTTCTGTTGGGCCCTGTTCATAGCACACAACATAATAATTGCAGCATTTACACAACAAACCCATTTTACACAATATTATTCTGTAAGTATTTAATCCTATCTTTAAAACTTAGCAGATCTTTCCACAGATAAACTGCATCTAATGACCAAGACATGGTACCTTAGAAAGCTAAATTCCCCCAACACAGTGCTATGTTTCGAACCAAAGGAATTAACCATGTCCTTAGCTTCTTATAGTTCCTTGCTTCTCGTTTTTTTCATTGATACGAGTACTCCTTCCAGACACTGTCCCACTTATTCATCTGGCTTCTTGCAAAGTTTCTAAATCCCCTCCCTCCCTCCCTTACTCCCCACTATATGTCACCTACTTTTTAAACGTCTAAATTTAGGATCTTAGTGAAATTGGGATCCTAAATTTAGGAAATGAGGCCTAGTCAGTTTTCAAAGCAGCCAGTTTAGGCTCCTAAATCCAAAAGTTAGTCTGCGTACGCCATGTAGTGCTATACAAATGATAAGTGGCAGAAAGTAATACTAAACCTTTTGTTTACAGTTTAGTTGTTTCCTTTTTTCTGTTCTTTTCTGCTTTCTTTTTTTCTTTTATTCTGAAGAAAGAATAAATCAGTACCGTTACGACACTCTTGCAAAAATCAATTTCACTTCATAATAGAATATTTAGCATAGGACTCGGAGTGATCTCTGGAGGCGTGAGGGGCTTGTCGAGTGCCCTAGGACTGCGGGAGCCGAGCACCTTGTTTGGGACACTTGCCGTTTTCCCCGATTCTCGGGCAGGCATAGTGGGGACATCTTCCAGCTGCAAGGACCCTGCAGCAGATAAGAACACTGCTCCAACTCCTCTCTGTGGACTCGGAGTGATCTCTGGAGGCGTGAGGGGCTTGTCGAGTGCCCTAGGACTGCGGGAGCCGAGCACCTTGTTTGGGACACTTGCCGTTTTCCCCGATTCTCGGGCAGGCATAGTGGGGACATCTTCCACCTGCAAGGACCCTGCAGCAGATAAGAACGCTGCTCCAACTCCTCTCTGTGGACTCGGAGTGATCTCTGGAGGCGTGAGGGGCTTGTCGAGTGCCCTAGGACTGCGGTAGCCGAGCACCTTGTTTGGGACACTTGCCGTTTTCCCCGATTCTCAGGCAGGCATAGTGGGGACATCTTCCACCTGCAAGGACCCTGCAGCAGATAAGAAGGCTGCTCCAACTCCTCTCTGTGGACTCGGAGTGATCTCTGGAGGTGTGAGGGGCTTGTCGAGTGCCCTAGGACTGCGGGAGCCGAGCACCTTGTTTGGGACACTTGCCGTTTTCCACGATTCTCGGGCAGGCATAGTGGGGACATCTTCCACCTGCAAGGACCCTATTTGTATAACTGTAGGCTGCTTTTAGACCGCGGAGCATGTCCGCGGAGCGTGATCCGAAGGGGCGTGTCCAAAGGGGCGGGACACGCCCCTTTGGCGCCCCTTCGGCATCACAGCGGCGAACAGTGAGTGTGTTTCTTTTATATTAATTTGCTTGACATTTATATGGGGAAAAGGAAGGCTAAGTCTGGGCGTGGGGAGGAGGGATCGACTACTAATGTACCGGTTGTCGGTCCGTTGGATAAACATCTGGTCCCGCGCCCAGTAGCGCAGTCCTCTCCTGAGGGGGCCTCTCTTAGCCCTGGGGGAGGGACCCCCCCTCCTTGTCCTGCTGCTGGTTTATCTTTGTTAGGGTCAGAAAAGTCTCCTGAATCAATGCGGACCGCCGCTTATGCGACGGTTCAGTTACCTAAACCGGTTACCTTAACTGTCCCCGGGGGTACTTTGTGCCCGCCGGTTTCTTCTGTTGATTCGGAGATAACTTTGAAGGACCTATGGCAAGTTTTGCAATCTATTGATGTTAAAGTGTCCTCTACTCTTAGTTCCTTATGTGATTTTTCTTCCCAAACTGTGGCATCTATTCAACAATTGGATAATAAGATTTCTGTGGTGGATGCAGCTTATGTTAAACTTGAGCAGCAACTGCCTTCTTTGCATTCAGCTACAGTAGCTGGGATGAAAGATGCTTTGATTTTGCACGGCAAGGTGGAGGCACTTGAAAACACCTTGCGTGCTTCTAATCTACGTTTTCTAAATTTTCCGTATACCTCTCTTATTTTGCCAAAAATTCTCCTTGATAAATACTTTAAAGAAGTATTGCTTTTCTCAGATCCTGTTGAAGTATCTCAGTTATATTATATTCCAATTGGCTCTAAGCGTGTCAACCCAGTCGAGGGGGGTTGGACGTAATAGAACCGTCTATTACTAATTTGACTGATTTTTTGGAAGACTCTTCTAACGTAATAAATTCTCGTGCCACTTTGGTAGTGACCTTGACATCATTAGAATGTAAGCATCGTATTCTTAAGGCTTTCTTTAAGTATAAGTTCACTGCTTTTTGTGGCCATAAGATAAACATATTTCCGGATGTTTCACATAGCACCCAACTTAGGAGGAGGCTTTTTCTAGCGTTAAAGCCTCAGGTCCTTAAGTTGGGTGCTACTTTTTTTCTTCGCTTCCCTTGTAAGTGTATTGTAAATTATGAGGGTGCTGTTTATATCTTTTCCGATGTTGCTCATTTGGAGAAATTTGTTTTGGAGCGGCAGGGTTCTGTGGAGGTTAGTCGGGATGAGTAAAAAGTAGCCTCTATATTGTAGGTTTGGTTAAATCTTGATTTCCTATAGTAGTTTATTTTTTCTTTTGTTTTTTTTCACATCCGGGTTCCAGTGATGTGTACTTAATCATATTGTGTTACTGTAACATTGGTGTTCCCTTTTGTATTGTTTCTGATTGTCCTGAATTGTATTGGTTTAACTTGTTATATTGTTAAAACTCTAATAAAAAAAAAAAAGAATATTTAGCATAGTGGTTCTCAAACCTGCTGGTCAGGTTTTCAGGATATCCGCAGTGATTCTTCATGAGATAGATTTGCATTCCTTGCCTCCATGGCATGCAAATGTTGCTCATGCATATTCCTGAAAATCTGATTGACTACTGCTGCCCCAAAACAAGTGTGAAAAACATTGGCTTATACGGATCAGGACATAACAAACATGTTATGAAAACTAATAAATCAGTGGGTCTTTTTAAGGGATGATGTTGACAGAATATTTTTCAAAAGATATTATGCTAGTTTCCTAAAACAATGCCTTTCATATAGAAAAATCAGGAAAAATGGTTGTGGGAATGGAAGACTATTGTTTTGAGAACAAATGATAACTGAAACATCTCAGATTTGTACTTCTTCCACACAGTGCGGTAGCAAAACATGACAGAAATGTGCTACGTGAATAGTCAGACCACTATACTGTAGTTCACCTAAGAATCAAAAGGCCTATGAAGAGGCCGGTTACGTTTTTTTATTTTTCTTTAATTCGAACCAGCAACCACAAATAACTTTACAGAGCAAAGGATCATTGTTGCCCGAGAAACAGACCACCAGTCCCAGAGATGAAGGATGTCAATATACTGTAATTTTCCTCAGGGTCAGCTAGCTACTAGAAGTTGCCAACTGTGGCAGGCATGTACTTCCTAACATGCCTTCTATTCTTTAGTTTTACTGCTGGATTACCTTTCTGGTAATAGGTTAACATGCTAACCCTTCTTTGTCAATTAGTGCATTTCCATATGGAACAATGCAAGGGTATGTTCACCTTAAGCATTTGTGCTGCTATAGTCATGCTCATAGATGAGCATTTTAAAACTATAAAAAAAATCAATGCAAAAACATTAAAGGGCTGAAATACAGTACTGTAGTATTTGATTACAAAGAGAAAAACACACATAATAATCAAAGAACACAAAAGGCATCAGTGTCTTTAGGCGGTCGAGTTAATGGTGAAACACATGAAAAGCTGATTTGTTTTTCAATCCAGCAAACCAAGTAAATGCCCATGAAATGGAAAACTTGTGAAGACATTGTTCATTAGATTGTGAAGGAAGAGAATTCATGCTTTACAGTGTAGAGGCATGTGTCTGCTCAGCTGAAATCCCAGAGAGTAGTACTGGATGGAGGGCAAGGTACTGGTGCGCACCAAAGAGAATAGAGCTATTAGGAGGATCGTGTCTGATGACCTTTAGGCAAAGAAGCAGTTCAAGGATCTGGGGCGGCCTAAGGTGCAAAGACAGAGATAATCCCCAGAAAAAAAGGCAGAGGATGCCTATGTATGTAGATCATTGTTAACTTTCTCCTATAGTATTGCGTCTGGTTCTCAATAAAGATAAAAGAAGAATCTGGCCATCTACAGCATAAATCCTAGTAAATAAGACTTAAGGATCTAAGCATAAATAATCTACAAGAGAAGAAAGAAAGAGGAATGTGATAGAGGCATTCAAATACCTCAAAGATATTACTAATATTAAATAATTTTTCTATGGAAAGGAAGTTCTAGAAACGGAGCTATGGTGGATTGAAGAGAAACATAAAATTTTTATTTAGAAATAGGATAGAAGATGAATGGAATAGCCCCCTAGGAGGGTATGGAATTGAAAAGGTATAAGGAACCTAGCCCTCAACTGATGCAAATCTTACCTGACCAACCGCCAGCAAAACGTCCACGTAGGAACTGAGTCATCCAGTACTTTCTATCAAACACAAGGAGTCCCGCAGGACTCATTCCTCTCCGCCCTGCTCTTCAACATCTATCTACAGGCGATCTATGCCATTATCCAGTCTTTCAATATTTACTATCACATTTATGCTGATGACATCCTGCTTTACACCCCCTTCTCCATAGACAGCCCCGCCTATTCTTCCATCACAGAATGCTTCAATGTGGTATCCGAGTAGCTCTCTATCCACAACGTGATGGTTAACGGCAAAAAATCTGAGGTCTTATTTATAACCAAACACCAAACTTTCATCCCACCAACTTCGCTGAAGGTAAAAGATTTTGAGCTTATGGCTAAGCAGGAGGTACGTTATCTAGGAGTCACTCTGGAGCAACATCTGAATTGGGAAGCCCACGTACAAAATATAAACAAAACAATCTACCACAAAATAAGAAAACTCCACCATCTACTCCCCCTCCTTGAGCCCTCAGATTTATGAACAGTTTTCCAAGCGCTTATATTTCCTCACCTGGACTGTTGTTAAGTGCCGTTGAGTCAGAATCGACTCATGGCGACCCTCTGGATAGCTATCCTAAATTGTGTTCGGTCTTCAGTCAGGCGGCTCATTGTTGACAGACTGGTACCCATAGCTGCTGTTATTGTATCGATCCATCTCATTGCTGGCCTTCCTCTATTGCGTTGACCTCCTATCTTGCCAAGCATAATGTCTTTCTCTAATGATCTCTCTCTTTGCATGATGTGTCCAAAGTATTTAAGTCAAAGTCTTGTCATCTGAGCTTCTAAAGAAAGCTTAGGTTTGATCTCCTCTAGTACCAACTGGTTTGTTCTTCGGGCAGTCCATGGTATACACAGTATTCGCTGCCAGCACCATAATTCAAAGGCATCAATTTTCTTCCTGTCTATCTTTTTCATTGTCCAGCTTTCACATCCATATGATGTTATTGAAAATACCATGGCTTGAACAAGTCGAATCTTTGTATGGAGAGAGACATCTCTGCTCTTGAGAATCTTATCTAGGTCTTTCATAGCCATTCTACCAAGAGCAATACGTTTTCTGATTTCTTGACTGCTTGTTGCTTCTTTATTGATAGTTGATCCAAGTAGGTTAAAGTTGTTCACGATTTCAATTTATTCTCCTTCAACAATGCCAGTTGTCATGATCTTTGTCTTCTTTACATTAAGGTGCAGGCCCATTTTGAGACTATGTTCTTTGATTGTGAGAAGCAAATGTTTCAGATCATCTTCACTTTCAGCCAGTAATGTGGTATCATCAGCATAGCGAAGGTTGTTGATGAGTCTTCCACCAATCTTCACACCTCTGTTGTCTTCATACAATCCAGCTTCTCTGATGATTTCTTCTGCATATAAATTAAACAGGTAGGGGGAAAGTATGCAGCCTTGTCTTACACCTTTGCTTATTTTAAACCATTCTGTTTCTCCTTGTTCGGTTTGAACTGTTGCTTCTTGATCAGTGTACAGATTGTGCAAGAGTACGATCAGGTGTTCTGGTATACCCATGCTTCTTAATGTGGCCCAGAGTTCCTCATGGTTTACACAGTCAAAAGCCTTGCTATAGTCAATAAAGCACAAATAGATATCCTTTTGGTATTCTTTAGACTTTTCAAAGATCCATCTCACATCCACAATGATATCTCTCGTTCCTCGTCCTTTCCTGAACCCTGCTTGCACTTCAGGTAGTTCTTGTTCCAGGTATGATTGTAGTCTCTTTTGAATAATCTTCAGTATTATGTTGCTGGCATGTGGGATCAGAGCAATTGTGCAATAATTTCCACAGTTAGTTGGATCACCTTTCTTTGGTATTGGTATAAACACAGATCTTTTCCAGTCAGTTGGCCATGATGTTGTCTTCCATATTTCTTGGCAGAGCCTTGTAAGTATGGTAACAGCTGCATCAGATTGCTGTAATACTTCTATGGGAATGCTATCAATGCCTGGTGCTTTGTTCTTTGATAAGGCTTTCAATGCTGCTTCAACTTCTTCTTTCATCACCAATGGTTCCCGATCATAAGGTACAGTTTAAAACGACTGTTGGTCCACTTGATCTTTATCATATAAAAACTCTGTATATTCCTTCCACCTTTTCTTGATCTTCTCAGCATCATTCAACATAGAACCTTGAGCATCTTGTAGCATTCCAATTCGAGGCTGGAACTTTTTCTTTAACTCTCTTAGCTTTAGGAAAGCCGATCTTGTTCTTCCTCTAATAGTTTCTGCTTCTATTTCCTACATACATCGTTGTAGTATTTTTCCTTGTCCTGTCTTGCTGCACATTGGAAATCTCTGTTGAGTTCTGTAATTGTCTTTCTTTCTCCTCTGGCTTTAGCTTCTCTGCATTTCTGGGCAATTTTCAGAGTTTCTTCCGTCATCCATTTTGGCCGTTTTTTCTTTTTCACCTTTTGTAGAAACTTCTCGCTTTCTTCCAACACAGCCTTCTTGATGTCATTTCATAACTCTTCTGGAGCTCTGTCATTTGTATCTAAAGCAGCAAATCGATTTTGCTGCATTCATGAGTGGTTTGCTCTTTTTCAACTTTCGCTTGAGTTTACATATTAGTAGTTTATGATCTGTACCACAGTCAGCTCCAGGTTTTGTCTTTGTTGATGTTATAGAGCTTTTCCATTGTTGACTTCCACAGATGTAGTCAATTTGATTTTTATACAATCCATTGGGTGAAGTCCATGTGTACAGTCACCGCTTGTGTTGCTGGAAGAAGGTGTTTGAGATGAATAGATCGTTGGTCTTGCAGAATTCTATGAGTCTTTCTCCAGCTTCATTTCTGTTGTCAAGTCCATATTTTCCAACTACTTTGCCTCCTTCTCTGTTGCCAACATTTGCGTTCCAGTCACCCATGACTATCAGGATATCCTGTTTGCAAGTTCTGTCAATTTCAGCTTGTACTTGTTCATAGAACTCTTCAATTTCATTCTCTTCTGCAGCTGTTGTTGGGGCATATACTTGAATTATAGTTGTGTTGATAGGCATTCCTTGTAGACGAATAGAGATTAAGCATTCGCTGACTGCATTGTATTTCATTACAGTTCTTGCAAGTTTCCTCTTTATTATAAATGCAACACCATTTCTTCTTTGTCTTTCATTTCCAGCATAGTAGACCATGTGATCATCTGATGCAAAGTGCCCAATGCCAGTCCATTTCAGTTCGTCGACACCCAACAGATCAAGTTGTACACGTTTCATTTCATTCTTGACCACCTCCAACTTCCCTTGGTTCATGCTTCATACGTTCCATGTTCCAATGTGTAAGACATCTTTACAGCTTCTGACTCTTATTTCATGTGCAGCTACATCAGCAGTCAGACATCCCGAGGGCTTTGATGCAACCACATCATAAATGCTGGCTTTACTCTGAGAAGTCTTCAGCTCTTCCCCAGTAGCTAGTTGAGTGCCTTCCGACCTACTGGTCTCATCTTCCAGCACTATAGCACAATTTGTTTTGTTGTAACTATCCATTGGGTTTTCATGGCAAGATACAGAAGTAGATTGCCGGGCCTTTCTTCTGCGCAGTTTAAGTTTGGTGTTGTTGCCATTGTCACAGAAATGTGATCCTCCGCCGTCAACATTATCCCATTCTGCTGCTGCCCAGATGGGTGGTTTGTCTTGGTCTGGCATCTCAGCTGAGACCTGTCCATCTTGGGAGACCCTGCCAGTAGTTAAACTACCAATAGTTTAGCTCTCAGCATCACTGATGCACACAAGCCCTCACAGCACGACAAGCTGCAAACCAAGTGAGGGAGCTACGCCAGCATAATTTTTCATGGCCTGCCGAAGCACACTCTCCAACCTCTACAATTGGCCATGAACACAGCTGCCCGAACACTCTTTGGTGTGTCCAGATTCGAACACATAACGTCTCTATTGATTCAACTACACAGGCTCCCTTTTACAAGCCGCCTGATATACAAAGCCGTTTTACTTACCTTCAAGTCTCTTCATGGCATGACTGCGACTTCCTTAACAGCACTCATACAACACACAACTGAAAACAGAATCAGGAGATCAGGCATGGTGAACTCACTTGTCACCCCCTCAGCAATAAGAACATGCACCTAGGCCACGAAGAATCGTGCCTTTTCCCTATATGCACCAACCCTTTGGAACACCCTACCTCCAGCAATATGAGCCATCTCAGACCAGTCAGCCTTTAGGAAGGCCTTAAAGACATAATTGTTCCAACTAGCACATAATCATGCACCCTAAACAAGGCCTGGTGCTATGACTCCTCTGTCCAGCTTTCCATCAGTTCTCCCCTTGCTCATTCCAAGTTCATGCCCTCATTTAACATTTAATGTTATAGATGACTGTTCTTAATACCTGTATTATACAGTTCTATGTAATTTCCTGTTCTATGTAAATTGTTCACTTGTTACTGTTCACGTTATATGTAAACCGCGCTGATCCTAAAGAGTGTGGTATATAAAAACAAATAAATAAATAAAACAATAATAAACATAAAAAAATAGAAAATGAAAGCAGATGTTTGCCCATCCACACCATCAGCTAACCACTACCAACCCTGTAGATAAAAGTATGCATTGATGGTTCTGTGAATTTGTGTGACCGTCAGTCTATTGGTTTGACTGCAGTTTTTCTTTGGCACTTCACCAGAAGCTGCTACCCTAGGCAACTGCCTAGTTTATCTAATAGTTAAGCCAGCACTGAGGAGAGGTGTAGGGAGAAATAAGAGAGATGAGGTAATGGGGAGCTGCAGAATGAATGTACTTCTAGGTGAGTAGGAGAAGTTTGCACTGGCTGTGACTTTCGTGCGATATCGGAGCCGCGTCCCCACAATGGGGCTGCGGCTCCGATATCACACAGAAGACTCTACTGCTGCTTAGTAAACATACCCCAAAGCGTGTTAACTGAATCATCTCTCTCCCCTTCAATCCATTCAAAATTCAGCTGCACGCTGCCAGTGCCTCCATGCTCACCTAACTCCTCAAGCCACTTCATTGGCTCCCTATCCGTTTTCACAGCCAGTGCAAACTTCTCCTACTGACCTAGAGGTACATTCATTCTGCAGCTCCCCATTACCTCGCCTCTCTTATTTCTCCCTACACCTCTCCTCCAGAACTCTTCTCTTCAGATAAGTCACTTTTATCTGTGCCTTTCTCTTCCACTGCCAACTCCAGACTCTGTCTGGCCCTATTCAAATCCTGGCTAAGGTCTTTAAGGCTTCTTTTGGATCCTGTACCCCTTATTCTCCTGTTTAATATCCATGTGTAATACCCATGTGTGTTTTAGACATTCCTTTAATGATTTACCCTATTCCCTTGTGTGTCTGTCTTTTATAGGCTGTAAGCTCTGTGCTGCATATGCCTTGTAGTGCTATATATATGATTAGTAATAGTAATAGTAAAATAACCCTCCACATTTATCATAGAACTTCAGATTTCAGTAAAAATTATTTTTTCTGTAATACCAGCCATCAGTGTATTAAGTATTGAAGTTATATATTTCACCTGGTTATTTATTAAGTATGTTAATTTTTTGTCCTAGCTATAAAGATTTCCCATGACCCCTTTGAACATTTTTGATCCCATTTATTCAGTCTGATGTGTTATAGTGTTTCATACTGTATCTCCTGTCAAAGCAGCAATACAGAAGCAGTTGAACTCTTGACTGGATTCCTGGAAATCTTTGTCTGAAAAGACTGTGCATCTTTGCCAGTAATGCCACTAGACTACCTATAGGCTTAGAAGGATTAATGTAAAACATGGTGCTTCTCTCCGCAACGTCTCAGCAGAGAGACGGAAGAGGCAGGTAGGACAAGCAAACATGTAAACATAAAAACCCGAGCAGTCTGTTTCTAATTGTCATTTAAGTCAAGTTCAATAATGTGCGTCTGCTGTCACCCATTGATTTGTGTTAGGAGACTAGTAATGAACAGATATTGGGGTCAAAAGGAGTGAAGTAAACAGTAGTGTAGGTGTTTTTCTAGCTCTGTATAATTCATGGAAAGTGAAAAAGCAATGAGGTATACATGCAGACAGCAAATACAGCAGTCTGCCTATTGGATTGGTTCTACCAGACCAAAAAAAAAAAGGCTAGCCAGTCACACATCAAATGTTCTTCTGCTTAGTGCCATTCCTTCTTTGCTTTACAACCATCCCCCTTTGAAAAATCTGCAAGGTTTCATTTGCCCAATCGTGGAAGTCAGCAGACTTGAAATGCAGTTCAAATCAAAATACTGTGCTTTGCTAATCAAACTGACAGATCTGCTATCAGTTGTCATCTTGCATTTATTTAAAAAGATTTTATTAAAGAGAATTGACTATTTTGATAGTGGGGTCAATGAAAGGATAAAATCCAATTCTGAATTCCATGTGGAGGCCGATTCTGCTAGAGGCACGACCAGGCCATCCAGATGGCCAAAAGATGTACAGGGCTGCTTTGTACCCGATTCTGCAACTGGCGCCCAGGACTTATTCCACCCTTGTAGTGGAATAGGCCGGGTGTCCAAGTGGATGCCGGTGGATGTACAGAGACCCAACCGGAATGGAAAGTACTGTATGTCTGGGCACTTCAGATCTCCTCCGTCCCGCCCCCTCCTGCCCCCATCCAGCGCTGTCCACGCAACCCCTCTGTACACGTGGGGAGTGTTGGAGCCAGAATAGCGTGCCGGGCCTAAACTGGGGTTAGATGTCCAACCCCGCTATTCGGTGTGCAGAATGAACCCCATAGCTAAATCTGAATGGCAACAAAGAATACCACAAAAAATCTAAATGTGCCTATGTAGTATTAAAGATGCAGTGAAATGGATCAGCCTGTCAGATCAGCATTTTATTAGCACAGCAAAAGGTTTTAATAAAGGCCCCTGTTATACGTGGTGTAGAACAAATGACCTGTTTATCATGAATGTAACAGTATGTAAATAAAATGCAGGATATGCACAGCACGGAAAAACATCTTGGGGTATGTTTACTAAAGCACATTAGCTGCGATAACACAGGATGATTGCATCACGGAAGCCGCTAATGTGGGCCAAATGCAGACATCGCAGCAACACTACCTGAATGCAACTAATGCATGGCGTTAGCTGCAAAAGCCGATTGAGCTTTAGTAGACATACCCCTTTGACTTTTTACATTTGAAAAGGAGATTTGACATGGTGCTTAATATTTCCAGTATTAAACAGGTGAACAGCTCTGAAAATACTGTAAGTTTGAAGCCTGAATAACCTATATTTTAAATTTGCATATTTCTACACCATAGGTTGGGTTAAACCGGTGTATAGTGCGGGAGTAGCCTAGGGGTTAGAGCAGTGGCCTGTAGACCAGGGTTCCTTGGGCAGGTCTCTTTACCCTCCATTGCCTAGCCAGGAGTCAGCACTGACTCAACCACAAACATTGCATTTGCAAGTAAATCATTAGCTAAGGTTATGAAAAGAGACCTTTCTGACTTGGCATTCCAAATCTAGAAAATCTGTATTCCTTCATAATTTAAACACTTTCCTTAAAAAATATAAGATGTCAGCAATTCAATCATCTACAGTTGTTAATGAGAATACATTTCAGAAAAAAGGCATGCTATGTTTGCCACTGATAAAAAAAAAAGAGAAACAGTTCAAAATATTTTTCCCAGCATGAAGGATAGGAAGGTCAGCCTCCAAATATGCACAATTAGAGCTGCATCTACAAACTAAAGCAAGCAGATTATTGCAAATTCATAGCTTAAAAAACAAAGACCAGTGAGCTTTGGTGCAAGACCTGCAAACTAGTGTTGGTACCCAAGTCTGGCCCCAATTACCATAGCTTATTCTTTTGTACGGAAGGAGAAAAGCCCGAGATCCATCTGCGAAGACTGTCAGGTCTCAACCTTTGTTTACCATCTGTGCCCTCTTTCTGTTGGCATTTTCTCTGTTGTGATGACCAGAGCTACTGGCTCTTCCTCTGCCAGGTGGTGCTGGGAGCTTTCCTTACTGTTAGTTGCTCTCACCCCTACTTCACTACTCCATGGCAGCTATTGGTCATGTCCCAGTGGCTCCATGCTACTCCTGCTCACTCCACCGCAGGCCCCCAGAGCATCTACACAACAAGAAGAGCTGGATTTGAACCCTCTTCCACTGTTGCCTATCCCTGCTCCAGCAGCAATTTGTCCTTCCTGGCCAGCAATCTACCATAGCTGCAAGAAGAGCTCAAGCCATGCTTCTCTCACCTGCCTCTACCACAGATACCCCCTTTCTCTGCGTTTTGTACCACGGCCAGGATCCAGAATCCCCTTCCTCACTCTAGCTGTCGCTGCCAAACACTCACACCCATGTACAATTCTTAATATACTTCCTCTGTGTGGGGTTTTTGCTTTTAATTGCTTGCTCTTTGAGGGATTGTTTGGCAGAGAGGATAATGGGAAGGAGTTTCAGAGAGATAGAGGCAGAGACACACATGCTTCGAGGTGGTGGGAGAGAGAGAGAGAGAGAGAGAGAGACTAGTGGCATAAGGTTTGTGGAGGGCTTGAGCAAGAGAGAGACTAGTAGCCATAGGTCATTATTGACACACACTGGTCAGCAGTGTTGTGTCCCCATGTGGGAAGAATTTGTTGGCTCTCCTTCAACCTTTTTGGATCCAAAATGGTCTCCATTTTAAAATTAGTGAAGACTACTGACACTGACAGAGCACTCTGGTAATTCAGTGGAACATTCATATTAAAAGATACAGAAAAAAAATGTAAATAGTGGCTTAAATATGTAACATAAAGGCATCATATAGTTTCAATGCTATAACTTGCAACTAACTTGTCCATCATAAAGGCACTAGAAGGCAGAGAAGTGTTCAAAGAAGTTTTTTAAAAAGTTGCTGGTTCATTTTTGTAGCTGTTTGCAGAAGGGGATTTTCTGTTCTAGGTAAAGTTTTTTTCTGCTGTTTTTTTTTTCTCTAGCCTTCAAGTTCAAGGATGAGGAAAGATACACTTTGAAGCCACTGCACTGCTGAGGTATTAGATTCCTCCCTTCCCACCCAAACTCCCACCCACCCCATGTGAAAACATTTGCTATATAGAGCCACTCACCAATTAGCTTGTTGATAAGAGAGAAGTGTTTAGTTTTGGTTGAAAAATCTAGGAAGTAAATAGTTCCACATACAGATATCTGCTAAAAGTAAAAAATAGTATTTCAAAGAGTTTTGATTTGATAATTTTACAAAGGCAGCACATTAGATTATTCACACCAGACCCCTAAATCATATTTTAGTAGCCTGAAAGCCAAACTGGCTTAGGATTAGGTTGAGGACCCCTGAGGTTATTCCCATGAAATAAATAACCTTCTGGTATTTCAAAACACAGACAATTCATCATTGCCCAACCCTATCTTCTCCCCAACCCACGATGTGCTCAATAAACAGACTGTATCTTGGATACACATTCATGACGAAATTAAAAAAAGGAAGGCTGAAAAATGTAGTACATTAAGACTGACATGCTCTCTCTATTTATTGCAAGATTTTATTAGAAAGTTTAGGGCTAGATTTCATTTTTGGGCAAAAAAGTACAAATCTTTTCCTGCCACAATTTTGAAATCTCACATCTGTTGCCCAAGAACATACTTTCTTGCAGCTTTGTGATAGGAATGAATTCCACAAGAAAAAAAGAACAAGCATAGACTTATGCAAAACGAATTCCGGGACATTTGCCCAATTCTTAAAATTAATGTTTTTAGAGCAAAATTCCACAATACATTTTGCAGAGGTTTATACTTGTACTATTTTTCCCTCTGGGTGCAAGCATTGAAGAAAATTAAATCTTTAGGAAAAGTTTTGTTCTTTCAAAACTGTGCAGGCCTGCAGGTTTTCAGACTTTTTATCATACTTTTTCTTGAACTCAAAAATGACCTTTCGTAAATGCAACGTGCTTCATTGGTAGCTCAGGAAGTCAGAGAATTCACACTAGAAAATCTGTTTTTGCTACTACATTTATCTCTCAAAATAAATGCATCCCGATTCCTTGTTTGTATTCTGTTTTTATAGTTCTGTGGAAGTAATCCTATAGGTGTTGAAAGCTGCTCCTATGTAGTTATTCCTATTATCATGAATCAAAGCAAATCAGGCCGCTTCTGTACTGGTTTTCATTAAAACCTTGTGGAGGTAAACAACCGATATATGTAAAGCAAAAATATAGCAGAATCAGATGAAAATGCAGAGTGTCTGTGACTCAAATCCCTCTTACACTGATTTCCTACATCTAAGTTATGCTCACCTGTTTCCAGTCAGCTCTCACACTTGCCTCAAGTGGAGGAGTAGCCTAGTGGTTAGAGCAACTGCCTAGTATCCAGAAGATCAAGGGTTTGATTCCCACTGACACTCCTTGTGACTTTGGGCAAGTTACTTTACCCTCCATTTCCTTGGAAGAAAAAGCTGGCAATCTACTTTCAGTGATACATTGCTAAGGAAAACCAGAGGTAGCTGGGTCACTATGAGTCAACACTGACTTACTGTTTACCAAATTCTTGATATACCGCCCCCCATTACATCGGGGTGGTTTACAATATAAAATCATCACATTAGGAAAAAGGAAAAAGAACTACAATAACATACAGGAAAGAGGAGGAAAGGTAGAAATAGCGGAAGGACAAAGGAGAAAAGTAGGAGAGGTCAAAGAGAGGTATCAAAGGCAGAGGAAAAGAAGTGGGTCTTGAGAAGGGAGCGAAATTTAGGGTAGGATTCTTCGAGACGGAGGGCAAGGGGGAGGGAGTTCCAGAGGGAAGGGCCTAGATAAAAGAAGGCTGATTTTCGGGTGGACTGAAGGTGAGCTTGAGAGGGGGCCGGGAGGTGCAGGCGGTTAATGTGAACGGACCGGAGGCTGCGTGAAGGTGTATGAAAAACCAGTAAATTTGACAGATACTGCGGTTTGCGGAGATAGAGTGCTCGATGCACTAACGTAAGGATTTTGAAAGGGATCCGGAACCTGAAGGGCAACCAATGGAGCTGATGTAGTAATGGGGTGATGTGATCCCGAGGGGAGGCATGGAAAATCATGCGTGCAGCTGTGTTCTGTATTAACTGTAAGCGCCGTTGTTGATATTGTGGGATGCCAGTGTAAATGGAATAGCAAAAATCCAGACGGGTTATGACCAAAGAAAGGAGGAGGGTGGTGAGAGCCTGAGAGGAAAGAAATGGCCGAATAGAACGAATTTGCCGTAGGCAGAAGAATGAGCGTTGAGAAATATGAGATATATGGTCGCTAAAGGATAAGGTATTATCAAAGATGACACCCAGGTAACGAAGTTTGGAGACTAGGGAGATGGGAGCACCCGAGAAGGAAGGAGTGAGAGAGGGGACAGCAGAACCATGGGAGAACCAAATGGCTGCAGTTTTAGCAATATTGAGCACCAAACAATTGGATGAGAGCCAAGAGGAGACCATAGATAGGCACGTGTCCAGAGGAGTGATATCAGGGTGAGAAGAAGAAGTGTGGTGCAGCAGAAAAATGTCGTCAGCATAATAGTAAACCTGATATCCCCAATTCTTGGACAATTAAAGCTAAAGGGGCAAGGAAAACATTAAATAATAGAGGAGCTAGTATAGAGCCCTGTGGGACCCCACATGGGAGTGGGAAGAAATCTGAGGAGGATGAGGCAGAAGTGACAGCAAAAGAGCGGGAGGAAAGGAAGGAATGGAACCAGTGGTGAACCAGCCCGCGAACACCCGTGTCGCGGAGTCTAGAAAGGAGAAGAGAGTGGTCCACCAGATCAAAGGCTGCTGAGAGGTCGAGAGATACCGCCACCGTGATGGTACTAAAAAAAAAAAAATTGCACTTGCCAGGAAAGACTGTTATATTTAAGTGGTTTTGCTATACCGTTTTTCTACCAGTCAAAACCGTTAACATACAACAGGGTGTGAAATTACGATATTTTATTTTTATTTTATTTATTTTTAGATGTTATATACCGCTTTATCCATGGAATCAAGGCGGTTTACAGGGAAATCAGTGAACTTACAGGAGGCTTCAAACAGCGAGAGGGTAGTATTAGACAGTAAGAAGGAGAGCATTAGACAGTAGGTTTAAGATATTGTCGCCCTTATGAAGGCGGCCAGGTTATTCAACATTGGGGAGGGGTGTGAATGTATGGTAATCTGTCCTGTGATTCCGAGCCATAATGCTCTTCAATTTCAGGTGTTTTCAGAAATCTTGAGGGGAATGGATGTTTCGCAGGGTAGGGGGGCAAGGTTTTCCACAAGGTAGGGGCGTACAGTGTAAAAGCTGTTAGGCGGGCATACTGGCTGCTTTTTTGGATTTGTGGTGGCAAACTAAGGAGGTCTCCATGCTTTGCCTTCACGATCTGGTAGTGCTAGGAGTGCTGATAAGTGTTTGTAATCCTGAAATAAGAGAAACTCTGATTCAGTAAATTTTTGTTGGAACGCACACCATGAAGACAAACTATTTCTTCTCGCAGTGTGTTGTTCCTGTTTTATTTTTTTATTTTTTTAAAAGGGGACACCAACCCCTTAGTACATACCAGCACAAACTTTCTATCAGAACTAACTGTGTTCATTAATCAGAGAAAAGTCACTTAGCTGATCTCCATTATGGGAAACCGATCTGCTGAAGAAAAGATTATAGCAGAGAAAGGACTGTGGAAGACCGGGTGAAACTGAAGCTGAACGAACGGCGTTTTTTAGCGCTTTACAAAGGGAGACGACGTCGCTTACTCCCTTTATGATTGGAGATTTCTTCAGCAGATACGACATTGCTGCTTGGATGTTTCACCCTCGTCTGAAACTGAACATGGCCAAAACTGAGCTTGTTATCTTTCCCCCTAAACCCATCTCCCCCTACATCCCTTCTCTATTTCTGTGGATAACACTACACTCCTCCCTGCTTCCTCAGCTCACAATCTTGGGGTCATCTTTGACTCTACTCTCTCTTTCTCTGCACACATCCAACAGATATCTAAAACCTGTCACTTCTTTCTCTATAACATCGTCAAAATTTGTCCCTTCCTTGCTACACACACGACTAAGATGCTTAACCACTCTTTAGTCACCTTCCATCTAGAATTGCAACCTCCTTGCTGGTGTCCCACTGAATCATCTCTCTCCCCTTCAATCTGTTCAAAACTCAACTGTGTGGCTACTCTTCCGCCAGCCTCGATATGCTCATTTAACCCCTCTTCTCAAGTCACTTCATTGGCTCTCTATCCTTTTCCGTGTTTAGTTCAAACTTCTCCTACTGACCTATAAATGCACATATTTTTCTGCTCCTCACTACCGTTCCTTTCTTATCTCTCCCTACACCACACCTCAGGAACTCCAGTCTTCTGGCAGATCTCTTCTATCTGTACCCTTCTTTTCTACTGCCAGCTCCAGACTTTGATCCTTTCACCTTGCTGTTCCTTATACCTGGAACAAACTACCTGAGTCTATGTCAGGCTTCATTTCTGGTCCTCTTCAAATCCAGGCTGAAAACTCACCTCTTCAAGGCCGTTTTTGGATCCTGATCTGCTTATTCTATGTGTTTTCTTACCATTTTCCTAGATATATCCTTGTCCTCAGCTGTTGTGCTGTCTGTCTTGACTAGATTGTAAGCTTTGATGAGCAGGGACTGTCTTTTACATGTTTCTATACAACGCTGCATACGCCTTGTACCACTATACAAATTACCTGCAGTAGTAGTAGTAAAATCATAACCAGCAGTGCAGAGGTGTTCTGCTCTTTGGCCCGCAGGACAGACTGTTCCCCTGGGCATTGAACACCATTGTGCTGCTCTCCGCAATCGCGGTATTCCAGCTGTTTCCGTGGGCCTTAAAGAAGGCTGAGATTACATCCTGCGACACAGTGATTATCAGTGCTCATGGAACAAGCTCTCCCATGGGCCAAAGAGGAGAAGGCTGCAATTGCTGTCAAGAGCACTGAAGGAAGAGGAGTTTGGGACAGAGATGCACAGAAGGTAGGAGGGAGAAATTGAAAGGCATAATGGGTTTAGGAAAAAAGGATAGAGGGAAGGGACTGGAGGGCAAGATGTGAGAATGCTAGGGGAGGGTGGAGGGAGAAAGAGACAGTCTGGGAAGGGAACAGAGTTGGGGAGAGGCAGCAGGAGAGGGTCTGTAGCAGGAGTGTACAATTGCAAGAGTTGGAAGTTGAAGAGAGAGCAGAAAAAAGCCCAATCAATATATGCTAAAAGGTGCAGCCCCCACCCCCACACCACACAAACATACACACTGAGGCATGCCACCCCCACAATACACACACACACACACACACACCTGCCCCACACACACATACAGATACACAGAGGCAGGGACCCCAGCCCCACACTGCACCACACGCACAAACACACAGGCACCCCACCCACACACCACACACTCGCTATCTGAAGAGAGAAACATGTATATAGACAACACAAGTTATAAAGATTCCTCATACAGCCTCTGCTACCATAATGAGACACACTTTATCATCTCCCTTAAACTCTTCCTCTGCAGACACATAAATCCAGATATGTATGACTGTGGAAATGAAGGAAGGGGAAATATGTCGTTTTGTCACACAGTAAGTGTGCTGTTTCACATGCACACACAGTCCCTGGCAGATTTTAATATATGCAACTCTGCCCCAACACTCCTCATGACACACATGCATGCAGCCCCGACACTCTTCATGGCACAGACACGCATGTCACCCTCATCCTTGATGCCTCGCTGTACAATATGTAATTAGTTCTCACATCCCTCCCTACTTCCCCTGCCTCGTTCCCACCACGCCCTTCCTTTACCCCCCCTTTCTAACCTTACCCCTTATGTTGACATATTTGCTTGCTTCTACTTACCTGTTATATGTTTTTAGACTTAGATTTCAGTTTGCTTGTTCTATGTAAAGTTCTATGTAAAGTTGCTTGACTGTTTACGTTTCTTGTAAACCGCGCTGATACTAAATAGTGCGGTATATAAAAGCAAATAAATAAATAAATAAAACAGGCCCCATGACACACACATGCACACACGTGTTTATGTAGCCTCCATCAGTCTCCATGAAACACAGTAAGACACAAACACATGCACCCACTGACACTTGCACATGCACAGACTCCTCTGACATTCCCATGACACACACAGATGAAGCCCCCAAATGTCTGATCTGTGAGTGAGGGAAACACACTATTGTGTCACACTGTAAAGTGTGAACTTTTTGACTTGCTTCAGCTTTGCTGCAGGGCACCAGAGATGCCGGACACCCCTCCTTCCCTCTCATGGCCTGCTGCTAGGGTGATTTTTACCTTTATGTCCCAGTCAGGCAGTCAGTCAGACACAGAGAATAGAGGGAGTAGGGGAATCTCCGGTACAGCAAGTCGGTCGGTTGGAATCAGATACGCATGCACTGCAATGCAGGGCATGGAACCTTTAGTTAGCATAACTGCCAGTTCACTACAATGAGCACCACTGCTTGTGATCATGGTGGCTTATAATCAAATGTTGTAACAAAAAAATTGCAGTGAAGGGGCAAATGCATAGCTGTAATAAAAAGAAGTATGGAGAAGTAAATATTTAACATCATAGGAACAGGCTGTGATAGCAAAGGGTTAATGTAATCGAAGCAAACACAATCAATGTGTTTATCATTTAATAAAAAAAATCTACAAAGAACAACCACTTAGCTTTTCCTGCCTCTTCTCCCACCTGTTATTGTTGCACAGATACTATTGCCACTCTATCTCTGCATCCACAGTTGCACAACCCTTTTCTAAATCTGATAAATAAGGAGGAGGTGATAAAAGCAGTTAGTATAGCTAGGCTTAAAAAAGGTTTAGATAAGCTCCTGGAGAAAAAGACAATAGACCATTAAGACAGACCTGGGGAAAGCCACATGGAGACTATAGTGAGCACTAGGAGGAAGGACTCACTGATGTCGGCAGTCCGGACAGTCAACGGTAGCAGCATCAATGTGAGAAATACTATTTGGCTGGGCTTTGGGATTTCTTTGAGAGCACTGAAACATGCTAAGGCTTTGCTGGAATTGCAGCCAGGTTGGCTAAAAGTGGAACAGTTATAACCTTCTGGCAATATTTGGTTGGCTTTCTTGTATTTTATACAGTTTGTTTTCTGTTCTCCTCCTCCTCTTTGTTGCTAATGTGTGAATTAATATCCTTCTGTTATGTTCTCCATTAATGTAGTGCTTTTGCTCAGGGTGACATTCTGAATTCTCTTCCATTTAAACACTTTTCTACATGTTTGAAAGTACTGCATATACCTTGTTAGGGCCAGTCCCACCCTTAGCCCAGACTAGGAGGTTGTCTAGGGCATCAGCTTCTGTGGGGGCAGCAAAAAACATTAGCATTCAAAACAAAACAATAGATTGTGACAGCCACACAAAGTCAAAGATCCATCAGCACATTCTTTTATCTGCAGAAAGAGCAGGCACACACGTACATATAAGCCATAGTTTCATATTTAAAAGTAAGGGGCCCTATTTTCGAAAGGAATCGACACGGTTTGCAGCCCAGTAAACCATGTAGATGCCTTAGTTGGGGATATTCAATGGCACTTACATGGTTTGTGTCATTGAATATCCCCTCCTAAGTCCCGTACGTGCCCCGATGCTATCTGGTTAGCATCGGGGCGTGTTGGGGCATTCTGGGGCGGAAAGGAGGCAGAGAATGGCGCTAACCAGGCAGCAGTGATATTGGATGCTGTCTGGTTAGCAATCTATGCTTTAAAGATAGGCGAGGGAAACCCTTGCCTATCTTTAAAGATGCTGGAGCAAACCGGGTAACATCCAGTATCACTGCTGCCTGGTTAGTTTCGGTGGCTTCTGAATTTTGTGGCAATCACCAGATATTCAATGCCGTCACCGTGGCATTGAATATCCAGTTTAGAGGTCGGAGGGGAGGGCTATGCGCCGACGAGGTGCACAGCCCTTTCAAAATCCAGGCAATTGAAAATCGGGCCCATGATGTCCAGTTATGCATTTTTACAGGATTGGTGTTAGAGGGGTGGAATTTTGGGATGGAGCGGAGGGAGCACCTGGCAATAACTGGGCAGCAGTGATATTGAGCCACTTCTCCGTTACTGCTAAGCGGTGAAAGTTAGGCCAGTATTTCGGCTGCATAATTTTCACTGCTTAGCAATAACTGGGCAGTGGTTCAATATCATCGCTGCCTGCTTATCGCCAGGTGCTGCCTCTGCTCTTCCCCCATTGCTAGTGCAGTAGCGGCACCTGCGACTATTCAGCGTCACTAGCTGCATTAGTGCCACTCAATATCCTGGTGACCGCAATTAAAACAGTTAACAGGATGGCTAATCGCGATAATCGCTTTGAATATCCTCCCTGAAATGTCTTTCACTGATTTATACAACATAAAAAGTATTCAAAAAGTAATTAAGAATAAGAAACCAAAACGTTTTGATCACATAAGTCTTCACACTTCTTGATTCAATACTTCAGGATTCAGGTTTGAGCTTTGAGTGGGCCACCTGAGGACATTCGCTTTCTTCCTGTTGTGCCTACTCCATTACTGCTTTATTTTATGTGTAGGATCATAGTCTTCCTGAAAGCTGAATCTTCTCCCCAGTTCCAGGTCTGTGATAGACTAGAATAGGTTTTCCTCCAAAATCTGCCATCCATCTTTCCCTTAATCTATACAAGCCTCCCTATACCTGCTACTGCAGAGTATCCCCACAACATAATGCTTCCACCACCATCTTTTACTGTAGGTTTTGGTGTTAGTAGGACGATCTTCTATGTTTGTTTTATGACACATGTGAAGTGGATTTTAGAAAGGGTGTCTAACTGCAGTCTGGGATATCCAGGGGAAAACATGCAGCAAAATGGTGAGAGGTGTCTGTGTTTCGGCCTGATTATAGAAACATAGATGTTCCCAACGTGGTTGCCTATATCGATATCCAAATATATGTCCCCACTACAAAAGGTTGGGGGTGGGGAAGTCTTTCACATATTACTTTGCATCCAAGGGCTTTCATCAGCGTGGCAAAGCAAAAACAAGAGCCTTCATTCCCCAGCCACGTTCATTTTTAACAGGGAAAATATAGGGGATGTGAATGTACCTTCTTCCCAACACTGTCTGGATGTGTGGCTGACAAAACAAATACTTTTCCGATGCCTATTCAAGCCTGGAACAGATATAACCTTTGATGGGGCTTGGGCAAGGACGTCCAAGTTCCTGGGAATGCCCCAGACATTCCTTGGACATACCCCTTCACAGCTTGGACATCCTTGAGCTGGAGACATCTCCGGAGCCGACTTATAAAAAGCCTCCGCAGATGGCTCTGTGATTTGGATATCTGCGTGCCCATTCGCAGACATCTAAAGCATGAATAGCACTTTTAAAAGAACCCCTGTAATGATTAGCATTGAGACCAAAACAACTTTCTCACACGTGCATGTAGTGGTCTCTTTGCAAATGTTATACAGCACATCATATGGATTTTCCTCTGCAGAGACTTCTTTCCTGCTAACCTCTCATATATGCCAGGCTTGCCGAATAATCTTTAAACTGTTGAATAGCCAGTGGTAAAGGAGAAACACCAGAATGTCTATTATCAATGCCATTCTGGTGTTTCTCCTTTACCACTGTGTCAGGTTTCCTCACATCTAGCTTCCTAGAATGTGAATGTCCTCTTCATAACCTCTTCATTTTCTGTAATTCTCTTAGGGTCATGATCCCAATGCTTTTCAGGGACAGTGATGTAATGTTTACAGAGTTTCCTATGGATGAGGCGTGCTTCTTTGTTGTGCCTTTCTGTATAGAGGTAACCGAGGCAGGCGGACCCGGCGCTCCAGGCCCCTACCTCTCGCACCCCCCTCCACCCGCTCCACCACAACCCCGCCCCCCCCCCCAAAAAACATCATCACACCAAAATTTTATGGAACACAACTGGTCGCAGCTTTTATTAGCCATAACAATTTAACAAAACAACCATGAACTTCCAAACCCCTCAATTAGCGGCACCCGGCTGCACCAGCCCTACCTCAGCAAAGTGCCTGCCACCGCTAATGCCATAACTCGCCACCCGGCAAGTTACCATACCCCTCTCCCCGACCTCGCCATGCTAAGCAAAAGTCGGCCGCGGGTTTGACCGGGTCAGGGGCACCCCGCCCCCGCCCAATGTAGCCTGCTGCTCCGGACCCCGGAAACCTCTGGGATCCCGCCACCGGCACATAGCCCTGCTCATGTGCCGCCCCCCCAGGCCCCAAGCTGCGACCAGCGTGTATCATGGCCAGACATATATTCCAAGGCCTCCTGCCAGTCCTTAAGGAGTAGGTCCATGCCAACTGGCGACAAATGACCCCATCAGCCCGATAGAGGCCCGAACACCCCACGTCCACCCAGGCGTGGAGGATCTGATACCCGCCCCTCTCACAGACCCAATGACCAATCTGGCGATTGACCTTGGTCAACCCCCGGGACCAACGACGCTGATCCCGGCAGGCCGGCCTGGGAATGATGTCTGACCAAAGAACAATAACACCGGGAAACATCCGCAACACCAGTCCCAGCTCATCTTGAACTGCCCGGATCAGCTGCAGGCAGGACCAGGACACCAGGTCATTGCCACCCAAAGGAACCAACAGGGCGGCCATCCACCGCGACATCCTCCCGTGGCGTCGTAGCAAAGGCAGCAAACGCGGCCACCGCATGCCTCGCATGCCCAGCCATTGGACAGCCACCGACGACGGGTTCAATCCCAAATTGGCGCCGATAGGGCGGTCCGCCGCATGCTGACCCGCCCAATGGACGAAAGAGTGGCCAGCAACCCAACATCCACCAGGTCCGACACCCCCATCTGAAAGAGAAATAGAAAGTTAAAGCCCCCACCCAACAACCCCCCGGCACCTATAGCCGAACATACCCCTTAAAACCGAAGAACGCCACCTCCCAATGCCCTGAATGACCTGAGCCGATAACTCCGCAGCCGCCGCACTAGTGGCAGCCCCAATCCGAAAAGAGTGGGGAGCAAATCGAAGCGGACCTCCCCCCACCGTGGACAACACCGTCCGCAACACCGCAGAAACCTGGAAGCGGGTTAAAACCCGCGAATCCGCATGTACGAAAAACCCAACTGCGCCCGCTGGCCGCACCGCAAGATACTGGCGCAACGCCCGAACCGGGCAAGTCCGAGGCTCCGCGCCCACGCCCAGGCACACCCACAAACCTCTTCCAAGCGGATCTGTTTTGGACTTAGCTAACAGGATCCGCACCCCCCTTTCTACCACCCGGACGTGACGTGCCCACAGCCCCCCAACCCCCCCCCCCCCGGCCAGAGCCCGCAACCAGCTCCCCGATACGAAACGCCCCAAAAAAGGCAAGACAAAAACCGCCCGAAACAAGGAAGCCGCATACTCAGACGAAGCCACCTGCCCTAAGGCCCCGCAAACGCACACCAGGAGCCCATGCGTGATCGGCAACCGCGAATCGCGCGGCGTAGGCTGCACCCGCTCCCAACCCTGCAGCAGCCGACGCGTGAAGACCCTCCCAGCCGGGGAACCCCAACCCACCGCGCTCGCAAAAAGCTAAACCCCGCTAAATGCGAGTGCACCGCCGACCGCGATAAACCGGCGCCCTTGGCCGCCACAATACATTGAGCCAGCAAACCCTCCGGGACCCCCCACCTGCCACCCGCAAGAGCACAAAAAAGCGACCACCCGGTCGCTCACCCGCCGGTACGCCGATCAGGTCCCAGCAGACACCGAATTCCTCAGCAGGTCTAGCATCTCTCGAGGCCAATGCTCCACAATTCCTCTGGGACCACCGCTCCGTCCTGGTCCGCTTCGGAGGCCAGCGCCCTGAACCGCTCCCACGGAAAACGAGAAAGAGCATCAGCAATCCCGTTAGTGGACCCGGGAATATGCCGAGCCCGCACCGCCACATTCACTGTAAACACGCTAAGACGACTTCCTGCATCAAGCCAGCTACCCTCACGCAACTTGGAGTGTATCTGTTAATCACACTTACGACCGCCGCGTTATCACACCACCAAAGCACCCTCCTGTTCCGAAGGCGCTCTGTCAGAGCGCCAAAACTACCCGAATCAGAACCGATCCGCGCACCAGGCCCCTCTGAAATACACGCCCAAGCCCGTCACCCCCGCCGCATCAGTGTACAACTGTAAAGCGTCACTGGATACCTCGGGCTCCAGCAGAACAGAAGTCCCCGAAGTCCCAGAAAAACGATCCCACACCCGCAAATCTGCCCGCATTGCGGCCGTCACCCGAATCCGGTGATGAGGTTTCTGCACCCCAACCGTCGCACAGGCCAACCTCCTGGAAAAACACTCGCCCCATCGGAATCGTCCGACAGGCAAAATTCAAGGACCCCAACAGGGACTGCAACTCCCGCAAAGAAACCTTGCGAGCCGACAACACATTGGCCACCGAAATCCGCAATCGAGCGACTTTGTCGTGAGGCAAACGCACCACCATGGCCTCCGAATCCAATTCCACACCCAAAAAGGTCAACCGCGCAGTCGGACCCTCGGTCTTCCCGTCCGCCAAGGGCTAAACATCTCAAAGTAAGCGCAAGAGATAGAACAGCCCTCGGCATACACTTGTCGAAATAATACCCACCTGGAAAGCAAAACCCCAGCAAGGGGAAGGAAGACGGGTGAACGGGCAACAAACGAAACCGATTCAATGTCCCCTTTCGCCAGTACCGCCGACCGACCGGCCCCGCGCACCAGCAAAGCCGCCTTATCGAAGGAAGCGTAGCGAACCGTACACAATTGACGCGGGATAGAGTCATTCACGGAAGCCCCGATTGGAAAGGACACATTGTGAATCAACCGGAATTTGCCCGGCTCCATCCTGGGCACAACACCCAAAGGCGAAATCACTATGTGAGAAAACGGAGGCTCCGAGAAGGGGGGCCCGCCACCCTCCCCAATTGCAATTCGCTCAGCAATTTGCCCTGCACCACCTCCGCCCAACGACGTACCGACGGGGGGTTCCGAGCAGACGGCGCCGACATCACCCCCCTCACCGGGATAACGAAACCATTCCTAAACCCAAAACCCAGAAGTGCCGCCTCACGCCTCCGGGGATAACGACTTAGCCACCCTAAAAAGGCCTCCACCCGCACCGGGGAGGGGGCGCGTCCGCGCCACACACTGCCCTTTTGGGGCGGGACCGGCCATGCCAGAGGTGTCCTTCTCAATGCACTCGACTGCGGAATGGGGACCCCCGCACAAGGAACAGGCGTGCTGGAACTTGCAATCGGGAAAAGGACAGGTGGAGCGGTTGAAACGCCAGTACACGTCACCGCTCCCGGCCGAGAC